>LR994572.1:30929423-32179423 GCA_905187475.1 Syritta pipiens | reverse complement strand
CAGACATGGCTGTGAAACGAATTTTGGGCTTAAGTGACCTTATTTGAATAATTAAATTTGTCCTGCATTTAATGGGGGTTGTTGTGTTAAGTTTTTGAGGTAATGTACATACAATTGCGATCAAAATAATAGCAGTGCTGCTTTCTGAAGGATACCTTCTTGCAACTTGAGTAATATCATGCTAATGATTGGAGTAATTGAAATATCGTTTACTCCTTTCAGTTATTGTTCTAAAGTAGAACAACATTCCCAAAGTCTCCAAGAAAAAAATATTTTCTCAATATTACTGCTACCTCAGCTGTATGCATTTCTTTTTTTATAACTTTGTTTCATTAACAGATATTTTCTTAGGATAATTTAAGTAGTCTCATGTATATTCTGATCCTCCAAGAGCGTCCTTTTCATATTTAGAAATGTACAAAAAAGACAATTCGGAGATGTTTCACAGGCGATCGCGGCGGAGTTTTCTTATTCGTCACATCGTTTACTCAATTTGTTTCAATTATGTTGGTGATCGAATAAAGCCACTGACGAATGTTGATTAACGAAGTGTTAAATTACCATTTTTTAAAGTTTAAAATAACAGCCGTTTATCAGCTTGGTTCCTAGCGATCACAACATTTATTTCGATTTTGGTTTGTTTTTTTTTTTACCCCTGCGGAGTATTGGTTGTCCTTATTTTGCTCTTATGTGTACCTTACAATATGATCGTATTTCTTTTTTACGAGATCTGTTCAAAAATTAAGGTGAATTTTCAAATTTCGCGGGCTACGTACATTCGATTATCGTTTTTTTTTATTAGGAGTACAACTTGAAAGACGCGCATTGTTACTAACTTCATATATATTCACACGCGCTATTTTTTTGACAGTGACAGCTATTGTATGTTAAAGAGCGTGGAAAAATCTAGTTAATTCCATCTGTCAAAGTATACACAAGTTAATTTACACAAGTTTTGTTTTCATATTAAAATAAATGGTTTTTTTTAACAAAAAAATACGCGTCTTTCAAGTTGTACACCTAATATTATTTTGTTATGTTGGTACGGTCCAGTTTCAGCTGTATAGGATATTTTTTTTGTTTGTGAGAAGCATAAAAGTTCTCACGACGGCGTCTTTTGCGTGTTCGGCGATTTCCTGCTGTCAAAATTGATCAACGAATTTGTATTCAATTTTACGTGAAAAATGGAATTAAGTGCTCAAAAACACTTGAAATGTTGACAGTGGCATACGGTGAGTGTGCTCTGAGTCAAAAAAATGTTTACAAGTGGTAAATGCTTTTCAAAGAAGGTCGAGAAGATGTGAATGACGACGCTCGCCCTGGACGCCCCAGCCTATCAACAACCGATGAAAATGTTGAGAAATCGAAGAAAATTATTATGGAGAATCGTCGAATCGGTATTTGAGAAGCTGCTGAAGATGTCGGCATATCGGTTGGCTCATGCCATGCAATTTTTTTGAAAATTTAGGGCATGAAGCGTGTGGCAACGAAGTTCGTTTCAAAATTGCTGAATTTTGACCAAAAAAAAGGCTTGTTCCTAATTTTTTTGCCGAAGTCAACACCGTAAGCATGCCTCAACCACCGTATTCACCAGATTTGGCCCCCTGCAACTTTTTCCTGTTCCCAAGATTGAAAAGACCCATGAAAGGACGGCGTTTAGCGACGATTAAAGAGATACAAACCGAATCACTGAGAAAGCACAAGGGGATACCAAAAAGTGCACACTTCGAGGATTAGAAAGAGCTCTGGCACAAGTGTATAATATCTGAGGGGGGCAAAATAGAAATTGATGAATTAATAAATATTTTTTTGAGAAAAATGAAAATTCATCTTATTTTTTTAATAGACCTTGTATAGGTGTAACCATTTTTTTCAGTTTACGAAAGCTCTGTGAAATGTGCAACTAAATTACTGCCCTCCCTTGAATTTATTCAAAACAGCTACGACCTAGTAGTGTCGTGTGTTCGTAAAAGCAGGATGAAATCATTAACACTGATTACAAAGTAAATTTCATAACAATAAATCAGGCGATTGCTGAGTTATTATCAAATCAAAAGTCTGGAGTTTAAATTGTTTAATTTTTTTGCACTCGATCGAAAAAAGGATATCATATATGACATGCTTCGCAGTAAAGGGCTAAGATTGCTTCAAAAGAAAGCTTAACAGTGAGATGCCTACCACTTCAACAACAAATGTAGTGAACTGATTAAATGCTTCTCGCTATGCTCAGCTTTGTTTAACTTCCTTACTTGCTTGTAATCATAATCAAGTCAAAAAGAAATAGTCAAACCAAAAACAAAAGACACATTGGAAAACAGGCAACACACAGGAAAACCGATCGAAGATACTGGACTCCGGAAAGGAAAGAAAAGGATTCAACCTAAGCTACAAAGATGGAAAAAGCGAAGTCCACTCACAGAAGTCTTACCATTCCATCTTCAAAAATTTTTTTTTTTGCTTTTCTTTCTATTAATCTATTCTTTTTTCTCTCCAAATATGGATGATTTCCTTTCACGCCAACACTAATTATCATATCGCTTCATTCCTTGGGTGGTCCAAAAATGAAAGCGGCTCCTATTTCGTAATAATGAGTCACCAAGCTTCTCTATCGCAATTAGCATATGGAATCTGAAAAATGTGTTCGCCTAGATAATTTGTTTAGAAGGTCGTGTTCATCATTAGTGGAAGGAGTAGAAATTCAAAGACACGAAGTTTGTTTTCAAATTTGATATATTTGATAGTTTTGACATCGTCCTGAATTAGGAAGAGGTAAGATTTTTATAGACAAGAACCTTAATTAGAATCGAAGTGAACGATTATTTGGCTGTGAACTTTTTTGTCTCTCGAAGATCTCGAAGTTAATCAGCTCTGAATCAGTTGAATCAAAGCTTTGGAGAACTGCATCTTTAAACAGAATTTATCAAAATATATTTTTAACTTGAGCTGAGCAGAATCTAGAAAAATAGATTATTGGCCTTCATCTTATGTGAGTTTTGAATGTGCATATTCAATTATAATATAAAAGAACAAACGATTTCTGCCGAACAATTTCTTTTTTCCTATTACTTTATCTGCTGACCGTTAGATGTTCATAACTAATCTTGATTTTTAGGGTTTCGTTCCAAAGAAATAACTAAACTCTTATAGAATGACTTCGGTGTCCGTCTGCCGCCTTTACATATTTTAATTGTCATATAACTTCGGGAGTCGATTTTATTTTTACGTTTATAAAGACTGCTGTTTTATAACAAGTGCTTTAATTTATCCAATTCAAGTTTTCATAAAGTAGATGACATTCAAAATTGTTTTCTTGTGTGATTTTCAATAAATATTTTGCATGTTTAAAGTCTGATCTTTTCGCATACTTTTTGCACAAAAATTTGTGTAAAGTGAATCAAAACTATTTCTCTTGCACAGAACATGAAAGCAGCAAAAATTGCGTATTTTTGTAAAGTCAAACCCATGTAAGATTTATAGAATAGAGGTTAAACCGTCGCTCTCTTAGTTCCGCGTCTACGTCACAAGAGACCCAATTTCCTTGACTCGATTCCACTTCATTCTATGAATTTTGTCCCTTTTTCGCGGTCTTTTGCGACATAGATTAAAAATATAAATAAATTTAATGTAAATAATGTAAATAAAAAGCATGTTTTATGCTTCATCGTGTAGAACTTAAAAATTATGTCCAAATAGAATTTGCTGCTTTCAATAGACATGTCAGCTTTAATTAAACAAAACAAAACGGATCAAAAACGCTTTCTTTTAAGAAAAACTTTGAGCCTTTTTTTTTTGTTGAGAATTGCAAACTGGTTTGTAAGAATTCGTGAAAATTTGTAAGAAAAACGCAAAAGTAAAATGCAATCCCTCTTAAAAAAGATTATAAACGTGTTTAAATTGCACGTATGCACGTGACATGTGTTGTCGTATTACACGGCACCTACAACTTTGAACTCGTAAACGCAAAAAACTACCAAAAAAGTAAAAACGCAGAAGCCTTTGGTTTGTTGTGAATATGAACATTTGTTGAACGCGTGTACTTAGTGTTTCTATACGGATAATTCAATTTCACGTGTACTACGTGTATACGATTACATGTGAAATAGGGGGGTCTAATGTAAATCACATAGATTTATTCTAATATGAGCCAAATTAAAAGTTTTATAGTGCGATTTCCATCGTACGAGGCTATTTGAATACCAATGCTATTTTGATCTGCAACGAACATAATGAAATGATTCGATTTTATGATTTCTATACCCATCGTCGCTTATTCAGAGTTGAAAACTGCTTGTTTTTGAATACCATCAATGTTACATTCCTTCTGAATTTCAGTTTTGTTCATTTTTACTACGCTTGTCCTCTTACGGGTTATCACTCCACAATTGTGGAATCTTCTTTTTAATGACAGTTGAAAATAAATTTTTAACCTTCTCGACCTTTCGATTTATTTGTAGTTTCTCCAATGTAAGTTTAAAAAACTTTTGTAACCGAATCTGCTCGCATGGAACTAACACTTTCGATTCCACTAAATCTTTTTTCGCTTCCTTATAAAGCAAACATATAAATAGCTCGTTACATATATGTATTTGCCTTCAAATCTGCCCCTGACCAGAGTCAAACACTCACTTAAACTCTCACGAAAGTCATGTCAACACAAGCTTCCATGCATTTAACTCCTTTAACCACGATAACCACTGAAATCTACTTCAGTTACTGAAAACCCCTTTACCGTGCCAATATGCAACTCACATTTAATATGGATTTTTATGCAGGGCATAAATTAAGACATCGATTGGTGTTGCTATTCCAGTGACAACTGTTCACCCCTCGTGCAACAGTATCTTAATTATCCAATGGCCACTCCCACATTCATGTTAAACGTTCTTAAAATAGCTTCTCACGGTTTTGTTTTAAATTGCAATTCTCTCCATCCCGAATAATATTTGTTTTTTTCTGTAAACATAAAAAAAAAAACGAAAAAATAAAGGAAAAAAAAAAACATTTTCTGTCGCCATGAGTGCGGCGGCGGCGGCGCAGCGGGCTCATGACCGCTGGGAGTGTGTTTAAGTAGCTCCTCGATTGAGATCGCACGTTTGCTTAGCCTTGAACTCACCCACCACTATAAATGACCTCATGACTGCTTTTTTTTATTTCATTTTTTGTATCTTTCTGAAACACTTTTTTTTTATGTCACAGAGCTGCATTTTGAGATGAAGTTGCTGAAAGTGGATACAATTTTCTTTTGTTTGTGTTTCAATAACTTGATGGTGATTTGGGTGATCTAAGATCTGTTTATGTGACACTGGGGATTCAAAATTTCGTAGACACTCTCGTGGCTACTTATCGGACAAGGAAGGTCCTGGTGCAATTCTGCTGAAAAAGGATTTTGACTGAGAAGTTGTACAATTGCTTTGACTTGGGGTTTCGTTGATCAAACAGACTGTAGGGTGATGTGTGAAATTTGTTACGCCAGGTGAATACCCCAAATTAACTTTTCATTACCTCAACGGCATAAAGCATTTTGTTGGATTATCTTAATGATAACAGAAGGGAAAGGTAACTAGTCAAAATATTTGTTGAAAGGGGAGAAAGACAGGGACGATTTATAATGATATAAATCTCGCCTGAATTTTTAATTAGACAGGACCACGTTTTCAATAACAAAGAAACTTTAGGAATGATCATTCTTGCCTAGTAACATTTTCCAAGACTTCTTGCCATGGAGCAGACGCAGAAAAAAGGACGAGGTTGTGCGGGGGTGATCTGAAAGTTTCCAACTGATCAATGATAAAAGACATTTTTCTAAAATTTATTTTTGTACATTGTCTCCTTGTAATTCTACACAGTCCTCCAAGCGGTGCTCCTATCTCTCTAACCTGACTAAATAGTACTTGGTCTTTTTCTCTGTAAAATAATCGTTCACGAAGGTGAATTCCTCCTCATTTGACAATAATCTTTATCCTCCGAGCGCAGTTTTTAGACGAGGGAACAAAAAGAAGTCCCTTGGGGCTAGATCTGGTGAGTATGGGGAATGGTCAAGCAGTTTAAACCGTAATTCGTGGGTTTTCACCATGACCACCGCTAAGGTGTGAGATGGCGCGTTGTCACATCGACTCACTCAAACGATTGCTCGTCCAAAATGGCTAAAACTAGCACTAACTGGTGCATAAGCTTTTATAGACGTTGAATAAGGGTTTTAATTCATTTGGTCATCTTTAAAAATCGCATCATTTCAATCCTCGAAAAAAACTTCTGCTGGTATTGTATTACTTGAGGTGCTTAAAATTTCAGCTACTACCCTACTGTCAAATATTTGCTCGTCGAAAATGGCTAAAACTAGCACTAGCTGGTGCGTTAGATTCTATAGACGAGTATCGCAATCTTGACGTCACGGTCGGAAACTTTTCAGGCAACACTCGTATATCACATCCAAGCAATGACTAAGCGAAGGGATTTCAAAGAGTCTAATGAGCGTTTCAGTAAATCTCTATAGTTAAGTCATTCTTAACTAATTCGGGATCTAAAATGTCCTCAAAATTAATTGAATTAAAAAAAAAGCGATCATCAAACTCTTGCTGAATATTTCATTTTAGGAAATCCCATTGAATTGGGTCATCTGCAAAAATAACAAGCCATTTTGTTGGGTCTTCTCTTTAAATAACAGTTTCCGTTTTATCATTATGAGTCAGATTTTTCGAATTGAATTTCATTTCTTTTTTTTTTAATACAATCAAATTGCGGTTAAGAAATGTTTTGATTGTTAGGAATTATTCAGAAAAATCATTGTGAGTCACATTTTGATTGCAGCCTACAGTGTAATCTAAATAAAACTAGAGGGATATTTGACTTGGGGCTTCCCAGTTTTAGTAGTTTTTTTTTAAATTCAAAACCCACTTAAAACATTTAGAACTTCATCGTTTTCATTCCAAAAGTTTGAATGCAATAGAGTCGAATGAATGACCAATGAATTTAAAAAATTGGTCCATTTAATAAGAACTGTAATGACTTAAGGGTTACAGAAAATTAGTGCCTCTTTGTCAGATATCTTTGTCGAAGTTGGTCTTACAATGGTCTCATGATCTTTCTGGGAAAGTGGTGCTAGGCGGAAAGATTTTCCAAAGATCTGTTGGTTGCAGTTAGATTTTGAAAGCACGATGCATCTTTTTTTAGTTTACGCCGGCCAAAAAGCTGCCTACAGTGCCTTCAGAAACTATTGGCTTACCGACACAGTTAAAATAAAAAAATGGTCATGAAAAGAAACCAAAAGTCCTACAAAAATCATATGTACTTTGCTTTTGCGTTTACCCCTAAACTAGTGCAGGTCAGAATAGCCGTGATACCAACTGCACTTGCATTTAACCTAACCTCGAAATGGATCGGAACGCTACTTAAATCGTCAGATATAAATCGAATCTAAAATGTTCAGACATATCGGAGCAAAATGCCAGAAAACACATGAGATTATCAGCGAAACTGGCTTGAAAGTAGGTAATGATTGCAACCAATTGATGGGTGAATCTGGCATGTCTCAAAACTGTCAAAATAGATAAATACACATTATTATTAAAAAAAAAGTTGGACCAATAAAATACTCCATGAACTTAGATTATGTTATTACGATACTTTTTGGAGATTAAAATGCAAAATTAATGAACATTTTTGTAGTTAACTTTGTTGGAAATTATGATATTGTGTTTCGACTTATGTCGTTTTATTCAGTATTTAACGCAGAGTAAAAGATGTACATATAATTTTTATATGACCTAGTTCCTTTTCTATGACGATTTTTTCTTTCAAATGGGTCGGTAAGTGAATAGTCTCTGAAGGCACTCCATTTTATGATACAATTCATGGTCAACATCAAAATATACGTTGGCTGAAAGAGATAATAGACAGAACGTCTAGACAAGCGTTGAATGAAGATTTTAATTCATTTCAACCGGAGATACAAAAAGCAGCCAAAATTCTATCAACAACATTTTATGTAAAGAAGTTTACTTCGCTATAGTTTTTCTTTGACTATATAAATTTAAATGTGAGACCACTGATCTATCAAATTGGTCCATCAAGACAATTCCCGATGGCGAAAAGAGGTTGCAAAAGTGCTTTTGGTTGAGCAGCGATTCTCGTTGGAAATAACGTCATATTTTAGATCGTTTGGTAATGATCCGTGTCGAACCACCAACAGAATCTCTGGAGCCGTAATTTGATCTATCCTTAATTAATTTCTTTTAACGAGCCGTGTGAAAAGTGAGAAAAACAAAAAACTTTTGTCGGTTTTGTATTACTTGAGGTACTTAACATTTCAGCTACTACCCTACTGTCAGATATTTACCAAACCAAATGTGACATGGACTTTGTCAAAAGCGGATGAAGAAGCTTTGGTCTTTTTGAGAGAAAAGTTCTGCGTAAGATATTTTGTTCTGTTTGCATTGATGGTTATTGGAGGAGAAGGTTCAATCACGAACTGTACAGGCATGCGCCTGGCGTCTACGGCTCCAACACCTACGGTGGTTAGGTCTTGTAGAGCGAATGGACAGCACAGTTCCGGCCCGGAGAATCTTCGACTCCGAACCTATGGGACAACGTAGAAGAGGACGCCCACGTCTAAGGCGGCGTACACAGGTAGAGAAAGACTTGAATCAACTCAGTGTGCGTCACTGGAAGCAGCTGGCCCGGGATCACGCTGGATGGAGGATATTGCTAACAGAGGCCCAGGTCCACCCCGGACTGTAGCGCCCACAAAAAACGAAAAGAAGACATGTGACAATTGTTAACATATCATTTTAGAAACTAAATGCTTAAAAAATGTTTACATGTTTGCATATTTATGTGTACAACATGTGTTTACATATTTACGAAAAACCTGCCTCAACATTGTTGTTAAATCGCAAGGCCAAGTTTCAACATGAACATCTTGCATAAGCCTTTACTGTGTAAATCAGAATGCGACCACTTTCGGGCGCAGTGATTTAGACGACTTTTTTCCAGACTGTTCCCCTAATTCTACTTCTAATCATTGTAAGATCTAAGATATTTAAAATCTCCTACCAAGGACCTATTTGGGGCCACAGAAACCACTCCAAAACCGACATTTTGTCCTTGAAACACTTGACACTCCATCAAAAGTTATCGTTTCTTCTTAAAAACAAAGACAAACGTTCCAAGTAATGTCCCTTCTTTAATTGCAAAACCACCGAAGAACCCGCGTTACTTCTCTTCTTTTTTTTTCAATGAATCGCAACAATTACAACCGGAAACATCGATAACAATTCAATACCAGCAAATACTTGAATCATACAATTTAAAGTTTAACGATTCCATTCATAGAAAAAATATGATCGACTCTAAACCTTGATCGCGTAACCGATACGCACACGTAAGTTGGACTTTCCACTTGGTAATTGTGGTTAATTTTAGAATGTAAACGATGGAGTTATCTATTTATGCAAACTAAAATAGAAACTCGATTTCAATTGACATCTGGAGTAATAAAACTCGGCTGTGACTAATCAACACTCCGACTGTGAACTTGACAGCGAATGTTTGACGAGCCTTTTTTTTTTTTTTTTGTGTTTGCACATTCAGATCGTCGCCCTCTGTCAAAATAAATGAACACTATGAATCATGAATATAGATCTTTCAATAAATTTATTTTAAGCCCATAATTTATCGTAAAAAATTAAATAGAATGCCGAAAATTTGATAAAATAAAATCTAATGACTATCTCTTTGATCGTCGGTCTGTTGTCAAAAGACTGAACACAAAAATGCTTTATTTCTGCTGTTTTGTTTAACGATCGCTTTGCAGAACTTTATTAGCTAGCAGCGAATTTTGATAGCGTTACGCTCGCTTATTGGCCATTTAATTTGATAGGCGGCCCGCAGCTACGAGCCAACGTAGACTAAACGTCGACCTGTCGATGATGTCATCTCCCAACCAAATGTCAAACTCACCCGAGGCTTGTTTGCTTCTTTGACGTCTCAGTTTTCTTCGCCTAACCCTTTAATGTTCTAAGAATAGAATTTACGTAAACTTCGTCGTCTTATCACAAAAAAAAAAAAAAAAAAAAACTGCAATATCTTCTTTTTTTCTAAAGCGTCACAATTTAAAGTGAACTCCCTTTGTTCTGCAGAATAAGATTCTGTCAGCGTTTTATATTCAAATTGCTGATTCATTTTAGAAAATGAAAATCCCAAAAACTGATAACAGATACACAAACTTGGCGACGATTGCTCCCTTTTTTATTTGCCCCGAAGATCGTGTGAGAAGTGTTATAAAAATAATCATGATTCGTGAACAGGGGAGTAGCCATGATGGGTACTTTTAATTGATATAAATTATCGTTTAAGGGCCGGGGATGAGTTGAAGTCAGATGATATTTGAGTAAATTAATCCAGACATTGGAGATGATTCCAATTAGAAGATTAGATAAATATGAGCATTTGACCCGCTCTTGGATTGTCCATTTGACATTTGAAATGACGATAAGGTCAACTTTACTGGTTGTGTCACTTAGCCGACCGGATTGCAGCATGTAGAGGAGTGGAAGTTTAAAGTAATGTGAAGTTTAAAATTCTAAAGCACGTGAGCGAAATACTGGAAAAGATTCAATGGCAGTAAGCAAATTTTAATATATATCGCTGCCATTTAAACGTTCGATTACGGATGTAACAGACAAACTAAACCTGTCTTGGAGTTGCTTATAAAAACCAAACCTGGAAATGTATAGACTCTGGCTTAGATTAACCGGGTTTTCCTGATCTGGGAGGCCCCTTTTATGAATAGTCATAGACAAACAGTAGGACTTTTTACTGCTATTGCATATAAGTCTATGCAGTAAATGTTTGCTGGAAATTTCTTTTGAAGCGCTCAATTGGCTCAATAAAAAAATCACCTATATTTTACAGTCTTATTTCAATAATCTCAGATTTATAAACAGATTCACCCGTCTCTTTATCGACTGTCCCTTTTTTAACGTACATTGACGTCTTGTAATAACAGCTGCAAGGAAGTTTTGTTTAGAATTAACGTCCACAACAAATGAAGCCTGATTAATTGCTAAACTATCGATTACTTCCTACAGCTGCTTAACTCATACGTAACGTAACGTACTGCGTTCACCAACACTTTGAAGTGTTAACTCCGCTCCACTTCAAAAGCCCTCTCACTCATATTTACAAAATGTCAACTTGACATAAGATGCACCCAATTGACACAACGGCAGCCTTAATAGTCCTTCACCCCAAGTGACACTAGTTGCATGGGACACATGCTCCCGCCACAAAGTGCTTTGTTTCCCATTCGCAAACATCTGCTCTTTCTCGAGACTGCCTTTTCCCAACAACAAAGCGAATGTGTTAAACTAATTAGCAACAAAACAAAAAAAAAAGAAACTCGCCACCGCTGACAAAGGGATCACATTTGTTTGGGGTAAATATGCGGAAATCGGTTGCAAAGAATACCTTTGTTATGACACAAAAAAAAAAGAAATCAGTTGCAAAACGGTAATTCTGACGACCATCGTTCGCCTTTTAACAAGGACAAGCAAAGCAACGACGTCGCGTCGATTTGACAGCAGTTCATCAGAAAGAAATAAAATAAAATAAAAAAGAAACAATTGATCAAGTGCCCCCTCGCATTGCCGGATGTTGGGGCTTACACGAGGAGCACCAATGGAGTTCGTGAGGGTTCGCGAGTGAAACGCGTCAGTCTCGCTTGAATTTAAAAACTCCCATACATCAAGGTATGAAGGATTTTATGGGTGGAACAACGTGATTTACGATCAGCCATCGCGCTACGGACGAGTGCTTAACATTGAGAGCCACTTTGCGCAACACTAAAACCGAAGTTTATTTTCATTTCTTTATTTTTATTTATATTTTCGAAGGTGACAGGAGAGTCGACCTGAGAAATGTCTTATTTCTCAAGTTGTTCCACTCTTGTCAAATGTTTGTGTCGGGAAATCAAATACTTGATGTCATCACCACACACGCACTTGGTAAATGATTTTGATACGCATCGGCTGATTATCGATTGAATGGATGTGGTAATTACAGCAACCCTTTCAAGAACTTGTTGTTGACCTATTTTTGTGCGTAGGCCAAGGGTAGTTTGGTGCTGCTATAGTTGCAAGGTCAATGTCGAAGTTCTGCAGTATAGCAAGGTCGTATCTATTTTTATAATCAGTTAGAAATATCTGTGCCACTTCACTCGTGACTTAAGACTCGACATCAAATTCTTTATACAGGTTTGCATAGGCACAAAAACGTGAAAAGCTCTATGCTAGCAACGAATTAGATAATTCGAACCTCGATAACTCGAAAAGCACTGTAAATAGAAACATTCTCACAGTTCCCTGAAAAAGCGTCTATAAATCGAAGAAAACTTAAACATTTTGGTCCCGTCGTTAATTCGAATTTATTGTGAAACCTCTATAAAACGAAAACTATGGCTTGTTTACCTCTATAATCGGAACTCAAGCTAACTATTTTTCACTAACCGTTAGTTAAAATGCATACGTGACGAAAGTTATCAATATATTTTTCTGAAACCTCCGTAATTCCAAAATCTCTGTAGTTTGAAGTTTTTTCCTGGTCCCATGAAATTCGAATTATCGAGAGTCTATTGTATAATGAACTGCTTACTATTTAAAAAAGAAAAACATAAATGCCCAGCTTCACAGTGAGAATTTAAACTGAAGTTTAATAAAACCTCAAAATGACTTTAAACTTTTCGTTAAACTTGTTTGGTTTCACAGTCAAAAATATACTTCCAGTTAACTAAATACAGCTAGAAGTTGTGTTTAAAGAAATAGTAGAGTTTTGAAATGTCAAATTACGGCTCGTGACATGTTTTGTAAGTTTTAGTACAATATATGCAATTGGTTTGAGAGTTTGGAAAGAATTAGAAGAAAAAAAGAATTTAATCTTAAAAGTGGTTTTAATCACCTCAACTGACACGTACTACTTACTTAAACCGAAGTTTAAACAAGAGAATTCTGTCGTTAAACGTCGAGATGAACTCTACTTTTCGTTTAAGCGAGCACTGTGGAACCGAAAATTTTTAAACAGAAGTTCAAACCAAGATATTAGAAAAATCGATGAAATAAATTTAAATTACTAAATTCAAAGTATGAAATGACCTCTTTGCGAGTTAAAGAAAAAATCGAATTAGGAAGCAAAAATATATATTGAAAATGCACGAAAAATCAAAGTTCACGATAAAAGATTCAGATGTAGAGAAAAGTTTGAGTAATGAAAGTGCGAGTTAGAGAAGATCCACTATAAATAAATGCTGGACACAATTTTATTTTTTTTGTTCATTATTTGGAACTTAAGAACATGGTCACCGTATACATTTTTGCAAATACATAAAGAAACGAATGAGTCTACTTAAAAACTAAGTTTATTAAAAGAAATAATTTCAAGTGTTCTTAGCCAAGCAAAAATCGGTTCGTCTTTCCCATTTTTTTTAAATAGTTTTTCTCTGTTCCCTTTTTGGGCTTAAGAATCCTCAAATTTGTGTTGTAAGTAGAAACTTAAAACCTTACTTTTGTGTGTTATAAATATTCCAACTTAGTAGCTCAGCCATAAAATAGGACTAGCTGGAAAGAGGCGAAAAACAATGCAGCAACCCGGTAGTCGGGTCGACACTGGGGCAAATAGTCAGTCCTGAATCGAGAGTGAAACGATGATAATAAAATAAAAACATACAATTAACGGGAAACTTCCCAAGTTAAACAACTTGTTTTTTTTTTTTAAGGCTTTTTCGTATGCAACTACTATGAACAAACCTCCATTTTAAGAATAAATTAGCGAACAGAAATTATTCTATATTGAGACATTGTAACAACCCATCGCTCTTCAGGTGATCTTATTTTCGGTTGAGAAGTTTTCTGACTTGAGGCGGAAGTCTTATAAGCAATGCTGTCTTGCAAATTCCTGACTTTTCTTGAATTTTACCAACATAATTCTAAACATTTGAAGATTTCGCCTATTCCAAACTCCGGGGTGGACTGGATGGGCTTCATGTAACAAACCTTTTCAACCAGCTCGGTCCCTAACTAGCTGCTTCTAGTGCAGTACGCCAAGTTTGTTAAAGTCAGCTTCCACTTAAGTGCGTCATCTATTCCTCGGTCTTCGTCTACTGTGCTGATCGTCTGGGGTGGATTCGAAGATTCAGAGCGTTGGTGTCCATTCGCTCCGCATGATCTAGGAAGACTTCTCCATTCACAAAAAAAAAAAATATTTGATGGCACTATATCTTACTTTTTCGGCTAAGATAGCAAGAAAAACTACTTACAAAGAGGTCGTTAAAAGAGAAAGATAAAATGGGTGCAATTTTCGGGAATCGTATTAGATGATCTTACGAGTTGGGAACTTTCGCTTGACTCGAAGGACGACTCGCAAGATTTGTCTTCAGTATTTTAAGAATAATTGAAAATCAAATTCGAATTTCAAGTGACTAGAAAAAAACTTCAAATTACAGAGGTTTTCGAATTACGGAGGTTTAAATAAAAAAAATATCGCTCACTTTCGTCACGTACGCATTTCAACTAACGGTAGGTGAAGAAAAAAAAGTTGACTTGAATTTGGATTATAGACGCAAACAAGCCATAGTTTTCGAATTAGAGATGTTCATGTTTCATGTTGTTTTCGCAAAAAAATAAATTCTAATTAGCGAGGGAACCAAATTGAATAGATGATCTTCGGACTAAAAAATAAAATTAATAATTTGATTTACAGAAGTTTTTTTCAGGCGACTGTGAGAATGCTTCTATTTACAGAGGTTTCCTAACTATAGAGAATGTTTAGTATTTTCCTTGTAAGTGAGGGTCTCCCCAAAGTCCCCCCTTTAAAAAAAAAATTAATGAAGTCCTTTAAGCTAAGCTCTGGATGAGAAGTTAAGCCCTCGATGAGTAGGGTCAAGTTTTAACTAGTTCTTATGTTAGTTTCTGTAATAAACTGCTCAATGTTTGGGAAAATGATAACAAAAAAGTCACTTAATTTAGTCCAACTTTTTTACGATAGTCATATATGTAGGTAAATTCCCATGAGCAATACTGCTAAAACGTGCTAACCATACCCGTGTGGGTTTTTTCTGACATATCAGCCTTTCATTAGACCACAAAATTGAATCATAAACTCTCGCTCCCTCTAAAAGTCACCGTTTGTCAGATAAAAAAAACCGAAGTAGCCCACCCGGCGGGCAAGATCACCACTAAGACTTCACTTGGTTGTCAACAGTTGCTCATCCTCCGGCTCTAATTAAAACCCGAGTGACAAGCTCTCACTAAACCTCCAATTAAGTCTCGGCCTCCGAACCTTTCTAAATGTGTGTTTTTCCAAACACGAAACTAAAAATCAAGGCCCCACACGTTGAATCGTCGATCGCGTGCACATTTCGTCCGGATACGAAAATTTCCATGGAAATCCCGGCTTAGGCTGAATTTCTTATCTCGAGCAGCTGGCTAGCTTTGTGAACTTTAAACCGCTCTGCGATCTTTCTCGTGTAATTTGCATTCGAAACGTGTACTTTTAAAGAATCCATCGACCAACGAGCATGCGCTTAGTCAGAAAACGGCACCAGATCGCAGCCACTACTTCCACCTAATCCCGCCAGGTTTAGTATTTTTCAGAGGAACCATTCAAACGTACGTAACGGTGCAATTCAGGTTTCTCTCCCGCCAACACTACTCGTTTCAATTTGGCCCACAAATTAGCGAATCAGCATCGCTTTTGAATAAATTGTGGTTACTGCCAGGCGTAGGGTAATTGCCCCGCAATCAGGAAATACCAAGAGAAGCTGCCGTGCCGCACTCTCTCTCTCTCTTAAGCACTCTGCCTTTTGCAGTCAGTCGCAGAAGCCGAGTGAGCTTTACACTCGACTTTGAGTGGATTTTGAGTGCACCCCACCCTTTCTCTTGGGCGGCTCTTTGCCTGATGCTGACTGACGACGGACGACGGGCGATGGCGACAGCAACGGTGGCGTGCAATAAGTGTGACATCGGAAATAGCGAGCCAACACAAAAAGCCATTTCCAGTTGGTGATTTCATTGAGAATTCTCGGAAAAGCTCCCATAAACGTTAACGTTTGCAAGTGTGGCTGTGTGCGTGTGTCGCCATCGCCACCGCCGCCGCCAGAGACTGGTACGAAGACAGCACAGCGCTTTGCCAGACACAACCGGCGTGGAAAGTGGGAAGGTGGCTGGCGTTGTTTTGTGTACTCGCACTGCTCGAATCGAGAGCAGATAAAATGATTTTGTTTACACAAAATATTTTCACTTTTTTTTTCCAAATAGAAAATCACACTCATGTCGCCGTCGCCGTCGCCGTCACCGTCGTCGGCGTGCTGGAGGGGCTTATGGAATGCTCACTTTATTTTCGGTGAGGCTCGAGGTCAATGGAATCGGGAAGTGTGGCTGTTCCACTCACCCTTTTCTGCAGAGAGAGAGAGAGTCATGGTCAAGTGGATGGGGATGTTGGTGGTGATTTGTGTGCTTCCGTAATAAGTTCTTTGGGAAGGGGAGGCCTGGCCAATCTCCTGTAGAACTTTTTGCAACAGCAATTATGCATGTGGGTTGAGGTGTACTTCAAATTCAATTTGATGCTATTTAGCATCTCTTCACGCTTAAAGTTGCGGAAAATGAAATAATGACAAGGTTTAAGCTTTGTTTGTACCGCTCCTACTGCAGCCATTCGGCGACAAATCGCCAATTTTATCTGAGATCATTTATATAATCTTTTGATATTCTTAGATTTATCTACAGAGTCGGAATCAGTAAAGTGGAAAATATGAAATCGAAGACAAAGTTAGCTCCACCACAGGACGAATCAGATATTTTGTCATGCTGCAATTTCTTTACACCTGCAATTTTCATGTAAAATGTATCTACCTTCGCTTTTTCCGTGTATTTAACAAGGAAAAACTGAAGGTATTCGGACATATGAATATTTTTTCAAGATTGTATTCACAGAATCCATTCGTGGTAAAATTACGAATCGGATTTTGAAAAAATGGTATGACAAATTCCGAACGGAATTGCAGAAGCAAAAAGCATTGCCACATAGAACTCTCACACTCTCATTTTCGAAATCAGCTGTTTAATGCCAAATTTGAATAATCGGTGAAGATTATTTGAATAAATCGTGTGCTAAACCTATAAAGTCTTCAAAAAACATCAGAAATTATCAATATCGTTTTTGCATTGTATAATTTATGTTTTCGTCTTTGCGTCCAAGACTACATACATATAGTGAATTTGAAGACCAAGGCTAACTAAAAGACATCGGCAATAATTACCAGTAAACACTGAAGCATTAAGAAATAACATATTAAACACATGTTTAACCCAGGACATTTATTAAAAACAAAATAAAAAAAACTTTCAGAATACCTATACCTACCTTCAGACGTAGTCGTGATCAATTTTTCTCTGCTGAAGCTTTTCTTGTAGTGTTTTTGATTTTCTTCAATCTGCATTTTTTAAAGTCGCACAGTTTTTCGATATTTCTGTGTATTTTTTTTTGTTGTCAGCTTTTAAAAAATACAAAAATACTTACATTTTTTTTGCCAAAACGATATCGCTTTCTTATACTCCGACGTAAACAACTTGTCGTAGAAAAAGATGGCAAATTTCCGTTTCCGGATTCCGTGATACAAATTTTCACTAACTCCGAAATTTGTAGCCGACTTTTCTCTACAATTCTACTATGAATGGATTCTGTGATAGATTTTTCGTAGTACGTAACATTTTTTCGTTTACGATGGAATTCGTGATTGTTTTAATGAACAAATGGATCATCTAGCAATCGCTTTCAAGGAGAAACTACCTGCACCGAGATGCTTCTTTTCCACCCATTTTCCACCGCACCTTTCGTTTCGTGACAGAATTTTACGGCCTGGGCCATTTCCAGAGGTGTAGAATTAAAGAATAAGTCGTGTCTGCAATTGAGTCTTTGATCTGTGAGTATACTTGAGGCATTATGACTTGTTGCGAAAATGTAGTTTTTCTTTAACTGTTGACTGTAGGATCGGCCAAGCTGGGTCAATTTTGAAACAGCTTCTTGGAAAATCTGTAGTCAAGAAGACCGAGCTTAGTGTCAAGGCCAAGTTATCGGTCTTTAACTCTGTATTTGTTTCAACTCTCACCTATGGTCATAAAATTTGGATAGTGATCGAAAGAACAAGATCGCAAATACAAGCTGCTGAGATGAGATTTCTGCCTGCTGTTGTGGGAGTACCTCGCCGAAATAGAGTGAGAAACACGACGGTGCAAGGAGAGGTTAATGTTGAGGAGCTGCTTCTTCGGACGGAAAGGGCTATAATTCGAGGGTTCTTTGAATGTGATCCTATCAGGAAGGCGACCGCTCGGCAGACCCAGGATGAGATGGCTGAACCAAGTCCAAAATCTCGCCTGGATAGACTTGGGCATGCCTCCTGATAAGTTAGAGTCGGCCTGGGTTGCCTGGAGATCTGTTCTGCGTGTATTGCCCCCTCGACCCCAATAGTGGAACACGCGCTCAAAAAGATAGCAGCCAAAATTGCTTTTTAAACTCGTTACCTGATGCAACAAGTTGATAACAAAAGTTGTTCTCATTAAAAAATAAAAAAAAAAACTACTGAATGTAGTTAATCAAAAATTGCTCTGGAGTTTTTGGTGTGAAGAATCATCATCATCATCAGTGGCGAAACAGCCCACAAAGGGCCAGTGCCTAGCTTCTCGCGCCTCCACTGTGTTCTGCGTTATAATTTTGACACATGTGAAGGGAAGCTACAGTTTATTGTCGTTTCCGAACCTGTATATTCTCGCTTAACAGTCCGACGCACTAACGATTAAGTAACGGCAAGTGCCCATCTTAACCCTTTGCTTAAAAAGTATTTAACGTCATATATACTATTATGCAAAAAACCGTAATGAAAGTAACTAAAATCACACCCAACAAAATAAGTGGGCATTGAATAGTACCTAAGAGTCTATAAGGAATTCCGTACTATATTTCAGTCATATAGTTTTTATTAAAAAAAAATACTGTGCTACTTATAAGTATTGTCTGTCAAAAAAGGATTAAAGTAGTAAAGTAAGCAATTAACCAACAACCGTACGTCAAAAGAACGGCTAGGGTCCGATTTCTCGAACGAGAACATCAGCTTTGCTCGTGAAAGTGTAAAAAAGAGCACGCGGTAATCATTTCCTTGCAGTGCATAAGAACTCGAACTTCCACTTGGTGAATTTTACGTGGCGATTTGACTTTTGAACCTTTTTTTTTCGCCGACTAAGCCTTTTAACGATTTTTTTTATGAATTACCACTGCGAGGTATTCATACTGTACTTCACAAAATTGAGCATACACCTACAAATACAACAAAATTTTGAATTTTTCGTCTCAAAAAAAGTAATTTATGGACAAAACGAAAATGTATGTAGTTTCCATTGCACATATGTATTTTATCTAATATTATATTAGGTTGTTAAAAATATCTCCCCTCCGCCTTTTTGTTTTTTGAATTTTCCGGCTATGTACAAAGCGCTACAGAGCTCGTATCCAAACTAATCATGCATGGCGTCGTTTTGTAGGTTATGTCAAGACCTTTCAAATGATGTATTGGCAGATACGAGCTCTGTAGCCTATAATATTTAAAAACAAAAACAACAAAAAAGTTAACTAAATATTCTATTTTCTAGCAAAATATAAAAACTCCTCTTTTGTGGGTGTATGCTCAATTTTGTGAGGTACTCTATATTTATATACCAAGCACAAGGCTCTCACTACGGTTTTTAAGAATCTTTGTTTAGGACGGATTTTTAGACTGGCGGTGTTTTTAAATTGTATCTCCTCAAAAACTACGTGAAGAGGTCATCACTGCCACCGTCGAGCGCTACAGATCAATTGGATGGAGGTCCGAATAGTGTCTACTCACCTCCGATTTTTTAAAAATATTTTGAAGAACACGGTCTAATGCGTCAGAAACCGAAATCCATAGCCGTTTTCACCGCAAATGACTAGAAAGGACATTTAAAGTTCAAAAATTATAAAAAAAAAAAATTGAAATATCTCGTAAACTCCATACATATGTGAAAATAAAATAGGTTATCGGGCTTATGAGATATTTCCATTTCTTTTTTCAAAATTTTCGAACTTTGAATGTCCATTTCGTCCTTTCTAGTCATTTGCGGTTAAAACGGTTTTGGATTTCGGTTTCTGGTTTCTTTTAGCTGAATTGTGGCGTATGGCGCGAATGAAATGTTGTTCTAGCAGAGCGGCATTACGTGGCGACGTTACAGGCTGTCATTACGCAGGCAATGTTAATTGAATTGTGAGGCTTAGCTCCATCTAAATTTTCCAGAATTTTCTGAGAATTTGTGGGACTTTTTTTTAAAGTCTTACGTCTATGCCAATTAAGTAATGGGTGATTTTTTAAAAGCTATAGGTAAGTTTTAAAAAAAAAAACACATAAAATTTAGAAAAATGCACGAAATCTTTATTTGAGTCGATAGTACGGTCCATATAATTCAATGTTTGAAGATTATTTCATACAAATGTTGACCTTGACTGCGCCTCAAATCGTCCATCCGCTTAGTCCAATTTTGGCAAAATCTTTCCAACATTTCGGCCGGTATCTCACGAATAAATGCTTCAATGTTGTCTTCCAATGCGTCAATTGAAGCGGGCTTGTCTGTATAGACATAAGCTTTAACAAAGCCCCACAAAAAATAGTCTAAAGGCGTTAAATCGCACGATCTAGTCGGCCAATTGACCGGTCCCGAACGTGAAATAAAATGTTCATCGAACTCGCCTCTCAATAAGTCCATTGTTGCGCGTGCTGTGTGGCATGTGGCATGTGGCACCGTCTTGTTGAAACCACATGTCATGCTAGTCAAGCTCTTGATTTTTGGGCAAAAAAAAGTTGGATATCATCTCACGGTAGCGCTCACCATTCACAGTTACGTTACGATTCGCATCATCTTTGAAGAAGTACGGTCCAATGATGCCACCAGCCCATAAATCGCACCAAACTGTGACTGTGACTTTTTCTGGATGCATTGGTAGCTCTTGCAATGCTTCTGGCTGATATTCACTCCAAAATCGACAATTCTGCTTATTTACGTACCCATTGAGCCAAAAATGAGCTGACCATGAACTTTCTTAACAGAGCACGCATTTTGATAATAAAATTCAATAATTTGCAAGCGTTGTTCGTTTGTAAGACGATTCATGGTTAAATTATAGACCAAACTGAAGATGTTTGACAGTGAAACAAAACACGAAACGTGCTTCAGCTGTTTAAACCAGTGTTGCCAAAAAGATAATAGCTAAAAAATCACCCTTTATAGAGTTGTGGATGCCGTATACTCATCTTGCCTTTTAAATGAAAAAAAAAGAATTCGGTTAATATTTCACAAACAACTTGTTTTATTTCATTATATTGCAGCTTAGTATTCTCTGGTAAACATTTCACTTTTCTAAATTCAACCCTGTGAATTAAAATTAAGAATCCTAAACGCCGTTTATTCAGCACAGTTTTTCAATAAACGATTGTTCATCGCTTAAATAAAACATTTTAAATTCGTCACAAAACGTGTGCCGATCATTGCAAACGAAATGTGGACTATTAATTTGCACCCATGGAAGATCTTGGCTAACGGTCGAAATATAATATGGACTGCCTAATTTTCAGTTAATTTCATGTTAGGCAGTTGAACTTAGCAATAATTAATGTCGCACAAGCAGCAAAGAAAACACAGAAGCCGCCAGCAAAAGGAAGTGGCAGTTTACCCTCCAACCCAATATGATGTCACTTTTCATTTGTGCCTGAGCACAAAGATTCTTTTAAATAAGTATTAAAAGTTCATTCTATGATTTAAATGTCAATTGGTTGTTATTGCAACAGATATCTAGCGTATCCGACGGAAGTGCTAATCAACCACAATTTTTTTTTTAGTTCTCCAGGGGTCAATAAGCCCAGGTCAGATCTAGTTGATGGAGTACGTCTTGCAATTCATTAAATTGGAAGATGCTCAATGAAAATTTCGTGATTAAAGTTATTGATTTTGGGGTTGCGATGATTGTTGGGGAATTATAAAATGAAATTCGATATGAATCAACTAAACAGATGGTTTTTGACGTAACGACAATGAAGTTGGGTTGCTGACATCAAACTGTAATGGAGCAGGAGCAAGGAATGTGTTAAAATTGATTGAAAATAAAGTCCTGAAATCTGGTAACGAAAAAGAAGATTTCTTATGAAATGTGGCGTCTATTAAAATGAAATCATCCAGCCCATAGAGCTTTAAGGAAGAAGGTAATTATTGTTAAGAAAATTACAAAAATTGAATCTGCAGAAATATAATTTTAAAGATAGAACAGGTAAGACATCCAACCTAAATAGCCCATTCTGTAAAAATATACATTTTTCAATGCGAAATTCCTTTAAAGGACTCATGCGGACATATCCGGTGAAAAACTAATCAAATTGCTTAAGCCGACCTCAACTTCAATTCCATTCTATAAGGTAAACATTTTGCATTCAATTGAAGTTTGTCTCCTCGTTACATTGGAATTTGAATCTATATATTCCTCTAACTACAAATGAATTCAAGAAATTTCTTTCATCATTTCGTCTGATGTCTCCTTATCTAACCTTTATTTCCTTTTACTAATTTGCTACGGAAATCTATAAACCCGCAGAGGTTCAAAGTGGCTTCTTCCATTTGTCCGTCTGAGAGATAACATTCAGATAAAAAACATTGAGAAAAAAAAAGAAGAAAACAAAAAGAAAAATGAGAACAAAGGGATCTGTCTCTGTGTATGTGCTCATAGGAATGTCAATCCCGACGTATTGTTGTTTTTCTCTCACTACCTGCGTGAATCGCAGCTACCTGTTGAATTGCGCAGTTTGATTTCTTTCTATATTTCTTAAACAATAAAGTTAATTGAACAGAATTGTCGTGTGCATTATGTTCTCACTTAATAATTCAACACTTTATGAAGGATGAGATCGTTTACAGAGTTGTCAACGAGAAGTCAAACATTGACTCAAACATGTTTAGTATTATGGGTTTTGAAGAAATTTAATCCTTCTACAGTTAACCCTACACTAAATAATAAAATAGAAATAAAAATATCGGCCAAGTATTTAGCCCCCCTCAATTAGAAATCTTCTGGAGAATCCATGCTCATGCTAATATGTATTGGGCGGCGTAACAGCCCGTTGAGAGCCAGAGCCTAGCTTTTTCGCGCCTCCACTGTGTTGTGCGTGTTATAATTTTGTCACATGTGGAGGGGACCTACTGTTTAATGCCGGTTCCGAACGGCAAATTGCGAAAGCTTTTCATGACAGAAGTACTACAGGAAGGTTGTCAGGCGTTCGCTGGAGGTGGGGCCGTGAAAAATGTTTGTGGTGTTTTTTTTTTTTCCCGAGCTGGATTCGAACCCGGGTTTTCTCGCTCAACAGTCCGACGCACTAACCGATCGAGCCAACGGCGCCCACTCGTACTCATTCTAATACCTACCTAATTATTTAAGCACAAGCTTTTAATAATATCTGTGAGTTTAAGGTTATACCTACGATCGCTTAAACTGAGAACCCCTATTTTAATGAAAACTATTACACAAAACAAAATTATAACAATAAGAGTCTAAGTATTTCTACTATCTCTAACTTTTATCGTTAACTTAGTTTTCCTGGAAACTTCGTTAGGTTGCTAATCAATCAAAGGACTGGAGTAAAGTCCTTGAATACAAGTTTATAAGAAAAAGTGAGATGTGAGAAAATTCTTTTTACTTCGAGTTTACAGTTGATTCGCCGAGATCTTTAAACTGAATTTTAGTAACACCAATAACTGAGCCAGTGGGGGCCGTGACTTAATCGGTTAGTGCGTCGGACTGTTGAGAGAGTGAATACGGGTACGGGAATACAGCTCGAGGAAAAACACCTCAAAGTTGTTTTATGGCTCCACCTCCAACGAACAACTGAAAATCCTCCTGAAGTACTTCTGTCACGAAAAGCTTTTACAATTCGCCGTTCAGAACCGGCAATAAACTGTAGATCCCCTTCACATGTGCCAAAATTATAACGCGCACAACACAGTTGAGGCACGAGAAGAAAGGATCTAGCCCTCCCCAGACTGTTACGCCGCTAATGATGATGATAGACTGAGCCAATTCTGTATTTCTTCCACCAAAAATTATTTGCAACACCACAACAGTGTCTCTTAATTTTTATGAAGGTCAGCCGTTCGATCCGATTCCAGGAACTTATGTTCACAACTTTAGAAAGCCTCACTGTATCCACCGCAATAACCCTAACAGGGGTTTCCATTAAACTTAACTGTAATCTCACCCATAAAAAGGAGGAACGAACGCAAAAGGATTACCTATAAAATACCATCACACTGTTTATGTTCACAACAACAATAAAACATGTTTCCTATCTTTCTCCCCCGAACCCACAAAACCCAGAATAACCACATACTCTCAAAAGACGAGGAGTTTTATTACTCTCAGCAATTTTATCGGAGTCAAGTGAAATTGGCACCGATTAAAATTGCATTAAAAATTATTCTTTGTAAACATTAAATCAGTAAACAAACATCTAGTGACCATAAAAGCCGCACAACAATACGAAGTCTGAGTAATAAAATAAGAGAAAAAAAAAAGAAACAGCAGTGACTTTGCAGTCGCAAATTCCTTTAAAATCATTTTTAGGTTAACCTTACTACTTCGGTGGTTGTTTTTTTTTTTTTTTATGAAGCCATTTACATTCCAATGGCTGTGGAGTGTTTTCTTTGTTTTTGTTTTTTGTTCATCCGCGAAGCACTTTCAACTATAAAATATTGTTTTTTTGTCGTTAATTGTTTCTCGGCGTCGTATAAGGACGCGTATGGGGGGTAACAGACCTTAGCGGTTGCAATAAAGATCAAATTGCGCACTCTGTAAGTCGAGAGTTAATGTGTTGAAAGAGTGAGCAGGGACGCAATGGGATTATCCAAAACAGGTGATGAAAGCAGTGAGGAGTCTAAATGGCACAGGGAAGGCTTTTTCAAGATGCTAGGGCGTCTACTGGGTTGGGTCTACGGGCCGTCAATACTAAAAGATGTCTTTTGGAAATTATTTAGGTATCGAAAAGGAATGATTCTAAGTGAACAATCTATAGCTTTCATTTGAAATAGTTTTAGTGTTGTCTTGAAATTGGAAACTACATATTAAAGTTTTCTTTAGATGGTCTCTTAAAGAACAGAAGCTTGCATGGTTATTCTGCGGTCAACCAATCTGAATCTGTCTCAGTCTATCTTAGCTTTTGTCTAAGTCTTCCCACGAAACCAATTTGTGTTTTTAAGTGTTTCTTCATTCAAAAAGATTTACTAAAGCAACGTTAGAGTGTACAGTACTTAACGGATATAAGAAAAACAAAAAATCCGGAGAAAATTTTTCTTATAACCGTTTTTTTCTTTTATGCGAGTAGTAATTCATATGAAAACGGATATAGGTGCATTGTCCTTTGTTTCTTTTAAGTGTTTTTTTTTTTTTTTTTTCTTATATGAGTTTTCCTTATATCCGTTAAGTACTTATTTGATTTAAAGGTGTGACTGTACTTAGTGTTTTGAAAGTTAAATTTTACTCAACGCTAGTATTAGGACTTTTGCACTTTTTTCTCAACTACAAACTCTTCGCACTTATAGCCAATAATTAAAATGAATGGTTTGTACTGCTTGTGTCTTACATTTTGAGATCCCACTGTCACAAGGTTAACCATTAGAGCGAATGAATGTGTACGATTTTGTAAATAACAATTTGTCATAATAATTTTATTTTGTATTTGGCGTTAATTTTTTTTATGTCATCCTGTTCTTTCTTATAACTATCCTTTCACCCAGTTCTTGAAGTTAACCTTCCTTTTTAGGGTTTCGTTCCAAAGGAATAACGAAACCCTTATAGAATCACTTCGGTGTCCGTCTGTCTGTCTGTCTGTCGCCTTTACATATTTGCTAATAACTTTTGGATCCTCTGTAGTTAAGGGATGAAATTTGGAATGGATATGTATCTTGGTAACCCAAAAATAAATCAGGAATTTTTTCCGGAATTAGTCGAAGATTAAAGAAAAAGTTAGTACTGAAACTAACGTGTGAAAAAACTTTTATTAACTTTTATGGTCAATATGGGTGTCATTGGAAAGGGGGCGGGGCGGAGACTACAAAAATGTCTGTCTGTCTGTCATTAAGCCTTATATTAGGTACCTGGTGAACCACCTGGAATTAAGAAATGAAATTTATACAGATGATGTACTTCACTTGCCCAAAGAAAGTTCCGAAAAAAAGTTTAAAGAAAGTCACTTATTAGCGAAAAATTTAGTACTAATACTAAAATTAAAAAATTGTTTTTTTTTCTTAGATACTTGAAATGGGTATTGTTGAAAACAGAATGGTAGCTAGGTCGAAAAGTTGTACTACAGTTAGCATCTTAGTTTTATTGGAAAGAAGTTATAAGCCCGCAAACTTCAAAAAACAGACTTGTGTACCATGTCCCATACCTTATTTTCTAAGATAATGGGCCAAAAAATCTGAAAAAAATTGGAGCTATGGGGCAACTCATCGCAATATTGCAAAAATACCCAGAAATCTCATATGATTTTTTATTCGTACTAAAATAAATTAATAACTAATTTCTTTAAATTTTTTTTTTACCGAAATTAATTGAGTTAGGTACCGTTGGATAGGTTTTGTAATAACAATAGAATTTCGAAGCGGCGTTGGTGGAGTGGTTATAGCGCTCGCGCTCTGCTCTGAGGGTCCTGGGTTTGATCCTCGATTTGTCCGATTTGCCTTTTTTATTGTCTTTTATTCTCCGAAGGGTGTTTTTTCGCTATTTTCACATTTCTTATTTTTTCAAAATTGTTAAAATCCAATTCAAATAAAAATGACAGCTTGAATACGTTACTAACTCAACGAGGACGCAAAGGATTCTTAAAAAAGTTTCTATATTCTGTTAAATTTTAAAATATCTTTTGGCTCTTTTTAAGGCCTGTGAACCTGAGCGAATATTTTGTATGACAGTTTTCTTCTCTCTCAGTACTCTTTAAAGAACAAAGCGAAGTAAGGAAGTGATTGATCATAGTAGCTTTGTTATTGTAATTTTTTTGAAGAAAATAAGAGAATCAGTTATTTGTACGTGTATGTGTGCTCAGACCATTTCCTTATACGCTCTTTTCTATTGGTTGCGTTTTATATAAATATGCTGTTGGAAAGATTTCAAATTTTGTCACTGAGTAAAAGTGAACATAAAGAATTCTAAAGAAACAAAAAAAAATTGAACATTATTTTTGTTATTGTTTCAATGTGATTTTCACATGCCGAAAATCAAATAATAGATCCTATTGTAAAATTTGATTTTTTTTTTAATTTCAAACACGAGTACTTGATTTGTTAATTTCTTGGATGTTTGTGACTGTATCACATTAGTGTTTTAGATGACTAAGTGGCTATTTATTACTGCCGAATACGTTATGATTCGAATTGCTTAGCTGCTTGATAAGCTAACTTTCATGAACTGCTGATTAAGTTTTTCAATCAATTAATTGTTCAATGGGGCTTGAGACCATTTCCCTTAAGTTTACTAAACCAATTTTCACACGGTTGGCACGATCGGCAAATGAGAACGACTTTTCTTTTGTTTAGCTTTATTCGAAAACGGCAGGTAGCCGTAGTTAGTTGCTTTAACTTAAATTATGTCCTTACTTCTAATCTGTTGACGAAAGAACGAAACCCTCGGTGCGTGAGTAAAACTCACACTTGACCGCCTTTTTTTTTTTTACTTACTTCTTCTGAGGAAACAAGAATTGCTGAGCATAGTTACAACCAGTGTTGCTAGATCTTTTGCGGGCAAAATTGTCTTTTTATCCTGCAAATCCTTAGTTTTCTCACAACAAGTAACTTATTCATATCTACCAATCTTCTAATATT
This sequence comes from Syritta pipiens, assembly GCA_905187475.1. Lineage (NCBI taxonomy): Eukaryota > Metazoa > Arthropoda > Insecta > Diptera > Syrphidae > Syritta > Syritta pipiens. The sequence goes on along the minus strand of LR994572.1, from coordinate 32,151,461 downwards.
ATAGCGGTGAAGAGTTTGCTAATCTCTTTGAGTTAATCTCCGGAAATACGAAACGGATTTTTATGCAGTTTTCACCAGTAGTATTGTGGATTTTCTGGAAATTTGGCACAGAGATAGGTTAGACCTTGGAGATGGGCATAGGCTATAGTTTTTGGGCATTTTGCCAAAACCAGTCAACGGTATAATGAAATTTGTGAATAAAGTCAAGAATTGCCAAGCTTTTAAATAGGACTATATCTAAACAATTGTAGATAAAAAAAAAATGTATGAGAGAATTGATCGTCTCAAAAAGTTGAAAAAAAAAGTCCGCAACAACATATATCTATCTTTTAAGGTATATCCACAATAATCATTCTTATGATTCTATAAACAGTCGAAAAGTTAATCCGCCTCTAATTTCCCACCGCATTGTTAAAAATTTTGAAAAAAACTACAAAAAAAAACGACTTCGATGAGTGCATTAAAAAAAAGATAGCTTCAGCATTCTGGGCCCAATAGATTTGCAGCTTTTGCTTAAAAACGATAAATCATTGATATACACATTTCTGTATATCTCAGTGAAAGCACTAACAAATAATAAGTGTAAAAATATTGATTAGTGGGCGAAACCCAAGGAATCGCCGATCAAACGTTTTTTTTTTACACGCTTTATTAAGTCGTGTAAAAATAAAATCCGAATGAGTGTCAAACCATCCCAGGGATTGCCGTCATGTTGTCTATAATGCCCCATGTACATTCTCGAAAATCAAATATCTTACCTCTCTATTACTATCTCGCAAGAGAAAAATTGTCAAAAAACATTGATAAACCCTACACATCATCAAAGTGACGACAATAAAATCAACGAAAACAAAATTAGTTTTGATTTTTATGAATCTAACAATTTGCTTCACAAACTATGAAAAGCACAAAAACGATCAATGCTACTTGAATGTTGATCCGTTCAAGTAATATTAACCGTTTTGCATTATGTACGGAGGATTCATATAGATCATTGGGTTGCACGCATTGCAGCAATAACACAAGATCCTGCAACCGATCAGGATCAATAATCGTGATCCAAAAATTTGTTCACGCAATACTCCGCTAGTTTCAATTTCATCCGTGGAAGTTGGTTTGCCCGAAAACAATTTCCAATTTGCATTTTCAAATATTATTTTTTGAACTAAATTTTAGTACTCACTTTTATTCCTTGAAGAAGAGAATAATGTACCAACAGTAATGCAAAATTTGTATTTCAGTTTTAATTTCTGACAACTTTGTATGATTTACACAATTGGTTTGTAACATCATCGTAAAAGATGTGGAAACACTTGTTCTGAAAAAAAGGAAAATTATGTTGGCATGAAAACACTGCCCGCAAATATCGCAGCATCGACAGGAGTTAATTGTCAAACAACTTCCAGAAAACAAAATAAAAATTCATGATCTGGAGTGTTTTTTTTTTATACATTTGATCCATATGAACCATCCATACATAGTAAAACATGGTTATTGTCAAATAACATTGACTGTTTGTAGATTTGTAGACTGCCTTAAAGTGAATTTTTCCTTAACCACTTTTCCGTGAGCTGCCTCCATATAAACAAACAATCCATGAAGTTGATGTAAGTATTCGCGTATCAGCCTAATCCAAAAAAAACCCAAAACTAGCCAGTATCAGGACTGAAAGACATCAAACACCACACTAAAAGGGTCTTTAAAAATATATCAACATAATTCGAACAAAAACTGGCGGCATGTTTCTTAAATGCAGTTCAAACCAAATCTCGAGGATTTTTAAATAACTCAAACTTGAAATTTTTATTTAAAATTCCACAAATTCCTCGGAATTAATATTCTTTTATGGTTTAATTTTAAGTTGTAAATTTACTAAGCAATTACTTGTTGTAGTGATAAATGAAATAATTTTCTTTTATTATCTTGGCACCACAACAAAGTTTTCAAAAGCAAAAATTTAACAACTTCATATTGTTTTAACTTTTTTGATTACTTTGCGGCTTTATGGCTGGTTAAATAAATAAATCAAATCATCATTTTGATGCGCATATCTGATTGTTTTTTATTTTTTGTTGAGTTTTAAAATTAATTACGAATTCTTTGCTAAAAATATGTTGTTTGTTTCTTCTTTTAAGTTGTTTAATGGGCAATTATTTTGTTTAAGGACACTCGGAAAGAATTAACAACGTGATCTTATCTCCGGAAGTGGATGTTGGCTTTTTGATGTTTGAGGGGAGGAGCGAGATGCGAATGGATGTGATGGGTGGTGCTTGGTCCAACATTGGGTTTTTCTTAGCCAATGACATGTCAGATGAATATTCTCTAGCCTGATTTAATATTTGCTATAGTAAAAAGTAATCCATTATTTTTATATGAATTCGGAGGACCGATTTAGAATATATGTATAGAAAGATCCGACCTAAGTCATTTGTTTGATAACTTTTTGCTATTGTGAAGGAAATCTTATTATACCTCTTGTCGCAGCACAAAAATGTCCATCATTTATCACGAATGCCATATGGTTTCTTGCGCTCCGGCACGTTCGCTTCTCGCGTTGGCAGTCAGCAAGTAAGTACTCGTCCTTCCATCGAAATATTCCTACCTACTCCTTTGCCCCGGAGTAGGAATTTTTCCAGGCTGGTCGACAGGATCTGCGTTTTATTGCGTTTCGTCGAGGTTGGCTCTGATGGGATAACCAGCCACAGGCTTTTATTTGGTTATTTTCATAACCAGAAATCTATGGTCACCCTCTCATAGAGACCCTAGTCCTTATGATTACAAAACTGTATCAACCGATTTTTGCAAAACCTTTCTTGAAGCGAATTTTTCACCAGCAAAATCGTTCGCCATAGACATCTGCTAAAAAGGCTTCTAAAAAGGGTTTTCTATGGATTCAGAGCAGGCAACTTTAATCTAACTTTGAGCCTCCACAGGGGGTAAGAGATAATAGAACTAGAATGCTGTTGTTAGTGTTACCCCAAACCAGAGCTGTGACGACTGCAGGAATTTGACTATACATTCAGATAAGTCCCAGTCAATTAACTAAGTCCTTCAAATATGAGTTATCGCTATTCTTACGACTTTGATTAGAAAACTACAGTCACTTGTCATCTCGGATATTCCGACTAATAAGTCACGAATCTAGTCAATTGACTGTAAATTAAATGACTTCAGTCATTGTTAACTGGTGCCAGTCCTTTTTCAATCATCAAAGCAGTCACGTAGTCTTTTGACTTGACTGACTGTTTTTTAATCTTTCGACTAGTAATCCTTGCAAAGTAGAATATTTCCAGCTAGTGTTTCTACAATTATCTTTCAAAACTTGTCTTGTTTCGTCCAATTTCTTGCGGGAAAAATGCTGTTATTAAGTTCAAATATTGTAAATTAAATTTAGTTGAATATTTAGCTTTGAAGCTAACCTCTGGCCCTGTATGGGCTTTTACACCGACTATTTTTTTATTTGAATATTAAGCTAAATTTTTAGTTGGTTTCGCTTAAATTTTATGCAATTCACACACTAAAATTAGCTTTAAAGACATTTTTTTTGTAATCTTCCGTTTATGAACCTGCCAATCAAGATATTCCCACAAACTACTACTCAGATTAAAGCCTGGTTAGAGTAGATTATGATTCATTTGTCTACATTTATAAAAGAGCAGCTATTGTTAACACTCTTTAGCTGTGTCCTTCGAATTGTTGCCTTGCTCCAACATCCAGTAGCCATTTAATGTCAACTTGGTTGCAAATTTTCACTCAACATGGCAGGCAATCTGTTTAATGTCTATAGTATGCTAAGTAAAAAAGATTCCATACAAATACCATTTAAAACTTCATGTGAAAAAAATGGGTTGCCCTACTTTTAATGCAAACTTAAAAAATAAGTCTTTTAGTGAATTAACTGTAGTCATAAAATGACTGTAGTTTTCCAACTCTGTCCAAAACACTCAAAGCTGGCGCTGGTCCTTACGTGTGTTGATTTTATTATTGCGTCCTTAATGCAAGAAAGGCGAATGAAAAATATAAAAAAACAACCTTGAACTGTATGATCTGTACAAAGATGTGAATAAAGTTCAGAGAATAAAAACTCTGGGGCAAATTTCTGTGGCTCGATGTAATAGAGGCCATGAGCACTAATGATCCAGCTCTACTCTTCGAATCCGAGCCTTCTGGTTCTGGAGCAAGAGGGAGACCGAACCGAAAATATGGCAATGGTCAGTAACCAGCTAGGTAAATAAGTAAATTTCGATTGAACCAAAAGGGCAAACAAGTTAAAGAAGCTCTAAAGCTAAGCAAAGCAAACAGGATCATCGGTAAATGCTTCGCATAATGTAATTACCACCTTCACAATATACGTCACAGCAGCACAGAAATCTGCAAGCACCAAGGAGTCTATGAAACACTTAACCTCGTTCATTTTCTACTTTTCGAATCGATTATCTTGAAGAATTAGCTTTATCTATCTAAATCTCAAAACTATCAAAAATAGGCCAGCTGTTTCTTAAGTGTAACAGAATCAATGAACTCAAAACTCTCCGTAGATGGGCACAGGCTCAATTTGGCTATTCTCTCATAGCAAATGCTAATTAAGGCAACATTTCCCTGTAAACCAACAAACGAAAGAAACTTTCAAATGGCAACACTTCTCGCATCGCCCCCACGGTTTCAAGTGCAGATCTCCGCCGTTGGCCACCGCAAGTCTCACTCGTTGCGTTCCGACAATTTGACTCGTTTAAGCGCACATGCCCTAGCGTGTTCGTCGGGTAAAAACCCGATGACTCATCGCTGAATTTAGGATTCCCTACTCGACGAAGGCAGCACAAAAATTCCTCTCACTTCATTTCCCCTGCAGAGCACTTCTATTTTTCCACTTTTTCACATTTCCTCCTCTTCTATTTTTCTTTGCGCCAATTTTACTATAACTCGCCTTCTCCTTTGTGCTCTGCTTCTTGTTTTTCCATTCCTGTTTCAATGTATGCGAGAGTGACAGTCCGTCCGTTCGTGGCATGTGTGCGTGTGGCATTGACAGTTGCCGCAGCAGTGTGTGTGTGTGCTTGACTGTCGTACTATCGCTGCTTCACTCCTTCCAGAGGTTGCCAGAAAAAGAGAAGCATAGTAATTCGTGGCCTTTCGCAGGCAAAGGCGAACACTGCGACGTGTTTTGTTGTCACAGAACGAAAAAAAAAGAAAAAAAAAAACGAACACAAAATTTCGACGATTTTTCTAGGTCCACAAATCGACTGGAGCGATATTCACAATTGCAACACACGTTTTCTGTTTCGAGTAAAAGTGTGAAATTTTATTGAAATTCGAAAATCCCTGTGAAACGTCAAAGTGAAGTGACAAGAGATCGAATTTTTTAAGGCGTGTTCCCCATCCAATCCTATCTCGGGCATAGGCAAGAGAGCGGGGCTCTGTAAGTTTGGTGTGTGGCGCAGTGTGTCGTCCATTTGGACAGTTGCAGTGTGCAACACTTGCATTTGAAATCGAAATTTTTTTTTTCCTCTCAAATTATCGCGAAATAAAGCGAAAACAGAACACGGGTGTGGTTCGTTCGTTCGCGTTAAAGTCTGAGCTTGGATGAAAAGAGAAACGACGTCAAAAAAACTGCGTTTTAGTGGTTTCGCATTTTTTTTTTCTTCTCGTTTTTGTTAAATAAATTGCGATAAAATTGACGACGTAACGACGTAGTTGGTCGGTTTTGACGTCGTTAGGTCATTGGACATCCTCCATTGGTGGCAATAACAAAACAACAACAACAACAACAACAACGACAAGTGACGGTTCCATCAGCGATATTCGCGAATAATCTGACAATCGTCGGGTATCACACGAGAGTTACCAGAGTGTCTGTGTTTTTTTTTTTGTTTTTTTGTCGATTCATTGCTTTGTGTGAGAATTGCTGCTGTCACTATGAAGCTGAAGGTCGAGTTGGCAGACAGTGAGTCCAATTCAAATGCCTCGTTTGCCAGTGAACCAGAAGAGAGCAGCCAAAATTCTGTTGACTTAAGTATTAGCGGCTTGCAACAAAGGAATACCCTTATCGTAAGTTTTTTTTTGGCTTTCTTGCAGCTAATAGACCCGTTTCATTTGTTAAGCAACACTACGTACGAGGGGGTTCCCTTTTGGAGCAACCCACGACAAGAATTTGGTCAATTTACGATGTTCCTTGGGATGGGGGAGGGTTGTTTGGTTTGACATATTCGTGTACATAGCGGCAGGCAGTGGTTGTGTGTTTTTTGTCAAGTCATGTGACCAATTTGTGTTGTAAAGAGGGTTGGTTAAGTATACAAGCGGGTGTTTAAAGTGTGAGAGGGGATTTCTTCACGAATTTGCTTTTGCTCCGCTGTTGACAGCGCACACACACTTTGGGGTGGGCAATAATTTCGTGTATGAACACACTGTGTGTGAACAAAGATTCGAGGGTGTGTGGGTGAGTTCTCTGGAATTTCAGCGGAATACAAGAGATTTCGCCTCCCATGAGAGAGAAGGGGAACAGCGTAGTATTGTGTACAGTGAATCGCGGTTTCCTTTGTGGGAGATTTTGATGTTTTGTTGTCATGTGCGCGAAATTTGTAGCGAGGTTAATGTTTGCGGTTCCCTCTGGGAAATGAAGGCTTGGCGAATCTTGTGCAAGTGAATGTCAAGTTTGTGGTGTAAGTAATGTCTGAGGGGAGTGGAATAAAATCGGCGTCATGTGACATTATTTAATGGTGGATCGTGCAAATGGAATAGGAATTTCGTACTACAGCATCTAAAATAGTACGTGCCTGTGTGTCCTGCCAGCCTTCACAATTTATAATCCAAAATTGGAAATGGTGGAAGGTATCCTAAAGCGCAATTCCGATGGTTTGCCATCGGTTTTGCAGCATAAAAAGTGCAACTTGCTTTTGGCTTTTCGACGGTACCATGAGACTTATGGCTGTCGAAAACACCAAGTGTTTGTACTTTATTTATACTTTCCCCTCGAGAAACTAATGGGAGCAGAAGAGACTGCTTTTAGTTTTTTGACGGTACCATTACTAGTAAACAGAAGAGTAAGACAAAAGGACCTCCATGAGTAAATTTGGTAGCGATCGCTCTTAAAACCTAATTTCAAAGAACGCAGAGGTTAGCATGTGTGGGTACGACTGGCGTGTTCCGCAAAACTCCCACACCGCGACTCGAAACCATACTCCACCTGCTACCTGCTCTGGACGTATTCGTGCTCTAGTCAGCAGCTACATTTACACAACGGATCAATAGCATAGGCTACTAGCAATCCAATATTGTAGTGCACTCGAGCATTCTCAGGAGGATGGCTATCGGAAACATCAAGTGTGACTACACGTTGCCACACGCTGTCTTCGACAGACCATTTATTTGTACTTTCGCCTTCAGAGAGGACTGGGAAGAGTTGATTCCCATTAACAATTCGACAAATGCGGTTTACACCGACGATTCGTTCGAAGATGGAGTAAGAAACAGGCATATACTCCGAAAGGTTGGACATGCAAAGACCTACTAGACTTCCTGATTGCAGCAGTGTCTTTCTGGCGGAGGTGCTGGCAGTCAGGGAAACGGCCCAAATGATATCAATGATGGCGATACCACCGGCTGATATCACCATCCTTTTTGATAGTCAGGCGGCAATAAAAGCGAATTCCGCTGCGAAAATCAAGTCTAGGCTGGCTCTCTGAGCTGTCGCAAAAAGCAGTGAGAGTAATCACAGGTCACAAAAGCCTAAAAGATCACTTATTTAAGACAGGACTACTGGGTTTTAATCTATGCAGGGGCTGATAAGAAGAGGTAAGACACCCAACACTACATTTGTTACTGCCCCAGCCTTTGTCACTTGAGATTTAGAACACTCGGAAGATATTTTTTCCCGGATCATAACGAGACAAACTCATTACCCTGAAGAATCTTTTCAAGTACTTGAGCACGACTAGATGAACAGAACACACTGCGCTGGAATAGGTCACCACGTGTAAGGCAGGGAATGCAATTCCCCCATGGGTAACACAAGGGGGTCCACAAGCAAGTGAGGCAGAATTCTTCTGTCAGCCCGCCTACCTTCCAACTTAATCTTTCTTTAATATTTTTCCTTTAATTTTGATCTTGGAAAACAAGGGAAGTTTGTCGGTGAAATCTTTTTTTAAAGTTTTTTTCTAATACATTTGTTTCTTTTTCACATAAACAAAAAACTAAAAATCGAATAGATCTATCAAATTTTTACAAGCAAAAAGGGCTCTGGTTTTTTGAAATTTGTGCAATCTTCGTTCTTACCAGAATAAGAAGAAGTGTTTGAAGCACAAATGAGCCAATACAGATACCCAACTTCTTCTTTTCTTGCTCCTTGATTTTATTTGACAGCGTTTATTATAACATTTTGTGTCTGTGAATACGTGTGAGAGCTTTGAACAACAAATCAAACAATCGATGATTCCTGAATTACTGTCAAAATATTTCCTGTATTTCAGCTACATTCGTGAATTACTGTCAAATTCATCAATGGGCGAGGGGAAATAGCAGCTGCCCAAATCAGTGTCTATATTGGGTTGTCTGTGGTTTGAAGCTAAGTGGCATGATAGCGGTCTATTAATTTGCGCACAGTTCGAGTTAATGATCAAAAAAAGTTAAGAATCTGAAGGCCAAATACTTTTTTTTGCAAGAAAAAAGGCTTCGCAGACCAGGACGACTTTGGTTTTAGTAGGGAGTTTTTTTTAGGGTAATATAGAGTTGATATTGTTACTCATAATCCTTTATAGTTTAAGCAGACACTAGTAAAAGACCTGACCCAATTAAAAGCAGACAACTTTGACGAATTTCATTTTAATTTTATAATTCACACACCAAACATTTTTCCTGCAAAGCCTTAAGGGCTTGTCTGTCGAAGTTACATTAGATTATACCAATATATACGATACTTGTACTTTAAGCAGTTTGAAGTAGTTTTTTAAAGACATCAGAATCCAGTTCTTACTTACTTAATCAACCCTGCGGGGGTATGCGCCTTAACTAATGCTACCTTCCAACGTTAACAGTCCCGAGCATGCTGCTTCCAGTCCGGAAGACCACGATCGTTTGGTCTGTGTATCGGTTCGGTCCCCCTCTTTTCCGAGGGAGGCTCGTATTCGAATGCCCTTTTGGCTGTAGCTTTTATGTCCATGCGCTCGCTGCAGCGTTATGTTCCGATAGGTTTTTGCCTTCCAGACTATATCCACATCTTTGTACAGCATTCGTCTTCGAAAGACAGGACCGAATATCCGCCGTAGAAGTCAAAGATCCGCTCTGCAGCTCTGCAGTCCTGCTTATCTTTCAACTTTTAGCTCCTTACAAAAGGACTGGCAGGATAAGGGTCTTATAGAGCATGATCTTGGTTCTTCGAGTCCAGAGGTTTGACCCTTTCTTAAAAAACTAAAGTAGCACCGGGTGCCGAGGGTGATACTACGACAAGTCTTCACTATAATGTCGTTCGTGGAGTATACGTTCCCCAAAATCCACAGAATACAGTTCACTTGAAAAAGAAAGAAAAACTAACTGATGCATTGCTTATTTTAGGACAAATGAATTAAAAATGATCACATTGTAGTCGCCGTTTTCTGATAACGAATGCTAACGTAACCTGCCCAAAACTGCTCTAAACTTATTTCACTACACCACTGCATCCCCACAACATATTTGAGTTCATTTCTGCTTTCCCCTCATCGCTGACAAACATAAATCACAGGTAGCAACAGACCACGAAAAAAAAATATAATATATAAAAACTTTCAATTTTATAACTATATAATGCCAAAAGCAAACCGAGTGATACCCATAAACAACTTGTTATTTTCGGTTATAACCTCAATAAATATCAAGACATCTTTACAACCACCAAACATCTCGACACGTGACATTTTCGAGTAAAATATCACAACGAAAAAAATTCATTCGATTTCAATTTGGGGAGTATTTCCCCGACCTATTAGGGGGATACTAAATTCCCCGACCACCACGATGATGTGTGGCGCCAAGAAAAATAAGAAAAGACCCGACCTATTTCTACAATCATTTTATTGTGTCAGAAATATGTGACAAGGTCGTGGAATGTTTAACCTCACTACTAAGGACTGTGTTGAAAATTGGATAATATTATATTTCCACGCCACCGATTCGAGGTGCCACAAGTCTAACACCTTTTACGATGACATGCTGCACGTCTGAGATCATGACGGTTCCAAGAATTCAAGGAATGTGATGTACCCTACCGAAGGGGGAAGAATCCAATTTTTTTTTTTCGTTTACCATGAAATCGATTTTTTGATAAAAAGTTTCAAGTGAAATGAAAAACTTAGTCGTCGGGGATTTTGAGGCGGAAACAGGAAACCACAGAAGCTTTCTACGATAAATAGACAGAGAAGCTCGTGTTTGTTTGGTTTGATTTTTTTTTTTACGCAATAAAAGAGTGTTAAGAGGCTCTGCCTTGAGGCTTTATTTTTTATTACCCACTTGCGTTTTCTTTGCAGCGATAAATCGCAGGTTTAATGGCATTTTTGAATTTCGCCACTCCCACCTCGTAAACCCAAAGCCGCCAGTACAGTAGGGTAAATTACACGCTGACAGGGAGTGTACAAAACTGAAAAAAGAAAAAAAAAAAGCAACTCTTTTTAAGGTTTAATTTATGTCCAAGAGTTTTTGGAGATATACATTCAACGAGCTCTGTGACACTGAAGCAAATGAAATTGAATGAAATTAGAAAACTTTGTTGGGGCAGATGTGGCCACGAGTTTTTATGATCTGTCATGGGTCAGATGCAATTAAACTTCTTGCGTGATATGCTTTTACAGAGAGATACGCTGGGTTGTAAATTTTCTCACGTCTTTTTCAGCCATTTGTCCCATTTGGTTGTAGATCACCTTTTTTTTTTTATAGAATGGGCATGAATGCTGAGGTACAGTTTTATCTGGGCAAAATCTTAAGATTTCGGCGCGCTAGGCTTTCTCTTAACCATCGTCTTGATCTTGGGTTTTACTTTGTAAAAGAAATTTCAGGAATGTTGTTGATTCTGCATCTTTGCAATGTTTTTTTTTGTCGTTTGTAAGAAGTACCCTTCTTTTGTTTCAAAGAATAAATAAATGGTTCCCTCAGCGGTATAACCACTCAAAGTAATAATGTGGAGCATTATCTTGCTTGTGTCTTTCTCGGATCTCTGAAAAGTTACAAAAAAAAAAAATGGAAATTGAAAGCTTATACTAGTAGCTTACTAAAAAACAAAAATCAAAAACTCAACAAAGGTTTATGTTCCAGATTTTTGCTTGTCCGATTATTACCTCGAGCTACTGTAATATGTTTTCCTAGATTTAAGGCTCTAAATCGCCATCTTGGAACTCAATCTTTGTTCCATTTCCTTTTCTTTAAAGGGTGATCACCACAACAGAAATGAAGTCTATTGAAAAAAAAAATAAATACGTGCTAATTGCAAAAAGTACGAGGTAGTTAACCACAACGTTGTGAGTTTTAATAATAGAGTGAAGTTTCTATGGGTTGGATAGTAAACCAAAAGGTGGTAAACTAAAAACAAATAAGGCTTAATGACTTTGATAAAATAAATAAGTTCCATTGCAAGGGAATGTGAGATATCAACTTTTTAGGAAATTTCCACAAATTTGTCTAAACATAATTTACGTGGAAACGGGTAATTTTAATGGTCGTTGGTAAGCCCAGATTGTGAGCTCATTTTTTGAACACTTAATAGCACCAAGAACCCTAACTGAACTTAGTGCCCTTTGCAATGAATATTGATTTCGTGCTGTCAGTTGCGGACTGCAAGCTGCCCAGATGAGATTTCTTTGCACTGTTGTGGGAGTTACTGGCCGAGATAGGATGAGAAACTCAAACCACCTATACAAGATATCCATCTTCCTCATCTCTTTCCTCTTGATTTCACTTGACAGCGTTTTTTATGAAAGTTTTTCATGTCGTGTCTGTTTTCGTGCTTCCAATTGGTTAATGTTTAAGATTATTCATTGCACCACCAATTTTTTTTATTTTTTTTGTTTTATGCTTCTTTTAATGCATATCTCTACGAAAATTGCTCCTGTTGTAATTGGGGAGATACAAAATTTAGCCTATTTATATTAATTAAAACGTTTAATCTCATATTTTCAAAAAGTAACGTCTACGCACACTCCCGACAACAAGGAATGGCGGCGAATTGTTTTTTTTTTTTAATGGAACACGTGGTCAAGGAAATTATGATGATGAAATTAGATGAACATATGCAGAAGTGAACAAAATTTATTTTGCTTATTCCAAAATTAAGTACAGTACAGACTGGATTTACGCAACTAATAGAAATTAATGCAGTTGCAATAACCGAGGTTGTTGCACTTATTGAAACCTAATTTTGTAGAAAAAAAAATATCGTGGAAAATGGCAGTTTCTGTAAAGATAACAATGCTACAGAAAGAAACGTTATTGAAACTAAGGTAAATCGTTATTATTGCACAGATTTTTTTTTTATTAAGAAAACGAAAGGTAAGAAAACTTACAAAGCATACATACAATAAAAATATGTTTTTTTTTTCTAGACAAAATGTTTTCAAAAGTGCCATTTCTTTTATTTTTTTGTTAAGATAAAATGCCCTCCATTGAAATGTTGATCCCTTTGGACCATTGTAAACATACATTAAAGGATCGAACTGGAACCTCTGTTTTAACTTTCGATAAAGTGAAGGGCCAGAGCAACTCTAAATTTTTGTCACATCCTCGCAATTTGCAGAGGATTCAACGTTTCCATAAAGCCAATTATTGATTTGAGATACTAATGTTGGAAAACAATTTCATACAGCTGTTCGGAAACGTGTGAAATCAATTCTCTTTCTCTTAACATGTTTGTAGATAATGTAGATAGAGGCAGTTGATCCTTCTCGCTCCATGTAGACTTAAAAATTTCATAATAGATAAGTCCAAGAAGTTGCACTAATTGAGGTAGTACTTTAAAAAAGTTGCACTTATAGAGTCAGGCTATGTTACGATTTAAGTGTTGCGAATATCGAGGAGTTGCGCGAATCGAGGGTTGTGTTAAACGAGTATCTTAGATTAATTAAAGCCGTGTAAAGATTCTAACACACTAAATAGGTACATATTGTTAAAAAATAATGATTGTTCTGTCCCTGCTACATGTATTTTTTTTTTAAGAACCGCAATGTAAAAAAAAATTGGCAAACTTATTAGCACCACCCTAAAGACATCACTATAACCATACAATAACAGAGATGTTACACTTGTGAAACATTGACAAATGACCAAAGCAAAAATAAATCCTTCAACCAATAAAAACAAAATTCGGACATATTTGCCAACTGCACAGCAAGCTTGGGCGTGTAGCTTCAAGATTTTCATTTCTTTTTTTTCTTTAAATTTTTTTAAACAAAACAAAATCCCATGTATCCGCCCACTTCGCTGACGACCACAACAAACAGCAAAACAAAAAAAAATAAATAAATAAGCCCCCAAGCCTATAGCCTCCGCCTCCTTCTGCGTCGTCGTTAATGCAACAATAAACCACCACTGTCGCGGCGGCGACAGCGAGCTCTCTCGATTGCCACGAAAATGTCAAATGAAGCGAAAAAGGCAAGCACATGGATTTGAATGAACAAAAGAAAAACAAAACCTGAACGAATGTCCATTAAGCAAATAAGTTTTTACAGTAATCCGATGCACAGCCATTATCCACTGTCACCTCTTCTACCTGCGCGTATTAAACGCCACTGACCTGATCGCGATCACATCGACCACAGTGAATCGCTTGCGCTTTAAAGTGTGCTTATGTCTAGTTTACACTTTCTTAGAGATGTTTAGCGATGAGCGTGATGGGACACGTTCACTTTGGATTCGGGGACTCCAAACGTCACCAATCGCGTTTAGACGCGTGTGTTCTTTCTACGATCAAATCGCAATAAGTTTTTAAAATTTCATCAGAGCATTTATTTTTAAGTTTTTTTTGTGAAAAATATTTAACAACTTTTTGTAATGTGGAGCGAGCGGACAACAAAGGATGACGTCAGTGGTGTATTAATATTACGTGACATTGTGCAATGTTGCGTGTGCTGTGCTGAGTTGGAAATCCCCAGTCCCCAAGTGTGCCGTGCCAGCAATCGTACGATGCTCTATGTACAGCGATTTGTTCTCTTTTGCTCTCCGTTGTCATTGTTGTTCGCTTTTTTTTTTTTCTTTTTTGGTATCGTTTTTAGCCTTCTTCTTTATGAGGCGCACGCCAGAGAGAGAAAAAGAGGGATTCTTGCAATTCTTGGAGCATGAGTAAAACGTCAGAAAGGAGAAGAAACACCGGTTGCTGCACGATTTGCACTGCACTTGAGTGAGAATGGGTGATTGACAGCAATGTTGGCACTTGGCAGATATGTTGCTATGCAGATGCCACTGCAGAGAGGAGTGGAGATTGGTCTTAGGAAAACATTGCTATGGGAAAAAACACTGGTGGCAGAAAGTTGAGTAGAGCTTACTTTTGATTTAGGCTTCAAAGGAAAACTTAAGGCAAATATACAGTGATGGCCAAAACGCACATACAGTCGAATCCCTCTAAGTCGAATTTTCACGGGACATCAAAATTAGTTCGACTTAGAGGATGGTTTTTGTATGGAAAATTGGGAAGGGAGATGCCAAAATATGGCGAAAAAATTCGAGTTATTCGACTGTATTTACGATTTTCTTCGCACATAAGGATGTTAGATCTAATTTTTTTCGTTTTTATAAATTTTCCATGTCTTGAACTAAAAAGAAAAAAACATAAAAATATCGTAAACGATTCAAAACAAAAACACATAATTTATGTCTATTTTTTATTTTATTTCTTATTTTCTTAAGTGTACCCTGCTCGACTTCTTAGTTCATAATGCCCAATTCCCCTTTTTAACTTGTACCGACAGCCTTCTCTCTCTCTCTCTCTTAGAACTATAGCCACGATTCTATTTTATAGAATTGCCACAATATAAGCTTCCATAGGGGGATGTGTAAAAAATTCAATTCAAACATATTCAACCTCTATTTTCGACTGAACAAAACTGAACCAACTAAACTAGAAAAAAAAAAGATTAGTGATTCGATTTTGATGACAGCAGCGCATATTTTTGGCATGCTTTAAAAAAAGGTTTGAAACAATTTACTACGGAATGCTGTTCCAATCTTTCATAACCTTTTAGAAAAGCATAGCGTTGGTTTTGCAACTCCAACAATTCTTATGTCTACAATCTTCCAAATGTTCTCAGTAGGATCTCAATAGATTGCGCAGACCATTCCATAACATCAATCTTTTGTACCCTAAACCACTCCTTGACTACATTTGCGGTATGCTTTAGGTCATTGTTCTGCTGAATTGTCCATTTCAGAGGCATTTCTTCCTCAGCAAGGCACCTTCAATGTCCTTGTACTTAAATCGATTCATAATTTGATTGATTGATTTAATAGTCTGGACCGATGCCATATCCATCCCAAACCCATGACACTTTCTCCGTTGAGAGTCTAGCACTGTAAATAAAAAATTACAAGGTTACGTTGACAGTTTAGTTGCTTAGTTCTAACATGTTATATGTCGCTTTATAGAATAATAGATGGACAACCGTTAAATACGCGGAGTTTTCGAAGACGTGCCAAGATGCTGAACATCTAGGTATGAAAAGTTTGGGTTCTTTGTTAACAACAAAAATCAGTTGTGATGAAAAGAGTTTATGCGCTGAGTAAAAGTTATGCGTTTTATTTAAATTTAAAATCTAACTTCTTCTGTAGACGATTTCGACAACATAGTATGACAACATATTTAAACAGCGATTTATAAAAGCTCTTCTTAAAAATAACGAGGGTAAACAAAGCCTACATTGTCAAGCCAGATTTCGCTATTCGAATCCATCTTAGATTACAAACGGCAATCAAAGTAGTGCTCTTTGGAAAAAGAAAACGTGGCGGACATTGTAGCAGACATCCGGCAGCATTGTTACTTTGGTTTGTCTAAACAGTTTTAGACAAAATTTTTCGTTCGACGGATCAACGTTGTACCCCACAGCTTTCAAAAGTCCCTACAATGTCTCAATTATTTAGCACCTCAAAAGCTATTTTTATACCAAAAATGGGGTTACATTTTACAATGAACTTTAGAAAATATACTATTTGATCTACTTTGAGAAATTAACGCAAGACTAGGGCCTTATCACTTAACTTCTTAGTCGATCATCGTCCAGACGACTAACTTTAACGCTATCGTCAAAAGTTTGCATCACGTAACCGTATCACTATCGTCTCGTTTATCGTTCCAGTTTGAGTGCAACTAAATGCTAATTTCCAGTCAAAATAATAGCTGCTTGTCATCATTTATTACTCTTTTGTTTTTCTTAAGTCTAAGAATGAATAAAAACAGATACTGAGTGCTACGGAGGTATATCGCACTCTAGTTCATATCACAATAACTTATAAGCTTGAATTAGTTGAATTGGGATGTATTTATATACATTTCATTTCCTATCTACACTTAACATTTACTTGACCAAGGACTGAAACAAAATTTATCGAAGGTTTGGAGGAAAAATATGGGCTGGGATATATGATTGAAGGTCAAATGTGAGAAATTGAAAAGCATATTTTTGGTGAAAAAGAATACGTACCTAATGCAAAAAAATCATTAGCAAAATCATTTTTTAGAATTCAATCCAATATTTCATTTGTTAAGGTAAACAATTTCACAATATTTTTAACAATTTGTTCTAGGACGATAGCAAATTAGGTGTCGTCAAAACATTGTCGAGACAATAGAAAATGACAGTTCTCGGCTTATGTGAAGCGAAGAAAATACGATAGCGCTCTGTCGATATCGGTTTTTGATACTTACAGCAGCTATCGCTCAAACGATATCGTCAGACGATTGTCGTGCTACGTGATGAGACCCTTGGCCGGTTACATCGAACAAAGGAATAGAAACACACCAGCTACGACAGTCTTCGAGCCTTCGCGTAGCATAACATTCGTCTACATAACATTTTTGTAGCAACTATTCGGATTATCGTCTTTCAGTCCTCATATCCATCATTAGATATTTTCAAGGTATTCGTTCAATTTTCCTATCTGACCTTTCTCTTCTCTGTACAATCGCGATCCAAATCCGCCTGTTGATTATGGAACATCAAATCTCCCTCTCGTTTTCAAATGTAACGTCAAATCTCACTCTAACAAATAAGCTTGAACTAATTAAAAACTCGTTCAATCTGTAATGCTAATTGGTTGGAAAGTTTGTTTTTGTCCACTTTACTAAAAACCCACCCAATGACGTGTCACAACACCTTCGACAGCCACTGTATTTGGCAACTGTCATCGTTGTTCGGAGAAACCATGGATTTGGATTTTCCCTGCGCAAACTCCAACTCCACTCTCATGGTGCAGCATCCAACGGAATCCATCTCACCCCGGGGACGATGACAGTCCTCTGCTCGTTATCGTTTCTCTCTTCCATAGAAATCGTAAACATTCCGAAGGTTACGGTACCATTTGCATCGGAATGCCACTGGAATTGCTTCTCGCACATCTTTCCATCTTTTTATGGCACCTCTAACCTCGCTCCACCGCCACGGGATATATGCGCAGAGCCTCCACGGATGCCATGGAGTGTGCTTTTCGGCGCCCAGGGCTGAATGCATGAATGGAAACGTAAACGAACGGTTCTGTCGCTCGGCGCTCGACTGTGTTCCTCTTCAGCGACGGGCGTCCGAAATCACGCACTCAATAGATGTTCGCCGTATTTCCACTCATTCGTGGCCGCTTTTTGGGGATTTCCGATCTCAAATTTGTACTGCGCTGCGGGAGGCACCCAACCACCTAACGTGTGTGTTTTGATTCTCTTCTTGTCACTTGTCTCCTCCGCTCGGTCGGTGGGGACTGTTCGGCGGCTTTGAAATGCTCATCACGCTTTTTATTTGCGCAATTTTTTTTCCTTCCTGAGCACTCTTCTCGTATGTTCGCTGGGTACCCTGAGTTTTTGAGTGATTTTAGTTTGTGTGTAGACAGAGTGGAAAAGAAAAAAAAAAATGGAGAGGAATGTCAAAAGAAAGCACGCAAAACAACGACGACGATGGTAAGTTGGATGAGTCACCGAACGTTTTTGGGGATACTCTCTACACGATGACTGGGATTTCTTGGAAATTTCATGAAACTTTATTGAGCCCCCCCTCTCCGGCGGAAGGTGGTCAGATTAAAGCGCGTAGGCGCAAGGCGGTTTTTACTTGTGAATGGATTTTCATGTAATTTTCTCGGAAAACTGGAATCGATTTCGGGTTTTAATGACCGGCTGCCTTTTCCAGTCGTGTGGACACTTAAATTTTGTTGAAGCCCGCTGAGTGATAGCAGGCAAAATCATTCTGCGAGTGCGATAAGATTTTTTCAGCCGAGTGTGGTACTATTTCCGGAAAGGGTCTCTGAATTTTGACAGGTACGCCGCTGTTTGTGGTGACTTCCGGTTCTTAATTGGGTCGCTGACTCAATGATTCAAGAAAATCGTCTGGTTATTGCGAAATAGACGTCAGAGATGGACTTTGGTCAGCTATCAAAATGCAAGTCACTGTCGCGAGTTACTCGGTATTAGAAGACTTAAGAATGTAAATTCTACGGTTATCACTTGTTTACACTTGTTGCGTGTTTACACGTTGCGTCATGGTTGCAAAGCACTCGATGACGTCTTTTATTCCACTTTGTGTGGTAATTATCTTTAATTGCAGACTCATGACTCTGCTTGGGAATCGTTGTTAAGTCTCAGAACTGGTGTACTTTTGTTGCATTGCCTTCTAGGTACAGTCTGTAATTGATTCAATTGGTTCGTGGTGCTTAGGAAGACATTAACATTGAAAAAAAAAGTATTCAGAGATTATTCGCAAGCTATTAACAATTGTAATTCGATAGGAGAGTTCTTTTCCTGTGAAACCAGATATCGTGGGATGCGAATGTTTTCAAATAGATCAAGTTGTAGTGTTTATTGAGATTTATTATACCCAACCGCAAGTGTGGTGTGGTGTGTCAAAAATTCGACACAGCAAACGATGATGATGACAAAGAACAAATATAAATCTATGAGTGCAGATAAATAAACAATGGCTGATTAATTGATAATTTGTAGGTGTTAATTTTGAGTCGAGAAAACAAGCGGAAGAGGAGGTTTGTGTTTGAATTAAAAGCGTTAATAAGATTCCGGTTAAAAGGGGTTGATTCACGGTTTGAAAATTTAGCGTGAAATGTGAAAATTGGCAAGGCGTGCTGGTGTGATAAAGAAAAAGGGTAAAAATATGTCACTGAGTTAAAATGGAGCGACATCACAAGGCCGGCCTGAAGTGTTTCGAAATGATGGACTCCACGTAAGTTGAAAATTGGAACTTACAGACACCTGCTGTGTTTTGGTATAAGACACAAGCACAAATTTGAGGCCGCAGGTGTCTGATAAAAAAACTGAATCACCTCTGAGTGCTCAAACAACAGAAGCTTTATAAAGCACTAAGTCTTTTACATTAAATGGAGTTCTTCAAGTCCTTCCGTGGCTTGTGACTCATTGTTTCATCCTTAGCAAATGTCCCTATTTTTGAATTCCACATGCTTACTACTTTGTCACGCATTTCTTCACGTGTTTCACACAATTTCAGTAACTGGGCATATGTATGTACATATTTATTTTTTCATTGGCAGGCGGTAGGGCGTATTAAATTAGTGGGGAAAGTGAGTCACTCACCTACTGGCTGCCCAGTTTAGTTGACGTACTGTACACCTTGATTGTATTCAAACGAAGCTTACTTGTATTACTTAAAGATTCAACTCGATATAGTTATCTAAATCTAATAGATGTCATTAAGGTTTGTTAGAACATCGAAATGTTCTTGGGAAAACTTTCCATTGCAGGGCTTTGGAAAACTCAGGTGTCATAATTGCTTTATTTAGCGGTTTATTGTAAAAATGCCTTACAAGAATCCTGGCTTTGATTCAAATTCTTAGTTTCACCCCATAAATAATGCTTCCTTCGGATGAAACTTCGTCCAAAAGTCAATGTTCTCTGCAAATTAGATCAACCACTCCCACAGGCTATCGTCACTGTAACTTACCAAACTGCAATCAAACACCTTAGCCTTGAGCTCGTCTTTTTTTTTTTTTTTATTGCCTACACTTCCTTCTTTGCCTTCCTTAGGACAAACCCTTTTAGGGAACTTTGTTCAGGACTTAATTTTCACACTAATAACAAACAGTCAAAGGCCCCTGAGAGACTTTCATCGATGATGTCAACATATAGATATTAATTTTGCACGACCATCTGCATATCCTTGAGCACAAAGTTCTGTTCTGTTCTTTACAATTCCCTTCTGTGGTGACAAAATCCGCTCCTAAAGGGCAACATTTCACGCTTGTTTCGGTTAAATTGTCACTAAGTGATGATGCCATCGGTTGTAATTCCATTAAATGGATAGCACAGATGTGACATTAAAGAAAAAAAAATTAAATACAAAATCACCTTTTATGAGATGATCAGGAGTCAGATGACCTCTTGTTTGGAAAAAAAAGAAAAATAAGAAAGAAAGACCCATGAGGGTTTAGCGGTCACAGTGTTCAAGTGGTTATGGATATAAATCTGCTATGGAGCTTGGCTAAGAAAGGTCAAACATCGTTTCTAAAAGAAAAAAATGACAATGATGACCTACATCCCCCGGCATGCGGTAAAACATACCATACTGATGGTTGTTTTCCAAAAATTTTTTGTTCAGAATAATCGAACACTTTTGACACTGCCTGACAAGAAGGTTGTTATAATTAATTTAATGTAGTTGACAAGGTTTTCCTATACGGTTCAGAAAATCTAGGTTTAATCTAGCTGTTGAAAAAGAATGAGATCATCTTTAGCTGTACGATGCTTTTGAAGAAAATTAATTACTTTCAAAATTCTTGCTAAGGTCATGACCACATCTTATACCAGTCGTAGGGAAAATATTTTGTTTTTCACTTTATCAAAAACGAAGTAAAAGATTTCAAACACATATTCTTATTGCACCAAGAAACGTCTGATGTCGAATTAAATGAACTGAAATCGGATTTTCAAATAAAATAAGGAAACTTTTACTGTAATTGCGCTAATATTTTTTAGTTGTTAGCAGATAAAATTCATGTTCTTTGTAAACAATGAGCTTTATTTACTTTTAGGACGGACTACACACGCATCATGAGTTGTCATGTTTTTTTTTTTTTTTTTACGAAAACTGAATGAGAGAAACAGAAGTGAAAGCGTTCAGCGTTTGGTGTTCTCTGATCAAAGACACGTAGCACTTGACAAACAACTTTTTTCAAACGAAAAATGTGGCTCATATTTGCTAAGTTCTACTTGCCAACTAGCTAGCTCCAAACGTTACAACATTAATGACACAGTCGTCCAGAAGGACCAGTGTGTAGCTCAATTATTGATAAGCTTTATTCGAGCACCAAAACGTGATGGTTTGACTTTCTTAACTTCAAATATGAATCTCTTCACTAACCGTTGTGTTTCGTCTTTTTTCAAAAAATCATCATTGTCGTAGTTCAAAGTCCAGTCAGAATCATAAACATTGTGAATAAAAACATTTTTTTCTCTATCCACTTATTGCTTCCATTTAAAATGCTAATTATTCTTTTTTTTTTCTTCTTCTTTTAGGTAAGTCTCCACTCCTCAAATTCTTTAGTCGTAAGTAAATCAAATAAAACAAAAAAAAAACAAAAATCCTCTGTCTGATAAACTGAAAGCCACTTCATAAGGTCGACGTGATCACTCAAACGTCACCAGAAAACACAGTCTTGCGCGCAGCACGTGTTCGTTAATTCTTCCACGAAATTTTAATTGCACAATTTCTAAATTACTATCAATTAGAAAAGAATAAGCTATGCATCGGTGCGTCAAGTACACTCACGCGGAATAAGACTTTTTTTTGTTTAAATTAAAAAGTCATTAACTTGTGGATGAACACGAAATAAAAAAAAAAGTTTCTTATCAGACGGCGGCGTCGGCACTAGTATCCACCAAGTGATTCCCCTCAAAATCTCAGTGTTATCAGAGCCTAACAAAGTTGGATATCTCTTTCCTTTGGTCTGAGCACTGTGTCGGGCATGAAAAAGTTTTTACCCATGAAAATTAAGACACCGATAACAGAAAGCGATTATTACCCCACGCCAGTGGGGCTTAAGTTTTTGGGTGTGTTGTGTCATATTTCATTTTTGAATGTCATTTCTCGGTGGTTCTGTATTGCGAAATGATTTTTATTTGATTTTCGTCTTCTTTTTCGCTGTTGTCTGCTGTAGACGTACTTTGAATTTATCGGTGTTTCGGTGATATTGACAATCGTAAATCGAAACAGGCGCAGCATGTGACAGACGTCATAAATGATCGTGTAAGTTTCTGAAGAGGGGGAAGTTTTCCGGCAGCGGAATGCATTCTACGCGATATGGTTTTTCCCACAAGTTGCACAATGAAGACATTTAGCCACAAGTAAATAATAAAGCGGAAATTGGTTGATACCAGTTTCGATGATGTTAAAGTTAATTAGCATAGACTCCATATCGAATATCTAACCAATTGGGCGAAATGTTAGAGATTTCGGAATTTGTTGTTTTCGCCCGAGACGAAAGTTTTTTTTTTCTTCGCTCTGTGATCAAGGCCATGGAAGTTTCTACGTTTTTTTATTCCGATTACGAAGGAATGACGTATTCTGAGGTTCTGCAAGAGGAACATCCGATTCTTGACTTGATTTTAGCCACCCTCTGAAGCGATTGCGAAAGTCGCACCGTCATTCTTGTTCTGAGACAGAGATGCTCAGAATGAGGCAATGCTCTCACGATGCTTAAGTTTTTTTTACTTTTGCGTTTTTGCATTGTCATGGGGCAAAGTCTGACGCACGTCAATGTAGGGCTAGCGATAGCGGTGACGATAAATCGCAAAGCATAACGACTCTGATTAATTGGAAGCGGTATTTTTTCTATTCATTTGCGGTCAGTGTGACGTTCAACAAAAGCAGATTAAAGAAATTTTTGCGTGGCGAACATTGTTGACTAATCATGATAATTTGAATAATTCTTAGACCTCACTGGGAGATGTTTATACTAGTTTTATTGCTTCGTATAATAAATTGACGTAGTTATACACTTTTTGTAGTTATTTGAGTTTACAACTTGAACAATGATCGAACGTTAGCATCTGATGCTCGTAAGTCCAATCAAATTTAGTT
The DNA here is from genome assembly GCA_905187475.1 of Syritta pipiens. NCBI lineage: Eukaryota > Metazoa > Arthropoda > Insecta > Diptera > Syrphidae > Syritta > Syritta pipiens. The sequence goes on along the minus strand of LR994572.1, from coordinate 32,128,224 downwards.
TTTTTGAAGATTGAATTTAAAAATATGTTTTAAGTTTAACACAAATAATAAACGATCTTTCCGATCTTGTACGGTTTTGATTTAGCTAATATTACTTCAATTTAAAGGTTAGACCATCTAGTGGTGTCTTTCCAAATTATAGATTATTTTGAAACTGATTTGAACTGTTTGTCGCTCGAAAGAAAGTCAATATCATACTTCTGCAGAACGTTTTTCGCTTTTACGCTTAAACAACGTAGGGAAACATTAATGACTTATTTCCAAAGTGAGTGCTGTAAAGCCCAAACAGTGAATTGTTTGGCCTTCTCGAAGCTGCGATTTGACCTCTTTGGACTTTTTTTTGTGACCGTCGCGTGAAGGACCGATGCCAACTATCCGGAAACGATTCAAGCGCATAAAGCCAATATCATGCAGGCAATCTATAAGTTACAGGACGAAACCATTGACAAAGTCATGGAAAATTGGAGTGGCGAGACCAGCCGGGGCAGCCACTAGAACGGCGACTAATAAAGCCATGATATATGAGGACAATTTCTTATTTTTAGGGTTTCGTTCCAAAGGAATAACGAAACCCTTATAGAATCACTTCGGTGTCCGTCTGTTTCTCTGTCCTCTTTTACAGATTTGCTCATAACTTCTAATCTTTTTGGAATTTAGGATTGAAATTTGAACTAGAGATGTCTCTTGGTAACCCAGAAAGAGACCATCAGTTTTTTTCAGAATTAGTCGTAGATTAAAGAAAAAGTTAATACGGAAAAACTTTTATTAATTCTGATGGTCGATATAGGTGTCATTGAAAAGGCCGCATATTATAAAAATGTCCGTCCGTCCGCCGTTAAGCTTTCATGGGCACTGGTGAACCGCTTAGAATTAAGAAACGAGATTTCAGCAAAAGATGTATTTTGATTGCGCGGTAAAGATTCTGAAATAATATTATATTTGAAAAAAAAAAAAAAATAAAACTAACGAAAAAGTTAATAAGACTATTTTTTTTTTACACTAATCAAGTGATATATAATTCGACAGATCTTTTAAAATAAAATAGAGATTTGACTTCCAACTTTTCAGTCAAAAGTTTAATTTTCGAGTTATTTGGACTCAAAGTTGCTCTGAGGATGAGAAAAATGCGTCTAAAAAAGAGTCAACTGCCAGCCATGTATTCGCAAATGAATTTCTCCATAAAAAGTGATTGCTTGACGTGATTTGATTTGGTTACCTAACCCGATGCTCGATATATCGATGCTGTTTCACAATTTTTCTTCGATTTTCATACTGCTGTGTTTTGCCTTTTCCGTTTTAAAATTTTTAATACGAGGGGATTGACGACGCGTTCTATGTAATTCGCATCTTAAAACTTAAATTGCCAGCTTACTAGCCTGCTTCTATTATTAGTTAGGCACTAAAACTAATTTATTAAACAAAAATGAGAACCAGGATGTGTGCCCGCATCAAACCTTTTTATAGAGAAACTAGCTTGCGACCATTTTTTTAAAATCACCATTTTTCATTTTTCACACGGATGGCTCAAAGAGCAATGAATTTCTCTTGTTTAATTTTATTTCAAACGATATAAAGAATTTTAGTGAAGTCATCTCACATTGTTACTTTCCTCAACTTTTATCAAATCCTTACTTGTAATCTGTAGACGACAGAACGAAACCCTCGGTTGGTGAGTAAAACTCAAACTTAACCGGCTTTTTTTATTTTTTATTTGCATTTTTAAAAAAGAAATCTTGTATACGTCTAATGAAATTTAGCCATAAACGTAAAAAAAACTTGTCAGAGGCGTTAAGAGGCGTCAATTGAGAGATAACAGAACGCCTTTCATGAGGTACCCGAAATAAGAACAACAACAGACTCACGAGACATTAGCTGACTCAAGATTTTTTTTATTCTCATCGTAAAACTAAACATACTGTATGAAAAATTACACCATACAACACAAACTTGCAGAAATAATGCAAGAGTTTCGTAATTGCGACTGCATTTTGGGGATTGCGAATAAAAAAAAAATTATTATTATTGTAGAGGGCAAACTTTATCATCTACTTTCTTTTATACCCAAAATTAAAAATATAAATTTTGTATTATTCTCTTCCAAAAACGATGAATTTTTTTGAAGTTGTGACTCACCGGAAGATTAAATTTTACTTTGATCATCTCTTATTTGTTCTTTTTACACACATTTAGTTTTTTCGTATTGAAGAGTTACTAGCTTTTCATCTTTCCAACTTTTGTGTATTATTGCCCTCCGCCGATGGCACTTATACGTCTCAACCCAGCTTGCAATCGGTTGAAAATTTCGATTACTTGAGGAAATGAGTCGTGCATGCTTTCAAAAGTCATTTTTATTCCAAAGAAGTACACGCCATTGAAGTCTCATACTATTACGTGGGTGTTATTATTTTTGTTCGAATTAATTTTTAAAAATCTGTTATCTGCAGATTTTCTAATCAAATGAATTGATATCCAATGAAATGTATCATCAGAAGTGTTTATGCTTGTTATGTTTACAAGATCGTTTTATTTGTTTTTCTGCGTAAGAGTTATCTATCATTAGGTATGCGCTTCCGCTCACCCGATAGACTTCTAAATAATTCCGCCCTTGTTTTGCACTCAATCGTTTTCGAAGAAAATTAAGTACAACTCTAAATTTAATTCTTCGTCATTGGGGACTGTAAAAGCTGGAACTTTTTGACAGCTGTCATCTTGGTCACTGTAAACTTCGCGTAAAGCAGTAGTCAGCAATCGAGGTTACGTTATAAATGATTGATAATGATAAGATTCGACTTAATTGACGAGTGAAAATCAATCCGCTAAAGTGAATTAACGTTTACAAGGACAACCATCAATCACGTTGGAATTTTTTGATTCAGGTGGCTTTGAACGAAATTGACTTTTATTTCGATGTTGACGATCATCAAGTTGATTTACAGCCGAAGTTGTGCACTGCTCTGAATAAAAACAAGCGCTTAGATTCTGACTTAAATCGAATGTGTCTCACTTCGCTAGAAGCTCGTTCGTTTTTTTTTATTTTAAGTAAAAGAAAAGCTTTCGCGTTTTCGTGGTGGAAAATTGGATGAAGATCAATTTCCATTAAACGCTTCTTGGTCGATAAAAAGTTATGAGAAATGAGATTAATTTGATCGAAAAATTCCACAATTCTCTCTCCAACTACCAACGTTTTTATACGTTCCCCCTAGAACAGACTGCACTCGTCGCAACATGCAATGCAGCAGTTTCCATGTTCGCTCTCATTGTTAAGCCCCGAGAGCAAGATCGAGTTTACTCCATCACATCACATCATATGACCCGTCCGACGACGCTAACCTTCAAATCGCCCTTCGAGCAAAGCGGCACGAATCGTTCGATAAATTCACATGCCCACTGTAATTAGATTTTTTTTTTTTCGTATTCTTTCATTAGCTCAAATTTTTAAATTCGAGCATGTGACGTAAAACTACCCATAAACGACTCGTAAAAACAGAAAAACACACTCAACAAAGAGCCACCAAGATTTTTTCTTGTTTTTTCGTTCACCCAATTCGCGAATTCCATACTCAACACACACACACAAACCACTCCTTTGTGTTATCTCACTTTTTGATTCTCTTCGCGCTCAAAAATTTGTATCTCGAGTAAACTCACTCAACGCTGAGTGGGACATATATAAAAACTTCGCCAACGATGACGCATTCATTCATTGTACAATTACGGTCCGTGTCGAAAGCACCAGCTCAGTTCAGAGAGAAAGAGAAATGTCAAAGATTTTTTAAATTGTATTTTTCGACTGTCATCGGCTCAAAGTTAATAAGAATTAATAATTAATTTCGTGAAATAGTGTTTTTGTGAAAACTACAGACAAATGGATAATATTTATACTCTCAAGTATAGAATAATTGGATAATTAAAAAGTAAAAAGCGGGAAATTCCACCGCATGAAAGATACATATCTACCCACCTGTGTGTGTTGTTTTTTTTTTCGTTTCATTCATAAGCGGAATAAACAATTCCTAAGAATTTCGTACTGACTCATTGTTTATTTTCTAGTCCGTGATATAATTTGTCTATTGTGTGGCGAAGAGTACTCGTCCGAGAGACTGCATTTTGTGTTTTGTAAATTTTTTTTTTGAGCAAGCACAAACAGAAAACAACATCCAGCGGTTATGACGTTGGATAATTATATTTTTAACGACGATTATTTAAATCTGCCGTTCAATATGCCGGCATCTCCGGTGCGGAAAATGGTGAGTGTTGTTTTATTTTATTGTTTTTGTCAAAATTACTATCGAGTGTATCGTTATCGACTTGGCGTTCTGCAAGTTTTGATTGAACGCCGAGCGACATGGTGTTAAGTTCTTATCGGCTATCTAATGAAATGTGTACACCTCTAAAAAAAAGTTATTGATCGGGCGCATTAGGTTCTTTTGTGTAATTAAATGCGCCATAGATATCCATACCTTACAGCACGTGCGGTATTTGTGACTAAAGGGTTAAGTGGGTGTTCCTACACTTTTTATGCTCTCGACATATTAGTGACATTTTTGGCATGCTTTCCTCAGTGGTGTGGTGAAATTTGATCTCATTGAAGCCTTTGTGGCGCCCTTTTCTTTGACCGGCGATTTATTGAGCGTTAATAAATTTGGTTTGCCACAAGGGAAAGGTCATTGAATTGATTTTGCGCCCAAATCACTTAACACACACCCGTTTCCTATCAAATGTCAAGTGCAATTCATTTTTTTTTTTCACTCAGCCATTGTTCGTTGTGTTCTTTGTGTTCACATTCATAAGGGATGGAGAATGTGCAAATTGTTAGGTCTTATTGTGAAATTTTATGATGATCCATAATTGATGTTTAAGCTGTTCAATTAATAGCGTCGCCGAAATATTTGTTAAAAACTCGTTAAATGGTTGGATTTTTAAAATTGTGTCCGGGTTGAGGACCTCATCTAGTTTTGTCGTAACCCGACATTTTGGGCTGGCGGGTGTTTTTTTTTATAAATTACCTTCAACATTTTACCTGGCCGAAGTGATTGACGATCGTAACAAGCGTGTCAAAACAAGTTCGATGGCGAGAACAGTACCTGCTCGTATTTATGATGTTGTTATTTCTGTCAAAACAAAAGATTACAAAGTACTTTTGTTTTTGAATACAAGCAATGGCCACGACGGAAATGGAAATAGCTGCAAATACTTGCTTTTCATTAGGACTTGACCTTATCCATTGTCTACAAGCCAATTGAAGTTGAACAATAAACACAAAAATTCACAGTAACTTCTTGCAGCTCAGTTATACCATTTGTCCTCGGTCGCCTTATTCGTCGTTACTCCCAAAATCGATGACGTCTCCTACCCAAAGAGGCTCAAAAAAAAAAAAAAAACGCCTCCCTCCCACACGATTGATTCTTTAAGACTTCTTCATAAGTTATGTGCCTTATTTGTCACATTTAGGTCACTTTTCATATTCCACCCCCACACATTTTGTTTTTTCATTCCTCTCATACAAAAAAAAAAAAAAAAACTCAGTACAACACCTTCAAGCGTTCTTGGCACTTGAGAACAACATCGAAAAGCAATTTTCGCCAATAGCATACAAAAACTGACAAGACAGACAATAACAACTTTCTTTCGTTTTTACCTCCCTTCGCCACTCGGAGAGAAAGAGATTCATAAATGGCAGTGCTTATGTTCAATTTAATCGGCAAACAAGTAGACAAAAGCCCACTAGCTTCTAAGCCCATTACAAAAAAAGCACTTAACACCTAACACAATTGTTTTGGGTGTGCGTAGGACAAGTGTGAGCAGAGTATGGATGACGTTCACTCTGACAGACACTTTTGACAGTTGACAGCAAGATCAGGGTCAAGATGGATAACTTCCTCCACTTCAAAAGGATAAATCAATTAACAGAGTAATAGAAATTGCAAAAACGACGAACGTAAACCTGCAAAATCTGCGCAGCAATCATGAATATCGTGTCAAAATTTTAGCTGTTTTTTTCGGAAATAAGTAGCCACCTAATTTTTTCCCATTCTTTTGTACATAAATATGAAATTCTAAGTATTTATTCGCTGACATCTTGTTAAAGCACCAATCGACTTCAGAGATCTGTCAAAATATGCAAATCTTAAGACACGCACTTGAAGAGAATATTTACAGGAATTTCCGCCGAAAGAATGTTTTTTAATCATCAACACCTTATTAAAATAATAATTTTATGATATATTCGATCGTGATGTTTACAAGGTTCCTCTAGCCAGTTTCGTGATATGCCGTCATATGGGTGAGGTAGAAAAGCTCTAACATTTACTTGAAAAATGACATATGTCAGAAAATAAGATTCTTGAAGGCTTTTTTTGTTCATTTTATTTTTTTCATCGTCAAGATATGAAAATATTTACGCGGGGAAGATTTATATGAGTGGGAGACTCCATTAATCATTAGATGAAGTGTTCACGTTAGTCTCTGAACGAAATTAAAGACTGTACATACATACGTACGATATTTCCAATCTAAAGAAGCATTAAATGCTATTAATTTTCAAAAAAAACTTGTCTGCCAACAAATAGATGGATAGAGACTCAAGTTTGAGATTAAGAAGACGCTTGGAGGGCTTGGCCATAGCAACTTTAAAGCGTAAAGAACTTGAAAATTTGATAAGAAAATTTATACGAACATTGAATATAATCTGCATGTACTTTTTTCTAAAACTCTCTTATCACACACAAGTAGTTCATGGAAATTAGTAGCCTAGAGTTTACTTGCTATGCTCGTGTTTCTGTAGTTCGTTAAATCACCAAGTAATTAATTCATTTAAACAGCTTGCAATTTAAAGTTCTCTGAATGAAAGAGTCATCTTTTAGCAGGAATCTTTAAGATCATTTTTTCGTCTAATTGAAAATAAAAAAAGATGAAAACTTAGTTGAAATACATTTATTACTTGACAAATTTTTAAGAGAAAACTGCCAGAAGCTGCCTTTCTTAAAATATTCGTATATTGTTAATCACAATAAATGCTACTTCGGTCAATGGTTCCTTGTACGTAATCTAGTTGTTTCCTTGTCTTTAAGTTCAAGGTAGATCTATCGACCTAAAATGAAAATTAGATTATTTTGACAAGCCATAAACTGCTCAATTTCTATTTTCGTTAACTTAGTCTTATTACCTGACAAAATATTTAACTAAAATTGTTTCTTTCCCATAAATCATTCGAAATTCCTGATTTTTTTTTTAACTTCCCCCTAATTTATTTAAAAATATTCCTGCTTCTGACGGCTCCTGATAATTTATGTATGTGTCCTCCCAGCAATCAACCTTGAATTTTTGTCAAATTTTTGACTTTGATACAATTATTATCAAAAAATGCAGAGAAAAGTTTTCTGTTGAATGAATGCCAACCCGCTTAGATTTTCTCGAACAAAAAAACTCAAAATGATTTCCTGTTCGTTTCCGATAAAAAAAAAATGAAATTAAAATGCAAAAATAAAAAAAGAGAGATTAAAATAAATCTTTTTAGATAAATTAAAGCACAAAAAAAAAAGAATTCACGTGATTGTGGAGATTCAATTAAATCTGCAATCTCAAACATTGCACGTTAATTATCGCCAATTTTATTTTAAATAAAACAAAAAAAAAACTGTCAGACATCAAAACGAAATGAACATTCGAGATTAAAAATTAAACAAAGCGGATCATTGTTTCCAATGGTTGGGTTAACAATTCGTTTTTTTTTTGCTTTTCTCCGTCTCTTCTAATTAGCGAGCTTTACTTGTGTTTCAGTGTGTAAATTTGCTTTTGCAGTGAAACGTGTTAAGAAAATTCAATGAACTTTTTCTTGTTCTCTTGAAAATGTTTTCTTCTTCTTTTTTTTATCGGCATCTAGTTAACGAATTGCAATGAGAAGGGGGAAAAACCCGTAAACAATTTGTATTCACACTCATGTTGGATATTTATTTTCATAATTAATCCACATTCAGGTTGTGATGGGAAATGTTCTGTTTTTATTATTGGCATCGTGTACAGAGGACATTGTGTGTAGTTCCATTTCGCAAGTAGCCTAATGAATGTTCCATCAAAAAGTACCGGCCATGTCCAACCGTAGTCCCCCTAAGCAGACAGGGGACTTTTTCAACACTTAGCTGTAGATGGGCAAACAGGGGCAGGTGACAAATGTTATGGGGTTTCTTTTTCTGCGAAAAAGCTAGGCTCTGGCTCTCAACGGGCTGTTACGCCGCCCCATATATATATATATATATATTTCTTTTTCTGATGATGATTTTCTTGTAGACGTTTATTTGTTTTCACCGGAATTTTTGGACTTGACCAGTCCTACAATGATTTTTCAATTAAATCCAGAGAAAGGCCGCCGATTGTGAAGAGAGTCTCCAAGTCTGTTTTTCCGCAACCTATCTCAGTCTCCTCATTTTTGATAAATTTTCATCCATCTTCAATTCATGCCTCGAGGGTCATTGATTTTTGTAAATTTTTATGTTTCCTGTTTTAACGTTTTCTACGAGTGGCTTCCCAGATTCACTCCACAGCTCTGATTATCGCTACACTGTTATTCCCAACTCTCATATCGTGTTGAGTAGAAAGCAGCCTCAAGAGCAATTTGAACCTTATCAAGACCGCGACTGTAACAAGGTTCCTAAGATAAACGAAAAATTCCATTGCATTCTTTTCGCTTAAAATATAGTAATTAACTTATTTTATCTTAAAACAAACACGCGCTGCTGTTGCTAAGAATTCTCTTTTGCCGCAAGTAGTACCTACTGGTGTGTAGACTATTGTGCGCAGTACTGCGAATGAAATATCGCTTACAACTTACGAGCTGATTACATTTCCATTTAAAATAACTTTTGTTGGGGTAAAAACAAAAAACCCAACTCACATTTTTTGTATGTTGGCATCGTTCCGAATGAATTGAGTCGCCCGCCGAGCAGCAGAAAGAACAAGAAAACCAAAATCAAAAATGAAAAAAAATGAAAGGAAAACCCATGAAAAATTACATGAAACTAGTTTAAGGTCTCTGGCTGTGGTGCTCACTCCTAGCTGATTTGTGTCTGCTAACAATTGACCATGAAGCTAACAGAAATTTTCCGTTTTCACTGGAAAAACTCTCGAAAAGCTCGTAAATTTTGCGACAACCAACAACTACGGCGACGGCAAAGTTGGCACCCTTTCATTTTTATGGTTGACTATGCTTTCGATTTCATTGCGACGATTGTTGTAGGGTGTGCGAGGGGTGTTTGCTTGGCTATCTCCTGGGCGGAGGGAGGTTTCTTGGAATCGTTTTGTAAGATATTTTCTTTTGACATTTTCTTGGAAATACTTTTTGTATATTCGCCAGACTGTGCTTAACCAGGCAGTCTGGTGCGACAGAGTGCATCGGAACCCACTCACTCACTGGAATTTCCGATTGTGTATGGAACTTGGTTTCAGATATTTCTCAGAAGTTGTTTTGTATTGTCTGACGAGCTCTGAATTTTATAGTCGCGCTTTGCGATGTGCGTAAAATACACAAAAAAAAAATATGGTTGCCTCTAAGCTGCTGTTGTCGGCCAAGGTGAAGACTGCTTTTATTTTTTTGGGAAAAAACACACATTGTCGCCCTCACTGACGTCTGGAACGGGTGTTAATTGCTGCTCAGAAAAAAAAACTAAATTAATTTTTTTGTGTCTTTGCAATTTCGTCGGAGCGTTGAATTGCAAATTCCTTTTCGTCGAACAAAAATCCAGTCTCAAGAAGTAATTGGAGAGTGCGGAGAATTTTATTTTTGTTATTGCGCCGATGCTGTAGACAGAGCTTAATTGATCGTAAAAAAAAAAAAATTGAGGAAGTTGTGGTTCGTCAGTTGTTTTTATTTGGCATTTCGTTGAATGTTAATTTCAACTGATGGAAGATTGTTTTATTTTTTTTTCGGAGGGGGGAATACCCTTTCTAATTGTTATTGACAAGGTATTAACATGATTTAGTGTTAAGTATTGTTTATATTTTTGTTTAGTTACGTGTTAATGGCTGAGCAAAGGTGATGAAGAGTAACTAGAGGTCAAGCGAAAATAGATTTTCTATTAATTTTCATTTACGTTCTAGACTTCAATCGTAGCCGAACGACGCGAAAATAATTTTTTTTATAGCCTCCTGTTCGTTAAGTCCGTGTTATTAGTTATGCCTTTTATCAACTTCTGAAATAGATAATATTTTTAAGGTGCCCGACATAGATCTCAAAGGAAACAGTGAAAGGAAAATAAGCCACAGTCTCAGTTCCAGATTGAACTCCCAAGGTTTGGCAAAAAAGACTACGGAAGTTCTTACGTGATCGTATTAGGTCTTAAAACTCCTCACTAATCTCCCTCATTAGTTTAAAAGAAACCTCCAAGGTCTCAAATTAATTCTAACTATTCGGGGCACCCCTTTACACGCGTTTAACAAATAAATTTTAAACGACTGCTCACTACTCTTTTACTGCGAGCAGAGAAGCAAAGAAAATAATTCCATATACGTACGCAACTTAATTGTTTCGCATAAAATTAATTACACGTGTCTATGCCAAGATAAACAGATACTGAAATAACTTAAGGACAAGCATAACTAAACTAAGAACAGAATTTCAACAGTAATGCCATTGACACTCAGCGAACTGGGAACCACCGCTGTTCGATTGAAATAAAAAAAAATAAAAACAAGTGACTACTCGTACTCGTCGTCAAATATTAATTGCTGCTACTTTTGTAGTTCATTTCACTTGACGCGTAGATATGATCGCAATGTCAAGTATCACGAGAATTTTGTTCAGCAAAGCACAAAAAAAAAAAACCGCTGGACGTGAGGTACAATCTGCAATTTAATTTAATGTTTTTTTTTCTGTTCCTTTCTGCTGCTGCTAATTTACCCCCGTGTACACTCATAACCTGCTTTTATTGGTGCTTTTGCCTTCTTTAGTTAAAGGCGCATGCAAATCTTTACTAGAAAAAACATCACAGCGCAGTTTAACCGAAAACAAAAAATCCCCTGCAAAATAAACAGTGAACAAAAAAAAAAAAATGATTTGCCATATATCTTCTGTCCAGATATTTGACAGAAAGTATATTTCAAATTGCACTTCGTGGAGATCCTCACTTACATATACCGTGCAATTAAGTGGCCCGATATTTTACTTTTCGTGGTGCTGTTTGCTTTCAGGAGAAATAAACAAATTTAAGTTTTGAACGTGACTTACATTTAGCAGGAAAAGAAAAAAGAATGAGTATGTATCTCCTCCGATGTCAATGACTTTTTAGTAGAAATTAAGAGGAGGGAAAGAAAAATAAAACGAACGGATACACACTACACCCACCCCACGCAGAGATGTCAATCAGTTTATTTGTTTCTTTTCTCCATGTTTTCATTTTTTTGCGGGACAGCAAACAAAGACTACCTACCACTTTCAAAAGGCAAAGAAAAAAAGTAAATAATAACTTGAACAACCACCCACAGTCAGCGACAGCGGTGAAAACACGGTACCAAAACATATCACTGTCCTAATTATGGCTGCCCCTTTTTTTCAGAAGTCAAATGCAAATAGATAAACCAGCTGGAGTGGTGGGGGGTTTGCAAAAAATGGATTTAAAAAAAGAACTCCTTGTTCGTACGACGAAATGACGAGGAGAAGTATCTAGCTAAAAACGCACGTGTTCCTTGGTTGAGTTGACTGCGACTTTGCTGTCTTTAAATGGATTTTTTTTTTAAATAAAAAAAAAAAAAACAATTCTTTTATTTTAGAAATTAACAGAGACACACAGTGGTGGTTGCAAGTATTCGATTTTTTGTGAGTCTGGACTTTAAAAAGGGAAGGTGTCTGTATGACGATTTCTTTTAAGTAAATCGTATTTGATTCTATGCACAATCTTAGAAACTCGTTTTTGTTCTAGTCAAATCGTTTGTCTTAATTTTTGTCACTCAAAAAACTTTAAAGCCTCAAAGATGATGTAAAAAAGCTCCGCTGTCTAAAAAAATTCATACAAATCCTATAAGGATCGTAGAGTTTTATTAGTTTAAATTTAACCTTATTTATAATTTATTAGTTTAATGTAACCTTATTGATTTAAAGTTTTTTTTAGAAATTACGTCTTGCAGTATTTTGAATATAGCAAACAAAAAAAGGAAGTCCTTCGGTAGCAAGTCTCATCCAAAAATGATTGTTGTCGTCGTCAAGCTTCATCGTCAAAAAAAACATCTTCCTACTTCTCTTCATATTTTCTATTTGAAAACAAACAACCTTTTTAACACCACTGTAAACAAAAATATATTTATTTATATGCACATTTCTCACGTTACTTGCGTGATCACGAAAAAAAAAAAAACAACGACGAATGCGATGAACGCGAGCGAGCGCGAGCCTGTTTGCTTGTTCTGTTGCCACCAGCCGCGCGCTTGATTTCCTTTGTTAGCCCCGTTTATATAGAGAAAGAGTAACACATTAAATAAATCAACCTTACAGATACACTTTGGGTTTTTGGAAAACAAAAAAAAAAAAAAATCGCAAAAAAAAAAAAATGTTAAATTAAGTGGGGTGTCTGAATGACTGACTACAACAACCTCTGACGTTTGTATTGGTTACTACTCGAACTGTCATGTGCGCAAATTCTGTTCAAAGTTCAAGTTCTGTTTTTTAGTCTCTGCATGTTTTTGCACGTTGTTTTTTTTTTTGGAAAGTTAATTACTTAATATTCACACAAAGGGGTTGTTTTCTGCTTTAACTTGGAGGCAATTTTATTATCGCTCAACATCACTTTGATGTATTGCGACGCGCACCCGGCAAAGAAGGTGGTGCACTGTGCTGTGAAGGGGGTGAACTATACGAAAACTTTTGTCGCAACAGAATTTACATTTCTTTTTCTTATTTTACCGTCATATATATATATGAATTTTATATAATTTACGAGTCTTTGTTTCGCATATTTCACATAAGGCGACGACGACGACGATGGCGGCACATGTAAAAAAAAAAAGGAACCTCAAAGCAAGGTGTGGTTCCCCCAAAAACGGACATAAGAAATAAACAAGACAATCCTTTTATTTACTCCGTCTTTCTCCATAATTTCGAAATTAAAATTCAATTAAAGTTCGTTAAACTGCTCTTTTCAATTTTTTTTTTGTTTAATTTAAACTTAAAGCGAAAGAGAGAGGATGGGGAAAGACACAAGCAATTGGGAAGGTGAAATTTCTGTTTGGTTGTGAAATATTCGCAATTCGGTATTTTTATTTTTAAAACAATAATCAATCAGCGGGTTGTGAGTGTAAAACTGTTAATTAAAAGAGAAATGCGTGTGAGGATTTGATTCGGTGTAATTCAGTTTCGCTGATCGAGTAGGTTATATTTTTTTTTCAGGTACGAATCGTGATAGCGTTACGAACCTCTAAATTTCGAATTTGTTTCGAATAATTTATATCATCCATCAGTTAGCAATCAATTATATTTTTTAAGGCACACAGGAAGGTGGAAAACGAATGTGTGGGTGTAGCATTGGTGGGTGGGGCTTAGAATTTGCGTTTGTCGAGAGATGTGTGCATTCGGGCCTAAATTATGCACTGTGATTTAAATTTCAGTTGGACAATATAAAAATACGTTGAGAAATAATCGTTGTAGATAGACGGCGGTGAGACTCGAAAAAAGTGGTGAAATTTAGAGTTCGTCATTCAACGTATAATATTAAGAGGTCTATGGACTCACGAAGTGAACAAAACAGAACAGGTGAATCTACTTACCTCTAGTGTTTTTGAACTCCCAAACTCTATTAAAACTGCGACATCCCGCTTGCTTAGAGTTTAAGTATAGAGCAAATATTTTACCACAAAATAATCTCGCAAACAAAAACAGTCATACTTTCAAAAGCCAACCGTCATACGAGCGTCCGTCCTGACTTAACACAAACCTTTGACCCCACAGAGCTTTTGTCTTTTTCTGAGAACCAATCAAATCTCATCCATCTGTTAAATTACTCGTAAATTATGAAATTGTTGTTATTCGCGTACAACGAACATGACTCATGAAGGTTGGACGCTATGATTAGCATTCCGAGAGGTACACGTAAGTCAGCTTAATGACGTGGACTGGCTGTAAAGTTACATGAAGTGTTTCCCACTCACTCCCAAGGCCAACCGCGAAAAAAAATAAACCCTACCCTACCCAGTCAAACCAACGATTTTGCAAAATACGCAGTACAACCCGACATACCTACCCTACAACTTGATATCTTATCTCGCCCCGACCGGAAGAAGATACAGATACATGATATCCGTTAATCAAATATTTATCTGCACAAACTTGTTTCGCTTGCTACAATTGTGCGATTGCCCGTCCTGTTGGGGTCTTCAATCTCACAAAAAAATAATTCATAAATGACTCTCATTCACCACCCAAATAGAAATCATAATTCACTTTTATCGCATTCCGCATACCAAACCATTTAAGTCTCATCGGATAGTAGGTCTTTCTGTATCTACAACCTGGCGCAGATAACTTTAACAAATAAATAACAAAAAACCTTTTTTTTTCTCCAATTCTACGACAAAAGTCTCCTTCTCTAGGTAAGCTTTGAGAAAACAAAATTCCGACTCAATTCCACTCGAAAAAAAAAAAAAAAAACAAAAAATTGAAAGCTACTCTACACGATCACTCTCTCGATTGGTCTCCGATTATGTGCCGTGCGGCGCTAGGGTCTAAGCTTTGAGCACGCTCTTCTGATATTAGTAAGCGTTTGGCTTTTTACTAAATTAGAAGCGTGAGTTACTACTACTGTGCCTACGCGCGCGAAAAAAAAAAAAAACAAGTAAAATCGAGTGTTTTTTTGTGAAAAAATAAAAAAAAATTGAAGGCAGACAAAATTACAATAACAACAAGTGATCGTATTACGTCATTTCATTAGAAATCAGTTTTAAAAATAGCGAAACACGTAAGCGATGTCGGTATGGTAAATTTTTTTTTATTTTCTTTTTTTAAACGCTTTTTTGTTGTTACTTCTTTTTTGCTGTGCTGTGGCTGCTTAAAGATAGTAATAGTGTAAAGTTTTTTTTCGGAAATAAAGGAAGAGTATGGGACGGCCATGATGATTCGAGTTAAGTTTGACGATTTTATTTTTGAGTCATTGTGTATTTTTGGTCGATTTTGTGTGCGATAAGCCGACGTCGCTGTCTTATTTGATTTTTATATGCAGCTTGGGTGTTGTTTTTTTTGTTGGTTTGTGTCTTTTTTTTTTTAAAGTAGGAAAGGTTAATAATTATGACGTAGGTTGGCAGTCAAGACTGAGACTATCAATTGATTTCGATTGTTGCTGGCTGACGTTAGTCACGTTAGTGCGGAGTTCTTTTGATAAATCGTTGTCGCTGCGGCGGGTGTTCGTACATGTTTCTTTTTTTGTAGGTCATTAGCGGCAGCGACTCGATACAAGTTAAAGTACGTGTGCAATCGGAGACACGAATGTAATATTTTTTTTATTGAATCGTCTGCTTTTTGATTTGAACAAATCAGGGTTTTTGTAGATAAAAAGTTGTTATACGAGTATGCTGATGTGTAGGGTATAGAAGCATTGTTTACTGTGAATAAATTTATTGGTTACTACGTCGTGCAATTCTTTAGAGCTCGTTTAAATTACAACTAGATATTACCTTTCTACAATGTTTTATTTGTAGTAGGGAGCACCTTCAACCCGTAGGAGTTTTAAAAGAACCAACTATTGTTGAAAAAAGAAAAATCGCCGATTAGTTTGATTAAATTTAAAGGGCAATTGATTAGATAGTACATTCATTTTTGATCTAATTTTTGTGTGTGCTATAGAACGCAGTTGTTTTCTTGCTAAATTTATAGTAACAATTTTTTGTACTTTTTGTTTTTAGACTTATCTTAATGGCGTTTGGTAGATAAATGGCCATGTGACAATAAACTTGATACTGTAGTTTTACAAAGGTTATTTCATACCTTTGCTTTTTTTATCTTGTTAGAAGCTTAATCGACACAACCAAAAAATATCAGATGCGTCTAGAAAGTTCTATTGAGTCAATGCTACGATTTTGTGACTTCTTATATGAGGAAAATAAGGAAACAATCAATGAAGAGATAAGGCCCTTGCGCAAATGACTAGAACACCTGATTCTTAAAGAAATTTTGAGAAAATTTAGTTAGACGTCATGTCTTAATTGTTGTGGTCACAACAGGAAGTTCTACTGGAATGACGTGTTCATGAAGTTCATGCAGTCCGACCAACCTAACAAGTTTTTTTCGCTATGCCGTAGGATCGAATTACTAGCTGAACTCCCCTTCAATGCATTGTAAGTTCTTTTATTACGATCTACATTTTGCACACCGCTTTTAATTTGAACTCAGAGTTAATGTCCACTTGGGAAATACTAAAAAAGATCTCTAATAACTTTGGAATTCGGTCAACAATCTTTGTTTCTGATATGGCCGCAGTCCTTATCAAACCGCAAACCGGCACACTTTACTCTGTGTTTCCCCTTGCAAATAATCTCGTTCGATGTCGCGTCAGAAATGATAAAAAATATATAATCTTTATTTTTTGAACACTCAAAAAACGTATGTAAATTCTGGACCAGTAATCTCCCAAAAAAAAAGGCACACCAACGGAATTTCCACTGATATGGCACACGATCGCTTTAAAAAAAAAGAAAATTATCAACATAATTACAAATAGAGCCTGCAAGGAGGAATACATATTTCTTTCTATTTTCCATTAACACCATGTGTTGGCTATGTGTTCGAAATAAAAAAAAAAAAAATAACCAATTCTCTCGTCATCTACAGAAAGGAAGCAATTAAAGTTTTCTTTGAGAGATGCCAATAAAACAATTATCAAAACGAACGCGAGCAAGAGGACCCCATTGTGGAGTGTACACATTGGTTTTCATTTGGCAATAGTTCAAAAAAGTTTTCTCTAAAGCAACCGACACTCACACAACGTCACTGCAGCTTTTTTTCGGCTTTCTGAACATTTTTCGCGTGAGATAAATTTGAAATTCGCACATTTCCTCGTTCTGGTTTATTTAGTGTTGTTCTCGGGTAATAATTTACAGGTGAATTGAGAAATTTTTCGGGGATATTTTAAGAATCTAAACAGAGATGTAGTATGTGCAATTGTTTAGATAATGCTCTAGGGGCAGCGGTTTAGCTTAGTTTTAGTCACTTCTGTTTCTTTCTAAACTTTGATGGTGCTAACGTATAAAATCAAAATAGGCTGTTAATCGGATTGATCAGTTGTGTGTCTTCTAGTTGTTGTCGTTTGATATGTAGTCGTTTGAATAGTAAAAGAGATATGAATAAATATGAATAGCATTGAACAAATATGAATAACATTGAAAACATTTCCTTTCCAAGCAAATTATACCCACCTCTTTGACATTGCTTACCTCCAAAATCACATACATGCCATGACGCAAACACTAAAAGACATTAGCCATCTGACCTACTGCGCGTGGGGTGACAAAGAGTTTAGCACCTTTTTGCGTTCATAAATAAAATCTTCTTCAGGGGAAAGTTGTTTTTTCAGTATTTTAGAGTGACGGAAATTCCCAAAAGCCAACATACATTAACTTCGCGTTATAAATCAACTCTTAGTGCAACTATAAAGTTAAAGTTAAGAAATCCCCATTTTTTTTGACGATGACCTGCACTTTAATTAATTTAGACACTAAAACCAAGTGACAAACGTGCGCCCCTGCGCAGACGAAGCACTCAATATTTTACCGCAAACAAAAAAGAATTGAAGATGATCCTAAGAGATTTATGGTTTATCAGAGATTTCCAATCTCTTTATACGAGCATGAAACAAAACAGCACTCAGTCATGACCCAGGTGTGGCGAATATCAAATTAGCCACACCACACGTAGTATATGCAGCTCTGAAGGAAGCCTTAATAACTTGCTTTCAATGTAAGCCGGCTGAAATCTGTCTGTTTGTCCAAAAAGCGCACAACAACAAATAACGTGCAACGAACTGGAAGTTTCACACCAAAAAAAAACAAAAACAAAAAGACCAAAAAGGCCTCGGGAAGGCGGCTCTTTATTATCATACGATAGATGGTAACATCATGGACATATACAGCGTATGTGTTTGTCTTTTGAAGTGACACACTTACATTTTTAATTAGCAAAAATATTTGTTTTTTTTTTTTGTTGAAAATCTAAAGGCTTTTGTGTTGTATCTTAAAAATAAGCTATGAACTTATATTTTCGGTTGCGTATTTTTATCAAAAAAATCCGGCTTTTAATGTATCGTTAAACGAAAATATATACTCGCTTTTGACGTCAGTTGAAACGTAAACAGAAATGCGAAAAAAAGAAGAATTGTGTAAACAGTGTAAACTTGTTAAGCAAAATATTTATTTCTGAAGAAGAACAACATGTGTTGTGTGAAGTTTCATTCTTGGAATTTTTTGGACATCCAGTCAAGTTAACTTGACGTACAGTTTACGGAACAACAGTACTACAAATTGACATTTTCACTTGACATGAACTAGTTGTCAACAACAGAAGCGATAGCTGTCCAAGTTAGCATTGGTGTGGTCAAAAATGATATGTCGAAGTGCAAAGTGTATTATTCGTGATTGACTTGCCCCACATTCATGTTGATCACTATTATAT
The DNA here is from genome assembly GCA_905187475.1 of Syritta pipiens. Classification (NCBI taxonomy): domain Eukaryota; kingdom Metazoa; phylum Arthropoda; class Insecta; order Diptera; family Syrphidae; genus Syritta; species Syritta pipiens. The sequence goes on along the minus strand of LR994572.1, from coordinate 32,109,590 downwards.
TTCGTGCAGGCGAAAGATCGCGATTAAAGAGCTCACGCCATAAATATATTCGCACACAAAACCCATCTATCACCATCATGAAGGAATCTCTTTCTTGTTTTGTGTGCTCCCGTTTAGTGAGGAGACCACCAAAGACGAAGCTTTCATTGAATCATAAATTTATTAAATTACATAACACTATATTGGCATCCAGTTGATGTTACGCAAGTACATCATTAATTATGCTCCCATATACACGAGCTCTATTATGTTCGAAAGTGCAAATGAATCACTCTTAAAGTGCATCATAACGACCAACACAATGTGTATAATTTACAACTCAATCCATCCTCATCTTCTACATTTCAAAAATAACTTCCAAGAGTGTTATTCTTAATCCCTCTGGTGCAGATGTTACAACTGCGATACGCCGAATGCAATCCTAAAATACCTCATCTTCACCGCATCAATCATGTAAATCCTCGAGAAGATCGCAGGCAATTTTTAATTTCTGACGTAGAAATGTACAACAAACAGCGCTTCTCTGTGGAAGCATCGTCAACATCGTTCGCTGTCGTTCTCTTGGCAAATTTGTTACAGAAATGTTGAACAGTAATTTCACGATTAAAAATGACGAATTATTTGAAACACCTGTTTATCGATGTGACACGAGGCAGGGGATTCTACATAAAACAACAATTCTCATCATCTTCACAAATGAGGAGGAGGAGCACACACAAAAAAAAAAAAAACATAGAACTCCCGAAAGTCGAAGACATGTCGGCATCAGCCAAGAATCTATCTGCTGCCGTTTTGGCACACACAAGAGCTCCGTGAGGAAGCTGAAAGTGCAAAGCAAAATAATAATAAAAAAACAGCCCCAAAAGTCTCACACACGCACACAAATATGAAAGGAAAAACAATTTAATGAAATAAACGAATTAAATGTATCTAAACATGTATCTATCTGTAGATCGTTTGCTTAGATAGACAGACAGATACATTTAAGAGGCTACGACCAGCGAGCGAGCAAAGAAATAGAAGCGCGCGCAAATATTCCACCACCACCAAGAAGGAAAAAGATACAAAAACACACAAAAACGAAGAAAAAAAAAATATAACGAGCGACAAGAAGAAAATTTCCTCTTCGCAAATATCGCGCAGAAAATCTATCTTGATTAGTCGAATCCGAGTCCGAGCCCCTGAAGCTTGTGAAAAAGCTCTCTCACTTCAGCGGGATAAATTTCTAAAAATCAAAAAAAGAATTCTAGAAATAATAATAATAAAATTAAAAAAATATCGCGTGAAATAGAAATAATTTTTTTCTTTTCAAACTACAACATACTTTTACGAACGAACGAATTTTTTGCTTCTTATTTTTTTACACAAAAACAACATAAAGACTACCTAACTTACATCGAATTTCGGTTTTTGGAAAACGCGAAAAAAAAAATCTACAATAACACCGTTAGTTCAAATATTCCATGCGAATTATATAATTTTATATGCGCGCGCTGCAAATACAAAAAGGAAAAATAACGATACAGCGAACAAAAAAAAATCTTTTTTACATTTTTTTTTGAATAAAATGTTCTCGGCAGTAATCAAGTGCAACGACGAACAAAAGTTACTCAAAGAAAATCTAATCGAACATCAATTTATGACGAATAAACCTCAGCAGCAACAAAAAAATTACGACGAAAACACGCAGAAAATTTTAGATAAATTAGAATTTGAATTTTTGAAATTCAAAAAACCACCAGAAAACGACCTACAAAGCGGTATTCTTACATGAATATTTGAGAAAAAAACAAAAAAAGAACATTTTTTACTACTCAAAGACTAACGAACACTAATCTCGAAACGAGAATAAGCTAAAAGTACATTTTTATCAAAAAAACAACAATTTCTTTTGTGCGAAATTAAGCAAAACTATTTATTTTTAATTCTTTTCTAAGAAAAGTAAAATTTTTAAGATAAAAAAAATACATATATCGCGTGTGTTATTGTTTTTTTTCTTCTTCGACTGTGTGTGCATGAGAATCTATTTATTTATTTATATTAGTTGATTGAATTTGATATTAATTAAACAATAAAACGATTATATCCTTTCTACCCACACCCCTAAACACACAAACCAACGTCTCTCTATCGCGACTTTAAATATGGATGCTTGCGAAATTGCAAACTTCTTGGCCAGTGAGCTTTTTATGCAACAGGTAAAAAACAAAAGACAAAAATAACATTCATCTTCTACCTCTCCTCTATCCCTCTGTTTAAAATACGAAACTTTTAAATATACATTGATGATTTAATTGGAATGATTGGCACGGTGCGGTGCGATGAAGCTGGCTCGCCGCATCAAAGGTGTGGGATTGTGCATGTAGTCGCAATACGAACAAAAAGAAAAAAAAAATGTTTCTTTTATTCAAATTAATTAGTTTAATTTAATTCAATTGAATGTGATTCTTCTTGTCAATGTGGGCGGGCTTGCTGCTCTCCGTAGAAGTTATGAGGGGGCTCATTTTTTCTGTGTCTCCTTCTTAGAATTGTTTACGGATTTTTGAATTGGATACCATATTTGGTTAGTTAATTTATCTTTGGCGGTAGAGTAAGCACACATCTGGCTGGGATCTGAATTTAGCTTTGGAGAGAGTTTTCAGTGGCGTGAAATCATTCTGATGTGGGTGGTGGATATGGTCTCTAGTAGAATGAACTGAACTTTGTCATTAGGTGAGGAAGTTGGAGATATCTCGTTGATTTTGGATGTCGCCGCATTGACAATTGTGTGTCTCTCACTTACATTGCTCTCCATATTTGGAGTTTTATTAAGTTTTGACTGGATTGTTGTGGTTGTTACTGTTGCTTAGTATTGCATTTAAAAATTTAAATTATTAATATTTTAAATATAACTTAATCACAGTCCACTCTGTTGCAATGGAGAGGAAGTCGACAGTTAAAACCACAGCTAATCGGGGTTGTTTAGTTCAAATTATGCGAGCAATGAAATTGTTCTCTACCGGAACTTGAATGACGCCCAAGTAGTCTTTTGTCCGCACAACAATAGTAATGACTGAGAAACTGAAATATACCCTGCTTGAGAAAGATGCAGGTATCTTCGCTTTTAGAAGTTAATTTTACTTTTCTAATCTTGTTTAGTTGACTATTGGCACTATTTGGTTAGATTTTCTTGTCTTCTGATGGTTTTAAATCACTTTAATCTAACAATAACAATATGCAAAAAGGTACTACTTTTAATTTTTCTAAAGATTTTTGAAAAAGTATTAGTTGGCTGTTTTCTGCTAATTTAACTCTGCAGTCAAATTGGATTCTGGATGAAAAAATTCTCATTTATGGTGTAGTCCGTTCGAAAGCAGATGCCAAAATAAATGTAATTGTTATCACTCAAAAATTCCTCACAACTAAGATGAACTAACTCAAAGATCAAGCAGAAAATGAACTATGTATCTTTGAACATCTGAAATATGCACGCCTTTACGTCACATTTTAAGTTGTTTAGAGAATCGCGAGCACGTTTCAGCTCTTCGAAGACAAAAAAACAGTAAAGTAAAGCGGCGTACTCTATGCCATAAATGACCTTGCGAAAAAACCCATCGACCTCAAACACGCACCTCCCTCAATTACCTCCTAATGAAATAGTAATTTCACCTTTCGACACATACAGTAGAAAATAAGTGATAGCATTCAAATTAAGATTTTCATGTGCCGATAGTTATCGCCATGCAAGAAAAAGTGAAATGATAGCATAATAAATTCCGATATAGAGATATTAGCACACACAACAAGCAAAAATTCCCCTCCGGTCTTATATCAGCACAATAAAATAGCAGCTACAATTAAACAAATAAAAAAAAAAGAGAAATAATCCCCGAAGAAACATTTTCAATTTAATTCTTCAAGTCAGTGTTGTTTTTTCTCTTCATTTAAATTCAAAGAAATGAACGAGTTCATCGTTAAAAATAGAATCAGGGTGAAAAACTAGGAAGCACCAGTTTGCACACATAAATCCGTCGCACAATAACCAGAGTCAGGCGGCAACATCAGCATCTTCTAACACACCACCATCACAGCACAGCACTTGAAGCATGAGTTAAAGCAGAATTTAGATAAAACTATATTATTTTATTTTTGTTTTACAATTTTTCATTCATTCATTTTTATTTTTGTTTGCAAAACCGATTGCGCTGCCGTTGCTGTTTTCTTTGAGCAGCAAACAGAATATAGAAAAAGGGGCGTCATGTGGCATTAGGGCAATTCCACGATTTTCAAATAGTAGAGAAAATGAAAGCTTTGCCTCAGCATCATGATGCTGGGAGCAAAATAATGATCGTGTTCTTCGTTTTTGTGTTGCCTGTTCGTTGTAAATACTTGGCGCATAGCACGTGGGTTGAAGGTGATCGGAAAGAGAAAAGTGGAAAAACTCATTACTATTTACAATTCATATGTGGTGTTGGGAGAATCTCCCACGCTAGGCCATGCGCGCGTTGTAAACGTGGTCCCTAGCATGTTTCGCCTTTCAGAAGAGCTTTTATTGTTTTACAACACAACTTAGGCAATACCGTCTCTTACATAAATGAAAGCGTAAACGTGTGAATGAGGATCTGGTCATGTACGCCACCCCTGTTCCCTAGACGTTAATTTACCAATGCCCTTTTTTGCGTCTTATTCTAATTTTTTGTATTTTTCTTATTATTCCAGCTTGCCTCATTAGATGGCATTCAAAGTGGTGTACCCACACTAACCACATCAACATTAACGCCAACAACGCTTCGCAACATCGAACAAACGTTCATCGAATTAACAGCCGATCCACCAAACCCTGCACCTTATCAGGCTGGATTTGTACCGCCTAGAGCGCCTTTCAATTTTGCCGAATTCAAAAATGAGACCAATAGTATGCCATCATCTGAGGATTCCCAGAATTCTTGGCGAACGCCTAACATTCATGAAGAGAACTCTATGGCCACAACAGATACTTGTAAGTTATACAATAGCACAATAAATCCTCGAATCAAATCAACTAAAAATGTATATTTCTTTGTTTTTTTGCAGCAAGTGTGGCCACAACAATTAATGCCAACGACAGTCCGTCCTTTCAAAGCAATGGTACTGGAGGTGGCGGTACCGCAACGACCTCATCCGCAACCAATGATTTCACATCGGTGTCTAAAGTTATAGCCGCAGCGCGTGCTGGAGCTTCTGGTAATGGAGTATCCTTGATTTCTGGTACAACGACACAAACTCCGTCCCGCCGGAATCAGGGCGGTCGCCGTCCAACAAAAGCAGCAAACATGTCGCCCGAAGAGGAGGAGAAACGTAGAATTCGTAGGGAACGCAACAAACTGGCAGCGGCCCGTTGTCGAAAACGTCGCGTCGATCAAACCAATGAACTTCTTGGCGAGGTAGCCGATCTCGAGAAACGTCGTGATAGTCTACAAAAAGAAATCGCCAACCTTTACGAGGCCAAAGAGGAGCTCCAGGCCGTCTTCGAGGCACATCGTCCACAGTGTCGCAAAATCGGCCCAAACAACAACCTCATGGTCGATACTTTTAACGCCTGTGACCCCTGCCGCGGTTCACCTCTTGATCTCAAGCCCATATTGTCAGATTTCGATGTGAAGAGCATAAAAAGCGAACCGAACGACAATTTGGACAACCTTGATGATGGCCCACCATCGCCGAAACGTGTCATGCTATCACAGACTTCATCAGCCATGGTGCCACCCCTACCGAATGTGTCCACGATATCAGCCTCGATACCTTCAGCCACTGCTTTGAATACGCCCACCATTACGAATTCACCTCCTCCAATGCTAAAACCAGGTGGACCCGCTAAACAAAGACCAAGCTCGCTAAACGTACCCCTGCAAATGACCTCCGGCCAGGCAATGGGCATGGGAAAAACCGTCACCGACATAAACGGCGTTGCGATAACCACCCCATCGAGTGGTGTTATGTTCAACTTCGATAGCCTTATGGACGGCGGCACTGGCCTCACTCCCGTATCTGGACCTCTCATACCAACATGCTCATCCCAAAACAAGCATCCCCTCGAGCTGACCACCCCCACCAGCGAACCTTCCAAACTGGTCAGCTTATAATAGTTAAATGATTTGTATTGAAGTTTTTTTTTTGTGTAGAAAAATGTGAAAGAGAGAGCGTTGACGAGAGAGATAACAGTGGGTTAGAAGATAAAAATTGTTTAAAGAAAAAATGTAATATTAAGCTAAATCAGTCCTTAACTTTTTGTTTTCAATTGTCCCAAATTTTTTTGTATTATTTTTTAAATGTTATTAAATATATATTTTTTTGTTTTATTTATATTTACGAAAAAAAAAAAGAAAAAAAACATTGTAATTTAATTTTTTTAGAACATTTTAACTAAAAGCAAAGTAAAACCAACAAAATAGAAGGCGTTGTGATATTTATAAATAAAATAATAAAGAGAAAGTTGAATTTCCTTAGCGCAAAATTTAGCTAAAATATAAAACAATTTGTGTGTGTGCATTAAATTTTTAAGAAAAAGATTATTCGATTTCAACGAATATTGCAAACAAAGTTTTACAATACTTTTTCAGTTTTAGCTAAAGGAAAACAGTTCTTTTTTTAAATTTTAAGCCGAATCAATAAGCAAATAATTACTAAAGTAAATAGCCTTTTTTTGTCGATCGTTTGAAAAACAATTGCATAACAATTTTTAGAAAACAAGAAAATCACATCTTTAAGATATAAAAACATTTCTATTACTATGCAATAAGAAAACCTTTGTCGCCTTGTGTTTTTGTGCAAAAGCAATAAATTGAATATGTATTACTTTTTTTATATAAATAAATATACTATAATATGTATGTAATTACTATTTTTAATGTTAAATTAAAACAAAAATTATATATTTTGTATATGTAAAAAAAAAAAAGAAAATAAAAACTAAATGAGAACATAAGCAAAATAAATTTGCATGTATCGTGTACTATAATGTTAAATAAACAAAACAAAAAATATTCTATTGACAGAAATACGAAAGAGAGTAATAAACACATTTTGTAGAATATATTTTTGACAAGAAACAAAGTAAAAGTAAAAGTAAAAAATCAAAAACAACAAAAAAACATGTAAACATTAGCAAAACACAGCAATTTCATATTTTTTCTATTCAATCAAAGTGTTATACATAAATTTTAATTGTTGAATAATTACAAAAAAAAAAGAACAATGCGTTACAAAGAATAATAAATATGCTACACTTTACCAAAATTTTGATGATAACAAGACAACAGTAATAGCATATATATTGCAATCTAATGTAACCATAAATTTTGAAGAAATACAAAAAAAGTAATTGCAATATACCATCGTAAGACAAAAATAAAATTTGTTCTTTTATTTCCTTTACGATTTCAGGACGGTGCACCACGGTGATGGAAACGTTTATCAGCCAATTTTTTAGTTGCACTCTTTTAAGACTTAAGACTAAAGCCCAAATCGCAACTTGGCGCTCCCTAAGTCAGCTTATCCTCGAAATTGTCCATCCCCTGAAAGAAGTTTTGTAAGAAAACAATTTGATTTGAAACTAAAATCAAAATCAATTCTTATTTACTCAAATAATCGTCTTTCCGCATTCAAATTTCGTTTGTAAATAAACAAAAATTATACACACATCTGTCAAATGCTCGAGCAAGCGAAAGTACACCCAGTCGGTCGGGCTTATGATATTACGATCTGCGAAGTTGCAACGCCCGACCGCGCTATTTCGATTTGTACAATGCTTTTACGTGTATTCTACTTTAAATGTCAAAGTCAGACCGACCGAACGCGCTGTTGCGATTTGGGCTTAAAGATTGCAAGCTTGGATGTGTTAAGACATTGCTTTGTTCTGGCTTTATCTTTTTTTTCGTTCATATAAAATGCAGAGCTGGTGTGGAGATGCTACAATAGTAATAAGTTTAAAATTGTTATCATTTCTTTCGTACATCTGATCTTACAACTGTTTGTGCTCAGTTTGAAAGAAGCACCTAAATCAAATGATGTTTCTTAAACCTTTTTTGTATATATATGAAATGTCTTTACCACATGTAAATAAATTGCTCAGCAGTTGCTCGTCGAAGAAGTTCGGTGACTTTAGTCGGAACTGCAAGGGATAGAAACAAATCGGCTGCATAGAGTACATCGGCTATCAATACATTATACACATACATTTGGCGGCGTAACTGCCCGTTGAGGCCAGAGCCTAGCTTTTCGCGCCTCCACCGAGTTGTGCGCGTTGTAATTTAACACAGTGGAGGGGACCTACGGTTTAATGCATGTTCCTACCGGCGAATTGCGAATACTTTCCACGACAGAAGTACTCCAGGACGATTGTCCTTTGTTCGCTGAAGGTGGGCCGTGATAAAGGTTTGAGGTGTCTTTTTCCCGTGCAGGATTCGAATCAGAGTACTTTCGCTAAATAGTCCGACGCACTAACCAATCAAGCCATGACTACATTAATGCAGATTTTATAAGTAGAAATTTAAAGGCATATCAATGAATTCTTAAGAAACCTGGAAATTGGTAAACCGTACTTTAAAAAAAAAAAAAACCCTGATCTAGATCAAGTAATAGTTAAAATCTTTGGAAGGGTAGCAGACACTAAAAACCTTGCCAACAACTTCGCTAAGGTATTTTCGTCAAAAATATCCAGTATTTGTACATAATTACAGGCCAAATGCAACAAAAGAACAAAAGACCATCAAATATTTAGCATTTCTTGATACTAGAATTATTATGGCCGACAGAAGTACGACCTAAAATTTATAATGAACTTCCAGTGCTCATTTCACTGGAGAGAAACCGAAGAAATATACCATAAAAGAACCAAAAAATTATTTCCGTCAGCAACTCTAAAGTTATGAAATGTTTTACAAAATTACTGTAAAAAAAGAACTATAATTATTATGGAACTCAAGATATCATATGTTGTAGATGAATATGCAGTCGAATCCCTCTGTCGAATTTTCACTGGACATCAAAACAAGTTCGAGGTAGAGGGAGTTTTGGTAAAATTCGAGATAGAGGAATTACAATTTTTTTTGTCAAAAAGCCTTTATTTTGCACTGTAATGTTTACAATTGGAATCTCACAGGTAGACGTCTGCCTGTTACACGTTTTAAAGTAAACTTCTAATACTCTCACTAAATAAAGCAAGAAAGCATTTTAGATATCTAAATGCTCTCAGATTAAAAGCAAATTGTTTGGAGCCCAATTAACAACACATTGATTAAGCAGAGCAGAAGTGCACGGTGGTGTGCGCGATGCAACTATAGGTGGGCTAAACGACGGCCATGTTCGCTCTTATGTTCGCAAAAATGATCTCTCTTTGTTGCATAGGTAAACAATCATAAGGGCAACCACATGTGCTTTTTATGGCTTTTTCTCCGACGTGTTTGCAATACAAGAATCAACACGAAATTAATGTTCGCGAAATGTGTTCGTCGTCTAGGACCACCTTGAGATAGTCAGAGGATGCGAGTGTGCGCACTTGATACAAGTTGCGAGCGGACATTTTTTGCTTATTTTTCAGCAAAAGAAAAAAATTAGACTTAGAGGTGTTGAAAATAGACCAAGGGGGATTTTCGACTTAGAGGAAATTCTATTTAGAGAATGGTTTTTGTATGAAAAATTTAGAGAAATGCCAAAATATGGCGAAAAAATTCGAGTTAGAGGGATTCGAGTGTATGTGTAAGTAAGTCTTCTGCAGACAAGCCCATATGAAATCCTTACTTAGGAGTCATACAATTGGATATGAACAGGACTTGCAATTCTTGGCGTAGGATGATTTTATGAACGAAATATTAGGTTGTCAAATATCTCCCTTCCGCCTTTTTGTCTTTTGAGTTTTCCGGCTATGTACAGAGCGCTACAGAGCTCGTATCCAAACTAATCATGCATAGCGTCGTTTTGTAGGTTATGTTAAGACCTTTCAAATAATGTATTGCCAGATACGAGCTCTGTAGCGCTTTGTACATAGCCGGAAAATTCAAAAGACAAAAAGGCGGAAGGGAGATATTTGACAACTAAATATGATGAATGAATATAGTCAAGTCATGTAGTAGTTAAATGGATCTTTTTGGATATAATATTACTAGTCAGAGAATTTAGACTACTTCTAAAACAAATCAAATCACCTCGAAAATTCAGGTGATAAAGAAAATACAATTAAATGAAACGCAATAAATATTACTACGACTGTTATATTTTTGATTTTGCTGAGGACAGCTAAAACTCAAATCTTGGCTCGGTTTACTTGCTAGAATTTGTACCTGACTATTAAACAGCGAGTGACGGAACGTTTTGAATATTGATAAGAAAAAAGAATCTCTCAGCTGATTCGTTTCTGTGCTGAAAATCGTTAAACAAATTTAAAAAGTATTTTGACCACCACGGTGGTCCGATGTGATTCATAGTTGATACAATCCGCGGAACTAAATTTTTATCAGCACATATCACCTTGACCTAACGAACTCTCTCCCCCACCATTAACAAAATTTTGCAGCATCATCACCTTTCGAACTAATCGAACTTAAATGTTTTAGAAAAAAAAGATCCAGAATTAGAAACAAAAAACAATCCAGATAAGCAAGTCAAATAACAAACTGCAAATAATAACAAGACGCGGAACTAAGCCTGCTCCATTGATAAACGATTGTCATAATTTTGTTGCACTTTGCAGCTACCCACGCACAGTTCGTTTATGTTCCCGGTAGCAGAGGATAAAGTTGTGTTCTCTGTTCTTCGATTTTTCTTAACTTTAGAATCAGACTAATTTAAGTGTTTTATTGTTAAGTGTAATTTGTGATATTTAATTGCGTGACGATAATTCATTTAGGTGTAAGTGCAGTTTCAGACATTAATCAATCCAGTTAATTGTAGTTCAACACTATCGATTTATAGTTAATTTTAATTCGAAAATGATAAACTTATATCATTGGGAAAGTGTAGTAGTGAAATAGCTTGTAAAGTAACATTTAAATTGCTTTAGTTGTTAGTTTGAATCGCGGTTTTAAAACGTATTCCATTAAACCACTTACTGCTTAAGTCAACGATACAGACTAATTTTGATAAACGTCCTGTTCTAAAACACAGTAACACAGTAACAGAAAATAACACAGTTATAAGGTTAAATAATACGAAATACTCTATCCATACTCAAGTATGAAGTTGGGCTGCGTCGTTCAAATACGTGCTTCTCTTTTTAAACCTTCCCTTTTTTGCCCTCGTTTTCTTCTCATCGATTCAGAATAGAATTAACTAAACTCCGAGCGAAGGAAGAGAGAAAGTAAAATTACCAAAAGCCTTTATCTGTGTAAAATCCAACCTTCTAGAGCTCAATCTACAGCGACATACACACACATCCAAATGCCGGTTTCATTGACTTGATAAAATCTTGATCCCATACTTGTTTCTTTACCCGCCACCAGCCCTGTAGAGTGGATATAGAATACCGAAGCGTCGCTTCATGGTATTCATTGTCTGTGCGCCTACAACAAACCTCAGTAATTTTGTTTACATCGACAAGATAAGGTCGTCATCGACGCTACTCGCCCAAGAACTTACAAATCGAGAGAACATCTAAAACATTCACGGGATAATCCTTTCTCAAAGATGATCATTAAGAAGTTATTTCACATTATCGGCTATGGAGGAAAACTTAAGTCCGTCTCACCGAAAAACGTGATTTTCATAACAGGCTGCGATTCGGGCTTAGGGTGAGTTCTACCCGCGTCGCATTTTCTGATCAATTTACATTCATATTTTGCTTTCAGTTTCACTTTAGCCCTTTTTTGTCACTCTCTCAATATGACAGTGGTGTCCGGTTGCCATAATTGTAAATCCGAGGGTGCTAAACTGCTGCAAAGTGTATCCGATCGCAATCGGATGATTACGGTGGAACTTGATCTTCTAAAGCAGGACAGTATAATCCAGGCTCACAATCTTATTCAAGATTTGGTTGGAAATGGAAAAGAATATATTTTCACGGCACTGGTCAATAACGCCGGAGTGATGTGTTTTGGTGAATTTGAATGGCAGACCAGAAATCTTTTTGAATCCCAAATTAATGTTAATGTCCTGGGCACCATGCGACTGACCAAAGAACTACTACCGCTGATTCGACAGCATCGTGGAAGAATCATCAATGTCACAAGTCATTGTGGGCTTCAGGTAAATTTTTTTGGGATGTGTTCTTTTTCTATAAATAATTTCGACGAATACCTTATGAAAAGAAGGGATGAATATTTTGTGAAAGTAATGAATAAAGTGACAGAAGGTCATTGAAATTCATGGGAAGTATTCAGAGTAGATCTATGGTACGGACTCTAGTCGTGGACGATGAATATCTAGTGTGGACGTGCCAGTGGGTACATTAAATTATTCTACATTCGATTTATGTACCATATGCCAATTGCGTCACGCTACAGAAATGGTGATGGGTACTGGTGAAACAGTTGTATTCGAAAAGGCCTTTTCACCTTTGGGATTGTGGACAATCATGACCAATAAATTCAATTAGAATGAGTTTTTAAGTACCAGTTCTGTTTTCCAATCCAAATTCGTTAAAAAACTTCTTACTGCGGTAATGAATCCTTCTATTCATTGTCTGCTGTTATATTTAAAAACGCAAGCAAATGCCTTACTCAAATTTACTTGCCGAGCGGCAAGTAACAACCAAGGTCTTTGTTGTGACAAGTGTCTGCAGATAACGAGGGCCTCTATGCATTCAAGTGAACTGAGATCGCTAACTCTACAATTTACTGTGCACAATACGTTAGCATGAAATCACGAATTATTATTTTTTTTAAAGAGATTTTGGTTTCAATGTTTAGGACTGACCTGTTGCACACAAATTAATCCACCATCAATTCCGTTCTGCTGCTACACTCAACCTTCCCGTCTCCATTTTCAGAGCCTTCCCGGCTTATCACCATACGCTGCATCCAAAGCAGCTCTTCGTTTCTGGAATGACGCCCTGCGTGTGGAACTAAAAAAATATGGCGTGGAAGTTATAAATTTCATTCCTGGATCATTTGTCACTGTGAGCAACATTTCTGCTCGCCAACAAGATCACGCACTCGAAATGCAACAATCACTTAATTCGGAGCAAAAGGAATTCTACGACGACTACTTCAACAGATACTTTGAATATCTAAAAATAATCTCAGGTTTCAAGCCACCAAATGCAATCAATGACAAACCGCTGCTAGACAAGTTCAAAGATGCCCTCACCAACACTCAACCACGGGCGATGTACATCCACGAGCCGATGAGGTAAACAACAAATGAATTGCAAACAAAGTCAGCAATCTCACTCTCTCTCTCGTTGTAGGTATAAGATGTATAGAATTCTTATCAGCATCTGCCCAACGCCAATAGCAGATTGGCTGAGAGTGCGCTTCTGTGCCATGCCGACTTATCAAGAGAAGAAGAAACTCCAGTGAACAAAACTCACGCTCCGATAGGTTCTTTAAATTTCTTTTTATAAAGTTAGAATTTTGATGATATTTCACTAGTTACATATAAAAACAATATATAATTATACTTAATCGAAAAAGAAAAATACATTAGATTGAAAGAAATATATGTATGTGTATTACATGGGCAGAACATAACATTGTTGTTGGGTGTGGTTTCCTAAAAACATGCTCTGGAATCACAGAAGTTTCTTTTTAATTAACTTTAGTTGCCCTATATTTCTCGTTTCTCATCATAATCGCAATCGTTTCGTGTGACTCTACGTGGCGTAGAAGCCGTCGCGTCGTCTATTTATAGTGCACATTCGGATTGGGATTTGGATTGTTATTCCAAGTGTCATCGATTGTATCGATTGATCCGCCACGGCCAAGGAACGCCATCATATAGATGATTAGAATAAATATAAGTATTCCACTTAGTACGAGGAACCACGTTCGTCGCCAAGGTGGTCGCGACGATGGTGCATAGAAACGGCGAGACCAACGGGAGAAAATTTCAGCGGGTGTTCGACGCTTGTATTTGTTGTCATCTCGATCGGTACCACCGATCGGCGATTGTCTTGGGATTAAGGGACGTCTGCTGTTGGCTGTTGGTGAGAGAAAAGTTGGTATCAATTGATTGTTATTAACAGTTCAATAGAATCTAAAATTTAAATTTATTCTTGAATCTTCCCAGGGGTTTGCTGAAAGTAAACAAACCAACTAACTTTTGTTGAAAGTCACCCTTCAGTCTTTTACTTTCAGCATGGACAGAATTTTATATTTAGCTACTTAAGATAGCAGAAGATTTTTCTGCACTAATTATCTTATCTTAGACGGAGTGATAAATGTTTTAGGCTTATATCTCTGCGGTTTCACTTAGTACGGCCAATTATCGTGGCTTTTGTAGCTGCTCTTAACAAATTGCCCTACCCTGCCACGTAAAGAGGTCCATAAATCTAAGGAAAAAACTTTTATTAAATAACATTTAAGAAATAACTACCCTGTGAATCATTAGACGGTGGATTAAAGGCATCCATCAATAACACGGAATGTGGACTCTCTAATTTGCTGTTGGTGTTGTTGAAATACGCTCCATTCGGTTTGTTTCGCTCGACGTTGCTGTGATGTACTTTAGTCATCGTACTCATCGCAGCCGACTGTGTGTTCATCTTGGTAGAAGACTCATCTGAAAGCTAAAGACAAGATCACCTACAACTTCAAGAGCTTGTAAGAAATTTCTAATTTTACCATTGGCAGTCCCAACTCATTACGCCCCCAATTGACTTGTCCTAATCGGCTCTTCAATGCATCCGCAACTGGTGAAATAAGATTCGATGGTGGAAAGACTGGATTAGCACACGTCGGACACGTGTGACCGCCAGGAGCTGTTGTCGGTGGCAGAGCTGCTTGCCGTGCATTCAAGCAGTCCCAGTGAAAAACATCTAGAAATAAGCAAATCCCAATTAGAGGGATTTTCAATTGCATGATTGACCAATGACTTACGATAGCAAATCAATCGAATACAATCGCCATTCTCAAGAGTCAAGCCACACAGAGTGCAATTCGACACATAGTCGCTGTCCTTAAGCCACTGGATATACGATTGAACGATGCACTGTTGATGTAAATGGTTTCATTATGCTACTGCGCTATGAACAATTAAATGAAACTGTTCGTCATAATATCTTACCTTCGGATGACTGGTCACCATACAATTTTCACAAACATTGACGCGGTGCTCGAAGCAGAATTGATTTGTTACTCTACGTTTTGGACACTTGCACAGACCCATCTTGGCAACAAACTTAATAAAAACTAATTAATTACTCTACGTTGTTTAAGGACAATGTAAAAAATGCACAGAAATTTTTGTATTTTCTATTAGAATTTGAGTTTTTTTTACATCTCCGTTGAGAAATTGGAAAAATCGGCCAATTCCGGATTTTTTTTTTCTTTTGCTGCTGAGATGACAGCACCAATCTGACAGTAGGCCACGTATAGTGACGACGGTTTGTGAATTCGATAACGATTAGCTAATACAATTTCTTCAAATTAAGGCGGTGGCTGCAGTGATAAATTTATTCATTTCAAAGTACCTTTGTGGACTTAATTTAAATTGGTATAAGCTCTGAGTTGGTTGGTTAGTTTTCATCATTTTTGCCACAGATAGATAAAGTTCATACGTTTTCGTAACCAATAAGTGTCACTTGCATGTTTTTATCCGGATACAGTGCCAACATTAAGAAAGTTTTTGTTATTTAGAACCATGAATGAAAGAGAACATTCTATCTATTCTATCATTCTTGACTTAGGATCCAATTTCGAATCAAAGGCAAAGAGTTTAAGTAATGAGCAGCAGCTTTTGCAAGTTTCTCCAAGACAAAAGTGGTCCCAAATGCATTGAGCGATTGACTCAAACCCAAACGGTGATAAATCGCGCATGAATGGATATTCAAAATCCAAATCAGAAACATAAAAAAAAAGACAAAACCTATTATATAACAATTATCGACTTTATTTTATATCCTAGTCTAACCATTCAGTCATGTACTGACAAAGGTTCGGCGTAACTTCCCCGCAATTCGAGCAGTTCTTTATAACCGGGCAAATTCCGCATGGCATCTGCACCAAACCAGGAGGTGCCAAAGGCGAGTTCACAGCACGATACACATAAGTATTGTTCGACATTAAAATACGCTCGGCATTTCCATCGTACACCACCGTTTTTAGAATCGTCTCCAAGTCATCTTCGTCCAGACTCACTTTACTAATGCCCAAATCCGAAATGAATTTATGGACTTCCTTAACCGTGCAGCAGGACATTTGTTTCAGTGCCAACGGCCCGTCACGCTTGCTTTCTGCTGTTTCACGTTTCATTTGTAAGAAGCGCAGACTCTGCTGGTTGAGAACATCAACGAACTCTGCTTCAAAGTCTTGATCCTGGTACCAGGCACCACCTGTGATAGAACGATCCGGCTCCAGGTTGTAAAGCATATACACTTTCTTTTTGCTGGCCTTTAATGAGAAAATATTTTTGTGAAAACAACCAAAAAAGTGATGATTTATTTTTTTTCTTTTGGCTTACATTGACAGACTTCACAGCTTTGATTAGTTTTTTTGTTTCCAAATTTTTCAGAATTTTATTCAGTTGGGTCATGTTGAGATTGGACTTCATGCGAATGTCTCGTATCCATATGCCTTTGTTTGCACCTTCTTCGATGATGTTGTAGACGATCTTCTCCTCGTTGTCTGCTTCTTTCGGGAGTGCACTCTTCTTGGGGTCTTTCGCACGGTAGATGAGTTTCTCGCCCTTTTTTAGAACTTCTATGATCCCCTGCTGCAGTAATTTATTAAGACCTTCCACCTGCAGTGCAGGTGTGACGTCGGGGATGCTCTTCCGCAGGTCATCGTTCGTCGCTCCTGCTGGAAGACTTTGGATGACGGCTAAAATTTGATGGCTAGCATCTTCTGCGGACATTTTGTTGCTAGAAAATAAAATTTCGAAAAAAAAAAAATGTTTAGGAAAAATCTGTCTCTTCGTTGTTAAAGCAATCAAGCGGTTAAAACAAATTGGTTTTTGAGCTTATCTCTGCATCACAAATGTGGGCAAATTATGTCGGTTGGTGACGAATGGAATAACACTCTGAACACTGTCTGCAAATCAAATACAGATAAACACGAGCCGTTAAATATGGTTTCAATCTTAAAGGACCGATAGCTACTTATTTCAAAAATAAAACAAACTGCAAGTCGAACATCACCCTTAAAGCACTTGTCAACTAAAAAACCAGCAACCATATGTTTATTAGTGCCGTCAACATTTTACTTGTGCACATTTTGTGAACCGCCGGGATTTAAACATTTGTCTTTTCGGTTAGTAGAAATTCCAAGATTTAATCATGTCACTTACGGATGAAAGCAACGCAGAGTTTTCTAATGTTTCACAAAATAACTTTAATCGTGTTTCCAATACCGTCTCGAAGGTAAATTTCACAAAAAAGAAACTCCACTGGCTAGCACTACGCCAAGCACGACTCTGCACGAACTGTCATTTAAAACATAAACTGTCATATACCATTCTCTCCCGGTTTAGGTTGGCTACACTGATGGTATAACAGATGGAAGGGAAAGTGTGTTCCAAAAAGGATTCGATCGTGGCTACGAAGATGGACTGCTGACGGGCTTTGAACTGGCTAAGTACAAAGCGTTCTTTGGTGCTCTAGCCGAAAAGCCCACATCTGATGAGATTCAAACGGAGGCAGCTATTTACAGAGATCTTAACATTCCAGACGCGAACGACAAGGTCCACTTTAAAATGCTCGAGCTAGAGAAGGAGGACCTAAAGACGGTCTCAGAAGAACAAGTCAAGTACGTGAATCAACGGAAGGAGGTCTTCGCCAACGAGTTGCCCATTGTTTCTAATTTATTATCTCAATAAGCACATTACACATGTTAATTAGAAAAGAAAATTACAAATTCAAGTAATCGGTTAAGTTTTTGTGTTTGTAAATAATTTATAGGTAGAGTCCCTCTGGTGTGCCCTCTTTCTTTCGGTAGAGTACGCTCTCTTTGGACTTCTTGAAGTCCTCGTTTGTCACCTTCATGCGCCGCTCGCGGAGTGCCATGAGACCAGCTTCGGTGCAAATCGCCTTGATGTCTGCACCGGAGAGATCATCTTTTGCCATAATCAGTTCGCTGAGGTTCACATCCTCGGCCAGGGTCATTCGGGAGGTGTGGATGGTGAAAATGCGTCGCTTGGTTTTCTCGTCGGGCAACGGGAATTCGATTTTCCTGTCGATACGGCCGGGACGGATGAGAGCCGGATCCAGGGTTTCGATACGATTTGTTGCCATGATGACCTGGGGGTGATAAAAGCGTTCATTTTCCGCTGCACACGAGGATCGATGCTATTCACTTACCTTGACATCCCCCCGGGAGTCGAAGCCATCGAGCTGGTTGAGCAGCTCCAACATGGTTCGCTGGATCTCGCGCTCGCCGCCGGAATTCGAGTCGTAACGCTTTGTGCCAACGGCGTCGATTTCGTCGATGAACACAATTGACGGTGCGTGCTCCTCTGCAACGCGGAAAAGCTCTCGCACCAATTTGGGGCCGTCGCCCAAATACTTCTGAATGAGCTCACTGCCGACGACGCGCAAGAACGTCGCCGACGTCTGGTTAGCCACCGCCTTGGCAAGCAGGGTCTTTCCCGTACCAGGAGGCCCGTACAAGATGACTCCCTTTGGAGGCTTGATGCCCATTTCTTCGTAGTACTCGGGGTGGGTCAGAGGCAACTCGACCGACTCCTTGATCTCTTGGATTTGTGTGTCCAGCCCTCCGATATCGGCGTAGGTCTCTTGTGGCGCCTTCTCCAGCTTCATCACGGTTACCATGGGATCGGTGTCGTCACTCAGCACACCCACGACGGCGTGCACCTTGTGATTAAGGAGGACTGAGCAGCCCGGCTCCAGCTGGTCCTTATCGACAAACGATAAAATGCTTACATAGTGTTCACTACCCACTGAAGTGGATACAATCGCGTGATTATCGTCGATGATCTCCTCGAGATTACCCACCGACATGGGTGTACCTCGAAGGTCATCGACCTTGGAACGTTCCTCCTCATTCTTCTCGTCCTGCGGCTTCAGGCGCTCCTGATTGCGAATGAACTCATCCTCCATCATGAGATAGTCCTTTATCCGCTCCAGTTTCAGCAGCTTTAGGCGACACCGTGTATGCGGTGTAACCTGGGGGAGCTTCATCGCTGCATCTGGCCCCTTTGCCCGGCGCTTCTTCTTGCCGACGCGTGTCGGAATTGGTGGTTCGTACTTCTTCTTTTTGTCCTTATCATCTTTTTTGTCTCCACTTCCACTCTGGCCAGATTGATTTTGACCCTAAAAGAGAGGTGAGAAAAAAAAATTTGTCAGCAATGTCCGTCGGTCATAAGAAACAAGTCATCGACGCAAATCAGTGACAAAGAAAGCGAATCCATCTCACAAAGAAATGGAAGTTTTCCCTGAAGAAACTTGAAAAATTCTTATTTCGATTTGTGAGCAAGCGATTGCTGTTTCTTTTGCGGGTGTATTTACCATATTTTCAGAGGAATTTCTTTAATATTTTACACGAAATGAAAAGTTACAAATTCTGCGAATGTCACACTCCAACAAAAATTTACGAGTCATTAATATGAAGTTGGTTGTGGTTGTATTTTTGTTACTCGCTGTCAACCGAGAACGGCTGAGGCGGCTAATATGAATGGAATGCACTGAGAGGTGAAACAGGGAAATTAGTATGCCTAGAAATTTATTTCCTATATTAATAATTTTTTTATTTTACAACCATTTGTGGTTTAAGTTTTTTTATTCTTCTTACTTTTTGTATTAATGATGAATCTCGTGACTGTGAATAAACAGTAAATGTTGAAATTCCTCCGATTCTGGATTATCCAAGTAGAAGAAAAAATCCCAACCAGCGAGCAACTAGCCCCAATTACATGTCAAAACCAAAACTAATTGACAACTGACATTTCTCACCACCCGGCCAAAATATCGAAGAGTTTCTCTAAAGCTCCACCGCCGAGTTCCAATAAACTGCAATTTTCTTCACTTCCCAGCGATGTCATTTCGAAAATCGTATCAATTGGTTACCAAACAAGCCATTCGATGGTTTCCGGGACACATGGGTAAGGGGCTCCGTCAAATGCAGCAGAAACTCAAATCCGTTGACTGCATCATCGAAGTGCACGATGCCCGAATTCCACTATCCGGACGAAATCCCGAGTTCAAACACACCATCGGTGGTATAAAGCCCCATATCTTGATTCTGAATAAAAAGGATCTTAGCGACAAGTCCATGCAGAAGCGAATAAGTGAAAAAATCAGGATTACTGAGGGAATCGACCACGTCCTCTTCACAAACTGCAAGGACCACCAGTGTCCGGGACTGAAGAAAGTCATGCCGCTGACCACTGACCTCATCATTAACTCGAATAGATACAACCGGGAAAATGAGAAGGACTTTTGCGTGATGGTGATTGGCGTTCCAAACGTGGGTAAGTCCTCTGTGCTGAACGTGATGCGCAACCGGCACTTAAACAAGAAGAAAGCAGCGACCGTGGGGGCAATCGCTGGGATAACGAGAAGCGTCATGAACAAGATTAAAATTTGCGAGGATCCCCTCATCTACATGATCGACACTCCCGGGATACTGGAGCCAAAGATCAGCGACACCGAGACGGGCATGAAGCTGGCGCTGTGCGGCTGCCTACCGGATCACCTCGTTGGGGAAGACCTGATCGCCGACTACCTCCTGTACTGGCTAAACGCGAACGAGAAGTTCGAGTACACAAAGTTGATGGGGTTGGATCAGCCAAGTGACTCCATAGCCGAGGTGTTGGTGGCTGGAGCGCAGAAGCTCGGACGATCGAAGAAGTTAAGAGACCTGGCCGGCGGTATCATGGTTATGCCGGACCTGATGATGGCTGCGCAATACTTCGTAAGAGCCTTCCGCACTGGACAATTCGGGAAAGTAAATCTAGACTCATCATCGTTCAGATAGAAAGCAATTTACTCCGTAACGTAGAAATAAAAAAACGAAAAAAAAAAAATTAAAAATACAGTAAAATCGAAAAGTTGTTTCATTACACGCCCAGTTCTTGGGCAGGTATCTCCGTGCCATCAATGGGGACATCCTCCGTAGTGGCGTAGAGTGCGCTGGCCTTCAATTCGGCGGGGATGCCTCGCTGGCGATTGTCTACCACACGCTGGAAAGGAGAGCGCTTCTCGTAGAAATCCAACACAGCCTTCGGGTCATGCTTACGAACCTCCGCTCCTGGTACCAGGTCGAATTCATCGCAGTTCACCCATTTGATGAGGTATGAAACGTCGCCCGACACATCTGTGGCACCGATGATCTCCTCGACGTCGAGTCCTCGGGCGTAGCCTCGCGGTTTCGTGACTTCTTCGATTTTTGGCTTTTTGTCGCCGCGTTTCTTGGCTTTTGCACGGGATTCTTCAAATTTCTGAATTAGTTGCGGACAGTTGCAGTTCTCCTCTGGTTCCCATGTATTATCTGCACTATGAGTGATTAAGTTGTAAAACGCTCATGTTTGGTGTTTGTGGTACTTACTTGGAGTAACCTTTCCATTTGATGAGATATTCTATCTTGCCGTCAGGCGAAATACGTTTGTCTACGATTTTCTCAACCGAGAAACCTACGCTTTTTGATTTTACCATTCGGATTGGATATGGTCTGCTGTAAATGTTTGTTAAATAAAGTGTTTTTAAGATTTCGCTAGTCAAATGTCAACTTTAAATGTCAATAAGGACGCTGGCATCACAAATGTCAAATAAAATTTACATTGTGAATGTGCATTATTGTCAGGGTTGCATAGGGTTACAGGGTTTAGTGAAAGGTCACAACTTTTTCGTTATTTTATAATCACGTTGAATATTAGAACGAACTTCATTGGAATTGACTATAATTACGTCGAAAATTAATAATCCTGACATGACGCCTGACAAAGGCGACATGTTATAATCTTTATATTGCGTTTAAATTAAAAATGAAATGTATGTATTGTATTTGCTTTTAGTAAGATTTGAATCTAGTCCATATATGGATCCTATAATACGTAAGATTATATCACGTAGGTATAAATTCTGCCGACTTCAAATTGGTCAGTCTAACAAAGTAATGTTTTTTAGTTGCGATTTAATTTCACTCGTTACCGTAAAATTTCATTACGTAATTCTATGAAATCTCAATAAAAAAAAAATAAATACATATATACACAATTTTTGAGACTAACCTGTTTCCCCCATAAGCTTTTAGAATCTACTCTGTTACTTTGAAATTGTTTATAAACTTCCACTTAGGTAATTGTTCAAGTGCTTACGTCGCTGAACAGACCTTCTATTTTCGACTATAATCCGTTCAGTGTAACTTGAAATAAAAAACAAAACAAAAAATGGTGGCATAGGTTTCTGACAGTTGAAGTATGATTAGAAATATTGAAATATGAAAAGTAATTTGTTAACTGAATTTAATTGGAGCTCTAGATTTATTTAGTCACTTGTGGGTTATGAAGTGTTCGATTGAAGAAAATACAGGACGTTTAAGATATATGCGTGCATAGCAAAACCGAGGCTTGCGAAATAGAATCAAATCTTTTATGAAATTAGCCTACTTTTCTTATCCTTAGCCGAAGGCTTTTGTTGCTCTGGCTATATTTTTTCTTTAGTTTTTAAATTTTTAGCTAGCTTCAAATAAATAAATATTTTTTTTGCTTCATCTTTAAGCAAAGCATTGGATTTAGAGCTAATGTGTATTAAATCAAAATGATGTCGCTCCTAGGCAACCACAGTGCAACAATCTTTTGACGTAGTTCTGACCCCGATATTTAACGAAATAAACCCTACAACCCTCAAAGTACCTTTTTATATTGAAAAAAATAATAATCAAGCTTACTCATATTTATTATATGTTTGCTCAAAATAGTCCTTCATTATTGACTCCTGCATCCAGGTTATAAAACTCGGTCCTGTAAATGGGCTGCCAAGTGTATTTATTATTCGCAAGGAATTACTTGTCGAGTACAATGTGTACTTACACCGTTTCCTTTTTTAACCCATTTGGAAAGATTTTGGGCACAGCTCCGTGCTCTAACCGATTGTGATTTGCTAAAACGAGTACATCTTTTCTTTCAAAGTGCTTTGAACAAATTGCCTTGTGTTTAGAGGTTTCTCTGTTAATACTTTGTCCGTTTAGGGTTTCCAAGGCTTTCAGCCACTCTTCTTGGTATGCTCCTTTCTGATAAATTCTATTAAGAAATGGAGTTTAGGTAAACAAGAAATAAGAATTGCCTACTCATAAATTTACTTGTGCGAAGAGACATAAGGTTTCTCCGATTTCTTAATTTTACATCCCGCTACACAGCACAATGACATTTTGGCCTTAAGACCTGGTTATCAGAGTATTTGGATTCCCAGTGTACTGTCAATCTTAAGTAAAATTCGTGATGAATCTAATTCATCTAAGACACGCAGAGACAGAATTCTTATAAGCGGCAGTTTTTAGCAACATTCCTACCATTGAAGTATTAACTACTAGTAGCCAACTTCACACTGGTTACAACATCTAAGGCGCTATGTGTGTTAGAAAGTGGCAGTTATTGACATATTATATATGAATTGCTAGTCTACTGTCACTTTCATACATTGTCTGAATTGGAATTGGTTCCAACGTCTCATGCGGCCTAGCAGAAAAGTGGCGATTTTTAGAGACTCACATACTGACTGAGAGATTCGCCTGCATAGACAATTTTTTTCAAAAGTGGAGTTAATCTGTACACTGAGCGGCTCATATATGAAAACCAAGGAAGCCAAAATTTGAGGAATTGGGATGTTCCTCCATTCGACTGTACTGTGAACTCAAAATTGCGATTCATGAAAAAGTATGCATTTCAACCAATTTTAACGCTAAATATGTTGAATTCAGAAAAGAATTTATATTTATTTTAAAGAGCTTATATTTACCTTTTAAAATATTACACATTTTTTTAGCATTCTTTGCCAATCTCATAACCTAGGCTTTTGATTGTAGGCACTTTTGAGAGGGCTATCCCAATATTTGTTGGTTCATTTCTGAAGGCTTGAAGTGTTCCAAAAACTAAGTCATTTTTAATCACTTTGGGAGAACGTCGCGCTTGTCTAAAATTCTAGCACAACTTTAACCGATTTTCTTACGAAATAAATTCTGCATAAATATTTTGCAATGCTTTAGAGAGTTTCGGGTGATGTAAAATATATTTTATTGGGTCTAAACATTTTTTTTTTCGGTAATTCTCTTTTTTTTGTACCTATACTCGAGTGTTTCTTTCTGTGATTCAACATTAGTTTTGCCAGGATCCTAAATTCGGTCATCTACTATACAGTCGTCTGGGATGAATGCTATCATATACGAATTTAAGGACGATAAAAAGCTAGTGGTAGTGCATCGATTTCAAACCTGTTGGTCAGGTCCCACAAAGAGAGTGTACGACCGAGGATATATCTATAGGGCAGCTTGTCAGTGTGAAAATTTGGTTTATAGTCGACTTACCGGGCTAGAAGCCTTATGAGGCTATTGATGATTGATTAACCTGTTGAAGGCCAGTGCCTACCTTGTCGCACCTCCAATATGTTGTTATCGGTATAACGTGACATATTATAAAGGGTACGTACTGTTTAATGCAGGTTCCAAACGGCGCTTTGAAAGCTTTTCAAAACAGAGGTACTCCAGGAGGTTGGGCGAATTTCTTACAAAAAGAACTGAAGAAAAAAAGAACTTCAAACGTGTCTTATAAAATTTTGGTAAGTATTCTGCAATGGAATTGAAACCCACTCAAGGAATTTCAGGCAAGTTGTAGGCTGGGCTACTCAATTGTCGCCAAAATCTTCTTGATAGTAGTAAAGCGAAAGATAGGAGCGTTTTGAAATTTAGAACAGTTCTTTGTTAATTTCAAAGCGGCATACGATTCTGTAACCCGAAATGTCCGGTTCTTTAAATTATATGGAATGGGAATGTCCGCTTGCATATGCAGCGCTGGTCTGGGGTATAACCAGTAAAGAAGAATAGGTAGAAACATTTGTGGGGTTTTTCTTATCAAAAAAATGTTTAGACTCCACCCAAAGACCCCGAACTCGTGGTGGAAATAGGCCTATCTGCGCTGGCAAATGTAAATTAATTACATTCGCCGTGTAATTAATATGTCGGAATGCAGGCTCTCTCGATAGTGGTATAAAAAACCGTTCGAAGCTGAACTGCGTGGTTTGACTAGAGTCAATCCGGCAGACGTCAAATCCATGCTAACATGGATTTTGTTTGTACTACATGGAGGAGAAAACATATTTTTAAATCGAATCTAAATCTGACAAATTTTTTTACGTCCAGCTGTACATTGTTGGACTTTTGTTTTCACAGAAACGATCCCCTATCACCAGAAAGCTCGTGCCTTTCCCATGCAAAATGATTACACAAACAAAAGGAAGAACTAATCGAATGGAATGTGTAAAATTGTATATTTCTACTGGTAGGCGTTTTAATTATGTCCTAGAACTAAGCGATTTTCTTAAGATTACTGTCGAGCTGCACATCGTAGCGCATTAGCTTTCCATATTCCGTGAGAAGTTCCCGCCAATAGCACTGCACATGAGACATTTTGAGGTGATTCCATATGAATTTGTAACCTCTCTGAGCGATTTCCTTGGCTAACTCATCGTGCTCCTTGAAGAACAAGAGCATCCTTTCCAGCTCCTCTTCATTCGGGTACGACTTAAGGGGAATATAATGAACCCATGGCTTTAGAGCGAAGTAGAAGAATTCATTCCACTCGTCGCCGACATGAAATACCAGCGATTTGCAGAGGAACAGATGTTTCAACCTAAAGCTGGCCGCGACACCACGGAAATTAAAAAGGAATTTGTACTGACAGTGATCCTCGAACGTGACTTCATCGGCTGGCTCAGCGTTTAGCGTATCCTTGGGCGACTTCCATGCCTGGTTCTTGGTGTACTGAGCATCCACCAGATCCGGACTCTTCCTTGACAGCAACACTAGTGAGTCACGCTCGTCGGATGTTCTCGATCCGCGGAAGAAGCCCTTCGACAGCTTTTCATCCCATGGCCACTTTTTCGCTGCCATCGATATAGAACTGCGAAGTTTGTCCCAGCGGCCAATTCCAGTGGGATGTAGTGCAATAGCAGGACCGCCCTCCCAGAACGACCACGCCGGATACATTATGTCCAGATATTCTCTCGTCTTCGAGAACGACAAAATCGGACCCTGTGGACCATGATTGCGTCTGATCTGAGGCCAATCGCGACAGTTTATAACCAGTTCCATGTTCGGTAACGCACTCAAGAGTGGTTTTATGAAGTGCTCAATGCCTGAACACCTGGATGGAAACATGCATGTCTTCTGTCGATAAAGTGCATGGTCGACAATCTGATACTTAGTCCCAAAAGGCAGCATCGGGTCGAGGAGTTCCTTCGTTATTCCAGAAGAGTGAAAGGGTTTGAGATCTCTTTGAATCACATCCGTGTGACAAGAACATTCGTTGTCGCTGTCCTTTACACATGGTGTATATTCCTTAAGTGTGTCTTGGATTGTAGTTAAAATTACATTTGTTTCTGGAAGATGGACAGGAAATAGTCATCAACTTAATTCACGAGTGGCCTAGTTACCTTTTTTGTATTTAGAGGCCTTAGATGGATGGGTAGAAATGCATTCTGATCTCTCTATGGAGCACTGATCATCTGATCCAAGTACTAGGGAAACTTGTAGGGATGTGAAGAGAATAAATAATAGTATCATAACTTAAAATTGTTTACCGCCAATTAATAAACATCACTAGGGTTTCTCCGGCTTTCGCCTGTCAGTTTGCCTTATTGGGGTTGGTTGTCAATTGGATGAGGGTGCCATATCAACAGGTGTGTATAACAGTTTTGGGCTTTAATTTATTAAAATTTTGTTTCGCAATAGAGAGGTTGAGGTCATGGTGCTTTAAAAAAAAAATAATAATCGGTAACAGCCCATACAGGGCCAGAGCATCTCCACTGTGTTGTGCGCGTGGTGCTTTTAAGGTTTTCCAATTTAGTTGAATAATTTAAATACTATCTTCGAAGAAATGAATCTTCCTTTCCAACAATTGTGTAGGGTAATTTAATTCTAGTCTAAACTTACTAGTTACTCGTACGTCAAGTAAGAAAAACGGTTTTATGGTTCAAGATGAAAGGATAATCATTTGCGGAGCTCATAAATTACGTAGAAATTTATAAATGCACTTGTGGCTTAGATAGAAGTAGAAAAGTGGCCAACAATCTACAATCACTTTTGCTGTGTGATTTAAAAAGTTGAGCATTTGTCATTAATTTTCTACTACAAGTACAATCTCAAAATTCTACAGAGCTGTTTTTCTAATTCATTTTTCATTCAGAATTGTTTGAAACAAAAAAACAAGATGCAAAATTATTTATAGAAATGAGCTACAATGCCCCACATATTCATCTGTTATATTCACAATGGCAACGCCATTTCTAATTTGACACAAAAATCCAATAGCAGCGACCATTTTGACATTTCTCTTTGGTTTTCATCTTTGTCGTCGACAATCAGCGCTTTTCTTTTCCATTCATTCGTCTTCTTGTCGTTTTTATTCCGAACTTCCATCCAACGATGTCGTTTTTTTCGTGTCCGTGACAACGACAAAGCAAAATGCAAATAAAAGTCAAATTTTAATTTAGCAAAAAAAATAAATAAATAAAATTACGAGCAAAATTCGCGAAACCATTTACAAAACTTGTGCCACAATCCCCCCAGTTTGTTTTTCCGTTTTATCTAAACGAAATTTATTGAAAAAAAGAACCCTTGCAAAATAGCTTTGTAAACAAAACGAATTGTGTGTGACAAAAAAAGAAGAAAATTTCTTACAAAGCTCAAGTTCTGTGTCCATTGTTATATTTTACACGAGAAATAAATGTGTTTTCCTCGTCATTTATATTCGACTGTTTGTAAACCATAAGCAGTGGGGCTACTGGTATTTTTATTTGCTTTCGATAATTATTATTATTATTTTTTTGGATAGAGATTTGTCGTTGCGAAAAAGGTGAGTGGTTTACGAATAATAAAATTTAATTCAACTTTATTTCTTTTTTCCATTTACTTGAATTGCGAAGTGCCATTGGTTTCCGATTCGCGATGGTGACGGAGATCTCGTTTCTCCTTTTGGGTGGATAAAACGGTTAATCAATGGTCTCGGAGGAGGTTACGTGGGTTCCGAATTCCATGCTGGTGAATATGTCGTGTGTGATAAATTAGGTGCGACCGATTATATTTGTTTTTGCAAAAAAAGAAGAAAAGATATAAGAGTTTGGTTAATTAAAGGTGATTATGAATCATGTGGTTGGACTTATTTTTTTGGTTGGTACTTTTATTGTTGCTTCATAAAAAAAAGTCTCAAGCACCTTTTGTATGGCGATGAAATTAAATATCACTCTGGCCTCACCTGGTCCCAGGCCTATGAAAAGATTGTTGTTGGACGTATACTTGTTTATTTTTCTCTACACTGCCATTTTTTCGCATTGAAAACGAGTCGTCATTTCGAAAACTATGCTCTCATTTTTTCTGGAATTTTGTATCATGCGAATTGCTAAGCTGGATCTTCACGGCGAGTTATAAGCACAGCACAAAGAATTCTTGACAACTCCTCCTAAATGTGTGAATTTGCAGACTTGTTTAAGATCACTTGACACACTCTACTGATACCGTTCGGCTTATTGTCGAACAAATACAATCCAGAAGTGGGACAGACCACAATTACGATTACAGCCTCTATGTGACCACAACGATGGCAGAGTCGAGTAGCACACTTCATAAAAAAAAGTTCACACATCAAGCGGTGCGTTAGGACTTTCAGTGGTAGAGTAATTTTGAAACAATTAGTGGTCTTGTCTGCATGGTGTGAATCAAAAAGGCATTAGAGGTTCAATGTTTACCTAATTGGATCCAAATTGGGTTAACTTGGTAGCCTATTAGACTGGATTTAGAAGTTACTTGTGAAATTGTTTTAACCTTTTGATGAAGCCGTGGAGAACATAAATTATTATACCTCTTAAAATATAGAGCCCTTAAATTGATTTAAATGCTTTCTTATTCTACGTTTTCTGTCGATTCTTTTTTTTTTGGGCCCTCATTTAGGTCTTTTCACTTTCTTTACTTCTTCAGCTCTTTCTGTTCATTAAGAACAGAATGTTGAATGGT
The DNA here is from genome assembly GCA_905187475.1 of Syritta pipiens. NCBI lineage: Eukaryota > Metazoa > Arthropoda > Insecta > Diptera > Syrphidae > Syritta > Syritta pipiens. The sequence continues at coordinate 32,080,311 of LR994572.1, read as the reverse complement.
CCACTTTTGGTTTTTACATTTCTTCTAAATATCCGGATTAATATGGATGAATTTTAAGGCGTGTTGTTTGACAGTCCTCATTTAAACACAATTTTTTTATGATTAGCTTCTAAGCTGCGTCTAATGTTTTGAAATTCTGCTGCAGATTTAGAAACAAAGAAATAATTTAACAACACATTTATTTAATAGCGCATTTGATGCTTCAAGGAATCAGAAATGTTACCGACTTAATCGATCGCTACCACCATAAGTAGTATAAGCATTCAAGCCACGTTTAATAAATTACTGTTGATATACTCGTGCTGCGTGATCAATAATAAAGTATAATTCTTTTCATTCATTCATTTGCTTGCACTTTGGTTTCTTATTTTAAAAACATCACGAACGAATCACGTTTCTTGTGCACGAAATACATATTTTATTCTTTGAGTCCGAGACAGAGGGACATTTGTACATAGCCGGAAAATTCAAAAGACAAAATGGCGGAAGGGAGATATTTGACAACCTAATATTACATTTTGTAAAGTCTAGGATTCTTTAAAATAGATTCAAATTTTCCACTACCACAATTGGATCCAATGCTGTCCACTATTAGTTAACCGACTGCAATGCTCTACTAACTAGGAATGCTAGGTACCCACAAGCCTACCTTTGGATGTACAGTAAACTTTAGAGACTCGTTTTTTAGACGCACCACACGAATGTGGAATGCGCTTCCCAACTCAATACTTCGGTACCTTCGACCCGTGCTGTATCTTGGGACACTTAAGAATAGTCCCAAACCCTTTAGCGCGCTCAGATTATAAAATATTTTGTATTGAATATTTTTGTATTATTTTTGATGTAAGAGGCTGGTTGTAGAAAGACACTTAGTCCAGATTGGTTACAGTGTTATTGCGTCTTTCAAGATTAAGAAAAATCTTCCAGAGATTACTTATTGCATGAATTGAGTTTTTTGTTAGTTTTTCTCATCACTATAATACACTCCTATCTGAGCGCTTGTTTTTTCGTACAAATGATCTAAGAAGAATACATAAGAATTATCCTACTCTGTAACACGATTCTACTGTTTAATAAAATTATTTGAAGAAGTTACTTAATGTTTTCACCTGATTATTTGATTTTACTAAGACTTACTTATCATCCTACCGAACTTTGAAGGCTCTTTGCATGAGCTAGAGATGCCTTCTAGCATTAAGTGTCAGGAAAATCAAGCTGTCGTACGTCTACGATTACTTGGTACAGGAGGTTTGGTCTCCCTATTCTTATCATACCAGAAGGGTCCGAATTAAGACTTAGCTGGCGGACCGCGTAAACAAAGGATGAGTGTATGTCTAAAGTACTCAAATTTATTTCTTTATTAATTAATTTTATTAATATGGTAATTGCGCAGGTATTTATTTTTGTTTTCAACCTTTTAAATTCTCAACACTCCAGTCGAAGGCTTTGTTCTGGAATCAGTTTTTTTGAGGAGTAGATTACATAGCACCGATAAATTGTTTCTATCTTAAAAGTTTCTTAAGATTAGCTCTTATCTAACACAAGTTACCATGCTAATTGCCCATAATTAAAAGTCAAATGTAGTCGAGTCACAAACGTGTGGACTTAACTTTCCATGTTAAATTATGGAAGATTATGTCAGACAAAGAAAGCGTAGCTTCTTACAGTCGGCAGCTTCTTAACTGAGCGCAAAACTATTCTCTAGCCAATGACTAATTGAAATACAATATCCAACCTATACCTATGCAGGTAGGTGCGCTGAAATTGTTCAATCAATGATTTCGTGCAAAAAGAAGAATCGGAGTAGACAGATATCGTTCATTACAAACGATCGTATTTAAAAAAACGAGTGTTACTCATCATTTCAAATTGAAAATAATATATATATATACATGTACAACTAATCGTTAGTATTATTCACCCACCACACATGATGCAACGTGTGTATGTGGGCACTTTCCAATCCGGTTTAAATGACTAGAAATTCGAGAGGGTTGTTCTGGTTGGCATCCCACTAAAATAGTTAAATTATCTTAATGTAATTGCAATGGTTACCAAATTTTATGAATTTCCATCAATTTTGGTAAAGTGCTTTAATGATGTCAACTGCATTATGCATTCGATTTCAACCACTCAAAAATTGACTCACACTGGTGCTCAGTTCCGATATATTTATTTTTAAAGCTGAACGCATTGGCAGTTTATTTTAGTGGGATAATATTTCCTTATTTATGCCGCATGGATGTGCTAAACGATGGCTTTTATTTTTTCTCGTTTTAACTATAAGGCGTTGTTCAATGGACAAACACGTTCGTTGTCTGGTTTGGTTGTTGCAAAAAGAACAAGGTTTTGTTGTTTCTTACAGAGATGATGTTAATAAGATTCAAGTGTCTGCAGAGTATATTTTACCCTGGTAAAAAGCAAAAAAATACAATTCGTAGTGAATTTCTCATTTTCTCTTCAACATTGCAAAAAAAAAATCGTTCCTTTCTTAGCTCTTGCAAAAGTTCGTTTATAAGTCTGTGCATTGTTATGACAAGATTTCTACAAAGAATACGACTTACATCAACCTGAGCTCAAATCTGATTCATATTCGGACACGTGATGGCACTTGCTTATTACGGTTGACTGAACTAATTGCATGTGTCTGGAATTCATGAGAGATGTGTTTAAAGTGTTTACTTTAAAAACTTCGCATTGTTGTGCTAACTTTCGCGAATATATTAATAGAACTGAAGGAGATCTATTGATTTGGTCTAAAAAACAACGTAAAAGCATCATCATCATCATCTTTTTGGCCGTATGTTTCACTAACGGGGTCACGGAGGCAATGCACGCAGATAAGATTTCCAGGCAACTCCATTCTCCGCTGCCGAATCTAACTCATCAGGAGGTATGCGCAAGCGTAACCAGGCTAGTTTTTGGACTTGGTCCAACCATATCATCCTGGGTCTGCCGCACGGTCGCCTTCCTGACCGAATCGCATTCAGAGTGCACCTCGGAAGTCGTGATGATGGGAGCATAAAACTAATGAAGTGTAAAATAAGTTGAAAACTACATGGATAGGAATTTTAAAGTCTACTTCTAAAGTCACACTGTGTTTAAAAGAAACTAATTTGCTTCAATTACGACAGAAATCTTAAAAACTTCTTATGTAATCATTCATGTTGCGAATCGCTTTTTGTTTTAAGTTACTTTTAGTAAAATTGTTTGTAATACAACCAATGGAGAGTACTTTTTTTTTTTTATATTATGGTGCGTGCTAAAGGGGTTGGGGCTACCCTTAAGTATCCTGTTTAGGACACAGCACGGGCCGAAGGGACCGAGGGAGAGATGGAATCTACTTAGATAGTTTACTAGTTTACTACTTCGATAGATTTTACTCCTTAGATAGTAGTAGTTACTACTTAGATAGTTTTGAACCATCTCGCAGATGTTTTTGTTTGTTGAGTATAAACTCTGTCGTAACCCTTAACACTGCTGAAGTGACAAAGTCCAAAGTTGTCTGCTGGAGTGGATAATCACCTACTTCGTTAAATTAAAGAGTAAAAGCATATGATACACTTGATAAATACAACAGAGCTAGATAGATACGACAAAGCTTTGGGATCTATGTGTGTATGGTTTTCTAGCCTAACACTTTTCCAATTCATTAAAGGTCCATTCATCACCCACTTTAGGAAAGTAATGAGATTGTCATTAAAAAATATCACTTTAATGAATTAAATTACTTAAAGAAACACTCAAAAAAAAATAGTTTGGTTAGGTAGACAACATTTCCTGGGCTTAGACTGTAACCTCTTCGATTCAGTCAGAGATATAAAAGATTTAAATCTTTTGACTTTAGAAATCAATTGATTTTGCAATTTATAAATTTACTCTTCGAACCAGGCTTCAGCATTGAAATCTCTCATTCTTTTTGAAATCTTAACTTACAACCAATCTGTTGATTGCAAGCAATTGAATGCAATTCTTTAGTCAAGTCGTTTGGTCTTCAAGAGTTTTCGTTGCAATCTTTGGAACTTTGAGAATTTTTGTTGCATTCTTTGGGATGCCAAGAATTTTCGTTGACGTTTTTCGGGCTTATGAGCAGTTTTAAAGACGTCTAAAATAATGATGAAGGATTAGGGGTTGGAGGATGGGGATGGAGTCGTACCAATACAAGTGAAAGACTTAAATAAAAAATCCTGAAGTACCAAAGATTCAACGAAAATTTTTCAAGAACCAAAGACTTGATAGCGACTTTAATGAAAGCAATGTCAATCTAAAGCCTTGAATTAAATGGATTTGCAATCAAAAGATTGGTCGTAAAGTTTGGTCTGTCTAAGTCATCCAATGAAGTAGATTGAATAAATCACAAATCATGAAATACTTTCCAATTTCAGTGATTGCATTCCAGATGATTTATTTTTACAACTATGGATTCAGTGAACAGTTTTCTTAATGTACCGTAAAACTCTTTTTCTTTATCGTTGTCTTACAAATCTGTTTCATTAGAAAGACACAGCAATTGAAAGTTTAGAAACAAATGCAATACTTTGTCGTTGAACTTAGTTGATATATTTAATTTTTCTTTAAAGTAAAAACTATTGTAGACCAGTGAAAAACATGCAACAAAAGTCAGCATGTTTACGAAAATTTATAAAGACGTAGACGAGCTTTTAAAAATCAAGTGGTTCAACTGCTAACTTCTTGCTGGTTATTCCCTTCTGTATGTTTTGATGTTATAAACAATCTTTATTCGTGCTAAATTTTTGCAACTTTCATTCCATTTTTTTGTATTGCTTTTCATTTCTCTTTGTTTGTAGAGGCTTTCGTCATTTATTTAAGTTACACCACGCACTCAGTAGTTACCATTTACTTTCATGCATTTCTTCATGTCGCTAGATAAACATTTGAAAACGTTTTTAATTGTCTAAAAGTTGTTTTCTTACTGTTTGACTAGAGACGAAGAAGACTTGATGAAAACGGATTGTAAAAAAAAAAAAAAAAACGCACACTTGTTCGACACAAGTCGAAAAAAGCAAACAAGAAAAATAGATACATTATCAAGTGGCATGTGGATAAGAAAAGAAAAAATAAAAACTCGTGCGTCTGCATTTTATCTGTGTGAAGAAAGAAGTATGAGGAGCGGGCGTGTTTTAACATTCAGCAGAGTTGGCTACCCAGAGTGTATTCACACCTTTAACAATTTTAAATGAAAGAAAGCTGACCACGATGAGTTAGTAAGCTTTGAGTTGAGTTGTTTGTATAATTTCATTTATATAGATTTTTTTAGGGTTTTTAACTGTTTGTAGACTTCATTAATTTCATTTTGTTATCAACCTTACTCAGATTAGTAAGGTAATAATCTCTACAGTCAATCTACAACAATCTCCGAGTCTCAATTTAGTCTATTCCCTGCATTTTCGAGATGTGTTTCTACATCAATGTATAAAATAAAAGCCCATGTTCCTAAAGTCACAGTCCGTGTCCTTCTTATTTCCCCAAAAAGGGTCAATTTGTATTCTTCTCTCTGCTTCAGAAGAGAATCTGAAACTTTGATTTTGTAATTTTAGCTCAAAAGTTATTTTCGGTATTTTTTACAATTTATTGACAGCGGTGGCATTAGTAGTAACCCTTTTGTGGCGTTTACCTTATCAACCTCACAACAAAGGTCAAGTAGAGTTCTTAGATCAAGTGCGGTCTCATTTCACAGTTAATGTATGTAACTCATTCTCATGAATGAAAATTCATTTGGGTGACACTCGTACAATTGCTTTTGCTAATTAATTTCCACAGATCATGTGCCTGAGGTGTCAAGTATATCGAATGCATTGCCTCTATTCCAATTTGGGATGGTATTTTCTAAAGGAAAAACTAAAGATTCTTCTGAAACTTGGTGAAAGTGAAGAAATAGAAAGAACATGAATACTTTGTCGTATAAAATAGAAAACAACGTTTTTTTTTGTCGTATTTTTATGGGAGATCAAGCTACAAGTTGACGTGCACACTTAATCCGGTTAGCGCGCGATATGTATGCTCAGAGGTTGTTAATAAGGTAAACTTCTTATGTTTCTTCTTTTTTTTTTATGGGTTCTTCTCTATGAGGTATATGGCCAACATTAATCGTTGCTTGAAGAAAGTGTTGACTCCATTTCTGGTGGCTAGAGAATTAAGTGAAAAAAAAGTTCTCGTCTTGGGAATGAATTTGTCACCTTATTGACCTTATTTGGTGGAAGTGCTTGAGTCAATCTTATTAGACTGATTAATTGAGAGGAAAGCAAAGACGTTAATGATAATCCGTTGAATATTTAACTAGTGGTAATGAACTCTTGCTAAGTGGCGTTTGTTTTTTGTCGCTTTTAGTATCACAAATAGATCACGAAATCGCAAGCTAATGGTTTTTATTGCTGTTTTTTTAATTTGTACAAGTAAAAAAAGAAGTAAACAAATGTTTTTAATCTATATTAGTTATCAGTTTAAATATAAATGACTCTATTATTATTTAACATTGTAAATTTAGTTAGCGACGAAAATTAAACATTAAAATCGGGTAGAGCGGGTCTAGTCGCGCCAAGGGGCAAGTTGGGCAACACGAATTTCTCAAGAATCGCAAGTACTACACGAAAAAGATCAGACAGCAAAGAAAAGGACACACTAACCAACCTGTGCAAAATCGGTTTCAGTTGCATTGTATCAGCAGATAAAAAAATACGCAAATTCTAGTGGCGAAGACATTTTGCATTAAGGTGCAGTTTTTTTTATGAATCACGTTATCATATTTTTGTATTCCGTTTTAAAAATTTAAGTTTTTTGAGAAACACGACGCTGCGTGGAGAGCTCAATGTTGTGCAGCTGCTGCTCCGAACGGAAAAGGCTATACTTCGATGATTTGATTGCACGGATGTCCCCATCACGACTTCCGAGGCCCGCCTTAAATTCGATTCCGTCAGGAAGGCGATTGGCAGGCTGGACTAACTACAACTACCCGACTTAGACTAGATGTCAGGTAAATTGGGCCAGGTCGACCAACTTGCACCCCTGAATAACCCGCTAAGAATAACTTGTATTTTTAGTAGGTTCAGCTATTCCTAATGAAGTTCAATCTATTTCCCAGCAAACGTGGAGCCCTTTGTATTGGTATTAACTTGCAATAGCGACTATTTCTTACTTCTTGTGTTTTGAATAAAATTTTTCAATTATAAATTTATCCTTCTTGTCCTTTATGAAGCTCATTTTCCCACTTTTAAGCCCCCATATTCCCACTTTTGTCCAACTAATAGGCAAATTGGGTCACTTGGACTTAGTGCATTTGAGACAAAATTATTCCTCTGCGGTTACATATTTTCATATTTTCACAATTGCATAAACAACCCAGATATTCATTCTTCCATTTGATCCTAGTTGCAATATGATTAGGTTGGTATTTATGAGACGTCAAGTGGAAAGTGGCGCAACTAGCCCCGCCCTACCCTAAATGTTGCTCGGCTAGTTTAAGTTTTAGGTGACTTCCAGAAATAGAGTAGTCGGGATAGCAACACAAAAATGATTGATGCAAATCGATGCACGGCTGTCAGTCAATCTCTGTTTAAACTTTAGAACTATATTTCGAATATTGCAGGCATCCAAACGTCCGGTGTGCAAAGTTTCTATTGCAAATTTTTACATTGTTTAGTTTGTTAAACGAGCTAGAAAATCAAAGGACATAAATAAGAGAACTATGTAGGTGATCTCAATAAAGCTATTTTTACTGACATGCAAAACAACTGTGTCGAGTTTATGAGCTCAGAGATCTATAAAAGTGTTTATTTCCTTTAACTGAGGTAAGCAAAAAAAAAAAAATGCATTCAGTATTTTATGAAGGTTTTGACTAAAAGGAGATAGACAAGGCATTGTGTTAAGTCGCAGGGCGCGACTTAAGGGGCATGTGTGTGCGAAGGCGTGGTTTCAAGGTAGCAACTCGATTTTTACGGTGGTTACAGCGAATAGATTTACGAGATAATCGTGAGTGAGTTCATATCCGTTAGACTATTTAAGCGTTCCGTCATGCAAGCACTGACCAAGACCCAGTTTTATTATCAATTAGTATTCGGTATCTTTATTGAGGCTTTTTTTATTAATAGGAGACACAAAAGATCTTTGAATTTTGCATATAACTTCTATTTTATTTGTTGAGTGATATTGCAGGCGTTCCTTTTAGTGAAAAACAAAAACCAAAACCAAAGGGAAAACATTATTGTCATCGTCCTGATTATTTTTTTGAAGTAAAACTTCTTTAGTCGCGTTGGAGGTAAACTGATTTATATGAGATGAGAGCGTTACGAAAAATGTGATGGTGCTTTCTCTCTCCCTCTAATGTAAACTTATTCGGCGATCGTATTTTCTATATGTATTTTGTTTTTGTAGAGCAAAAATGGGTTGAAATAACTAAGCGTTGTGGTTCACAGCAGTCGCGGGAGATACTATAGTTGAAGACGTGTGCTTATTCGCTAAAGGGTTCAGTAGATCAGTCCGATTTCCTTGAAATTTATGGAAACGTCGGCCTGCTATGTGCCGCGGTTGCTTTCTGAGTTGAAGTCAAACTCATTGCATCCAAGAACAAATTAGTTAACATTTTAGTGTAGGACATAAGAAATTTATATTTCAAATTTCATCGAAATCGTTTCAGCCGTTCAGGAATTAGAAAAAATCCTCTATTAATGTTTGTGATTTGTAAATTTGGAACGGCTTGACTGATCTGGTTGAAATTTGGAAGGTAAACTCCTTTTCTTGCAAACATGGCTTTAAGCTACATTTCTATTCGATGCATTGAGTTTGACTAAAGCTAAAGAAGTTGTTTTTCACTTGTGTGGTGCAAAGCACACTCTTATTTTTTCGTTTCGTTCCACACGAAATAACAAATCCAAATACAACAAATAAAGACAATCATAAGGTTTCCGTCCCTTCAACTTTTTTTTTTTTGATTTTGTAGGGTCCATGGTTTTAGTTCGTCCAGGCTCTAAACTTTAGAGTTATTGTTGTGACACAAATGTATGTAGTGCGATGTTTTTCTTATTTACATTATACAGTATAAATACTTATATTAATTTACTAAAATTTGCTGCTTAAATTGTAGTAGTAATTAAAGCATTCAAGAAAAAGGCGACATAAAGTAGCATTTATTACAGAAAAATTGGTAACATTTTTCCACTTCCACCAAAAACAGTGGAGCAAACTTTCGCTTTTATTATAACGAATTTGTTACAGGGCAAAGCAAATGCAGAACAGCATGCATGCCAACTCCCATTGTTTCAAAAGATAGAATTTCCTTTTCAAATTTCTCGTGGGCATAAGCCAAATGTCTTTCATTTATTTCACTTCAGTTATCACACCACTTAAATCTGTTTCAATCAAAACACTGTAACGCGCCTATCCAATTAGACAAATTACAAAATTCCCAGCACAGCCATAAATGGAATTGCCTTCTATTGAAACTTCGATCTGACAGACAGCCCGTCGTCTGTGCCTCTGTGCAGTTCACAATTAGACTTACGCCCTTGCAGTGATTATAAACTTGTCCAAAATGGGTGCCCAGTGTTTTTTCTCCGTTTAATTATTAATCAACAGTTTGCCTGTGTAGGCTCAGCAGCAATTGCATTGCCTGTTTACATTGAACTTCTCGGGCAACTTACATCGGCAGTTGCAGTTCATTTTAAGCGCCCCCTCTTTTCAATTTACATTTCGAAATATTAGGAAAACAAAATAAATAAACGACGGCTGTGTGTGTACATTTCGCCTGTAAACAAATCGTTAAGTTTTCTCCCTAAAACCCAACACATCACACACGTCAGAGTGGAGAGGGCCACAACTAGAGCCCAAGGCTGGCCATAAACTTCATTGACAAAAGCTGCCAAAATGGGTTCAAATCATCCAACCATCGTGTGGCATGACAGGTCCGTTATACGGCAGCCTCGTTGGAACCGTCAGCCCTGAACTATTGGCGGAAACAGAACAAATGACGAAGCGAGCTTATGCCCGAGAGTGGGGCGGGGGTGGGTTGTAATTGGGGCTAGTGGTGTGACTCACACCCTGAGGCATGCTATTTTCTCTCCGTTGTGCTGTTGTTCGTGTTTAATGAAGATTTCAATCTAACAACGAAATACATAATTACCCTTATTTTTATTTTTACATCGGCCTAGTGCCATCACCCGCTGTATCCGAGCGCAAACTCACCTCTCGCGGGGAGAGAAGGTTCTTTTTGTGCGGTGAATTTATGAATACACTCTCGGCTCGTAAAAGGAAAACTTCGTTACGCTCTCTGAATGCGAATAAGGGCGATAATGTGATGCCTTTCCTGAACGTAGTTAGTTAGATTCTAAAATACATTCAAAGCACACAACCCCTGTTTTGTGTGTGTTGGTGAGTGTGGCGTATTTCAATCGATTCAGCGCCTCTCCACGCATGCAGCGTCTGAAAAGGGGATTCGAATATTTCAACGCGAAGTTGATGTCGTTTGTTAACAATGCTCGAACGTGACTTGGATGCACAATTTTTTTGTTTTTTTTCTCCCCTTGTGCCAAGGGAAATGTTAACATTTATCCTTGTGGTGGTGTAGGAGGTTTTTTTTCGGTTTAATTCTGTTTAAGGAAATTGCACAGTGGCGGCGCCGCGAGGAATGCGTGGGATTAGAGTCAGGAGCTGCCTGTCGGCCTATAAATTTTAATAAGCAAAGTGATTTGGGGATGAATTAAATATGCGAATGAACTTTTTGCATGAGGTGACGTTCTTATTGCTGCCAAATGAGTGTGTAGCCTTGTTTTAGGGTGGTGAAGCCAGCTACCGAGTTTGCAACATTGATGAGTTTTTATGGTTCTTTTGTTGAAATATTTAGGAGTTAATGAGAAGTGTTTAAAGCAAACGTCTTATCCGACGTCCGACTGAAACGATCTTTCAGAGATCTGACATTTTTTGTTGGTAGCTCAGTGGGCCATATTTAGGTGGTTACAGTCTTTTTCTTCTTCTGATAGTCTTTTGTAAAATTTAATTTTTTTACGATAACTTAATGAATAATAATAACCGATTTCTCTGTTTTTTAATGGATATTCACTGGCACTTTGATATTCACTGGCACTTTGATATCCACATTTCTGTCTTACCGCCATTTCAAAAGCTTTGTCCTTTACAAAAATGTCGTATAGTACATAACCACTTTTGTTTGAACGGTTATACAAACCGATATGATAAAAATTAATTTTTCTCGAAATTACTTGTTTCGACTCTGTCTTATTGCCACAGATATATAAGTTTTAGGAGGATATTTCTAACCAAAGTCTTCCAACAACAAATGAGTTAATTGTGACTAAACATAGCATTTCTTTGAATTCTTCTTCTGATCTTTCTGCTAGGATGTGATTAATAAATGCTTTCATAAACTTCATTTTTAATACATTCGAACTGATATTTTTAAACGAACAAAGTAGCTCTCCATCTTCCTAGTGGAGAGTGGAGCTTGAGTATTGTCTTGCAATATGCAATGTTCGCCATATATCCATCTGTAGCGGAAGAGCAAAAACAAGGGACCACTTTAACAGAAAGTCTAATTCCATATCGGATCCTTTTTATCGAAACAAATGTATGGCTTAAGTTTTGCTTGGCTTTCAACGATTGTAGTTTACCGACAATCTTGACTTGTAGTTACTTTTCACTTAGCCAACACAAGATAGTACGCGGTGGTGATAAATTCCCAGGCATATTTAAGTAGTCAAAAAGTAAAGTGTGTCGACATCAGTTCTTCATTCGTTGTTTCCCAATTTAGGACAAGCACATGCCCCCAGTAAAATTGTTTGACATCTTTTACTCTTTCACGCTATTAAAGATGTTTATTTCTTATTGAAATTTCTTGAAAAGTATGGCATTTAAGTTGATAGGACTCTCTTCTTAAACGATGTACAGATGTACAAAAATATAAATTTTAATACTTCATGCAATCTGTTGCCTGTTTTCTTTACTTGAAATCTTTTTGGACCGTATTCATTCAAAAGATTCCATTCGCCACAGCTGACGGCTGTGAAGTCATATTTCAAGAATGTCTCTCAAAGACAAAAACCCGTGGAGAACACGATTTCAATCAAAAGTGAGTTTCTCAATCATATCGCTAAACTTGAAGTTTTCTATTTGATGAATACAGCTGCGTTCTTGTGAATTTTCTGTCATCTGATTGTATTAGGTCACACTGTCTGTTAGTCGGTCGGAAAAAAACTTTTTCTCACATCAAAAGAAATTGAGAATTGTAAAGCTGTCACTACAGTCGCTAATCCTCTACCAGATGAAACTGCTGAACTCTTAGATCTTACATAATTTATTGCTGCCCCCTGTCACTTCGCCCACGCGAGTTTATCAAAATTATTTACATTTCTCAAAACTGCTGTCATGATTTCTATTGAATTCCTCTCAGTCCAGACTATCAGCGCAACACAGCGCATTATTCCGAGAAAAAAATCCGACCACCAGACTTTCAAGTAGCTTAAATATTATCTCATTGCGGCGTAGGCGTTCTCGTAATCCCCTTCTAGAGCTCCCATACACTCGGTAATGTAATTACAAAACGCGCATCCACTGACGCCGATACGTCGTCGGTATGAATCGAATCCACAGACAGATAAGATACTATGTGTCTCAAAAAAAAAACTACACGTTCGAATGATAAGTTGCATCGAGTAAATTTATGCATAAAAGCAAAACAAAATCTCTCGGCCACCCGACGTCACTGGTATTGAATTCACGAAGCATAGGCTGGGCGGTGACGGGAGGCCTGCGACACTGTGTTTCCAGCGTTTAAGTGGAACGCACGGCATCTCGTGTGGGGCTGTGTGATAATTTCGCTTGAACGCTCGTCTCGAATCGGCGCGCGGTGACAACGACGAATCGACGATGTGTCTATCCTGTGAGTGAAATTGCACGCAACTCGCAGAAGCAGAAAACAAAAAAAAGTTCAACAACAACTCACCACAGTTCCCCTCGATTTTTATGTTGCACACATAAAACTCTCCACCATCACCACAGGGCGAAGAGGGTGGTCAGCATAAGCAACATGGCCATTTGAAAGAGTATCTAAGTATCTATAACCGAGTCGTTCGTTAGTCGTTTTCCTCTCCATCCGCAAAGGGAAAAAAAGTTTATTTTTGAATATTTTTTTTCTGTTCTCAAAAACCGAGGAGTTTCCGAATCAGTGTCAGTTGCATTTTTGGTGTTTTTGTGAAGAAAATAAAATTTTTCTTGTGGTTCGTGTGTGTGTTTTACATAATTTTCCAATTTTTTGGCTTTCGTTTCTCGTCTTTTTTTTTTCTTGCTTGTTCTTTTTCTTCTCCCCCGTTCTGTCAGTTCTGACAAGTTTCCTTGCCAGAGTGTGGTGTTAGAAGTTATGTGCCATATTTGCGGGCACAAGTGAGGAGTGGCTTTGAGTGAGAAAAGGGATTCTCGAGAGAATCCTGTGAAAAAGTGTGTGTTTTTCAATCGCCACACGGTGGAAAATGTAAGCTTAGCACGATATGAATGCGTAGTTTAAGCCATTCAGTGGTAAAACGAATGAAAAACGGGCAGCAACGTATAAAATTGAGTGTTCGCAAAAAATAAGGATTCCCCCTGGAATCCTTGAAAGCATATTGGAATACATCAGCCCCCCTTCGGTGGTGGTCATTCTACTTTCTTCTCGTGAAAAGGTATGTAATTTTTGTGTAAGAAAGAAAAAAAAAACAAATTTTACAAAACTGAATACACATTTCATTGGTGTGTCCTGATTTTTTTCCTTCGTTCATTCTCTCCAAAAGGCTCGTTGTCCTTAACTTGTGTGACGTAAGTTTCTGGTTGGTGTGCGCGGTGGAGTCTCCGGGGTGCGAATCGATTTTTCCATTTTCGTAGTTGCTTCTTCCGAGTATAATAATAATGGCGACCAACATTCTAGCGTATAATGTCAATTTGCAATAAAAAGAAAAAACAAATAACAGAAATACAAGGAAACTACTGAAGAAAGGTTTCTTTTGTTATTGATTTTGTTTTTTTTTTTGTTCAGATGTGTGTGTGATGTAGTTTCTGCTGCGTAATTTTGTACTCCGATTTTTTTTGTTCTGTTCGTGGACGCGTGAGAGATCAGTGCTACGCGTAATCGTATGTAAATTTAATTGCTCCCATTGCATTGACCTTATTTTGAGGAAAATTTATGGATAGAATAGGTAAGTGGATGAGAAAATTGGGACTGTGTTTTAAAGTGGAGACTCATAGAAGCCGGTTTCTGCAATTAGTTCAGCAGATGTTGGGGGCATTTTCGGCGAAACGGCTCGCTGGGTACTGAAATTGATTTTCATGCAAATGAATTGCATTTCCTCTCATCAGTCTGTCTGAAAAATGGCAGAAAAATTGGTTTTGTGTTCCACAGGTTACATCAAAAGCAGTTGAAAGTGTATAATTTTGTAATTAATAGTTGCGAGAGGAAAAGTTACTCTCTCAGGCTTGTTTAGTGTTTCCTACTTAACAATTAAACACACGATTTTCGAATTTGTGGTTCATAGACAAGTTAAAATACGTTTTTTTTAGACTCAGTAGTTCAGAACGGCAATTTTTATCTGACCTGTTTTCGCGTAACTGGGAATGGAAAAATCCAAATACCATCCAAGGTTATACAGGTTTTCTAAATCTTCCATAAAAGGCCACACCACAAAGGACTAATCTTACTTTTTCTTTTACCCAATCGTGAGTAAAGTTTATTTTCTTTTTTAGGATCTAATTTCTTTATTACAACGCTCATGTTTTTAATATGCGTAAGGTCAATGTTTTTAAAGAAATTTTTGTGTAGATGGTTTAGCAATTATTTCTTCTCTTTTCTTTTGTACTTCTATTTCCATGGGAAAAGTGACATTGAGAACTTCCAGAATTCCACAATGGTGTCAAGAATGTTGAAACTACATTGAAATTTAAACGCCAGACTCGAAAATCCTGAATAAAATCGATTGTTTGCAGATAGGGTCATAAAACAACCGCTCAATCATTATTTTTAAGCTAAGCATACCTCAGATCCTAAAATGACCTCTTATTTTTTTTTCCTATACTTCGTCTATTAATTCAGCCGTTCAGAGCACAATTCGATTAACTCCATAAACCAAAAAATCGAGAAAATGATAATTTTCATTCGCCTTAGAAGTACACCACGTTTTATTTTAATAATTGTAGTTTAATGGTGGTAATCTTTATTATTTAGGAAAGATAGTTTAAATATAAAAAGTTATGGCTATACCAAGTGCTTTGACACTTTAATTTAAGATTTTTCCAAAAGTAGAGTTCATCAATATGTGCACTAAGCCGCTCAATTATCAAACAACTTAAGCTATTCCTTATAATTTCTTCGGTACTTCCTGCACTAAAACTCATTGACTATAAAATTTGAAGGGATACAAATTAATGGAAGAGATTATTTTCCGTATAAAGTTACAGAAATTTGGTTGATGCTTTCGACCCAGTTTTGTTGTTGGCATTTTTGTTGTGATGTGATAAATTTCATAAAATAATTTTCTATGCTTAACATTTGTTTAACATTTCTGCGAAATTTGTTGTTTTCTTTAAATTCCTTTTCGATGAAAGATTATATTAGAAAATCATTAAAAATAGGTTTTGCTTACGAAGTTTTTCAGGTTGTCGCGAAGATTGCAATCTTCCAAATGTCCTCAACTGCAAAAAAAGGCATTTTCCAACATTTTTAAAACCATGCAGAGGGAAATGTGTTTGGTCACTTACTCTTGTCCATTTTTTTGCTTGTTGGTTTGAATGGTGTGGGTTTATTATATGAAAACGCGCGTGAGCGGAAGGGAAAGAACAATGGAGTAGAAACAAATTGCTCAGATTCGCAATAATTTCTATATTATTCTTTTAACTGAACACCTGTTGCGGAAGTACTATTCATCCAGCTGTTATAATCTGTGTAATCCATTTGAACGTGGGAAACACATTTGTTTGGAGTTCTAGATTTACATAATCGCACGTTGTTGCCAATTTGTGTCCAAAGTTTATTTTAATTGTTCGCTATTTTTTTGGTGTGAACTGGAAATTTTGGATCCGATTCTAAACAAATAAAAAAGTACTACCCTTTAGAGATTGTTTTCACTAATTTAAAAAATTGTCGCCTTTCTATACGACTTACTCCAAGTTCGCTCGTTATGTATTTCCAAACAATTTTCCTTACTTACCTTTCCTACCTTATTCGCTGAAATTAACATTCATGTTTTTCCTTTAACTTCGGAAAACCTTTTTTAAGATTCCAAATTTCATTCGATTTCGTTCGATCTTCATATATATCAACACTTTAATTTTAATCTACTTTGCGACTGCGCAATGCTTTATGATAAGTGGCATTTGTTGGCCATTGAAGTTAAACACCTTTCGTGTGCTCTATTGGATAGTTCCTACATTTAATTTTGAAGACTGTTTTTGTCAATTAAAACTTGTTAGTTTCTGTCATTTTAAATTGTACAAACTCACAGACGAGTAACAACTTTATCGACCCAGCTTTATCCTTAGTTACTTGTGTGCCAATAGTAATTGCACGTCAAATACCAAGCTTCAGTACTTCAACAGCCCTCTACAACGATAATTTAAGTTTACTACAACGCCCTGCAGTTGGATATAAATTTTCATTTTCCAACAAAAGTGCACAACATTTTCTGCGACATGATTAATCCCCGCAAATTGCTCATACACTGCGTAAACTCTCTCAAAAAAGGGGGTAACATTCTCTCAGCGCAAAAAGAAAATAACCACCCTTAATTCTGTTTACATTTCTCATTCTTAGTCTCTAAACGAATGTGCCTTTAAAAGGAGAAAATTTAATTTTGTAACAAATGTTCGCTATGACGTTCGTCGTTATGCAAAACAATTACACGTACATTTGCATTTGCATAAGGAGCGTAACGTAGCGTAAGCCATAATGGGGCATCGTTAAATCGAAACGATAAAAGTTCTTGTGGAAATGTGTATAATTTAATATTTGACGGAGGTTGGAGAAGAAGTTTTATACGACTTAACTCGTGTAATTCGCACGTGTGTACGGGAGTAAAGGATTTTATGAGCAGTTCTTGTGATGAACCAGGAAATGGTTAAGGCTCAAATAAAGCCTCATTCTGTCATTCGTAAAGCGGCTTGTAAACTAAATAATCTCGTGCACTAAGGAAACTGAATAGGCTTAGTGAGGGTGTTTCGTTCGTTCATTGTCTGTGAGATTCGTCCTTTATCGACTTTGTGGCCATTGAATGGTACTCTTGTGGTTCATGGTAATATTTAATTGGGTTAAATACGCCTAAGTGCTTTCGTCTGCAGACTCTGATGGTATTCTTCAGTCAGCTGTGATGCGACGTTGTTATTCAGACATTGAAAGTGAAATTGTGATAGTCTTTAAAGTTTAACAACCAACTTGATGAGGACATTTCATTGATTATGGTTCAGATAATAGTTTTGGAATTTAGGGCTGAAAATTAAATTTTGTTGCTTACTAGAAGGTTCTGTTACTTGGATGCTAATCCCGAGGAATGATTTGGAAAAAGAGGAAAATACCGAGCGAAAATGTTAGGTGTGTGGAAGAGATACACGTAACTGAGCTGCTGTTTTATTATTGTAAGTTAACGATTAGAATTCGTGTAAAAAATTTAAAAAAACCTAAAAACTCGTCAAAAATAAGGCTTTATCAGGCCGACTTAAATAGATCACGAAGCTTTTAGAAAAGCAAAACCTGTGGATTTACAAGGATTCTGCCATAACCATCTATATTTCTTTGACCTCCAATTTTGTGTGGTCTACTCAATACGGTGTTGGTTCCTCTCAATGCCTTTTGTCAACCTCTATTGTTCATTTCAGTAAATTTCCTCGTCCAGCTTCAACGCAAAAGACGTCATTTACATTCGGTATGTCACCAAAGGAATGTTATCTGACTGGAATTGTCCCCCTCAAATTCTCGGAAATTCTTGAAAATCTCCACGCTATTGCTTGCCCTATCTTGTCATGAATTTATCTCAAATGATTAAAACGAGTCAACGAGAAAATAAAAATTGATAATGTCCAAGGTCAAGGATATCCGCTAACTTCGGATGTCTTCAAAATGTCTCTCTCTATCATTCAATTAAAATTATTTACCTTCCTCGGAACCTTCTAAGGTTTCCTTCGACTCACATTGCCTCGTAGTCGTGGTTGATTTTCTTTTTTTTTGTGTTCTTTGTATTTGGAAAATAAACTCACTCAGGAACCCTGACGTCAAAACATTACGCGTTAACTGTGCGAACAGCAAACGACGCAATAAAAATCACGTGGACCCCACTAGTGGGTGGTTGAAAGTGGGTTACTAAGGAGTAGGATTGGACTTGTTACGTGGTCTGTGCATGACGCACAAAAATGCTGCTTAATCAGTTTGAATCAGACGCAGAATGAAATTGAATCTCCAGGTGTCGCAATCCATGCGTCTGCCATTTGAGTGCGAGTAGGAAGTTGCACGTGCATGAAAATGTAAGTCCAATGCCTCACTTGTGACCATCTTGTTAAGGACTTTCTTAATGAGGCTCATCTCGATGGAATTCTGTTCTCATTAACGTAAATGCCAAGTTTTTCTGGTTTAACTGGGTTAGGTTACTGGGTCGATGTCATATCTCTTTTGGCGTCACTTAAATTTCTGCAGACTATTTTGAAAGATGGTCTTGGGTGGGCTGTCAGTCGGTGTTTGGATGAAAGGAGTATTTGCCTAATCTTCTTTTGCTTCTGTGGCTGAGGATATGGACAGTGACGATGGAAATAGGTTACATATTCTTAACTTTTTGTTTTGATTGTTTGTGGAGTCGGAAGTTTCGTGTAGCTGCGATAGAAATGGCGATAAAAAGTTGAACGAAGTGCTGCATTGCTGCGTTTTTAAACTTTTGAGTCTCTTTTTTGGATTCCGGAGTTTTGAATGTCGAATGGGATTTTATTTATGACAGAAATGCTCTCGAATGACTGTTCTTTAGGTCGTACTGAACATTGAAAAACTTTTGTTCCGTGGGCTGAAATCGACTCGAAGAAAGCAAAGCTGCAAAATTTTGCATCAAAGTGTAAATGAAATGACTTGAAATCACCTACTACCCAATATAGACACCAATCTAAGCAGCTGCTATTTCTCCTCGTCCATCGATGAATTTGGCAGAAATTCATGAAGCTCACAGAAATACAGGAAGCATTTTGACAGTAATTCACGAAGCACCGAACACTAGCTAATCATTTTTACGCAAATTTGTTTGATTTGTTGTTCGTATTCACAGACACAAAATGTTCAAGGGGAAAGAGAAGAGGAATTTGGATCTGTATTGGCTCATTTGTGCTTAAAATGCTCTTTAATAGGATATAACCATGCATTTCTCGTCAATTGATTTCGAAATCCTCCGAGGTTAAAATTCACGTGACTTTTTGGCAACAATTAGCGTTCATTTGGTCTGCGAGTGAACATTTTGAAAATATGTTTACAATTTGCAAACTGGTGCTTTTGTTTAATGTTGCATGGCACAAATACCAAATAGAGTACGTAAATTAATAGCTGACGGCTCATTGAAGTTGTCCAATGATTTCGGCAATGATTGGTCCCCAACCAAATCAAAAATAAATGTTTTCTGAGTCAGTCACATTAAAAATCTATGCCTACATAGCGTCATAGCACAAGTGCTACATTCATCGTCTATCATTTAGTATTCGCAACATTACGATGATTTTAAAAATGGAACTTTATGGCTCAAAAATCGCCAAGAACTAAACGTTTATAGGGATAATGAATTACTTTAGTATGCCTTTAAGTAGAAGCGTACTAATCTTGGACAAAAAGGCATGTGGTGTCCACTTAACAGTCAAAATAAAGACGCATGCATTTTATTTTAAAATCCGCAAACACAATTTTTAATCACCTGATTTAGTCTCTAATAAATAATTTTTCTTTTTCTTTCAGGTAAGCTTAAATAAACCATATTGATCTTCTGTGATTAGTAAGTAAGTTCTGCAATAAAATAAAGTCTTTTGTTAGCTGTATTTAACTTGGTCTTCTAACTCGAATTTATCGGAGATTTTATTAGCCAGAATTGTTCTTTAGATTGGTAACCTTTCACAGCGAGAATAGGCTTAGAGCTACTAATTAAATTTATCTTTGGTCTTAATAAAAACACGTTTTTCCTAATAATTTTTGAATTGACATCATGTATTTAGTAACTTAGTTACTCAGCGAATGGCCTTTTGATGCATTGTAAACATAGTTCTATATTTGCGATCTGAATTTGAATGATACAAGTTCGGTTATTGGAATCGAATGGTTTGTTAGGTCACCTATAATTGCGGTTAAAAGCAACAGTATAATGAATTATTTAAATTTGTTGTTGGAATATTCTTTTATTTGCCATCATATTTTTCGGTAAAAGAATAAAAAATATCAAATGTTTGATGACAGTCCTGTTTTTTTATGACAGTGGCTCAGTGGCTGTAAATACGAACATATCGAATATATCAGCAGTATGATTTTGACTTACGAGTATTATTATGACAATTTTTTCCTGTAATAAAATCACACAAATAAAAAGCAGTATGTATACTCAGTGAGGCAGTTATATAATATTTAATCAGTCAGGTATAAAAAGTTGTATTGCCAATCCATTTACCTTGTGTTAGTAACTTTTGTGTTTCTTCAGTAAATTTTAAACACAGCTGCTTGATGAACAAGGCATGTCTATTAAATGAATGTACATTGTGTTATGTCATCCTTCTAAAACCAAAATCTGTTTACACGTGCTTTGTGAAACTATTCTATTTTCAAGGAAATGAACTCTATCATTTTGCAGAGCTGCTTTCGCTGCAAAAGCTGGCGTTTATTTTATCTTTTTTCTTTTCAACTACCATAAAAAAATGTAATAAACTATTAATTTAAAAAAATGTTCGCCATGAATTTGCTGAGAATAAAGAGTTTTGTCATTGCTTTTCATACTTTAACACCTGCAGCATTCGGTCTGCCAAACTATCTCAACTAATTTAGGTTAGGTTGATGTGGCCGGCTGCAGCAAATAACCCACAGCTGCACTTAGGCCAGATTAGGCCCATTGTGATGGCACATTGCGGACAAGACTCCGCATTATCAGCCGAACCAATTGGAGCTTCGTACGAAGCTGTAGAACCGTCCGATGCTGACGCAGGACAGATCGAACGGACTATTAAGTACTCGCCGAGATGTGTTCTTCTACGAAACGCTAAGACATCGCACGAATAAAGACGGTGGGAAATGGATTCCTCCTCCTATTCATCTCTGCAACTTCTACAAAAATCATTAACAGGGTCTCCTATTTGCTGCCATGTCTGAATTATTCAATGAAAAATTACTTACAAATCTAACAAAACTGTGTAGATTTATAGGGCTTTTAAAATTTTTTACGGTTTCAATTGATTCCATCGTACTTTTTTTCTGATTGCAAATTTATCGGGCGTTTCATTAGTGTTGGTATCAATGCACAAGACACTCAAAAAGAAATCCCCCACCCGGTGTGAAACAGCCCATTTAACTTCTCACCACAGCTTCAAATGTTTTCAGTTTGCGCAAACTCGGCTCGGAATCATTGATTTCACTATTTTCTTTCGCAATAAAAATCTCTAGGGGCAAGTGTCAGCGGTTCACTGACATCCTCCGGCTAACGAATGCACTCCTTTTTAATTTGCATCCCCTTTCAGTAGCCACATTTTTTTTTTCTGTAAGCCTCCAGCGTATAAATTTGCAATATGTCCTCTCTGTGGACTGAAACTCAAAGAAATGACTTTTTTTCACCACCAACAAAACTGGGATAAGCAGTATTTGCTCGACAATACACCTCCTGCCACACATTTCCACTCAAATCCTCTTCGTTTTTATGCCCCAAACAGCGTTCAGCTCATCCCATTCTTTTTTCTTCCTAAAGTAGAGCACCACCAACGTCCTCAGCCATAAATGCGGCCATTTGTTTTCGTTTCGTTTCTCCTTCAAATAAAAACGAAATGGTAACAGGAGTTATATCCCCCGCCTTGATTTTTATTTATTGCTTCCCCAATTTTCGTTTCATAAAAAATTTATTTTTACGATCTCCATCGTTGTCGGATGATTTAGTGTATCTAGAAATTGAGAAGAGCAGGTTAAGGAGAAGATGCAAGACACCTAATTCGATTAAGTAAAAGTTAGTTAGCAGCATAAATTTACATAACCTCACTACTGACTGATGAAAGCGTCGGAGCATGCTGCACGCATACAAAATGCCTTTTTCTTGTGTATATCTGACTCTTTATCTAATCGAAAGTGGTGGTTTTTTGCAAAACTAATCTTGAGTTGAGAATTTCGTAATAAATATGCAAAAGAGCAGCAGGGTGTCATTCAACTTTTTTCGTTCTCTGTTGGCCGTCTTCGGTATTGGGCGGACCCAATTACCCCGACCAGAATCCGAGGCGCCCGTAAAGAGTCCTTCTCCGGATATGGGCCATAAACGTAGATTGGGTTGGATTGCCGATTGCCTATTTTCTGCAATTTACAGAAGGGATTTTTTTCGTTCCTTCCTTTTTTTTATTTCACTCGACGGGGAGTGTAGGCAGACATTTTATTTTCGATTTTCTGTTTGTGTTCCTGCTTAAAGCAGATGAAAATGTTTTTATGCAAAACGAATGGGGAAAGTTATCGTATTTTTTTTTCGTCGAGATTGTTTTTAATCATAAGAAAAAGTTGAAATATGTGGACGATTTTGGTTGGTCGATTATTGTGGATGTTTTTGCAGTCGGTTGATTACGGAGGGGAGCAATCTCTGTGGTGGGAAAGAAGAAGCCACTGTGCCTAATGAGAATTTTATTGCGGTTAAAGCACCGAAAATGAAATCAAAATGTCGTTATCCCTAATGACGTGCGAGTGTAGGTGGTAGGGGAGCGGTGAGAGTACCTGTTTACGGGAAACGACTAACATTTCCATTAACATGAACAAGAAGCAAAAACCATTAATGTTTAAGAAAATACGTCGATATGCTTGCAAAAAATTAACTACACATATTTAAACACAGTTGAATATTGGGGAATGATTTAGAAGATGTTATTCAATTAGAGCAGACAACAGAAAAATTGAAATGTGTGTTGAACAGAGCAATGGAATTTTTGGCAAAAACATTTTTCTCTGATCGGCTTGTAACTTTATAATAAGTTTCTTAAATTTTCGATAGAAAAAGCGAAAAGAACATGCACTACATTCTCGGATTTGAATCTCAAGCACAGGCAAGATGATTTCGTATTATGAAGCTGAAAGATTTTTATTTGAAGACAACTGGTTCCGTCTTGGTTAATGGCAGATCATTTTTCCAAAAAGATAAGTGAAGATGACTTTAGGTTAGGTTTCTATTCTTCCTCAGACTCGAGAAAAGAGACTCTTTATTTGCCACAGCCTTTTTGATAGACTGGCAGTACTTTCCTTGGCCGTTACTTTTTTCTAATATCTTCTAAAATATGAAACACAGTTTTGAAATTAAGTGACTTTAGTTTTTGTATGTAATTAGCATTTCTGGTAAAAAAAAAAAGGAATTTTAAATTGATCACTAGGTTCGTTGCAGTAAAAGAAATAAAACTACCATACAGATCTAGGCGGCCAATTCACCGGTCCCGAACGTGAAATAAAATGCTCACCGAACTCGCCTCTCAATAAGTCCATTGTTGCGCGTGCTGTGTGGCATGTGGCACCGTCTTGTTGAAACCACATGTCATGCAAGTCAAGCTCTTGCATTTTGGGCAAAAAAAAGTAGGATATCATCTCACGGTAGCGCTCACCATTCACAGTTACGTTACGATTCGCATCATCTTTGAAGAAGTACGGTCCAATGATGCCACCAGCCCATCGCACCGCACCAAACTGTGACTTTTTCTGGATGCATTGGTAGCTCTTGCAATGCTTCTGGCTGATATTCACTCCAAAATCGACAATTCTGCTTATTTACATACCCATTGAGCCAAAAATGAGCTTCGTCGCTGAACACACGACGCATCGACAATTCTGCTTATTTACGTACCCATTGAGTCAAAAATGAGCTTCGTCGCTGAACACTTTCTTAACTTTCTTAACAGAGCACGCATTTTGATAATAAAATTTATTAATTTGCAAGCGTTGTTCGTTTGTAGTAAAAGAAATAAAACTACAGTCGCCTGGGTCAAAATTACCCGAGGGACGGATGAAGGTTAAAGCGCTTTGAGCTTATGAGTAACGATTTTGTACTAAGCGCCATTCAAATTATTTCTAAGGTCTCATACGATCTCAGATCTCTGTGATCAAATATTTTAAAATATTTGGATGACCACTGTGTGACTACAAGTTAGATTTACAAATTAAGGACCAGTGGGATAGGTTACGTTCAAGCTTTCTTCAAAAGTAGTCATTTAAACACTAAGTGTGTCTCAAGCAAAACGCCAACTATAACAAGCACCCATAAAAGAGGACCTAGCAAGAGCTGTGAACTTGATAGTATTAAAAAATGTTTTCAGTTTAACACTCTACTGTAACTTTCGATTGTAGTACCTATCTGAGCTTCAAATAAACTTGCTCATCGTCCTTAAAGATAAGCCGAAGACTATAGTTAGGAAAATGATTGATGGTTTTTTTCGTCCATCAGTCCTCTCGAATTTGCTTATAGGAAGAATACACCTTTACTGCTTGGCTTTAACAGCATTCATTTTAGAAAAGTCTTGCAGCTGAGTATTGCCTTACATCGGCTTATTATATTTGCTATGCAAAGTATTTCATTTCCCTAAGACTTGTGAAGTATTCCGACAGAAATAAAACCCGATTAAATCCTACCACCGAGTCTTATGTCACAAAGATCTAGAAACATACTCTACCACATAAAAAAAAAGCAATTTACGGTAAACACCTGCCTCGAAATCATTTTCCACATTAATTCTCTCCCTGATACCCATGAGTCGACGTCAAATAGCTTTTTTTTTCAATTAAATTTATAGTACACCCTGTGCAATGAAAGTAAGCACCTTAATAGCGGCCATGGGAGTGAGATACAGAAAAAACCCCGACCTTTATCTTCTTAATTGCGTTACAAATCGGTTTCACTGAGTTTTCAGAACTATTCACACGCAGCCTAAAGCCGTTCAGATGCCTCATAAAGATCATTGGATTTTGTTTTTCAAGTGAAATTTCCGGAAACCACTCGGAATGGCTCCACTTCGTGTCCGCATTTCAAAGGATTGGAAAATCCAACATGGCACAATGGCAATCTCTGATTAATCACTTCATCAGCATCACTTCCGTTCTGTTGATGCCTCTTCCCTCTCCATCGTCATGCACACACGCAGTGAACACATGACGAGCAATTAAAATTAATTCCAAGTACTTAAGATTCGTCTGTGTCTTCAAAGACCGATCGGATCTACAAAAAGCATTGCTTTCGATTTAATTGAGAGAACCCCTTTTTAGCGAGACTAATTGAATAGATTGTGATGGTTTTTCGGGGGCTAGGGTCAGTTTCTGCGTTTGGGGTGGATACTTCTTTATGAATACAGCCCACTGAGGGAAGAGTTTTCATTTGTTTTTGTTTTTCTTTACGACCTGAATAATGTCAGTGTGTCCGGTGTGCGGATTACACCGGTGACAGTGCCATCTCCATACACGGTGCTCTGCGAAATTGTGTCAAGTAGTTTAAGTATCACTACCAGTCACATCACATCACCATCACAGATTTGTATGGAGAGCTCCTCTCAGGTGGCCCCGGTAGAGAGCGTCTTGCTTTTAGGTTTTGCATTCAATTTTCTTCGTTGAAAGGGGGTTGTGGTGATTGTGATTTCCCCGCACGGTGTTGCAATGACTCGTATGCGATTTGCGCACAGCAACCGCAGCGTTGTATGCTTCTACACCTCTTTTAGCATGTTTTTTTTTTTTTTTTTAATTGCGAGTGTTTTTCTTTTTCTCGTTGATGATGAAAACGTAAGACAAGTACAATGCAAATTTGGTTTCACTTTTTTCAGTGAGGGCGTGTGCGGAGGCTTGTGAAAAACGTTTTGTTGCATTTCTAAGTGGATGAGGTGAACGGAAGTGACTTGAAACGCAGTTGAAGTTGCCACCTATGATTTTAAAAAATTGACTATACTTTCACTTGTAGCTTCCGCCGTTGATTAACATCCGAGGTCGTATTGTTTTTTCTTTTTGATTGCGTGCTTTCGTTAGCACGCCCCGTATGCAATTCATTCCGGGCTTGAAACTTAAAAATATCTTGCATAATTCAAAATTGTAGTTCCACAGGATTTGCTCAGTTTTTGTCCCATAGTCACAAATGAATTGCAAACATGATAACCGAACAATAAAGAGCTTTCGATAATTGGACGTTGATGGTTGTTGAAAATAATGTCGTTAAAAACATCAAAGACATGTACACTCTGCAGAGGTTCGTTGATGTCGACGGAATTGGTATCTACAGTTGCGGTCAAAATAATAGGAGTGCTGCTTTTTGAAGGATACCTTTTTGCAACTTGAGTAATATCATGCTAATGATTTCAGTAATTGAAAAATCATTTACTCCTTTCAGTTATTATTCTAAAGTAGAAGAACATTCCAAAAGTCCCAAAAAAAAAATATTCTCTCACACTGCTATTATTTTGACCACAGCTGTACGTCTTGTCTAATTGTTCTTTAAGATTCTATGAAAATCCGATGATACGTCAACAATTACAAATCAGTCTTGCATATTTCTTATGTACAGAATGTAGATAATTGTCATGAAATCTGCGATCGAAGATTGACGACTCCTCCCCTTAAAAAGGTCTGGGCAAAATAACATCAAAAAATATTTGCCAATTGGAAAATAGTCGCCAATATTTAGAAAGTATTCGAACTAAATCTGTGTTCTTTCGCCTAAATTGGACTGGTCACGCTTTTAAAATAATTGCAAAGTTCGTCATCTCTAGGCGAGGATCATAAATTTCAACTGGGGTTTGACTGCACTGAATCATTATTACCTAATAATTCAATTTGTAAGCAGAACAGACTAAGAAATGTTTCACCATCGTCCCCTTTCGTTGACGAATCACCATTCAAGACGTTTTTCATGTCATTTGCCGCATAGAATTAGAAAATGATTCCTATGATTCCATGCATTAGGGGTGAAGGCTAATTGCCCAATTAAAAGAACAATATTAGTCATAGTCCCTTAAATTAAAAACACACAAAACGCATCTCTTTAAAGCCCCCACCAAACAATTCTATTTCATTAATTTCTGTCTGTTGAGTTGATGACAAACGTCACTTTATGCACTGGAGCCAAGTTGACAGATAGTTTGACAGCTAACAGGACCATTAAAAGTTTATTGCAAACATCTTTTCTGCTTATGGCCAAAATTAGTCCATTTTTTTGCGGCTCTTTTTATAGTTTATACATAAAATCTGCCTGCTCGAACCACACCCACAACGTCGGTTGACGTGGAAATTTGTGCAGAGCAAAGGCCACACCCTTTACTGGTGCACAATTGTTTCCAGATTCAATGTTTTTATTGCTTGCCACGCCATGTTAACTTTGTTTTTGCATTTTTAATTTCCATCGATCCATGGAACTGCTGTTTTTAGTACTATTATTGATTACCCCCCACCGTTGTGGTTATTACTCCGCTAAAGTGTCTTGTTCGTGTTTAAAAATAAACCAAATCGTTCCACTTTCTTAGCACTCTCGCGTCGAATACAAGAAATATCAATTAACATAAAGGACATGTGGTCACCATGGAATCCGACGGAAACAAATAGCATTTGGGCATGAGAGCATTGCGCCATTGTTGGTCTGTTGGGCTTAAAACGTACATGGTCCGTGTGTACACAGAAAGAGTGGGCCAATCTTGCGGTGCAATCTTGAAAACTGAAACGAAAATTGAAACTGGTTTTTATCATGAGAACATATTTTTTGCTGGGAGATTGTAGGTATATGAACTTACTGGTTGGCGAAGATGTCGGCGTTGTGAACGAAATGGTTGTACTTCCGGTGGAGCTGGTTGCAATCGACCTTGAGAAGATATAATGAGCGATATAAAAGTTGAGCTTGTGTCTACAGGCTGAGAATGAGGTTAAGCGAGAGAGAAAAAAATAAATAAATAGGGTCTTGAAATGAATTACACGGGGATTAGGCGGCAATGACAAGTGAAAAATGGCCACGCCGTTCAGTCAGTGTGGGAAGTTGTAAGATTGCGATGATACGTGATGACAGAATTCAGCGGAACTGGACATGAGTGGATCTATACGAACAACTTATGCATTAATTTGTAAAAAATTATCGAATCGAGACTGTGCGCGAAATCTTCACCTTCATACCTTTGAAGGTTGAGAGGTTATGTGAAAACATTGTTGACATTCATCGAAGTTACGTGAAAATTTTGTTGATATTCATCGAAGTAAAAACCTTCCTCCTGCCAACTTTTTTGCTTTATCATTAAAAGCAAAAAAACCAACTCCGATTGATTAGTAAATAGCCAATATTTTTTTAGCTATTTTTTTAGCTTTTAAATTTAAGGTTTCCTTAGAACGAAACAATACTTCCCCGAAAATAGAGCCATTTGCTTTTTTTTTTTAAGTTTTAAGGAAATTAGCTCCTTTGATTTGGGTAACGAAAATGGCAGCATTGTATTTACTTATCACATCTGTGTGCGGCAAGTTTAACTCTTTATCTACAGCTTAGTTTTCGAGATTAAAAATATTAAATTTGATGTATTTTTTTAAAACGAAACAATACTTCACCGAAAATAGAGCCATTTGTTTTTTTTTTTAATTTTTAAAAATTTGTTTTTTTAAAATTTTTTTTTTTATTTGGGTAACAAAAATGGCAGCATTGCATTTAGTTATCACATCTGTGTGCGGCAAGTTTAACTCTTTATCTACAATTTGTGTCATTTGAATTTTTCTAGCATCTAAGATAAAGGGAAACGAAATCACTCTCGGATGAATGTAGATCCGGATATCAGACCCAGACACCGTCAATTTAGGGGAAAAAGCACAGATTTAGTCTGAATACTTTCTAGATTTTGGTGAGCATTTTCCAATTGGGAAATGTTTTTTGAAGTTATTCTGTCCGTGTCATTTTAAGAGACAATTTTAGGAGTCGTCCCTCATCTGTCTCAGGCTTCATGACAATTATCTACATTCTGTATATAAGAAATATGCAAGACTGCTTTGTAATCGTTGCTGCACCATCCCAAAAAAACTTCTTCAGGACTGTTCTTTTCTTACCAAATCTGCCATACAATTTGTCAGTCTTGGAGTCCCATTTCAGTCAGAAGTTGTGAATCGGCCTATTTGAATTCGAATTCATTACAAGAGAATTCGGGTTTTTGTTCGGCGTTTTCTGTGTTTGGTGCTAAAGTGGAAAGACATGATTAGAAAGTCGACGCTTTTTCTCGCCGTTCAGAATGCCACTAGACTTGGCCTGAAATACTTACCTCTTTTCAGGCACGCAAACTTTTTCGACCAGCTTTCTTACGCTTCATTTATTTTCCAAATTGTGAACGCTCTTTTCTAAAAAAAAAAACTTGTTAATTTAATTCAACGGGAAATTTTCATTTCCTCCTATTTTTTTTTTCACAGTGTGCTTTGCTTACACGACTTTCGAAGCGTTTGAAAATTTACGTGAAAAAAATAAATAGAGGAAGAAGTTCCGCTTTATTTCTCATTCCATTCGCCAAATAAACTGGCAAAGGCTCGACTTGCTGTTATCGATAATTGGCCACGTTTCTTTTCATGGCTCTAACAGAATGTGGATAAATGAAATCAATAAGGATATCGCAGTTTCCACCTCCCCGACCCCGCATTGCCGAAGGACAAAGAGAGCTGACAAAGCCACCACTTCGCTTGCATAATCCTCCCCCGTCTGCAACAAAAAGAAATGTTGAAAAGAAGACGTTATCGATATACAATCGGCCCACTCAACCGCCCAGAAGAGATATCTTAACACACCCCCATCCAGATGACAGATCTGTCAAAGATGGAAGCAAAACAACTGACAGAAGGATATCCTCGAGCCAGCAGAAGAATAAAGAAAAGAAAATTTATTATGTGTCCACCAAAGAGACACACCGAAATGCAATCGATATAACCGGCTTGGCTACCGAGAAGCAATCCAGGGCAGGGCGCTAAGTAAAAATAGTTGTCGCCATTGTGTAGTGAATTTCTAAGGCTGCTCTACTGTTAGTTGTGTGTTGAGTTTTTAAAAATAAATAAATAAAAAAAAAAGATTTAAAATCGTTTGGAGTGTTATTTATGTCCTTCTGGGTTACGTTCTCAGTGCGACGACATACGAACAAATTTTCAAGTGTGTGCTCGCGTTTACATTGATCGATGTCTTCGGATGAAAATAGACCAAGGCGGCTGTGTGACTCAGAAGACGCAGAGATGTTTTCGGCGGCGGCTTTCTCCAGTGGTATATGCTAATGGAAGTGTTTCTTGTTCTTTTAATGTGACGTCGCGTAAAAAAAGAAATGAATTACTTAATTGATATCACCCATAGGATGGGCATTACTAATTTGTGTCAGTCGCTTTGTGGGGGAGTGGAGCTTAGTCGGAGAGTGGAGCTTAAAAAACTCGCCCTCCGATCGTAAAATGTCGCGGGTGGAGTTCGATAAAGTTCAAGGTTTTGGCAGTAAAATTTACATTTTACTGCTCGAGGGACTGTGGTACAGGACTAATATGAGAGCGTAGTCAGTTGAATTCAAATTTGAAAAATGAAATAAGAGATCTCAGAATATTCATGGTGATTTAAAATCGCCTGTAAATTAGTTGAATGGGAAAAGTCTACAGGTTTATTTTTATGGCCTATGGTATTAGATAAAGATTTTCAATTGTCGTAAAGCCGCCTACAATTTTAGTGGTTCTGCGGGGCTAGCAATGCGCTGAAAGAAAACATTTTTTTAGTAGTAATGTTTATTGGTCTTTTAACTTTATAAAAATATTAATTTTACCTAAAAAAATAAAATAAATAAAAAATGACGTCGTTCACAATATGAAAACAAAAAAAATGCTCCATGATTTGCATGACAATTCCAGCAAATACTGATCGCAAAATTAAAAAAAAATCTTGGCGAATAAAGTTGTAGCTATAAAATGTTTTTTTCGTCATCAATTTTGCACTTAAATTATTTTCATAAAATTACATTACATTACAATGGGTGTAACAGCCCGTTGCGAGACAGAGCCTAGTTTTTGGCGCCTTCACTGTGTTGTGTGCGAGGTTTGTCAGCCGTTCGCTGGAGGTGGGACAGTGAAAAATTTGGCGTGTGTATTTTTATAAAATTATCAAATATGATTATCGAAAATCCAGCTCGATTGAGATTATAAAACGATTTCAAATCTTTAAAAAAAGTTGCATAAGAATTATTAGAAACTATTAGTTATCATACGCGCGGTGTCGGAAAAAGTTGTTTCAAGAAAAACGCGTTCAAAGTTTTCACCATACCAGCATCATACTTCAAAGCTTCAAAGTATAGAGAACAATAATTTGTAAAAAAAAAAATTCATTTTTTTGAAAATTCAGACGCATGTAACTCCTTAAGGTCCATTCATTCAATAATACTTTGTATAAACTCAGGCTAAGTGGCTATATATGGCGAACATTGTTCTCCAATCGTTTGATGTGACAGAGTCCTTATGGGCAACAGTATTTTGCCTTTCGGACTTTATCTTAATGAGTTCGCAGTTGTGTCTACCTGTTCCTTCGCCTTACTCGCAGATAGGACCGAAAATCTGTCGCAGAACTTTTACCTATAGGTCAGCTCGGCTTAATTCTCTAAGATAAGTGTCAGTTAATTGATATAAGTGATTTGTGGTCGTAATCTTGGTCCATGGCAGGTTAACAGGGTCGCACGTTCAACGAAATGAAAGAGGTACTTTTGAATTTGCGATATTTTTCCCCTTCGTGGCAGTTATCAAAAGTTTTCTCAAATTTGCCGACAGATTTCAAAGACAAATATCATTTCACAGATTCCAACTGCTTTGGCTGCGTGGCTTAAACGCGATAAGAATGTATTCAATAAATGTAACCAACTGAAATCCTCCATCACGGTGTACGGACACTTTTGCAAAGCACTCAACTCAAGCACAACTCCAGAAAAGCTTTTTCACAAATCAACTTCCTGGTCGGTGTGTTTGTTCTTCAACTTAAGTACCTTCTGTTATATTCGCCACAACTCTTATTTTTTATTGTTGAGTAAATAAAAATAACCAAGCTAATTGTTAAAACTCGATTTCAACACTCTCTCTGCTTCTTTTCTACCCGTATTTCTGACGAACGTCACTGCAAAGGTTAAAGTTGAATGGCCAATGCCTTGATGTCAATCTGGTATTTCAATTTAGAAGCGTACATTCTTTTCAATTATCCTCATAGACTTTTCATCTCTAGAAGAGAGTGTCACTATGCGATATGTTTTTACTATTTGTTGTTTCTTTCGCAAAAACATTACTCGTAGATATATGATACACGAGTTAATTAATTCGCCGACGAATGACAACGTCGCGGTCGTATCGAATGGCTTTCATTTGAAACTCCCCACACATACGGAGCAGAGTGTGGTGAGAGTTTCGTGAAAAGAAAACTCTTGTCATCCGCCACAAAACACTAGACTTTCACATAGCAACAAGTATTAAATTTTAATTAAAGACCATACGTTTTACTGAGCATATCCAGCTCCTTTAAACATATGAAACGGGAATTTAATTTGGGTTCGACGTCGGCGGATGTGAGCAAATAGTTATTTGAATTCGATGGAATTTGATTGAATCATTCATTAGGCCGGATGAGTGCTGTCATTTTTCTTTTTATTGTGTGCCAGATGTGGACGTTGCAACAGCTGTTCGACGCGGGGAACTTATTACATCTTTGAAATGGGAAAATCGGATTAAAATGACATCAGAGTTAGCATTTGCATGCGAGACAAAGGAACGCGGCTGTCGCGTCTCGGCCGCTGTTGTCATCGGTCCATATATGCCGGTGTGTGACTTGGAGTGCATATTCAGTTTGAGTATGGGTGTCATCCTACGTAGAGTCGTTGCCTTGTGCGGCTTTGGAGAAATTAAATTGAGGCTGGGTTGAGCTTTGTTACACGCGCTGAGTATCAACAGGTGACAGTATTGATTGGAAATTGCGCTTTAGGAGCGTGGAGGCATGCGATTTGGCGACTGTTTTGGTCACGGAAGGAGTTTTTATTGATTCAGAACAGAAGGAATTTAGTGGTGTTTGGAAATCACTCGATCAAAGAAAGTAATGAAGACATATTGATTTAGGGTTATGGGTGCTGCACTCGTCGTTGGATCATACGTTTATTAGGTTCTCACCATGAATATTTTTGAGTTTTTCAAAAGAAAATTGTCAGAAAAGTAGTTGACCACCCGTCACTCATACATTTTCTCATTCCTTTCAAAATTAAATTGTTATTTGCCTTTATAATCAAACAGTTTCCACGTAGTTGCAACCTATCTCATCACTTTTGTCCATAATCCGATTCAGAAGCACCCAACTGTCATTCAATCTCCCTCTTGTGTCGGCTAAGCTGTCACTTTCCACATCGAACTACTGTCGTAAATTCGAAAAACCCCATTACAACTGTCATCGTGGATCAGTTAATCGAAAGGCTAAATCCATTCAATACAAATATCAGAAAGTGACAAACAACTTTGTATTCAACCTGAATGACTGCACGATGCACAACTAAACACATACACACCAAGCAAAGTAATAAAAATCCACAAACTCATCAAGGGAGCCGAGGATTCACTTAAGCCCCGACGAGAAGTAAAAGTATTTTCGTGTTCAGACGAAGGATCTTTCAGTTTTCTTTTACTGTCGTCGTCTGTAGTTTTATGATCTCGAATGACTGACAATGTATGAAAATGGAAAATATTCATAACTTTCGTGTGCATGATGACAATTTGGCGGAAGTAAAGTGGCCAACGGAGTAGCACTTTGTCGATGGAAGTAAAAGCAGAAGGGAACGAGTTTGTGGATTTCCATAATCGGGAGACAATGAGTGCATTGTCGTTGACGGAAGAAATATGCCACAAAGTTTATGGGCATGCATAATTTAGGTGGTAGCGTCAACGGATAAATTTTCAACAACTCGATAGATCTTTTGTGCAATTTTAGGGAGCCAAAAGAGGGAGAGAGCTCTTAAGGGTCATAGAAAAAATTTTCCATTTGAGTCTGTGCATGTGGGCAGTGCTCGACCACATGGGTACTCGTGGCTAGAGGGTAAAACTCGTAAATTCCAACACACCGCTTTTATGGTCGCATATGATGATAGTGGAAAATCGACGGTGGACTAGCCGTAAAGTTTCAACGTCCTAAAAACATTATTGATAAAACAATTCAATAGGTTTTCATTATTTAGCTTGATGTAACTCAATAGGTTCTTATTTAGTGAAATTCTAGAAAACAATTTGATTGAAACACGTACATTTTAAATTAAATTCAGGACATCTTAAAAAGTTTCCTCGAAAACGGTAAGAGTACTTACATTACGTTGAAGAATAAACGAAATATATAAATTTGTGGTTATTGTAAAAAATTAATGTGGAAAATCAAAGTAATCGAGGCCTTTAGTGTCCCAGATCAACAAACAATTGTAAGTTACATCCGATTGGGTTTCTTTCTATTGTAAAGAGTTTTTCAATAAGAGCTTGACAACTTTTTTTTTTGAAATAAAACGTAAACCATTTAAGATATTTCAGAAACTTCATTATCGGCTTGAAGTACAATCAAAACATTTATGAATGGACTTCGTTCATACCTATGACCATCGCGGGCACGTTTGCAGCGGTCGATTCTTTGGACCCAAGTTTGGATCACATATTTCCCCCGAAACAGCCGCTATTTCACATTCAATATTGGCTCTGAGCTCTTCCAACATCGTCGGTTTGTTGGCATAAACCAATGACTTAACGTAGCCCCAAAGAAAATAGTCCAAAGGCGTTAAATCGCACGTACGAGGCGGCCAAACTCTTCAATAAATCGATTGTAACGTGTGCTGTGTGGCTTGTGACACCATCCTGTTGAAACCACATGTCGTCCAAGTTCATATCTTCCAATTCGGGACAAAAATAATCGGTAATCATGGCGCGATAACTCGGGCTATTCACAGTAACGTGGTGACGATCATTATCGTTGACGAAAAGATATGGCCCAATAACGCCGCTGGCATGCAAACCGCACCAAACTGTTATTTTTTATGGATGTAGTGGTGATTCATGAAGCATATGTGGATTTTCACCTGGCATATACATATCTCTTATTTACCAACCCATTAAGCCAAAAATGAGCTTGAAGTTAAAGCTTTTAAAGTTGCGGTCACCGACTTCCGAATTTCGGAAGAACATTTTTATAATTTGCAGACGTTATTGAGTTTACTGAACAAATTGACAATGATTAGTGAAAGGATGCGTTCACAAATTAAATTCAAAGTTGTCAAGTCCCTATTTCTGAATATTGGAATTCCGGAATAATTTTTGAACTAATTGCATAGTCGTGCCTCCGGTCCCGTGGGCTTGCCCCCTAGTCTACTGACTATCCTTGACTACATAGTTTGCTACTTCTAGTATTTTTTATACAGAAATTTGGAATCAAAATTAAAAAAAAAATTAAAGTAAGTTTATAATCTGCAACTCGTTTAAAGTGGATAAATAATTGTCGTTCGTAAAATATGCGAGGGTAGTCTGAAAAGTTTCCGACCCATTTGATATAAGACATTTTTTCTCAAATTTTCCTTCTATTTTTCCACATAGTCTCTATGTATAATTATGAGATATAACATCTCTCTAACCCGTCCAAATAGTACTTGGCATTTTTCTCTGCAAAATAATTGTTCACGAAGGTGATTACTCCTCATTTGACGTAAATCTCTGTCCTACGTAGCGCAGTTTTTAGACGAGAGAACAAAAAGGTTGAATATGGTGAGTAAGGTGGATGATCAAGCAGTTCAAACCGTAATTCGTGTATTTTCGTCATGGCAATCGCTGAATTGTGAGACGGCGTGTTATCTTGGTGAAACAAAACACACAAAAAACACTTATATCGGACACATTCACCACTGTCAACTAAAAATTGCACGTCCAAAATGGCTGAAACTTCGGTGAGTAACAGTGAAAAGATGCACAACTAGCATTCACTTGCTTTTATGGACGAGTGCCGCTATCTTTACGTTGCGGTCGGAAACTATGCAGACGACCGTCGTATAAGGATTATTGGTTCACATTCTTTATATTTTGATTGATTTTGCATAGGAAACTGCATTTAAGCAGCTTCTTGGACCTTTGCGCGTATAACTTGTACGCGCTTATATGCTATTCATGTGTCATTATAAAAATGTTCGAGGTTTTAATTTGTAGTTTAAAGTTGATTTTCTATGATGGCGTCTGATAGATCTGTAGTCTCGTTTCGTAAACAGAAAAAAAGAGAAATCATTTTTCCTTCTCTTCAGTCTCTAAGCAGACTCCTTTTGCGTTCTGCGTCAGTTTCACAACCGTTTTGTTTAGTTTTCAGCAGTAGCCACTCGAACAACAATAGACATTCAAATCATTTCTGCATTTCTCAGAAGTTCGTTCTATTCTATGATGATCCAACGAACAAAAACATACGTTCCTGAGTCATGCCCAACGATAAAGACAACGAAGCTCATAAACGGCTGAAACGTGCAAAACAAACAGAATTCTAACATAGGCACGAAGTAAAAGTGCACTTCACATTGCTGCGGCCGATTTTTTTATAGTTCATGGTCACTGTGGGCTGCACCATGTTGCCGCCGTGTGACACGCATATTCTGCCCACGTCGCGGATGCATCAAGGCTACTCATCAAACCAGTGTGTGGGTTCGTTCACCGTGGACAGAGCACGGGGTGTGAGCTGTGCACATTAACACGAGTCGTCCCTTCCTTGTAAGAGGCTCGCCTGCAACTCCACCCCTATTGTGCTCCATTTGCCAATCAGCGAGCCAGAGGCCGAGAGGGGCGTCCCTCGTGCTGCTCGAGCACTTCCCTTAACCATGTCTGGCAGTTAATCTTAATTAAAATGATTGTCGGTACGGAATAGCAATTAATGCTCAGCCGGAATGTGTATCCGGCGAAAATAACAAACAGGGATGCCTCCCTGTAGTCGTGCCTGCTTTACAATTGAGTCATATTTTTATTTTCGTACATCATCGTCGTTGGACGGGTGTCATGTCTTCCTCAAGCGGATGGTTCTTTCAGCACGTAAAACAAAAACTTAATGAGCTGCAGGCGAAGGCATACAAAGAGCGTAGTTTGTGTTTTAATGATGCCTGACTCGTTTATGTTGCAAAATAACAAAAGATAAATCACACGACTAACCTTGAACTAGTCTCGAGTCTTGGAGAACTGTCATCTGCGTCATTTTGACAGCTCTCCAAAGAATCCCAATGATGTGGACGAGACGACAATGACAGCGGATTGTCGAAGTATCGCGTTTCAAATACACGGGAAATCGAGAACGCAATTGATTCTGATCGTGTTAACCGGAAATTTTTTTTGATGAGAAACTGGATTGTTTTTTTTTTTTTCGTTCGTTTCATTTGTCACATCACACAGGTGGGGAGAGTAATCTGATCGGGTTTTGCTTTTCGGTCGGTAATTCGCCGACTGTGTGTTTACGTAACGATTAATTGGATGAACGAGTGCGGTGTTAATTGCGCTGAGCAATCGCTCGCTGGCAATTTGATTTGACGGCGTAAAATGGGCAAAAGTAAAGCAGGAATCAAAAACACTTGTAGCCGATGCGGAGTGGCATGACGACTTGGCACGGAACAAGTTTAATCGATTGAGAAAGAAAAAATGTGCCGTCGAGGTGAGGAAGAAACGACTTTTTGAAGAAAATGGGAAATGGAAAAGCAGCTTTTGTAAACACCTTAGAGCGGTGTTAGGGACGTCATTAGAGAATTGTTATGAGTACAATTTTCAAGAAGAAAAAACCAAGTATACGATCAAAAATATAAAAGCTTAACAAGTAGGGTAGAGCGAGGCTAGTTGGCCCACTTTTTACTTGAACTCTCATAATTACCAATCTAATCATAACACAACTATGAGGCTAGGATTAATTGAAAAATAGAATATCTGTGTTCTCTATGCAAAAAATTGAAAATGTGTAATCGCAGAGGAATAATATTGTTTCAGATGCCCAACTTGCCCAACTAGCGGGGCAATCGTGCTAATCAAATGAAAAAGTTGGAAGTCGTCTTAGCTGACGATTTCCTCAAAATTAAAGTTCGTCTGTCTCAAAGAATCAAAGACCTCCATTAAGAGGACATACGGCTTATTTTTCTAGATACTTTATAACATAACAGAATTTGTTTCTCCTAACGCCAGTTTGTGCCTACGAATTCGTAAATCGTCTTTAAATAAAATTAACGCAGCTTGGATGTATTTTTTATTCGACTGAAAAAGATTCAACTTCAACTATAAACCTGGCAGGAGAACAAAGGAATGAAAGAAGGTGGTCGTAGATATTTCAACAACCCTCTAACGCTGCGCTGTTAACTCCGCACTCAGTTTCAGTCGAACTCCTTCACAAAAAAAAAAAAAACGAAATCAATATTTTGACTACAAGTAAACTTTATTATAAACCTTGAATTACAGTAAAAAAAATTGTAAACCTAATAAATAACACATTTGTCGGCGGGATTCATCTCGGAGCCCAGCGGGCAGTGAAACTCCCGGGAGAACTCCTTCATATTCGCGAGCGGTCCATTCACTCGTATACGTTCCACGCGATTGGGCTTGTCCCATGGGAAGAATCCCAACGGAGTATCGTCATCGTACGTCGCTGTGCAGAAGTTCTGGGCGTACGCGATGAAGAACAGCTGCGTATTGGTGTAGTCGACGTCAGAGAGCGTCTCGTCGTACAAGATGTGCGGTTCCACAGTCTTCTGCAGCCACATTAGGTACGCACTGAAAGAGATATTCAGCGCTCCGTTGTCCGCGATGAATTCCCTGATCTGCTCGTCGAGCTCAGACGCTGGCATGCGGCTGTTCTCGCCGACGCTGCCGACATACTGGTCTCTGAAGCATTTCACCTGCTCCTTGTAGAGGTCGGTGGAGTTCTGGTCCCACCAGAAGCGCATGGCCGCCGTTTCGTCGTAGTTCCAGCCGACCTCGTCGAAACCGTGGACCAGCTCGTGGGCTATGAAGAAGCCCAGAACGGCGTATTTGTAGGCGCTGGGTGCGGTCCGGTGGTAGACCGGAGGCTGGATCAGGCCCAGGGACATGCGGATGATGTTCTGCAGTGGGCTGTAACCGACGTTGATGTCGGGCGCCTCCACCTCGGCGCCGAGCGTTCGGGCGCTGGCGTCGTAGTAGAGTTTTCGGACGTTCCGCCGTTGCTGGAGCTCTAGCAGAGCCTGGATGTTCTCCCAAAAGAGAGCCTTGTCGATCTTCAGCGAACTGTACTCGGTCTGGAGGGCGTCCCGCGCGTAAGTTGGGAACTTCAGCTGCATCCCAGTGAGCTTGTAGATGGCCTGCCTGCGGGTAGTCTCCTCGATCCACAGCTGGCTGGCAAGGTCGATCTTGAATGCCTCGCGGAGTTTGCTCCACATTTGTTCGATGTCGTCGACGACTTCGGTGCGGAAAGCCTTGCGGTGGTAGATCTCGCCCACGACCTTCGGGAAGTACTGCAGCGACTTCTCGATGCAGAGCCGGGATCGCTTCTTGGGGTCGTTTTCGTCGGGGAAGTTCATCGTTGAGAGAGCGCGGTACATGATGTAGTTGGCGACTGTGCGCTTCGACGTGGTGCGAATCACCTTGGCCAGGTTTGTGAAGTAGTCCTCGTTTTGGAGGTACACAGTCTGGGGGATGGGCTGGCCGAAGCTGCTGGTCACGAAGTACTGGAAGTCGATGCTGGGGAATTGGGCGTTCAGTTCACCGAGGGTCTTTCGTGGCAGGTTTGGGACCACATCAAAACCGTCGTCGTTCGCGGACATTCCGCGACAAAGCGTGACTTCGAAGTCGTAGATCTCGATGGCCAGTTTCCGGGCTTCGCCCTCGCTTAGGTCAAACCAGTAGGCCATGTTTTCGACCACCTCGTGCTCCACCGGCTGGTACTGGTTTTGGCCGAAGTCGTTTTGTTTGCATTTGGCCCGCGGCAGGATCGTCGTGGGCTCCTGGACGTAGATCCGGCTGTCGCGCTGATTCTGGTAGTCTGGCTTGATTTCCAGGCCGATGATGATGTCCATGCCGTACTTGTTGCGCAGGTTGCTGACCTCGATCAGCCAGTTGTAGTTGTGCTCGCTCCAGCGCTTATCCACCGCAGGCATGCCGCCGTTCAGCTTCACGAAGTTCGAGAACGTCTGCTTCACCGAGCGCGACACCTTATCGGCGTCCATGCAGGACGCGTAGAAGTCCTTGACACGGCGTCCCACGTGGCCATCGTAACGGGTGACGCGCTCGTCTAGCAGCTCCTGCAGCTCCTTGTAAACCTTGTCTTGCAGCTGCTCCAGTGGAGAGTTGATCGGCTTGTCCTCGGTCGCCGGGTGAAACTTGTGCCAGTTGCCGCAGGCGAATTCGTAGAAGTCGGTGCACGGGTCGACGGACTGGTTCATGTAGCGGCAGAGTTGAGTGGCACGCGGCACGCGGAACTCGTGTAAGTCGCGATTCTGCAGGCGGCGCACGGGCACTTGGAAGGCGCACGCCTGGAAGAGGCACAATAGGAGAGCAGCACTGCCAAAAGTTCGAGCTGTCATTGTGCGATGTTTACTAACTGATTCGAGGGTTTGCTGTGAGCAAGCGGCTGGGGCCCAGAGCGGCTCTTATCGCCCATCAATGGCAACCGAAGGCAGTGGAGATTAGGATGGACTCACTCCGTCAGTCGGCGGGTTATCGGCGGGAGCAAGTGTGGCTGATAGCGACTACACACATCCGAGTTTGGTGTTTAGCGTTGGGCTCGTCGGCAGAGATTCTCAATGGGATGACATCACGAGTGAGCAGCTACGGGAAGAAAATCAACAAAACGCTGCGTAACCTTCGCCAGGGCTAGAGATTTGTGATAGGCTCCATTCATGGCCTCTGCAAGCGATTGTTGCGGAATACGTCGTACTTTGAACATTCTTATTTCTGAAAGTGAAGGAGAGTACCGCTTTTTGATATGCAAGTCTTTAGTTTCATTAGGTCGATATCGATAATTTAGGTCTTTAAGACGTAGTCTCAAAGTTGCATTTCAGATTTTGTGTGAACACCTATCGCTGATTGTGATAATCTTCTTTTGGCCATTGTATGAAATTGCACAACACAAAAAAAAACCTTTCTAAGATTTTATTGAGATGAATCACACGTTCTTTTTATATTTATTAGCAACGGATTAAAAAGCAAACTATTTATTCTGTTTATTTGTGTACTAATTTAAAAGCTAATCAATATTTTCCCTTCTTCTCTTTCCAGGCAAAGCTTCAAACTAAATTTCTATGTAAAACTAAATAAGTGCTCGAAAACAAAAAACAAAAAAAAAAGCTTTTTGTAGATGTTAATTAGTAGAAATTTTTAGTGCTGGATGCTTGCATTAAAATTGATGATAAACGATATATACACACGGTATGCATTAAAAGAAATTGATTTTATTTTTTAAGAATTTACTTTCCATTTTTGTTTTTTATTTTCTTTTTATAAATCTACCCCATTTGCTTTAAGGAAATTCCACATTTAATTTATTCTAAACTTTGTCTTAACAATTTCGTGGTCTTCTTTTGGAACACATCCAAGTTGTGTTAATGCGTTCCAAACGATGTGGAACGTAATTGTTGTTGCAAAAAGAAAAAACTATTCAATGTCGCACAGTAAAAGTCCCAT
Source organism: Syritta pipiens (assembly GCA_905187475.1). NCBI lineage: Eukaryota > Metazoa > Arthropoda > Insecta > Diptera > Syrphidae > Syritta > Syritta pipiens. The sequence goes on along the minus strand of LR994572.1, from coordinate 32,038,481 downwards.
TAAGGGAAATTTATTGTGTTGAATATTTCCTTTTCTCTTTCTTATCATATTATACACTGTCGTTCGAGTGTGCTTCGGCCCTTTGGTCCTTCAGTCCTTTTGTCTTCTATCTCTCGTCCTTCTTATGACCACAAAGTGTAATGTAGTCGTTCTATTTTTCGTTTTTTTTTTTTTTCTTAAAAATGTATTGGAAAAAAGGATTCGTGTGTAATTTATTGAAATTTTATGCAACATTCATATATGTTTTTTGGTAGTCTTTATTTTCGAAGTAGGTGTTCCTAATGGAGCGAATATGTGTAATGAATGAGCATGTTTATTGTGTTATAATGCCATTTAAATGTGTTTTTTTATTTTATCGATGTTATGAGAGAATAAATCGGTTTCGATTTTGTTCAGAGTTATGAAAAATGTCGGAGTTTTGAGATTGTGGTCTCTAACTTCGACTTAATGGAAATAAAAGTTGTAGAATGAAAAAAATATGAAAGTAAATCTAGCTACCAATAAATGCTGCTGCCATTTTCTATTAATCACTCCTATTCCCAGATCCGTCGCGCCGGGGGGAAACGTTTCCTGAAATCGCAAATTTCCTATTCCTATTTCAAATAATTGTGAGCAATTTGCTGATAATTTATAAATGTTGATAGGCTAAATTTGTTATCTCTAATAGTAACACTCAGAAAAATACTCTACCAATTGCAATAAGATCATTTTTTCGTAAATATATGCATTAAAAGTAGCATAAAACTTGGAAAAAAATTAGTGGTTGCAATGAATAATCTTAAACAGGAACCAATTGACAATTTACGCTGTCGAAGTACAAGGGAAAATTGTTCGTTCCTCTCCAGCGAATGATGTCAGTAATACAGTGCGTCCAGCGGATAGCAGAATACCAGAGATACAAAGATTTATCCATCCCATCTTGAGCATTGAAACTTTCAGAAATTCGTTTTTAATCACACTCATACGTAAGCACATAAATGCGCAGGCATAAGCAATCTCATGAACGGTTGATCGCAAATTGATGCGAAAGGTGGCTGGTGGATTTAGAGTTAACGAGACTTTAGAGTTATCTATTTTGATTTCAGCTAATGTCAACAATTTCGAAAAATATAAGACGGAATGTGGAAAAAGGGAAAAAAAAGTTCGAACCCCTTTTGTCTGATCGTTATGCCAATTTAGGGGGATCAAAAACAGACCCAATGCTATTCTTATGCTAAGTTTGAGCAAAATCTGTTGGACGGCTTTCACGAATCGTTGAGGAGACAAAAAAACTTTAACCGATCGTTATGGTTCAACTTAAGAATCTGTAGCCCTATTGTTACGTCAAATTTCATACAATTCTGTTTGACAGCTTTTAAAAGTCGTTACGAAAACCTTAACAAAAATTTAAATCCTTAGGGCGGTCTAATTTATATGTCAAAACGCCAAGCGGCTCGCCTAACCCTATTTTTGGGCCAAATTTCATCCTTGTAGCTCCAATGGCTAAGGAATTGTGGATCTTTTAATGCTTTGTTGTCTGTTACGATAACAATGGTTTATTATAGAATACTAACGGATATGTCTTGGAAAGAAAAACCATAGTGAGCCATGATTCTTTGAAGAAAAAGTGTAATTTCGCTAAATCGCGCAAATTGGGTGGATATTTGAAAATCGAGCAAAGGTGAAACCGCGTAAAAGGAGAGCGCGTAAAACGAGGTATCAGTGTACCTAGTCAAAGGAGGAATCGTAACGCGTATAATTTGCCATTCTTTAAGTCAAATGTAGGGTTAATAATTGGATAAATTAAGAATTAAGAATGGAGAATTAAGAGTTTAACCTTTTCAAACTGCGTTCTTTGTGTTAATGTTTCTATTTTTTGAGTCGATGTTGCTGGCATTTGTGTCTTTTATCCAATGCTCGTATGTGGAAAGTGGAGACAATGCCAATATTATTATTTTAACCATGATTTGCTTTAATTCCAAAATGTAAATCACCGTGGAAATTGAAGAGGTGGATCAATTTTCCTTTATCATCCTGTGGTTCTTCTCCTGTGGTTCTCCTTTAAACTATGCATGAGCAGTACTCGAGGACTTTCATTAAGGAATGGGTCAATATTTGCAGTTGGTGGTAGCAATATTGGTTTGGGGGCGGACGCTATGTTGGCTTGAGGGCGTCTACCAAATGTGATTTATTATTTAAGAACTGATGTCAAATTTTAAATGATTGAAGAAGACTTCTGAACTTTAAAACTTTAACAGCAGAACTATGAAACTATCATGTCAAATAAAACTTTAATTTCGCAATGGATGCTATCGAATGGTTCCATTCCATTCCATTCCATTCCATTCCATTTTAAGGCGGATGCATTAGTTTCTTTTCTAGTTTTCAGAGTGATGGTTGTCAAAAGAACTTCAGATCAGATGAGAACATTGCTTCTGGTTGTTAATGTGTGGAGGAGGACAACCCGAGGCAGTCAACTGCTCGCTGCACACAAAAGCTTGCAATTTTTTAAACTTTTTTAATTTGCGGTCGTCCATTTGACCTAAGATTGCACCAAGAGAATCAGATCAAAGAGATGAAAGTTAGTGATCCAAATTAATACTGTCAACTGTTTGGTATTCGAGCGTTTGAAAATCGTTTCTAATCATGGCCGCACTGTTGGATAAATTGCTATACTAACGAGAACAAACTGCACCCATAATATGTACAACAATATCCATTGAAAAATGTAAATCAGCATGAAGGTCGAGAAGTGGACCAATTTTTCTTTACTATCCTGCGGTTCTTCTTCTGTGGTTCTTCTTTAAACTATGCATGAGCAGTCTATGCAATGTAGTTACTTTAAACTACCCCTTCCAGACGGATTAGGCACTATCACAGCAGTGCGAGATGATTTCTACATTTTGGGTAACAACAGATTTTTAAATCACATTGTTTCGAATATCGTTCTTTAAGGGAGAAGGCCTTGAAATGGGCTTGGACGATTTTTGTTTGTTTGTTTTTTTTACTTGTGTAAACTATAGTCGTGAAGTGTGTCAGCCACTTTGCTTCTATCAAGATCTTTTGCCAAAAAGAAAAAAAACTGAAAAGAAGGTAAACATTCGTCATTTAAAATATGTAAATAGTTGCTTCATTTGTTAAGTTGGAGCCTTCCAAAATGTAAAATGGTTGCATAAATAATCAAAACTCAACATTATGCAGAAAGGCTGCCCAACTCGAAAGCTACATGCTTTTGCAAATCAATCAGATAGATTTGCCTTCATTAGCAACCAAGAATGGAATCTTGATAAATTTGTCTATAGTTATTTTTATTTACCTTTCTGTTCACAATTACTTTCTTCTGTCATCTCACTTTCAAATAGAACACTCTCGCAGCCATTTGCTCGGTTGTTTCTTCCTTTCCATTGTGCAGCACTTCGCTTCTGGCACACGTTTTTTTTTCCACTACACAGAGCTCCTGTAAACGCCTACATCCTGCCACCGCTCCTTGTCACAGTGAATCATCGTCGTCCTTATCAACTTCTGTCGTTCTTTTAGAAAGCAAGTTTTTCCTCTCTCATTCTCTCTCTCTTTTTCATACTCAACAAGTACACAAACATAAATCCATCCCTCAAACCAATTCAAGGATCTGCAACTTCCTCATGACTCATTCGCTCACATACCCTCAAAGGACCCCTCATATTTGCTGTTTTCCCCTATTTCTTTGTCACTGCTGGTAAAATACACATCTTCCCCCTTTTTGGTGGCATGCACGCGGGTCGCTTAGTCACTCACAACTTTTCGAATTCACAATGCAGGATCTCCATCGCATTCCATTTTCCTCGGCCGGAATTTAATTAATGAACCCAGTCGGTTTTTTTTTTCCTCCCACCCTCATTTTCAACCCTCCCCAATGTGAGCAATCAAGGAGAAGTAGTCCCAAGCGAAGTGATCCCTAATCGAGTGCCGAGTATCTATCCCTCATCTCTGATGGTGATATAAATCCTTGTGGCTCGTGAAAAATTCATAGCATTGCGGATTAGACATGTGGTGGCATGGGGTGGGTGGTCGCTGCAAAGCTTCCTCACATTGCCTTTGACTGGTAAAAGCTAAGGAAAGTCGCCTCATTGTACACCAATCGGTCGGTGGTGAAACATGGCGAAGAATCGCTTCGCTTTTCGATTTCGTGCAAGGAAATGAACGAGGGATGAATTTGATTTTTTAAATTTATTTTTCTCTTGTGCGGGGGCGGTTGTTCAAAGTAGTCGCCACTCAATTCTTTGCCGCGTCGCGTTCGAAAATTGAAAATTTACGACTCATCTCGGTCGGTGCGTAATCACGCGTGTTTGTCCAATTTCATAGTCAATCTGTGATAAGAGTGAAACTATCTTCCGACGGAGGGGGAAAGTGCCTCTTAGTGTTCTTTATCAAGATTAATGAACCTGTCCCCAGGCTAAATTTAGAAATTGGAATTTTTTTTGTGTTGTTTTTGGGTGTTGTTTTGTCAAAGTGATGGTCTTAAAAAAACGAGAATCAACACGAAGAAGAACAACATGTGTTTGATATTAGACTGTAATGTGCAACATATTGTTGGGGTTGCAATAAAAAAGAAAGAAACTCTCGAGGTCTTTGATGCTGCCCTGCATTGGCTTTTTGGGGAACACAATTTACGTTTGAAAAATTTGTTTTTTTAAAGCGTTTTTGGTTTCAAAGTAATCTGTTGAAGTTTTATTGTGAGGGTGGTGGGTGTTGATTTTTGTTTATTTGGCGGCTGAGAGTTCGCTGTGGGCATAACAATTTCAGTTTATCAAAGTTTGTTGTCATGTTTTTTGGTTTGGATACAAGCGAAGTCTATTTAAACATTTTCTTGTAAAAACACAAAAGGGAGATGAATTTAAATGAAAAGCTGCGCTTGATTTGAGGTTATTAAATACAGAGAATACTTTGATTGGGTTGGAATTGATTGGAGTGTCGTGGGGATGGGTGCATGCCGTTTGAGTCACAGAAGAGAATGAAAGAAAAAAGACCATAACAAGTAATCAACAAATGCACTTAAATAAATTTCATACGGCTATTACCCATGCTGATTTGATGACTGAGCTCTGTAGTCATGCACCGTGTCATGCTGCTGGAAAAATTTGTTCACAGCTTTCCATCCATGACCTAAAGACAAACTGAAATTTAGTGCCATGGGTCAAGTTCAGGCTTAGACCCATGCCGACGGTAATATGACCGGTGGCTACAAGTCTTGAATGCTTGCAAATTGAGGCTGCTTGGTGTAAGTTTCAGATGTTTGCTATTGAAGGCCGCTGGGTGCAAGTGGGGTCGATGGCCCCAAGACTCGAATACTCGAATACTTTTTGCAAATGGAGCTCCATCGCAATTTTCGAATATCTGCAAACGGTGGCTAATTTTAATGGAATCGGAAAGTCTCACGGGACCCATTTTTGAGTTAAAGTAGCAGTATCATACCTTAGCTCAACTTAAAAACTACTTTCGGAGATCAGACAGACCTACATAGCCATAATTAAATGCTAAAAAAGCACTGATTAAGTTAATTTTGATTGGTTCATCGAATTTTAATTAATTTCGTTTTTTTCTTTCAAAAAGTATGGTGAGAAATATAAGTGTTCACTTTGACAGTTCGTTAAGTTTAAGTTAACGAATTAAGATAAGGTCTTAGCCAAAGGCCCTGATAGCTAGCGCTATGTTTATCTAACTATTGTTAGTATTATTTACTATGTTCTTAATAAAGTTAAAATAATAATAATAAGATAAGGCTTTTTCGCGAACTCTGCTATTTTGGGTATTTCTTATTACTTCATACTTAAATTTTATTCGAACCATTTTTTTTTTTTTGGAAACATCTCTCACGAAAAAGTGAATAATTTTCTCGTACCGGTAATTTTAGCTACTAGAACTTCTGACAGCTGTTTAAATGTAATTTGAAAACAATTTCCAAATTGTTCGTTTATTTATTCTTATTATGAAAAGTGTATACGAAATTGATTTAAACATTGCATATTCGCATTAATTTATTTTGGAAACATTATAAGAAAAGGCACCAATAATTACTTTAAGAATTAATCTCTTACCATTTTTTGCACACGAAGTTCTGTTCGTTTTAAGAAAAGTTTTAATGAAGTTTTGGTCGGGTACGAAAGTTTTTATTTATACAGAAAACTTGGGGTTTATAAAAATGGCAAATAATGGTTTAATTGACTTGTACAAAAAGTTGATTCGTGTTAACTTACTATTCGATTTTGGAAATTTACGTATTCAGTTTTTTTTTCAAACTTGTCTAGACTAGACGCCTTTAAAGAGAAGAAAGAAATACGTTTTCTTTGTTTTAATAATCCTCGGTACATATTCCGTATTTGTTTCAGACTTATTCACGTTGCGATTTATGAACAATAAGTCATTCAATGTCTTGCAATCGTAGTTCATTCTCCATTTTCAAAAACAAAACACAAATTCAAAGAGCAGAGACGTTGCAGACACGCCAACCTATGCATCATCTCACCTCATTAGTATGAAATAAAAAGCCCGCTTTGCAGTCTGACCCAAATAGCCAAGGATCCTTTTCACAGACAGTTCCGAATGTTTTTGCGTGTTTGTTTTTCACCCAAATTACCTTGGAAAACTCGAAGTACCACGCCCGACACAACTCGCCCTGTGGAAAAGTTTTTTTTTTTTTGCCCGCTAAGATGTCACCACTAAACACGAAGTACTTCAAAATTTAAGTGCCTGGTGCAGGAGGAGCTTCTGTATTTCGTTACCATATTTTAGCGTGCACAAGGACCTTTCTGAAACTCAAAACATTCCAACTACGTTAAGTGCTGCACTTTCTTGTGAAGGGTCCAACTGAGGACTGTGCGCGGTGGCAACTTTTTAAGTTTTGTGTCATGGCAGAGCGACCGAATGTGAGCCTTGCAAGGAATTCCACTTTTGTTTGCCTGATTTGATTAGAGAGGGATTATACTTAAGACGGATTAGTGTCCATTTCCTTCGATAACCTGTACGTTGGAACATGCTAGTCGGCTACGTTGTTATGATTTCATGAGAGGGCGGTCGTCGATGGGATTAGTTTTATGAGGTGGTAATGGTTTTGATTTGTACAGTCAGAATGGTGTCGAATTTTTATTGTTTTGTTGTGCTGCGTGTTCTATTTTCGAGATATGGAAAAGTTTATGACTGGTTTTGAGGAGTACAAACAAAGAGCCTGAGGGGGCTTGAACAAAGTTTCTATGCCCATGATCCTGGGGGTTTGATTCCTTTGTGTGGTTTTCTAATAAATTCCGATTTCTGTTTGTAGTTTGTAATAAGGACGTTGTTGGGGAGGCTTTTTTGATGTCAAATGCAATCTTTGTGTTGCCTTACGCTTTTGACTCATACTTATGTTCTTTTTTGCCAGTTGAATGTAATAACTTTTTTTTTAATAATTTGTCGAAACTTTACGATAAAACAAACGGTTTTATTGCGGTATGACAACTCATTACTTAATGTAACATCTTCAAGATGTTTGATTAGTGTTAATGGTTTTGAATTTTTATTTGTTAGCTAGGATAGAAAGTGTTGGCGTAAACATCAATAGTTCATTTCTTCAACGTGGTTAACGACTTATCTCTCATTTTCTGGGTAGTTGTGTACAGATAATTGATAAAAAAAAGCCTTAAACAAAAAGTTGAAGTATGTTTCGCCGTCCATGACAACCTTGCCTTGCCAGTAATCTTGTTAAGCCTTAGAACCCTTTCTCGAAGGACTTTATTGTCAGAAAATTAAGTTAAAATTTTGTATAAGTGTTTTGATAAAAAAAAAACTTAATGACTTATTATGTTTTCTCGTTTCTAACATTCGTTGTGAAATTACTTTAATTCGAATGACATTTTATTTAATACCAAGACCACTAAAATTTTCTTTAATATAAAATTAATCCTAATTTAAGTTTTAACCCGTAATTTATTTTCTATAATTTAACAACCTAACCCGGTGCTCTTGTAAACCCTCTTTTTTGAATTTAAATGAAATCTTAATTGTTCCACCAAAAAAAAAAAAAATGATATTCATATCTGTGTACATATTTCCATAGACATAGACATTTCGAAAACGGAATTTAAATGAATGAGTCAAAATTAAACTAGAAGTCAACTAACTGCTGCCATCGCGTCATCGCGTTCAATTCAAATTCAGTTTGTTAAATTTTCTTTAATTTTTGTTGCTTCATTCTATTTTTTTTGGTTAATTTTCTTGGAGAATGGAGAGGGGATACAAGTGCAATTTATTTATATTAAAAAAAAAAAAAAAAAACTTTTTAGTTCCTTTTTCTTTATTGTTTTTAATTTCTCACTTTAAAAATAGAAAATTTAACTTTACTTAAAAAAGTTAATTTGCTTTACTCACGTATCCCCTCTTCAAAATTTATTTTCAGACTTGATTTTGTGTTTCAATTCCGCCAAATTACAATTTCGTAACGCAATATGAACAATTTTGTTACAAAAATATCTCCAACTCTGAGGTGGAACTAAAAATAAAAAAAAAAACAAATTAATTTATTTTCAAACACAAACAAGAAAAAAAAAAAACAAAGAATCTATGCAACTTTTGATATCTCATTCGAAAACAAACTTTAAATTGCCATCACAATAAACCCACAACGGAAATGGGTGCAAATGTCTCGCAGTTGGAACGGGAAATCGGAAGCGAGCTGTTTCCCCCGAACGAGCACTACTTCGGGCTCGTGAACTTTGGCAATACATGCTACAGCAACTCCGTGCTGCAGGCTTTGTACTTTTGCAAGCCGTTCAGGGAGAAGGTCCTTGAATACAAAGCGAAGAACAAGCGATCCAAGGAGACCCTGCTGTCGTGCCTGGCTGATTTATTCTACAACATTGCGACGCAGAAGAAGAAAGTTGGCTCGATTGCGCCGAAGAAGTTTATCGCTCGCCTCCGGAAGGAGAAGGAGGAATTTGACAATTACATGCAGCAAGATGCGCATGAGTTTCTGAACTTCCTGATCAATCACATCAACGAGATCATCTTGGCCGAACGCAACACGACTAACAAGGCCAAAAACGGTGGCGGCAATGGCAGTGGGAGCAACGAGGGTCCCACCGAGCCGACCTGGGTGCACGAGATTTTCCAGGGCATTCTGACCAGCGAGACTCGCTGCCTCAACTGTGAGACAGTCAGCAGCAAGGATGAGAATTTCTTCGATCTCCAGGTGGACGTTGATCAGAACACAAGCATCACGCACTGCTTGCGATGCTTCAGCAACACAGAGACACTGTGCAGCGACAATAAATTCAAATGCGACAACTGTTGCAGCTATCAGGAGGCACAGAAGAGAATGCGCGTCAAGAAGCTGCCGATGATCCTGGCGCTGCACCTGAAACGCTTCAAGTACATGGAACAGTTCAACCGTCACATTAAAGTGTCGCACCGCGTTGTCTTTCCGCTGGAACTGAGACTCTTCAACACTTCGGACGACGCCGTGAACCCCGACAGACTGTACAACCTCATGGCCGTGGTCATCCACTGCGGCTCGGGACCAAATCGCGGACACTACATCAGCATTGTGAAGAGCCACGGCCTGTGGCTGCTGTTCGATGATGACATGGTCGACAAAATCGAGGCCTCCACAATCGAAGACTTCTACGGGCTTACGTCGGACATACAAAAGTCCTCCGAGACCGGTTACATTCTGTTCTATCAGTCGAGAGATTGCGCCTCGTAGAATCGTTTGTTTTATTTTTTTTTTGTTTTGCTTTCTCTGATTTCGTTTAACTTATTTTCGTGCGTCAGTAAAACTTACTCATGATAATCGAATAAATAAATTTAGTGAAAAAAGGAACAGATATGAATGTTATACTACGTTTAATTTAGTATTTAAAATCAATTTAAATTCACAGCTATTTGCTGTTCTTTTGTTTTTAAGAATAATCTGTTGTATGATAGTTGCGAGGCTTGTCTCGCACGGATTTGTTCTTGTTAGTTGTTTGATTGATCTTTAAATGAAAATTAAATTTAAATTTGTGTTTCTTAAGAGAAATAATCGTGTATTTACGTGTGCAAATAAAATGCTAAGCAATTATGTAGTTAATTTTGTTCTTCGTTATTTTTACGTTTTCAGGAATAACAGAACTTTATTTGTTTTATAACATGAATTCGGATATGACAGTAAAGAGTCATTCAATGAAGAGGGAGTGGCACGTGAAATTCCAGGCAGACGTGCCTGGTTTCTGTCTTTAAATCGACCAGATTTATATTCTGCAAGACATAGGCAGTCAGGCAGCAGTCACTTTGCAAAACTTGTAGTTATAAACATCAGGCATTATGAACAAACGGAAAAAAGTTTGTTTTTTGGCTGTGAAAAGTTAAAATAGGAGGAAAAAAGATTTGGAAAGGAGTATAATTTTACGATAAGAAGAATATTATTTTCAAAGAATTAACGTTCAACATAATTCAACAATATTTCGATAAAACAGCACAGTTGGGCTTTGCATCGTTCAAGAAGTTTCTTTTTTAGCGCTGTTTTCCTTTTGACATCAGCGGCTTACCTCCATTGCTTATAACTTTATTAAAATAAAATCCTTTTTTTGGAATATTTTTTGGGTTTGTTACAAAAAAGATTAAGATGTGTTTATTAGGTAGCATAAATTTACAATGATTTTCGTTAAAAAAAATAAGTAAATAATCTGCGTAACAGCCCACACAGGGTCAGAGCATAGCTTGTTCGCACCTCCACAGTGTTGTGCGCGATATAAGTGGAGGGGACCTATGACATTTCGTTATCACAAATAATTAATACAGAGATATGCTCCATTGATCATTCTTCTGAGATGTTACCAAAAAATATCCACATTTTTTGGATTTTCTAATATGGTCTGCTTCTCTACAGCCACTTTTTTTTCGCTGCGTTTACTACCAGATTCCGACTCATTCACTGCTGATTTTCTACGTCAACAAAGAGGGTGGCACACACTGGGGGCAGAGTGACCTAAAAGCTAAAAGGCGTACAATCAACCGTTGAAGCTAGGAACTATAAATTTGGCATTGCTACTCTTAAGGTCGACATATAGACATATTTTTGATTTGCGAGTCACGCCAAGACCAAAACGTTCACTTTTTCAAGTAAGACAAACCAGTCAAATTTATTTCATTTTACCTATCAAGCACTTATGGACTGTAGTTGGTATTTGGTACCGTAGATACCAAACAAATAGCAAATCTCCATTGATTAAGTCTGCAAAAAAACAGAAAAATACTTATTTGGGCTATTTAATGAAAATTTTTTAACAGTACTAAATTATTTAACATTACTAATTTATTTTTTAAATTGTTTGCTAAAAGATTCTAAAGCAGGGAAAGAGAAAAATTATTCGTATATAATCATAATTTGTATTTAATTTACCCATATACATATACACTTTAACCAGCTTTTAAATTTAACGTGGAAAAAATTGACAATATTTGGAGCTTTCGCGGGTCTTTATGTAGTTTCGTAGCTCATATTATTTTTAAAAAAATGTTACTTGAAGTGTCAGATATTCTGACGCTGGCGCAGAAACTACACGAAAAGAGATTAAAGAAAACCGCATTGACATTAACCCTTACTGTGCTAGAGTGACAATATTATGGTTACACCAAGAAAACCTAAAGAATAATGTTATGTGTCTTCCACTAAAACCGTTAACCCTCCGCACCGCACGCATCATGTTCCAATGACGAAAAAATTAAATATTTGCATTTTTGCTTTATATTTTGTACAAATAAGCGAATAGAATTAAAAAAATTTTTTTTAAGTTTTTAATAACTTTTGACATATACATATGTATGTATGGCTGCTTGTACAGTAACGCATTTTTCAATTAATCGAAATATACCAATAATATAAACGGTCAAAATAATATTTTTCCAATGGTGATTACGAATTTTTAGTTGTTAACGTTTTAGGATCAAAAGCCATATACTGCTGCTTGTGCAGTAGAGGGTAAAAATCAAAAACGAACCATATCAAAAAAATAATTATAGCACAATTCAAGTTAAGACAACACCCTGTACTGCACTATTGACAGCAGGTTGGATCAGTGCCCCATTTTTGACACAGCTCGATTAGATTAACGCCAATCCATGTGCTCTTCCTCGCTGCGTTAGTCTCGGTATAGCTCCCGCTCGACGAGCCCGCGTGTATTTTTCCACGTTCATTTATCGAGTTCCGTTCTAATCGCGAGTGCCAATAGAAAATTTGTGCTAATAACACATCTGTTGCGTGTTTATTCAGTTCGTTGCCTTTGGTTTGAATTCCCATTTGCAAGTTCTTTTATTTAATTTCACATAAATTACACGAAGGCGCTTGTCTCTGATAGAGAAAGAGAAAGAGCAAAACCCTGGCAAGCGCTAATCTGTCATCTGATACACGGCTACATGCCGAGCGCTGGTGCATGATGCCAGAGCACACCGCTGCACTTATCTACCTGTTGGCACGTGAACGAAAAAAAAAAAAACATAAATTTTTTGTTTTATTGCTCAACAATGTGTGTCATTGCACGGAGTGTCACCTGGGCACGAGTGTGTAGAGATTTTGCCAATCTTTGTTTTTTTTTTGTCTCGGCTTCATTTGACGTGGTTGCTGTGTGGTAACCGATTGATCGGAGAGTGGTTAGTCGACTCTAATTTGGTTGTTAATCACAGTGATTAAGTCACGAATAAGTTAAGTTCGACACTAATCACTCCCTGTGACCTGTGGTTGGGCACATGTTGCATGTGTCAATGTCAAGTGACATTTATGATGCGGGGTCGTTGTAGTTTATTGTCACCCCTTTGACGTTTCAAATTCCGGATTTATGGGAACTAACTCATAACACATTGACGAAGGAATTTGGAGGAGAATCTCACAGTTCCCACATCACGTTTTCCCATTTTCCAGGCAGCACGGCTGCGTTGTGACAATCGTGTTTAGTGTTGAGGGTTAATTCCGAAGTGCCAGGAATTCCACTGTTGGTTGCCATCAACCCTTCCTCGTTGTCGGGATTACCAAAGTCGAAGATGATCGTGGGAGGTAAACACACACAAGACAGAGATCCATTGTTCACGTGATGAGGCAATAAACATTTTCATGAAACTCAATTTCAAACAACATTTTTATGGAGGTCCTTAAACAGAAATTACCACTAGCAGACAGATGTGGAGGTTGGTGGTTGTAAAGACTTTTGTTTACTATCCTCAATGGCGTTGAAATGAATTCATTTCCTGGCGCTCGTGCTGATTCGACAACGGCGACGGGGAAGAGAAAGAATTTCGCTTAATTAGTTTTCAATGAATTTTCATTGTTCTTTCGATGTCGCCTGTCGGTGGTGTGTCGCGTAATGTCTCGAAATAAAACTCAAAGAAGCACCGGGGGTGTGCTTACACACTGGTTAGGTAATCTGCACTCAATCGAGAGATACGAACACCGATTGCTGATGCAGCCATTACTGCTCGCAACTCAATTACGGTAACGGATCGTGTAACCTGTGCTCAAGGGCAGTCGCCAGATAGGATCGTTTCAGTAACGTCTTCATTTCGGGGCTGTTGAGTAAGTGAGTCGAGTGCAGTTCTTTTGAAAGTGCAAAGAAAAGAAAATATTTTATGGAATGCGAAGGTGTGCTAACGTCAGCACGATAAGATAGGCGACTGTGCGGGTTCTGACTTGTAGATAAAGTGACGGAATTCGGAGTATTTCGAGCTGAAGGTAAACCCTGTTTTGAGTGGAGTGGCTTATTTTTTGTCCCTTTTATGAAAGGTCTGTCGGTAGCTAGTTGTAGTTTCAAAAAGTGATGTAAGATTGGAAAAAGAATTTGAAATAATATTCTTGCTTTTATTGGGTTGTCGGTTTTTTTTCGTGTGGACCCCATGTGACCACTGATACCAGGTTCTAGATTGAGATAGTGTCAATGCAATTGAAAAGCTTCAAGTTAATCGAACAATGGCGTCATGGTGCCTCGACGTTTGTCATGTTTTATTAAGGGCGTGTTTTTTTTTATTATGTTGTTTTATTGTTTTTAGAACAGTTTTTTAACTACAAATTTTTTAAATCGAGACTAGACACGTCTAAATGATTATTTTTTTTTGACAAAAAGTATCTGTTGCCTGTTTTCGTATCTGCAAAAAAAAAAACAGAATTGCATTTGTCCTTTCAATTAGGAAGAGTGCAGCGTTATTAGAAACATCATCGTTCTCTTGAAAGAAAAGAAAAAAAACAAAACATACATTCTAAACTACTAAACGATTAGAAATCAACCCCGTCAGAAATTGCCAAACTTGGCAAATGATTGCGCCGGCTTGAGCGCAGAACATGGTCTGTCTATACTTTAAGTCTAAGGCCACATAAATTCCAGGATATTCCATTGCTGTTGTAGAATGTCATCGGTGAATTTTATTCATTTGGTTTTTGTAGTAGCTGTGACTTGAAAGTCTGGGCCGTTCTTTGTTTGAAAAAAAAGGCTTTAAAAAGATTTTTTCCATTGGAACTCTTTTCAAAAGCTTTAAAAAGAAGAAAATTGAATTTTGTAGGTTATCATTATTGACTTCAAGCATAAAAAAATTGTCTTTAAAATGTTATTGACCCGGGAAATCTTAGTATACTTTGAACTTTGCATACACCTAAAGGGAAAAGACATACAACTAAGCAATTCGCTGAAACCAATTTTTCGAAAAGGGGAATTCAGTAGACCGGTTGTGTAAACCTAAAGCCCAAATCGCAACAACGCTCGGTCGGACGGATTTTGACAGTTGTTGGTATGCGTTTTATCGACTTTACGAAAGAGAATGCCAACGCGCGCCTCACTCAATTTTTCAAATCGGACTAAAACTCACGCATCTACTTTCGCTAAATTAGGTTATTCTCGAAATTGTACATTCCCTAAAACACATTTTGTAAGAAAATTATTTGATTTTGAAACTAAAATCAAAAGCAATTCTTATTTACTTTAGGGGATTATTTCCCTTTCAGCGTTCAAATTTCGTTTGTAAATATAAAACATAATACACACATCTGTCAAACGCCCGAGTGAGTAGAAAATATACCCAGTCAGTCGGATTTTATTATCGATTTGCGAAGTTGCAAAGGCCGACCGCGCTTCAAAATTTCAAAGTCAGATCGACCGAACGCGCTGTTGCGATTTGGGCTTTAAGTAAAGCGAAGTGCGTACGAACACATGCGTCTTATAAGTCTAATTTCCGGACTAAGTTCGGCCTAGGTCCGGGATGAAATGTCCAACAATGCCAAACAAAAATAGCATGATAGGTGAAGAATTATCTGACAAAGTGTCCTTTGCTAAAAAAATGTAACATCCCTAACGTCGACATCATTTCAGTGAGAGACTCCATACTACATGAAGTCGGTGTTGTGAATTTTTGGTTCTTCCTCACAGTTTTTGTTCGACTTTTTCCATCATGCAAATGACTGAGGACAACAGTGCGAATGTTTTTTTTTTCTACCTTCTGCTTAAATCCTCATTGATCACCAATAAATTTTCCCATAGGTCGTTCTCTTCACGCCTTTGGCCACCTCATCGCTTTTGTGTGAGTCTATTTATTGCTTCAAACCCTGCCCTGAAGCGGTTCCTCGTTAGCGGCAGTGTCCTGGAATTTGAAATTCAATCTAAATGTTCAATCTAAACGTGTCATGACTCGTGCTATGCGACCGCCATTAATTCTGCAGAAGTTTCCCGAACGTGGCTCTCCTTTTTTGTTGTGTTTTTAATTAAACGATATCGACCTGGCCCTCTACACAGCCCCACCACGACAAAGTGCCGATACGCATTCAATAGCTTCCACCACTGTGTGTTAATCGAAAACTAATATTTATCCGAGGCCTCCCGCGGACGCAATAATGTGAATTTAATGACCGCGGGAAAGACTCTAGTGCGGTGCTCTGTTGGGAATTGCACGCGGTTTTGCTGTTTTTTGGAATTCGCGAACCTGCCCACTACGTCAACAAGTTTTGCGGTTTTGGTCAACGCAATGTAGACAGCGATTAGACGACAATTTATTGCCGCGCTTGCAGAACCAGAATCGGTGGAGACTGCTGGTGGCACTCGTTTCGGAAAGTACACCAATTTGCAACACCACCCGGGTGTGCTCGCGCTTCGGAGCTGGAGAGAGGCATGTACGCAGCCTCCGGTGAAAGTTGATATTAGGAAGAATTTTAATAGCAACACGCTTCAGTGGAAACGCGCAAGTGAATGAGAGATGCTTGCAGCAGTGCTACTGGTCCAATGGGCGCCTGACGATGGTGTTGTGAGGGGCTGCTCGAAAGTGGACGCGGACATAGACGCGTACGCTGTACACCCATCGATGAGTTAGTGATATCTCAGATGATGGATAACCATTCGAAACACAAATAGAAAGCAGTTTGTTGCGTAATTTGTTTTCCATTTGGCGATTGGTTGGCGTCTTCCTGAAATGGAGCTGTTCTGTTTCTTTCGGACGCCATTAATTAGGTTCGATGTGTTTGCTTGTGCAGCAACACGGTGGGTGACAGATTTGTCAGTTTGGTGGAGATGTCATTTACTTTGACACTTGAGTATGGGCAGATGGTTTACCGGGAAGCTCTCGAAGTGGAAAATCCGGCGTTGCGGGCGTGATGTCACGCATTTTGGGATTAAGAAACGGATGGATGATGATCATCTGTTTGTTCGCTTGGGTTTTTGTCTTTAACGACACTTCGGGTTATGGGTCATAAACCATGGCATTTGTACATGAAACCAAAGATCAGTAGTTTGACGAATTTAGTGTTGGAAAAATGTCTGTGGCGGGGTCGCTGTTGGGTTGTATATTTATGATTCCTATTCCTTCGAAGAGAGATTTTTTGTTTGCGTTTTTAGATGGTGTTTCCCTTTTTCTGTTTTACTTTTGAGCAAAGTGATCATCGTGTTATTTGATTAGTTTTCGAGCGATTTTTTAGCTCAAAATGTCTGCAGATGTGATTCAAACAGAAGCCAAAAGACATTAGCCTACATCATTCCACCATCCATTAACCTTGAGACAACGAGCTCATTCATTAATCACCGCAGACATTTTTATGACAAACTGCAAAAAAAATCAACAACGTTGCGTCAATTCAGAGTATCTTCGGAAAGCCGTCAAGTTAGCTGCACTGCTAATTTTTCCAAAGCATCCAGAAACAACGATTCTGAATATATTTTTAAACGCTTTTGCAATTGTAAATATTTGCACGTTGGTCAATGCAGTTAAAACATTATCGCCAAAATGTTATCGAATCGATAAGTATTCACATTTTAAAATTGATGAAAATACATTTTCAGTTGAAAAGAGTGCTTTGATCCACTTACACGTCGAGGTCAAATTTTACTTTTTTAAGGTTAACTTCTAAATTTGTCGGTCACGAATTTAATTGTAAACACCGTTCTTCGGGCTTTAGTATTTTTGAGAACTTTTTTGGTACTTGTAGACTGTGCGTATAAAAAAAAACAATTTCTAACAATTTTCTAATTTCAAATAAATTCTTATTCATGAAGTTCTCAATACCATAAATGTAACTCTCCAAGGCATAGACGAAACGAACTTTAGTTTGTTAGATTTGATCAAAATGAGAAAAGTGAATCTAGTGTTTCAAATGAAGCACATTTTAAAACTCACTGACTTATCAAATAATCTTCTTGGGTCACAAATAGGTTCCACTTGATGCAGAACAAAACTCATTGTAGAAAGTGCCTTTCCTCGACTTTTCTAGGTTAAGTTACAGCAACGTCACATCGTAGTTGTCCACAAGTGAAATCGATCCACCTCTTTCTGTCACATTATCGCATTTCCCAGTTAGCAATTCGCAGTTCGTTCCCCATAAGCGCGTCATTTCGAATCAATTAATCAATCAAACTTGCATCGTGGCTTTATGACAGCTTCACAGGTTGTTGCGTCGGCCGATATCCCCGTTGGCTATTATATCGAGCCATGTCCATCATGTCATGCGCTTGTTACGCGACAAAAAGCAACTCGAGCTCCAGGTATCGAATGGCAATCAGTGAATTGATCAAGAATTTCTAGCGCTTTGTAATCCGAGACCTCATTCCAGTGGATTTCCATAAATAAGCACCTAGCCGTGCAGTTTCTGCCCACTGGGCGTCGGCGTGTGGTAGAACGTTGCCGTGGTCTGTTGTGAGTTCTCCTCCTAATCACTCAAGTTGATGACATAAGTGCTTGTTTTTTTGTTCTCCTCCGATCCGCCATTCCGTCACTCCTCCACTCGTCTGCTTCTCTTTTTTTTTTGCTTTGCAGATTTTCTATTTCTGTTTGATGTTCGCTCGGCGTGTGGTGTGGTTTTGTGCACTCCTCCGGGAAGCCGCCTTTAAGTAGGGATCTGCAGAAAATCCAACTCTGGTCACGTAAGACAAGACACCCACTCTGAGAGCTGGCCCTGGCGAAGATAAAAAACAAAAACAAAAACTAAAACAGATTATCTGTTCGATTTGGTTGCTGTTTTACTCGGAATTGGAGGGGGTGCTAACGCAGCGATATGACAGCACCCGCGTTGTGGTTTGTGGGAGGCTACTCGGTCTGTGTCTGTGGCGGTCGCATAATAATTGGCAATAATTCAAATTCGTTTCGTACGCAACCAACTGGCGGGGTACGTGATGGAGGCCGTATGTGTGGCTCATTTTTTTTTTTTCTGTGGAGATAAACAGATTTGCTCGGCATCATCGCGTGTGGAGGCTGCGCTCCCGGCGGGGGATGTTTTCTAAAGAAGTCGTTTGCAAGGTTTTTTTTTTGTGGAGAAAAACTCAGACGGAGAACACTCAAAGAGATTAAATTGTTCAATTATTAATCAGCAGGGGAATGTTCGCTCTGTTTGTGTGGTTCGCGGATAGCCAACTGGTGAATATTGTTGCGGAAAAAATGATGATGGGGTACAGGGTGCGTCTGTTCTACTCTGTCTGATGGGGGAAAAGTTTGATGGTGTTTTGAGGTTGACTTCGGGCTTGTTGATGGATGATGGGCGCTTAAAACATTCAAACATTCATTCAGAAGTATACAGTGAGCATTTCATTACGTTACATTGGGTGGCGCTACAACTCGTTAAGAGCCAGAACCCATCTTGTCGCGCCTCCACTTTGTTGTGCGCGTTTATAATTTTGACACACATGGAAGCGACCTACGGTTTATTGCTGGTTCCAAACGGCGAATTTCGAAATCTTTTCATGACAGAAATACTCCAAAAGGATTGGCGATCAATCCACGGCGCCCACACACGAATATAGTGAGCGGTTTAAATTTTTAGTTCATCTGCGTGTCGTGTTGTAGTTTCCAAAAATCAACGATAAAAAAATTGCATATGTGATTTATTACAACAAATAAAAACCAAATTCTGTCGAAGCTTAAAAGTGTATTAGCAAGGCTTTCTTAGATACCTGCTCTAAAGGAAATGCCATAAAATTAAATTCAGGTAAACAAATGGGTTTAGTGAAGAGGTATATCTTAAGGAGAGAATCAGGAAGGAACACTGATTTAATTCTACGATTGCCAACGACGTTTCAATATTTTTTCTGCCTAACATATGTCTTATACGTGATACGTATTTTGTGAATTTCACTCTTTAAAAAACCCAAAATTTACCTTCTAAGAACTGTGATAATAAATATTAAATTCATTTGGTCTAAACTGTACGCATGTACAGTTTAGCATTTAAGAAAATAGTTTCCGTCAACTTCTGGATAAAAACCTTATAGCAGATTTCGATTTGGGTTTACAATCTAATCCTAATTACCAAGAGCCTTACATAACATCTTTCTAAGCTCAATTTTTTCTGTGATTTCTACGCACGACAAAAATAAATAAATCAATGATTCATGCAATGCTGAAAGTGAAACCTGACTTAGGAACAAATTCATTGCAATTTTATTTTAAACTTCAGAACGGCGACAAGTCATTTTTAAAAGTTTGTTAAGCTTTAGCTCGCAAGTTCCTTGGCTTTTGCTAATGCTGTAGTTCCATTGACTTTGTATCCTCAGAAAAGTTGTTTAACATCCTTCGGAAAACTCCGCTGTACACTTTGCAACCCAAGAGGGCACACTACAATTGGTCGTAGCGCTTTGAAGCCTTTGTAACAAGATTAGGTGATTTTCTTAGTGTTTTGAGGTCGTTGTAACAAATTTTGGTGTTTTTTTTTTTAGATTAAGCCAAGATCAAACTCAAGAACTCTTTTTTAACCAGATCAGATCAACAGTGCTCAGATCAGATCAGAGTTCTGAAATAAAGATTTGCATTTATACCTAGAGACCAAATTCTGTGCATGAGCCAGACGTCTCAATTAGAGCATGGCATAGCCGAGTGTCTCGACAGAAGATGGATTTACAATGTCCAGACTGCGCAGATACGGACGAGAATAACTGGCCAGAAGATGTCATTAAGTCCAAGCTAGACTAACCACAGTGTCATCTCTGCGACTTAATTACTTCGTCCTAAGTCGGCGACATGGTGATATGTTTTCTTCTTGTCATTTCTGGTTAAACATTCTCTAGGCCAACTGCCGAAGAAGCACTTGACTGTCGAAAAGTGGATTTAATTAAAAACAACTCCCTTAATCCGGCCACAGACAAATTGCGTTCGTGTTGCATTAATCCCTTCACTTAACCGCCTGCAGACGAGATTGATGAGCGGATATTTCTAAAATTGTACCCATAAATCCTTTAGGCTGGCCCATCTCCATTAATGCCCTCGCACATAACTCTATTGCCAGTAAAACCCATAAAATCCACTCAAATAAATTAACTGACACCACTAGGATCGGTGAGCGTCGGTTGCACTTTCCGATCCTCGGTTAATCCGTGTGTTTTCCCCCGAAACTCGGCTTTTCTTGAAAATTCCAAAATTCCCAATTAATGACCTCTTCGAATGTAAACATCTGAACGTCTCATCGTTGTCGAACCCTCAAAAAGAAATACGTGCATGTCTTTCATGGTCTATTATGTAATTTCATATCGGAACAGAGTTTTTCAAGTGTTTTCAATTCAAGTGCAAAGCGGTGCGTTCCTTCCGTCCACCGGAGGATGGTGGGCCCCCCCACGACATCTGCGTTCTCGGGGCCATCAATCAATTCCGAGGACCATTCCCGTATCGGATTCCATCGGAAACTATCCATATGCGCGACGGGAATTTTTGCCTTTATTATGGTCTGCGCCATAAATGAATCACCCTATAACACTGACGATTATATCAGAAGTACTTAGTATGGCGGTTATGCGGCATGCGACCCTCGCTCAGTGTAATTCTGTCACGGATAGTAGCCGAACGCAGCCAGCAGCACACAAAAAGATGTCGCTGTCGTTGTTCTTTGCTTTCCTCTGCAGGCATACAATCGCAATAAGTAGATTCGTTTGAGGGTGTGCTGTCGGTGTGTATCTAAGACACACACGGATACATGCATCTCTTCTATCACACAGTGCGCGCGCGGTAATTCTTTTTTTTTTGTTATTCGGTTTGAGGAAAAGAGAGCAGCAGCATCCCGCGGTGTGAGATACAAAACAAATCATCCAGAGCGCAGTGATACAAACAGAGAGTATCTCATAGAACCAGCAGTCTCCTTGATCGCTTCGACGAGAGTAATCGTAGTGCGTATCTGAAAGATTGTGTTTTCTTCAAAAACGCGCGGTACGTGAAAGAAATATCTAAAATTTTGAAATACTTTCAAGTGACAGTGCTTTTAACAGTTCGTGCGAGGAGATAGCACAGAAAAAAAAATTAACAGAGTATCTTTTTGTGCGGTAGAAAAAGATTAAATTCGTTATCTATCTTGAAAAGTGTCTTATCGCGACGTATTGAGGTTTTTTTTAACGTTTTTGTCATGAGTTTTTCGATGTGCTAAGTTTTCCATTACTCACAGTGGTGGCCAACGAAACCAGATTCGGAAACAAAGGAAATCGTTTATTCGCGAATAAACAGACACAGGATAAAGAATTGAATTAAAAAGAAAAAAAAACAGAAATGGTAAAATTAATGAGAATTGAATTCTTGCGTCGTGTTTACGAAAGCCGTCGAGTGTTTATGAGTTTTTGAAAAAAAAAAGCACACATCGTTGTTACCTTTGTTTGGGAATGCACAGGGTGGTGGGCGTTTTTTCTTTTACTTTTTCCAGATTCAATTTCTAGTCAGTCGCTTTTATTTTAGGAGGGCGGGTTTCCTTCTAAGGAGACCGTTTTTGTGTCAACAATGTAGGGCCATTAGCCAAAAGGGGTAGTTCATCTGTTTGTGTCGCTTAGAGTTTGCTTTGAAACTTTGTTCAAGTTTGTTGCAATTTGCAGCTGCAGTTTGTCCTTTCTCAACATTTTTTCTTATGCTATTGTGTCTTCCGGTTGCGATTCATTGTTGTGTTTATTTTGAGTGCTTACAAAGCCATTGGCAGTTTATTGAGTTCGAAGTTGAGAGACAAGGTCAGAAATCCAGTTGAGATCGATATTATAGCATTGAGATCAATAGTTAAAGTGAATTTGTATTCAAATAGTAGAATTCTGGGAATACCTCGATTTAGTCGCTAATTCGTTTCGACAAAATACATCGTAAGCCGAAATCCACTTAAATCGAAGGAAAAAAACGGAGCAAACACACTTAAACTGAAAAAAGAATAGCTTAAATTTCAAATTTGCACGCTTCACACATGCATTTACTGTCTTAACTCGAACAATAACTGATGTATATCGAGGTAATTTTCCTAAATTTTTTTGATGTCTTAAGTTGAAATGACTCGAAGCGTCCGTCGTAACTCGAGGTATGCCTGTAGACAAATTTGTGTCTAAAAACTAAAAGTCAAAGTCAAAGTCGAAATCTAAAATTAATCTTCAGTCTAACTCTAAAATTTATTTATTTATCTGCCTTTCAAGTTAATAACTTTATAAAGAAATAAATGGTCAACATTTTTGAAGTCTGCTTGCCAATAATCAATTTTGTCCTGTTTAGGGGGAAAGACAAAGGAGCAGCAGAAATGTTAACCCTTTAATAGGCAACATTACATATTTGAGCTTCTTCATGTAATTTTAAGTTTTCTCTAAGGGGTTGTTTTTGTCAAAATAGCTTGGTATTTTATGCAAGGTTGTTGGTAAATATTTTATTATAAGTATTGCTAATGATCAGTTTGTAGTTGATTTGGGTTGAGTGTACAGTTGCACTCTAGAATGCTCTTATCTTTTTTCTTCTCTTTGATCACAGACTGATAAAGGAGTTTCTAAATTGTTCTGTTTGGCTTATCTAGAGGTTTTAACAGGCTTACATTCGTTCTCGTCTTTTCGTTTACTTCCCAAAGACGATAATTTTAAACCGAGGAAGTATCAAACTAGGAAAGAACTAAATCCAAATATTGCGGCCTGGGCTGTGTGGTCGTTGTAATCAAACTGTAAAATAGTCAGAGTTTCTCACAAGCCAATTTATTATCGCGATTGCTTATCAGACGTGTCAAATCGTGAATTTTTTTTGTCTGAAACTCCGATCTTGTAGGTTTTTTTTTTTTAAAACATTTACAATGTCTTGCTTTCTGATCTCGATTTGGAAATTTACTTATAAATTGACTATGTTTAAGAGATGTTAAATAGCTTCTTTCGTCGAATATCCTGATTTTTGTTTCCAGTTATTTGAAGCCCCTCAATCATAGACTCCAGTCGTGTTTTCAGAGCAAAAATTTATATTGATAAAAATTCTATTATTCTATTCCGAAAACTAGTTTAAGAATCTCTTTGAAAAATTCCAGCAAACCATGTTGGAAAATGAATTTGGGATGACTATTTAGAGATCTAGGGTATTCTTCTTCTTCAATCATAAGCTTAACACAAAGTTCGTCACGATTCTTTTGAATATCAACATTCCTTTTACCAAATAATCTTCACGATCATGATTTGTTGATCTTTCTTTTGGTAGTTAACTCAAATTCGTTGTCGATATTCAGCGTATATGTATGTATGTTGATATTGTAACACAATCGTCCTTTCTTTTTTGCCCAACCTGAGCTCATATTTCACACAGAAGTCCTTTGCTCCATGAACCTGGTCAGAAACGGTAGCTATCGGGATCAAATTAAATAATTTCATATGAAAGTTGAGACAACCTTTGGGTTTACTTCATGTCGGCTTTTTCTATAGACTTTGTTGTGTCGTCCCTGCGCTATTTAATCCTTTAATCGACTTAGATTAGTCGCCATTCCCCGCCCGCTCAAAGTCCGATTCCTGCTGCTCATCCGCATTTTCTTTCTCTCCATTTTTTTAAACATAACAATCCAATTCACTCTAAAAATTGCCATAGAAAACTCTGTTGCAAATCCAAAATGCAAATTCAAAAACAACCATGACAGCTGTCAAGAGTCACTGTAGAGGGGTTTTGTCTCCATCGCCAATTGAAATGTTTATCTAAGAAATAAATCAAACATTCCACGTTTAATTGGAGGGAATTAATAATTTCTAAAATCAAAACAGGAAGTTATCTCTGCTCCCAAGAACTTACACATTACAGTTCAGCGTACCAGCGAGAGATGTTCGCCCTACATTTTCTTGATCTCGCATGAAGAAGTATGCACAATTTTTGCAGGGAGCATACATCTTGCTGAGTTGGCAGCAACAAAAAAAGTAAAACCAAATAAATATTTACATAAATGGAATTGAGTTTAAAATTGTAAGCAAATTGTAGTAAAACGACGCATGGTGCTGGCGGCGATGGTGGAATTGAAACTATGAACTGGTCGAACATGTTTACGAGTTACTTTTCCGCATGGGAAATGTATCTGTGGTTTTCATCAGATTTTTGTTTTTTTTTTCTTGTTGCAGCTAAAAGTGAATATTTACGAGTTGATTTTCAAAGTAATTAACACGTTATGGCGGTGTGGTGAGCCTGTGGATCAGTGGATCGGGATACTAATTGATCCAAACGAGGCCACTTCGTTCACTTTGTCTTGCAAATTAGTGATTGGAGGTGAACGGAATTGGAGTAGGCACCTGGGTGGACCTGATGTTGTGGGAATGTTAGAGCTGATTGTTGGTAAAGCTTTAAGGAAATCTGCACAGCAATGAGGTTTTCTACAGTATTCGAAGTAGTATTTGAACCTGAAGTTCTTGTTTCGAGCTTTGTGAAAGTGTGCAAGAGCAATGTCTAAAATGTTGTAAACGACATTTGTTTTGAGCATTCTCAGAATGAGACAGGTTTCCATGTTCGGAAGTCATTTTCCTAAGAGCTTCTCATACCTGAACAGGACCTACATAAACTGATCATATGTTGTGCTATCTACGACGCTCTCAACACGAAGGGTTCGTAGGAACGTTTTATGTTTTAGTATGGCAACAACCTCATTTATTGGCTTAAGATAGGTAGACGCAAAGGATAAGGTTCGTCTTTTCGGCCCTGTCAGCTATCAGCGATGCGCTACTTCCCAAAAGGAACACTTTTCGCTCACCCAATCTCTCGGAAAAAAATTCCCTTAACTGACTGCAAACCTTTTTCTCTAATGCTCATTGAAGAACTAGTGATTTGTTTCCATTGCAGGAATAGGGAGCTCGCCTGCCACTCAATTTTTGCGACACAAAGAGGACTGTTGTTGTCGTTGTCATAACATGTTAAAATGACATCTCCTTTCATTGTTGCCTGTCATTGTTGTCATTAAAACGAAAATTCACTTCTGCTCATTACCCACCTTCACCGTAACCTCATCTATTTATAGTCGCGAATGACAAGCGCCACATACCTTGACCTTTTGCGTCCTATAGTTTACAAAATTTGTTTCTCTATTTCAATCCAATGTGATAAATTTTTCTGCTGACTTCCAAAAAAAAAATAACAGGTCTCCACAAGGCCTTTGCGTTGGTTGATTATTTTGGTGCTACCGCCAACGCAGGTGGAGGAATGTGAAAATCTCAGTCGAGAGTTACACTTCTCAGATCAATCAATGGCGGGGATTAGTCGTGGGATTACGTTTGTCCGGCAATCGGTGCTACGTGTTTATTTTTGATTACCGGATGCTAAATCTCTCGTTTACAAAAGGTAATCCGTTTCCAAAATGAGAGGGAAATAGAGAGAGGTTTTATTTTGGACTTCGAAAATTCGCTAACTTGATGTGAATTGTTTTGGCACCGTGCCAAGTGTGATTGCAGCATGGGCTTTGCACATTTGGTGATTTTTTACTGCTGATGGGCTATGGTAAATCTCAGGATAAACACCTGTCTTAAACTCCCTTTTATTTGAATCAATAAAGCAGTGTCATTTAAGTCTTCGGAAGAGCTATCAGTCATTTGACAATGCGCGATTGCCAATCATTTGTCAAGCTTTCCTTCTGACAAAAAATTCGTACACAGGACAGTCAGGTAGTTTAGAGCCCAGTGAGCAAATACTTAACTAAAAGGACGTTGTTTTTTTTACATCTTTTGTCAGAGGTATGCTTACAAACAATAGCCTTCGTCATTTAAATTCTGATCTTGTCATTAAAACCTTGTGTACCATACACAGCTAAAGACATGTTGCTGGTTGATTTTGATGACCTCTACTGAGTGTGAAGCTCCAATTGGTTTTAATGGGTAACGCTGGGTCTCGTTCTCTTCTGCAGCCAGCCACATCAATCTAACCTAACCTACTGAGGATAGGTTCCAGTCCCTACTTGCCTTCAATATTTTACAATTTTGGTATCAAAACTGCCTTCCATGGGAGGAGCTAAGAAACCTTTCATTAACCTAGAAACCTCAATGCTGAACGCTTGGAAGAAGACTGCACGAGATGATCGCCAAAGTAGACGAGCAATGTAGAGAAGCGTTCGATAGCAGCGCTTCTAGATTGGATAGACGATGTCTCTGGCAGCGATTTGGTGCGGCTAAGTACGTAATAGTAGGTTGAAAATGTGGTTTTTACAATCCCTCGATTTGTATTAAATGAAAGCCATTACTGTCCCAATGAAAAGCATGACTGCCCCGACGTTGGTCCTCGAAATTCTACACGCTTATCTTAAAATGATATTTTTGGGTGGAGTTCTGATTCGTACTCATCCCCGTCAGCCAGAACTGCTCACAGAAATACCATTGTCCGCTTTTAAAATAAATTTCTGCATTAATTTATAACAAAAAATGAGCTCTACCATTTGCTAGAGCTCTTTTTCTTTTTGTTGAGAAACGCTATCTAAGTCTTGTTTGACAATTTTTGTATTGCGACCCGTTTGCCGTCCCCGATACATCTTCTGTCTAAATGACGATTTTATCCAAATGATCTCGGCTGTCCCTGACTATGACCTCTTTTTAATTCTTCCCCAACCCACTTGAATGCTTATATCAAAATCGCCTTAGCCAAAAGAAAACAAGTCACCAGTTCCACTGCAAGACGCCAACGCGAATTCACAGCATTTGCCGGTACTCTTTCTGCGTTCGGAATTTCGCCAACACACAAGTTAGACACACCGAAGAATGCGTGAATATACCTGTCAATTATCGTTGTCGGAAGTGTTTTCTCTGACATTTCTCCCGCGAAGCCCTGAACACCGTTCAGACCTCCACTCTAATCAATCTCAAAGCGAGTTAGGTGCACGGGAATTCTCTCCAACACAGTTCCACCCTGTGAACTTCGAGGCCCCTTACGCCGCCGCCACCGCGTCGATTCAAAAATAAATTCTGATTTCATTTCATCGAAAATGGCAGCCCGACAGTGTTGTAGATAAAGCGAAATTCGTTCCGACGATGTGCGCCTGTGTATGCACTGCCACATTGCATTGGCGATGATTGTTGCGGAATGGCTGACAGCTATGGCCGTGTTTGTGCGCGAGCGACGGGCAATATTTACTCAGCCTTCCAACTCCCCCTTTGAAGTATGCTTTTCTCCTAGGAGAAAACTTTCGGAGTCAAACAAGAAACTCTTTTGTTTTCTTTGCCTGTGTGTGTAGAGTAGCTCCCCTTCATTCAACGTGATATTTAAAAGGGCGCGAGAAATGTTTGAAAGGAGAAAAAACTCGTTAGGATGCCAACATCCGTGAGGAGAGGAATTCTTTTTAGGAAGGACAATGAGCGGGTTGGAATTTTCAACCGGCTCACCTCGACTTGATGACTCAACCGAGTGTCATCCCTCGGGTTTTCGAACTCCTGACCGATTTTGTGTCGGTTTTTGTTTGTTTTCGCATTGAAATTTCATTTTGTAATTTCCCGGTGGTTACTCAGCAATATTTCTATTGCATTATGACTCTCCGGCTTTATCTAAATTCTACGGAAATGCAAATTGAGGGCAATAAGTGGAGTAAACCAACCCCTCCTTATCTTTAAGTGCTCGCCTTTCTCTCTCGTTTACTGTACGGTGATCTGCCGCCTGTGAGTCGCGTTTGTTGAGTGTAATTTTTGTTGCTTTTAAATGACTGACAAATGTCACCTTTTTCGTGTTACTTTGGGACTGTTGGTTGCGACGTCAGAGTAAAAGGGGGGAGTAGATAAAAAAATTATATTCATGGTCTTCTTCCGGTCAAATATTTGATGAGCTTGATTTTTGATTCACGAAATTCGTTGCGGGGGCGAGGGAGACGAGCTATGTGGCTTCCGACAGTGCTGCCGTTTTCGCTTTAGGGGGAATTTTTGATGAACATTTTTTAAATCGACCTTCAGTTTTTTCTCGTATTTTTTTATGAACTTTAATTGTGCCGAAGGGCATTTTTTCTCCTTGTCTTTTAAGAAAGAAATGGTCTCGTGTTCGATTGGGTTGCAATTCAATTGGTTTTTTGAACAAAACGAGTTTTGCATGAATCCCAAATTTTCGCAAGACTTATTTCCACATGTAAACCACGCCAGCAACTATTTTAAATATGTTGAAGCCATTTTTGATTCTTTATTCTCCCGTTCACTAATTGCTTGAGGCAACAAGAAGTTTTATTGGGATGAAAAAACTGCTTTTCGATGAGAATTGCAAATGCCTCATTGAATTTCATATGAGACTCAGCTCAAACTAAATCAGTGCAATAAAATTTGCTGCAAAACGAGCGCAGAATCAGGAAAAAAAAGACTGCCATACTACAAAACTAGGTTAGGATATGATGAAATGTGGAGTGTCACCAAGCCACTAAAAGATCTATTGTACCCCCTTTTTTGATCTAGGACTTTAAAGGTGCCTACGTGAGTTTGACAATGTTCCTAGATGGGATGTCCTCAAAGTCGGCCCCTGTTACATTTGTTTTGTTGGTTGTTTTGAATTTGATTTGGTTCAGGCTTGGGCAAGTGGCTAGTAGATGTTTACATACTTTACAAAACCAGGTTACAAAACGAGCTCAGAAAAAAAAAAGTCATGAATCTACATATATTGTGATTGTATCCGAAAATTTTCATCTCAACATGCTTTTGAAAAATTTTCAACAATTTTTTATTTGAAGCTTCAATAAAAAAAAAACTGAGGCAAGGGTCTTCTGAAACTAATTGCAACAAAAGTCAGTTATTTGGGGTTAAATTCGAATTGTAATTAATGAACTTCAGACCTAGAACCTGGCTGGCTTAGACAAGAAGTATGAACATGCCAGCTCCGAAAAGCCCTTTGATCTGTCACGGAACGGATGACAGTCATTATTGTTGGCGTATTCAAATATAAACCGATGGCAATTCCAAATAGTTCTCACACTAAACTGACCGTTGATCGTCTTATTTCGATTCATATTTGAGTCGGAATACTTTCACAAACAAACACGCTCACATTTAATTGATTTTAATTGACTCCGTTTAAGTTAATGAGTTAAGTTATGACGTTACTTTGTTAAACATCATGCCATTCGCATGCCTTTCAATCTGCGATGATCTTTTGCATAATTTGCCGCACCTAGTAATAAAGACTTCTCACAAAAATTGAAGGTCAAACGCTTCTATTTTCGAAAATTTGCAAATTAAACCAAAGTGATTCCTATAAAAATATTTTATTTGATTCGGTAGTGTAAAACACAAACAATTACTCAGATGAATTATGTCTGCGAATGCAGAGATCTCGAAGAAATTTTATTTTTATTCCAAATGACTAAGAGCAGTCGAAAGGAAAGACTCTCTACACCATCAAAATTAAGAATTTGAAATTTTAATTGATTGCTAGCAAAATTTCCCATGATAACCCGACATATTTACGCATAAATAAATAGATGGGGCAATCTTTTAAATAATATACGTAACTAAATAAATTGAACTGCAAAAAAAATTATCTGTCCGAGCGAAAATTTGACATCCGTTCCCTGAAGCTGTCGTCTGTTGTTGTTTTTTTTTGTTGATTTCATCGAGGTGACGACGCTCTCATCGCACGTTAAATCTTTTGTCAATGTGTCTACGTGAGTCTATTTTTGGAGCTCGCATGTTTATTTGATATTTACCCGAAGGTAATGAGAGGCAGAGTGATTGTTTTGCTGGTGTACAAAATCGCCTGTTTGGAGGAAAGGCGACTGCTGGTGGGCGGTAAATATGAAGATTTGTTTGGCCTTTGGCTACTAATTCAGGTCTGAGATTACGGCAGGGATCTTTTGTGCGAAGTGTTCTTACTCAGATTTTGGGAGGGATGAATCTGCGGATTAGAGTGTAAGCATTTTGCTTATTCTTAGTTTGAGTCCAGCTAGTGTCTAATTTGGCTTCATTTAATAGAATGAAAAGGTCTGGGAAAAGGAATCGGGTGGGATTATCAGAAAATGTTTTCGTTCTTATTGCCAGAAAGAGCTTTCTTTATATGAATGAAAAACATGATTGCTGTCAACAATTCTTGATTGTGTAAATCTCAGTCAAAAATGGATGAATGAATGACTCGTCTTTTGATTGTTTAAAAGTACAGTTTTATTCTAGAAGAACAGACTTTTTGTGATTCTCTTGTTCACTTCCAAAAGCCTCTAAGTTTATTTATAAGTCGAGTAAACGTTAAAGGCTTTAAAACGAAGCGTTTCCTAAGCAGGAGTTCCAAAAGGTCCAAGAATACTGGTAAACTTGATTCTCTGCTTATTTAGTTTTCTTGATGTTAAGGCACTAAAACGAGGTCTTAGTTAAATGAACCTCTTTTTGGTCAAACAAACAAATATTTTAAATTTTTTCTTGATTGTCTTTCTCCGACACGAAGAAATCTTAACTAAGTATCGAAAGTATGCGCGATGTCGCTCTGCCATTCATGGGTTTTTGTTTCAGATATAGACTTGTAGAGATTTTTCTTAGCAGAGGCCATTCTTGAAAACAACTTTCTTCCGTCAGTTATACATTGGGTGGCTTGCATGCCGGCGGCGTTATTGGGCCATATTTTTTCGTTGACGATAACGATCGCTATGTTACTGTGAAT
The DNA here is from genome assembly GCA_905187475.1 of Syritta pipiens. Lineage (NCBI taxonomy): Eukaryota > Metazoa > Arthropoda > Insecta > Diptera > Syrphidae > Syritta > Syritta pipiens. Next base: position 32,007,266 of record LR994572.1, on the reverse strand, counting down.
GGCTAGCACATCGCGCCATAATTCATATTCATTAGTGGAGTAATAGCCCGCGAAGGGCCAAAGCCCAGTTTTTCGCGCGTCCACTGTGTTGTGAACGTTATGATTTGACACATTCGGAGAGGGCGTACTGCTTAAAGCCCGTTCCAAACAGCGAATTTGGAAAGCTTTTCATGGCAGAAGTACGCCAGAAGGATTCTCAGTCGTTCGCTGGAGGTGGAGCCGTGAAAATTGTTTGTGGTGTTTTCTTTCCGGGTTGAAATTGAGTCCGGGTTCGCTTGCTTAACAGTCCGGCAAACTAACTAATAAGCAAGGGCACCCACTTCAGTCAATGAGATATCGAGAATATACGAATACAATATCGAGAACATTTTTTAGTTATCTAAAAACGAATAATCTATACGAAGAAGATATCGAGAATATTCTTAAATTTTCAGCAAACATGAAATCTGTGGTAATTTTTTTTTTAAGTGCCACAAACAAAATTCTGTACGCCTCGCGTTCATTCTTAAACTCAGCCATCCTTGCACTACTCAAACTATGAAAGAATATATCACCATTGCACTCATGTTACTTTTTAAACTGTCATCGTGCTAAAAATAAGATCAAGAAATGTCAGAAGTCTTAAAATTTATGCTCCTCGGCACTCGAAAGCAAAAAAAAAAATCCTAAATTACTTGCTTAAACGTTCAACTATCAAAGGTCTTTAATCGACTCCAGCCCTTTTGCTTTGAGCGCGATAATTAATTACCACTTTTTAGGACATAAATCGCTGCAACATTTTAACGGCACATAAATCCTTCTCTATCTCCGGCTCCACCGGAGCATGAGCATTTCTCAAATTCTAGTTAGCCATTAAAGCTTGAACTGCCTGCAAAATTTTATACGCTCGCGCCTCTGCACCTCACTAACAGATGACGCTACCATCTTGCAAGCTCTAAATTTAGACAAAAATCGGACGCGAGCGCTAAGAAATATTTCAAAAACTCATAAATACTCTCGCTTTCATTTAAAAGAAAAAATCCAAAACGACGAAAAAAAAAAAAACCAAAAATGTATACTAAATTAGTGTGTGTGTCTTTTTTACTCGCAACGTTCTAGATAGAATAAATTATCCTAAAAATACATGCATTGCACGTAGTATATGCGGCCTCATGTGCACAGAAACAACCAAAAACCAAAGACAACAGCAACCAAAAAGTGAATTAAAAATACACACTCAGTGAGAAGAATCTCAAAGAGTGCAGAGCAGAGTAGAGAAACGATCTCGGGTCCAACGATCGGGTCCACAAAAAAGCCAACGGACGGATGCCGATAGAACTTCTCTTCTCAGAGCAGAAGAGGAGAAGAGTGAACGAGAGCGCGTTGTCGTTGCGTGCTATCCGCCCGACCAGGCCCACTTTAAGTGCCGTGTTATCGACTCGATCTTTGATCATCGGTGGTATCTTCTTCCTGGATACAAAAATACATTAACCAAACGTCGATTGGATTGGAGCGACTTGAAACAAGTCCCATCGATTGGACGCGCGTGTAGCGTCGCGTTGGTCGCTCGCTGTACCACCAGAGAGTGTGTCCTTTTGAACATACTCGTATCAAGTGCATCGCGCATCGATTTGTGCTAAAATTGAAAAGTAAAACCCGATCAAACTACAAAAAAAAGAGTGCTTCAGTGTGTGTGTGTGCTTAGTGTGTTCCACCTCGAAAGCAGATACATAAAACAAACTTATGATTCTATTTATAATCTAATGTTGTTGATATTGCTCGTCTTCCTAATGAAATTCGTGGATATTTCAATTTTGAATCGGGCCCGTTCTAGAGGCCCGAATGTTGCTGCAACAAGCTGCAGCGGCAGCAGCAGTAGCGGCAACAGCAGTGCTTGTAGCAGCAACTCGTCGTCCAAAGAGAACTGCTTCGGCAGCTTAAATGCAAACTCAAATGCTTATCAATCAAATCAACAGCGATTACCATCGGTAACGCCACAACAATTGCAACAATTACGTCACTATCAACACTTGCAACAGCAACAATTGTTGCTGCTGCAACGCGAACTGTTGCGTCGGCAAAAACTGCGCCAACAAAATGCCACCGCCGCCGCAGTTCTCAAGCAAAATACCCAACAAAACTCGACCACACCAGCGACAGCAGCGAGAAGTAATTGTAATGTTGGAATAACTAAAGGTATTAAATTATTTTTATTTTCTTTGTGTTTTTTGTTTAGAGAATTTTATTTGACCTGGCCGCTGGCCAAGAAATGCGTCTCTCTGCCACCGGCGGCGCAAGAGTTTAGGAGAAAATATCAAATCCCACCGGTGTCGGTGGCAGGCGAACCAACCGAACTGCTTGGAATTCTTGCCCTAATTTAGGATGTCCGAGTTGAAATTGTTTTAAATGCTTCGTTTCGAGAATTGAAAGTTTATTGGATAAATCTATTTTATATAATATCTCACTAAAAGGATGATTTTTTTTCTGTTTTTGACAAGTGCCAAAAGTTATAAAAGAAAAACATCGAGAAGGTGCTTTTCTTTTTTTTATGGTACAATGACATGTCTATTGTCACTGTTCGACTGCATCTTCGTCAGAGGCGGCTTTTTTTAAAAATAGAAATGTCGTGGGAATCTCTTGAAGACGCTTTGCATCACGTAGCGTTTGTGTCATACGTCCTTTCATTGACTTGACGCTGATTAATCGACTTGCATCGAGACGACATGTAAATGGTTACGTAATGTATTGTGCTTGCTCAGCGTGCATGTCCTGCAGATTGTTTAGTTCTCGAAGGTAGTTCAACCACAAATAGACTCGATAATTCTTTCATGTGATTGCAGGAACTTGTTAACGCCTCAAGAAATACCATTTTGCTTGCGAAATTTTATGCAGATGACGTTTGTCATTATGATGATATTTTTTTACGACTGGTAAATGCATCGATGGACTGCAGAAATTCAATAAACAGAGTTTCTAGCTCCTCTTGGCACACCTGAGTCCAATGGAGTTCGTTTTTCGCCACATACGATTTGCTTTGCCTACTTCACCACTTCACCATCACCCGTCTCATGAAATAACACTTGTGCATTCTCTCCAAACTTTCATTTTGTGGTTATGTGGTCAATCGGGCTAATTGAAAGAAGACCAGGCATTAACCCGAAATGCAATAAAAAAATTTACAACATTTTTAGTACAGCGTCGTTGTCTGTAAATCCATTTAATTTCTCTTCACTTCAAACTTGTGCATTCAAAACTAGTAACCGGTTAATTAAAGTAAAGTAGATGAAAATACTCACTACTAAACACTTTAATGGTTGCAAAGCTTGTTGCAAACACTCTTCGATAGCATAGGTCCCGAATTACCACCGGCACACCAATAATCCCAGACCCAAATTAATTGAACTATTGTTTGTAGCGCCTTCTCAACTAATTGTTATCAATTACACATAATCCTCTGCTCCACATATGACAAATATTAAATTCCTCTTGGGTATTCCCGATTCTATTTTTAATCCCCACTCTAAGTGGCCACCAACGAAAATTGTCATCACCATCATCATCATCATCTGTGGCAGCCAGCAGGAGCATGCAACAAATGTCGACGCGACGAAACGCATAAAATAATTCGTTTTTCCTTGCGCTGTCTCACACGCTCCACGAAATTGATTACTTCCCATTGCGCGCTTTTATAGTGCTCATCAATTTTACAACGCTCCACAAAACCCAAAAAGGAAAACATCCATACGAGCATTTCGCCTGACAACCCCTGTGATCCTCCTAACGTTTCGGTACTAAAAAATTAATTAATTTTTCTGTCTTTAAAATTTCGAACCGAACCGAACTGAACCATAACTTCGTCCCCATTGAAATAGACAACAAAAGTACATCTGCAAGTCGCGAGATGTAATAAAAAGAAAAAAAAAATTATTCATGCATTCTACGGCCTCGATTCTGGGACTCGTTTATAAAATCGATTTCTAAGAACTCCTGCTGCAAAAGGGAATGGCGCACGGAACGATCTTCAAAGTGAAACTCGTTTACTTGCTCCCATTCGTCGTCGTGCATGATTGCATGTGAGTCGACTATTATCCCTGAAAGTCAAGACTCATATTAACCAAAGTTATGCGATTGGAATTTTGTTGCAAAAACCTAAAAAAAAAAAAAAAAAACTAATCTAGCATCATAAAGCAGTGGAAATTGCCATAAACGTCCGTAATCCGACAGTCTTGCACAACACGAGTTAATTACATGAGTCTGTAATAGTTATACAAGGAAAATGCACCTAATTCGATAGTGCAGACTTTTTTTTGTTTTTCTTTTTGGTTTCAGTTTTGCACACTAACGATTAGGGCGGTGGCTGGGCTGGAGGAAACCTTCAAAGGTCATTCCGGAAGGTGATGCGGTGGGTGGATTGGTGTGGCTAATAATCTCCTTGGTAATCCATTGTTACGATTAATTAAGTTTATTACGTCCTTTTGTTGCTGCAGACTTGCAGTTTTCCTTTGTCCATCGATTTTCTGATTCTCCAAGGAGAGAGAGACAGAGCAGAGGGTGCACACAAGTAATTGCTGGTTTCATTGTTCTTGTTGTGCAGTGTTCTTTTTTTTTGACTTGGTAGAGAGAAAACTGCAGATAGTTCGGTTTTGTCATGGGGTGGTCTTATTGATTTTTTCCATTTCTTTTTTTGAACTTGGTATGCAACTTGACCTGTGCACCTTGCAGTAATGATTATTTTTAAAAACCTTTTGCTTTTGATAGAGACTACTTTTCTTTTGAAGGCGTTACGGGATGTTCTTTAAGGCTAGAATGTATGAGTATGAGTTGTTCAAATATAGGTTTCTTTAAAGCCCTGGCGACTTTATGGAAATTTTAAAAACGTTTGTTTTAGCACACAATGAATTCCTTTTTAAATTGATGCTATCGATTAATTTTTCTTTAGCTAAATCGTATCAAAAGACCTTATTGAGCTGCACCGAAGGTTTAATTATAGCTAATTGGGTGGTGTTACAGCCAGAGCCTAGTTTTTTTCGCGCCTCCACTGTGTTGTGTTTGACACACTTGGAGGCGACGCACACTGGGGCGCGTTGTATGGAGAGCATGCTCAAAATGCAAAATTGAAACTTCAAGTCTTATTTGAAAGAATGGTATGAATACCGACATATATTTTTTTTTTGTTATATTAGTGCGAAATAAATTTTTTCCAGTTTATTATGCCCAACAAACAACACACATTCTTTACTTTTTGCAAAAAATTCCTACCTTTGAGCGCTTAGCCTTCTAAGCCTGCGACTGCGAATGCGATTGCCATTTGTTTACTGGAGGTGAAAAATGTTTGTGGTGTTGTTTTCCCCAAGCTGAATTTAAACTCAAACAAAACTTAATAGTCCAACGCCTATCTATCAAGCACGGCGTTCACTGAAGGCTTAGAATCCATAAAAAAAACTACATCTAAAGTCAATAGTCTCCCCTAGGCTCTATAATCTTAGATGTTAACAGTGGATAATAATAATAATGAAAAAACGACTACTCGCAAAATGTTCGACATGTTTGGTGAAATGTGCAAGTGTGTTTAAAGATTTCGGTCCTGGCCCAATGGATATCCAAAAGTTGAACTGCTTTTCTCTGTGTTTTTTTTTAAACCAACAAATTGATTTGCCTCCATCGCGATCGTTGAAAAAGAGTCCAGTGAGTCTGATGTTGCAATCACATTTTTGAATTCTGTTCTTTCAACAACAAAATTCCGAAGCTCAACCACTTCAATTCTACAAAAAATCTTGCTTTAAGTAGAAAATAACCTCCTGTAGTTCAAAAATAAACAACATCTCAATCAATTTCCCAATTTTATGTCAAAAAAACCTCATAAGTGATGTTTTCTTCACAAGTTTTGACATAAAGACAAATTTTGAAATAACGAAAACGAAACTTGACCAGTTCTCACTCAACTAAGAATATTTGAGTAATTTCCTGAAGTTGTTACTAAACGATTAGTAATCTTCTGTAAATGTTTATAGTTTTTTTTTCTAAGAAATAAAACCGCGTCAACTTTATGAAACAGACAGGAAAACTTTTGGTTACTCACAAACAACTGTCACATAATTTATGGCCACGTATGCATTCCAAACGCGTCAGGTTTTTTGTCTTTCTCTAAACTTGCGGCATTCATTCGTTTTCTCTGCCTCCTAAAATAGTTTCTCCAAACAAAAAAAAAAGCTTATACATTTCTACTTCTCTTGAAGATGAAATAACAATTTCAGGGCTGGGCGGCCATATGTTTCATTTCATTGACGTAGAGAAAAAAAGAAATCAAACGAAAAAAATTACACAAAAGGGACGGACAGCAGAATGATGGAAATAAAAAAAAAATGCCTAGTCAAAGGCGAAGAAGAAATTATTCAATTGGGAATGATTATAGTGCCGCCACCCCATTTGAACCGCTTGGAATGCACATCATCTCTCCACTCAAGTGCATCAGACGAGCGCAGTAGCCGTCGCTTTAAAGAACCCCTGCTTGATTAAGTGCACAGAACATGGCATTGGTCATGCAATTAGGCACAAAGCGAACAAAAAATATGCTTCAGACACAGTCCACACCCTAAACCATGAAGCTGAACGATCGATCGACGCCGATGTAATCTCAAACCGATTTTGGTGCACAGTCTCTTCCCGAGGGGGAAACGTGCATCGGGATCTACTTGAGAAATTCACTCCAACTTAAAAATTGAGTTATTTCAAAGGAGAGAACAATTTTTGATTAGCATGAAAAGTTACTTTCCCAGAAACACAGATTCGACCACGTTGTATATCCCAAGGGTATAGACGATGGTCGGGGACCCACTGAATTCTGGAATAGAACAAGTGCAACCCACGACGGAGATAAATTATCTGTTTCAAGTGATGTTGTTATTATAGAGCGTTTAGGAATGATCCCCGCCTTCGATACAATCACTCATGAACGGTTTTACTTGAGGGTTCTCGCTTCGGGGAGGCTGTGAGAGATATGTGTCCCCTCTGAAATGCTTGTCACCAAATAAATTCATTTGTTATAACCACGACAGCTTAGCCTCCATAAATGACTTGTTTCGTTTTCATTTTTAATTGTCGGAGGGGCGGTTAGCGGCATTTATCACATGTGTGCGTGTATCGTTGCTTGTGTGCGCTGCTGAGAAAACAAGAGTGCACTTGAGAAATGAAGTCAAAAGCCTTTTTGTCCATTGAAAAAAAAAAAAGAAAACTCTTTCTGAGCTGAACCTTTTTCAAGTCTGTTTTCGGGGGACATCAATGACAATGGACTTTCTAATTGCAAAAAAAAAAACGTCTTCGCTTTCAGCTTCACTTCGCAACAAAGTCAATTGTGTCTCGAAGGCACTTTCGCAGGTTGAGAGGAAGTCACTTGATAGTTGCAAAGTCCATCGGCACTTAATTGACAGCAAACAAACGACTGGGAGAGAATAAACATTTGACCTGCATTTTGATTGCACTTTTGATAGCTAGAAGTGATTTTGCGATCTGAAGGTTCAGACATTTTATGAATTGAATTAGTTGGGAAGTTTTAAGCTGGCTGCCGGTCAGGCGAGCTTCAGTAGATCGATGGGCGTGTGTTAATTAGTGCATATAGTTTGCGTCTGAAACTCGGATTTAAATTTGGTTGTGATCAAAGTGAATTTTGCGTATTTTTAGTGGTAGAAGGTCCATTTTTCTCATACAAATAATCAGCTCGGGGAAACGCTTATGCAATGATAATTCTCCTACGGATGACGGTCAAAGTGCCAACAAAGTCACGTACGAGGAATTCATGTAAACATCAGCATCACTCTACCTTCTCCATTTGATTTATTTTTAGCAAACAAATGATAATAAAACTAAACTCATTCTTGATCACTTGTATTATAGAAGCAAATACTGGTATCAAGAGCAAACTGCGATAAGCAGAACGTGCATGATTCCAGACTGCGAATGCGCATGAATTCAATTTAATTCTGTTTTGTTTCCAGTTTTTGATTGCAATTGTTTTCTTTTTTTGTGTTTTCAGGACCGAAATCCCGACGTGGCATGACAGAATTCTCAACAGCCAACGAAAACCAAAAATCACACTTGCCTCAGCTTAATCATAACTCATCCCATCACCATCTCCAGCATCAGCATCATCATCATCATCATCATCAAACGAAACCACCACTAACCCTTCCTACATCACCACATTCCCCGAACCAACATTATCAGCAGCAACAACATACTCATTACAAACGCCCATTAACTAGTCCTAACAATTCGCCATTTAATAATTTCTACGGTCATGGCTTTCCGCTTCATCATCCCGCTAACAGCAGTCCACAACAACAGCATCATCCGTTTGGTCTGCCATCAGCAAATCCCTACCTCAATGATTTGCTCATCAGCGACGATGAACTAACAGATGAATGCCTAAAGAAAAACGTCCAGATCGTTTTGAACAATTTGGACCGCTACAACAACGCACTGCGTAGCATAATATTGACTGAGCAATTGAACGGCGGCGGGATTAGTAACCACAGCAGCTTTAACAATAACATAAGCAACATGGCTAGCAACATGGTCACCACCCCGGAATCAGACTACAACAGTAATGCGACAACTCCGCATCACCATTTCAACAACTTGGTAGGTTTGACTGGTATCTTCGGTGCTGCTGGTGGTGGGAATAATGTCGGTGGTGGTGGTGGCGTTAGTTACACTCACAGCGGAGGTGGTGGTCCTTTAAATTGCTCCATAGCGTCTTCGCATGACTTTACTCACGATAATTCCGATTACCAGTGGTTCCTGGACTACGGCTATCGAGATGGTGTATCGCATCAGAGCGTCCTCTCCTCACTGTCTGCGTCCTACCATGGGATCGGTGAGCTGTCGTATTACGAGGACCTGGCGAAGAACATTGACGCGAATCTAGCTGAGGTAGATATGGAGAGTTTCCGGGCGGAAGACATTCACTCGCTGCTATCGCACATTCCGTCGTACCAGCATCATAAGGACGACGGCAAAATTGAGAATTCTATCTGCAAATCGGAGCTGTTGTTCTCGCCGGTGAAGGAATCACACATCAGTATAGACTCCCTGGATTTGGATGCATATCCGGACGATGGAGATATCATACTGACATGCAAGGCGAACAAGGACAACTATACCATTGCCTTTGAGGGCAGTGTCCTGTATTCGGATGAAAGTTTCTATGGTGGGTGTTTACAATTCGATTTTCTTTGTTCTCTGTCTGGAAGAAAGTGTAATTTTTTTCAAGTTTCACTTTCTCCCCACGCTCAGTGTGCGATATGAGATTCATTCTGTTTCTGTTTTTTCACTCCAGCGGAACCAAACGAAATTACGATGAAGAACAAACAGAACTTTATCAACCTGCATAGTAACTTGGACGACATCGTTAAGAGGAAGTCATTAGAAGTCTCCATGTCACGTTCGGATCATGCATTCACGACATGGAGCAAACTGAAGAAGAGTAGCACATCCCAACTGCAGAGGTAAGTTTTATATTTCATATATGTATTTAACTTTTTCCTCGACACAACACACACCTCTCATCTCAATTGAGAGCGCTGCAATTGTTATTTCTTCACACTCGTTTGGTCAACGAACGTCAGCGTCAGAGACGTTTCCAATTGGTGTGCTCGTATGCATCGCGTTTGTGGTTCGTATTGTGACTGCAGTCAATGAGTAAATTGGACAAAGTTTCCGTTGAAAAAAAAAAATGGCGTATAATATAATTTTTATTATTACTCTTTGGGGTCATTTCAATTGATTTCAATTTACTGCGCGAACTATGAAATAATGATGATGATGTTGTTGAAAGAGAGTTGACTATTGGAACGTCTTGGAAGTCGACGCATCGTGAGTTCAGAAGAGTGTAGTTGTTGTTTTGATTTGTGGCAAATTTGGAATTCGATGATGCAACCCAAGCAGACGAAAGGGAATCGCTTGATAATTTTTGTTGCTTGGGGTTTCCTTGTCTTTACTGGTTTGTTTGTTTATTTTTTTCGATGGGCCTTTATATTCTTACAGTTTTAGGGTGTGTTGCAAAGCTCGGTGAATAATTTATATTGTTCCTTTCAACATCTGTTGTTTACAGATTATAGGCGGTGAAACACCACAGCTTATCAGACTACCATGTGCGAAATGAATCATCATTCGAGTCCAGTAACCACATTGTGCTTAGTGACACACAATCTTGGAATTGGTTTTTTGTTCATGCTCTTGTAAAAAAAAATTGCAAATGGGCTGTTTACAAAAACACGAAAGCATCAAGTCTATACGTAAATACTTTTTCCCCCGTTGAATTTCTTTTATTTGAACTTCTGTTTCTTGATTAGAAAATGTCTGGTCAGTGTCGGCATTAATTATAATTACTTGTCACAAAGTTGAGAGCTTCTTTCTATCTTAAGCCTTAGTCGTCATTAATCAAGTCTCAGTCGAAGCCGATTAAATATTGGATCTTTGAAAAAGTTCGGTAAAACATTATTGACTGGCTATGAAATATATTTCTAGTAATATTAATTGCATCTGGCAATAATACTGTTTGTGTAAAAGGTGACATCTTAAGCTCCATTTTGTTAGAAGACATAAAAACAACATTTCTTCGTGAAAGTAATTTACGCTTGTCTCTAACCTAGAATAGTATTGTCAAGTAATGGAAAACTTTTTATTGGCCGACCTCCTTAGTGATCCTCCTCATCTTCCTTCAGTTCTAGATAATTTTTGTCGATGTATATTCTCAATTCGGTCGTCTTTGCAATGTTCAAGATCAGTTAAGAGACATTTTCCTGCATTTTCTGGTTATTCGGCAAAGAACCGAACACTGCAGGTTTCAATCCAATCTTATCCACTTCAATCCAATCTTAATCTTAATATACAAATATGAAAGTTTGGCTGTTTGTAATTTTTTTGTTGTCAGAGTTGACTGCGTTTACTAATTTGGATGAAATTTGGAACGTAGGTAACTTACGCTGTGTGCGTTATAGTGCATTTTTGTTTGGGTGCATTAAGATTGACTTCAACTGTGAAGTGCGCAGGATGCAGGTGTTTAAACTACAAACAGAACAGGGGTTGAAATAGCTTTGCGTTTTGGTTCACAGCAATCGCGCGAAGTATCATTGTTGTACACGTATGCAAAATCGCCAAAGGGTTGAGCAGATCGGTATGACTTTGTTTCAATTTATAGACATTTAGATACGCCTGGTGATACGTTTTGCACTAAAGTGAAACTTATTGTATCCAAGAGCAAATTAGCCGACATTTTGTTCAGAACACAAGAAATCTATATTCCAAATCCTATCCCAATCGGCTACTCCATTCCAAAGTAAGAAAAGCAGCTCAAAGTTTTTAAATGTGTCCTTTTAATAATTTAAATTTGAAAGTGTGGAACGGCTTGGCCGGTTTGATTGAAATTTAGGAGACAGACTTTTTATGTTGCAAGCTTGCCTTTAAGATATGTTCCTCTTCGATGTATTGAGTTTGACTTCAACTCACGGGTGGATACATCGAATTATAAAAAATAAGAAAAAAATAAAACACAGGTCTTCAAAGTACTTCTGATTATCTCAAATATCGGATTGGCGATCGATGTCTGTATTTTTTTTTCGGAAGCAAATAGCGGTTGAAATTTTACCGTCGCGTCAAAAGTTTCTTGGATATTTGTTATTGTTTACGTCAAATCATGTGGAACGCATTCGGCGATTCATGCCAAGAATAAATAGGCTATTTTTTGTCGTTGATGTCTTTCGTATCAAAAGAGGTTTTATCTTGCACTGTAGGCGAAGGCAGTTGTTTTAAAGCACTGTCTGAGGCGCCTAATTATAACTTCTAAAAACTACTAAAATAAATGTACTAATGAGTTCTTTCAATACATAAATTGGGCAGAAATATGTACTTCCTAGATGTAAATTGTATACATTCTAAGCAGAGGAGGAGGAAGTCGCGGACTCAGCTGGTTAATAACTTTTGCTTTGCCGGAATTGGCTCTTTTACAGATTTCGACGAAATTTGGAAAATGAATTTCCTATGTCACAATCGTGGTTTTAAAATCTATCTCTCCTGTATGCGTTGAATGGTGTTTAATCAAATGGCAAACTTTAGTGAATATTAGGACACTTGAATGTCAAATATACTGCCGATCGGCTTTTAAAGCAAAAGCTATTCTTGCTGAGGCTGATGAACACTCAACACAATGTGTTTATCCTAATGGGTACGTGTAGGAGCTGCATTTGCTTCTTAGACTACGACGCAGTCTTGCTGCGATTTCTTCAACATTTCTTACACTTTAGTTCCAATTGTGTATACTGTCAGCCAAAAGGTTAACCATTTTAATTTGTGTTCTAGAGTCAACCCGAATATTAAAGGCTCATCGAACTGACATACATCTGTTCTGTTGGTAGACACATTTTACTTCTGTTTTTTTGATTTCGCCACCCATACGTATCCCATTAATCACGCATTTATTTAAATTTCCCACCAACCTTTCCATATGCAAGCAACAATGAAAATGTCTTTCATAATATCGATTACATGTAGCGCAAATCGTTGAGGGTTGTAAATCAATGAAGGCCATCCAAACTGCTTGAACTTGCGACTTTGCTATCTGTGCATTAACGAAGTGCACTCAGCTGCTTCTCTGCTGATATTCTGAGGTGCTTTCTTGAGTGTGTTATGAAAGTAAAGTTGATGTATTGTCTCGTTGTTTATCTTTCTTCGGTTTGGTATAGTTTTGCACCAATTAGTTGATTCTGTTTAAATTTCTCTTATTTATCAGTCTTACTCATTGTTTTTTTCTATTGTAGGTATCCATCCGGCAATAATAACACATCTGTAAATATTGTAATGCGCCACGCCCCCCACTGCACTGTACGCAAGAGCTCGAGCTTGCCAAATCTGCGACTGAAAAAGGAAATCAGCCAACAACAGTTGAATGTTTCACAAGCGCTCAGCACTTCCACCGTAAGTTTAATCACTCACTAACAGAGTTTGTCTTAGATTTTTAACCACATATTTTTTTTTCTTTAAGGTTGAATCGTGTAAATCAAGAAATCTTCTTCCAATGTGCCAGATGCCAATTTCCACAACGTCAGCAGGCAGTCCTATTCACTTTTCACACAGCAACAGTCATAATGGTTCGTCCCACATCGACTCGACCGGCACGAACTCGGGTTCGGCCACGTCCCATACGAATAACACTCAAACCCTTAAGCAAGTGAACGCCAACCAGCCGGCCTTCAATCTAGTCAAACTTTTCATCAAGCAAAAGAGTAGCTGCTCGAGTGACACGACATGCATGGACGTCTCATCGGGCTGCTGGCCATCGAGTGAAGGAAGCTCCTCGCTGGAGCAGAGAATTCGTAAGAAGAGCATGAATGATTCTGGCAAGGGATCGGCACTGAGTCGCCACGACGAGGAGGAAGATCCTGCTGATTCTAGCTACCAATTGGATAGTCTTGATATATGTGATAAAGAGAGAAATGAGACCGCAAACACGACAACAACGCCTGTGAGGAAGGCAAAGAGTGATCGGTACAGAGAAGTGTTCGAGACGGCATCTTCGCCGCCAACATCGCCGGCGCACAGAAAAATTCAACCGCTCAAAAATCCACAGGTCATGAACTTGACCAACAACCCACAGCAGCACAACAATCAGTTGAACAACTACAACAACAATAACAACAACTCCTCATCTGAAGCTAGTCGTACGTCGGAGAACCTAACACAGGTGTACAATGACCAGAGGAGTCAACGCATGAAGATCTCCGCTGAGATGATCACTCGCTCGATGCAGACGTCGGCCCGTGAGCGGCTTAAGTTCGTGCCTCCATCATTCCTAGCGAAGCTTAACAACCTGGGCGAGGAGAAACAGGCACCTATTTACGTAATCTATCCGAATTACGCTCTACCCGACCTGGGTTTCGTGAAGACCAACACCGCAGAGGTTATTTTCACGCCGTTCAACTACAAGGACGCCATGGTCTCGAAGAAGCGGCCCAGCTCGAGTTCGATGAGCGATGATGAGATTCTGAAGAATGTCGACTACAAGCACGTGGTCGACTGGAAGTCGCTGGCTACTCTGCTGCCTGCCGAGTACCGAAGGCGTTTGAAACACATTCCAGAGGTCGACGTTGTGGACCTCGATGCGGAGTGCTCGATGAAGCCGCTTTTTTGTATGACGCCGCCCATCCGGCGGACAAGCAGTCGGGCGAATGTCTGTGATTGTGCTCAGTATTTCCAAATGACGGACCCCGCCGGAGCGCATGCTGCGGCCTGTACGTCGAGCTCCGGATCTAGTCAGCCTCCCAGCTCGGGGTACCGTGGCTCTTCGACCCTCCTAACCGACTCGGAGTTCGATAACCCCAAAAAGGCCGACGACTCCGATCCGCTCAAGAATATGTACGTGTATCAGTATGAGAACAACCGCATGGAGAGCGGTTCCGAGGAGAGATTGGCAGCGCGCACCCCTCGCGGTATTCTTAGGAAAAATCCCAGCCGCCTGACATCGGGCGTCCGCAACAAGCGGTCCAGTCTGATAGAGGACCAGAGCAACTCAAACGTGAGGAACTTAGAGAAGCGCAGAAGTCTCCAGGAGCCAGCTGCATACTTCTCGTCAAACGACGATCTACACCAACCACTTGCCGAGGACTATCTAGCCGAGATGGAGGAGTACTGCGACGAGCTGCACTCCAATCTGAAACTTACCCAAGGCAGCCACCGCTTGTCTCGCAAGGACATGGACGCTCGGGCGCGAGCGGAGAACTTCCTCGCCAACGTCCCGAAGTCAGAACTTAAGTATTACGCAGAAATCGCGAACATTTTGGAATCGGTGGAGGAGAACCACCACCCGGCGCAGCACTACGACGCGGCTGAGCTCAAAAAAGAAGTCAGCCGAGCTCTGAGCCAAAAGAAAGTATCCTTCAATCAGAAGCATGAGGCCAACAACCTCGGATTAGCGGGCCACCAAGCGCAAAGATTTACAACTCCTCCGAACTCGCCCAACATCTCCATGGCCGGCCTCCGATTGAACAGCGCCGGCACAGTTGGCACACATCGCAGCAACAGAAGGGAACAAGAACTGAACAAGATCTCTAGCAATCGCTTCAAACGCCTACAGATTCAATGGGAACTGCTGAGCAAAGACTCGAGTATGATGCTGAAGGACTTGGCATGCGAGCAGGAAACGAAGAGCGGCGGTTCAACTCCGACTTCGGCGAATGCAGCACACAAGTCGAGAATACCACGACCAGTCAGCTATCCCGCGGGGAAGTAAGTAAACAGTGAATGCTCAACAACTTGTTGATTACTTCTTTTACGGCATGTGCACGCCACATTTTCTTTCCTATGTTTTGAAATTTGGTTTATTTCTCATAACACACTTTGTTTTTTTTTTGTTTTCTCTTTCTTTCTTCTCTCTTCATGTTATGTTCTCTCGGTTAAATCTGCTTGGATTTTCTGTTGTTTTTCTACCCCACTACTGAAAACTTTTTCCAAACACACACAAAAAAAAACCAACACCAACAAAACAAAAAAATTAGGAAAATCGTAAACGTAAGTCCTAAATCTCCTTCTTCTAACCTCAGAGTGACACAGGATCCTAAGAGTTTACGATCACCAAGTCGAATTGTACCGCCAAAACGGTACAGCGTTCCAGCGACATCCCCAGCGGTATCTACAGCTCATCATCAGGCAACGGCTGCGGCTCCGGCTACGGCTGCGGCTACAACACCAGTACCAGCACCACGTGCACGAACTCCGAATAATCGGACAACAGGGACTAACAGCAGTGGCAGCAATAGCAACACGAATACACCAAAACGGAGAGTACAGTCACCAAGGTAAGATCATAAAAGTGAAACAGGGGCTGGGACTTAAAGTATATACGACCCAAAAGTATTTAAGTTTAGCGGCGGCAAAGCTAGGATAGATTCCAAGACCAAATGCCAATCTTTTTGAACCATAAACAATGTTTTCAGCTGCTTAAATTTCTATATGATGAAAGAAGATGCAGAAAAGAAACAACTGATTAGTATAAACCTGTCTAAATAAGTTACATTTTGCAGGATATCGATCAAAATATCCATTTTAAAAGTCAGACCTTGATACACTTCTGTTGTGTATGTCCAGCACTTGCCAGAGCCAGGCTTCGAGCACTTGATAAACTCTTCATCAATTGGTTCCGGACATCTTTACGAATGATATTACGAAATTTATATTTATGGCTGGGATGTAAATTAATGTTAAAACCAATTTTATTATCCAAGTTACACAGGGGTGGCATCAAAATGGTACCCCATTTTGACCCCATGGTTATAAACACAACCGCCGTTCTTGTCTACCTACCTAAGTCAGTCCGCATACGCAGATCTCTGCATGAATTTTAAAATGTGAAAATAGCAAAAAACGAGACAATCTTCAACAAATTGTATTTGTAAAGTAATTTCAAATTCAGTCTCAGCGTCATCCTAATTTGGCATGATGCACTTAATCAGTGTCTGCTCAGTCCTTATGAAACCTTTTAAAGAACGTCTTGAACAGTGAACATTGAACTCATGTCATTTTTTATTTACGTATTAGTTTTGCCACACTTTGTTGAATGTGTCGAACTGTGTCTGAATCATCTGTAGGCGCTGTGATAAGGCATTCCACGAAGTCTTCATTAAAACTGAAGTACTTTGTTCAACTGGCGATAGCTTGCCATGTTCATTGGCACAATAGGCATCTCTGCAATTAAACAGCCATTACCATTTATTTGTTTGTTATTTAACCAAGCTATAAACTTTTTGATTGGCGTGTTTATGTCTCAGAGGTTCGGCTTCGACGTTATTTCTGATTCCACTTGTGCGCAAAGACACAGTGTTGGCCTTGATTAATACACACTACAATATTGTTATAACATGGATATTTGCAGTTCTAATTTAATATTTTTTTTCATTTTTTTTTGCAGAACAATACCACGCGTTCGATAAAGTCAATAACAGAAAAACTCTGGAAAACAAACGCATGCTAAATTCAGATGTCAGGTGACAGACATACAACTTGATGAAGAACTCCAATTTCATGAAAAATAAACCATGAAACATTTAAATTTATTATACAGAGAGTAAAAACAAACCACAATTGAATGAGAGGAACCTATAAAAATATTATTTAAACGAGCAGTTGTCATGTGTTAGGATAGAAACAAAGTTTATTTTGCTACACAAATGATTTATTTTTTCTTTTTCGTTTTCTCTTTTTCTTTTTTTTTTCTTTTTGAGTGTTAATAAAATAATATAACAACAATTGTAGTCATTTTGAAGAGAAACAAAAGAAACTGCATAAAGATATTATTATATACAAGAAATGAAACGTCAAAAAAAAAAAAAACATTTATTATTTAAAAATAGACGCGAGAAAACTCACAAAGTAATTGTATTTTTTTATTACTATTCTTATTATTATATTAAAAATAAACTATTCTAGTGTGTAAAACAAAAAGTAAATAAATAAAAAAAGAAATGTATTTAAATGTAAAACAAACCATGAAACGTTATACGGACATTCATTTGAAATAACAAAGAAACAAACAATTTATGGCACTTAAACGTGCAAAAATGGATTTCAGTTAAATTGATTAACGCCAATTTATATTAAATTTTAACAAGTACCCTTAAAAAAAACATCTTGAAAAGAAATATGAATATAATGAAACAATTTAAGCATAAAAAAAAGAGAATATGTTATTAAAAGTTTGTATTGATAACTAGAGGAAGGGGTCACTCTAAGAAGTCTAAAAAAAAAAAATTAGTTCTTTCCATAGAACGTCTATGAAACTATCTTAAAAAGAACGGAGAAAAGGTGGATTGTGTTTCATTTTTAATTTAATTTATAAATTTTACTCGAAGACAAACAAAAAAAAATACAAACAAAGAAAAAAAATTTGCAGAACTGCAAAAAATAAAAAAAGGCAAAACAATAAAAACATTTTTTTGAAATATAATTTTATGTTTTTGTTTTTATTTTTTTCTTAAGTTCAATTGCTTTTCTTTTTTCAGTTTTATGTGTACCACTGACAGTTGGCACATTTAGAGAATTCTTTTGAAATTTATCGTTTTCGTTTTTCAGTGTGGTGCTTTTTTTCGAAGACTGAATTGAAGCAAGAAGGTGGGTGTCGAGAAATAAAGCCGAATTTGAAAATTAGCAAAGTGAAATAACACCGAACTCGAAAAATTAAATTTTGAAATTCGGCCTTATTTCACCCGGCGTTATTTTTATTAAGGTTTTGATTTAGTATCCGAGAAAGCATGAAAGTATTGGTGTTCAGCGAAAAAAAAGCACATCATTTGAAATTTGACTTCGTAAATGATACACAACTTATTGAAGACAACCCATGTAGGATGAATTATACACACGCAATTTTAGTCTGGATTGAATAAACAAATGATGCACAACTTATTGAAGTGGGAAATCTCGCGTTAAATTTGAATTGTATGCAGCGAGCATCATCAAATTGTTTGACAAGAACCACCATGATCATTTGTCTCGTGTATTTGAGTTAAACTGTTTTTCTCTGAATCTGTTGCAACGAAAATAACTTCCCAGTAATCCAATCTTGTCTTTGTCAGTCTTTAAAAGAAAGTTATAAACCTGGAATAGAGCCGATATGGAGCTAAAAGCGAGGTTTTTTGACTATTGAATAAGACCTTATTTGGCATGTTTATTACTAGACACATCTGGCAAGCATAATTCTCAAGATTTTCCAACTTTTCTTGGCCTGTCAATTTAAGAGTCAAAACAATTTTCCTTGAAAAAATACTGTCCCAAATTGAAAACGCGCATACTGTAGTGGTTACAAAAATGCTTAGTTGCGGTCCCCCGAGGTAACAAAAACCGCAGATGCGGATAATTAGATTGATTTAAATGAAACTGAACTTTGTTGAAGAGTAATAAGCAAAGCTGTGCAAACGTCGCCTATAACTAACTACCTTAGTACGAAGCTGAACTCTTCAAGCACCTATGGTCGCGTGTTGTTTGGCATAGAAAAGTTCAATTTATTTCCATTTCCAGATCAAAAACAGAATTTTTCGAAAAAACGTTACCGCATTATAATTTATTTCACGCCCTACGCACACCAAACTTAGTTCCAATGGACAATTTAGGTGGTGGTAAGTAAAAGTAGAACTATGCCATGTGGTTGTATTTGGCATTGAATAAATGACAGACATCCCGTAATTACTAAAAATCCATGTCATGATCACAATAAACACGCTCTTACGCACCTATTCCATATAATTAAGTGCGTTGTTCAATTCAATTTTCAATTGACAATTCATTGCCATCCCCCACAACAGTTGAAGTCTTCGATTTTTTATTTCCAAAGTGCAAACGCAATAGCTTGTAACAAAGCTTTATTCATCCCACCTCAATGTAGACAGATAAATTGAACAATCGAACATTCAAGGACCAACTTGCTTTGTACAATAAAATCGTGTTTCCTTTCATTTCTTCCCCACATCACCTCATCTCCTGATCTCACTCAAAGAGAAAATAAAACTTTTTCAACAAAAGAAAAAAGTAAAACCAAACAAACGCTTTATATAAATAAAATAATTTGCCTTCGAATACGAATCCGATTTAAACGGAGAATATTTTTTATTCCTGCAAAATCGGATCCAAAAAAAGCTTTTTCAAATAAATAAATAAATAAATAAATAAATGAAACAAAATATGTATATTATATATTATTTATCGATAAAAAAAATTTAATACTCGACTAGAATTTTGTTAATTTCTCTGTTTTATACTCGGAATGGATATGGACGAAAGGACTAAACAAAATAAGTAAAAAGAAAATTAATCTAATCAATTGGAAAAAGAATATTAATAACTATACAAAATATATTAAATTAAATAGAAAAAAAAGTATATTGAAACTAAAACAAACAAAAGGATATTCAAGAAACATTGTGTATGCGTATAAAAATTTTTTTAAATTGTTATTCACTCATGCGCTCTCTCCATATCACATTTTTTTCTCTTTAACTTGTTTTTTTTTCTAAAAAGTGAAATTTAATTTTAAGTAAAAACTTTATGCTCTATAGAAGAAAAAACAAAACAAAAAAATATAAAAATTTTTCCACTAATTTGATAGAAAATCAAAATAAAACAAAACAAATTGATATTGTTTATATAAAAGTAAGAAAGAACAAATATAATAATAAAAATATATATCATTTAAGAGACTGTATATAGGAACGCTGAATAACATTTTTTTTATGTTTTACTAAACAAGACAAGCAAGAAATATAAACAAAGTCTTAATAATAATTTAAACAAAACAAATAAACTAAGGAAAACTAATAAATAAATATGGTTTGTTGCTTTTTATTATCAAATCGATTATGAAAAAAAAAGAATTAAAATAAAAACAAAATACAAAAATATATATTATTTATCATATAGAATAAAAGTCTAATAAAATACCGATTACAAATTTCAAAAATTATTTGCAAATGGTTTTTATTTAAATTACTGCTTCACAATCTGCTAACCATCTGACTCTAATCGTCAAATCGGTGAACCTACATAAATGTTGATAATACGAGTAGATGATTCAAAAATGGTTTAAATTTTACTAATCCGCTAACTGATAAGGTCGGTGCACACATAACACAGAGGATTATATCTCATCGCTGTAGGGACTTTGTACCCTTTAGCGCAGATTCTTATCACTCTCTTCGGGTTTTTTTTTAAATACTTAGTGGGCTCACGCTTATCGCAGGGATAATCTATGTCTGCAGAAAGTAAACACAGTCATCTGATACCCCGACGTGCTTTGAACAGGAGCAATGCACTCATGACGCATCTGAAAGAGAATTATTGCAGTTTTAGGTTCAGGTAGAAAATTGATATCGAACATCCCACTGGTTAGGAAGGCAGGATCGATTTTGTTGCTAATGATGCCATAATTTATTTTATAAAATGTTTTCCAAAACAAAGGGATTTCCAAAAGGCATTTGACAATCTAAAATTTAATTTGTGAACGCACTCTTTCACTTTCGAACTCTCATTGTCAATTTATTCAGTAAACTCAACATTTTCATTATGGTAAAGTATGCTAACGAGGAGCAACGTCTGCAAATTATAAAAATTTGCTACCGAAATTCGGAGTCGGTGACCGCAACTTGAAGAGCGTTAACTCCAACATTTTTCCGCTCATTTTTGGGTCATGGGTTTGTCCATAAGCAAAATATGCGTTATTGGTCGGGTGAAAATCTATATGAGCTTCATGAGTTACCACTTCATCCACAAAAAATAGTTGTTTGGTGCGGTTTGTTATTATTGTGCCATATTTTTTCGTTCACTATAATGATCGTCACGTTACTGTGAATGGCTGTGTTATTTTCGGAA
Organism: Syritta pipiens; assembly: GCA_905187475.1. NCBI lineage: Eukaryota > Metazoa > Arthropoda > Insecta > Diptera > Syrphidae > Syritta > Syritta pipiens. The sequence goes on along the minus strand of LR994572.1, from coordinate 31,985,888 downwards.
CGAATTGGAAGATATGGACTAGAACGACATGTGGTTTCAACAGGATAGTTGCCACAGCCACACAGCACACGTTATAATCGATTTATTGAAGAGTAAGTTTGATGAGTGTGTTATCTCCAGAAATGGGCCAGTCGATTGGCCGCCTTGTTCATGCGATTTAACGCCTCTAGACTATTTTTTTTTTTGAGGCTACGTTAAGTCATTGATATATGTCTAGACGCCGGCGACGTTTGAAAAGCTCAGAGCCAACATTGAACTCGAAATAGCGGCCAAAATGTTTGCCTTAATTATCGAAAATTGGGTTCAACGAATCCACCGCTGCAAACGTGCTCGCGGTGGCCATATGAATCAAGTCGAGTTCCAACATAAATGTTTTGATAGTATTTCAAGACGATCACTACGTTTTTCTATATCTCAATATCTCAAATGAATTGCGTTTTATATAAAAGAAAAGCTGTGAAGTCCTTATTGGAAAAACATTTTACAATCTTATACATTTTTGATGCGAAACATTAATACGCACGCTCCGCAGGCTTGTTCTACGCTTACTAGTGCGAGGCTTACGCCACTAAAACACTATCTTGACTTCTTCTCGTTGACACCAACCTCCGCTTCCACATTACTTCACTACTAATACTTGGTGTAGTTCTCTTACCGCTTTAGAGACCGGCTTTTTTCACTTTATTCTATAGGTCGTTAAAATATGTAATGGGTTATTCAACTTAAAAAGAGGCTGATTAAAATACTTCAGTTAAAGCAAATCATTAACAAGTATTTTATGAACAGATGCCATACTAGTAAGGGACTTTAATGTCAGACCTAAGAGTATCAGCAATAGTCAAAAAATAAAGTATGTTTTAATGGCGAAGCGTTCGTTCAATGCAAAGTGATTGTTTTTAGCGATAAAATATACACCATGCTAAAAAAAAGTCAACATACGATGCGAAATACATCACCATACTTTTGTGGTATGGTGTATGTTAAAATTAAAGTGTTTATAACGAATCGATTTTACAAAAAACAAACGTAGAGGGTGCAAATGATTTCAAACGACTACTACTGAAAGTCAAAGCATTCTAAAGTTTTATAATAGCTCTCTTTTGGACAAATTTCATGGAGTTAGGTGATAACAGCATGTGTACAAAATCTTCGTTCTGAGATAAATTTGTTTTAAAGTTAGAAAAATCCTCCAAATCCAAGTTAAGTGTGGTTAGGACCATTGAATATCTTTGGAATCTTTTGGAAATTACTTTTTTGGAATTTACTAAGAGCTATGCTGCTAATACCAAACGAAAATATATTTTTGTTTTAATAGTCTTGAATACTTAACTCATTTTCGAAAAAAAAATTACTTATGCTGACATGACCAGACTCCATAGAGTTAATAGTTTAAGACCCTACAGCAAATTTTGGGTGTGGAAGAATAACCAAAATTGTCATATACCAACTTGGTCTTATAAAAATTTAAATTTCGGAAATATTGACGTTTTTAGCAGAATTGATATCGTCTGTCAAACACTTCACGTTGGTTTATGCCAATTTTGGTTATCCCTCTACGCCAAAATTTGTTGTGGGCTCTTGGTCTATAATCAAGGTGTATGAGAAAAATACAACACACGGGTTACAGTTGGATTGATGCATATAATAAACCTTTGACTTCAGAAAAAAAGAAAGAAATACATTCATTAAAATCCACTGATCTAGGAATCAATTCTAATCAACGAAACGAGGCAGTCAGCCATTAGAAAACGTCTCATGTGATAATTAGATTGTTTCAAATACCATAAAGGTCGACTTGGGAAAAACGAATTTGGTAGTATCGTTCAGAGTTAATTTCATAAAAGTTGTGGTACAAGGAAGACAATCAAAAATCCGATCCAAACAAAGAAACGTTTGTTATGACTTTGGAAAAAAATAAATAAAAATAAATAGTCGGGGTAACAGCCCATACAGGGCCAGAGCCAAGCTTCTAGATTTGCTTTCCAACAAACAAATTCTAATACTCCAACGTCCAAAATGCGGGAAATTGGACTATAACCGCAGCCATGAAAGTGCAAATACACTTATTAACATAGAAGTCAGTATTTTAATCAACAAAAAATCGGTCATTTGATTATCAATCACTGGGAAATGGAATTATTAACCTTGTTCAGCAATCAAGTCTTCAACATTGTGCTCTATTTTTACTAACGCGAAACTGTCAATGCACGAATACCATCCTTATTCAAATTTAAATCTTGAGCGAAAAGCTTCGAAAGCAAGAACTAAATAGCTGTGGTGGGATTGTGACGATTTTGATTTACTCCTCTGAAGTAAGGGTCGCCGTTTTTTTTTCGAAATATTGTAATCGAAATTATAGCCTCTTTTAAGTACAAGGTGATTTAATAAATAGTATTCACAATACCACTCCGATGGGTGTTTTAATATGCAATCGGACACTAGGCGAAGGTAGGGTAATTTATGCAAAACAAGATTCAGTCCTTGTTTTGACGTGCACTAAAATTTCAGCTTCTCAGAAAAAAACGTACGCTCCTTAAACGGCTAGTCGATGGAATACACTTTCGAAACAAAAATGAGAAAGCATTAATTAAGGAACAATTTATAATCTGGTTCAGATATGCTGATGACCACCGAGATAAGGATGAAATTTAGAAGTTACTTATGTACTGTCAATTACTTACTTAATGAATATTTTTGTTGCTTGGTGTATTTCCTTCCTTTTTCAAAAGAGCCTTTATTTCATCTGTGAGGAATAAAACAAACTAATCATGTATTTGAAATGTGATAAGCAAATTATATTAAACGGCTGCTTAGATTTCAGAATTTAACTGTGAGTGTTACTTTAGGTTAAGTTCTATGCTTAAGGGGTGCAGTGTAGGCATTTCGAACATTATCAGCTATCAATCACTGTGAATGTAAACCGCTAGACACTCGAGGATAGATTTAAAATGAAAATTCTGCAGTGATCTAGTCGTTGTGGTTCCCCGCTCAGAATTGAACACTGTAATTCATAAATTGGCTATCATATTTTCTTCCACTTCAGTCCAGAGTACTCACGATTATTTACAGATTCTCTTTTTTTTTAAACTTCCGACGACCGCTTCATTTCTGAGAAATGTGAAACGACAAAAGTTTATTATTTCATTCCTATGATTCAATGCTTTCTACAATCCCTGTAAAATAAATAGAAATTATTTATAAAATTGTTGCATTATGTTTTAGGTAGTTTTTGAAAATAAAAAAATATATATATTAAGCTAAAATGTCTATAGCCAATTAGCCTAGTTTATGGATTGTGACGAACTTCATAAAATATCCTCAACTGAGCATTAAATCAACTGATTTTGTCTTAACAAAAAAACAAACAAAAATACTATTCGCTATGTTCTGAAACTTAGGGGTTGCATGGCTTTCACAGCTTCAAAGAATCGATTTCTTTTCATTGTCTTATTAATTACTACAATCTCTTGGGAATATTATTCTGAATTTTCAAGTCGATCCGAATAAAAGTTTCGGGGATACAGTTTGGGGAAAGTGTGCTTTCAAAGGCCGGTAAACTTTGTTACTCTAAACATTAAACGCGTTTTCCTTGGAAATGTTTTTTCAAAGTCGGTTGTCAAAAGCTCTCAAAAACTACTGAAACGGTCTTGATAAGACTTTACATAGGTCTTTGAGATACAATCCGGGACGAAGTACTTTTTTTTCCAATCACTCAATCAATTGTTTAAAAAAAATGTTGACCAAATTTTTCAAAATTTGCATTTTCGTGTAAAAAAGTGTACCAAAAATCCAATTTTCACTTTTCTTTCCTATTCCCAATTCTAGTTTATGGTCTTAATTAAACACGAAGTTTTTAGGGCTTCGTTCCAAAGGAATAATGAAACCCTTATACATCATCATTTCTATATGTTCTACTGTCAACGCGGACGCACCTTTTTTCTGAAGGGTCCCCGGAAATGACCCTTCAAATGTATGTATAGTTTGAAGACGGTAAAAAGTTTAAATAAAATGTTCACCTCACTGTAATTGAACTCTCAGAAAGTTAGTACCACCAAAAACCTCTTTCAGATCATTTAAATACCCCCATTCATATCAAAGATTACCCACAAAAACGATTACAAAAACAGGTTCTCATTGCATCCACATCAGATAAAAGCCTAGAAGTTCATAAAAAAATAACACCCGAAAGTCGTAAATTTCTTATCGACCGCTCGCAAAAATTCCTAATCTCCAATTGACATTCGCAATATCAATTAAAAAGCCATTTAACTGAACCCAGAACACAAAAAAATCTAACAAATACCCACAAGCCAACTGATAGCACATTCAATCAATTAAAAAAAAGCAAACATAAACCTAAACACGGACCGCACAATTCAAGCGAAATTACTTTTTGTGATTAAAAATAAACAACATCCTCCAAACGCCATCTATCCGGTGTTAGGTTCATCTCCCTATAAACAGCAATAGATACTCTTTCGTCCTCAAAAGATACACGACGACAGCTCTCTCGTCATAAACTTTATCAGCTCGATGAGTTTGTCTGTGGCACGGTTTGTTCTCAGCTCAGTTGCTTGTCGACCGCGATCGTGATCAGCGACATTGAGAGTGCCGAGCACCGAACCACGTTTAAGAATGAACTAAACCTGCACTTGCTGCAAAATGCATTCGAGATACTTTGTGATTTTCGTGATCGTAGTGATCGGTGGAGTTCACACCGCTGCCGAGAGTGTTCGCGAAATCGAATTAACCTCCGGGTGGTCGTTAAGGAACCAAAATGGCTGTGAGTACTCGAAGTTTTCCCTACCATATGGTGGCGCTGGTGGATACAGTTTATCTAATTGCCGATATTGGCGTGTGTTGTTTTTGTGTGCGCAGTGAGCGCACCCAATCGAAAGTGATATGAAGTGTGTTTTGACGGTTGGGGAGATAAAAACAAACAAATTGAAAACATGTCACCAGGTCAGGTCGGGGGCTGAGAACACCTCAACCGAAAATTGGGCTACGATACGCGTGGTTAACTCAAATCTGACGGTTTGTGTGTCTGGTTTCTGCTCCGTGAATACGTCTGCGTTGCGGTAGGTAATGGGAGGTGAATGACTTGAGGAACCGCCGAGGAACAGACCCGCTGGCATTTTATAGACTCCGGTAAACTTGCATGCATCGCTACTACTCAATTAGATGCGACTTGCTAACTCACGACGATGAGTCAGAAGTTGAATTCTCCGGTGTAAGCGGTTTTCCATTGATTATTTAAAAAGGGGTTTGAATTATCTAAATAACGAAACCGTAACTTATTTGTGAGGCGAGTGGTTGACCTGGAATTCTTTTGATTTGTTGGCTGTAAACTGTAAATTTGTTGGCTGCGGTTTCAAAATTTTATGGCGCTGATGATAAATTGCTGGTGGGCTTTAGTTTACCACCAATGTCGAGGGTGGTGGGAGTGATATTGAGTACGGTGTAATAATGTCTAGAATTGAGAAAGTCTCGTACTGAGATTAGATTGTACCAGGTGGAATTTTTTTATGGGAATACTTTTTTTTTCGAAACCGATCTTCATTGGAAATGTTTGAATCACCAACTACAGCTATGAATAGGACAACCTATAAGTAAGATGAAGAATTTCTTCCTCTCAATAAATAGTCAAACTACCCTTTTGCAGTGCTTAAGTATTTGAAGAGGAATTTTTCTCTTGTAAGGTGGACAGCCTTAATTGTAATTAGAGAATTTCTAAAATGCTTCAACATTAAAACAAAAACAATATTCATATCCAGGAATAAGATTTTGCTAACTTTGCCTCTTTTTTGTTTAGTTGGAAGATAGTATTGACTTTACATACGTTTCATGTCCTCTTGGTTTCAAATATATTTAGTTATGCCTCATTTGTCTTTTCCTTTTTTTTTTCTCTTAAGTTTGTTTTCTACTACTTTTACTAACTAGATTCATTAAAATTCAAACAGATGTGGGAAGAGACGTACCTTATATGACCGCATACGTACATAACTGTGTATATAAGTCAATTTAATCATCTGCTGCTCAATTAATACTGCATCAGACTTCTCAATAAGAATTTTCGGGATCTCTTAATTCTTTTTTGGCGAATTGAAAAAAAAAATCCTGCAGCTGAAATTGGGTTCGGTCATGAAAGGGTAATAATTCATAAATTGCACGCTTGAGAGACCGCTCGTGCAGTTCCAATATTTGTACACAGATTTCTTGCATTGTTTTGCATATAGTTAATTTTACATTGAGAAAAAGCAAAATTGCTAATTACAAAAATTAGTGGCTACGATGATGGGAAATATAATTACCAAGCCTGGTGGCGCTGAGCCCGATGAATTTGAGAAGTCAATTGCCCAAGCTCTCCTTGAGTTGGAAATGAGCTTTGAAATTGAAGCCGAAACTGAGGGACCTTCACATTACTCGTGCAAGAGAGATCGCGTTCAGTAACATGAAAGCAGTTGTCATCTACGTCTCAATTCCAAAGCAGAAGATCCAATTCCGCCTGGTCCGTTCCGCCTTGTTCTCTGGCAAACAAGTTGTCTTCATTGGCGAACGCAAGATTTTACCCAAACCAACCAGGAAGTTTACTGAAATAGAAGAGGCCATGTTCCCGAACACAGATGTGACTGTGTACGATGCCATCCTAGTAGATTTGGTATTTCCCGCCGAGACTGTCGACAAACGTATCCGCGTCAAGTTCGATGGCAGCTTATTAAGGAGCATTTAGATAAGAACCAACAGACCACCATTGAACACAAAATTGACACCTTTAGTTCTGTGTACAAGAAATTGACTGGACACCTTCGAGTTCCCAAACAACTACTTGTAAATTTTTTAAGCAAGGACTGCTTTTAACATCAACAGAGAAATAAAAAACGTTCTTTTACATTCAAAGGAATTTCTGAAGATGTTTAATGTCATTTTCAATTTACATTAAAAAAAAAAAGAAAAGTCGGCGTAACTGTATGGGCTACAGGGCCAGAGCCTAGTTTCTTCGCGCCTGCACTGTGTTGTGCGCGTTATAATTTTGACATATGTGGAGAGGACCTACTGTTTAATGCTGGTTCCGAACGGCGAATTGCGAAAGTTTTCCATAACAGAAGTAGTACTCCAGGAGGGTTGTCAGTCGTTCGCTGGAGGTGGAGCCGTGAAAAATTTTTGTGGTGTTATTTCCCCGAGCCGGATTCGAACCCAGGTACTCTTACTTAACAGTCCGACGCACTAACGATTAAGCCACGGCGCCCAATTTACATTACATGGGAATGAAAACCATTGAACAGATAAATTCTGGAATGAACGGCGACTGGAATTCCAAACATTTAGAAAAAATTGTTTTTAGTAAGGTCCGAAGTTTTTCATGCCCTCTACTTTTTTAGTTGATGATCTCCTTAAAGGCGCTTGTAAGAGACAATCGAAGAAGACTATTGCAACATAATTTCAAAAATCTATTCATAATTCGATGCTACTATAACTAAATATGTGAGGCGCCGTGGCTTAATCGTTAAGTGCGTCGGACTGCTAAGTGAAAGTACCCGGGTTCGAATCCACCTTGGGGAAAAAAGACCACCTCCAGCAAATGGCTGACAATCCTCCTGGAGCACTTCTGTCAGGGAAAGCTTTCGCAATTTGTCGTTCGGATTTTCACATGTGTCAAAAATTATAACACCCCTCCACAACGCAGTGGAGGGGCGAAATGCTGGGCTCTGGCCTTTCGCGGGCTGTTACGCCACTAATAATGATGATAACTAAATGTGTAATTCTTTTCTTATTTTTAAGGTTTCGTTCCAAAGGAAACAACGAAATCCTTATAGAATCACTTCGGTGTCGGTCTGTCTGTCTGTCTGTTATAAAAACGCTTATAACTTTTGTGTCGTCGTTAGTTAAGCGATAAAATTTGGATTGAAGGTGTATCTAGGCAATCCAAAATAAATCATGCCTTTTTCGCGGAATTTGTCGGCGACTAAGGTAAACGCTATTACTGATCTTAGGTCTTAGGTCTAAGTCATTGCCCGCGCTTTAAATGCAGGTTCACATAGGCCATATGTTAGCCCATTGTGTCGTCACACTTCCGCATTGTTTCCAATATTCGGACTCACTGCCTAAAGACTTTCTGCAAATATACCAAACAAAATATTAGCAGGCATGTTATACTACCTGTTTGACGAGCAAAGTTTGTAATCTAATTTCCCTGTTTGAGCTAAATCCATTTGGACCTGTTGATGAAGCCGCTGATATGCTTTACATCCATGTTAGCAAAGTCGCTTAGATCCTCGAAGAAGTATGCACCTAGAGTGAGTTTTCTAGTACCGGAGAGTGCTGGGCATGTTTCAAGAAGATGAAGTAGCGTCTTATCCTTTTCCTCATTTCTGCAGCTTTTGCAGAAATCATTGAAGGGAGCACCCATTCTTCTGGCGTGATTGCCGAAGAGGCAGTGATCAGTTAGGACACCAACCAGGCCAGTTATGCTGGCTCTGCTTGTCGAGATCGGCTGTTCCGTCCTATTCCTATTTAGTCCAGGCCATGTGTGCCTAGAGACATTGCAGGAATGTAAATTGCTCCACCTAGATTTTGCTGCCTTAGTAGCCTAACACTGATACAAACGCTCAACGCTGTATTTATTGAATGATCTCGTTGCTTTTTCATGTATTCTGATTTCCCTTGTTTTTACTTTAACCGTGTTCATATCAAATTTCACAGTTAAATGGTGACTTAACTGTTAGTTTCGATAATTTATTTTGTTTTTTACTAGAAATAGAAGCCCTTTTCTTGCGAGAATTGACACAAATAAAATGTTGACTATCTTTTATTAATGAAATCTTATACCACAGTTTATACTCTTTTGGAAAGAGATAAAGAAGCGAAGACAGCGAAGGTAGAAAACACGAATGCGTTGTGGCGAGTCGAAAAGATTTTCTTCTTAAGAATTTAGTAGAATTTCAAAGTTGCTTGGCACAACTAATAATTCTCGGCATTGACAAGTGGTCCTTTTTTCCTTATTCGAGATTTTTGTTACACCAAAACTGATAGTTTTCGGTGGTGACAAACTTCGAGTCCACCAGCTCAACTAATCTTCTCATGCACATTTCAACTCCAAGCGTTTAACAAACTAACAATAGCGACTCACCCCTATATGCTTTGTAGATGTTACTAAAGAGCTAGGCACAAAATCACTAAGCTTTTTCAAAATATTGATGACTTTTTTTCGCCTAGACCGAATTGTTACAACGATTCATCTGGGTCTATCTAGATCCATTTCTTTTTTACGGTTTAATTCGGATATAAATTTGGAATCCAGTCAGTTAAAAGTTGAATACACAAGGGAAGATCTCTCAAATTGTGTGTGCAACCTATGCCTATATTTTTCTTCCTTGTGAAACGGATTTTCCTTCTCACGTAGCTTAACACTGTTTTCAAGATTTTATCCTAACCTATCATAAACATGTTAATGCCAGCTAAAAGTCAATGAGAGGCAGTCCGATGGCGTTTCAATAAAACACGTATTTTTTTAAAATTACCTTATATGTACTTAAAAACAATTTTATGCATAAATTTCACCCGAATCACCGAAATTACTAACTCTAAACACCGGCCGCTGTCCTATCTGAAGCGGTCTAAAGTTCTTCAGCAGTGGGTGTCCCCTTGAGTCAATCAGATTCCAAAAATTCCTTAGCTATAAAAGATAAGACGAATTAATTTAATTGAATTGACATGCAATTGATGTGCCCCACTTACATCATCAAAAGCTATCGGCAGAATCTCCCGGAACACGAACCACATTACCGACTCCGAGCAGGGAGGTGTCGTAAGCGATCCTGTAAATGAAAATCGAATTAGATTCTAAAGTACTTAGTTCTGCTTCTGTGACGAACCTCGGTACGAGAAGAACTCGTTAACATCCAGCCCGGGCAGAAAAGACTCCATGGTTATCGTTCCAGCCAGCTGAGTCGTGCTGTTGTACTTTGAAATGGAGTCTAGGGCCTTGTAAATTTCACTCAAAGTCCGATGATTTTCGTTTTCCTGGAACTGAAGGTAACACATTAGAGGGAGAGTGTGACAAATTGATTTCGATTAGTTCTTACGGGAACTCCTTCGAAGAGAACGGCCAAGACAATGAAGCCGTCCTTGAAGTCTCGCGCCTCTTCGACAGTTCTGTACTTGGAATTCTTGTGGACGAGGTGCATCTCGAGGTCGTACCTCTGACCATCGATTGAGTGCTCTGATCCGAGGACGCCTTCAGATCCCCAATGAAAGTGAACGGCCTGCACCTCAAACTTATCATCGAAATCGCCTACAGTGACCGTGGGAAAACTTCCGTCGTCGTTGATTCTTATCCCGACCTCGGCTAAAAAGAAGGCTGTGAGACTAGGCATAAGAGAAAGGTGTGGGTTAGCTTACCAGAGTATCCATTGTTGATGATTTCGACAGGAGGCGACAGGGACTTTTGATAATTGGTGAATGTTAGCTCAAGCAATTCGTTCGGGAAAGACTGTAAATTAGAATCAAGTGAATGAAAAGTAGGTTCGCAAGCTTATCCCTTTAGAAAATATTTGACTTAGGAGATTGATGCACTCATCCTAATGAACTTAATCAGCTTTCCTTTCTAATTAAGTAATTGCTTTAGTTAAAATAACGTGAATGAAAAGAAGATTCGACAGTTCGCAGCTTTAGAAAATCTTTGCCTAAAGAGATTTATGTATTCGTCTTAATGAGCTTAATCACCTTTCCTTTTTAAAGCCCCTGAACCCCTTCTCTTCCGTACTATCACGACACTTGCCACTTGCAAGTCATTTGTCAAAACAGGGTATTCAACAACACAAAACTTAATGGCACCACCAAATAAACGCTAAACCACCCCGAAAACAAAAATAAATGCAATAAATCCTGAGATTGAAGTATACCCAGGTTGTAAATAAACTTCATTAAATTGCACTCCTTTTGTTTAATTGCACGATTTAAAGACCTGTTCACAACTGTGACTCGAAAGATTTCCAGTCAACTTACATGTCTCGAATGCAATGCAATCGGCGATTGTTTAAGTCCTCCACACTGCGGGTTCGTCAGTGGCCATGTGCCCGGGTTGTCGTAATTCCAGTCTCCTAGAAATCACAAAGTCTCATTAAGTACCCACAAACACGCACTTTAAACTAGTCTTTTTCAATTTCACCACGCGTACCTGCAAAAGGCAAAATAAAGAACCACCGTCTAAGTAAATCCGCCGGATTTGGATACCTCATGCTTTTTTCGCGGATGTGTACAAACTTTCCACTACGAGATACAAATTCAGAATGCGATGATATATTTTATCGGTTCAGTTAAATACGAAATTTTATTTAAATTCTTCCGCGCGGGTTTCTTGACAAACTTGCCCCCATGTTTGAATAAATTCATTTTTTTTTTGGTTTTGTTGTAGGGGACTTTTTTTTTGTCTTCGTTGCTTCTGATTGAAGGCAAAACTTTTATGCTCAGACTTCTGTTTCCAGGTGTGAACTTACATGTGTCTGGGTCTTGTTAACAAAGTTCTTGGCCTCTTTGTATATCAGAGAGAGAGAAACATTGTGATCGGGGTTACTCCGGGACCCCGGTGGACAATGGAATGCGTGGCAGTGACCTAAATATGAATATTATAAGATTAATCTAAACTGAATTTATGAGGCAGAAGCTGAGATACAAATTAATTACTCAGCAGTGCTTTTAGGTGCATGATTTGACGCAGTGGTTTCGGTGGAGATTCGAAAACAGAATAAAACGAGTTAGGTCACCCTAATCGATAGGGTGAGAAGAGTTTTAAGCAAAATATGTCACACAGAGAAATGATCGCGTAAAAAGTGTTTCCCAAAACTCAGCCTTGAGTGGCTGTTGACGTCGTCATATGAATATGAAAACATTCTTCCGGATGATGTATGGGAATTGTTTAACCAAAAGAAATGCGAAGTCAAGACGGATAGAATGAAATGTGGATAATAGGAGCCTTGCAGATTAACAAGTATGAACCAAAACATTGGTTGGGGTAGTCATAGTCCATGAATTGCAATCATGACACCGTCAACTTTATCGCATCCACTTATTGTGCACTTCTTCTTGGTTTTCTCGAACGGCGATCAAACAATTTTTTCAAACAAAAATATTCTTAAAGGATACTCAGTAGTCCGTAGAAAAACGAGGATGTGAAAATTACTTAGCATTTCATCGAATAGGCTATAAACCTCGTTCAAGAGCTATAAATTTTAAGCAATTTAAAAGAATAATTCAATAGAAGTGCGGTATCAGTTTATGAGTCAATTCCAACGATTCATTCTCTCAGATGATCAATGATATTTTCAAAACATGGAACTGAGAGAAATGTCAAAATAACTTTTTATAAATAGTGGAACCTTTTCAGTGGGCGTCGTCGCTTTATCGTTAATGCGTTGGACTGTTAAGCCAGCGTACCCGTGTTCGAATCCAGCTCGGCAAAAACACCACAATTAATTTTTCCTAGTGTTATGAAAATCTTGGTGCTTCTATTTATATGCACGAGCTATTTCACTCACTTTTGAGCTTTTGATGGGCAAACGCCTAAAGTTGATTGATTTTTTTATTTTGTTCAGATATGTACATGTGTAGAAATAAGTGGTAATAAAACAACATAAATAAATAATTAAGTAAATGAACACATAAATAGAAAAAAAAATAAATACATTTTACAATTCATAACATCCAACATCTCCATGGAGCTATCCCCTCAATGCTGTCTAGAACCTTGAAGCTGTAAAAGAGAATCCATGTGGAATGTAAGGCGGCCTTAGATAGAGTGCAATAGAGATTTACATAAACATATGAAAATATACAAAATTAGACAATAAAAGGATCTGCTAAGCTCTCCGTAGAGGGTTTTCTGTAGAAGATTGTTCGATTTAAATTATCATATTTAGGCAGAGTATATCTAAAGTTGTGGTACTTCTTGCAAAATCCATGGTTTTTCTGTAGGTGGAATCTTTAGCTATAATTTAACCAAAAATGTCTTTTCTAAGTTGGAAATTACATGAGTTATGTCGACAACAACAACATTTTAGTTATTTCTTATTACGTACACAGCACTGTATGCATGGAATCTCTTCAGCATTTGATAATAGTATTATTCGCAGTGGTCATAGTTCTGACTAATTTAAAGATTTTGCAAGAAATAAATCGTTTTTTAGGTGATGAACATTCAGATTTTTAGATCATACTGAAAAACTGCTAATGCTTTTTGTTGATTTTATCTGATTGGTAATGGATTTGAAAATACTCCTTGGACTCGTTCTTTTCTGTCTTTTTTTCCATTTAACTTACAGAATAAGATAAAAAGATGTTCCTAATTTACATAATTTCTATAATCTGCTGCTGCGATCGATTTTGAAAGACCAATCTGATGTCTACGCCAGTGAAATGACTCATATTTCCCTCAATTCTTTTATAAGACTTCGATTCATATTTTCAGTTTTTTCGTATGAATTCTCATGTGAATTGCATCCTACAAATGTTGATCGAGTGACTATGACTATAAAGTATTGCGGTAAAGTTGGTATTCTGAAAGTGCACTGCTAACTGCTCTTTCAGGCTTTCAGACTCAGTCTTATCCCATCGGACACTTCCAGAAACACTTGCAGTGACTCATCGGCTAGGGAAATATAAGGTTGCCAAATATCTCCCTGCTGCTTTTTTGCTCTTCATTCAATGCTTCATAAAAAGTGTTACAGTGATCGAATTTAGTTCAAATATGCGCCGTTTTGTTCGATAATCTGTTTCCATCCAGACGGCAACTTCATAATACCCCCTCGTAGTAGCCTTCCTCCTTATTTGCGAAGAACTCGGACAGCCACTTTTCACAAGCCTCTTTTGAGTTCAACTTCACACCACCAAGGGCGTTCGCCATGGACAGGCACAAGTATCGCTATGTCTGGGCTATATGGTGGATGCGATAAAACCTTCCATCCGAGCTCCCGTAGCTTCTTACGAGTCATCAACGAAGTGTGTGGTCTGGCGTTGTCCTGGTGGAACACTACACCTATTGGCCAATTCTGGACGCTTCTGGTCGATTGCCTGCTTCAAGCGGTCCAGTTGTTCGCAGTAGATGGTAGAATTAAGCGTCTGGCCATATGGGAGCAGCTCATAGGGGATGATTCCCTTCCAATCCCACCAAAGGCACAGCAAAACACCATTAATCTCACGGGACGATTCTCTAGTGGATTTGCCTTTAACGAAGGAAAACTTGAAAATAGCGCGAATTTCGACGTTAGTGAACTCCATGTTTACACGTCTATAACTGTTGAACGCAATATCCAAACTAATCATGCATAGCGTCGTAGGTTATGTGAAGACCTTTCAAATGATGTATAGTATTGCTAGATACGATCTGTAGCGCTTTGTACATAGCCGGAAAATTCAAAAGACAAAAAGGCGGAAGGGAGATATTTGACAACCTTATACTAGGACACGTACTCTGTACCTGCCCAGCGTTAGATTTAAGACCCTGGGAACCCATTTCTTCAACTCGTTGAGTGAAGCAGCTAGCCTCCAAGCAAATCAGCTCGTAAATTACGCTTTCGCATCGAACCAAGAAATTGTACAAATGATTATTAGATGATCTAGACATCTGGACGTCATCGAAATTCTTATTAGATAATCTAAACATCACTTCCTGTCACTGCAATTATATATCCAGCCAGATTCACTTGATCGCTTAACAACCCGCAAATTTAAACTTTCCTTAATTCTCATTAACAGCAATAACCAAATCGGGAATAAGGCTTCCGTCCGGGGTCTACAGTGCCCTTTACAACGAGGACGTCCTCCTATCCTATAATGATGTGAACCTACGCTGGATTGCCTACGACAATTGGACATACTCCAGATCCTTCTCAGGTACTTTCACACTCTATTAATTTTTACACTCCATCCACTACATGAGGAAAAAAGCTAGCCTCTGGCCCTCAACGGGCTGTTACGCTGCTCAATCTGTATATGTATCGACTAATATTTTTCCTTAAATTCTAGTCAGCCAGTCGGACATTGAAAACGTCCAATTCGTGAATCTAACATTCCACGGGATCGACACGATCGCCACAATCTACCTTAATGGTGACGTGATCGGTGAAACGGACAACATGTTCGTGCGGTATTCCTTTGACATTCGGCCATATTTAAAGGATAAAAATGTCCTCGAGGTCGCAATCAAATCCCCAGTTTGGGCGGCAAAAGCCCTAGCCGATGGGCTCAGTGAAAAGGACATACCCATCCCACCAGAGTGCCCAAACTACAGATATCACGGAGAGTGCCACATGAACATGCTGAGGAAAATGCAAGCGAGTTTCGCCTGGGACTGGGGACTGGCAGCGCCATCCATGGGCATCTGGTAAGAACTTCCAAAACACGGACTAGGTAGGTCTTTACGTGAGTGATTTTTTTTTTCAGGAAAACCGTGTCGCTGGAGTACTATGAAGTGGCCCTGATCAGGGACATTGACGTGGCAGTCACGAAGAACACCACCCACTGGCTGATGGACATCCGAGTGTTCCTCGACACTGGAATCAGGCAGAACTTCTATGGCGAGCTCACGTTCTACGCTGTGTAGGTGGGTTTTCACGCGGTCGATGCTTTTGTTGACACTCTTTTTTTCGTTCACAGAGAACTCCTTACAGAGCCGGTCAATATTCGGCTGCGGACCAAAGCTATCGAGTACACTTATCCCATCATCGAGTTTGTCCAGGCCATTCCACTGGTGGGATAGTTAGAAGACTTGTCTCCGAGCTGTATTAATCTGTTTCTATCTTACAGAAAAAAGTCACCATGTGGTGGCCGAATGGCTATGGACAGCAGAAAATTTACCCACTGCACTTTACGATGAACGCATGGATGGGACTTGAGGGCCCCCGACCGAGAGACCGCACGATTTCGCAGAAGTCCATTCGCATCGGCTTCCGGACCATCGAGCTGATCCAGGAGGACTTGGGTAAGTAATCAAGCAGACTCGAACAGGATTATGACTGAATGAGATCGGTTTCAGAGGACGGCAATAGCTTTTACTTTCGCGTCAACGGCGTGCCCATGTTCATGAAGGGCACCAACTACATTCCGTCGCACATTCTACCCGAACTAGGAGCGGATCAAGCGCGGAGTGAGTAGAAAAAACCCCTACAGACTCCTGTACTATCCTTTGATTCTTTTTTAGTTAAAAACCTTCTGACATCGGCACAGGAGGCACACATGAACATGATCCGGGTTTGGGGCGGTGGGATCTACGAGTCGGACTACTTCTACGACATGGCAGACTACCTGGGAATCCTGGTCTGGCAGGACATGATGTTCGCCTGTGCGATGTACCCCACCCACACGGCTTTCTTAGAGTAAATGCCACACGTAAATCCTATACGGCAAATCTAACGAGCCCCCTCCTTAATTCTAGGTCCGTCCGGACAGAAGTGATCCAGAATGCGAAGCGCCTTGCCCGTCATCCCAGCGTGGCCATCTTCGCAACGAACAACGAGAACGAGGTGGCCATTGCGCAGGACTGGTACGGAACAGATCCGAAACGTGAACAATTCGAAGAGGGCTACCGCAAGCTTTATGTCGGCACAATAAACCACGAGCTCCGCATAATCGCAGACAGCTCCCGCCCAGACCCTCTCATCTCGTCGCCCTCGAATGGCGTCAAGAGCCAAGAGGATAAATTTATATCCGATAACCCCCAGAACCCGAACTACGGTGACGGTGAGTTCGTTAACTCTTTTTTTTTCAAGTCCTGATGAAGTCTCATTTTGTTAGTCCACTTCTACGAGCCATTTAAGGACTCGTGGGATCCCGACATCTACCCGCGGCCGCGCTTTGCGTCAGAATACGGTTTCCAAAGCCTTCCAGCTGCTGGCGCGTGGAAACGCATCCTTGGCGAGAACGACACAATGTACTCCCTCGTTGATCACCGACAGCATCATCCCCTGGGCATGGTTCTCATCACGAACATGGTCATGAAGCACCTGCCCACGCCGTTCCGAGACGAGAACCTGGAGGCGACGATCTACCTCAGCCAAGTGGCGCAGGCGATGTCCGTCAAAGTGGAGACAGAGCTATATCGGAGTCTCCGCGGCACTGAGCACCGCACAATGGGCGCGCTCTACTGGCAGCTAAACGACGTTTGGGTGGCACCATCCTGGTCGAGCATCGACTTTTATGGAAACTGGAAGGTAGGCGCCCTCCCGGGTGTGACTCGCTCTCACTTATGATTTCTTTCAGATCTTGCACTATTGGGCCAGAGACTTCTTGGCGCCGGTTAGCATCATCGCGCTTTACGACTGGCGTCCGAGGTCGGTGAACGTGTCGCTAGTGAGGGACGAGATAGACGACGCCATTATGGAAGCCGACGTCACCATGAACATCTTCCTCTGGTCGGAGCTCTATCCCAAGCGATCGATTTCATGGCAGGCTCATTTGGTAATGCAGCTTAACGTCTTATAAATGTTTGTCTCAATTTCCTCGTCCTTTTTTAGAAACCCAATTCAGCGCATCTCAACAAGGTCATTCCTGTCCAACAGATCTTCGAGGATCCATTCACCCCGAACAACTGCTTCGTGGAGTTCGTCCTAAGCCAGGGTGGCAGTGTGCGGTCTCGAACTTACTACTTCCCAATCGACATTAAGTCAGCAACGGGAATCTCTGATCCGGAGCTCCAGGTTTGTGTGCGACCCTAAACGAGATCAATTCTAAGGAAGACTCCTTTCAGATTGACATTTCGTCGAAGTACTGTGCTTCGGGGAAGAGCAGCTACAGCCTGGCGGTGAAAGTTCAGCGGCCAGCGATCTTTGTCTACCTCGAGGTCACGCACAGCGGTGTGCTGGAGTACCGACTGTCGAAGAACGGCTTCCTGCAGCTGAATCCAATTCAGATTGTGCATTTGGAATTCGAGACAAGGACTTGCGTGGATTTGACCGTGGATGATATCAAGGTGATGACAGTGAATCAGTACATGTAGAAATAAATTTTTTAAACCAAAAAGAGAAATTGGGTTTTTATTTGAAGCTACGTGTCAAGCCCCTGCTCGTTTCCTTCTCTAATCCCTGCTACGCTCGCTGCGATTGATTGATAAAAGGTTTGCCTGCCGCTCGATAACAGCTCATTGCGAAAAAGCTCGTTAGTTTGTTCCTCATATATTTCAAGTTTTGTAATAAGTTTCATGGCAAAAAGCAAATCTTGAGCAAAAAATCTTGCAGCAACATCCCTGATCAGTCGCACTGTCCATCTTCCCCTGGTGTCGGCGTCCCATCTTGCTTGCCACCGCTCCCTCGTTCGGTCTTTCACAACTGCTACTACCGTGTGTTTCTAAGTCATCAGCAAAGACTGACTTTGATTATTGGATTAAGTCAATTGCTCTATCCCGTATTATCTAATGAAGTTAAAGACCTAGGTGCCGCGTTGGATATGAAATTCACTTTCAATTGACATATGGATAGTATTCTAGCCAAAGCTAATTCTGTAATGGCTTAAGGGTTCTTTGTGTCGTTCTTTCTCTTGTCGTTATATATGTATTTCCTTGTTGGAGTCTGTGTATTGCTGCCGACTTAATTTTATGGAGTTGAAGAGACAGACAAAGTTGTGAAAAGCAAAAATTATATAACTTTAAGTAATTCGACGACAGCAATTCAAACACTGTAACTATGATTGACTTTTAGCCTTCTCCTTGCAGGAGCGTGAAATAATAATTGCTCAAGCCTTCTGTTGGAATATATTCTTTTTATGACGTCTAATACTTTTTGCATAGTTTGCAGCGCTTAGAAATGCGGGCGTTAAAATATTTGTTGAAAATGTGATTGCATACCTTTCTATGTAAAAGAGCAAAATCTTTGTAAGTAATAGTCGTGTTTTATTATGCACCCATGATCTATATAGATCATTGATTTGCACGCTTTGCAACAACAACACATGATCCAGATAGCTATCGGGATCATTTATCGTGATCCGAAAATTGATTCACGCTATTCCCCGCTAGGTTCATGGAGCTGATTTGTCTGGAAACCATTTCCAATTTACGGCACTGCCTGATAAGTATACAAAATATTATTTTTTGAACAAAATTTTAGTACTCACTTTTATTCCTTAAATAAATTAATATTGTAGTGACAGTAATACAAAATTTGTACTTCAATTTTCATTTCTAACAATTTTGTGTGATTTGCACCATTGCTTTGTGTTTGCCGGTGAAAATGGTTATCATCATCGTAAAAGATGTGCAAACACTTGTTCTGAAAAAAAGAAAAACTATGTTGGCATGGAAACACTGCCCGCAAATATCACAGCATCGACAGGAGTTGATTGTCAAACTACTGTCAGAACACAAAATAAAAACGCTTCCATGATCTGGAGTGTTTTATTTACACAATTGATCCATATGGATCATCCGTGCATAATAAAACACGGCTAATATGTCTTCCCATTATGACAATATCCCTAACAAATGAGAGCACAATTATCTCATATTGAACTTCAATTATCTCATATCAGTAAAATTAACAGTTGGACTGTTTAAAAATTTAAATTAAATGTCTCGTCCTACCTCGAAAGAAAAAGATCCCGTGATATTAATATTACTTACCTAGTTTAATAGCTTATTCCTAAACATTATTGAGGAAGTGTAGTGGATATAGAAGCGTAGAGGCATTTAAGCAGTTCAAAGCACACATCAAAAGCACACATAACTCCATAAAACAAAAACTTGAGAAAAACGATAAAATAGTTTACATTCGCCTTTGATATACATTACGTTTTACTCAAATAGTTGTTGTTTGATGGTGGTAATCTTTGTTATTAAGGAAGAATATTGCAAACATAAGAAATTATCACCATACCAAGTGCTTTGACACTAAAAACTAAAATTATCCGAAAAATTTAGTTATCTAATCAATCTGAGCACTGAGCGGCTCACATAGTGTATGGGTCTATTCTTAAACCTACTTTTAACTTTCAACGATAAACAAAAGCAAGATTTCGCGTTTTGGACGACCATTAGTTTAAAACGAGAAGATACCCAAAGGCTTCCGAGCTACATTTCAAACCACACTGTAAACAGTAATTGAAATCACAACTACCACAGTATCAGAGGACATATTAGAATTAAATTATCAAAAATACTCAACAACTTTTAGACATCTTTATATACTCCCAGGGCGATATCGTCATGCTGGCAGTAGATATTATAATAATGTTTAGCGTTAAGGCATGTCCGTAAATGCCTGCAACTCTAATTCTTTACATAATGCGCTTGCCCCTTTGAGAAGTGGGTAAATTTTAAAAGTGAGAAAATTTCGTAACGTTCGTATTAATTTGTCGTAGATTTCACTCTTTCTAAAAGAACTCCATTCACACTCCTTCTTATTCGTTAGCTTACAGTTCACATTCGCATTTTTAAAAACCTACTTTAAAATTGAAATATTTCAAAATCCATAATAGCCAAAACTTTCTCGGTACACCATTTAAATCTAATGAGCGCCATCATTAGGTTGACAGAAAAGGGTCAAGTCTCAAACAAAATCACAAAAAAAAAATATTGATCTCCGTTCAACTTTCAACTTTATTCCGCATGCATATGCATGTCATGTCCACAATTCATTCATAGATCACTGCATAACCGAAAGGTTACGCCGTCGCTCCCTCACATGTCCATGTCCACAATTCATTCTTTTAGATCACTTCATAACCAAGAATGATAGAATAGAGGTTACGCCGTCGCTCCCTTTGTTCCACGTCTACGCCATAAGAGACCTTATTTCCTGGCTCGATTCCACTTTCTTCTATGTATTTTGGTTCTCTTTCGGGGTCTCTTGTGACGTAGAAAAGAGTGAAACACACGACGACGTAATCTCGTATTCTATCATTCTTGCTGCATAACAACTTTAGGCGGGCATTTCTGGACCCACGTTAAACTTTCTATGCTATCTACATCGCCCACAAAGGATTCCCCACTCCACTCCACTCCGTTGCATCCCCATCGTACGCACCCCATACGTGTTTTGAATAGAGATTCCGTCACTATCCGTAGGTGTACCCACAGGCAGATGTGAAAGTCCATCCCGATTGGTATAACTATATCAGAAAAACTGAAGCATATAGCCATTGGGAGATGCGCCACCGGTATACACGTCGCAGGAATTTCGGGTGCAGCCATAGAAACACTCACTTTTGTTTCACCATCCATTGTGATTTCAATCGACAGGTCTTCATTATCTGGACTATAACTGACAGACAGGCATCCTGGAAAAGCAGTGAACTGAGATTAGATTTAAAATGTGTTACACTTGTTAACCTATTGTGGAATAGCCGAAAAAAGATGCTACAACTAAAAGGCAGCATGAACAGTCCATCCCATTGCAGGTGCAGAAGGCTTGTTCCTCATCGGTTAGCCGAGGTGGCATTATTGAAACTAGTTGCATTCCCAAAAGATCAAAATTTCTCGACCGTTCCGTGCCCTGACTTTCAACGCAACTTAATGTTATCAAACATGCAGTAGCAATGCTTATGAGTTGCGTCTTGATAAATGTCATGATTATTATGTCGAATCGCGGCGCGGATTAGATGTGGGCTCGACGGTGCCCACCTGTAAAACTAGTACGCAGCCTCTCATTGCTGCACTTAGAGGGGAGTTAAGAGGCGTGACAAACGTTCTCCACCACGTGTAATCACTTTTTACGGCGTAAATTTAATGGCTAATGAGTTCATTTTCTCTCAGTTTATCGCGTTCGAACGTGACCTGTGGAAAAGTTCATCGTGAATTATGGAAGTGAACATGAACATTCTTGAGTTACTTTTGAAGCGCAGGCGACAACTGTCGACAGAATCTTCGCTGAGCAGTGTGAGAAGTTCGATGGCTCAGGTTGAGGTGAAGCTTCGGACTGATGGAGATATTTTCAAACGAGGTCGGGGTAGTTAAGATACTTACCAATTTATTGTTTACTTTGTAGTATTCGTTGTACGTTGGTCGAATACAATCTATTAAACCACAAAACCTGCATTCATGTCTTTTAAGCAAACTTGTTGATTCCTATTGTCGGTGAGTTCAACTAAAGTTTATTCGTCCATCATAAGACGAGTTTTCGTACGTATCACAAGGCATTAGACAGAAGAACTATCCAAGAAACCCTACATTTTTTTTTCCAACTAGAGTCTCCATTTTAGTACTCTAGTAATTGAATCTGTTAAAAAGTCAAATGAAGACTGATTCCGAACTTACTTCTAAGTACCATTCAGACTACCTGCTCACATCAATCAATCGTTAAGATTCAGCTCCCTTTCAATCCTCTTCAACTCGAAGAACGAACTCTTACTGTGAATAGACCCATTCGCTAAGCTTTTATCGAATACACGAACCACTTTGTCTAAAAGCTCCCACACACGATGCACGTTCGAGCTTCTCCATCACACCCAACCACTTCTCATCCCTTCTTTTGTTAATTAGTGCTTCTCTCTGCGACCTTTAAACGCAATTACACGCAGAAGACACAACCGCCTCTGTCCAGTAATTGCATCACAACTGTCGCAATCACAAATCAATCACCAACAACTCGCACTAATTAACTAGGCACAAGCGCTGCCCCCTCCACCAATCGAACACGGGAATTTTAAATTAATTTTAAACTTCCAACCCGCCTCACAGATGTTCTTAATGATTCTTACAACCGCAACTGGTTTTGTCGTGTGGAACACCTTGAGGCCTCAGTGCTGTCTCTTCTTCAAATCTCTCTCCCACTCAGAGATTTTAATTTGAATAATTTTTTTTTCACCGTGGTAGTTTACAAACTTCAAAGTCACCGTTGTACTGAATGATGACGGTTATGATTTTAATGGACTTGTTTTACACCCCGGTTATGATAATACCGCAACGATGCTCTTTAATGGTCACTGGTTACAAACTTTCGTCCCCACTGCGAGCTCACCCTAAAAAAGGCGAATCAACAGACGACCTTGTCATGTCACGGTGATCCTATCATCATCCACCGATGACATCTTACGTGAAACCGCCTCACCATTCGGATTCTATTGTTAGAGAAACTGGAAAGCAAGTCACAAATAGAGATCTCGTAATGTCCGATTTGTTGTGTTTGCCGAAATCTTCACCGTCAAAGAAACCGGGTGAGCTCCATCACTTGTCGCGTCGAGGAAGGGGTACGCTGTATTTCGGTTTTTATATCTAAGCACCATCGATCGGGAGCAACTTCAGTCTGTCTTAGCGCTTCAATCGGTCAACTTCTTCGTGTTCGGTGGTTCTTCGTGTTGTTTTAACAAAAAAAAAGAAGTAATTAAAAATGGCATCACTAAAATTGGTGGGTAGTAAAAATTACCGTGAGATCCGTGTGCGTGGTGTGACTAAAATGAATTTCCTTTTGTTGTAGTTCGTCGCTTTGGTCTGTTTGGCGGGTTTGTCGACGGCGCAATTCCAAGGCGCTCTCAATGCCGTGTCAAATGCAGTGCCATTTGCCAAGCAAGTCCTTGATGTTATGGTTCCGAAAATTCTCCTTTTGGAATACAATAATGTGCCAACTCAGGAAGGATATCGTTTCAAGTAAGTGGGAGAAGGAAAGTTTTTGAAATTTGTAGTATTTCACTGTCTCTTGGGGTGAATTCTAAGGATTTTTTCTTGTGTGACTTAAACGATGAGTTTGTTTGCTTATTTTTCAATGAAATTGAGCTATTACAAGGACTCTTCACCGAGCACGACTGTTGAGTCTTTTTCGATATCTCTTAGCGTACTAGCTCTGAAGAGACTTCAGAGACGACACTTATGTGAAGAGCAGATCCATTCATAAAAGTTGAATTGCGTATTATTTGATTGTTGTTACAATTACTACTTTGTGCTTTGACAAGATAAGAAAGTTGGTCAGGGGTTGTTTTTCAAACGAAGGACTAAGCACAGGTTTTTTTTGTGATCCTTTCGTCTAACCTTATTTTTAGTAAACATTTTGAAAGATCTCTTTTTGTGTTCTCATCTTGTCTGAATTTTCCAATTCTTTCAGACGAATCAAAATTGTCAGTTTTTTTAAAGCTTGACTTTAACACTTCAAGATAAAACCTTTTTTGACGAAGCGTCGTGGGAAATCTAAGTTTCTACAAAGCCTAGTAACTTTCGTTGTTTGCCTAAATGCTTAAGACTACCTTCGATGTAAATAAATGAATTTTCGAGCAACTTATTTTTAAGCCTGACTGATAATTCGCAGGCCCAAGTGTCGCGCCTGAACTTCGGTCACAGAGGTTGATAAAAGCCGATTTTCAAAACTAGGTCTTTCCTAACTTTACATATAAGCTGACATTCAATCGAATAAGAGGTTTGGTCAGAATTGCCCAACAACAGCTTCAAATTTTGGCTTGAAACCTTTTGGAAAATCATTAACACAACCCTCAATCTAGAAAAATTACTTGATAGCGAGCTACTTTTTTCTTTGCTTTCTTATGTAATTTATTTTTATAAAGATTTTATTTTTATTTGTTTTTATTACGTTTTTCCTTTTATTGCTTACTTCAGTTTGTAACTAAATTGAAGACCTCCTTTGAAAACAACTCCACAACGTTGGAATTAAGCTTTGGAGCATTTACTTTTAATCGAACAACAACTAAATAAAGTTCTATTAACGTACAACTTTGTGGTATTGATTGAGGCCATTTCAGTCACTGATTGAGCTTGGATTAGTTGATGCTAGGACAACCCTGTGTCTGCGAATCATTTCATGAAAATCTCCTTTATTTCTGGCAGCCACCTTATTTCCTAGTCTCCTCACACTTTTGTGATTCTTGCAATTGTAACTGAAGCATGAAAACTGTTAAGTAGAGTTGAACTGAGGGTCTTTTAAACATGACTATTTTAATCTCATTTAATTAGCCAAAAAAGGGTGATCGTATGGTCCAAAAGGACTATAAAATAATGCCATATGCCTTCCACTCCAAAATCAAAAACGAATCATGTCACAAAACTAATTATAACACAGTTCCGCTTAAACGCTTGCCACTTTTCTGAATTTATCGGACTTGTATTGTTTGAATTATCTATCCGCTTTAAGCCCCTTTAAAGCCTTAAGCTAAGTCTAAAAATATTGGTTTTCCCTAATAACTAACGGGTCATTGTAAACGGTTCTCTTGTTTCTATTTCCTGCTCTTAATGACGATCGCCGGCTACGTGATCAATGCTGACACATTGATTCAATTTCTTGTGATTGTTTCCGGAATCAAATTTTAATTCGAATGCTCGCGACTTTGTACAAAGACCTGGTTAACCAGCTGAATTATAGCCAAATTGTAGTGCGTCACCAATTAACTCAAGAGGTAGGTTAAGAGCTAACTAATGTCGGCTGAAAATTCTCGCAGCGAGTTCAATCCTCAGCTTAAAGTCGAAGTTTCCAAACAGAAAAAGTTCTACATTCATCTCAGGCTACTTTTTCTTTTTTGCTTCTCTTTTGTCCAGTTCCTCGATCGACACTTGAACTGTCATGATCATTTCGTTTTTCTTTTCATTCATACTTTGTCTGACATCCGGGGGGATTTCATTCACAAAATGAATCCGGTGGTTAAGTCGGGGTATTTCACAATTGAAATTTTCGAGGCACATTCCATGACTCATGGCCACGATCACTATCAAAACTCTATGAACCTCGTAATTCCATTAGACTCCATCTTGTATAGGATCTCATCTAGAGAGACTTCATTTACAAAACTCTTGATCTTTAATGGGCAGTCGTATAATAAGCAACGCACCTGCTCAACTCAGAGCCACTTGGCATTGATAAATTGGAATTTGTTTCAAATTTCTGCTCTCGTCTTCTTTTTTGGCATTCAGCATCCAAAAATCAATTCCAAACCCATCTTCGATTATATCATCTACACACACGCCCTCATTTAGCTTCACCGTTACACGTTCACATATTCCTCCGTTCCCCACTTTCCATTTCTCTCAAACACCTGCGGAGGCACTCAAGGTCGTTGGTAATGACACCTCGATTTGTCAGACAATCGGTCAAATGTTAGGTCACCACTAATTGCCAGTCTTCTTGGCTTAACTTCTTAATTTTAGCAGATTGATTGTCTTAATATTGCAATTTTGAAATCTTCTTTGATCGTGTGCTAGGTGCGCAAATTATTAACAAACATCAGCGTCTATGTGAGTGCGTGTGTGTGTGGATAGAACGCCTTTCACTTGGCATTTGATGCGGTTGATGAACCTTTTTGATTGAATTTTTTGACGTGTATCTGTTTAGATGTTGGTTTTTATTTGAGCTGATTTTAAAACAGGAAACTGGGAAGTTTGTCTGTGACCTTGTATCGCTAGGGAAGTTTTCTTTGCTAAGCTTTTTGGAAGTGCGTCAGAGGTGACCGGTATTTTGAGCTGCTGTCAAGTGTGAATTCGGACGGACGGCGTGGGAGCTTTTTTGAAGTTTGCCGATGCATTGTTTTCTTAATCAAAGTGGATGTTAGCACATAAAAATGGTGCAGCCTGGATATCCAACGAGACTGGCTTAGATATGTTAGTAAAGATTCCATACAATTTTTTCAATATGTTCTACTAAACTCAAAATGTAATAAAGAGCTGTCTTTGATGGTTTACGGTACATTTGTAAACCCAGAATGCCTTCCAATAAGACTACCCTATAAATTTGCTGAAACTCACAGAAGTCTTCTTAAGCCTCAACTCGACCGAAAAATATTTTCAGACCACGATCTGACAATTTAGTATTCGATTTTCCACGATTGTGATTGACTCGAATTAAAACAACGAGTTTAAACAAACGCATATAATAAATTCAAAATTTACCCCACATCGAAGCATTAAATTTTTGCAAAGAAGTTAAGCTCTGTAGTAGCTATTATGCCGATTTTTTTTTTAACATCTGTTAGTAAGAGGTAGAAGTATTTTGTGTTAGTCTTAAAGCCATTTAATATTTTTCCATTTGCACAAAAGAAGATTTTCTGAGTTGATGACATCATTGACCGGTTATTTAACATCAAAATCTATGCCATAAATCTACATTTTTGTGCTGGTATCACACGTATCCAAAACAAGATCATAAAAAAATCTATTTGTAGAAGATGAACAAGGCTAAATATTTTGAAACGCATTTATTCACTTTTACTTTTTGAGGAACAGTTGTTAGTTAATGGTAATTTGGGGTATCAAAATAAGAAAAATATTTTTGGCAGCCAAGTTCATGCAGCATTATTCTCAGGTTTTAAATCGGTCTCGCTGGCTCTCACTTTTCATTCTTTTTAACTATTGAGGGGGTTTCCTTTGAATCTTTATCGAGCTCGCAGCAAGTGGCTGTAAACTAAAATCCTTTTTATCCATAAACTGTGAAGACATGATGTAAGAACTTATAAGTTTTCTGTATTTAATTAACAATGCGATCCCGTCAGGAAGGCGACCGCTCGGCACACCCAGGATGAAGAAGCTAGACCAAGTCCAAAATCTTGCCCGGCTACGCTTGTTACCTGGAGATCTCTTCTGCGTGCATTGCGACCCCGTTAGTGGAACACGCGGACAAGAAGATGATGATGACGATGATGATGATTGTTGCATTTTGAAAATTTCGGCCGATCGCCATGAGTGCTTTTGATTGATGCTTTTCTATTGCTATTTGAGTTACATTCTGTGAAGGGTATAGGGAAACAGTTCAGGATGCCTGTTCGTGTGTATGTTTATTGTTTCGTTTTGTCCTCTGCCAGTGGTGTGATCGTTTGCTGTTGTTACTCCCGTTCGTCTTTTATGTTGTGATTTTCTAGGGTATTTCTTACATTCTTTGGCTGATCCCACATAACTATTTCAACGTAACAATGAAGCTGCAGAGTTCCGAATTGCGAAAGCATTTTCTTGACTAAAACATTCATGGACGGTTGTCAGTTGGGCATCAGTAAAGTTTGGGTTTTTTTGTTCAGAACGGACTCGAATGCGACAAGTCTATTAGTATGCAACTCAAATAAAATGATTAATTTTAAATTTTAGGTGTATAAATTTGCTTCCGCCGTTTTTTCTAAAATTCGAGGCTTTATTGTAATAAACTAGTTATACATTTCTGATTCGTTTTGCGTTTGATTTGATTGCGTTTGACACGAGTCTTGGTAATGCCTCCAATTCTGCATCTTCAAAAACCTTCACTCTTCCACCGCCATGCCGGTCTTCGACATCAAAATCACCGTTCTTGAAGCGTTGAAACCACTTTCGGCCTCACCATAGGTATTTGAAAGCATTCAATGAGCCTCAGCCGCAGATTTCTTCATATTAGGTTGTCAAATATCTCCCTTCCGCCTTTTTTTTTTTTAATTTTCCGGCTATGTACAAAGCGCTACAGAACTCGTATCTGGCAATACATCAATTGAAAGGTCTTGACATAATCTACAAAACGACGCTATGCATGATTAGTTTGGATACGAGCTCTGTAGCGCTTTGTACATAGCCGGAAAATTCAAAAGACAAAAAGACGGAAGGGAGATATTTGACAACCTAATATTAAAGCAAAAAATTAAAACCTTCTGCAAATGACGAGAATTTGGCTCGTAAGCTGACATGTTTAATCGAGAATAACTTTATGATGCAGATACAAATCGACTAATATTTCGATGGCGTTATGTTTACAAATACCTAAGCATATTATATAACATCTGCGATCTATTTATTTCAACTACCACTTACCGCTACAACCATCTATTTCAAAACGGCGGAAGCAAAGTTGTACACCTAATAGTTAAGAAAATAATGGGATAAACTATCATATGAAGCATAGATCTGATACTAATGGGGTACATTTTCATATCCTTTGATTCGTTGTAGTCAAAATTTAGTCTCAGGTATATTGATTACAGTGCCACAGAACTAAAGCCATGGCAATATCGTTCTCCTATTCTAAATTCAATAGCCAAATATCTCTTATTGATAAGAAAGAATCTTCCTGCTGATGTTTCTGTTAATTGGTGACGTGATTTCTGTCAGCCATGTGACCAAGTTTGGTTAGTTTTATCAATTCCAAAACTATAAGAATCATGCATAAAACTATTTCTAATTAAGGTGGACATATGTTTTGCTTCCATATAAACCTAAGCTGTTTTGGTATTTCCGAAAAAGCTTTTTTAGAAAGAAATAAGAAAAAAACTTGTTCTGAAATACACATATCGATACCTGCTCAGTCACTTAACTCCTTAAATTACATGACTTAACGTCGAATTCATTTTAGACTGTTTGTTCGGGTGAAATGTTCAACATACGCCACAGTGAAGCCCCTTTTCTACACTCCAAGTTGTTATAACATTACCATAACGCCGCAAACAACTCCACAAAAAAAGCAGCAACCACCGCAACATCCAACTACTCTCCCTTTCGACCCGTTCATCAGAGAAATAGCTTCCAATTAGCTTCTCATTTAGCCGTCTGTTGACCATCTTCAAAAATAGTGTCTAGGCCTTATGTTGAATTAAAAGTCCCCGTGAGCCGAAGGCTGCGACTAAGAACTCCGCGCGGTCTTGAATCTTAATGAGTCTTAAGTCTTTCGAAACAAATGTGATTATTATCTGAGAGGTCACAGCGACTGACATTTCTTGTTTTTTTTTTTCACAGTTACAAAACATCAGATGGCTCGTACCGTGAAGAAGTTGGCATGATCATGAATCCTGGCACCGAGCAGGAGGAGCTCGTCGTCATGGGATCCTACAGCTACACCGAGGGAGACATCGAGACTGTTACCATGTACACTGCCGACAAAAATGGTTACCGACCAAGGGTCCAGCTGAAGAACCGTGGAGTGTCACCAAAACTTCTGCAAAATCTTTCTGGATAAACTTAACATAAAAAAGCAGCAACAAAAAGTATCTTAAGTGCAGTAATAGTGTTAATTGAACGAAAATAAAAAAGAAATTAGAAGACGACTCTTTTTTTTTTGTTTGTGACGAGAGGAATTTTGTTTGTCCGTTGAATTAACGTTGACCTTATGTTTGGCGGAAGGCAAAAGACCCATTAACGGCTTAAATTATGCCTACAGTCGAGCGGGGGGGCAAACGAGTTTGGTTATTTGAAGGCCGCCGGAGGGGTTTTTGGCAAACATCTCGCCCTCACGGGTGCCGCTTCTCCGAATGGCTGACCACAACTAGTTCTTCGGAATTCCAGATTAGCAGGGTGTCAGTGGAGTATACCGGATTCGCTAATAGTCTGCTGGTGATGATTTGATTATGGTGAAGTAGATGTGGATGTGGATGTTATGCAAAAGCCGGGTGGTCAGGTTCCTGTAAATGCTCTTCGGAAAAGATTTGAATTAAGAACAACAAAATGGAAATTTCGGGGTCTCGAATTCTATGCAAATTAGGATTTTCTTAAATTTGAATAACGCTGGAATGGAGCGTGCAAGCGGATTATGCATATTGGAGGTTTGGAGAGTGTGTCATATTTTTGCTGAAGTTACTGGTCAGCTGTGTGTTGGCGTTTTGACTTTTCAGGGGGAGTGGGTTACGAGTTTTTAGGTCACCGAGTTTTGGTGCTGGTTTGTGGCAAAAAGTTGTGACAGAAAAGGGAAATTTGCAATTTCAATGCAGTCTGATTTGGTTGAAAACTTCCCCATAACGTATTCTATTGTGCAACGTAGTTTTTGGATTGTATTTCCATAGCACGTGGTATAAAATTAAGTTTCCTAAATTTGTGAATTGAATAACTCGAGTGGTGAATCATCATCCGCACCATGCAGTCGATACTATCGTGAGGGAAGATGGCTGTAGAGTTTGGAAAAAGAAAGAAAAGTGTCCTTTTGGATATTAAGATTTGACTGAGTTAATGAGAACTCAAAGTTCCTTGCAGTAGATAGAAGAAGCTTGTGAACGCCATGGCTTAATCGTTAGTGCGTCGGAATGTTAATCGAGAGTACTCGGGTTCAAATCTAGCTCGGGAAAAAAAAAAAACACCACAAAAAATGTTCACGGCCCACCTCCAGCAAACGTCAGACACTGGGGCGCTTCTGTCACGGAAAGCTTTCACAATTCATTTTCATTTTCTTTTCATTTATTAAGTAGGGATGTAGAATAAGATTATTATCTTTTATAGTACTTAGATACAAATTTAGTTGAAACTATACAATTTGAAAATTTATAACTTATAACTAATATACATAAATAGATTTCTTAAATTATTTAAGAGGTAGAGATTTCAGGGAACAGAGGAGGGGTTATGAATGGGTTGTAGGGGAAGAGAAATGCGAGAGGACTGCACTTTTAAAATTTGCGTGGTTCGAAATGAATTTAATTCGCGGTGGTAGTGAATTCCATAGTTTGACAGCATGAATGAAAAATAAACGGCTAGAGTTCAAATATTTGTGTTGAAAAGGAACGATATTTAAGTTTCTTACTGAACGATTAAAGACGAGTTTGTTAAAAAAGTAGGTCGGACATTTATTGTAAATGATTTTATGTAAAAAAATACAATTTCTTGTATCGATGTATTGCTGCAGAGTGCATCCTGGGAGCTTTTTACAGTGATCAGAAATATGGTCGTGTCTGCGAAGGCCATATACATAGCGCACCGCATCGTTGAAAGCTACTTGTAGCTTGTGCTGTGATAGGGAGTCAAGGGCGCTGTAGACTACATCAGCATACATGATAATTGGGACTATTAATGCCACTACCAACTTGCGTCTTGTTTCAACCGGAGTAAAATAAGCCGATAACCATAATTTGCGCAAACATCCGTAGATGCGACCAATGACCATTTGTGTATGACTGTAGCCTGAAAGGGTACGCTCAATAACAATGCCAAGGCTAGTGCACTGCTCAACAACAGTAATTTTGCTATGGTTTAAATATATATCTGGTATGATATTCAAGCTAAATTTTTTCTTTGATATTGGAATCAACTGTGATTTAAGTGGGTTCAAAAGCAGCCCATTAGCGACAGACCAGGCATGTATTCGGGAAAGATCTTCATTAATAAGAAGAGCCAGCTCAGAGAGCTGATGGAAGGGTTTCGCTAGATGAAGCTGAACATCATCAGCATAAAGATGCACAGATGTTTGTGAGCACACTGATTGGAGATCATTGATAAACAAGCAAAATAATAGTGGCCCAAGAATTGACCCTTGAGGAACTCCTTGAACTAATACTTTTAGAGATGAGGATTTGCCATCAGAGATCACTTTTTGATATCTTCCTGATAAATAGCTGCCGACAAGTTTGACAGCCCTATCACTGAAACCAAAAAAGTACTTCAGCTTCCACTTTAAGATGTTGTGATTTACCCTGTCGAAGGCTTTCGAAAAGTCAAGCAGACAAAGAAGGCTTACGTATCCCTTGTCATAATCCTGCCTTATTTCATCAAGCAGATTTACCATAGCTGTGGAGCAGCTATGCTTAGCTCTAAACCCTGATTGTTTCGGGTAGAGCATGTTGTTAGTAACTACATGGTTCAGGACCTGTTTCTCTAACACTTTTTCAAAAATCTTTGATAGGCAAGGTAGTATGCTAATTGGTCGGTAGTCAGAAGGGACATAAGCATTTGTTTTTTTGGCAATAGGAAGTACCCTAGCAATTTTCCAAGATATGGGAAAAGTTGATGTGGTAATGCAAAAGTTAATAACGTGGGTGAGATGGCCAACAATATACGGTAAAATAAGCTTAATAAACCGTATCGATAGACCATCCTCTCCAATAGCATCGGACTTAACGCCCATGGTACACTTAAAAACTTCCTCTTCACTCACCACCTCAAAATCTTCTAGTCTTGGCACAAGACTTTCTACCTGCGCCAATATGCGATTGGACTCAAAATCATTATCACAGAGTTGATCACCTACAAAAAAGTTATTAAGAAGATTAGGATCAAGAGCACTTTGAGGGTTAGAAACATCAGCTACACCAATTTTTTTAATATTTCTTCAAAGTGTTTTGGCGGGTAGGGAGACATTAAGCTTAGATGCAAAGTAGTTCTTTTTAGATTCACGAATAACCAAGGTTGCGTGATTTCGGGCTTGTTAAATGCTTTCCAATTCGCATTCGTTGATCTTCGTTTCCATCTACTGTGCAATTTGTTTCTAATCTTAATTACATTTATTACATTGGGGTTAAACCACGGACAGATTTGGTTTAGTACTTTTACTGTTCTTGTTGGTATATGCTGATTAAACAATTTAGTTAGGATCAATTGAAAGGAGTCAACTTTATCATTAGGATCAGGTTTCAGTCTGCACTGCATCCAAGGGGCAGATATTGTAGCTAATTGAAGGGCATTAATGTCGACAGAATTGAAGTCTTTATAAGTGAAAGAGTCAGTAGTAGTAGATCTAGAGAAGTTGATATCGTATGTTAGAAAGATTATGTAGATCATGATCTGAGATATCAAAAGATATCTGGTCTGAGAGGAGGACAAGCTTAGGATCAGACACTATAAGAAGGTCAAGAAGACTGGGTGAACAATCTTGTGCAAACCAAGTTAGATAAGTGTTATTAACTATGCTCAGACCAACAGAGGACACTGAGTCTCGCCATTCGGAACTGACAATAAACTGTAGGTCCAATTTACATGTGTCAAAATTATAAAGCGCACAACACTGTGAATGCGAGAAAAGATAGGCTCAGGCCCTTCACGGACAGTTAAGCCACCAATCATGATGATGATAGAACTTGAGTAAAAGCCAGATCAGTGCTAAGTGTGATCAGATCACAGGTCTATGAAGACATGATAGTCGGCCCGTTTACTGTCCTCAATATTTAGAATAAAAAAGTGTACTGAAGATGGCTTTAGCCTTGACAACTTTTTCGCTAATTCAGAAACTTTAAAAGCCCTTAACTCGACTTCAGTTAAGAGATTGTAGACGATCTTACAATCAGTCTCTGAGTGGTGTCTTTAAAGTCGACGAGCTGAAAAAGAAATCAACACTGTTCGTGGCCATTCTTTTTGTACTATGTCCTGAGGAGTACCCAGTTCAAGCCTACTGAAGAGTTCAGGAAGAAGGTAATATATTTTTTACCAAAGAAAAATCTACAGTTTTCTGTCAGTTTGCTTGTCGAGTTTTTTTTTATAAAATAGTTTTTGAAAAAAAATGCGAGTTTTCCTGTCACCTTCGAAACCTTTTACAAATTAGATTTTATCAGTTCTGGACTACGAAAAAAATGTTCAACAGACGAATAATTAGGTTAAAGTTTGAAAACAATTTTGGTTGACGATTTGAATGCTGTGTTATTAGTTCTTTCACACCCTTGACTTATTTTATGCTTAAAATCTTAGCTATCATGTTTCAAATATTAGCTTTTAGGTAGCAACAGGCTTCTTTGCATCACCTCTAAAGTTTCCTGCAGGTCCAAATGGTGTACTAAAGATTAACTTTAATTTATACTTGCTCATGTTTCTTTCGTTTCACAATTCTCTCTCAAATATTATTTGTTAAGAAGATCTTGACTGATAACTAATCGGTTGATCATTTTTCATTAGTGTATGTATCTTCTTCCGCGATCCCCAGTTCCCATTGGACACCTGTTACAGTCCTCGTTGATTTGTATTGATTGAGATAACATTTTACAACTCAACAACATTGTCGACATTCGTGTCCACGAATCCGTAACTCTTCTTACCGAGCCACTTTAACCCACCTCTGTCCAGAGTTCGTGACTACATCTGTGGTTTTGAATCATGACCACAGGAATCGATTACGATATTTGATGGCATCGGTCGGAAGCCGTGGTAGTAAAAATCAAATTCTTCAGCAATTTGTTTTGGCATTTAACTGGCGTCGGAACTGAAATCGACGCTTATTATTTTAGCCATGCAAATTTATATTTATTGTACGACAGGCACACGTTCGTATCTCATCAATAACCTGTTCATCGATCATTTTTTTTGATTGTGATCGGCATTGTGAGGCGATTGATACCACACGTCAAAGTG
Source organism: Syritta pipiens (assembly GCA_905187475.1). Lineage (NCBI taxonomy): Eukaryota > Metazoa > Arthropoda > Insecta > Diptera > Syrphidae > Syritta > Syritta pipiens. The sequence goes on along the minus strand of LR994572.1, from coordinate 31,951,003 downwards.
GGTGCGGTTTGAATTAAAATCAAATTTGTTTTTTATTAAATCAAAATTCCGGAAATTTTGTGATTATTTAATCCAGACATTTAGTGCACTTGGTATTGAATGCTGCCTTGTCTTCCGTGTTCTTATTTTTTTTTTTTTTTGAGCACAGTAATGACTTTTTTTTTATAATTAGTGTAGCCACGAAGCTTATGGACACTCTTAAGTATCACTTTGCAGTGCTGACTGATTCTTTAAGAAATTCCACTTTTAACTGTTAATGATCTAATCTAGCCAAAGTGTTGGTGTGCTTGTCTCTCCAGGAAAATGTACTACTTTATTTATTTCTTAGTGGCAGAGTCTTTTATATATTTAAAAAAAAGTACGCTCTATCCGAAGCTACTTACCAATATCATATTCTAACATATTTACTTCAAAATTTACGTCACTCTTCAATGTAACTGCAGCGCTTTATTATTGGGAGTACAACTTGAAAGACGCGTATTTTTTTGGTTAAAAAAACCATTTATTTGAATATGAAAATGAAAATACATGTCATTCAAAGTATTGCCCATCGCTAGCCACAACTTTTTCCCATCTTTCTGGCAATTTGTGGATTCCGTCCCAAAAGAACTGCGCCGGCTTGGCGGCCAAGAATGAATCGAGCCAATTTTTGATACCGTCAACTGAAGTGAAGCGTATTCCAGCCAGGGCATTCTGCATGGACCTGAACAAATGGTAGTCGGAAGGGGCCAGGTCTAGGCTATACGGCGGGTGGGGTAGCGATTCCCATCCCACATTTTCCACGTATTTTTTAACCCGTTCAGTACGATGTGGCCGAGCATTGTCATCATGGAAAATTATCGATTCGTGTCTAGTCGCATATTCTGGCCGTTTTTCTTTGATTGCGCGGCTCAAAATCACCACTTTTAAAGCGTGCAAACCATTCCTGACACATTCTGACACTTACAGAATAGTCAGGGTAAGCTTTAATGTAGCGCTTTGTACATAGCCGGAAAATTCAAAAGACAAAAAGGTGGAAGAGAGATATTTGACAACCTAATATCAATATTATCTGCGTAGCCCAGCAGCTGGACCGATTAATGTGTGACTTTTTTCTTGGTATTTAAAACATTTTCTAACTTTGGCAACGTTCCGTCAATGTTAGGAGGCAATTTTAGGCCACCTACAGCTCGTTCGAAGGTCGCTGGCCTGACAAGTAAATAAAAGTCCAATATTCAAGTCTGTTTTTAGAATATCTGAATAAATGTTACAAGATTTGTATTTACTTGAATTATCATGCAGCCATCTCTGTAGTGATGCCAAAAATGTACTGACATCAAAAGAGTGATACCAAATGGGGCCACTCGATTAAATGCTTTTTTAAATATCAAGACCAAGGCCTTTTTGTCTGTGTCTTTCTTTAAGTCTGTTTTGTAAAATAAGTGAATAAATTGCAAATACTTTTAGTTAATACAATAATCAGATTACTCAGTATTAAGATATGCAATTGTTATATCATATCTCTGTAATAACCATTTAAATTGTGCGATAGCTGGTTGTAACCATTTCAATGAAAAAAAAAAATTTGCAAATTTTGTGTAAATTAATCTCTTTCTGTCTTTCGTGAATGATGTCAAGATGTCCAATTAGCTTAAAGGCTTTATGTCTGCAGAAGATTCAACTGAGAGACTACACGAAATATAAAAATTCCCCTTTCTACTTTTACCTTTTAAATTGAATGGAATAGATTTTAGACCCCCTTCAGTAACCATCTTTGCATCAAAAAAGTGATGCCAATTAGTGCCACACGTTGAAGCACTTCGTATACGTATAACGTTGCAGCTCTGAGAGCACACCCAAAATGAAAAACCTTTTCTCTCCTTCAAATCCAAAAATCCATTGAGGATTACACATTAGTAAACGAAACTCTACCACCCTACCCACAATAGAAACTAAACTAGGCCTCAATAGAATTTTATTTTTTTCCCCTTCAGTGTGGAACAAAAAAAAACCTCGTCTTCAACCCGTCTTCGGGGTCGTAGTCGTTGTTGTAAAGTACTGCAATGCTCCAGCAGAGATCTTCACGCAGTTTAGGGGTTGAACAAATACATTGCTTCCATCATAAGCAGCGTAAACTGTCATGCAAATCTGAACACCGGTTAAGCCGACCAGCTTCATGTCGTGAATCTTGAGGCACATCTTCAGTTGAACAGGCAGGGCGATTGGTATGCAGTAGGTCGGAGGATTCGTCGCTGAGAAGCTGAAGTTGACCAAAGTTTTGCTGTCTAGAGTGATGGTCACGTCAACAGTGAGAGACAGCAATTTCACATTAAGTTTCACGCACACTAGAAAAAAAAAACTCTTGTCTTATTCAAAATTCAATGCTCATAATCTTTGAGGATTATCACCATTCTTTGAGAACCCAACTTTCGCGACCGAAATTCCTGTACAGCAGGTGCACGTCAGCAGATTGCAACTGCACGGATTTGCTTTGTAGGGAAACGATACCAAACTGTCAGCCGTAACTGTGTAAAGGCTGCCGACGAGAAGACATAAGAACAGGATCGTTTTCGACATCCTTTTGAGAGATATTCCTTTTTTTTTGGGAAGATTTAATTTCGAAACAAAATAAAGACGGAGGTTTGACCTTATCCAGGGTTGTTCGCGAATTAAGTGAAACTGAACGGTGAACAGTGGTGGTTGGTGGCAAAATTTCTAATTTAATTCCCCCGACGGTTTAGACTAATTACTGGATTAATGGTCTATGAATTTACTGATCAGTTTGATTTGTAGCGCTTAACTTGCGTAATTCTGTAAATGACGCAGAGATGGGTGACAACACAGCGGTGTAAGAAACATAATTTGTGTAATATGCGCCGAAAGCGTGCCGTGGGTGCTATGCCGGAAATCGATCGTTTGTTGTAAGTGCTCTTTTTTTTTAATGCTGGACACACGTGGACCACCCATCTACTGGTGAATTTGAACACGTTTCTTGTAGTCGAAGAAGATATGGAAGGATTACTAAATCGTAGAGCCTGCATCAGTTTAAAAAGGTTTGCAAAATTGTTTGTAATGCCAATCATCCATGAAAATCTTTTAACTAGAAGTTGTACTAGAGTTAAAAAAAAAGGACAAAGAAGTCATTGACAATTGTTGGAGAATCGCCTGACCAGATTGTACATATGTAAAATACGAGAAAAGTATAGACTACAGTGGTCACTGGCTGGCTTAAAATTACGTAAATAAGTTGAATAGGTTAGGCTACGGAGTTTGGCAAATAATCTGCACAAAAAATAAAATATTATAATCTACAATTTTCGACTTTTTTTACTTTTTTGGTCAGGAGAATATTAGACATCATATCGGTACCCAAGGTATGTACAATGTTCTTCTTTAAGACAAATTACGATCTTATCAAAGAAATTTTCTCTTTTGATTCACCACAAATTTTGTAAACGACCCAATGATGAGGTTTTGGCATTGATTTTTTTCAACTCCCCTTTATACAATTTGTGGCACAAAACTTATTTCTGCGTCATAAAATTTATTTCTACTGCATAAAAATTCATTTCTGCTGCACAAAATTCATTTCAAAGGAGTTATTTGTGCCTAAAAACTTTTTACGAACCATTAACTTAAATGTGACAAGCTGACGTGCGCTATCAGCGGTCTGCAAACGATCTTATTCAGCCAATGAAACGGATCCCATTAAAAGAATGTCAGACAAAGTGGATGGGAATCCCAGAACCATGCTTGCCTGTCAAAATCTTAAAACTACTCTGTTTTTAGTCATCAATTCTTAGCTGCGTTTGGTGTGAACTGTTCCGCGCTCGGCTTCTGTGATTGATTTCGTTTTAATAAACGCCACTCGATAGACCGGGGCTACTATCGTCGTTTGTGGTCAGTCGGTAAAAAACGATGAATCATTTTCGAACCACAACTGACACTCGTCACCGATATATGAAGGCCAGATCAACGACCAGCTTTCTCCGAAGTATCAACTGCATCGATGTCATAACCACAACAAATCATAGTCAAAACGTAGCTCAAGGACTCAGAAGGAATGCGACCGACATTCCTTGATGAAATTCACATTCTTGACGAAAATGAGATGTCCAGAAGTATGCGGATATTTTTTTTGCAAAACCACACGACCGCAAAATGAGTTTTTGGTTTGATCAGACAGCAGATGCTTAAACACAGATTTCTATTCTATAGTCAAAAATATTTTGTAGTAAAAATGTTCGCCTCTGCAACCAGTTTAAGAGTTTTTACGGTGCCATATAACACCTAATCCTCTGAATGAATTTGAAATTTTTGCGTCCGTGTGGTCGGCGCTTAGTGGTGACCTTCGAAGAGTCTTAAACTAGATTTGGAATTCATAGTTGTGCGTTGATAGTTGATGAATGCGTTTTCATAAATCGTTAACCAAGTATCCAAAAACCAAAAGATGCTTGTTTTCAGAAGCCAACAAAAGCCACTTAAACTTGTTGCCATAATGGTGTATCAATAAGGGCTTTGCGAAGAATGATCGGAGTTTCTTTTCAAGAAATCCCTGAGTGTTCTTCGATTATCTTAACATGTCACTGTTAGTTTTTCCAATCCGTGCAATTAATCAAAATGATGAAAATCATCAATCATGATTCTAACTTTTGTGTTTGGCACGACTTTTAAGTACAATGAGCTGATAAAATACAAATAATAATCGAGGTGCAAAGAAACTGAATATTTTTCCGACATTAAACACATCATTGACGAGGCATTCAGGTTTGCTGACATTAGAAGCAATATCAAAGAAGTCACGTGAAGCTTTTAGCAGCTAATTACGCTAATGAAAAGAGCCTAAGTGGCCTTCTGATTTCAAAAGTCGAACGAAGTGGCTTAGGCAGGCAGTCAAATCGCAGGTACAAAGTGGTGATCAGTGTCAAAATAATTTTCAAAGGGCATGTTGTGCTTGTTTTTCGGGTCTACATGGCTTCTATATTTAGAAGGTTTAGAGGTCGAAACTAGGAGGACAACTATAATACGGTATAAAAGAACTATATCGTACAAAATAAATGAGGTCAGTCGGGAATGCTAAAGAATGCTAAAGAAGTGACGTGCTTCATAATGACTAAGGGCGAAAAATTAAAAGTAAAAGTAAAAATCATCATCATCTTCTTGAGCGAGTGTTCCACTAATGGGGTCGCAGGGGCAATGCACGCAGAAGATAACTCCAAGCAGCTTTTTCCTCCGCCGCCGACTCTAGCTCATCAGGGGGTATGCCCAAGTGTAACCAGGCGACACATTGGACTTTGTCCAGCCATCTCATCCTGGGTCTGCGAGCGGTCGCCTTCCAGATGGGATCGCATCCAAGGCGCGCCTTGGGAGTCGTGATGGGGCTATTCGTGCCACATGACCAAACCATCGAAATATAGCCCTTTCCGTTCGAAGAAGCAACTGTTCAACATTGAGCTCTCCACGCACCGTCGTGTTTTTCACCCTATCCCGCCGAGTTACTCCCACAATAGCACGCAGAAATTTTATCGCGGCAGCTTGTACTCGCGATCTTATTACCCAAATTTCATGACTATAGGTGAGAGTTGGAACAAATACCGAGTTAAACACCGATGACTTTGCCTTGACACCAAGCTTGGCCTTTCTGATTACAAACTATAGTAAAAGTGAGTAAAATAGAACTCAAATTCAAATCCAGCTGCTAACCTGAATTAATAAGACGTTTTATAAATCGGAAAGGAGCACAATTAGATAGCACTTTAAGTCTTTCCACTAGACCCATCAGCTTGGGAATGTCATTCGTCCACCTAGACAGTTCAAGCTTTCTTCGACTGAAAATGAAATAGCAAAGAGTGGTTTTGAATTATAAAAAAAAGGCTGAATGGTGGTTTGTTGTTGGTCAGAGATATTTCAAACCTGAAATCCGCGGTTTTCAGAAATGTACCAGAAAAAGTGTTGACAATCGACAATGTCCTTAATGTGAGATATTTTCACACAGATTGTAATGCTCAATCAAACTCGAAGCCTTTAAGACAATTCGAAACCTTTATTTTGGCTACAAGAAGTTAAAACTTTTGTCGAGTCAGCAAGATTTGATCGTCAACCTTTTTTTTGAGCGCTGCACACAAGATTATTAGATACATGAAAAACATGTGGATTTCCTTTCGGTAACGTCATTCATCTCAAACATAAACGATTAACTTATTCCCAATCGTGTGGAACACCAAAATCACCGCCCGAAGGTGTATCTTGATCTCGAAATCAGCAAATGGCCCAAACTTTACCACTCCCCAATGCCAATCATCCAAACACGGTCAAGATTTCGTTGTCTCTGCTGTACTTAAACGGCCCAAAGTACGATTGTGATTGCACAACTCGAATTACACGCATCGAGCAATAATCACAACCTGTCAACTTTGATTGTTTTCAGCGAAATCCAGATTCAGATACCGACCTATCACCATCAGGTGTATTCCGCCTCCCAATTGCAAAAGCACAGGCCCACAAAACAAAAAAAAAACCTAACAACAAACTCAACATGGTTGATTTGTTTGTTTTGTTAGTTTCTTGGTTTCTTGGCTTACAGACACACTGACGCAGAGTGATTAAGCAGAAGCACTCATCAATTAAGTTCGGCGATGCAGAGAAAACAAAAAAAAAAAACACTCACACGCCGCACAATTGAGCAACTCGTGGGAGTTCCCCACACATCTCCGGCCACGGAACGAGAGGAAGACCCAAGACCTCCTATGCTCTTACATCATGAGTACCGGCATGAGGAAGTATCAGAATTATTCATAATCACTATTTTCGCCCCAACTGATTGGAATGTTTACGTAATAGGCCAACGATCGAGCTGCGACAAGACTATTAAACGCCTGATAATGAGCCGTCCGCGCGCCGAAACGTCAGCTTATTTTGGTGCACCGTGAAAAGGTGGCGCTAGACCTGGGCTGAGTTCAAGAACGGGCGGCCTCGGATTGTTCTAAATTCGGTAGCAGGCCGAATGGTTGTGGTTGCTTACACGCAAAAATGTCGTCGAAGTTAAGGCGGTTTCTTGAACGTGAGCTTGGCTCGACTCGTTTTTTGAATGCCAGAGACGGAGAAACGGATACCTCGTATTTCATCCGCGAAACCATGGTCTCGGGGCGGCTTCTCGTTCTTTCTTGAGCAATCTGGTTAGTGGAGAGGCTGACCTTCTGGTTTTATGGCTGCAGTCGGATGGCTATTCAGAGGCTGTAGAATTCCAATTCGAGGAGAACCGGTTTCAAGTTGTTTGTTGAAATGCGAAAGATGCTACGCTTAATGCTTTTAAACGGTTAAGTTATCGAATTCGGTGTTAGAAAATAAAGTATATTCGAGTTCCGTTAAATCTGAAACATGTTCTAATGGCGGGGATTCAGTGAAAGTGATTTAGTGGGGATGATTAGGATGCGAATTTGAATGCCAGTTGAAGATGTTTGCAGTCGAAGATAACTTCTTTTAAGAATCCTCGTCACGCAAAGTTAATTATTCAAATTTACTCCGATTGGTGCAAAGGTTGCCGTCAACTCTTAATCATCAATCAACCATGGGTCACCATTTTCATATTTTAGAAGGCCTAGAGGCATGAATTTCTTACTTAACCCGTTTTGTCACGCTCGAAACTTAGAAATGACAAATTATTTCGCGAAAATGAAAAAGATTACAATTAATATTGCTGATTGAATATTAAATTGGCCATACGAAGAACTCAATGCCTGCGGCCAAGGATACACGAGAAACGAAAGTTCTTTGCTCACAAAATGTTAAAGTAATTTTGAGATAAATTGCTTTGCACCTTAATTCTAGCGCAGCCATAAAAACCGGTAGATTGAATATTGACATTCAAACGTGGTCTTAAACCCGTAAAATCAAACTTTAGCAGACAATCAAGAGTCTGAAAGAAAATAGAATGCAAGCAAAGGATTCATTTTCTCTTTATTCTTTCAGTTGTGACATGGGAGTTTATCGTCTTAGAGTTTTTAAGACTCTTGTGTAAACGTGTAAACAATGTACCTAACGCGACGTCTCGACACAAAATTTTAATGAGGCGTCTCATTTCTAGGACACGGATGAACAGTTAACTGCTTGATTTCTACAAGCAATAGGTGTTAGAGGGAGGTCCATTTTATTCAACTGTGAAGAATCAGAAGACTTCTTCTAAGAAAATTTTGAGAATGTATCTTATTAGTCTTCGCGAGACTGTTGCTATCGAAGAAGCTCTGACGAGAAAATTAAAATTTTTTGTTTTGTGTACCATCTAATTTTATTATAGATATGACATCAGTGTGACAAATTTTCAGAAAGATTCCCACAAAATTTGATTCACTGCTTGATCAATTCTTTCAAAAAGGTGCAACAAAGACTTCTAAACTGATATGCTTTTTCTGCTAAAATTTTATAAACCTAGCCTGAGAAAGATGGGACATGGAACATCCATGGTATATAATTTTCAGTCACTTTTGAACTATCAAGTGGATTGGAACTTTCTAACCAAGCTTCCGGAGTTTCTTGCGGGCCAGTTTCGATATCAGCTACTATTTGGTCACTTGCATTTTCGACCTTAGAGCATAAATGGTGGTTTAATTTTGACGCAAGCACTTCAAGCGAACAATCTTCATCTTGTGTTTCTTAATTTCACAATTTTGGGGTGTGTATGTTTTTGTGTGACTTTCCTTTACGCTGTAGCTCTTCTTCCATACAACTATTTTATCATGTAACATAAGAGATTTTTTTTTAGATTGTACATCTAAAACATAGTTTCTCCATGACTGCCGAATTGATCTCTCAGATATGCCTCCACATGTCTTCAATATTTTCAACTTCGACATTTTAGTGCCTAAAGCACTGATTGTATCACTGGCAGCTGTTTAAAGGTCATCTTCCAATGGCTTTTTCATTGCGTGAGAAACGTGTGCGTGAATTAAAAAGAAGGTCATAACCCGTAGCACGGTCGAAATAACTCTCCCACACGAAAACGCAAACATTTTATAAATGCTACAGCATCTGCCCCTTTCTTTCAATAGTCTTTTTTTATTGTGTGAGTGACTTAAGCAGATTAAAAAGACCTAGATTCTGGTCCTCTAAAAAATTAACAAAAAAAAACTTAATCCTTGCGTTAAATGACCTAATGGGCTCAAACTATCTCGTGCTTTAACACAGGCATCAACGACCCTCATTTTTTAAAGAGAATACGACAAAGCTACCTCTGTTTGTGTGGCTTTATTTTTTGTTTAGGGTCTAGAGTCCCTCGCGCTGTATATCTAAAGATACTACTTACACTAATTTTTTTGAAGCAATGACGACCCAATTGATCTAATCATTTTCCACCGTAGCAACCACGAGAACAGCCATAGACAAACATTTTAATTAGCAAGGACGATAAAGACAACGACTGTCATAATGACGCATGTACACAACGTATATATATAGTTCTTGAACAACCTCTCCTTGGGGGCCCCTCAAGCAAACACGATTTGCAAAGAAAACAAATCTTCTCTGCAGATGATTGAGAACGACAACAACAGCCTGCAACCTTAAACCTCTTTCCCTTTTTTATCACCCAGACGTCGTTGGCGTCCTTAATTATAATTGGGGTTGTCATAGTGACTTGAATCAGATTATAGAAACATAACAAGATTAAAGAAACAACTTTATGAGAAAAGAAACAATTTTGTTTAAATCAATATGAAATTTGTGACGCGTAGTATACAAAGTAGTATTAAACATCAAGTGCAAATTTTTATTGCACGGTAAACTACACTGTTGCCTCCATCACCCCACAGAAAGAAGCCTCTTTTAGTTATCCAATCTTAAGCAACGAGTAAATTCTGATCAAAGTTCCACAAACGACTCCGATATGATTGAACCACCACTTCTAATAAACAGAGCTAGTCAAGAAATTGACCATGACGAGAAAATAAAATTCAAATTCAAAACTAAGCACCCCCGCAAATCTATCCACAAAGTCAATCATGAAACACCGAAGAGCAGAAATGCATTAGCAATTTTCAAAGCAATTTTCTCGCGATTCGTTAGAATAGTACTTGAGGTGTGGAGCATAAAAGTTGGCACTAGTTGCATTTCAAAGTTGTCTCCTTTGACTTCAAGTGTTATTTTTCAAGTGTTACTCTGTGGGGGTAGTTGAGGCGGTTATACATCGCTCTTCATTCATTTTTACCTCAATTGCATAGCAGTCAGAGGAGCTTTTTTTCAGTCCAATTCATGGTAGACACGTGCCATTAGGAGTCCACTTTACTTTGAATCTGTTCCTTTATGTGTCTCCACATGCTGTGGCTGAAATTGCAACACTTAACACGTCTCTCAAAGCATTTACAATGGTGCATCATAAAAAAGAGAACTGAATTGACAGTCATGATGTCAATTCCTAGTACTGCTGCCGCTGGTTTATAATCGACTTAAGCGGTTGTCGCGCTATTTGATTCTTTCGGAGTAACTCTAATCCCAATGAGCTGTGTAAATGATGTTGCATAGCTGGAAGCGTGAGCGACAAATTGTTCGATGGTATGGATGACTGCCTGTGAGTATGCAATGTTGACTACTTGAAAAAATATAAAATGGTACCAGCGGCTATTTGTAGGTTACTATTATATAGTAGCTAATCCTTTAACACCGGACATTAATATTCAATAATCAAGTGCTACTAAGATTTAAAGACATACTAAATGTAGAGCGGTTACATTTTTTTTTTATTTTGTACACAATAAAATAGGCAAAACACATTTTATTTTTCAATAAAACAACAAGAAACAGGAACAAAAATAAGGAAACATGTGGTAATTTGAGTAGACGAAAGTAGATATTCGTAATTTCATTGAAACTTAGAATATTTGTCCGATTATTTATTATTTAACCCTTTCATGTCTAGTGTTGTTCGTAAACAACATAAATTTCCTACTTCAACAACTCAACATTGTTGATTCGATGTGGCCGAGCCATTGCTGTCGATGAATTGTTTTGTTTCGGTCTATATCTACATTTTTGTACAGCTTGTAAAGTACCCGGTTTTGTCTTCATCTCCATCCCCCTTCTCGTAGGCGAGACCGATTATTGTTGATTCTGACATCGATTTTCTGCGGCTTATTCACATAGACTTCAATGACTTTACAAATACTGATGGTGTCAAATTGCAGGACTTTCGAGGACAATTTGCATCACCTCTGTAAAAGACATCCATACATTCAAACCGTTTATACAGAATGTCTGAAGGCATTGTGACTAAAAGCGTCGGCCAGCTTGAATCACATGATTCGGACGTTTATCTCGTTCTGGACACGTAAGAAAAAAATAGTCATCTTTAATTTTTAGCGTTCGCTGTTGGCGATGAAAGCTACAATAACGCCGTTTTCAAGGGCAGGTGGACCAATGACACTGGCGCTAAAGTTGACAACAAAATTTTGCGGATGCATTGACTCAGGTGGAGATCAATTTACTTGTCTACGCAGCTGTTTTTTTTTTATTACAATTGGTGCGTTCTAAAGGGGGTTGGGGCTACCCTTATCGCTGCATAAAAAGTTTCGAACAAATATACCAAACAAAATATTAGCAGGCATGTTATACTACTTTTTTAACGTGCAAAGTTCGCAGTCTGATATTCTTCGGCTATGCCCAATTGGATCTGTTGATGAAACTGCGCCTTACATCCAAGCTAGCGAGTTCGCTTATATCCTCAAAGAAGTATGCACCTAGAGTGCGTTTCGTGAGAGTGCTGGGCATGTTCCAGGAAGATGCAGTGTCGTCTCTTCTTCCTCCTCATCCCTGTAGCTTCTGCAGAAATCATTGAATGACCATCCTTCTGGCGTGATTGCCGAAGAGGCAGTGGCCAGTTGGAACACCAACTAGACTACTAATGCTAGCTTTGCTTATCGAGAGCAAATGTTCTGTCCTGCTCTTATCTAGTCCAGAAATCTACATTCTAGCAGGAATGTAGATCTAGATCCTGCTAGATGTAGAAATCTACATTCTAGCAGGAATGTAGATTTCTCCATCTGGAGTTTGCTGCGATTATGGCTTCTGCAATTGATTGTGAGCCAACCTCTTGCACGGAGGGGAATGGGGCTCCTAGTTGTTGCTTAAACCCATCTCCCCTCCTATCCTCGCTAATTCGTCGGCCCTTTCGTTGCCTAGAATACCCGTGTGCCCAAATACCCAGCACAGAGTGAGACTACACCTGTCCGCCATGAGAGTCCTGTACTCCTTTAGAGATTGGCGACATTGTTTTACCATTCTTGATCTGATCGATGGTGTTTCCAGAGCCTTTATGGCCGCCTAACTGTCTATGTAGGGTACAATAGACTGGTCATAAATGAGCCCATGAATAGCTGTTATTTCTGCTTGGAAGACACTACAGTAGTCCGGGAGGCGTAGAGACATCGCTATTTTCTGTCGGTCAGCGGAAGCTCCCATGCCCGTCCCTGTATCTGATTTAGATCCATCCGTGTATACCTCCAATGCAGCCTGGTTTCTCACTCTGTCTGCCTCCCCTTCGTCTCTGTTTGAAATCCTTATTCCCTTCACCGCGGCAAGGTGTGTAGTTGCAACGAGGGTTCTCGTCTAACAAAACTCAAAGTAAAAACTTCCCTTCTACACTTGGACGTTTACTAGGAGAAATATTTCCACAATAAAATTTTGTAATAAAAACAACTACAATAAGTTTTTCTATGATGCAACTTTGTAAGCCACGAGAAATTGAAGCATAGGTGGTGCCAGAAAGGGTGTGGCAAAGTCAATCCAAATCATGGCAACTTCAACCTAAGAGTTTTCTGAACGAAACTTGTTTCGACATCCAAGTGTAGTACGTTTTTCATTATTGCTTTTCATTTTATTTTACTTCCTGAAGAAATAATTTTTTCTGTAGTAAGTACATTAATTTACAAACAATTCAGTGAGTTTGAATCTAAAAAAATAAAACGTAATTTACTTTAACGATATGGATGTTGAATTTTTAGAAATAGGTAATCGTTTTGTTTTTTTTAGCTCAAAGTAAAGAAGTTCAAAGAAGCAAAATTTCTGACAGGTTTTTCTCACTATCGCCTAAGATTGCATTCAATCCTCTAATCCCTCTAAAGGCACGTTAATCGTAAAATACATTTCTTATAAAGACCAATTAACCACCTTCAACTTCAGCTTACTCCGTCAACAAGTCAGCTGTTGAAATCTTGTACATCTATTTAGCACCCTACCCTCCTAGTCTCCCGCAAATAAAACAAATTTCTTAATTTTTCACTTTGCTCCATTTTATTTTTTGCTTAAGATTTAGTCTTAAAATAAATCAACAGTTAGCGAGCCGCTTATTAAGAGTTTTTCTTTTTTTTTTTTCAAGCAGAAGACATGCATCTGCAAGTTATCTTTTTAAAGCGCCGAACTATATTTGGCGTTGGAAACTTTAGGCAGCGTCTTTGAGAGTCGCGGTCTATTGCCTAAAAAGCTAAAAACACAGTTAAACAGTAAAATATATGTTGCCTTAAGGTTCTCATCTCTCTCCCATTTCCCCGCGTGGCTTACACTAAAATCTGCGGTCTTAAGATTCTACTTCTACTTCATGGATTGCTTTTTACTTTTTTTCATAAATTTTTTGGAATTTCCTTGCTCTCTACTCACTCAACGATGGCGCCGCCGCCGCTGCCATTTCCGTTAAACACTTTGCACATGGCCAACTTAACCGAAGCAAGGAAGTCCGAAGGATAACATCAGGAGGCGCGCGACGGAGGCGCCACTGCTCGCCTCTGAACAGGAGGAGGCGGCGGGGCTATGCGCATCCTTTGCACCGGAACGGGCACTTGGCAGCCCGATTGCTTGCTGGAAATGGATGGCCGGACTGAGAGTCGCTCTACGGGGGGTTTTGTCGTTGGCGGTGCAGGTGGCGGTGGCAGAGCCTTCGACGTGAACTGCCTGGGGGAGGATGTTGGTGGCGATTTCACGGGGGTCCTTGGAGTCGGTGTGGGCGGCACGATGGTGATGGGGTGGATTCGAGCCGTCGGTTGTGTTGTGATGGGTAGCTTCTGGGTGGGAGCGGACACTTCTAGTGGAGAGACAGTCCGAGGTAGAATTGGAGGACTAGTGTGGCCAGATGAGTGGGAGTGGGTTCGGCTGCGAGGCTCCTGTGCCCCGGAGACAAGACGGTGTGGAATTTGCGTTTGAATAGAGGGCGAGAGGTCGTCTTCGGCGTCAGAGGACACTGAGTCGTAGGGTGAGGGTGACGGTGACTGTGGTGGAGACGGCGAATAGCACTCCTGGTCGTCGAGCATCGTGCGGAAGTTTTGGATGGAATCGTTCAGGGTCCAGAGCTGGGAGAGGAGCGATATATCCAGCTGTCGCAATCCATACTGAAATGAAAGAAATGGAGGGTTAATCAGGTCAAAATTAAGTAAACAAAGAAAAATGTAGGCTATGACAAGTTAAAGATCAGTTCTCAATGTATATTTGAAGTTTGTCTAAGTTCATTAAATTGGATTTCCTGGCAAAAAATATTTTTTCGGATCTCTCTCTGATAACTGTAGTAAATGCTGAGACCCCGTGGCTAGGCACAAATGTTTGGATCCCGTCAAATGTAGACCAAATTTAGACACAGGATTGTGCAGGTTTTTGTTTTTAAATAGCTGAATCTAAAAGAGGTGTCAAATTTGAAACTAGAACAATATTTTAATTATGAGCAGGCTGGAATTGGAGTGCCGGAGTGCAATCGCCAAATAGGATTTTTTGACGTGGTTGGACCAGATATTGGGGTATGATTTACTATAAGCGTCCATACCGAACCCATCTTTGTTTGTTCGGTTCCCTCTTCACTTGTGTTAGTCATTTACCCTCCTGCATCAATAAAATATTCTGCAGAGTCAAAAAGAAATGCAAAGAGCAATTCACAATTTTTTACCAAATAAAGATCGATGCAAAAACACACTTTTCCGACACTTTTCCATAAGCCGAAGTTGATGAACTCTTCAATGTACTAAGCTCCAACTGCTTCACAGCCATTGGTTATGTTGACGATATTACCATCATTATAAAAGGAAAAACATGAGGATACCATAGGGGAACTTATGCAAAAAGACTTATGCAATGCAGAGGATGTAACTCTCTCTGCAGTGATTCAACAATATTTCAGACTGAACACACACTACATCATGGGAGGATTCACTGGATTTGTGCTGGAAAGTCAATATTTAGTGGGTTTTCGTCATCCTGGCCATCGCGATAAGATTGTGATTAATTTTTGAAAGATATAATGGAGCCATGTCAGGCAATCTGTCATTCGGTGACTTTCATGGTTTTGAAGTAAAAGATGAAACTAGCAACGAGACTCCAAAATAAACACTCAATTGCTAGCGAGTTCGCTAGCTATACCATCGCTTTAAATCACGTGAAAGTTATTGCATTAAGTGACGCGAATTCGCTTGGTCATAAACGCAGCCTAAGTCTATTGTAGTTTCTTTTTTTTTATGCCAAAACCTTTTTTTTTTGAAAAGAAATGCACTTTTGCCCATCCCAACCTAAGTATCTTTTGCGACCCACTTGGGTGGCCAAAGGCATTTTCTTTTGTAAACTAAGGTGGAATCAATTTTCTTAAGACGGCCGTCAGCAATGTCTTTGACTTTGATTGACTATAAGTATTGGTATTCTATTGCGGTCCTTCAAACTCGCCACAACAGATTTGCTCTCTCCGTACAACTCCATTTTACGAGATTAACCAATTGTCTGCCCATTCAAGTCCATCGTCAATCACCCAGTTCGTAATTGCAAATCACAGAGCGCCATTACCACATCATTAAGTGCCACAACTAACACACTCCGGTGTCGTACTTCCATGCAAATTTCTTTTAAATCCGAATCCAAATCTGACAAAGAAACTTCAAAAATTTCACCAAAAAAGAAAAAATCATAAAAACCTGCAGCCAACGTCTAAGCTTTTCCGTAAGTCCGCATATTAATTTCCCTCTTCACATGCAAATTGAGTTTCCCATTAATGGTGCGGCGGAAATAAAAAACAAAACAGATTTCAAATTCACTTTCATCGTGTTGTGCCTATATTTTATGCATAAATTCGACTTTCGCAGTAAGCCAGCTCCACACACATAATTGACGCTGACCCGATTTGTGTTCTCGCGCATTCCTTTCACACTCTTCTCATCTCAAGCCAACGACCGTTCACCTCGACGTTGGGCCTTAATCGTTTGACAGATTTCCTCTTCATCGCCATTTGCGGTCACCAACTGTCACTGAGCTAGAAATTCGATATTGAAAAAAAAACAGCACTCATGATAAAAACCGCCATCTAGTGTGTTGCAAAGGAAAAGAGACAAATCGACCTGAAGGAGTTCAAGGCGGTATTGTGGGACCACCTCTTTTGCGTGATATTAATTGCTGCGGACAAATTTCGCAAACGATAATGATCGATAGTCACACGTGTTCATGTCACGGGCATCGACCAGATTGGCACACGACGTGAAGCTGGAAAATTCACTTCGAAGAGTTTTGGTGAAGTGGAACGGGACGGAGAGGTCATTGAGGCAGAGAAATGACTTTTGAGTGAGGTTTAGATGCGATTTTGCTGTCTGTTTGGTTGATTTAGGGTCTTGGGATGCGGTGGCAGTTGCGGTTGGAGTGGTTTGTCTTTGTGGCAAAAGCACTTCGGCGTTTTATTGATCATGACGTGGTGTAGTAATGGTCTTAATGTTAAGGGTCGCTGACTTGAGCAAAAAGTAATGTGAACAATGAAATCCAGGGAATGGTAGAGGCAAGGTTTGCCCTTTCTAATAACTAACCTATGGCGTTGAAGGCACATCGCATTATCTAATCTTCATCGCGGAATTTCGATCCGAAGACTTATTGTAGATTTACGAAAGGCGAAACTAGGGGCTTAGACAATTTTGAAGAGACACAACCTCGTATTTATCGTTAATTTCACATCAACATACATACATTAGGTATCTTTCCAGCCCGTTGAGGGCCAGAGCCTAGTATCAACGTTAAATCAAAATCTAAAAGACGAGACAGCGCTCTCATGTAGACATCTATTGAGGACTTTTCCCGATCACATTTTTATGACTGCAATCCAGTCACCACTACTAATTCGCAACTTATACGTCATTTTTTCAAATATTCGATTTACTTGTTGTTATAACGTTTTTAAGCCATCGCAACATAATGATAAGTAAGGAACTGCTATTTTCCAATCTATATAGAAAATTCGTCAAGCTATTTTAAAAGTTTATCGGTTGTGCACTTCCTCTAAATTTTGGATATGCACAATTTTAATATTTCTATTTCTATGAAGGAGGCTACGTTAGTGCATTCGGTTAAATTCAACTTTGCCCTTCAACTTAAGGTCAACTTGCTGGGGAACATGCATCCAGAGACTATCCAAAGCTAGCTCTTGACCCAATCATCAATTTTCTGCGCCAAGAGACACATCCGCTCCATTAGAAACACCATTTACTTTTCTCAAGAAATTAGTCAACGTCACTGCTCTTCTATGCAATTTCCGTGAAAGTAAAATCGAGCAAAAGCAAATAAATCGAGCCTTTCTACTTTGAAATAGCCAATAGCAATTAATTTTATGAAGAGTTAATGATTTAATAAACTGACTTCACTCAGGAGAGAGAACTTAATTCGTGTGTACCCGTCCACAACAACATATCAATGACTGCATTTAATAAATAATAAATTTAATAATCATTTAAAATTAAAAACAGGCGAGCCATGTTGATATGGGCATAAGCTTGTTGAATAACGTAGAAGATGCCCATTTACAAAGTTCTATTGTTTAAGTTGAATATTTGCAAGTGTCACTTAAAAACCAAGCATTTTTCTTTCTTTTTGGTTAATAAATCAAATAAAACTCTTTAAAAGAAAACAAATGTGCAAGAAGTAAAGTTTCGATCCTTTTAGCATTGGCTCTATAGCGCTTTGTACATAGCCGGTAAATTCAAAAGACAAAAAGGCGGAAGGGAGATATTTGACAACCTAATATATAAAAATTATTGGACAGTGAATTAGGACCTGACGTAGAACTTAGCATTTGAAAACAAAAAAAGGACAATGTTAAATCTGTTCTGTAATTGCAGTCTAAAAATAAAAAATTGGAAAACTAAAAAAGGCTCCGTAACTTTGCTGCAGTTTGTAAATAAAAAAGAAGTCCACTACATTAATTAAACGGGTTAAATCTATCTAGGACACGTGGGTTGTGCCGAAAACGAGCAAAGGAAAGAATTGATCTTGAATCACACATCGTAAGAGTGAGCTAAGTATCATTGACGCAATAAAACTTAAAAGTACTTTACTTTTGAACTTTGGAAAAAACACCATTGAAGCCCAAAAGACGACACTTTCTAAAGTCTCCCAACATTTAGATCAATATAAACTGAGTCCGGAGTCGGTGGAGGGGTCTTTTCCGAAGACCTAGGCATCCAGATCTCATTTCGCCTTCCCAACCATTGCAGCGTGTTTCAAGCGGATATAATGGCGATCAAGGAAGCCTTGTCGTGGCTAAGGTACAACTTGATATCGCGCACTTCTATCACGATATGTACTGATAGTCAAGCTGCGCTCAAATCCCTGAAGTCTGTCATTTTCAACTCAAAAACAGCTCTTAACTGCCGCATATCCCTTGACGAGATGGCAGAGCAGTTTAACATTCACCTCATGTGGGTGCCGGGACACTGTGACATCTCGGGGAACTGCCTGGTCAATAATCTTACCAAACGCGGAACCAGTGAAACCATCCAATTGGTTAAGGTCGGTCTCTGCGCACTTTTTGCTACCGCGCCCCTCTATATCAAAACTAAGACAACCAATCTTAGGTGGTCGAATGGCGCTACGTGCCGGGTCACAAGAGAAATCTGGCCCAAGCTAGATCCTGAACGCTCATTTAGTCTCTTAAGACTCAATAGAATTCAAGTTAGGAACCTAATCAGTGTCATAACTGGGCACTCTACTTTTGGCAAACATGCCATCCGACTGGGCCTCCCGGCCAACGACTTTTGCAGAAGCTGCAGAGACGAAGAAGAGGAAGAAACCTTGCTCCACCTTTTTACAATAATTTGTCAAACAATGAATGTATTTAAAAACTGATCTAAGGACATTAGACCATACTCGATTCACTGCATCTACCCCTTAATGAGTATGCAAGGCGTATAAAGGTCCTTTGGGAAACCTTCGGACATTCGCTTAGCACATTGCCCACTAACTCGGTATTTACTTAGCCATGGTTTCGACAAACTGCAACTGGATCACGCCACGTGACGTGCAAATCCCTTTAGCCCAGACTAGCGACAATTACCGTAATTGCATTACAGCAGCGTGTAGCCTTTCTGCCACTTCCTGTTTTGACCCACATAGCCTTGGCAATTAACCTAATCCACATTTAATTTTTTTTTTCTTGCAAAAAACGCACAAAATTAGTCAGTTGCCGACATATTGATTTGAAATTGATTTTTGTCTAACGATAAATTATTCGACACCTCTTCTTTTTTTATATCTCCCCTTTTGTGCCCAAGAAGAGCCATCAACAGTGCCATGAAAATCATTTTCAAATTGGATTAGCTAAAGGGGGTTGCTAGCCCCCAACCCGACGCTGGAGGTTGGCAACAACAACAAAAGCGAAAAGAACAAAAAATCTCAACATGTTCCTCCTCGCACATGAAAACCGCTTAAAGATGCCCCCGTCCTCGGCCGATCCGCTGCGGTAAGCCTCTTCAATTTATTGTCGTCATTCTTTGGCAGTCACGGGTCGAGTTTTCTTGCATAATTCAGCAGGCGACTCTTGGGAATGCTGACGACTGGCGACTGACGTTAATTGCTTTCCACTACTGCCTGCCGGCGCGGAGGTGGTGGCTTCTTCTTCTTCTTTTGGTGCTTTGATATGCAAGCCGGGCAGTGTCTCTCGTTTCAGGCGAAAGCCGAAAGCCGCAGAATAGAAACCGGCTGTTTGTTGTAATTCTATTACAACTGGTTCTTGGCAATTGTTATCCAATACAGACAGCTCGCGACGTCGCTTCCTTGTGGTTGTGGAGAGAGCTTTTGCGCTTGGCAGCACGTGAAATATTTTGTTGCCTTTTTTGAAATCTAAGTCCCCGGAAACTTTTTTGAGTTGGGACAGTTAAACGGGAAGCCTTTCGAGGCGAGACAGAAGGCGGAAGAGGTTACCCATTCGCCAGAGTGCCGGTGGTATGATTGGAATTTTTAAATCTCGGTGGTCATCGTCACGTTTCCTGGGTCTGTTTAAACAGCTGAATAAGCCTCTTCATTTTATGGATGAAGAGTTAAAGCGACAGCAACTGAGCAATATGTGGAGACATTTTTGTACCATCGTCGTCTTTGGTCTGTGAATTTACCCGACCATGTTTGTTAATACGCCATTTTTCAGAAATTTCTGTTTTCAGGTCAAAAACTATGTAAACGTTAAGATTACAAGACAAGAAAATGAGACATCTTAGTAATTTTCCAATAGAATCGGATGAATGTTGACAGTCTGTGCCGGTCATGGCAGCTGGTTTTCAAATCTGTTATTTACAATTCAATCAGTGATGCTAAATCAACATGGTAAGCTATCCGATAAAGCAGCAGTGCTAAATGTTAAAACTTTACTAGGAAGGTGAATATTAGTTTTAGCAAATGTTGCACATTGGTTAATTTGAATTTGTACATTGGTAATAGAAGAACTTAATTCTAAATCGTCAGAATGAAAAAAATTGATTGGGAAATGACAGCGAGAGCCTCATACTGCATTAATTTCTCGATTCAGGGTTAAATGCTTTCTGTTGTGTAGCAAAATAATTGCAAAAAAAAATAAATGAAATCAATTGCGTATTGTGAGAGATTAAAATTGTTCAGAAAGGTAGTGCATATAATACAGACACACATTTTTCAATTGTCTTCAATTCTCTTGTTCTCTTAAGGTATGCGAATTTTATAACCGGTGGCGTTACAGTTTGTCTAGGGCAAAAGCCTAGCTTTGCAGATCCACTGCGTTATGCGCGTTGTAATTTGACACATTTGGAGGGGATCTACTGTTTAATGCCGGTAAAAGTCTGCCATGACCGAAGTATTCCAGTCATTCGCTAAAGGTGGGGCCGTGAAAATTGTTTGTGGTGTTTTTTACCCGGGCTTGATTGTAACCCAAGTACGCTTGCTTAGCAGTCTTAACAGGCTAACAGTCAAGCCACGGCAAGCAGTGGAAAATTAAGAGTTTTAGGTGGACATCGCTCAAAAACTTTAATATTTAGTCTTGTGTCTTATTTTGCTTTACAAACCTGGGCTACCAATGTAACTAGTAATGTTCAGAATTTTCTGTTGACAAGCATTTTTTTCAAAATTATCGAACAGCTTTCGTAGCCTCGTTTGTGGTAAGAAACTTCTCTACATGTGAGCTGAAAGCTGTTTTGGTCCTTTTGGAGATTGCGAATCCATTAAAACTTTAAGGAATTTGAATTAGTACGCGGGTGGCTCTAGCTATGCAGCAAAAAGTTATTTTTGTAAGAATAATATACCTCATGAACCTTCTCTTTAAGACGGATGACTTTGATTCTTTCTGGATTTTATATTTTTGTATACGTTACAAATTCCTCAGTGAAATTCTGCAAAGTAGAAGGTGTGCTAAGAAAGTTACAGCTCATCGAACATTTTTTAAGAAGAAACAAATTGAGTGGGCCCAATTGAAGAGATAATAATGTAGTTTTTTTTTGCACCAAAGTAAGCTTAAAAATTGGTTTTATCGGGTCCTAACCAACAAATTAAATAAACCGACAAAATAAACACTTCACAGGAGAAGCTTTTTTTTGTTTTTTGTCTGTAATAAAAAAAAATAAAAGTCGCTTACGATAAATTTTGTTTTAACTGGAATGTTTTTTTAAATAAAAAACACAATGATTCAGAAAGATGAATAAACTATCGAACTATCGAATCATTAACTAATTTTTGCTTAAAATGTTGGTTACGATAGTTTGGCCGTCAAGGCACGATATATAAACTTCTTACCTCTGCAAAAAATTCTTAGATACAAAAAAATTGTTAGCAGCGAACAAAACATGAATTCGATCAAATTAAGAAAATTGTAAACAGTTTCGCTCATTATTCTATTATTCTCAAAAGAATTATAAGTTTTGTAAGTGCTACTGCCTTAAATTCAAAATTTATGGTGGTTTTGCTGTCATCAGTTATTTCTAATAGTAGCAAATATTTATGTGGTGCAAAATGTCTTTTAGTCGACGTAAAATTTGTCCAACAAATGTCCACCTATTTCATTAATTTTTCCCTTTGTACGGCGATCTCAAATATATATCTACTATTAGCTATGACAGTTGAGAAAATGTATTTCTTTTAATTGATGTTTTCTTTGAAACTGTTTTATAAGGCCAAATTAGGAGCAATTGGGTTTTTAAGCAATCCGTCAAGACTGGTCAAATGTCTCTGCCTTGCGTGAAAGTGTGCTGAAGAATCCACGGCGGTCGATTTTCCGTCATCTCCAAGAACTTGATATTTTGTACACTTTAATCTCGCGAATTTCAGAATGACCCGGACGCTCAAACACAACGCCTTCCCGTCTTTTTTGTTTTAAAAATATTTGCTGTTGCCACCCAAATATCTGCAGCATCTTTAAGACAAATGACCTCTGCCCATTACCAAAAAGCGCCCACACTTAACTAAAACCTGAATTTTTGGCTCACACCGAGTGCATAGCCAAGATGGGATCTTTAAGCACATCAACTCAATGATAGCGCTCGCAATTTGCTGTCATCGAGCTAAGTTCCTTTCAAAAGAACGCCATGACCAGAGTTTTAGTGCACATGATGGCAAAAGACTCCCCCCCCAAAAAAAAAAACTCTCGCAACAAGCTTTTTTTTCTGCCTGAGTTGGGATCCAGACCACAGGAAATTTTAACAACCCCCCTACAGAGTCATAATTTCATAATCATTTATGCTTCACCACCGTGGGTGTATTATCCTGACCCCACCTTGCCGCAGCACACGAAAAATGCCACACCGCTCTGCCAAAGCGGATTTCAGGAGCTCCGCCACACCCCAGAACGAAAATTGAGTCAACAAACTGGAAAAGAGGGAAGAGGAATGACCTCCGGCTGCCGCCTTTGCGTGCCAAATGGATGTGGAGCGCCTAGACCGGAAGGGATTTGCATACTTTTGCCTCTTTCCTCCGGAATTTATTATTATCACAGTACTTTATTGCTTCACACAAGTCTCCACGCCGACAGGAAAGCATTGCTCCCAAAAAAACACACACAAAAAAAAAAAAGGAGCAGCCAGACGGAGACAGGTTGCTGGACTGCGATGAACTCAGTGCAGCAATCACGACCAGCCACCAACACGGCTTGAATATTTAATTGAAACCCGCCCAATTACGAGATGCAGGCCCCATCGAAGGTAAATCGGAAGCGCAAAGTGCACTGAACCTCCACGACTCCGAAAAGTCGCACCTAGGTGTCAATTTACCTCAGCCCGCTGCAACAACATCCACCTGGTTCGGGCATCGGTAGCAGCCGCAAGGTTAACAACTTTCTAGGCAACTCGCCACTGGCCGCTTACTTGTGGGTTCTTTGGCGTGGATGCGGTGAAGCAGGCGGACGGGTTGAAAACTAAATGCGCATTCGATTAGATCGCCGCAGCCTTCCGCGTTCGGGTCTTTGTTCTGGACGAGTCCATTAGATTCTACGCGCAGATACAATGAAACAGTCGCCGTATCTGAAGCTGATAGACGCGCATTCTTCGCGTTGTCGGGTTAAGTGAGATGTCGTGTCCCAGAAACTGTTTGATGTGTGGTCGGGGTGACATTTACGACACGTTAGTGAATGGTGGGAGGCAAGGAACGAAGACGGAGATGGCCCGAAAGAAGATGAAAGGAAGAGATACGCTGGCAATGCAGTTGAAGGTGTGACAAATAGTTTTGGTTCAACGGAGCCGACTTCGAATAGGAGCGATGTGATCAGATGATGGGTCGTGGAGATTGTTGCATTCTGCAGGTGCAGCGATGGTCAGTATGTGGGTGAAAAAGCGCACCGAAACGGACTGGGTGTGGTTTGTTGGCTGGAATGGAGGTAGCTGGACATTTTTGTGGCGGCTGAACTATTTCTCTTTTAAATCTGGGGCAGAAATAAAGGAAACGAGATATTCATCTGCTACCCTCTTTGCCCCTGAAATTTTTTTGACAGCTTGTAGTATTTGTAATTTGCCTCTCGTCTGTGAATACATGTGAGGCAACTGCTCATCTTGTTCCGAGAATTTATTTGAATTTGAAAATGTTTGCTGTAACTGCCCATATTCATTTTAAATATTATGTTTAGTATTTACACATATTCATGACAAATGTGTGAAATAAGATGTGTTGTTTAATTTTCGCTTTTGTTTAAATGAAAATCTTAATCATTTTGCAATATTTATTGAATTACAAAATTACATTTTTTTTCAAAACAAACGGCCACTTCGGAGAAAACGAATCGCCACGCTATGTTCATAAGGTTCATGCCATAAGCACGAATAATTATAAAACATCACACTGGAAACAATATTTGAAGTAAATGAAACGCCATTGGTTAAAACAGACCATAGACAATAATTAAAGTTATGAAATACAAATGAAAGTTATAGAAAATAAAGATAAATTGCCTCTTTTCGATCTTCTTCATTATCTTCAATTTAATATTGTTGATGTGTACAGTAATAAAAGTAAAATAAGGCTGTGCCTTCGTCTATGAGAAATAACCTAGTACCACAAAGTAATAAATGATATTTCAGTATGAAATTATATGTTTTATTGTTTCAAATATAAATCGTTTTTTGCGTGGATTTTGATTGAACATTTGATTGTACCGTATATGAACAATTTTGAATTGATTGATTGTCCATTCCATTTTTTATATTCACCTGAAGGTTTATATATTTATATTACAATAAATACGTATATATTCAATAATCTTTATTGCCCAAAAAGTATTAGAAAATAGTGCAGTGTTCTAAAAGGTTAATGACAAGTTCTTGATCATCATATGTAAACAATATTCCGATGCACATCAACCTCAAAAATAGGTGACCAAAATTAAGTTCAATAATATTGCAAAATACTTATATATCAGCAGCATTTTATTGTGTAATATTATTAAAATATATGAGAGGTCGCTAATATTTACCTTAAAAGAAATTCTTTTACCAATCCTTTCTCATTCTTACATTCTGCAAACCTTGCGAACATTGTTATTGGAAATTCCAATTGTATTGACAAGCTGCGCAACAGCACAACACATTCGGCATTGCTATTGGCTGACTTACAGCAGATGTATGAACTTTTGGCAGTAGTGGGGGGTAAACCGACGAAATTCGCCTGAAAACGACGAACTTCCCCTACTTTCCGACAGGCTTTAAACAAATATGCGTGAAAACCGACAACCTTTTTTTAAGTATGCGTGAAAAAGTGTGGAGGAGGGGTTTTCCAGCTGGAAAGATGAATATCTCATCATTATTTCTGATCTGGGGTAGCTATACTTACTGAGAAAAAGACATTTAAGGAAATACAACAGAAAAAAAACAGGAAAGTTGGCTAATAATTTGGCCTACTCTTCCACCATTATATGAAGTTTTAAGTACAAAACGAGAATTTTTTTAGCGAATGATAATTGATTAGATTTAATAAGTCCCGATTCTTTTTTGATAAGTTAATATAATCGGAATTATGAATCGATGGTTGTAAAAACTACATTAGTAACACATTTTAGTAAAAATAATTGAGAAATACATGCATGTTATATATAGGGTGGCATAATAGCCTTTTGAGTGTCTAGCTTTTCGCGCTTAAGAACTAAGAATACGAAATCAGTATTGCATGCCCTTTTGTTTTACACAATATTCTGTTCGTCTCTCGTGTGAAAAAAACTAAAAATGTCGTCGATTCAGCATCAATACAGAAAAAATTGAGCTGTAAAAGCATTCATTGGTGTTAAATACTTGTTTCTTCAAACTTGTATTATTATAAAATCGGGGTCTGATTCCATTCATCGCTGTTTATTGCCTCTATCTTATGGTTAAGATGAAGTTTCTCGTCTTTGTATTGAACTCCAATAACCACAGATGGGCTTATATTAAGCTACTTGACTATCGCTCCCATCGAGGAGTCACCCGTTGTCGTAACCACAATACTGTCTTCGATTGCTCCTGCTGGTTTTATCATTCTTTTAAAAATCGTTTGCCATTTTTTATTTAAAGGTATAAAATACCCATGGAATAGGGTTTGAACACACCATAAATAAAGCACAAAGGAGCAGACCAAATAAATGCGATCATAAAGATACATTCCTCAGTTTTTGGGAACATTTGGGTTCGAAAATGTAAAAAAAATTTACACGGGGTTTGTTTTTATTTTGATCATTTTTCCTAAATTAACTTTTTTTCCATCTTGTATTATATACCGTTTTGTTCATAATTAAACGTAGTAGTAAAGCTAAAAAAAAACTCGTAAGCTTACCTCATTCGTATTTTTTTTTTTCATGCAGTACCTAATAATTGCACTTAGAACAAACCTTTACTCATTCGTGCACCCCTCATTGACAACAAACGTTTTTGTTTTGACTAAAAAATACACGCATTTAACACAAATGCGATTTAGCTTCGTCATTTCAATTTTCTCTAGCCCTTTCGTATCGCCGAACAATACGAACGATTGAAAATTATTTTAAACGCCTTTGTTTTATTAGAATTTTTGAAATAATTCTACCGGGTTTTTGGTAGATCGTCCACTTATTTTTACCCCCAAAATTTTGCTGCCTCTTAATCTGTCATTAATCACAATTTTTTAATGACTTCGAAAGCCATCTTCGATCACCGCCTGAGCCAACTAAGGTCCATGTGATCTCTAAAGCACCACGATCATAAATTTACCAATTTCGCCAACAACAAGGATTCTTTTCCGCCTACAATTCATCCATATTTTACTCGAACAAGCGTCACAAGCAAAGAATCTTGGAGGTCTCTACAAAGACAACAGCCAACTGCACATTCCCGCCTAGACACCCGCTCATTAATTCTGTCAACAAATTCCACTTTCAGTTGCAACAAGTGCTGCTGTTGTTGACCTTTCACTTAGTCCCCGCAACTTCGTGCAGCACCGCCTACAAAATACCAATCAACCTTCACGGCAGTGACATTTCAATGGAGCGGGCCCCAAATGACAGTTCGCCCGAAACAAGTGACCCTGTTTTTGGAGGCTCAGATATTTGACAGGCTGTATCTCATGCTCCAGAAAATAACCCCATATGTGTGTGCCTTGTGCTTGTTATGCAAATCACGAGTGTATTACGTAAAGTTTCATGTTTTTGCTTTTTATTTCTAGTTTTTTTTTTTCTTTTTGTGGAGATGCACCTGACTGTATCCAATTGGAGCAAATTGGCTTCGGCTCTTCAGTGTGTGCAGCGAGCCTCGCTGACATCAGAAGTAGATTTTTCACAAATGACAACCGAGGAGGATCTACTGCAGATGGATGACGTTCCGTGCAGTGACTTTCACCAATCCCAGAGGTGGTTCATGGAACTGGCAAATAAACGAAACACCCCAAGTCGCATGCACACACCGTGCACTCCCGGATTACTGCTGCACAAATCATTGCACTTTGTTGTTTGTTGCAATGAGCGGTTGGTGGCGGTATGCTGAAGGCGTTGAATGTGACGCTGAACGCGCACTCTCAATGTGGCAGAAAAAAAGAAAAATTGTGCTTCCATTTCCATCGGTGGAAAGGTCAAAAGTGTTTGCATTATTACAGGCGAATAGCACTCTTTTTGTTTTGCGTCGTTTTGTGGGTCTTACTACTACTACCACCACCGGCAACGGTTAAGCATTGCGAAATAATTAACCGATATTATGTGTTCTTTTTTGCTTTTATTCTCGTGTTCTACTTAGGGCTGCTGCTGCGTTGTGTACGGGTTCACGCTGAGAGGTGGTCTTGAAGTGTGTAATCGCTGAGTTTTGTGTGTCAAAGGAGAATTGGGCTCTTAGCGGAATTAATTTGTCAGGCGTTTGATAAAATTGCGCGAAACGAGTGCGGACGGTTGTTAACTCGAAGGTTGTTCTGAATGTGAGGTCAGGCTCGGAGTCGAGAGTCTTGACTGCAAAAAATGAATATAAATTGCGAATTAAATAGTCGACGTTGTTAAAATCTAATAAAATGGATCTTTTTCAAAGTCAAAAAGAAGTGAGGCTCATGGCGTTGACACGTTAAATAGATCTAAATAGAACTGACGACAAAAATTAGTCTAACCATAGCTTTTCATCGCAGCTTCCTTTTTCAACCCATCGTTTTCCGAGCCACCCACAAAGAGCCTTATGTTATGTTTGGCCTTTAGAAAACCTTAAAAGTTGTAAACAACAGTCCCCCAACCTATGTTTGTTGTTCGTTAAGCTGATAGCTGCGTGCAAAGCAAAATGAACCATCATATAAAACCAGCTTCTTATTAAGCAACAGTTTTATTTTTTGCATCACTTCGCAACACGATTTCCGCATTAACCATTTTATTGGGCTCCTTCAAAGTTGTCGACACCCTCCCAGATATGTCGCAAGTGAACACGTTTCCGATCAAATGCACGTTTACCACATCAATCGACTTGTCACAATTCCCATCCACTTTTGACGCTCACCATTAACAGACGTCCAACTAAATGTAAAACGAACCAGTCAAACGATGAAAGTCATCGCCTGACAGGTTATGCGTCGGAATTTATGCATCCGGCAATCGCACCAACACAACTTGCAGACTTTGTGACAGGAACCAAAACAAGAAAAAAAATCTCTCTCAGAAACTAAAAGAGGGCTAAAAGTTGTAGAATCTACTTGCGTTGCACGTGCAACAACCAAATTTCAACCGACTGCTGTCAATCGAAAACAACAGCAGCCAACCCCATCTCTCAGTAAAAATTTATTGCAGCCTGCACCTGACCTCGAGGCGCAATCTACACACTGGAACCGAATTAAGACACCCAACACTATCGCTGAACTTGGCGAATCCCCACGTGCAATTGGCTGCATTAAGTCACACTGTTAATGGAGTTTTTCCCCTTTCTTCTTTTGTTTTTTTTTTTTTAATTATTTCCTCGACCGACGCCGCACGTGATCTGAAACATTCTTTTGGCTGAGCCACAGACTTACCGGTCTACAAAAAACGAAACCCCTGCTCGATCGCAGCGGACGGTGAAGACCGACGACGTGGTCAGTTTAGGATAGGCAGCAGCCACAAGGAAGATGAAAAAAAGAAACTTCTCGTCTGATAATAGGGCTTTTATTATTTCATTTAGCTGCCTTAGGATGCAGTCATTGGAACGCCATCATCTGATGGCAGTAGACAGCTGAGCACAAAGCCATCGTCGGTTTTGTTGTTGTGAGGTTCCGACTTTTTTGACATTGAATTTGCATGGGAGAGTGAGCAACCGCAGAAAACGAGGGGTCATCAACAAAGAAAACATGGAAAAGATCGGTAGTCGGCTGGGATTTATGAGGTGAATCTAAATGTGTTGCGTTTTTATGTTGTGTCTGGTCCAATAATGCACAAATAACGATGCATTGTATTCTCCTTGAGAATAGTTCTTAATTATTCACCCCTAATGAAGACTCTACTAACTGCTGTGAAACGAAGAGATGGTGTCATCAGATTCTCACTGCGACTGTCATGGCCGCTGCAGGGGTTACCGGCAATGACTACCTGATTGAACGTTTTTTATAATACCACGCGATATTTTCGCAAACCCAGCAGGTTGTTTAAGTAATCAAAAAGATATTCTCTATTTCCAAATCATAACTCTGTGCGAATATTTTTCCGAACACAAACATCTATTTCTAAAGCTATGTGTTTCGTTTTAGTTCAAACGTTTGTTTTAGATTCGGATAGAACGAATTCGGCTTATACAAAGGACAAGAATTCGAAAAAGTATTTTGCTAACTTCTGCAAACGATTAGAATAAGAAAGATGCTTCAAATATTACTTTTTATAAAAAGGTTTAAAAGTGTTAGACCTAAGTAAAATTACAAAAGTGCACGTAAAAAGCTTTGGAATCGTCAAACTTTTGGAAAGAAGAATTTCACCCTGTAATTGTTATCGTGTAAGTGGTTTTCCAGTCATGCCCAATCTACGTCTAAAATTTAAAAATCAATGTCAAAAAATTCAAAAAACACACTCTTTTACACTCATATGAAATGTTTGACAACGATGATTTAACATTTCCCATGTAGGTCCAAGACTGTAACTAAGAATTAGTAAAAACAAATCTTCATCTTTGAATAAAGGTCCTTCAGCAAATGTTTTTTATTAATGCAATGCCTTTTATTTATTTAAATCAAATATCTCGTAAATGATTTTCCACAAAATGTTCACGTTTAGTACGCTCGTGATGGTGGATGTTTTGGAGCTTCCCATTTCCAACGAGCCCATTCTACACATTCCTTGGCTCTATCAAGGAATGCTTCTCCATCATCGCATTTCTTATGAGTGGCAGCCTGTCCTTTAGTCTCACACTTCCAATAGGATGTAGGATCAAACATATTTCTGTAGACGACAACTTGCATTTCCTCATCGGTCTGGCAGGCGGGACGGCCATTCCAACGGAAACTAGCGCAGGCAATGCCGACCATCATCAAGAGAACAATCGCTGTAAAAAAAAAAAAAGACTCAAAGATCACTTAGGTCCGAGAGAACTATTCCTTCGTTGAATACCGTAAAGTTTCATTTCGATTTTTTTCCTGCTGTTTACGAGGAATTTTCAAGTTAACTTGTGTGCTCTGGAACCATCCAACGGGAGTATTTGTAGTCGAAGTGCCATGCCGGCGAACTAAAGACGATCAGCTTGGCGGCACGAGATAAAGACAGGCTACAAGAGGTGTTAACATGGAGCGTGTTTCAGTAGCATGTTCTTCCGCTGTTTATTTTGTGTAAAGCTCTTGACTTTCTTAAACGGCGACATTTGATTTTTAATTGCATTTTTTTCATGGAGGTAATCGTTAGTGGAGTTGTGAATGGTGTAGCTACCTCACTCATAGCTAGTCAAATCGTAAAATGAAATTCCAGCACAGCCAATAACTCCTAGTCTCAGGAGGAACCAATAAAATGTCACACAAATCAAAAATAGATTCATCGTTTGTTCTTAGTTTTAAGGACAACCTCCCTCAAATGTGTAAAATTATAACGCGAACACAATGGAACCGCGGAAAGCCTAGGCTCTGTTTCTCCACAGGCTGTTACGCCGCCCAATGTATATATGCATGCAAAATAACCCAAACCCATAATTTGGGTTTAAACTGGAGCTCTAAAACCGCTTTTAATGAGCGTTGTGAGAAACTGAATTTTGTAAGAGTTCTTAAACGGTCCATGAAATCAGTTCTGAGACCCTGCTGTGACTTCACAGGGGCCGACGTGGAGCAAGTCTCACTCTAGAATCCAATCAAAGTTTAATTTAGTTCCTCCAAACTGCATCCGCCTCGTCCAATCAAACTAGATCCATAAAGAAATAAAAATTGCCAGAGTTCTTACCAAAATACGATCACCCTTTTCAAAACCATGTCTGCCTCTCTGATTACAAGCTGGTTATTTTGTAATTCTCTTCACGTAATTACGATGTCATCGGTCCAACCCACAAAATCAAAAAAAAAAAAAAAGAAGAGCACCTCCTATCCGACACATGATTTTTTCTTGATAGAGACGTCTGTGATGCTAATTTTAAATGATAATTGACCAATTCATCGGAATGCGAATCAGGCTCAGAAAAATATTCAAATGAGGTTAATCAAATGCACTCTGGGAACACCGTTAGCTTCCAGATGTGCCCCACAGCAATTAACAAACAGCCGCCTAAAGTTGTCAGCTGAATGCATTTTTAATCGATCAAATTATTGGAGTTTTATAAAGAAAAAACAAGTCTTTCTTCGGTTATGCAAATAAATTGACTCCCAGCTATGAGTTTGTTATCTAACGGTGATTTTCATTGTGACAAAAGCAAAACTAACGCAAGGTGTTATTTTTTCAGGCTGCGACTGTTGTGGCATTGTTTTCTTAACAATTCGCGCTCCTAGGCCAAGCTGTGCCCCAATCAATTGTATAACGCGACACACTGCAGTCAGTGAGTGAATTTAAATTTTATCGATACAACCGCATTCATCAGACCGTCCAGATAACATCAACGGAGACGAAAATTGCACAAAAACAACAGGGGAGACAAGACGAAACACATACATTTTGAAATGTCGCACCACCGCCATCGTTGTCGCTGTTGTCGCCGCCGAAGCGATCATAACACAGATGTATTCATGGGAATTTGCATAATTTCGGAATTCACCTGATGCGGTTCAGTCCCGACGAGCGGGGGCACCTGTAGTACGCGAATAGAATGGCCAATGCGATGGATGATGATGATGATGATGTGATGAGTCTTTCAGCAGCTGGGATGCATTTTAAGCACCTCTACCAGGTTAAGTGTGTGCAGCATTTTGACATTCGGAGAAACGAGTCTCTCAAAAGAAAGTACTCTACACTTGGAGATATCATTTGGTCGAATGGATACGTGTCTATTTTCGCAGACGCAGTTAAGTTGCGCCGCAGGAATCTGTAGTAGGTTTGAGGTCACATTATTTATTTTTGCCGCTGAGAGGGACCTCTCACCGTGAGGGAAATGAAAAGTAGGCACTCACCATTTCTTTCCGTAAGACTGCTAGCTGTTTGCCTAATGTACTGCCCATTACTTCGTTGCTGTCTTGAGTTGGTTCGGTTTCGGCCTCATTCTCGCATTCCAAGTTTTCAACGGTCGGTTCAGTGTAGGGTGGATTGGTACTGAGGCTCTTCGGCAACGGTGGAAGGTCTGCCATAGATATTTTCCTGGAAAATAGAAAAAGGAAGTGGAGGCATGTTATTTAGGAAATTCTTTAGATTTTTTCGGATTTTAGCGAATGTATAATCAGCCGGCAGCAATTGGCAAGTGTGCCAGTTTTTTGTTTTTTGTAGAGAAATGAGACTTTACCGAAACCTTATTTTCAAATCATTTAAAATGTAAAAAAAAAGATGGCTCCCTTTGGAGTGGTGCTTTCCAAATCACCTCAAATTTAACTACTGGAAAAGGAACAACTGCGCATTTCAAAACAGCTATTTAGTTGTCTGGGAGATTTTTTTTTTTCGTGGCAGATCGTTTTTTTCTTAAGACGCCTTTTATTGATTGGCAAATCAGAATTGAAATACTTTCATTAAAACCACGGTTTAAAATTGTAAAACTTATTTCCAAACTCAGTGTTTTGTTAAAAACGTAAGAAATTAAAACAGTATATTTCGGCTGCAAGCTTTAGCGATATTTCTGTTTTAGACGCTTTTGTTCTGTACAGCAAGATTGCAAATAAAACCATTTCACACTCAATAATTTGCCTATACACGCCGATAAATGAACTTTTTGGTATCGTTTATAGGCTGCGATATTGTCGTTCTTTTAAAATCGGAGATGGTCTAGATGCCGGCATCAGTAACGCTTCGTTTTTATTTCGACAAATGAATAAAAAAGCTACTTTTTTTTACTGAGTTTCTGAAGGGTGACTTTAACGACACATACCATCGTTTCTAGAAATGGACCTGTATCAGGACCTCTTCCAGATATGTACGTGCGGTATCACACAGGTGCGTTTTTTGTTTTATGTGATTATCTCAAGCCATTGGTATACGCTAACAAAGGAGCAATAATTTAAACTTTGGAAGCCAACATCGAGCGTACGCACTATTCGTAACATAAGTTCCTGGTTACACAGAAAGCTATTGAAAATTTTAGCTCCGAGATGTAATTTTATAGACGAAATAACTTTCCATCGCTCATGCCATAAAATAACCTACACAATTAAAGCGTTTTGCCAATAATTTCTATTTCACATAAGTTTAACACCCATAAACTCTTAAAAGAAAACCATTTTGATAAAAATCAGCACTGTCTCGAACTTTATCTACTTATGCCGATAAAATACTCTAATGAAAAAATACGACTTAATAAAAAGTGTCACCAACTACTTGGCGCAGTTTTCATAGCAGTAGCTGGAAAATCAAGATAGTCTAGATCAGATTTTAAAATTACATTAGTTTGGGATTTTATTTCTAACCTATTTTCTACTTTGAATGTATTTCATAAAATTAAATAGCAAAGCCTTTACGTCTGTCTCTAGCTAACTATATAAAAGTGAGTAGTGTTAGCATCTTCAGCTTTAACTGCAAAGTCAATTAACAACAACCCAATAGAAATATGCTACTTAAGAAAATGCTGCAAGCTACTTGGTGTTTTTCCCATATTTTTCCACAGCAGCTAATCTGGGCGTCAATTACAAGAAAGTTTGCTACAATATTCACGAATTAAGTTACGCTCGTTCACGTTGCCATTGCGGCACCTCAATAAAGAAAACTGCAAGCAGCCACGAGTGGCCACGACAATTTACGGGCTTTAAAGTGTGGTTAAAAACCAATGGCGGAGCACTTTATACTGAGCAAATTTTTGTCGCATCGAATGGACTGAGCGTGTTGATTTCATGTCTGTCTTGGTCTATTAACCTTAGGCCATCTAATACTTTCCAAGATCGGTTGCAGGAGTTAAAAAGCGTAGCACATCCACTTTAAGTAACCACTTAACACCACTTAATTGGTGCATTAACCTGCATTGCAAACCGTTCGCTGAGACAAAAGCTAGGTGGCCAATTTCCATCCCAAAAAGACCACGCTTTTGCCCTGATTCGCACAGGATTCAGACTTAGCATTGTCCAAGTTTTCAATCGTCTCATCACGAGACTTACGCAATCTCTGCGGAAAAAAATCTACTACATTCATCATGGCGACAGCTCGTAAACTCGCCCCGTCCCATCAACGATCATTTACACTTTCTCTTTGTTTTCAAATTACACAAATTACACGGCCAATCAATGCCGGGCTAATTGCCGGTCAACGGAAATCATTTCCTCTCGAGCCCCCGGTGCTGAGCCTACCTCTCCACTTCCTGAAAGGATGGCAGCCATCTAAAAAGTGAAACCCACTTACCGTTGTGCCTCTGGTCGGTTTTTTATTTTTTTTCTCACATTCAATTAGAATTATCAATCGTCTAGGAGTGGCGGCTGATTAAATTATTTGTGGTCGCCACTCAGTTTTCCCATCGTCAACACTTCGGTCTCCGGTGGGTTTGACCCACATTCCCAAGAGTGGCTCGAAGATTCAAGAACCTGATTTCTCGCTAGCCAACGAACAAGCGAGCAACACAAGGTCAAGAAGAAAGAAGTCGTCTGTGCGACCGGCGGCGATTTGGTGCAGACGCAGACGCGGTTGGCGACGTCTTAGCGCGAACAAAGCGCACGCAAGCGTCACTCGCTACGGAGATGTTAATTGCTTTTTAGGCCAACGGCGCCAAGACAAAGGCATGCGGCATCAGACCAGCAGGAAGAGTCACACTTTAGACGGACCATTAGGTGGGCTGTTACATTTCTTTTTCACCTCCACCGGGGGGGTACTTTCGGTACTTTCGTGGTTTTCACGCAGACGCGTTCATTAATTCTGGATGATTGCAATTAATGAGTGAAATTTCTGTCATGAATATGCAGATGAGGAGGGCTGATTATTTTGCTCTTTTGTTGTGCTGAGTGACGTCGTATTTATTTGTTATTTTCACATTAATCTTTGGGAGATTTTAGAGATAGACTCGTTAATTTGTGTGGAGGGTCATTTTGTGTGGCGAGTGAAGTCTCTTTTTAAAATGGGAACGATATAAGCTGCTGCACCTGGTCGGAGAAACGGAGATTCTGTGGAGCTAGCGATGACACTGCCACCTGTGGGCACAGCGATTGGTCATGGAAAAATAATTGTCAACGATTTGAGGTTATCGATTAAGGCAGGAGTTGGTCAGAGTTGTAGCTAGAGGTTTTATATTAGAAAACGATCTTCTAGCAATGCAAATTTCAAAAAAAAAAAAGAGATTTTCCTGCAGGTTACGATGTAAGGGGTTTTTGAAAACATCTGGCAGTTGCAAGCTCTTAGGCTCCGCATACCTCTTAAGTGTTTAGGAGAAATGTGATTTTTTCAAATGCACTTTTGGTTTTAAAAGAATCTGGCTTTGATTTGTCCTTTGTTTAATGGAAATGAAAGATATCAGTAAAATGGCTTTTCCTCTACTCAGTCAAAGTTTTGTTAAACCGAGTATTAAAATAACTGAATGAAGACGTGACCAGTACCTGCTTACCCTGGCTACTAATTAAGTTAATTACTAGTCAGGCTAAGTTGTTTTTGGTCTTGTATCTCAGTTAATTAGTTACCAAATTAAGCAGTTACTTGTCTCCTCTTCACTCGCGAAGTTGCGACAATGCAAATAGACTTTTATTGGCAATCATAGAGGTGTATTCCCAGTAATTAGACTATTTGCATTGAAGAGGTTTCTAATTTATTTGCGGAAATGGTAAAATTAACTCCACGGATCGCTTTCTCTCGCTGTTGTTTATCATGGTCTATCATCAAAACATTTACAAACACAACATGGGAAACGTTGTTAATGAATAAAAGTACAGAGTGGAGGCTCTTGGCTAAGTAGTTGAAATGAACCCTTTTCAAATCACTTAATTTTATATAAGTTTTTCTAGATTCGCATGTCGTTGTTTTATATTTTTGAACACAGTGAAACAATAGAATTAAAAAATAAAACTTACTCTTGAGACCTATGGGTGCCAAAATGACAAGTATAAGTGACTATATTCTGCTGAATTTGAGAGAACCGTCTGCACTCTTATTACATACACATGAAAGATTGGTGGATATTTGAGCCAGAGGGAGGTGAACTACGTACTTATTATACAATCATTTGAATTCTTAGTGTGAACCTAAAAAAAAGAACCTGCAATTTCATCATAGAGATAATTAAAAATTCCTTAGTAAATAAAATTCTAAAAGAAAACTTGAGTCCCAACTTAAGTACTCTGGACCTTTCCTTGGTGTTCACGTCGATTGTAATCAGACAGACAATAAGAATTTAATAAGAGACTATGAGACAGGCAGACGGTCACAAAAGTGAAGACCTGACCGTCTAGTATGGCTTTTGCTTTTTTGAAACGGAACCATAAGACGAATGCACATTTTAAAACTTAAAATCTTAATAAGTCTGTTCTCAAATCGAAAACTTTTGGTAGTTAGAATTATATGCCAAGTATTTTTTTCCAGCACAAATATTGCAAACTAAAATTGTCAACAAATAATATATTTCCTATCAATGTTTGCCTTTTTTCTTTGTAAACAAGTTTGTGATTTTTATCTTATTCTGATTAATAACTATTCTGACTTACGAAATCCTAAAAAAGATACGATGTTAGAACTCATTTTATTTGGAAAAAGGGTTCTTCATTCAATTCTGAAGTCTCATCTAACGACTAGAAACCTCTTTTTTCAACTAAACGACAGACTGAAGCACAAAGAATTAAAAAACACACATTTTCGAAACTAACGAAAAAACACGTGCCTCTAAAATTTCTTAAGTTCTTAGATGAATTGTTTTTATACAGTAATCCCTTTATATATGTTACCTTTGTTTACGTCGTGTCGATTTACGTTTTGCAAAATTATGAACATTGTCTCGTTTAACGTCCTCCAATTTTCTTAGCCGGATTTTTTTAGCCATTTAAATCTGAAGATTAATAAGCCATCAGAACACTTCATTGCACACATCCATCTAATTTTGGGAACCCAAAAGATGGTTGGCAGCACAATGGTCCTAGCCTTGGCCTAAGTGTACCATAATTTCAAAATGTTATTACTCTTATAACTATTTTTGAAATAAAACCATACATATACAGTGTAGCTTCTCTATAGCGGGCACTCTCGGGACCATTTAAATTGTCCGGTATAGATGGGGTCCATTGTGAAGAAGTTAAAATGTATATTTTTCTTCAAGCCGGGGACCAACAAATTGTTCCTTAAAAGCGATGTTCTTTATAGAAGGTTGTCCGTAAAAAGAAGTTTCAATGTACTAGTATTGTACCTCG
Source organism: Syritta pipiens (assembly GCA_905187475.1). Taxonomy (NCBI): domain Eukaryota; kingdom Metazoa; phylum Arthropoda; class Insecta; order Diptera; family Syrphidae; genus Syritta; species Syritta pipiens. The sequence continues at coordinate 31,912,999 of LR994572.1, read as the reverse complement.
ACTTTTCGACTTCTCGGTTAACGTCGTCTCGATTCGCGTTTCCATATCTTGGAACACTTTTCGACATAAACGATTGATTACTGTATTTTTATTTACTATATTTTTTATAGAAGATATCTTTATTACGGTAAAATAAATGTTTTTCTTTTTTGAAAATGGTTTTCGCAAACTTTTCAATAAAAATAAAATTATCGTTTTTTCGCGCCTCCACTGTGCTGTGCGCAATATAATCTGACACATGTTGAAGGGACCTACTGTTTAATGCCGGTTCCGAACGGCGAAAACTTTTTATCTTATGGCAAAGATGTGACAAGTATTCCTACACATTTTCAAAATGTAATTTAATTTGAAGCACACTCAAATAGAATTTAAGCTAAAATCAACAAAAAAACACGATGTTCAAAAACTTTATTAAAAGTCTAAGCCTCACAGTGCCAGGCAACAGGAAAACAGTTAATAAGCTCGAGCTCAAAACTGATAATATGCGTTTATGCCATGACAACTTTGATTTTCGATCACATGCAGTCCTAAATAAAATGCAAATCTACAGTAGCCACAGCGGAACTCCGCCAGGCACACCAAAAACGAACAACGTATCCGCTGCCAATGCACACCTATGGCAACGGAAATATTCCCTTTTCATGCACGTCTCCTGCCAACAGACTTCGTGATCGTAGAGTTACGTAAAGACCCCCACCATCGCATGGCGCCCAATCAGCCACAGAATAGACAAAACCTCACGTAGAATTTCGTTACAAATTTTACGTATCATTATGCAAAACGTATTTATTTTCAGTTTAACCACACAGCTCTCCTGACGCGACCGGTCTTCGACAGCGAACGCAAATCCGTGCCCCATAAATTGCTCGCTTGCCGTAGCGGTGCACGCCACCACGGACTAATCTACTAAACCGTGATTACAGTCATCGTCATCCAGAGAGAGGTGCTGTTCGAACAAAACTTATTATCGGACTACATCCGCGAAGTAGGTTGATAACAGTCGACGGTAAAAGAGCGGCTGCATCTTTTCTGGTGTTCAATTACCGCTAGCGGCTCATGTGAGTGCACCACACTAACTCAGCTTCGATTTTGCATTGAGAACTCTCGAGGCTTCCCCCAAGTGCGGTGTGGACGACGCTGACTCTGACGCTGTCGCTGTCGCTGTCTCTAACGCTTGCAGCGAGTGCATTAATATGCGCACAGCGATAACCCTGTGGAAGTGATATTAATTCGAAAAATCAATATTTAACGAGATTTTGCTGTGGGCCGGCATGACAGTCCGTGGTTTCTGGGTCAGAGACAACCAGCGGCGTTGGGCAGTGAGGCAGTGTGCGCGGGGGAAACCTCACAGTGTCTAGTAAACCGGCTTACGATACGAGCGTGGCGGTTTGTGGCACGGCAGCGAGAGGTTGATACTCAATCCCGGGGTAAAGGTGGCAGCGGCTGATGGAGGTGACGCAAAATGATGTCACTGCACATGGATCCAGTTTGAATGTCGTCGACTACCCACTGGTCGCGAGAGAGAGTTGTACAGAAGCATTCTAGTTTGCGTCTTGGAGTATGTGAATGGGACTCATCTTCCTAAGAACCAAGACGAGAACCAGGAGAACAGATGCAAAGATGGGCACTGAGTCCAGCGATTGGACATGAAAAAAGATCAATTCAGTAGTGCAATAAAATTACACGTCAAATAGGAAAATGTGGTCAATGAAACCAACGAAGCTTAAAAGCATCTTCAAAATTTATTTATAAGAAGCAGACTGAAGTTTATTTTGTGAGAAAATAAAAATCAACAACTATTTCCTCTTTAAATGAAATATGAAACGAAGGGCATCCTTTTGTTTTCTCGCAAATATTCTGAAACACAATTAAATCCTTTTTTAATGCCTCCCTTTTAATCCTAGCGCAGTACTGCCTAACCGACTCACCGCAGTGCGATTCTCTCAGCCTTCGAAGGTCAAATCTCCAGAGCAAAAGATTCCATTTCCATTTACTTTCCAGCCACAAAGTACTGCGGCAAAAACAACCTCGATACACATCGACGCCATAAGACCCATCCAACCAAGGAGAAACTCTCGAAAGGATCATAAAAACGCAATTAATTTGCATCCGTGCATCAAACAACACCAACGCCACCACCACAACCGACGAAACCACTAAAATTCACTTCTAGTACAACTATGCCAACGATATGCAAGCCGAACGGGGGCAGCATTGCCAGGGTATGTCCAAATTTGCATTCGATTGGGATTCGTTTGTAGCCTTGTGACCTTAATTCATCGTTAATTAAGAAATTATCATGCCAAATATTTAGTGGGAATTTTATCCACAGACACGGAATGAAAAAAATCTAGAACAGCTGAATTAATTAAAAACGTGATAAATGATGACAAAAAAAATGTTTGCGGTCAGGCACCAAATGTGTCAATAAACTCACTCGTAAAGAAAGAGGGTGAGGAGTAATCGCCTTATTGGCTTCTACGTGTACAACGGTGATTCTGCTTTAACTGCTTCGTTCATTGGTTGTTATGAAATTGATTGCGGTTAAGCTGCGTTGATTGATTTTGTGTTTTGTGACTTTAGTCGGAGCAGAACGAATTGAATGGAGTGGTATCATAGATATCCGCAAGTTCTGGATCAAAGTGGAGGTAAAATGAGAGCATTGCCATTGTTTGAGAGAATTGCTAACCAAGTTTTAGGAGCACATCTTGCAGGAGACGTCTTAAGCAATCTTTTAGTTGTACATTTTTGTGTGCAAATCAGTGAAAGTCCGAAAGAAAATTTTGGTACAACACCGTTTACAAAGCGTCCTAAACAATACGTTACCATGTGTCATGAAGCATTAAAGAACATCAAATTGTAATTTGTTCTACTTGGTAGAATACAAGACTTAAATATAGCTCTTGCTTGCTCTTATTTTTCAAAAGCAGAGTCACAACTCAAAGCTGTGAAAAACAACTGTAGGGATTTTTTTTCCCTTTACGAGGCTAAGTCTTAAAGCAGCACTATCTTCTCTAAAATACTTAAAGTTTTAAAGACAGTTATAAGTCTAGTTAGCCCCCATTTCCATTTATTTCACTTCTTAAATGTTCTCATAAGAAGTTTAATTATTTTTTTTCCAAGTAGAACACTAAGTTTACTTTAGAGAAAAAGAACGAAAGCATATTTAAGGCGGAGACTAAAACAAAAATTCCTTGATGTTGTTGGTGTAACAGAGAATTCAAATTGTTCATTTTTTTATCATACGAACAATTCCAAAAAAAAGTCCGGGCTTAGACTGCTTCGAAGATAGCAATAGTTTCACAAGAAGGCAAATTTCATATTGTCTGCCTGTGGATCTTTAGGAAGAAAGATGATGAAAACGTCTCTTGAACATCAAGTTTGGCCGTGATCAAATCGTTATAACTCAAAGAAAGGCAACAGCTCCTTTTTAAATGAATAAAGCAGCTTAAAACCGTCTGCCAGATTTAAAAGCTCCCATAAATCTCTAAAACTATTCTTTTACTTCAATTCTGACAGCAGGACTCTGCGTTAGACCTTGAGGCGGTGTGGTGTATTCGGTATTCTTTCTTCTGACGACGCGGCGTATCATTGCCAAAGGCTGTTGCTCCAAAAAAAAAAACCCTACTCGATTTACCACTCTATCCAGCCACAATTTTAAGTCGGTCATTGTCCGCTGACCCAGTCCCCGCGACAGCTTTCCATGCAGATGATTCTTGATCTGCAGCCAAATAAATTCCGATGAATTCTTCTCCTCTCATCGCCTCCTATCTTCGACACGGAAGAGTCAAAGTACCGCGAAGTGAGATTATGCACACGGCGGCATACCGTTACATAAGGCCATGCCAAACCGGAAGAACGCGTGATCACTTGCTCAGCGTACTCCGTCGACCGGAGTCAATGAATGATGCTTTTCACTCCCGCAGCAGCAGCAAGATGCGGCATGAGGCAAAAAACAAGTTCGACACGTTGTCGGTGGCACCTGGAAATGCAGCGCACCACCACGCGACGTCAACACGCTGAGAGTGTCACTGGGGCTGCAGATGAATAAACCTGTCGAATGGGTCCTCGCCGAGTTCCACCAGCACCTGTCCGTAAGTGTTATGCAAAAGGAAGGAACTCGGCGCGTAATATGATTGATGACGACTGGTCTTCCGCAATTAGGGCAGCTCTTTGACGAGTCGAATGGAAAGTTTACTGACGATTTCATTTAACTGATTTTACGTCAATCAGCGGCCTTTGCTCTGCCAAGACGATAAACCAATGAAATGGGGCTAAGCACGCCTTTGTGGTCGATTTACTCCCCACACTTGAATTTCGTGAAGTCCTCACAGCTCCGTGTTTTGTTTACACGACCGAGGGTGGAAACGAGTTCAGTTTGACCCAGTTGAGTGGCCTCGTTCGGCGGAGGACTTTTCGTCAGTGCTATTTGTGTGCAGAGCTCTCAATGGACCGCAGAAACATGTTTGTTGAAATCGCTTACGAAACACAAACAAACGGGCCAAACTCTGTGGGTCATTTGGTTGGATGAGTGCAATGAGTGCAATGAGTGCGATGAGAGCATCTCCCACACTTCTGCAGATGATGAACGACTAGTACCACATTGCACCAAATCCAAGCCAATAACCCGACCTTTTGAAATCTCTCCCCTTTTCAAATTTCGTAACAAAATGTAAGGAAATATTTTGTATTAACAGCCCATCTGTACACGCAAGGTTGAACATTCAAAATTCTTTGACCGTAAGCTACTTCAACAAAAAATGAGTAAAAGTAGTCAGACAGACAAACAGGCAGAGGGATTCTGATATGATTTTATTCGGTGCCTGATTCGTTATCCCTTTGGACCCAAACCTTAATTAGTTTAATTTTATTTGATTGGGATATATGTGAAGGGTTTTTCAACAGGAACTTGACAACTTTGCGTTTGATTTGTGAACGCACCCCTTCATTAATCATCGAACTGTCATTTTCAATTTATTCAGTAAACTCAACATTTTCATCACGAACGAGCAATGTTTGCAAATTATAAAAATTTAATACCAAAATTCACAGTCGGTGACCGCAACTTTAAGAGCGTTAACTCCAATTTTCGATCGTAATTCTCGCCCTAGTAGACAGGCAATATTCGTTGTATGATGTTGCCAGTGAGACAACGGGTGGTCAAAGTATTGAAAATAGCACTGCCGTTCAGGCGTCCGTAGTAAAAGATCCAAATCAGTCCATTCCACGGCGTCTAGGCATCGCTCAGACCACATTATGGCGTATTTTGGCTGAGATCTTGGTTTACACCCATACAAGATCAAGCTGACTCAAGAATTGAAGCCGATGGACCATTTGAAGCGACGTACGTTCTCCGGTTCGACTCTGGGGAAGATGTGCCTAGATTATGAATTTCACAGCAAAATCATCTTCAGAGACGAAGCTCATTTCTGGCTCAATGGGTTCGTCAATAAGTAAAACATGTGTTATTGGTCGGGTGAAAATCCACATGTGCTTCATGAATCACCACTTCATCCATAAAAAATAACTGTTTGGTGCGGTTTGCATGCCGGCGGCGTTATTGGGCCATATTTTTTCGTCGACAATAATGATTGTCACGTTACTGTGAGTGGACAGCGTAAATGCGCCATGACTACCAATTATTTTTGGCCCAAATCGGAAGATATGGACTAGGACGATATGTGGTTTCAACAGGATAGTTGCCACAGCCACACAGCACACGTTGCAATCGATTTATTGAAGAGTAAGTTTGATGAGCGTGTTGTATCAAGAAATGGACCAGTCAATTGGTCGCCTCCTTCTTACGATTTAACGACTCTAGACTATTTTATTTGGGGCTACGTTAGGTTGTGTGGTGAGCTGCGCAAGGCAGCCAAGCACTTGGGCCAGATGAGGCCCATTGTGATACATTGGGGCTACGTTAAGTCATTAGTTTATGGAAGAACTAGGAGAAATAGCGGCCGTTTCGGCCGAAATGCGAAAATTGGATCCAACGAATTGAGAGCTGCAAACGTGCCAGCTGTGGCCATATGAACGAAGTCGAGTTCCATTCATAAATGTTTTCAACTTCAAGCCGATAGTAAAGTTTTTGAAATATTTAAAATGGTTTGCGTTTTATTAAAAAAAAGAAACATGTCAAGTCCTTATTGGAAAACCCTTTTTATATACTGAGCGGCGCTCAAAAAATTACCCATTAAGACGATTGTTAGATTGAAGCCAATGTTTTTTATCCACTGGCTAAGTGATCCCTCTAAGATTACATTTTAAAAACGTTTGATGTTCTAGAATGACTTCAATGAAATCGAGCTTAAAAGCAAACAAGCTTGGAAGCAAAACCAAGCAGAATGGCACCAAAGAAACAGTGTATAGACCTTTCAAAAGTTGTAAAAGTACATGAATCGAATCCGAACCGTGTTAATCTTAATTTTAACTGACTTCTGGACAGGCCTCGAATGATATATTCTTAAAAAACTCGTACCACACACTTTAGACTTAGCTTCTCATTGCTGATTTCGATAGGAGAACTCTACATTTTGGAGGCTTATTTTAAAGCTTGCGGTTGCCTCAATAAACCTTATATACATATCTTAACCTGAGACTTATAAATTCAAAATTATTTCAGTGAGCAAGCCTGCATCAAACTCGAATTCATAGTTCTTCGAATGACTCAAACTTTCTTCTACGTCACAACACAATCAATGACAACCGCAAAAAATTACAATTTAATTAAAATCTAATGTCACCATTTAAGGTAGTCAAGAACTTTACACAAAATAAATAGCGGAAGAACATGCTACTGGAGCACTCTCGTTGGTAACACGTCTCTTGAAACCTGTCTTTATCTTATACCGCCGAGTTGGTTGACTTTAGTCAGCCGGCATGGCACTTCGACTACAAATACTCCCGTTGGATGGTTCCAGAGCACACAAGTTAACTTGAAAATTCCTCGTAAGCAGCAGGAAAAAAAATCGAAATGAAACTTTACGGTAATAAACGAAGGAATAGCTCTCTCGGACCTAAGTGATCTTTAGGTCTTTTTTTCTTTACAGCGATTGTTCTCTTGATGATGGTCGGCATTGCCTGCGCTAGTTTCCGTTGGAATGGCCGTCCTGCCTGCCAGACCGATGAGGAAATGCAAGTTCTCGTCTACAGAAATATGTTTGATCCTACTGCCTATTGGAAGTGTGAGACTAAAGGACAGGCTGGCACTCATAAGAAATGCGATGATGGCCAAGCATTCCTTGACAGAGCTAAGGAATGTGTAGAATGGGCTCGTTGGAAATGGGAAGCTCCAAAACATCCGCCATCACGATCGTACTAGACATGGAAGCTTTGTGCTGTTTTATGGTTAATGAAATTGTAAAAAGAAATGAAAAATATTTGCGTGAAATTAAAAGTTTTGTTTTTTTTTTTGTGTGTCAACAAGTTTCAGAGGTGAGCGAGTGACAAAGTACAAAACTGTGTGCATAAAATTTAGTTGTTGTGTCAAACTTATCGTCGCTCCATCGCAAATTACGCTGAACAATGGTTTCGGTGTTTTAAAATGACTTTGAAAATGCAAACATGAAAAACCGTAAAAACTAACATGTGAATTGAAGATATCATTGGAAAACGATGATTGAAGGCGATTCTCAATAATTAGACCTTAGTCAAGAAGCTACAAAAGATCAAAAGCTTCCTATAATCAGTGATTTTATGAAGAGATGAGATCGACAGACAAATAAAAAACCCAAAAATATCCATATGTGACATTTTGCTAGCCCGGTACAAAAGTAACGTAAAAATAAAGTAAAGTAAATGATTTTTCAAATTTCGAAGTTTATTTCATCTGCACAAATGCTAAAAATTAATCACCAACATTCATCATACATCGAAGCGCTCCAAGTCCGTGACTAAACTCTGCCTCCAAGCCGCACCTCTCCGTCAATTTTCCATTTGTTTTTGTTATTCTACTCATTTTATCCAAATTGATACGAACAACCTTTAAAGAGCACAATCTCTGCAACAATATGCCATTTAATTGAACAGATAAGTACCTACAAATTATAGGAGTGGCGGAACAACCACGCCATTGTTGCAGGAAACCTGCTTCACTTCGTTCGTTTTGTTGCTCCACTTAGCAGCGAACCGGCACACGGCAGGTAAACACTTCAAACTTAAATTAATCAATTTCTGATTTACATTCTCCTGCCCATCCCTCCACCATTGCCAAACATACACCTGATTCAAGTTCATAGACTTTTGACACATGATTCGCATTGCATAATGGCAACCAACTCCTCATCTGGCGTGCAATTAATTTCACACTAATTGCGAATCTCGCTTTCGGTTATCGCCGGCGCCACTAAAGCGATTCGTCTTCAGGCTTCGCTGAATTTAATTCTGCGGATTATCGCGTCGACTTACTCGAGTGGGCTCTTCGTTTGGTGGAAAAAAAAAATGAAAGCAACTGCAACGGCTGGGGTCTTTGCAACACTTCGTGGGGGAGTGCGAGTTCTGGGCGGATAGGCGACGTATGCAGACGCCCACGGTTGCCCTGCAGCGAAATTGCGTGCGATTTAAGCCTTTTGAAAAATGCGTATTGTTTCAGACACATCTGCTGATGATGGTTGTGAAATGGTGAGGCTTTTGTTTTAGTAGCTAATTCGAAAGGCGCCGTCTGGTTACGTGCTGCGTTACATAAAAAAAGTGGTAAAAATTTTAATTTTTATTCGCCTATGTTGCAAGCAAAATGCTGCTTTATGTTTACTAACAAATTTTTCGTGTTTTTTTTTTAATGAGCGCTTTTAAGGTGCAAATATTCGTCGTCGGATGGAGTGACGTCGACTGACAGCACGTTTGTGTAATTTGCATGAACCGTGCTGAAAATGTGACGGGAAATGTATAAATTATGCATTAAACTTTTAATCGAATGAAAACGAATGTGATTACATTAAATTTGATTGGCCAGAAGCACAAGGTACGTCAACAAATTTTTCATGCAGGTAGATTGATGACGTTTGTACAATGACAGAGTCATAAATTATCACTGTACACATTTTTGCACATATTCTTAGCGTTAGGTCTAGCCTCATTTGAAGGTAGTCTTCAATCGTTGCAACTCCGGGGCTTGCTGCTTCGATTTCGAAAGAGTATTTTGTCTTACACCCGCGAGGACTTAGTGTTTATATGATAAGTTTGGAGCCTTTTCACATTTTGTCTTCTGGTAGAACGTAGTGGTTGTAGTGAAACGTTTCCAAAAAAGTACAAGTTTCTGTCAAAATAAAATAAAAACACATGCGTGTTTACCCTCATATTAACCAAATATTGTTTTTTGTCTGGTATATTTGTATAACGTTCAATTTCAACGTCAGATTCACATAGCAAAAACAAATGAATGTAGTCGAGAGCTGTACAAAGAGTGGACAATGGAAGAACACTGCTTTGAAGTACCCTTACTCGTAACACGCTTCTCGAAATGTGATTCATTTTAGTTTCTTATCTCAATCTATGAGGCTATCGAAGTTCATGTACAAATATTCCTGTAGACTAGTTTCCAAGCAACTTGAGAGTTCCTGACTAACAGCAACCGTCCTGCACATCACATATTTCACCTGTCCATTTCGTTCAAATCATGATACAAAAGAATTGGTTAACATTGACCTTCAAGACTCTCTATTGACATGCATGCAGAGATATCTTCTCACCGACTGAAAGTCTGCACCAAACTTAGAAAGATTTACAAGTAGAGTTGGGTACATTGTGCATTGTTTTCGATGTAAGATGTAAATTAAAATAGCAACCTCTGACAACCAAATTAAAAGAATGAATATAAAAAACAATTCCAGGGTGTGGATTGAAAAATAAAAATAATCTGCAACTCATAACAGGGCCAGAGCTGAGCCTTTTCGCGCCTCCACTGTATTGCGCAGTATAATTTTGGCACAAGTGAAGGGAACCTACTGTTTAATGCCGGTTCTGAACGGAGAATTGAGAAAGGCTTCCATGACAGAAGTACTTCAGGAAGATTGTCAGTCGTTTGCTGGAGGTGGGGCCGTGAAAAATGTTTGTGGTGCTATTTCCCCGGGTCGTCGAGCCACGGATCCCACATCGTGGGTTGACATCGTCGCAAATAGAGAAAATTTGCGTTTATATACAGCCATTCATCTAAGAATTCGACTTTTCGAATAAGATGATTTTCGGCCAAAATTGGGGTCATCTTTCAAACTCTTTGGAACATACACATCAAGCAAAGGATGTCATCCATGGTCACTAACTTGGAGCTCCTGAGTCAGTTGGATCGTGACACGTGCAGGGCAAAGTCCCAAAATTCGACAAGTGCTGCAAAAGGTCCCACGACTACCTAGGGTTTTTCTCTTCTACACTTTAAAGGCATTGACCATGTTCTCGGTCCGATCTACTGTGCTTATCGATCTAGTCGTCTTGCATTAGGTCTCCAAAGCTTGGAGAATTGCGTTCCACATCGACCGCATCTAAAAAAGGATGGTCGCAAGATTTGCTAACGATCATCTTTAACTTTTAATCATTCGAATAATTTGGGATGTGGAATCAAAAAAACATTTTTACAGCTGGCTGGCAAAAATGAAATTCGGTCAATGACTACAACGCTATTTGAAAAAGCAGAGCGTCACCCCACCTATTATACACCTTCAAACCTGATCAATAAAATTGGGCTTGCGAAAACATTTTGCGTCGTTACAATTCTATGATTAGATTTACTATAAAATTCTTCATTTGCCTCTGAAATTTCACAAGGAATTCATACTTCATAACGCTTTCAAGTGGGCTCAAAGTCGTCGTTTGCTTTCGAGGGAACAGCTTGAGTGCACAGAATCTATTTTTAAAACTACAACTGCTTAAAGTATTCCGTGGTTTTAAATTTATGTGAACAGATTCTACAGCGTGGCTTACTTTTCACGAGCACTTAAACTTTAGCGAACAAAAAAAGAAATTATTTTAAGATAAAATACCGCTGCTTGAAATAGTCAAGAGTTTTACATGAAGCAAATAACCAAAGAACATGCTTTTGAAGCACTCTCATTCTCGAGACTTGTGTCACTTCAATTCCTTATCTCAATCCACGGAACTGACCCAATTCGGGTACAAATACCCGAGCTGACCAGTTTCAGAGCACACTAGTCAACTTGGGATTCCTTGTTAACAACAAGACAAACATCGAAATGAAACTTTACGGTAATAAACAAAAAGTTGGGCTCATCAGACCCGATCACTGAATTTTCTATTTTTCTGCAGTTGCTGTTCTTCTGATGATGATCGGCGTGGCCTGTGCTGCTATTGTAAACTCCAATGGCCGTCCTGCCTGCCAGACCGATGAAGAAATGAAGACTATCGTTTACAGGAATACCTGGGATCCAACTCGCTACTGGGCGTGTGAGGTTAAGGGACAAGCTGCTTCTGCCCGCAAGTGCGACGACGGTTTGGGTTGGCTTGACAGCATCAAGACCTGTGTCGATTGGACCGTATGGACTTGGGAAGTGCCAAACCACCCACCATCTCGGGCCTATTAGATTAAATGAATTCTGTCAAATATTTCACTAATTTGTGAGAAGATTTAAGTTAATGAATCATTGCATCAAAAAATTTGATACAAAGAATACAAAATGAGAAGCTACAGCCAGAACGCGGCAAAAGATTACATTTTACCCACTCGTTCCTACTTCTTCTGGTCATATTTTGACCAGTGCCAGTTGAGATCGACTTTTTGTATAGCACTCACCTCAGAGTCCATCCAGGATGCGGCTTTCTCCATCTTCCTTTGCTCACTCCTATTGAGTAGACAAACCGCGAATGACTAGAGCTCGGTGTTCTGAGCCACCAATGCTTTCTGCGTGTTTCTATATCCAGACAAATGTTAAAGGTCTATCGGTTGCCATCAACCCTAATTGATCATTTGCGAGCCGCACCAATCTTGTCAATCATCACAAAGCAGCTCAAACCATCATCAATCTTAACCGCTCCGCCCATCTTCTGTACACGGCATTGAATCAAATTTCCAATCTACCTCTTTGCCAAACCAATCAGACCTTAGTTTCAGGTAATTCGCTATTAAATTTGCCAACTAAACCGCATCACATCTCTCATTTATCGATGGTCGTATAAATAAATTACATTCACGGCCGAAGCAGCTGTGTAGGCTCGCATCACATCATTGCTTTTCGAACGCGTTAATTATTTCGGAAATTATTTTTGTTTTGTTTCTTTGAAGGGTTGGCTGATGTCAATCCTACCGGGGTCGTTCACCTAACCAGGGACGAAAAAATTCGTTAAAATTAGATTCCAAATTCGAGGTAATTTCCACACGTGTGTCTCATTTGGCTTCATGCAAATCAAACGCTTTTTTGCTGCTAGTAGCAACTCCGTGGGTGAGGGTAAAACGTGTGGTCTACAACGAGGCGGATAACCTTCAGAATCGCAGCTAAAATTCTAAAAACAACATCTCTCAGCTCATCAGTAGTCGTCGTCGGATTCAACCGTCTCGATGACTCATGACGTAAATTATTATTTGCGCGAATATTTTTCTTAGCTGAACGTGAAGTGTTTGTAATAATAGCAATGAGAGTTCTCGGAATCATAACCGCTGTCGGTCGTAAAAAAATGAAAACAAAGATAAAAACTGAAAATGAAAATGAGAATTTTGCGCTAAAGATATTTGTATAATCAGATGTAGTCGGTGGGGAGCGATGCACGTAAACTTGAACTTAAACTTGGCTATGCTAATTGAATTAGCGTCTTGAGAGAAGTTTTTCTTGCCCGCGTTTTCGATTGCGCTTCCAACGAGTGGAGGATCTAATTTATTTAGGGCAGCTATTGGGTCATGTGGGGAGTTGAATGGGATGACGTGACTGTGAACTGTTCGGGAGTGAAAAAATTCCAAATTGGAGGGAAAATAAATTGATGTTGAGATGTTAAGAGGATTGAGGCTGAAATAAGTTTTTTCCTCGAGCGCTCTAAAGACAAAATGGAAATTAGTGTGTTTTTTAGGAAAAAAGGGACACAAGAACAGTTAAAAAAAAAACGTCGACATTCTTTACTTTAACAATACTAAAAATGACTTTCCGACTTTGCTGTTAACAGATTTCATGTATATTCAGTAATTGAATTTCAAAACCACAATGGACCCTATCTGGACTAGGGATGTCCCCCAACCAACCACTTTGTCACAACACTCTCATGAATTTCGGCAAGTGAGCTCATCTTACCCAACGAAGCGTCATTTACAAAATAAAAAAAACAATCCTGAAAGATTAAGTGCGCGACTTCAGTTCGATTTATCTACGGGTAATGTAAATGCCATAAAAAGTAACGTTCTCCACAGAGATCGATCAATGAAAGAAATTGCAAAAGTGAAAGATAAGACGCAGCAACTTCAGGTCAACGAAATAGTCGATGCCATATTTATTCCATTACGTTACTGTCTTAAAATAGCCGAAGGCCTTTGTTTTTCTGGCTTTATTTAATAGCTTTCAATTGTTAAATTTGTAGCTAGCTTTAAATGAATAAATAACTAATGCTTTAAAAAGACGCCGTGGTGTTTAAAAATAAACTTGAGTTACGTTTCACTAAATATACACAACGTAACGAAACGTAACTGAATTGCAATTAAATTCAATTGAGTTAATAAGGAACTAATTACTTCAATATTAAAATTTATTAATTCGGTGGCCAGAAGCAACTATTGATTGTCATTTTTAAAAAAAGGAAAGTTTTAAGTTTTAAATTTTCCTGAAAACTCATGTGGAAATCAGGAAGTTGCAAATTAATTATAATGAACAAACATTCGTTTAGTTCCAATTCGAATTTGTATAAGATAAAAAAGTTATTACATAATTTAACGTATGATAACAAATATAGTCTAAGTTTTGTCTTATATTGTCTTCAGGGGTTATCGCTTGAGACCAGTAATTTAAATTCACACACACTAATTTTGGACAATTAGTGGATGAATCGTTTGAATCTGAACCAAATACTATGAAAACTCCACAAAAAGTAGTTAGAATGGAAGTCAAATTTCAAATCGAAAACGTGGTCGTTGGAGCAATTATTGAGGATGTTCCTTGAAAAGTTTCTAGTAAACCTTTATACGGAAGGAAATTCCACTTCATATTCTCTAGGCACATACTACACATTTCAAATTACCTTTACAAACATTGTTGGCAGAATTTTTCATAGGTAAAAGTAGCAGCATGTGGATTTTTCTTACTATCCAAGACCGCTTTCCTCTGCTATATACCGTTACTTCTTAATGAACAGGAATTTATTTAAAAAAAAGTAGTAGAAATAGAAAACTACGAGATCTTGGCATTTATATGAGATCGACTCATCAGACTTCTAATTGTTACACAACATAAACTTGATTCTAGCCACTCTTTTTTTGAGATGCTAGAATCCGGCTGATCTGGCTATTTCAGAGTTCTAAATACATTGTTTGTTGATAAAAAAAAAAAAAAAAACTCAATTCTTCACCAGAGGTTCAATCATACACTTCCGCGAACTCGAAAGATGGTCAAACAGCTGATTGCATGAAATCGTTGGTCCTCAAATACTTTTTGTGAAGCTTGATCGGGACAATCTAGAGAATTCAGTTTGACTTTGACACTTATGAACTGTAACACAGACATATAGAGTCAACTAACTCAGCAGCGAATCCACTTCGGCACTTAGCTTCAAAAAAGTTTTTGAAAAATCCAAATCACGAATAAAACCAACAATGTCATAAGTGCGGGCAATAAGAATAGACGGTTGAAGGTTTTGAACTCTGACTTCAACTGTACTCGATCGTCAGGCCTTATTAGACGTCTCAATAACAATCTTGGCTCGGTAAGGGTGTCAACTATATTCAAACAATTTTTAAATTTCAAGCTTGAGGGCGAAAGTCGCATCAAGATCTCTTTTCTTGATAGTCCAACAAACTAACCATCAAGCCACGAAGTCTGTGGACTAAATAAAACGCTTATACTTGTTGGCAACAAATTACAATCCTGTTGCCGACAATAGGCTACTAAAATTAAGACATCGTTGTTGATTTCACAGTATTTTGCATGAGAGGGAGTATTTGTTTTTAACCATTGAGACTGCACGCCAAATACAACTCTGGATTCAGACTTATGTATATTTCGTTAACTTCCTTTTCAGGCAGTTAATCCTTGGAGGATCTATGTTTGAGCTAACGCTGCCTTTCAACGTTGACGGTCCTGGGCATGCAGCTTCCAGTCTGTAAGACCAAGCTGTCTTGCATCCGCAATCACTTGATTTCTATACAGGAGGTTCGGTCTCCTTTTCTCCTTGAACCAGGAGGCTCGGAAACCCTTTTAGCTGGAGCGTTTGTGCCACTGTAGTCCACGGATTTTTGTTTTCAAAACTAAAACCACATCTTTGTGCAGCTCTTAAAATTCGCCGTTATGGTTCTCCTCCATTCGCCTTCCTCACAGACTGAACCGAATATTCGTCGTAGAATTTTTCTTTGAAGGAGCCAAATATCAGCTCTGCAGCCCCTACTTATCGTCCAACTTTCGGCTCCATACAATAGAACTGGCAGGATAAGGGTCTTGTAGATCATGATCTTAGTTCTTCGAGTCAGGAGTTTTGGTTTGTTATTTGGTTAAATGTTTCAAAATACCCGACTCTAGTACCAAGGTCTCTTCTTGCCGTTTAGTCAAGGGTTTTAATGGTAATGAAATAATAACACCAACGTCGTTAACTTTAGCCTTAGGATCTAATGAAGTCATCCTTTAAGTCCCACTCCCGACATCGAACGAGCGCTTACTTTGAAGGAAAAAATTGTGTAAGCCCAACGAACTCTCAACACAAATCAACACATTTGCCTCTGCCCCTCCATAATTTTTGCACCCGTCCAAAAGTGCCATTAGACCCCGATGACTATGCTTTTTGCCACGATTGTATCTCAATCTGCACTCGAGTCGTTGATTACTAAGCGCGTTTTACGTTCCACTAATTCTCGCTTCACCATGTAACTCAACCGTCTCTGCTGCGATTCAATTGAAATTGAAAATTTCAAGATTGCTGCCTTTCATCGCCGCTGCAATATTTGAGCCGAAGATAAACACTCTCCCAGCGGACTTTCTAAGCGTGGTCGCGCCTTCAATCCTGTCTGCCTCCAATCTGCTATAAACTTATTGTTGCCATACTCCGTAGTTTTATGAATTCTGTGTACAGAGAAAATTATAACCGGAAGGTGTACATTTTGGTTGGCGTTATGAATGGCTTCATATTTCTGCTTCGCAACGATTTTGGTCAATCAGATTGGTGTTATTGCTTTCGTTTTCATTTCATTTAATGACTTCGGGGTCTTGTGAATTTGTTACAGTCGATAGAGTTGTTTTGGCAGCGCCGGTTTCTTCTCTAAATGCGGTGGTTCTTAATTAATTTCGTGGTAATTGAAGTCGTTTGCGTTAATTGAATCGTTGACAGCGAAAAGCTCTTTGGGGTGGGTATAGACGTGACATGAAACTGAATGGAAAACAACTTCCTCTGCACAGATGCGTTGAAGATATCGCTTGTAGATTTAATGGGGTGGTTGTATAGTTTTTCGTAGACAGGTGTTTGAGATGTTTTTGCAAAAGCTGCCTCAGGTGAGGCGTCTGCATTCGAGTTAATGGCTGTCAATGAAGGAATTCCTTCAGTGGCCGTATTTTCTACAGTCGACTCTCTCTAAGTCGAACTTCCTCTAACTCGAACTAATTTTGATGTCCCGTGAAAATTCGACTTAGAGGGATTCAACTGTTCATAAAAATGTCTACACAAAAAATACATTCTAAGCTGAGTGATATCGGCTGTTCGAGGATAACTTAAAAACACTAAAACGACTTTATCTTGACAGCAGTCGACTGGATCATTCTAGTGCAAACTTAGTCCATCCGTAAACGACCACTTTACAATTGAACTACAGCGATTTATAAAAATGCTAAATGTGGTTATTGACGTTCGCAACTTCAAAACCCTGTCCAGAGACAGCGATGAGAAAAAAGTTTGTCTGTTTTTAACATTACGCTATTACCACAGACAACCCAATATTTTGCCTGTGGTAATAGTTGTCTGTGTATAATCTGAGAAGCTGCTATTTCCCCTCGCCCATCGATGAATTTGACAGTAATTCACGAATTTAGCTGAAATGCAGGAAGTATTTTGACAGTAATTCAAGAAGCATTGAACACGTATTCACAGACGCAACATTTTATAAAAAAAAACATTGTCAAATAAAATCAAGGGGCAAGAGAAAAGGAAATTGGATATCTGTATTGGATATCTGTATTGGCTATTGTGGCTACTACGCTCGAAGGCAATTAATTTTCATCTTCAATCAACTGTGACTCTTACCCGTTATAGCATCCAAATGAATGTTTTGAATGATGCAAAACCCTTCTTAAGATCCATACCTGGGGCGGTGGAATAGAGTCCAGGCTTCAAAAGTCTCATTTGAAAGTCTGATTGTGCACAGCGTATTTTCAGAAGTTAAATATAGAGCTTTTGTTACTGTATAGACTAACGCATGCACTTTACGATCAAGGTGGATGTATTTCATGTAAGAACTGCCTACATTCCCATTCCAACAAATAGAATTTTTGTAAGAAAACTTCTTCTCAAGATTTAGATAAAAAAAAATTTTAATTCAAACAATGACTACTAGCCAATTGGCTTCAAAAATGTTTATTCAAGGTATTACTAGCTTGTTGTGTTGAAAATCCCAGTGGCTATTTCCACTTCGTACCTCATAGCCTTTCGTGTCCCCATCTTCTCCAAACAGCCAATCGAAGAAATAAAAGATTCCCTTTGGAACCCCTTTTTAATCGCCTACCACTTAATCAGTAAAGTGCTGTACAGCATGTACTTCAATAGTTCTGCAAGCACACCATTGAATGCCCCTCCTCAAGCACTTGGATTAAGCACTTACTTAAGTTCTAACATTTGTAGAGGGTGACTTCCGTCCAAATAACAAGGTGCTGTGGATAAGCTGGTACTTCTTGATTAGATGTTTGAACAGTTGATTCCTTTTGGACAAAGTGTGATGAAGTTGATGTGGGAGATATGTGAAAAAAATACAAAGAAGCTACAAATATTCCACTACGTTCCAAAAAAGTTGGTCAGTTTTTCAATATTCTATTAAGATCAGTACGCCCTTAAGCAGACTGTTCTAAATTTAATCGCGTCGAACGTCCAACCTATTCTCCTGCACGCTAAACTTTTTTTTTAATATTTTTGGAGTATTACTTAAATTTTCTCTTTTTGTTTTCAACGAGCTCTAAAAATTTAGGAAGCGTGACGACGTTAATGTAGAAGATATGTGAACCAAATACAAAGTTCGTAAATTCAAAAAAAGTTCGTCAGTTTTTCAATATTCTATTAAGATCAGTAGGTACGAACTTACGCAGACTGTTCTAAATTTAAGCGCATCAAATGTCCAAACTTTTTTCCTGCTTTGAGATAAGTGCACACTAAAATTCTTTTAATATTTTTGGAATATGTATTTAAATTTTCTGTTTTTGTTTTTGTCTTAAAATTTGTGAATTATCATTTATTTCGCAATCTAAATCAGTGAAGAATTTTATTTGGCTCGTCAACATTAAGTTTGAAAATGTTCGCTTATAAATTTTCGTTTTGTTTTTTCATCATCATCATCATCATCATTTTCTTAGCCCGCATGTTCCACTAAAGGGGTTGCGGGGCCAGTGCACGCAAAACGTTTTGTTTTTTTACCGACACAAATAGTTTCCAATCTTCTACACAAAAATTGCTTAGATGAAAACCTTGTTGTGAGCTGGAATCAAATCAAGATTCATAGAAAAAACATTTAAATTTAAGTGATTTTTTCGCTGCAAAGTCCAATTGCTATCTATAGTAGATTTTCACTTTGCTGCTGCATGACTTTTGTTAAATTCACAATGAAAGCAAAATCAGCTCAGTTCTCAGCAAAGATCAGGAGTTACCCCAATTGTTTTCAAAGAAAACATAATCCAAAAGTATTCCAAGGACTAGTCTGCTTGTATTTCAAAATACAAAAAAAGTGCCATTGTTAATTACGAACAAATAAATAAATTCCAATGAATTCGCTACGCGAATTCAACCAACAAAGAAATGAATCAATTTTTTTTTCGTTTTTTGTTTTTTTTTAATCCAGTAAATTATATAATGATCAGTCGTCAGTCAGTAAACACGCAAACGAGTTTGCTTTTCAGAGCAAGGTTAACGCCACAGAATCGTAAAAAGGGAAATAATATGTATTTTCAACGGCGTTAATGGCAGAAAAATAAACAAAACGTAATTTTGAACCAATCACCGGTTTTTTGAAAGTACGCATGAGTTGGGCTCATTCAATCTGACAATGAGTGGTGCACCTTTCTGTTGTTCGATTTATCACAGTCGGGAGTTAAAATCTTTACATGTCCATCTTAACTATTTTGACTTGAAATATTGCAAACAAAAAGATGGCGACAAAAGAAGAAAATCAGTTGGCGGGTACACTGAAAGGTTCAGTTAAAGTCGGATCGGCTTGAGACAGAAAAAATACGATTACAAAAATTAAAGTCATGTTAACTTAGGAGCAGAATACAAAGAATCACTATGCCATGCTTGCCCTGCATCATCAACCTAGAGGCTTCTAACCTCTTGAACTTCTAACTAAATGATAAATTCATCGTCTTTTTAATTGATCTTAAATCCTCAACCCAACTCACCTCCTAACTCTTAGTCGCGTCTCGCGCCCCTCGTCCTTGGTGGCCTCTTTGACACTGTCCCACGACTCTCCAACACCGGACGACCCATCGTCAGGCCTCTCCTCGTCCTCCATGCCGGAGTCTTCCAGGCTGATCTGACAGCTGGTCATCACCTCCTCCTTGCCATTCTCGCCGACCTCAATCCAATCCGAAGTACGTATCCTGGAGCGTTCCATGCCGCATGGAGACGAATCAGTTGAGCACCCCGATGGGCAGCGTTGGCGGACCCGCTTAGTCTTTCCCACTGTCGCAGTGCCACTGTCGTTTAATGACAGTGCCAGAGCGCTTCCTGTGCCGCTGTCTTCCATTGACTTGTCGTCCACTGACTTGTTGTCGTCCACTGACTTGTTGTCGTCCACTGACTTGTTGTCGTCCACCGAGCGCTCGTCGAAAGCCTTTTCGTCGCTCGACTTATCGTCGCCGTTGCTGTCATAACGACTGTAATCCGATCGCGAGTTCAGCTGATCGACGGAGCTGGATCTTTGGCGCATCGCAGCCAACTCCGAGATCAGCATTTCCTGGAAGACGATTTTCTTCTCCGGCGGAATGGGATCCTCAAGGCGAGGCTTGATTGGGGAAATCCCGCCGACCATCCGCATGCTGTTGCCGTTCTGATCGGGCTCCACCTGGGCACCGAAGTCCTTCGACTTCGATGACTCACTGCGCCGCAACGGGGGCAGCGGATTCATGGATTTTGTCTGGAGCTTCGAGTCCTTCGAGTGACTAACGATTTCTGAGAATAGCCTCTCGGCTGCGTTCTTCAAATTGTTCTTTATGTCAAAGGTTTTCCCGGACATGAAACCACAATTGGCGTTACCGTTTACGTTGCTGCTGCTGCTGTTGTTGTTGCTATCGCCACCACCACTACCACTCGATACGTTCGATATGCCGATGGTTATCGAAGACCTCGTGAAGTTATCAAGTGTCGTTTTGGAGCGGCGCAGAAACCCACCCGGTGCCTTGGATATAAAAGTCCTTGGCTTTGGTTGTGGGGGACTTGTATTGTTGTTGTTGTTCGCCCCAACGATGACAATCTCGGTGCGGTTATCGATTGGCGTCGACGATGAGTTATTATTTCCATCCCCATTGGCGACAACTGGCACTGGAGCAACTGGCTTTGGCTTCTTTGCCGCCACTGCTGGCTTCGCTTGTAGAGGTGGCGGTGCACACCCTCTCTCCGCTGCGGTGCCGCAAAAGCCACCGTCAGCCGTGTTGAAGGAGGAGTACCTCTTCTCGCGCTGCTCCTGTCTCTTCTGCAGATTGAATGACGGCGACTTGTACACAACCGTTCTGCCATCTTCTGCCACGCCAGTTGTGAAAACAGTTGGCTTGGCCACTGGCGACGAGCCACCGCGGCTCAACGAGATACTTCTCGCTGCATCCGCGGTACGTGATTTCAGTAGAATTGTCTGCGGTCGCGGCGGCACAGGCGGCCCAGGTCTTCTTACCGTTGCCATATTCCTCTTTTGGTCTCTCTCTCTGCGTGCCCCTCTCGGACGCTCTGTTTTGTTATGATTCGTAAACCGGAAACCCGATGTAAACAGATGTGAGAAGTGAAAAAAAAAACAACACAAAAATCAAATAGAACTGTTATTTATTTCTAGGTCACAATTTGAATATCGAGAGTATCGATTTCCCCTCGCTTAGCTAAATTGCATTGAAGAAAAATGGAAACCCTTTCCTTGGACGCACATCGCGCAACACTCGTGTGGAACTTGTTTAGCTTGAAACGAGCTCAGCTGTGACTGAAATCATAACCGTTACGCAAAATCAAATTGAATACACTATCACTTGTTAGAAACGTTCACAGTAAATTTCCATTTTTTCTTCTGAATGATTTTTCGACGACACTACGCATCAGTCACGCACTTCTTTTTCCTTGTTTTTTTTTTTTCTTTTCCTCTCTTTTTTTTTAACCACTGCGTTTCTACGTGAAAAGTGCCATTTACCGTAACCGAATGTTACCGTTCGAAAGTCCGTCGTTGACTGAACCAAAACCGGGAACACAAACGGTCTTGGCGTTCGAATCGATTCCCCAGCCGACACAAAGTGAGAGAGAGAATGGCCTTAAGAGAAACGTGGCACAAAAGAGAAAAAATCAAAGCTAATTCTCTCTTTTGAGTCTTCGCCTGGGGGCGGATGGAGTGGAGCGCACGCCAGCGATGGACATTGCGGTAGTCAGGAAGTCGCGGTGCATTGGAGAATGAATTATCAGTAATTTGGGAAGGAATTAGCGGATGATTAGCTAAGCGGAGGTTTAAGCTGCTCATCGAGGAAGTTGCAAAAAAGAAGCGCAATGTTTATGTGTTAGTTAGCCAGGGATTTTTATTACTTCAACGGTATGGAACCAGGGGAAGAAGCAACAAATCTAGTGGAGAAAAATCGATTCGAAACTGCGTCATTTGAAAACACAGAACAATGGGTTCCAGCTGAGAGGAAAAATTGGGGTGTGACGGATTGGGGGATGGGACTGTTTTCGGCAGGGGATGACGCCGTGGTGCCTTGATGCTTATGATGCCATTTTCTTTGTTAAGCCACGGGGTGAATGGACGATATTTGGTGCTTTATGGACTCGGTGCACTGTGGGACAGTTGCCTTTCATTCCTTTGATTCATTTTTTGCCAAGTAGCCTAAAAACATGGACCACTGAAGCAAATGGTTTTTGGAGGCACTTGTCCCAAATAAAAACTTGTTACTCTAGTGAAGGTGCCAAGAAGGCGTATTCCAACCAACAATTCATCACCGTAACTGATGGCTTTTAAAGGTGATAGGTTAAAGGCGATTTTCGATATAAGAAATATTTGACTGTAATCTTTTTTCTCTAAGCGGTCTGAAAAAATAGGCAACTAAATCTTGTTTGCTTCAAATTGATTCAATTGATTAACTCTAAAAATAAGATTCGACGACAAAATGACCATCGTTGGCTTTGCAATAAGAATTTGTAATTTTAAGATACACAGCCGGACTCCTAACATTTTCCTGGATGCCTTCCGCAGCTAACCTTGCTATTAAGGTATTTTTAAGTGATAGTAAAGCTATTGCCCTTATAGTGCTAACCTCGGCTGTGTTAATCTGTTAGGGTATATGCAGCTAATGCTCTCCATTTGTTTGTATCAACCGTACCCGACATTTTTGAGTTATAGTTCAAGAGACTGAAAAGATTGTGGCATTTAATTTACTTAACCCGTCGACAGCGTGGCTATGTGTGACATACCCACCCTGGTATTCAGATAACTCATTCTATGGTACTGCTTAGGTCCTTAAAAATTCTGCCTGTTAGACATTTATACTATATTAGAGTTTCAAAGATCTTTTTCATAAGGGGTTGATATTTGCAGAGCCCAATCTCCGATAGTTACAATTTAAGAAGTTTTTCTAGCTCTGTTGTTGTTTTTTGTGTAGTGTCTTGAAAATTGTTCAACAGACTCCTTGTAGCCATGCGACTTATTAGAACATTAAACGCGTTTTTAATAAAGTTGAAAATATGGCTCCTTGATTTTGATCATAATGAAATTGAAGTTTTTCTGTGCTACATTATATAATTTCCTATTTCTGTATACATGCTCCATAGGTCCCAGTTTGTTTACATTTACTTCTTATTATTGTTTAATTAAAATACTGTTCACCCCACCATAAATAATTTAGTTTTGAAGTGGCATTTACATCTATTTATATTACCAATATTCAATGCCACTAACTATTCCCTTGTATAAACCAATTTTTTTCTCCAAAATTTTGAAATATAGTGGTAAATTGACTTTTTGTGGTCGATGCGTATTTTAATCCTGAATCAAATACAAAAAACCGAATGACTTTGTGCCTTTTAGTTTTTGAGATAATTGAAAATTACTATTAATGTCAGGCAGCTAGCTCCAAGACACTGCAGTACAAGACACTAGTTTTACCAATACTCACTTTACTGGATCCGAGACTTGATTGCTAAGCCCAATGTTGTTGGTCCCATACGTGAGAAAGGACAATCTGAAGACGTACAACCATAAGTTGTATGAAATCTACCAACCACTTTTGCAGAAGTTGCGAGGATGAGGAGGAGGAGGAAGCCATCCTTCACCTCCTATGTTCATACGAGGCCTTAGCGCTTCCTAGAATAACTCACCTGGGCGAGCACTTCCTTGATAGTCCGAGAGATCTGAGCGATCAGCATCAATCAGACCCGTAGCTTCGTAGGAAGCTCTAAATTGCTTTATTAAGGTTTGGAGTAGGTTTCAGCATTTTGGTATCACAATGTGCCTATTCTGGCTTCTGGCCTAAGTGTGGCTTTGTGCCACCCCAGCCAGCCACTCTAACTGTCGCTGTTTGACTTCAGTGCAAAAAAAACTCCTTCACTTTCAACATTTCCTACGCTGCTTTTACTGATTTCCTTATGGAAGACTTCGATAGTTTAAGTCCGATGACGTGCCATCGGACTATAAAAGCCCTCATGACGCATTAACACACCACAACACCCCACACAAGCCACCATTATCGAACTGAAGAATCCAAGAAAGCGCCAACAACTTGCCGGCTATTTACAGAAGTCTTTTGCTTATTTTACTTTTGCTATCTTTATTGGCCAAATTAACCTGCCCCACAGTAAGACTACCGCCGACAATTGCACAGGGCCAAAACGTATCAACAACAACATACCAAGGTGCGTGCCCAATGATTTCTTCACATTTACGATCATCACGACGCGACACGACGTGACAATGTAACCAATTCCAACCGGCTCAATTTCGTCTCTGCACCGTTATACAAAACTCCACGAGGCAAGAATGCGGAGATTCACTTCTGCATAGAGTACCTGAGTGGAATCACAGAAAATTTCACTCCAAATCCACCAACACCACCTCTGCGCGTAGCTGGGAAATTCATCATCTAGTTGAAAATTCATAACCACGACGACAGCATGTCGCTCGGAGTGATATTTTGGCTCGTGCTTCTGTTTGTGTTTATCCATGGTGTACGATTGGCCACGGTTCAGAATAAGACATGCGGACCGGATTGTGCTCTGCTGCTGAAACAGATGGGAGTTGAGGTTAAGTTCCTGCAGGACAACTGCATATGCGAGGAGAACACCTGCAGATGTTGCTTTGTTGGCAGCTGGCCAGAGTTGAACATAACTCAGGAGTGTAAGTAGATCTGTTAGAGGCATAGACGCAAAGCGAAGACTGACTTTTGTTTTGTTTACAGTTTGCATGCGATCGGCGTTCATCTCGGAGGATCTTGAACTGCAGGTCAATGCATCTCTCAATGGAAATATACTAGGGAAATTTATGCTGTCCGGACGAAACCCCCCACCGTTGTGCTTTCCGGTTCCGTTTCCGATTCCCATTCCGCTTGCGATGTGCGTACGAGCGCGGGATATCTATCCGATGGATGCGAACATGCACCTTTGCGTGGACATGATGATGAGATTCGCTGGCTTCGATTTTCTTACGCTCTTCTTAAGCTGCATGTGGATCGGTGCTGATGGCGTACAGTTGGTCAACCAGCCGTGAAGACCGTTTGTCATACGTGGAGACTTAATTATTTAATAAAGTTATTTTTATGAGTTTCGAAAGTGACAGTCAATTTACCAATTACCAATTACTGGCGATCAAACTAGAGCATTTCATTCATTTTGAAGTGTAAATCTCAGTTAATCTACCTTACAAACATCCTTCTGCAGTTTTATTAATTTTATTATATTACAAAGCCCTTTAGAGTGAAACATTATCGTTGGACAATATTACACGCACAGTGTCTGAAACTTATCTCGCCTCTTTTGTCTGTTGCTTATGGATTCGAAATAAAAACATATGTACTTCTGAAATCATTTACGAACTTGAATAGTACATACTACAATCTGTCTAAATAACTGCCTGTGGCTTTTTTTCTAATGACGTAAATATATTTTTTTCCAGTGAAAGAGATTGAAACTCGTGCAAACTCTGGGTGACGAAGAGAAAAAATAGTGAATGGTTTTCGTATCGTAAAATGAGCCGCTCAATGCATAGATTGATAAACTCCACTTTTTAAAAAAATTTAGATTCAAGTGTCAAAGCACTTGGTGTTATCATAACTTCTTATGTTTACAATATCTTTCCTTAATAATAAAGATTACTACCATTAAATGACAACTGTTTGAATAAAAAACGTAGTATATTTCGAATGAAAATTATTTTATCGTTTTTCTCAAATTTTTGTTTTATGGAGGTAATCAATGTGTGATTTGAACCGCTCAAATGTTAACCATAATCTAAATCTTTGCAGAAGCGACGACGTTTGCATGGATTTGTTTCTAGCAAACTCGTAAGCTTACAACAAACGAAAGTCATAAATGTATTAATTTTTTACAAAAAAAATCATAACATTGGGGATTGCAATAAGTGTACAGCGTCCTCAATCAAAATATTTGAAATCATCATGCACAAAATGGTGGGCACTTGGCACAGAAAATGGTTGATAAATGTGAAAAATATTTAAGTAAGTCTTAACAGCAATACCTGCATATGTGCTCTCAGTTGCGCTTTTATACCTGCCAAAAAAACAAACAAAATAAAATAAAGGAAATACGATCGATTTCAATCATTTTTTTGAATATCGTTAATGCGACTCACCAAGTCTGCTGAAATGTAAATTGAAATAAAATTGACGCCCTATAGCGCCCTATAGATTTTAATTTCTCAAACTAAATTTTTTTTTTTGCCTTTTCTTGTTTTAATAAGTATCGTTTTTTATAATCAAAATGAGCTATTTCAATCAATTTTGATTTTTGTTTCCTCGCACACATTATTTAATTTAGTAGAGGGCTAAAAGAGTCGGAAGTTAGATGAAAGCCTCGGATTCCGACTATTACTCGCACTTGATGGTGCTGTGAAATAACGCCGAGCGAAATAGGGCCGAATTCCAAAATTCGGCGTTATTTTACTTTATGAAAGCGAAATAAGGCCGAATTTTCGAGTTCGGTGTTATTTAACTTTGCTAAAGTGAAATAGCGCCAAACGTTGCTTGTGAAATATAACCGAATTCAGAGAAAAGGCAATTCTAAACGGGTGAAAAGTAAAGAAAAGAAAGTGAAATAACAGCGAATTCGAAAAATTAGCCTTATTTCACTTTATGAAAACGAGTTTTGAAATTCGACTTTATTTCGCTCTGCGTTATTTCACGGCACCCCACTTGTTTATGGATTCTTAAAACTTATGTACACACCTTATCGCCACCTGAAAGAAAGTTTGAGTTCTTTATGACCCGCTGTCCCTATCTTTCTTAATTCAATTTAACAAACTTCGGAACGTACACATTTTCTTATTGATTTAAATCGATTAATTGGCAAATTGATTGAACAAACCAAAAGTTTTCTGCATTACAAGTAGGTTCCGAAATCAGAACGAATCAATCAGATGAAGGGGAATGGCTAAAGCTGGGCAGGACTAACCCCATCTCACTTAGTTTTGTGTCAATCCTCTATGTTATATTTAGCATGACAATTTATTGCAGGGCAAAGAAAAAAGAACCCATGATCTGTCCTGCCGCTTTTTATAAAGATCGTACGAAGAAACATCAACTTCAAGTGAGTACTCGCTGCTTAGTTAGAACCGCATTTTTTTTTTTTTTTTTTTAAATCCCGCAGAACAAAATGGGCTTAAGGTGAATGAGGTCAAGTTCAAACACCATCTATCGAGAATAAAGAAATTCTTCTCTACTGATCATGCTCGGCTTGCGAACCTCGTCCAACAAAGTGCTGGTAATTGATCTTCTATCAACATTCGTGAGCGAGTCCCGATCTTAATTTGCTATATACTTTGGATTAGTGGTTCCTTGCAGGGAACATGTGTTATTCATACGGTCAGAAAGGGACTATTGAGTTGTAAGTCCATTGTAGATCTGTAAGTCGTTCCTAATCCAAGCAGCTACGAATGCTTTACTCTAACTAAATATTGATATCCAAGGAGCATTTATGTTATGCATCCAAAAAGGGTTCACATAATGCACGCACATTTTGCTTCTTAGCAAAAAACAACTGCATTCAAAGCAGTTTTTCTTCTTCTGGACTGTTAAGCGAGCGTACAAAGGTTATAATCCAGCCCGGGGAAAAATACGACAAATAACTTTCGCGGCTCCATCTTTAGCGAACGACTGACAATCCTCATAGAGTACATCTGCCATGAAAAGTTACGCAAGTTCGCTGTACGAAACCGGCATTAAACAGTAGGTTCCCATCACATGTATTAAATTATACCGCGCCCAATACAGTGAAGGCGCGAAAAAGCTAGAGTTTGGTTCTCAGTGGGCTCTAATGCCCTCCAATTACTATTTATTATTAATTATGATTGCTTCCATTCTTCGACCGTACCCACGAGGTACAGAACGCAAGGCCGGCATAACAGAATCTGTATCGATACGGATTTCTTAACCTCAAAAAAATTCGGCACTCAACATCCGACCGTGTGTCGTTGAAATCAATAAAATCTCTTTCAACTGCATAAATTTAAGATAAAAATATGTTTATTTTTTTCAATAACTGAGGTCCTACAAAACTAAAATGAGATCCGTGAAGCCACGGAGTAAATGAATAAAGTCTACGGAATTTGCACCAGAGCTTGATAAAGCTTCTGAACAGCCGTGTGTATGAATTGCCGCAGGTTGTCGTCTTCCATACACGTAACAGTCTAAAAAAAAAGAGAGGAAATTAGAATTTGAAACTCCTCTCAAAGCTTGTACGACTTACCAAGGTATCCAAATTAACTTCTGCATTCTTTCCCGACACGACCACCGGCAGGACGTCGCCCTTGAACATCTTTGGGACCGAGTGCTCGCCGAAGGTGTCTTGGAGTGTCTCTATGAGGCATTCCTTGAAATGTGTTTTGTCAGGCTTGGCCACACCGGTGGTACCTTTGATGTTTGTGCCGCCCATCTCTGTCTGCATGATGCACGCGAGAGCTGCATCGGCGAACATGTCGTTCACCGGAGTGCCCTGCCACTCCATGATGATGATCTTTCCCTCTATCGTCAGGTCTAAGCAGTTGAAGACGCGGATTTTCTTGTCCTCTTCCACCACGCTTACGGTTCCAGGGCCACCGACCCGGTCGAGCAGCAGCTTCAGTGTGTTCAGAGAGCTCGCCCAAGGGATGCTCTGCCGTTGGGTTATCACTGACATGCTCATGTCGGTGTATTCTGGAAGAAAAGGAAGAAATGACTCATCTACAGATTAACAACAATGGCTGACGACTCACTGGCCAGATCCGATGGCGCGAGGATGTGGTACTTGAAGTCCCGCTTGACCAATACTCCCGAAAGGGTGGATCCTACGATGGGATCCTTCGATGCCAACGATCCCATGACTTTGGCAGTCTTCTCTCCGCGGAAGTTCAGCTCCACGGAGTGTGTGTTGCGAGGATTGTAGAAGTTAATGGTCGTGTTGGGATCGGCTTCGTATTCACGCTGCAGAGCTGACTTCAACCGGAACATCTCGTTCTGCTCTCCATGGACTAGGACCTAGACAAGGAAAGAAACCATCACATTTAACTCACGCCCGGCTTAACCCACACACAACTTACCACATGAGCTGGCTTCAACAGGCGAATGAACTCACTCGTCTGCTGGTAGTCTGTGTGGGCAGAGAACGAAATGTAATCCACTGACATGTTCAACGGCAGCTTCTGTCCGGACAACGTTGTTATCTCCTCAGGTTCAGAGAGAATCGTCTTTGCCAGAGTTCCTTCCACGCAGTAACCAGCAATGATGACTCCGTTCTTCGGATCTGTACACCAGTTCTCGAAGAGCTCACGCGACAAACCGCTCTGCATCATACCCGGAGAAGCCATCACCACACACGGCCCGATGTCATCAAAGTGATCGATGCCCTTCAAGTTTGAGATGTGCCGGAACACGAACGGGTTGTTGACAGCGATTTGACGCCGGATCTTGTCGTTCATAGCGTTAATGTAAGTCTGGTAGACAGCCATGCACTTCTTGGCCAGCGACGAGGCGTAGTAGATCGGAATGTCGTGCAGTTCGGGATTCTGACTCCAGTACTCGTCCAGAATGAGCAAAAGCTCCTGAGCACGGCCCAAGGCGAAGACCGGAATCAAGCAGCGGCCACCTTGCGTCACGATTTTCTGCACCAGCGTGGTGAAACGATTCTCTCGGTCCTCGCGTTTCTCGTGGATGTGCGTCCCATACGTGGACTCTGTGATGAGGACATCTGGCCTCATTGTGGGAATTTCTGCGGCCATCAAGTGCCGGTCCTCCTGCCTGGAGAAGTCTCCGGTGTAGAGAATTTTCACGCCGGCGATTTCGATCATAAACATCGCTGCGCCCAGCACATGGCCAGCGTGGTAGGCCCAGAATCGTACGCCCATGACATCGCGCTCTTCGTGGAAGTTGATCGTCTCGATCTTCTCCATGCTGGCTTCTAAGTCTGCCTCCGTGTACAGCATCTGTTCGGTGGATATGTTGCTGATCTTGATGTAATCTGACAACATCCAGCGGTAGATTGCCTTTGTCGCATGCGTCATGAAGCACCGTCCGCGGAACTTGGTCTTCATCAAGAACCACGGCAGAGCACCGCAGTGATCTAAATGGAAACTAAAAAAGGGATTAAAGGCTGCCGAAATCCCAGAAATGACATACTTACTGTGAAATGAAGAGCAAGTCCACTTCGTCCGCGTCGATTAGATCGACGTAGGGAAGTGCGTCCATTCCCGACAAACCTGGATGGATACCACAGTCAAGCTGAAATGAACGCGAAAGTAAATCGAATGTGAATCACCTACTGGAGTGTGAAATTACCATAATTTTCTTTCCTTTGAAGTCCAGCATGATGCAGGAACGACCGACTTCTTGACCAGCGCCACTAGGTAAACAAAAGAAATATATTAACAACAATGTTTTGAAAATGTTTCAGTTAATTCTTCATACAGTGGTCTAATTTGGAGAAGATCATTTTCCTCAGCTGGAACAGATTCTTGAGATTTATTTGCCATTTTTTCTTTTCTTTTTTTTCAACTTCGACTAAAATTACCACATGAAGCCGGCGATGGAACGCGGTTGATGTGTACGAAATGTCAAATGCGGCTGGAGCAGTTGTCAGACGTCAGCTGAAGTTGATTGGGAAGAGTTCTTTTGGTGGGTAACGCAATGTCGTGTGGAAATGAAGTAACAATTTAATTGTGAGTTGAGTTGATTGAATTGCGTTTATCGTACATTAATATCTGTGCCGTGAACAAGGGCAGCTATATGAAGAGATAGAAAATCAGTTACATTCGCTATTAGGCAACCACATGGGAAATAAGTGGAATAAACGCAAATCTTTTAAGGACTCTTGTTTTTTGCACGAACACGAATTTAAAAAAATGAAACCAAATTATGTCGGTGCAGTAACGAAAAAAAAACACAACCGTCATTTTAAAAAAGAGTACAAAATCAGTAACATTTCTACTCTATCCACAGCCAGATGCCACTTGAATCGGAAAGACCAATCCCCCACCAACTGGCACACACCCCTACAAAAACAAAATACCTTTTTCGCGCTGTCAACTTGACATTTGGTTTTTTGAAAGTACAAAGGACGGACGACGACGTAAATTTTTTTCTTCTTTCATTCATCAAAAAGATTAGCGCACGGCCTGGAATAGAAAAAAAAATGTTTTTCTCTTTTACATAAACCTCTCGAGTCGTGGTAAACTTCTTTCGTAGTTCATTACGTTAACGACAAGCCCAACATAATGCCCACTATTGAATTAAGTTGCACATATAACAAAAAATAGTCCAGCACGTACGGCGACTAAGAGGAAAAAAAAAGGAGAACCAACAAAAAAAAAAAGAAAAAAAAACACCAGCAACTTGTAAAATTAACGATGAGCAAACTCGAAACTGACTCAGATAGTTCGGAGGAATTTTTCGATGCCGAAGATTCAACACCAAATCGATTGTCAAGGTGAGCACGGAACAAGTCAATCGTGGCGTGTGTGCAAAAAGAAAAAAAAAAAGTACGTGAGACTTTACGTCCAATTTGTTCTTGCAGAAAGTCACCGCCTGATGCATCAAAAAATGAAAACCAATTCATATTTCCTGAACCGGCTGTGAAAGTGAACACCAGCGATGACGACGAGGCGACTCCAATCGGAGGCGGAACGCCGTCCACCATAAGTCCGTCGCCCAGCCTGAACGCTCGGTACACCAAGCAGGATGTTTTCGTCGAGCCAAAACCAATGGGAATGGTGAGTGGTGGAGAGATCGATCCTCTAGCATGCTCTAGTGCCCCGTTTCTGTTGCTTTTTTTTTATTCTGTGATTTTTAACTCATTAATGCGGCAAAGTAAGTCCCCATCGCATGCATGTTTATTGTCCTTCACCTGTGTTTGCTTTGACTCCAAGTGGCTTACCGTGCGATTGCCATGTTTGTGGTCTTGTAAATGACCTCATGACCAATTGTGACACCTACACACCACCACCGCGCGGCATTTCGTTCGGCTTTATTGATTTTTATGTGTGTTTCCTTGTTCGAGCTCTAAAGTGCTGACACTCGAGTGCTGCCGCAGATGGTTTGACGTTGATAAGTTTCATTCATTTCGGGCACGAAGCTCAGGTGGTGTTGATTCTTTTGATCTCGCGCGTGGAATAGTGTTTTAATTATAGTTTGTCGTGCAGGACGTTGAGTGTTTGTCATCCTCCTGTGGTAAGTCGAGTGAGTGTTTGTGCCCAGTGTCATTGCATTGTTTGACCTAATTGCGCCTCAGACTTTTTCATCAGCTCATTGACATTCTCATCTCAGAGCGCGACCGCGACGCGTTCGGCTCACTTTCATTTTTGTTTCCATCTACAGACATGTGTTTAATATTCATGGTGAGCGAGTGACCGAAACCGAGGGACTACGCTACAGTGCGCGTTCAATTGTTCGACTCGCAGTGATTCAGTCGCTTGGGCATGGATTTATTTGTTATTTTAATTAGGGGCACTAAATTTAAGGTTTCTAAGAAGAATCACGGGGACTAAAACAGATTTACGAGGCGAATTGACCACACACATATACACGCTCTCTGCATGATGGCTGTGGAGATGATGAATAAATTAACTTTGCATAATACGCTTTATGCAACAAACGTTGTCTGTCTGTTGACATGATAGGGTCTCGAAACAGTGCATCTATTTTGTTTACGTAGCCCACAGTGGAAATTCCGGAAGAACCAATTTGATGGGCAAATTCGATCTGGTTGTCTGCGGAATTAACATTTGCCTCATCGTTGTTGGATCAGAGACAATGCGAGGCATTTGGATCGTGTTACTGACGGGAAAGGTGACTCACAGTGGTCATAAAACAAAAATGCGACAGAGGCTTTGTTTTTTGTTGCTACTGTCGCGGTATTCCGAAATTTGAAAGTATAATGAACGGGTGCATGTGAAGCAGGAAGGACTTTGCATGTGTCCTTTGTTTCGATCGGTCGAGAATGTCTGATGCATTGATGATGCACAGATTTCGGCAAAATCAGTCAGTTACTGTGCCTAAAGTTTTAATTTTTTTCTTCCTAATGACTCAGATTCAATGCGTCTTAGCTCGTTGCTAAGACTGTTTTTTTTTTCTTTTTTCTTTTCTTTCTGTTCGGCTTGTTGTAGGCTTCACAGGCGCCTTTTAGGGTCATGTTTGGCACTTTGATTCCTTTATAGGTACTGTTTTCGCTTGTAGCTCTTAAAATATCCATCTCTCGGTCAAATTTAGTGCGTTCCAAGGTGTTTTCTAGTGGGCGTCGTGGCTTCAATGGTTAGTGCATCTGGCTGTTAAGCGTGTGTACCCGGGTTCGAATTCAGCTTGGGGAAATAACACCGCAAACATTTTTCGTGCCTTCTCTCCAGGGAACGACTGACAATCCTCCTGGAGTACCTCTGTCATGGAAAGCTTTTGCAATCCGCCGTTCGGGACCGGCAATAAACTGTAGATCCGCTTCACATGTGTTCAAATATAACGCGTACCACACAGTCGAGGCGTGAAAAGCTATGCTCTAGCCCTGTTTTTGCTGTTACGCACATCATCATCATCATCATCATCATTTTCTATGTCCGCACGTTGCGGTGTTAAGGTGTTTTCTACAATCCTTGACTAACCCTCATGTATTCAAATGTATTGCAGTCAACTTAAGGCCCAGGCCCAGAAAGGTATCCAACAGAGTCATTGTTTTGCGCTTTATTTATGTTTCGCATAAAACGATTTCAGAAAACTCCCAGCATATCGCTGTTTTTCAATTCGTCTGCCATACAGTCTCATACACACGACAGAGCTTACATCTTGGCGGACTTCCAATTGGAATACCCTGCATGTTTTTCTTACAGAACAAACCGTGTGTCGGTTTTTACTCTCTTCAGCTTTTTATGCAAAAAAAAACAATCAAACACGGCTTAGTGTAGCCCACATTTTTTATCACAGAATAAGTTTTGCAGCCGCTTCTTGTATTTCGGCAAAAAAATTCTTTGCTGCGATCCCGCTGCCCGAAAGTGATGTGAATCAAACTTCTCTCGACACACAAAAGCTAAGTAAACAGTAGATAAAAAAATTCCTTTCAGCTTAATGCAAATCTAGTCAGAAAACATATCACTGTCTACCTTTGGTAGACCAAACTTTGTGACTTGTTGCGCAGGCACCTCAATTTTATCAAAACCTGCAGTGATAACGTGTAGCGCGATCAATTTCCATTAATCAAAACAATGAGGCTAAGTTTTGAATAAGCCCTATGGGTGGAGAGAGACCTTTCTAAGACCTTTCAGACTTAAACTTACTTGCGCAATGTGTCCCTCATCGTGCTCGTTACTTTTTGGATCACTGGTTATGCTTATCTTTGTGTTATAGGTGTGTCTACAAAATAAAAAATAAAAATACAGTTTATCGCAGTGTTTGGTAAATGTGAAAGCGACTGGAGAAAAGTTTGCTTTGCTTTTCATCGTTTCGGTTGATTTTTTTAATTTGACTGCTATTCCTGCCCCTTTTTCGTTGTGTGCTTGCTGTGAGAGTTGAAGCGCACGTCATGGACTCAGTACATAAACATCTCTTTTGTTTGCGGTACTTCAAATGGGTTCATGGCGTTTGCCATTATGACTCATAACAGCAATAAAAATATTGCGAAATGTTAGGTAAAACTCTATAAATAAAAAGAAAAACAGCGCAGGTTTGTAATGTTGTGAAATAAATCGCAGATCTGGAAACAAGTCTTTTAGGATTCTTTAATCTGTTCTACTAAATTTCAGTACTCTTTCTATACAACAACAGCTTGGAAGTAATTAAATACTGTGACTTATTGCTATTTCTTAAAGTTTCGTGTTTGAACGTTCTGTCTCGAACACTTCTAGTTTTCGCCCAGTACTATGCTAGTCTCCCGATTTGGTCGGTCTAGTAGATGCATGCTTAGATCTCAGACGCCCGTATTAAAAGGTATCTTTTAAATCGACAGACATTCAAACAGTCATATGGAATTATTTAATTGTCACTTTAATTCGAAATAGACTGGCTGCTTATTTTTGTTATAAGATTAATAACAGCCAGTTTGGAGGATCAGCGCCCAAGTTGCCTTCTAACTTTGGCATTCCCGGCTGCAATGCTTTCAATCCAAAAAAAATACTGAAAATCTTTTCTTTCTACCTTAATCAAAAAATAAATAAATTTTAGTTCTACCTTAATCACTTTATACCGAAGTGTTGGGTATCCGTCTTATCGAAAAAGGAGGCTCGGATTAGAAGTTGATGTGCAGGTGTGCGATGTGGTCCACCCATTGTAGTCGGCTAATAGGCTTCTTAATCATCTCAAAATTGAACAGTTTCATTCATTTCTTGAATTTCTTTCTCAACGAATCGTTCGATTATGATCTTGTAAGAGTGGCACATTAGAATTATCCTAAGCATGTTACTGTTCGCTTGAAAGTCGCCTAAAGTCTTTTCAAGGATGAGCTCCGAGGACCATTTGGTATAGACCAAATTAGTTAATTATTTAGAAAATACTAGGGAATGTCCCTAAACGACTTATACTAACGGCTGCATCAGCATAATCTTAACCCATCGTCGAAGAAGAGAAGAAATAAATAGGATAGCGATGAGCAAAGTTTTGAATGTAGGCAAACCCTCGGTCTCTTCTACAGACTCTAAGACCTTTTCTGGACTGTTGTGTCAGGCGAAATCTATCATTTTTTTGTTTTTTTTTTGTTGAGAAATCGATTAAGAAGATAAAACTCATCTCTGCAGTGCAACAGAAGGCAATCTAATTAGCAAATTATTCTCATCAATCGAATATCAAACCCGTGACAGCCAACGACTGCCTCGAAGGTCGTATCACTTAGGCAGCTTAAAAAACGTGCCCATGCAGCTGTTATCTAGGCATCAAAGACATAAAACAAATTTCACCACCATACGTGCTCTCAAACCGTGCCCCATTAAACGAGCCTCAAATCTCGGTTCATTGACCACCCCAAGCCTAATGCGAACAGAACAAAGCAGACTCTCTCTTGCCCTCTTGTAACTAACACCAAAACACAAGTGGGCACCGATAAAATCCCTTGCACAACACACAAATTCCGAGATTAATCACACAATCAACCCAATTTCACCGATCGACTAATAATCTCATATCAATAGACAGAAGAAGAAAACGAAGCAAACGCTTTTATCACAAAAAAAATTAACGCGGCCCGATACCGATAAGCGCTTATGTAAAAAAAAAAAAAAAAAAACATCGCTGTGGTGTTGTTACGACACACACGCGAACACCCCACAGACAAATCAAATCAACTGTGACGCTGTAGCGCTTAGTCAAAGGGGGAAAATCGAAACAATTGCTTGAAGCCGATACGATCCCATCAAACATCTACACCATCTGCGTGTGTGTGCCTCGTTGCGTTGTTTGCATGTCCAGCTAATAAGCATGAACCACACTTGATATTCTTTGCTATTTCTCATAAATTACTTTTCGCCCGTTAAAAATTATTAGATTTAATTGTGTTTAAATAAATGTATAAGTCAAAATTCTCTCACTGAAACAACAAAAAAAAAATACTCTTTCTCTTTATTTTTCGTTTATTGGATATTGTTTAGTATGGTAGACAGCGCTTTCGCGAACTGCGACAATGCATGCAAAATGATGAAGATGAGAATCCTGGAAATACACTGACACCTGATTCTCAGGTACTGTTTTTAAATGTTTCTCTCTATCTCTCTTATGGACTATTATTATTACGTGTTTTGTCTTTATATATATATACAAATTTTTTTTTTGTTTATGATATTCAACCATTCGATAATCTATTTTGATCCTCTCAATCGATTGTATGCGCTTTACATTCAACAGAATAGTTCAACTGATGGTGTCTTTACGAACCGTCCTACCCATCCGTTCCGTATAATTGAAAACGACGCTATTAGTATCCAAAGCATGACTTCCTTGGGTCGAGTTGGTCGAATTTTAGCGGGGAGCATTGATCCCTCAGGTACAACATATCTATCACACGTACACTCTCTTTAATTTGATTCTAATTTGCAATCACAGCAATTAGCATAGATCGCGATTCAACACAGAACTCAGTGTCCTCCAGCTCGCAGCAAGCACAAAATCCTATTCCATCGTCGACGGCGAGTGCGACGAACTCACAGTCGACAACTCCGGACACACATACGGCTTCCAGTCGCAGTGATAACGATACAAAGTCAATAAAGGACATCACCGTTAAGGAGAAACGTCAGCCAGACTCGGCGCAACAGCAGCAGCAGCAATCGAATAAAATTATCCTCCAAGAGCCTGATGTCATAGCAAGCACCAAGCTGGCGCACTCGAAAACAACCGACAGTATTACATCCAGCGGTCCGATTGCACCGCCGAGACGAAAGAAAAAGTCACGAAAGATCTCATCCAGCTCATCGGAACAGTTCAACATGAACGAAGGACTACGCTTGCCGCCGGCAGATGATGACGATGATACAATGTCGATAAAAAGTGTTAAGGACGTTCAGAAGATGCGCGAGGACATAGTCAAGGCAATTGAGAATTCATGGAATGAAAACTCATCGATAACAACAGCGGCGAGCAACAGTCGGCCCGTGACAACGTCTGCTGTCGGAGGTTCGATAAATAGAATCTCGCACTCGCTCGGCAATAGCTCCACGTCAGTATACTCGAAACCAAGTCCGTCGAACAGTGCTAAAAGCAACTCAGCGCCCGGTCGCGTGAGGTACTTGTGAGTATTGTGTTGAAATGTTTTATCAGTTAATTTTCTGTTTAGTTCTAAATATTTTATGAAATTGTCATTTCATGGCTTACCACGAAATAGCTCGATAGATCCTAGTCAAGGATTGAATCTCTATAAAGCTACTCAGGGTGGGTATGTGGTGAAGCCAAGGGATGAAGCCTCGAATAAGGCCGAGGGACCGACACAGGAGGAGATCGATCGCATTGAAAAGATATTAATGGAAAATATTCCGAGGGCGAAGCTTGCCGGAACAGGATCCAACAGTTTGGGCAGTGCAACGAGGTGAGTTTACTCTTCTGTGTGTGAAAATATTTTCTATTTTAGATTCTAATCGGTGAGCGGAGTAAAGAACTCTGTTCACTGCGGAGACAGTAAAGTCTTAACTTCTCGTTTGTGTTCTTTCTGTACTAAGGAATTTTGAACGCTCTGTTTTAATTAGAAAGGCACGAATTTGTTTGGTCCTCTGCTGTAGGTTGGGTTATGTGGTGGACCTGTAGGTGGATAGTGTATTACACGATCTCAGAATTTCTATAAAATTTGAACACCCATTTACCCCTGAAGCAGACAGAAGGACTTGTATGCGAAAGCGTACCGCTGCCGCTTCACCCAACAACTTGAGTAGCCCAACGTCTTGAATCTGGTTTTGGCTAGCGCTGGCCAGACACAAACCACGTGCTTCAGCGTGTCGCTAGCCGATGAGTCCCTGCAGTTTCAGCAGCTGTCCGAAGGGATTAAACCCACCCTAAAAGCGTGATATCCCAGTAGGCAATGCCCTGTGATAATACCACCCAACAAGCTGCATTTGGCCCTGATCATCTGCTGTAGCCTCGTAGGCAGTTAAAGGTTGTGGCACATCAAAATTCAAAATTGTCTTATTGCAAGATATTATAAAGAGAAAGAAGTATTTCTAAAAGAGTTTGTCATGACGGATAGCAACCACTGTTCTTGTTAAACTGAGAGAGTTAGAGTGCTCTAGTTCAGATATAAGTTAAGATAATAAATCCGGCGACCGCGGCTATTTAGCTAATTCTAAGCCGATCAATTCTGCTAAGGTTTTTCCAACTTATACCTTTAAGTTACAGCGACCTGGGAAACACCAAAGAAGTTTCACGAGTTTCTCTTGCAAGGAACTGCCAGAAGTTTTTCTATCATGAAAATGCTTTTGCACTTCGCCGTTCAAAACAGTTAACAAAATAAACCTTTGGAACCTCTAAGCTAGCTTACTCTATTTAATGTAAGTTTATTTGAGATTAAAATAATTATGTTGTATTAAGGGCTCCAGAACGTTTACTTTATCCTCGCCTATTTTTATTGGAACTTAAACAGTGCAGCTGTGATATTTGAAGCAAAAATATGAAAAATGCTACCGGAGAAAGAAATTTTATGTAATTTCTCAATTAAACATGAGAATGTTCTGCATGCGGTGCTTCCCAAGACATTCTTTTATATCAAACAAAATAAATTCACTGACATTATTCTCCAACGTGGTAGTTAGACCTTTGATTGAATACCACAAGAAATTCCTGTAAAAATGCTACACACCATACAAGCAACATGTGAAATGAGAGAAAAATTAAAAGTAAATTCCTTTTCATTAATTAATTGCAGGTCTTTCGATTTATTCGTTATTTACCAAAT
This sequence comes from Syritta pipiens, assembly GCA_905187475.1. Lineage (NCBI taxonomy): Eukaryota > Metazoa > Arthropoda > Insecta > Diptera > Syrphidae > Syritta > Syritta pipiens. The sequence goes on along the minus strand of LR994572.1, from coordinate 31,873,414 downwards.
TAGTAGAATGCGTGAACCATCTTGGAAACTACGAATCAAGTTGGGTGTACTGAAAATTGAAACAGGAAAAAGAAACAAACAAAAAAAAATCGCATTCAATAGAAGAAACATTTTCGCAAAGGATGCGATCTTACATCGCATTGGCTTGCCTAGATAACAATCTATTTGTGCTTATGCTCGATCGTTGGCCCCATTAAATTTCTTTAGCTAGATTAGATTTATTTTTCTCATTATTCAGAGTGTTGATAGACCTTTTTGAGTGATGTCCCTTTTGTTTATGTTAATTTTTTGATCAGATATCCATCACTAATCTATCGCTCCAGCAGTGAGAAAGAACGACGCAAATCGGCCGGTGACGAGGATGTTCTGAAGCAAATGAACATCTATGTACGCACTCGCACAGACTCTGGTAAACAATTAACAGATTTTGAAATCCTGGAACAAGTTCCTGTGAAAAATTTGGATACAGGAGAGAATATGCCTTTATCCGCAGTAAAACCACCACCCGTCCCCGAAGGTTGGAATCCACTGTCGTTGCACATTTTGAAATTGACCAGCCACTTGGAGGTGATACAAAAGGAGTCGGATGAGGAGAGCGTTATCGGGATACCGCCGAGTAATGAAGCGCCACCCGATGAGGAAGAATGCGAAACAGAAGATGGTAATCGACTGAAAAAGAAAACGGCCAAAATTAAGCGGTTTTTCGGCACGACAATGCGTAAGACTGTGGATAAGGCCAAGTCGCTTGCGTCGGAGGTGTCCCATGCGCGTCACAAGGAGGATGTGGCTGATATTGAGGATGTGATGAACCCGGAGCAGAACATCAAAATTAAGGCATCTAGTACGAACAAGGGGCCGTACGAATTCACCAAGCTGCAGCATGTTCAGGTTTGTCATAAAGTCTTAATCGCCAAGACCTTGCTTATCTATTTCTGTACGTTTTAGGATCTGTCCGGAGAACATACTGGCGCAGTTTGGTGCATGAAGTTCAGCTCTTGTGGTCGACTCCTCGCGACTGCTGGTCAAGACAAGGTGCTTCGGATCTGGGTCTTGAAGGATGCTTACCCGTTCTTCCAGGTTAGACGGTATATTGGTGGTGATGGTGTAGAAAATATTTTTTTCCCTCTTCCTTTCTCAGGACATGCGAACGAAATACAACGCCGATCAAAAGTCATCACCGACTCCATCCCAGGAATCGCTTGTGTCGCAGCATTCGGCCGAGGAAGCCATCGCCATGGCTACGGCCGCAGAGAAGTGTACCGGGCCGTTTATGCCGAAGGCATTCTGCTCCTACATCGGCCACACGTCGGACCTCCTGGATGTTTCCTGGTCAAAGAACTACTTCATACTCTCGAGTTCAATGGATAAGACCGTACGCTTGTGGCACATCTCTCGCAAGGAATGCCTGTGTTGCTTCCAGCACATTGACTTTGTGACAGCGATCGCCTTTCATCCTCGTGATGATCGCTATTTCCTCAGCGGCAGCTTAGACGGAAAGCTTCGGTTGTGGAATATTCCTGATAAAAAGGTGGCTCTCTGGAATGAAGTCGATGGTCAAACGAAGCTGATAACTGCGGCAAACTTTTGTCAGAACGGTCAGTTCGCCGTCGTGGGATCGTATGACGGTCGCTGTATTTTCTATAACACCGATCAGTTGAAGTATCACACGCAGATTCATGTGCGTTCAACGCGCGGGAAGAACCGCATCGGGCGGAAAATCAGCGGCATTGAACCCATGCCCGGCGAGGACAAAATCTTAGTTACTTCAAACGACAGTCGTGTTCGGTTGTATGACTTACGTGATCTTAATTTGAGCTGCAAATACAAGGGCTACGTGAATGTGTCATCCCAAATCAAGGCATCGTTCAGCCACGACGGAAAGTACATCGTAGCAGGGTCGGAGAACCAGTGCATCTACATCTGGAAGACAAACCATGACTACTCCAAGCTTAGCTCGGTATGTGGAGGCTACAAATTGGATGTGCCTAGTTTTCTATAAATTAGACTTTTTTGATCATAGGTTCGACGAGATCGCAGTGATTTTTGGGAAGGTATCAAGGCCCACAATGCCACGGTAACCTGCGCCATCTTTGCCCCTCATCCCGAGGCTATCATTAAGCCAGAGCCCGATGAGATTTCCAATGAAAAGGTCAGTTGCGCTTCCCTTCGATTCTCTCGCACTCGTTATATAATTTTCATTTTCTATTTTAGACACAAAACAACCAACCAGATCCACTAGTTGAACAGCGAAAAAAAGGTTGTGGCTATGTTCTGGTCAGTGCCGACTTTAACGGGGCCATTAAGGTCTTCATAAATAAAACCAAACCAAAACACAGCAGTCTACCGTACACAGCTATTGCTGACTAGAGGTGACGAAAACATCACTACATTTTCAAAACCGCTTTATTTATTTAGGCCAAAAAATGCTAAAAAATAATTCACAAGAAAACCGCGTATTCCAAACAGTTATTCTGTTAAATTTATTACAATTCGCTTTTAAACACAATTAACTTGATCCTGCGAAGAAAGGCGAATTCCGAAAAAAAAAAATGAAACATGAAATAAGAACAATAGAATATTTTTTAATTACATTAACAACAATTAAAAGTGAAAACAAAACCAGAAAAATTGAAATACAGAAGTGCTATTATGTAAAATTAAGCCATTAAATTTAGTTTTCCAAACCTAGAATAAAACTGTGAAAGTCCTGAGTATTGTGTATTATTATTGTTTTTTTAAGAGAGAGTAAAGAAAAACCAATTCGTGTTTTTTTTGTTTTGTGTTTTGATTTTTTTTTTTTTGATGCAGTATGTTGTAAAGCGCATATCCAGGTTAGGTTGCAAATATATTTTGTTACATAGATAATAAATAATAAATTGATTGATTGATGATTAAATTGTAATGGCTAAGATAGAATATTCGATTTGAATAATACAATTAACTAAAATATTTCATTGTATAATATTAGATAACTTAAGAGGAATTAACGTGTAATAAAGTACTAATTAAAGTCAATATTATTTATAAATAGACAGATTTAATAATTGTTTTTCTTCATGGTGGGCAAGATTTGTCATGATCATTTTAAATTCCTATTACTATGCAGGAACAAAATTTGGTCAATCTTTTTAGAGGATAACCGATTTCCATGGTCATTGCACAACAACGCAGCTTTGGGAAATAACCTTTGCGATGGTGCTGACGTAGCTGGTATACACAAGTATTTATGTGCCATCTTGTAAAGCGAAGGAAACACACTTTTCTTTTCTTCCCAAAATTCGAGGGGGTTCTTTTTACGATCATAATATGGTAAATCAACATATTGCTTCACCATAGCTGCTGATAAAGAAAATGAAGTAGTTGGAGTTTGTATTTCCGAGATTCTTTCATCAAGTGAGCCCCAGATTTCATCGATTTCTTCATAAGTTTCGGCAGTTGCTAGAGATCAAAGGAAAAATATATGAATTTTAATACGTAATATGCATTTATTTATGACCGGGATAATAAAAAGAAACAAAATACATACCAGCAGTTGAGCAGCTAGCCTGATAAACTGACACAGTTGACGCTGAAGAGCTGTTAGGCAGAAGGCAATCCTTTAGCTCTTCTATCACCCACATTTCGGCATTATTTGCTTGACTGTCAATACAAAAGCCTTTTTTCTTGAATCGTGGGTCTAAAAAAGTTGATTTAGCTGCAGTTCTATAGGATGCATAACCACCAAGGCGCTTCTCTATGAGACTTAGCAGTTGTTTTTGCAATATTATTCCTGTCTCTGTGCCAAAATCTTTGCAAGACAATGTGTTTCGCAGTCCCTCCACTAATGGAATAATGCACGATAATGTGGGATATGACTCTCCACAAAAAATTGCCGCTACTTTTTCAAATGGTTGTAAAAGTGTTGCCATATCTTCTAACAAAAGCCATTCGTTGGAGTCAAGGTAACTTGGGGCTGCATCCAAGAGTGACAATGTCGCGGAAAGAGGAGCTTTAACTTTTATCAAACGCTCAAGCATATAATAAGTGCTATTCCAGTGAGTCCGTATATCTTGTTTTAGTGTTAATGTGTCTAATTTCATTTTTTTCTGCTTATCAAGCAATGCATGTGACGATTCGGCGTTGTGTTTGAAATGCGAAATTATGTCTCTGCATTTATTCAAGAGGAGTGGTATAGAAATTGTTGCCCGCTCATTCCCGGGATGCTCCTCAGAACTGAGCGTTTCCATAAAGTCCTTAACAGTGAGATTCAATGTATGTGCTACACAGAAGTGATTGCGTTTATTGAGCAATTCATTAACTGCTTCTTTCATGGATGGAGCGTTGTCCGTGACAATGCTGACAACCTTTGCATCTATTTGCCATTCGTCTAGGGTCATTTGAATTGCGTTGGCTATATTATCAGCAGTGTGATTCTCTGTAAGCTCCGAAGTAGAAATTACGCATGATTTCATGCATGCCTGCTCGATGTAATGAGCTGTTATGCTTAGAAAATATTTGTTGGCATCAGTTGTCCAAATGTCTGAAGTTAGGGCTATGGAGTCGATGTCCTCTAACTTCCTCTTTAACAATCTTGCTTCGATCGTGTAACTCTTTTCCAACATTTCCGTAATTCTTTTTCGGGACGGAATAATGTAATCTGGGTTAAGCACTTTCGAATATTTTCTAAATCCAGCATTTTCAACTACCTGAAGCGGCTGAAAATCAATCAATATCAAGTCTAGCAGTGCATCATTTCCACGTTTTTGGATCATTTTGGAGGACGCTGAAATTCGTGTTCGCCTTAGTCTCTTTGCAGGAGGTTGTTCAGCTTTTAGGGATTGTATAGATTTAGCAGTTGAGGTTGAAGGGTTGATATGTGGTGTTTTGATATCAACCTCTACATCAATATTACCAACTGCTTCTAGAAGGTCTAGCAACTCATCCGGGTGTTTTTTTTTAATGTGCATCATTAATGTAGTGGTATTCCCGGAATATTTATATGTAGATGAACACTTGTTGCATTTTACCCTTCCAGCATCTGGTTTATTAAAAACATTCCACACTAAAGATCTTTTTTTTCGGCCAAACATTTTCTACAAAGAAATAAATCACAAGTAAAATTAAGAAATACCAAACTCACAACAAGTAAGTTAAATAAATATTTGCACAAGAAAAAAATCCACTTAGCAGTAAAAAAACAAGAAAAATACACTCATAAACAAAAAATGTCACAGCAGAGAAGAAACTAACAAAACCAATATGAATTCAATTTTCAATTAGGTTGCAAACCATTTGAAGCAGTTCAGCAGCAGTTCAATTCCATAAAAATAAAAAAAATTCGAAATCGACTCGAAAAATTACAACACCGAACGTTTCAACGAAATTTTATTAAAAACAGCAATGAAAAAACCAAACTAAACCGAACCGAACCGAAACCAAATGCGCATTGCAACCCGGTTTGACTTGACTAACACGAGTACGTAAACAAAACATACAAACCGAGTTATGTCAGCCATGCCATACCGTCTACAGACTTACATTGCTAGTTGGCCTTGGTATGTGTCAGTTTTGTCTTCTGTTTTTATTATGTTCTAGTCGGTTCGGTTTGCATGTATTCAATTGATAGGCTTGGTGAGATTCGGTTCGGTTCGGTTCGGTTTTTTCTTCGGTTCGCTGAACAGTGTCCCCACTTAATTCTTTTCAAGTTGTAGTGATAAGCTCTAAAAATCTTAGTGTTTCACAGTAGTGATAAGTGAAAATATTTTTTTCAAAACATATTTTTATAAAATGCATTAGCTGTACCCGGCGCGCCTTGCTACGCATAAAATAAATCAACTAATAACTCCAAATGTATTTAACACATAATTCTCTCTGGAATTGAAAGTATTCACCACAAATGAGCCAATACAGATACCAAACTTCTTCTCTTGCCCCTTGATTTTATTTGGCAGCTTTTTTTTATAACATTTTGTGTCTGTGAATACGTGTGAGAGCTTTGAACAACAAATCAAACAAGTGTTCGATGATTCCTGAATTACTGTCAAAATGCTTCCTGTATTTCAGCTACATTCGTGAATTACTGTCAAATTCATCGATGGACGAGGGGAAATAGCCGCTGTACAGTTGGGTGTCTATATTAGGTTGTCTGTGGTGTCTATATTAGGTTGTCTGTGGTATTCATTGAGACGGATTTTACACGATTTTTCCAGATTTTTAGGCAAAACGGTGTGGAAATTAGAGGGGACACTATTTTTCCAACTTTGGAGCTTCCTATCTTTTCGACGGTACTTTTCACCGACAGATCAGGCGAACTTTGAAAGTCAGCCCCCACTTCACCTCAATGGGAGCCATATGGGTGTCATTGAAAATATCTGTCTGTCTGTCATCAAGCTTTATTCTTGGTAATTGGCGAACCACTTAGAATTAAGAAATAAAACTTAGCCAAAATATGTATTTCTTTTGCCCAAAGAAAGTTCAGATAAAATAATTTTAAAAAATTTCGTATTAGCAAAAAGCTTAGTACCAATACTTAACTTGAAAAACAAATTTCTTTTACTAGTTCCTTGATATGGGTATCGTTGGAAAGAGGATGATAGATCAACAAGTTGTACTATGGCAATCATCTCACTATTATTGGTAAGAACTTATTAGCCAACAAACTGCCAAAAACTGACTTGTGTACCATATCCCCCACCTTATTTTCTAGAATATTTGACCAAAATTGGAGTTATGGGGCAACTCATCGCAATACCCTAAAATTATCCAAAAAATCGTGTATGATTTTTCGCTCATACTAAAATAGATTAATTACTTTTTTTGAAAAAAAGACCGCCGGATAGGTCTTGTAAAATGAAATAGAGTTTTCATTTTGAACTTTTCATTTGGAAGTTAAGTTTTCGAGATATTAAGCTTCAAAGTCGAAAAAAGGCGCCCCCCCCCATCATTTCCACACACGTTGGTCTAAAAATCTGGAAAAAAAAATCTGGAATGTAGGTTTTCATGTAATCTTTGTGTTAAAATTCAGCAGTAAATTTGAGTTCGAGCACTCTGGCTTTAATAGTTTTCGAGATATTGGCCAAAAACCGAAAAACAACAACATTCGAGTTTTGAAGATCCGAAAACGCCATTTTGTAGATCTCAGTGAAAGAACAATAAAATATTATGTAAAAAAAATTATTTTCATACAATTTTTGGAGATATTAACGATTTAAATCGAATCAGTTACCTGCAAAAAATGATGAACTGACGGCAGTCTCAGTTTCGCTTGCAGCATTTCATCCCCTAAATGCACCAAAGCAATTTTCACACGGCTGGCGCGATCAGCAAATGGGGAAGGATTTTCTTTTCTTCAGTTTCGTTCGAAATGAAAAGAAGAATTTTAGTGAATGAACAGTGAATTGAGTTTAATTGGATTTGACTATTTTAGTTTGTTAATTTCTTAGACTTATATTAAGTCTAAGCTACTAATCTGTTTGCGAACGAAACCCTCGGCGGGTGAGTAAAGCTCACACTTGACCGGTTTTTTTTTTCCGACGACAAATATAATCCTGCAGCTGGAGTTATTTCTGGAAATTACGTGATGTTCACTAAACGAAAAATAGTTAGTTTGGAAATGGATTGAAAAAAATACCCATGCTTCACATCTCAATCGAAATTAAAAGTGATGGTGAAATTTTTAGTTTCACCATCAAAATAAATAAGAACAGAAATGCATGCATCGAATGGCGACGAAAAAGTTTAACAGCATTATACTAAAAGAAAAACCTGAAGAAAATCTGACGTTGAAATAGCAAACGAATACAAAAGATTCCAATCCAAAATATATTTGCAGATGCCAGCTTGATCCCAAGGGAGAGATAAAGTGGCTTTCAAATAATTTGAACGCGTGCAGTGTAATGATACGACAGAACCAAATGTTATGCGAATATAAAAGATCTGTAACCAACATTCACAGGCAAAGGAAATATTTGTTTAGGCTTTTTTGATCACTCCCACCGAAATAGAAGCAGTTTCCGTCTGACTGCTATTCCAGGTCACCTGCTCTCTCTTTCTCATTAAGCCCCGTGCGGTCAACTATATTGTAGTGCTGCGACTTAGGTGCAATACATTTTATATTTAAGAACAGGAAATGACAATACTTACAATATCAGTCGTATCAGCTCTGAAAATTTAAAAAACAAAAATCCAAACAAACTTCTTGTATTTTTTTTTTTTGAATAATTTTTTTTCTGTTTCAGCTTGTTTTATTCGTTATATAAATAATAGTTTTTTTTTTTAAATTTATTTACGCTCTATCAATTTCCATTAAAATAAAACTAGTTTTCATTCTGTTTAAATTATTAAATAACTCTATAATGATGGGAGGGGTCTTGGGGATTCATCATTATTTTCAATTACGCGGAGATGATCTTAAGATTAAAAAGATGTATTTTCTTAATTAATGCTATTTTGTTAAAACTTATGTAAAAATTGTTGTTTTCATTTTTTTTATTTTAAATTATAGTTATTTATTTATTTATTTATATATATAATGTGTTAAAAGTAATATTGTGTTGATTTACTCTTACAAATATGAAATAACAGACTTTACGAAAATTGATTGAATCTGAGTTGTTTTGCTCCTTTTTCATTATTTTATTAATCTTATCATTCGTTTTATGTGTAATCATTTTTTTTTTTGTTATTTAATTATTTATAACAAATTTTGATTAAGTCTTCAGTAATAATTAACAAAACTAAAAAAAAAATAAAATTAAATCAAACAAATGATGATGATAAAGAAATTAAAAAAAAAAATAAAAATTCATTTAATTCAACTAACTCTTTTTGATTTTCCTTCTTTTATGTTTTAAACTCGTCGTATGTATAAAAAAAAGTTATCTAAATATGGATATAATGAACGAATTTAGTTAGGCACAGAATATTGCGTTGTTCTTTACACCCGAGAATGGAAATAATTATTTCTATTTTTATGTTTTGTTTTTTTGTTTTTTACTTAAAGTGTGTTTGTGTTTTTATCAGGTTTGGTTGTATATTTTTTGCTTGTTAAACCAGTCGGCCACATGAAATGGCAGTGCATATCATAGTTCAATTGTAGTTTTCTTTTTATTTTGTTTGTTTTTTTGGTAAATATCAGTTCTTCATCGCTCACAAGATATGTTTTTGCATTATTGCTAGGACCATGGCTCACAAGAAGGCAAGTTAATCTTTGTGTATGTATGCATTCAAAGAGGACAGGTTTCAGAAAAGACAAAAACGACACACACATTGGAAATGAAAACAGGAAAAGACAATAGACTATTTTGTTTTTTGTTTCTTTTTTTTGTGTGGTAAAAATTCCATCATATTATAATTTGGCTAGAATTGAACTTGCAAACAATAATTATTTTAAATTTCTTATTTTTATAACCTTAATTACTTACAGTATATTGTATTTTGTTTGAATTTAAGTTATCTACTATCCTAGTGTAATGACAATTCATTTTTCCTTATTTATTTCATTAATACTTTTCTTTTTGTTTTGTATGAGAGTATAAGAATTACTTGTTAGTTTTGAAAATGTTTTTTAAACACACTTATACACATTTATGTAAATTTAAAAAAAAGGATATTGATTGGTAATTTGTTCAATTTTCCATTTGTTTTTATATTTATCTTGTAATACCCTGAAACAAAGTGTTTGTTTATTGCCTTAATATTACATAAGTTTGGGAGCTTAAATGTTTGCTATTTTTTTTTTTGTTATTGGAGAGCTGGAAGGTGGCTTAGTTATTTTCATATTATATCAAAGAATTTGTATAAAAAAATTATATTACAATGCTATCCGAACTCACTTACTGTAGCTGAAATAAGATCACATTTTGAGCTGAGAAGGGAATGCTGTTGGTGCTGGTGGGTTAGCTAGGAATGGAAATTTATTATGTTTGACTTAATTTGGTGTCATAAACTTCACTTTTATGTTTGCTTTTAACTGAGCTACGTAACCACTTTCTGGTTGTTAACCTCTTTATGCAACGGGGCAGAAAATTAAAAAAACTACCAATAATGTATGGAACCTTCCGAAAGAGAATGAATGAAGGTAATTAAAAAAGAATCATTCACTTCTTCATATAATTCTTAATCTGCACATAAAAAGATTTAAAGGTAAAGGATAGTTGTTGAATAAATCATTCGAAGGTCAAGTATACTATCAACAAAATGTCGTAGCGTAGCTGTGGACAAACTCATCAAAATCAATGCAAAGGCACGAATAAATCTCACGTGGAATAAAAAAAAGGAAAACATGCGACCACCTTATGTCATAATGCGCTAACTTCTTGCAACACAACTTAAGACATATATTCTTGCATAGCGATTAAAATTATCTTATCTTAATCTATAACCGTAGCCGTTCAATTTACCTTTAGAAAGAAAATTATATCAAAAATGATCAAAAGAACAACAAAACCCACTAGCATTATTAGGCTAATGTTGGTAGACAAGAACCTTGCTTAGACGTTTGATTTGAAAACTAAATTTGTTAATTATTTTCTGCCAAATTTTAGAATAGACACCCCTAAGTACTATTTGGTCTTTTTTTCTATAATATACGACACCTTTGGTACAATAATTTACCACAGAAATATTTCTCTGTATCCGATAAACGTTTTCTCAGCCAAACAGTCAACCAAACCAGCCACCTTCAGTTTAAGAGAAACCTATAAACGGACCCCCATCTAACATCATTGCGAGAACTACAAATAACTCTTTGTAAAAATCATTGATAATTACTTGAAAATATTTTTTGATCTTTCTGTATATGGAATTGTTTTTTTTTTTTTTGGTAAAAATATACACACATTAGCATTCGAACCACCGGGACCTATCTAATTCAAAAACAATGATTTATAACAAACGTTAAACAGTTAATGAAAAAAAAAAAAACTCAACTTTTTTGATACGAAAAGATAAAGGGACTTAGTTTTCTTAACTGAGTTCTAGGTCGATATGCGTCAGTTTTGTATGGTCGCAAAGTTTCATGATTTCACGGTTGTAGACACACAATTGAAATTAAAGAGATCTACTCTTTTAAAGCTGGTTTTCAATAGCGAAACAGAAATAATCTCGTTGGAGTACACAGTACTAGCCAAAAAAGGGAATACATTCTTTCCCAAAGCGCTAACCCATCGATCTACGGCGTCCAGTCCGTTTAAAAAGCGCGTTTACTAAAACAATAATATTTAATTTCATTCTAAAACGGGTAATTTCTGCAACCACATTCTTCCCAACACTTGTGAGACCGTGTTACAAACCGACCATAGCTGGACAAACACACCATTTGCAGAGTTACAAGATAAAGTAAAGAATAAACGAAAAAAAAAAAATGAAGAATTACTTAAAAAAAATATTCCAATTATTTAAAATTTCTCACTCACAATACTTATCTACCTTAAACCACCTGCCGGTATCACTTCTCTAAAGAAACTTTTTTTGTTTCTCGTCGATTTGTTTTATAATATAATTGATTGCACAGAACATAGAAGTGAAGAAATGCTTACCATAATAGTTATAATTATAAAAAAAGAAGAAAATAAACAATTCAAAACTCAACTCAAATTCAATTTGACTTTAAAATAAAGAGTAAACTTACAATTAGAACTAATGGTAGTCTCTCAAGGATAAGAGAAAATAAAAACTGATATATGTATTGTATAGTATTTATAGGAGAAGGTATAAGTAATACTTTACGCCTCCGAGGTGAACGGATCCCGAGAATGGTGAATCTTCAGGTGCTTGTTATGGTTCGTCTTCGTTGTGGAACTTTTACCACATATCGTGCACTGGAATGGTCGCTCGCCGGTGTGGATGCGCCTGTGCTCGATTAGATAGTAGTGTCGGTGGAAAAGTTTACCGCAGAGATCGCAGGTGAATTTCTTATTGCCATGATGCTCACGCCGATGCCGGATGTAATTGTATTTACGAATGAATTTGCAGCCGCAGTGCTCGCACGTGTATGGCTTGATTTGTTTGTGCGAGTTCATGTGATTGTTGTAGTCAACCTCGCGGACAAATGCTTTCACGCATTGATCACATTTGTAGGGTTTCGTGGTGCGATTGGCGTGGACCCAATTGTGGATTTTTAAATTCCACTTCGTGCTGAAAGACTTATTGCAAATGAGGCATTCGTGCTGCGTATCTATCGTATGCGTTGCCATGTGCGCTTTGATGCTTGATTTTGCGTAGATCTGCTTGCACATGGGACACTCCATGGGCTCGGTGTAGTCGAATTTGTCCGAGTGGGCCAGGCGAATGTGGCGCCGCAGACTGTTTGCGTGCACGAACCGATCTCTGCAGTACGGGCAGCACTTGGGCTTTAGGTCGTGCGTTTCTTTGTGCCAAATGAAGCGCGCCTTCGACGGCAGCACCTCACCGCAAAAACACACATACTCCTTGCTGCGGTTGATCTTAGTTCCGTGCCGCTTCCGATGCTGGGTCAGATTGGAATAACGCTTAAAACTCTTGCCACAGATTTTGCACTTCAGAGGCGTCTGACCCGTGTGCATTCGCATGTGCTCCACGAGGGCGCTGCGAATCACGAACTTCTTCTCACAGAACGTGCAGCCAAAGTCCTTCCACCCCAGGTGCCGCTTCAGATGGACCATAAAGTTTTTCCATCGTGTGAATTTCTTGTGGCATGTAAAACATTCGGCAGGGTGTTCATTCAAGTGCTCGTCGTACAGCTTGACCGTGAGGAAGTCCCTCTTGCACACAAAGCAACAGAACGACGATTTCGATTCTATGTAATGACTGTGCACTTCGCCCTCGTTCTTGACGTTCAGCGCGTTCAAGTTGAAGTTGATAAGCATACGGTTATCACGTGCCCGCATCGAATCGTACTTGGTGCGAGATATACTTCCGCTTGTTGGTTGTACTGGGCTGGTCAGTGTTAGGCTGGTTATGTTCTTTTTACAGTCCTTCTGCTCCTGGTTCTCCTGCTCGATCTTAACTATCGCCGCCTTGGAATCTTCCTCCTCCGCCAGCGGTGGCGGCGGTAGTGCGCACTGTTCCAGGCCAAGCAGCAAGGAGGCACCGGCCTCGATTGTGTTCATTGTTGCCGTGGTCACTGTTGAAGTCGGTGGGTCACGCACAAGACGCCGATTCACACGCTTGTAGCCGTGCTGCTTTATCAAGTGGGCGTTCTTCTCCTTCAGAAGCGGAAAGTGTGTGCTGCAATGCGTGCATTGGAACGTCTTTTTTCGCGGCAACTTTGCGATCGCCTTATTCTTTCGCTTCGATGTCGATGGCAGCGTGTCCATGATCGGGGATTCCTCGGTAAGTCGCAGACTAAAGCTGTGAAACGAGAGAATGAAAATAATACTGACTGATTTGTGTTTCTTTGTCTTACTTCTTTGTCTCTATTGAAGAGCTTAGATCCTGCGGGCGAAAGTAGTGGTCGTGACTCCAGCTCTCGTTGAGCGCCATGATGTTATGGTAGGGGTTCGAAAAACGAGCGTTGTAAAGCTGGAAGTACAACAAAAGTTAAAGATCTGTCTCGAAATGTCATTCCAAGTACTCACCGGTTGGCTCCACGAGTTCTCCACGCCACAGTTGCTCTCCTGCTCGGAAATTTCGCCCTTCGCTGGCATCTTCTCGTCGGTTCTTATGTTTAACGTGTCTGTTGTCGGCATGCTGCCTTCGGTGGCAGCAGCAAACGACGCACTCCGCTTGCACGAGTCCAAGTCCAGGTAACTGCCCTTGCCGTCGATTTCGAAGTCGTTTTCGCTGCTTTGTGACTGATACCAAGTGCAGCTGGCGCTATTGCCGCAGCTGGTGCTCGCGCTGTATTTGTTGAAGTTTTCACTGCAGTACATCGGTGGCGAGCCGCTGTGCTTGTGGTCTTCCTGGTGGTTCGCTTCGGCGTTGTAGAGGAAACTGAACGGGTACTCAACGTAGGCTGAGTTATTTTGTTGCTGCTGCTGCTGCGGTTGATGAGGATCTTGATCCTCCAAGTCATTGCTGTCGGGTAGTACAGACTCTGATATCGAGAGGTGCTCGGAGTTCAAGAGGGGCTTGGAGAATAAAGAAGCCGAGGGGAATCCGGATGCCAACTGAGGCGACAGTGGATCGTCCAGAGTTTCTCCCGTTTCCTCAATTTCCATGCCAAATATCGAGTGCATCGGATGCTCCTCGACGACTTCCTTCTTCATGCACTCGTCGAGGAATGCTGCCAAATCGGCGGTCGGCTTCTCCTTTGAGGGATTAATCGCTGGCAAAGCGTCTTCGTGGTCTGCCGTTACCAGGCTTGACGTTGACGGTTGTACATCATCGTCTGGTGGAAGTTTCTCGTCAGCGTCTGCAAAGAGCGGTGGTGGAATGGGCTCCAAAGTCATGATCGGCAGAGTCTCCATCTTGATACAACGCATTTCCTCCTGCGACACCTCAGCTTCAGACATTACCTCCACCTTTTCCGGTTCCAGAGCAACTGCTTCTGTTGACGTAGAAGGTGTAGGCGGTAGCGTTGCTGTTGCTGTAGATGTTGCTGTGGCCGTTGGTTTCGGTGTCGGTGTTTGCGATGCAAGCGTAGTAACACTAGAGTTTTTGCTTTTTGGTTTGATGACAAGTTTTTTGGGCACCTTCTTGATCGGACGCTTGACGGTCTGATGATGATACGATACAATCGGTGGATTCTCTTGTTTTTTCACTTGCTTCTCCAGTTTTTGTGGCTTATCAGGCTGCTTTTCGGGCTCTTCCTCCTCCTGTTCTGGCTTTTCTATTATCTCTGTAATCTCGAACTTTACTGAATGCTCGACGTGGGAAATGAACAACTCTGATTGAACTGGGAGATCTATTGGCTGCGTTGGCTCTGTTGGTGGATCCATTGCCAGTGATTTGGTGCATGTTGGCGTCTGCATTTCTTCCGAATCTTGAGTTGCTGGTGCCTGAGTGCTTGGGGTTGTCGATGTTTGTTCTTCTTCTGGATTCTCGTCTGGTTGAGGTTGAGCGCTTATTGAAGTGGGCGGTTCTGTCGAATCCAGGAGTGAGTCCAGCGTTGTTGTAGTTGGTATTTCTTTTTCTTCTTCCTGTTCTGTAGGTTGACTTTCGGGGCAGGTGTTGGAAAGCGCATCTTCGGTTTTTGTTTCCGTGGGCGTGTTTGTGCTTTCCTCGATTGTTGACACGGAGACTCCAGCAATCGTTGTCTGTACTGCCTCTTCAACTTTCGTGACTTCCATTTCAACGCTTGTCGTTTGGACAGCTTCTTCCACTTTTGTAACGGGTGCGTCAGGGGGGCTCGTAGGCTCCGAGGTTTCGTCAACTTTTGTTGTTGCTGTGTTTGTATTGCTTACGACGGTGGAATTGGCTGCAAGGCGTATTACGCTTGTTGTCCCAGGGACTACCGGTGACTCCGCTGAAGGAGTTGCCGCAAAAGGACTTGTTGATGCCACAGGACACGATGGCTTCTCACTGCTGTCCTGCTGTTCATCCGCCCTAATCTCGTCTTGTTTCTGACCTATGACCGAAGAGTTGTTCTCATCAGTCTCGTCGAGGCAAATGGATCCGCGAAGTTCCTCCTTCACTTCGTCCGGGTCTTCGGGGTCGATCTTCTCAATCTTTATCATTTCAGTACGAGTCTTAGCCGCCTTGCTTAAGGCAATTATGTTTCCCATTAAGTCTAAGTATTCATTTATATCTAATTGTACATCACTGAGAACAGTTATACCGGATTTCTTTTGCTGTCGCTGTTGACCTGCCAGGCTGTGTTCTGGTGACCGACCAGCGGACCACGTTCCGTTCGGCCGGTCGTCTTCCAGTGTCTTCATGTCATCACTGTTGGATCCTTGATCCGACATATCATCATCCTGATCCTCGTTTATTTGAACAACACTCGGTGGCATGTGATAGACTCGTTCGATTACGGAAAACTCACCATCGTCCTTTTCGACACACTCGACGACGTGCTTGGGAGTTTCTTGGACAATGAAGTCTCCGTTTTCACGCTCCAGGTATTGTGCAGTGACAGGCGACTCGGCAAACCGGAGTACAGATGGTGAGCCTGTCATCACGGAGTACGGAGAGCTCGACTGCCTTGAGTATTGCCCGCTTGACGATAGTGGCGAGCGGTAGAGTTGAGGAGGTGGCCGAGTGGGCGGTGTCATCGATGATCTTCGCGGAGACATTGCATTGTTCTCACAACTGTCATTGAAAGAGGAGTCGTCATGCGGGAAGTTGGGCTGGTACCGCTGACTAAGAGGCGGCGGTGGGAGTGGTGGCGGCAGACGCGACTGTGTCATAGCTGAAGATGACGACGACGAGGATAGGGATGATGACGATGTGGGCGTGTAACTTGTGTGTAACAGCGAGCGATTGACATTGGTTAGGTTAAGGTTTTGGCTATTTTGAGATCTAAGTTGGCTTATGGCCGTGCCATAGGCGGGCGGTGGTTGCAGCGGTTTGGGCGGTGCTTGATAGGAGAAAAGCTAGGAAAGAGAGAAGGAGAAAGAAAACATAAATCATTGTAGGGTCTGCTTGAGTTCAAAACTTACTCGCAATGGCGGCTGCGCTGGTCCTATGCCCATCGTCGAGCTACCACCACCATGTGGGTGACCGTGGTAAGGATGGTAGTGGACTTGTGATTGTTGCTGCTGCTGTTGTTGCTGTTGATGATGGTTATGATGGCTATGATGACGATAATATGGTGTCGGTGGTCCAAAGAAATTACTACTACTACTGCTACTGCTGCTGCTGTTGTTCTCAATCAGATACCCGCACTGTCTATTCAACCCATTCTGTGACAATGGAGGCAGCCCTGAGTTGTCGTCGATCTCCCGTCGCTTATCATGTATTCCAAGCGTGACGGAGGCACCACTGCTCCCACTACCACTCCCACTGATCTCCGATAGCGGAGTCGTTCTCTCATCTTCCGTTGCTTGACGACTAACGCTGCTGCTCTCGACAAAAGATGATATATTTTTGGCTTTCTTTGGAGTATCGGGCGTTACTATTTCAGTTGACTCTGATTTAAGGCTCAATTGTACAAGCGCCTTGATGACCTGCTCCTTTGGATGTGTCTCCAAGTGATCAGACAGATCCATGCCAGGAAGCAAGTAAAGTGTACAAACTGGACATTGTACATTGTCACCCATTGTGTTAAGTTTATTTATTTTTTGCTTTCTATGCGTAACGTTTTTATCGGTCTGTGTCGCACAAGTGTAGTGAGAAACAGGCGACAATTGTTGCTGTTCTATGTTTAGACTTAAATCGTCTACCACACTTGGACAAGTTAGATTGTACGTGTTACGCAGACGAATTATAGAAAACGAATTAAAGTGAATCCCCTTCGAATTGGAAGATTCTTTTTCAAACCACTGTCAAAGGCTCTCCATTCTCGATTTTCCAAAGTTATCAAAAGTATCTAAAACGAAAAGAAAATAATTATTTAAATGAATTGTATATGTATGTATATTATTTTAACAATGAATGTAGGCTATATAAGTGTGTAACTCATGTGAAGAAAGTTTAAAGTCAATAATGTTTTACGTATCACAACCGATATCGACAGAGATGATGGAGCAGAGGAAGGGGTTTTTGGAAAAGGTTGAAGTTGGACTGGGCTGTTAGCGTCTATTTTACTTAAGGTTAGTAAGCTGGTCCACGGATTAAAATTGTAAACAAGAGCATTGGCACCGAAAATAGGTGCCAATCTGCGATTTGCATAGGTGTACCGAAGAACCTCTGTAAATGGTTAAGCTTTAATTCATAAGTAGTAAGCCGACACGTTCTCTTCTCAAGCAAAAAAGATGGATAAAACTTTTGGTTTGTAGAAATACAAGGGCTGTAATTTTATTATTTCAATAGCATGATAAGGGCCGATTGTTTCCAGTGGAGCGGAAAGTCTGCTTTTAATTATCAGATAAAGATCAATAGATAACGACTCGTTCTAAATTAGTTAATCTGGCACGTGATTAGAAATTAGCTAATCACATATTCAAGTAAATGAATGAAATAAACATAAAATAAATATGCGGCGTAACAGCCCATACAGGGCCAGAGACTAGCTTGTTCGCGCCTCCACTGTGTTGTGCGCGATAAACTTTGACACGTGTGGAGGGGGACCTACTGTTTAATGCCGGTTCCGAACGGCGAATTGCGGAAGCTTTCCATGACAGAAGTGCTCCAGGAGCATTGTCAATCGTTCGCTGGAGGTGGGGCCGTGATAAATGTTTGTGGTGTTATTTCCATGAGCCGGATTCGAACCAAGGAATGAAATAAACAGAAGCTCAAAATTTCACTGAACGTAATTTTCGCACAGCTGCACAAAGCGCTTGCCGCAGTTAAATATCGAGTAAGACATTTTTAATTTTTAATAAAGAAGACTAGGGTGCTTTAATCGTTTTTTTTTTTTTAGTAGATCTTTTGAGGACTTAGAAAAAAAGAAATGAAGAAAAACGAATTGAAGACTAAAAATGGTAGATTATTAACTTAAAGAGGGGTATTGGGACCTGTAAAATATTTTTTCTAAATAAGCTTGAAAAGTAGAAAGACGAAGACCGATATAAGAAGACTCTGATTTTGCTTTGGCAGCAATAAAAACATAAATCAACAAAAAACAAAAGAAACCAAGCTTTAAAGCTGAAGATAATAAGTTTGGGAATATAGAAAGGTGAAAGTTCTGTGTCTCAAAGTCAAATGATCTTTGCGAACAACAAACTACAAAAATTAGTTTTCGAAACGAATCAAGAATGTCGTGGATATTATTCCCTAACCATATGTGACAATTTAATTTGAAAGGCATATTGGAATGGAGCTCTCTCTTCTATTAAAAAGTTAGCAAGTTAGTTATAGCAAAAACAAAAACCAATATTGCAAAACTCAAACCATAAAAGTATGGCGGATGCATTTTATCAATAGCTGTAACTTATTACGGAAGCAAGTAAATATATTTTCTTTGTATGCTCGTAACGAAATGTAAATACATTACATTACATTGGGTGGCGTAACTGCCCGTTTAGGGCCAAAGCCTAGCTTTTCATTGTGCACGTTATTTGTCACATTTATTTTTACTTCTTTTATGTTAATCATTGTTTTTTCGTTTTTAATGTATGGTACATACAAGTTAATAAAACAATTATTGAATGCAATATGTTCAATAAAGCAAGTTTCACAAAAGATGCCAATAGTGAGTTATAAAATCCAATATTAGATAAAGAATTGATTCATTACAGACAGAAAAAAATGAAAGATACATTCTGTAGTTTGAGGCAAACTAGTGTCGAATTCATTAAGTTTAAACTTGAAATAAATTTACAATATAAATCAATAAGGCGGGTGAAGAAAACAAATTTCTTTTAGATCACTTTGAACGAACCAATCTTTAAATGTTTTATTAAAAAAGGAAAAATTTCTACTTCGTCTAATCTATAGCGGCAATAGATTAAATAATCTTGGAGCAACAGATGAGTAAAAGTTAAAAAAGTGAAGTTTATTAAATATTGGAGTAACAGCAAGATAGTTAGTGCAGCCGTGAAGTGACCGATATGCTTAATCTCTGGCATGTGGAAACGAAATGTAAAACAGTCCCTAAGTATGGTAGGTAGGTTGTGTGGTGGGCTGCGCAAGGCAGCCATGCACTTAGGCCAGATGAGGCCCATTGTGATACATAAATATGGTAAAACAAGACACATATGGGAAGAAACTAAGATTGGATGACAGACTAATGATCAGTAATTTGCACTCTGAAGAACTAACGCCCTACGGCGAGATTGTGGACTTGCCACAATCTAACGAACAATAAACCGCTTCTGGTATGATGGACAATTTCAAGCAAACACAAGACCTGGTTAATTGCCCAAGTTATTTGGACGACATAAACGAGTCGTCATTCTCTATTCAAATAATAAAACAAATTATCACATACGAATTGGGGACAAACGCCATTTTTTCCAAGATTTCTTCATCGCACGCAAACTTTTATGGAGCACAGTATATGCTCATTAGATCTACAACGATTGATTTCAATCAATAAAAATAATAACAATAATCTATTTAGGCGTACGTAGATGGCCAGTGTCCAGCTTTTTCGCGCAACATTGGGCACGGTATAATCTTGACACATGTGGAACAGAGCTACAGTTTGTTTTCAGTTCCAAACGGCGATTTGCAAATGCTCAATAAATATTCCCAAAATATTGATGTTTAAGTACTCAATTCAAAGCCCAGTTTGCTAATGAAAACAAGGTTTTCTCTGCAAACAATTTCTCAAATTAAATTGTATGCATCAACAGCGAGGCGTACGCATTCATTGTGTTTACATGAATACTTTGTGATTTATGAATATGAACTCGACATTGTGCTAGTATTACATATACGTTCCAATAAATGCCAAATAAGGAATGCGATTTTCATGCGATTCAGATTAATGCAACTATTAAAGAATGTGAATATAGACATGCAAACCTAGCATATTCCAACATCGCCTCCATCTCTACAGACTTTACCCCTCACAAAACATTAACTCAAAATAAACCTTAAAAGAAAATTACTCCAAGCGATCTTGGAATTGAAATTGAACCAAAAAGAATAAAATTCAATAACAAAAAAACAAAAGGCCAACAATAAGAAGAAGAACAACAGATATACGAAAGAAGCTTACCAATTGAAGCTATATCCACTTCAGATCGTAGCGCCATCTAAGTAATTAATATTGATGATGCGTTATCACTGTAAGTGTTAGTTTTCTATGTCCTTTTTTTTTATTTTTGCTTGTATTTTTGTTGAGCTGCTACTGATAGTCAATTAATTTCCGAAAAAAAACTTTCTCAAGTGAATGAGGCCAACCTTGAACAAATTAATAAAATATTTCAAATAAGGAATTTAATTTTCATCAGACCAAAATTCTTAAGAAGAAATTGAAATGCAAGCGAACGTTTTTTTAGAAGAAAGAAGAAAAGGGAAATGAACGAACAGTAGATCAGTCGGGAAAAATGATACATGGCAAAGAATTAGATCAAATGTCCTTTTAAGTTGATTTTATATTAACATTTAGTTCGTGCGTTGTGTCATAAGCAAAAGTTAATCTGTTAAGGTTCCCTTTAATCGTTCAGTGAAAGGTGTGCGACTGAATTGCAAATCTAATCGCGCAGGATTATACAAATTTCTGAACACCAATCTTATTCTTCGATTGCTGACAAATCATGAATGTAAGGTCCTTCGCTCAGCTAATTGCTTTCAGAGAAACAAATTCAGAGCTATTAGAAGAAAAGTGTCTATTTCGAAGGACCATGCACATTTTTTGCCACAAAATGTTGCGCAGTCAATTTTTATCGCTGACAGCCAACTCAATGTGTCTGTTTGTTTAATTTGACCACCATTAAAAGAAAAAAATACGACATACGTTTATTCTACTAGAAAATTTGGGCACGATACTGAAAGAATAAATCGCAAACATTATGCTCAAGTCACGGCACAGTATGAGAACTGGAGCAAAATATGGATCTATCCTACCGGCGGATCTACTAATCCTGAAGTTCCTAATAAAAGCTGGAGACAATTATCAAAGCTGCCGTGTTCACAAAAAGTAACATCCGAGGGACTGTAGAAGGTTAAGGGCTGTTTTTCAATTGAAAGTGAGAGACTTCATGGATTTAATCGCAGATCGACTATTAGTACATATCGTGATAGAAGTGCGAGATATCACGTTGTACCTTTACCACGACAAGGCTTCTTTGATCGTCTTTATCTCCGCTTGAAACACGCTGGGAAGGCCAAATAAAATCTGGAACCCGAGGAACTCTCCACCGACTCCGGATTCAGTTTAAGATCCGTCAATGTAAACCACAGGGATTCATTTCTTACAGGTATGCCTTCACTCCAATTCGATCTGGAGGGCAGGCTGAAGGAAACGTTTCCTTTGAAAAGTTCTTGGACGTGTATAACCTAACCCCCTGAAGGAGAGATCAGTGGAGAGTAGAATGGTAGAGTGAGCTGTGCAGCTGGAAGGTCTCGAGGACACGGCTCTAATCCTTAACGGTGCACAGGCTGCGACCTGCTTGCCGTAGATTTCTAAAGGTGGCAGATGAAAAATATTCTCCAGGGCAACTGTAGGTGTAGTCCTAATTTATCTGTTAGGCAGAGGCTAGTCCCGAAAAGTCGCGAAGGTCGAAGCGACAAATTTTGTACTTCCTTGTGAAGAAAATAAGCTCAGTTGTCTGGAGATCAACCCAGAGGATGGATTTTATAGATTTTGCTTTCAACTTGGAAAAGGCATTTCGAATTAGCTCAATGAGCGTATTAAGCCCGGTGCACACAAGCGATTTTTTAACGCAGCGTTACCGCTTGAGCGTCATACAATGCTTGCAAATTAATTAAACGTCATCGCCCTCTTCAATTGATTTATGAGCATCGAATGACGCTTAAGCGGTCCTGGCTTGTCACCGACACGTCAAAAAACCGCTTGTGTGCACCCGGCCTTAGGGTATTTTCTGGAGACGTCTAAAAAAGGCAAACAGAACAGAGATTGAACTCTAACTCTGATAAAAGTAATTTAACTGTTTTCTTCTTTCATCAAAAAGTATTTTAAAGTTGCATCCACCCTAAGGTAAGCCTCTCAAACTAAAGACAATTGCAGTTAATGCTTCCAGCAGCCAACCGTCTTGACCAACACAACACTTTTATTCTTTCTGAATGATTTGATCCAAAAAACCAGATATTGCCCAGACCAGACCAAAAAAACATCGTTCTCAAATCTGGTTACTCAGGCAGACAATGCTGTAGGTTTGACACGATTTGAAACACAACAAACTGGCAAATCACGAATGTCCATAAAAGCGGTGATAATAAATCGCATACAAAAGCTCTAAGCAGATCCCTTATGTCATCAAAATGAACGTCATTCAAGAGCGCTTTCATAAAAAAAAAACAGTCACCAATGCCTCTGCAAAATTCGTCGTATTCGTTGCTCCTACGCGACCTTAAGAGTCGATGCATGGCAGGTGGAAGACAGTGAGGTTTCTCCTCTTCATCTCAGTCATGCGTTGCTACTCTCAGTCATGCAGTGCTACCTAATAACGACACCTTAGTCTGCAGTAGATTAGCTCTGACATCTAGACGCTGTAGGTCATGTTTTGCTCGCAGGACATGAACTCTCTGGTTTGTACTCTGAGTATCATTACCTTTGGCGAGTATGCTCACAATTCACTGGAGTTCTTTTGGGCTACTGCCGGTTTTTTCAAAGATGACAACCAATTGCGACGTCGCAAAAGAAAACAAGAAAAGAACATGCCTATCACTTCGTTTTACACTGTCCAACCTAAGGACGGGCATTGATCTCATCACTTTTGTGACCCACACAGAAACCTTGACGAACAAAGGCCCGTGTAGAGACGAACCTCTCACAACACTCTCACAGTCACTCTCACGGACTACACATCCCAATGCGTTTCGATACGAGTTCACAAAGCTGCCAGCGAAGGTCAGTAACCACATTTTCCACAAAACAACTGACATCGTGTGCCTGACCTGCAGTGTCAAAAGATCAAATTTCATGCTTTCATAGCTTTCCGGAATCGACAAAAAAGCCGAGAAATCACTTGCCGACCCACAAGGAAACTACCCCAAACAACGGCACGGGCACTGGCACAGGCACACCAAGAAATACACAGAAAAGCTCTGTTCTGCCATTTTGTCCACTTGTGTTTACCTTCAACCGCACCGAGAGATAGAGGCAAATTAATACACAATGTGTAGCACATCTGCGGCTGTGAACGTCAAGTTTTGTTGTGTCTGCATGGGCCCGCACATGTCCGAAAGTGGTGGAGCCCTGATTAAGATATTTTTCAAAAAATCTTTTTTTTTTTGATTAGTTTCACGATTTTTTTTCTTTTTCGTTGTTACGTTGAAATTGAATAATGTACAAACACTAAGAAAGATGAGCACAATTTGGACGATGATGTTGAGAAATGAATATGGACGTCGAGTTCGATGTGAAATTTTCGCTCTGCCATTTTCTTCTCCTCCACCTGACCACCACGAGAGAGAGAAGTGTGTACCCGTTGTGGCCACACCACATCACATCACACCACACAACACAGCACGGGCACAGCACAGAACTGCACAAGAAGAATCGAATCAATCAGAGGCATCCCGAACTCCCCTTAACCCTCAAATCACAGCACACCATCAGTCCGTTTACCTTGGTAAACACACGAGAATTCCTCGTTTGTAAAAAAATCAAAATAAAACAAGCAAAACACGAAACGAAAACCTCCACTTACAATGTTCCTTTCAGCTGCAGCACAAATATTAAATTTCTTCGCAGTGAAGTCATATTTTTTCTGTTTTCTTTTTTTTTGTAATTTTTTTTGTTGCTCTTCGTTCTTTGTGAATTTTTATTATCAGTGATACGACTACCGTGTGTGGTTGGGCACTCGTTTAATTTTTTTTTTATATTGATTTTCTTGTTTCGAAATCAGAGAAAAAGTCTGAGGGACGGGAAGATTTGAGAATTTTGGGAAAAAAACGATTGGGGTTCTTCTCCTTCCCCACTTAACCACGCATATGCCTCAAACACGAGAAGGAACACAACAAAAAGTCCTCAATGTTGGGAGAATATGGTGAACAAAAAGTTGCAGTAAAAATGGAGAATTTTTGTTTGTCCTCAGCGATGATCATCATCGATTAAAAAGCACACAGAAAAGAGAAGAGACTTTTTTTTTCTTTCGTTTTTTTTCTCAATGTCCAACGAAGTCGTCGTCGTCGTCGTCGTTCTCGTTGTCGTCGTCGTCGTCGTTGTGTAGTCGTTCAATGACATAGAAAATTCACTCACGATTTTCACAAAGTAATTTCCCACTGAGAATGATCACATTTTCACATTAGACTTTTGTTTTATTAAAGTTTATATGTTAAATTAACTTTATAGAGGAGAAGTTATGGAAAATACGAACAATTTTCTGGGGAAATTAGATAAAATTTCACAATCAAAATGACGTCCGTTGTGAAGTAGACATGTTTATTTTAATTGATTAAAATTTATTGATGCTGTACTAGATGAACCATAATGGTGGTGCATAATGGACTAGATGAAGGCAAACAAATTGTGTGATGGGATGTTATACGTAGTAGGGGAGCTACCATGAATTAATTTGATAGCATGTGGAAAATGGAATAGTTTTTATATCTCGAATGTGTAGAGAGATAAACTAAACTTGCAAAATTATATTAAAAATGTGATTAACTCTGGATCTCACTTACTTTTTGGGTAATATTTGACATAAGTTCACCCTTCAAGAACATTTCCAATTGTCAGCTAATACGGAGCTAAATAGGATGAAGAACATAGAAGGATAAGTTATTCCATACATCAGGTGGAGTAACAGCCGGTTAAAGGACAGAGTCTAGCTTTTTCCGCCTACTGCCGTGCTTTATATGATTAAACACATGTGGAGGGGACCTGCCGGTTCTGAATGACGAATTCCGAGAGCTTTTCATGGCTCGAGATGGGGCCGTGAAAATTGTTTGTGATGTTTTTTTTTACCAGGCTCGATTTGAACCCAGGTACTCTCTGAACTTAAGTTTCCAATACATTCATCAGTTAGCCACAGTCCTCACATTTCATAAGACAAGCCATTCCTTTCATCCATTTCACTCATAGCAGATTGTGCAATTGAATATTTGGTTCCTATAAAACAAGTTAGGCTGATAAATTTATGAGTTATTTTTGCTTTGCCAGAACATTTTCTCCATTCGAATAATATCCCCAAAGAAGATGTCTTTCTACTTTCCACAAGTCACTTCATCGCAACCATTAATCTCAGCGAAAAACATCGCACCTCCCATAATAATCTATCCATCCCTGTTCATCGACTATCAACTGTCACTCAAAACTGACAGCCATTCAATTTCATTCCGCGAAGGAAGCATCTCTTCGAGGATTTGTTTATTCGGAATATAGTTCAATAATTTTTAACACAAATCTAAATCAAGATGGGAGAAAAGAACCAAGATCAAAGTATCATGGATAAATCCATGCGCTCGGTGTTTGGTAAGTGTTCTACGGCATTGTTGCAGAAACCCGCTCACACGATGTTTCCTTATGGTTTTTTCAGTGGGTAACATTCCCTACGAAGCCACCGAGGAGAAGCTCAAAGAAATCTTCAGTGAGGTTGGCCCAGTCCTGTCGCTCAAGTACGTTCATTTTTTACAAATTCCAGGTGCATCACTAACGAATGCTACTCCTATTCAGGTTGGTCTTCGATCGCGAGAGTGGCAAGCCGAAGGGTTACGGCTTCTGTGAGTACAAGGACCAGGAGACGGCGCTCAGTGCTATGCGAAACTTGAATGGCTACGAAATCGGTGGCCGAACTCTGCGTGTTGACAACGCTTGTACAGAGAAGTCACGAATGGAGATGCAGCAGCTGCTGCAAGGGCCACAGGTTGAGAATCCGTACGGGGACCACTGCGATCCCGATCAGGCGCCGGAGATCATTACCAAGACTGTCGCGTCGCTGCCGCCGGAACAAATGTATGAACTGATGAAGCAGATGAAGCTGTGCATTCAGAACAACCCCTCAGAGGCCCGACAAATGCTTCTAATGAACCCCCAGCTGGCGTATGCCCTCCTCCAGTCGATGGTTGTGATGCGAATCGTTGATCCGCAGACAGCTCTGGTAAGTTCCAAGCTTTGCTGATATAAATCAGAATCATTTTCAATCAAATTTTGTCCTCTTCACGCAGACTATGCTCTTCAAGGCAAATCAAATGCCGCCAGTTCTTGGAACGAATGCCATCACAGGGCAGCCACAGCAGATGCCCAGTATGCCGCCGCCGGTTCCCCTGATCCAGCAGGTGACATCCGCCCAGCAGCAATCTCCCGCTGCGTTGATGGCGAACTTTGTCATGCAGAACCAAGACATCGACCTGCGTGCGGTTGATCCCCGAGCTCTGGGCGATCCCCGAGGTATGAACGACCCGAGGGCTTTGCAGGATCCACGCAGCATTGACCCCAGAATGTCGCGCAACATGGACCAGGATATGCGTGCACTGCCCAATCCAGTCCCACCGCCGACACTCGGACAAAACCAAATGGATCCACGTGGTCAGCGTATGCCACAACCAGTAGCGCCACCAGTGCCATTCCCGACAGATCCCCGCCAGCGCCAGGGAGATCCGCGTCTCCGTCCTGGCATCTCACTCCAGCCTGTGCCACAGCCAGTGGCCGCTCCGCAAACAGCCCAACAGAATCTACAGAGCCGCCTGACGTCAAATGGCATTCCGAGCGACGCATCTGACCAGGAGAAGGCTGCTCTGATTATGCAGGTGCTCCAGCTCTCCGACGAACAGATCGCAATGCTGCCCCCAGAGCAGCGTGCCAGTATTTTAGTCCTCAAGGAGCAAATCGCAAAGAGCACTCAACGTTGAGCAATAATCTTGGCTGTCACATAATTTAATTTGATTTTAAATAAATAAACTATTTTGTTTAGTCAGATGATGTTGTTTGAATTCTTGGGTGGACGTTTCGGTGGTTGGGACAGCGCTGAGGCAGGTGAATTTTAGTGAATGACAACCCTGCCAACTGTTTGTTGGGTTTCCAGTAACACAGTTGGTTCAATCTTATGGTCCCTGCACTGTTGAATTATGATTAGTAAGTAGTGTTTCAGTGTGTCAAGTTTTTCCATCTATAGGGTTTCGTTCCAAGGGAATAACGAAGGATGTCTGTCTGTCCTCTTTTACATATTTGCCCATAACTTCTAAGTCCTTTGGAATTAAGGGATGAAATTCGGATTGAAGATGTATCTGGGCACTCCAGAAATTGACCATCAGCTTTTTTTTTCAGAATTAATTGCAGATTAAAGAAAAAGTCAGTAATTACTGATACTAACGGCTGGAAAAACTTTTATTAACTTTGATGAAAAGGGGTGGGGCGCAAATTATAAAAATGTCTGTCCGTCCGTCATTAACCTCTTATCTTAGTAAATGGTGAACTACTTAGAATTAATAATGAAATTTTGGCAATCGATGTGTTCTAATTGCGCAGTAAAGATTCTGAAAAAAAAAAAATTTGAAAAAATTACATACTAGTGAAAATGTTAGTACTACTACTAAATTTACAAAAAAAAAGTGATACAACATTCGATAGACATTTTAAAATAAAATAGAGGTTTCATTTCCAAATTTTCAGTCAAAAGTTTCGTTTTCGACTCAAAGTTGCTTTGAATTTGAGAAAAAGGCGTCCCCCGCCCCCTTCAGTTTCCACACCGATGTAACTGAAAAAAAATTTGAAATCTTGGCTTCGATGTAATCTTTACTTTAAAATTGATCTGAGCATTCTAACTTTAAAAGTTTTCGAGTTATTGACCAAAAACCTCAAAACAACAACATTTGAATTTTAAGATCTAAAAACGCCATTTTGTAGATCTCGGCGAAAGAATCTAAAAATATTTTATATAAAAAAATCTACTTCCACACAATTTTTCAAGATATCAACGATTAAATGTTCTCCTAAAAAAGCAGTCAATTGCTAGCCATGTATTCGCAAACAAATTTCTTCATAAAAAGTGATTGCTTGCCGTCATTTGATGCGATCAAATCGCGATGCTCCATGCTGTTTTATAATTTTTCTTCGGTTTTCATACTTCTGTGTTTTGCCTTTTTCGTTTTAAAATTTTTTATGAGATAATTAACGATGCGTTCCGTGTAGTTCGCGTCTTGAAAGTTAATTGCCAGCTTACTAGCCTGCTTCTATTGTTAGTTAGGCACACAAATGAGCCAAACAAGATATCCATCTCCCTCGTCTCTTTCTCTTTTAGGTTATTTGTGGTTAGGCACTAATAATAAGTGTAATTTATTAAAAAAAAAAATGAGCACTGCGATGTGTGCCCCACTCAAGACACGCCTAGCAATCAATTTTATAAAGAAACTAGCTCGAATTTTTTAAAATGACCAATTCATTTTTCACACGGATGGCACAAAGAGCAAATGGAAAAGGATTTTATTTTGTTTGATTTTATTTAAAACGATATCAGGATTTTAGTGAAGTCATCTGACATTGTTAATTTCCTAACTTATATTAAATCCTTACTTCTAATCTATTGACGAAAGGATAAAAACCTCGGCGGGTGAATGAAGATCACACTCGACCGGCTTTTTTTTTTTTTATTGGGACTGTTTTGTGCTGTCAAAATTCATAATCTCTATTGGAAATGATACAGATCCACTTTCGCATTTAAAGTGCTACTTATTCATTTACGGACATTTCCTATACTGTACGTTGAAAGCGGATGCCAAAATAGTTATGACCACAAATTGGAAACATTTTTGATCTTGAATTATGTTCTTTGTAATGCATTTTCAGTATTTATTTCTTCGTTCTGCTCGCTATTATAAAACTATAAGGAGTTAATGATTAATACCCCAAAAGACTACATTTTCTATTTGAAATACTTTTTTTTATTGTTCATTATTTTATTAATTTATTTTTCAAAGTAGTTCCATAGGAAACCCAAGTAGCTTGAAATAATTGTGGAAAGGTTTTCTTCCAACTGCAGATGCAACACAAAAATCCATTTAACTTCGGAATCGATTGGTTGAAAAACTGGCGGTTATTTTTTATTACTAATTTATTGGAAATCTATTCGAAAATTTGAAATTCGTTTTGTAAATCTATAGGAAAGGCCCACAATCCACCTTCGGAAATTAAAAATACTACCGACTTTTTTACGGATATTTGGTATTTTAGATTTCAAAAGCGAATGTCAAAAATGCCATGTCTTGCGGACTTTCATTCGATAACTTTTTTGCTATCGGATTGTGTTTGTTGTGATCATTTAACTCTTTGTTGTGCCCAAAAGTGGTATTATTAGAAGATTTTAATTAACTGAATCTTTAATACAACAACTAAATGAATTTTCTATTTGGAACACATTTTTTTGTTGTTCATTTTTTGATCATTTTATTTTTCAATTGAGTGCAACAGCACGGGAGTCTATGTATGTATCGGCAAAGGACATGGTCAATTGCTACTTGGCTTACGGAGAAAGTGTGGCCTGTTGCAGTTACCCGACTTTAACGATTTCAGTATCTGGCAAAATCCAAAGGATCAGAGGACCCAGACGCTGAAGAGAAAGGTTTCAAGTGTTTTAGAAATCTCCACCACCTTGCCTTCGGCGAAGTTTTGTGAGCAATTTATTCCTTTTTTCAGTGGACTTGCAGTGACTGTCTTGTCGATTTTTAGTGACATTCAACTCTTCAAGATATTTCATATACTGGCGGTTTGGGTTTTTTCAAGATAGAAGAAGTTCTTTGGGCTCATACGAAGAGGCATTAACAATGTTCATGTCTCATTTTCATCTGAAATCTGGATGCCTATATTATATTAGAGTCATCTTCAATTTTCTATATTCGAAGAGCTGAGCCTCTGAACTAATCTTTGCGACTTCTTACTGATTCTATTTCGATTTCTATTTTTTCTTCTATTTCTATTCCATTTACGGGTTTCTAAATAGTCTTGAAGTAAAACATAGTCCGATGGAGTCAAACTCTATATCTTTTCTCTTCAAAAGACGGTCCTTTTAAACAGTAACTTAAATCATTTTATTCGTTATGAAACATAAAAAAAAAGAAAACTTAATAACTAAATTATTTCACATTCAGTTTACTTTAAATTCATTTACTTTTCAGTTAAACAGAATAAACAAAAAAAAGGTTATTCTTTGCAGAGAAACTTATGCACTATGAGGTGTTCATAAACGGGCGCTTCTTTCTCGGCTTTCGAATGGTACAAGCAAATCTCTGGCATTTTGCCACGTTCCCGCATAATTTTTGCATACAATATGCGTTCGGTAAGACATTTCTTTACGGCCGCCTTCACATCCTTCTCCCGGAGCCTCGGATTCGGTTTCAATCCAAACAACTTCATCTCGAAAGTTCGAAGCGGCCACGTCAGTAAATCCTTGGGACACTTCCGAACATGATTCTCGTCCACAAACTCTGTGTTGAGGAAATCAACGTAGAACACTTTGACCTGATGTTCGGTGGCGTTGTGTGAACGAATGACAGCCCGGTACCAATAGTTGTCCTTGGAGTATCTCGCCAAGCACGGAGTGTTCACTTCGAACTCCTTGAGCGGGGCGAGTTTCGAAGCGATGACTTGAATGCGTCTTGCGAGCTCAACTTGACGGTACTCGAGCTCCGACAGACACGGGAACACATGGAGAATGATTGGCGACCGAACATATGCCACCTCGCAGAGAAAGGATTTCACACTCGACGGCAACTGCGGGATTTTGAACGCCTCAATGCCACTGAAGTTCGATAGCAGAGAAGAGGTATCCTGCGGGTCGAAGTTATCGAAGTTCGATCCGGCGTCAGACTTTGGAACGGGCACGTTGTCGTCCGGGTGCCAGTAGTTTGACCGAAAAGTGAATTCCAGTTCAACCATGTCATCATCGTCGTCATTGTTGTTGCTGGCGTGGTCGTTGGTTATCATTTGTGAGTCCTCCGAGTCGATGTCCGTGATCGACTTGTAAAGCTTGTCGTTCTGCATTTTTTCAAATATCTGCTTGTACTCGTCGGGATTGAACATCGCGATGGACCTCTTTGTCGGGCTTAGCGGTGGTGATTGCTTGGCTTTGATTGGATCACAGGCGATATGCTTCATGAGTTCCTCCAGTTCGTCCTCGAAATTGATGACCTCTTCCTCGAGAACTGGCGGTGTTTCTACTGGCGCCAAAACTTTGGGATATTTAGAAATTTTCTTGGAAATCATAAGGGAAGCGCTGCCAGTGCCCGTAGCATACCCGTTCTCGATCAGATATGTTGCCAAATCAGTGCGGTCAAAACGGATGCTGCACTTTTTGATCTCTTTTTTCTCCTCGCCATTTGAAACGCGTATGGCGCAGAGTTTGCCCACAATCATGGCGTGAATGCGGTCAAGGACAGAGGTTGGAAAGCTAGGACGCCCATCTGTGGGCGTGATTCCGTCGATTCGGAAGCGAACCGCTTGAATCGGAATGTTGGGGAATGCAGTGACTTTGTGCAAATCCGACGGTTCGCAGATCTCAACGTTGCCGTAGTCTATGAAGCTTACATCGAATTTCTTGTCCGGGTACACGCGGAGTATGAGAGCTCTGTACAGCAAATCGTCTAAGTGGTAGCGTGCCAGGCAGGGCTGGCCAACGTACCATTTATCGTCGATGACATCTGATGCAGACCGGTTTAGGCCAACTTCTTGATTGATCTTGGCTCGCATCTTACCCAGAAGTTGGTGTTTTTCGGCATCGTGCAGGTACACGATAGCATCCGCATCGATGTACGTCGGGTATCCAGTGAACACGGTCTTTTCTATCCCCTCTGCCGGTAGCCACTCCGAGGCTGGCTCACTTTCCCCAATCGGATCGTCTACCTCAATAATAGATTCAGCTGTGCTATTTAAGTTCCTGTTCTCATTAATATCCAGCGGCAAAAGATTCTCCATGGTACTCTTAAAGTTCGTGTACCAATCCTGCAGACTCTGTTGGCCCTGTTCCAGCTCGGCCTGAATAAACTTGTCCATTTGCAGAGTAATGTCAATTTTCTCCACTAAGTGCGCTAAGCCGGCGCCGACCAGGGCTTTGTTTATGTTCGTGTATTTTGTGGTACACGGAGCTAGTGGGTCGTTGTTCTCCGTTGTGAGTCCCCAGAGCACAACTGGAATCGAGGAGCCCCTGAGGGATCCCTGTATTGTTGCACCGATTGCCTCGAAGGTTGTCAAGCTATGCGTGAACTCATCAATGGAAGAGTGTGACCAGGTTTCTATTCCGCCCGTCGGGTGAACGCACGCCAAGTGGCATAGGACCGCTGCATTGCAGACCCTGTCCAGCTGATCATTGATAGCAGTCAGCTGGTTTTTCTGGACACCTCGGACAATCAGTCCCTTGTCACGTAGAAATACAACATATGGCGCCATGGAATCGTCGCAGTCTATGTCCCGAATCACACCTCGATACCAATGGTTAGCAGCACTCTCATTAACACTGGTCAACACCATGCAGTGGTCGTTGATGTGCCAGTCCATGTCCTCATCAACCAAGTCTTCAAATTCTTGTCTTTTCGCTTGGGCAAGCTGCACTTCTTCTTGGAACTTTAATATTCCCGGAATGTGGTCGACAAGATGAAGGTAGAACTCACCCGGATCATTGACATGAATCACTTGAACGGGTGTGCGCTTCAGAGTTCGAACTGCTGCTGCTGTTGGTGTAAGCTCCTTAGCCTGGTTAACAGGAATGACAACTGGTGCTTCCATCTTGAATATGTTGCCGCGAACATGGTCCAGTACGGCAGTTGTTTCGCCAGTTGTCAAGGCGTGTTTGTATTTAACCAGCATCGAACCAACATTGACATCAAATTGCTTCTTCACGGCATTCAAAACAACTTGGCACCGAAATTGGTTAGTAGAGCGGACAACCAATTGTATGTTAGGATTCATAGTTATTCGCGTAAATTCGATGATTGAAGCCTCTGTCCATTCGTAGTTGTTCTCCTGTAACGGCTGGATATCGGCGATAGAGCATTCAATGGAGAATTCTGGAGTGATTATAAACCGTTCCTTGAGAACGTTCAACTGACGCCAGTTTACAGTCACTGATCGACCTTTGTCCACGAGGCGTACGACAATGGCATCTGTAAAAGATAAATAAAAAACGTTTAGAATTTTCAATGACAATACGCCATCCTATTCTCACCTGGACCCTTGATCTCGTCAACGCATCCTCTATACCACTTTCCCTCGACCAATAATGCGCAGCACATGTGCAGTTGGGCGCAGTAAATGGCACCATTTTGTTTCCCAGTGTACTCCTCATCCATTTCAGCATCTAATTTTGCGAGTTCCTCAAGTTGCATGTACTGAAACGAACGGAGACCGTGTTAGCTTTGCTCGATCGTGTATTTCTTCGCCATATGTACCTTGACGACAAAGAATTGTTGGGGAGTCTCGACGTGTGTGACTTTCACACGAACAAATTCACCAGCGTGCAGTACTTGTTTGGAGAGTCGGTATTTTATTTTCGACACTTGGGTTGGCTATGAAAACGTATTGTCATTGAAAATCTGCTACGGATTTCTTGTGAGCTTACCCTAAGTTGAGTCAATTTTTTATTTTTTTGAGGCATACCTATGGAGGTATCAACGCCTAGTCCGGTGTAAAGGAGTACTTCACGTATAGATATTGATTCGCCAGGATTCAAAGTGAATATCTCTACGTTCCAAGGAGATTTTGTGGTGTCTTGGATTATGACTTGAACTGATTTGCTAAGAAAAAAACAAAAAATGAACTGATATATTGATGTCTAATTTTTTTTCAATGAAAGGCAATTAACTACTAGATGCGTCTCATTTCATTCTGTACTTTTTTTTAACGGAAAACGACGCGAATGTAATTGAAACACAGACACTTTTTCAATTTATAGCTCTTCTTCTTTGTTAAACTTCAACAATTTTCCCAACAAGACTCACTTTTGAATAACTTCTTCCATTAATTGGCGGGCACCCTCAGTCCAGGTTCCATTGGCCGGTGCAATATCGGCTAGTTTGCAAGCAACAGCTCCAGCTCGAACGGATTTAACCTTGTCGGAAATTGTACGGAACCATTTTTTCGGAATATTTCCATAGACTCCGTAATCCAAAAGCCACACTTTGTAGGATAAAGATTCAACATCATTTGACCCTTTTCCCTTTTTAAGCTCTTCCTTGACAATCCCACGAATCCATACTCCGTCGATAGAGTAGAACACCATGTACATTTCCCCAACTTCAATCGATTCCATGAGCACATCGTTCAAGTCCATATCACCCAAGGACAAGCGAACTTCAGTGACTGCGTCCTCGTCTTGAACATAAAACTGCGCTGGGCTTATGATGCTCGTAATGCGACTGATGCGCTTGCTCTTGCCAATGGCCATTATTGAAGATGACGATGTCGACATGGTACTGGGTCGGCGATAATCTGCGTAGTCCATTCGTGTCAGCTCTGGACTCATTGCCTTTTCCGAGCTGAATTCAAATGAATGCTCCATGTCTCCGTACATTGGCATGATTCTGATGTTGATCTTTGGATCATGAATGACGACTTCGTAAGAATTTGTTATATCACAGCGGATCTCTTTTAGTTCCTTGAAGCTGAAAAAGAGAACAGATTTAGACAAGTCTTCGAAACACTCCGCTGTACTTACCAAAAAGGATTTTTTTCAATCTTAGATATTTCTACCTGGCAAGGAATTTGTTCCAACTGATTTGTTGCAACCTCGATTACGTTGTTTAAATGAACATTATGTGGTGGCTTATGAATAAATCCTTGCAGAGATGATCGCATGTTCTGGAAACATTCAAGAATTAATAAGCATACCAAATTGTGTGGAGTTTGACTTACGTTGAGTGTCATTTGAGCTTCAGAGAGCTTAGCAAAGGCTTCATGAATTGTTTTCTGTGATGAGCGGGCTGCTTTCTTGAACTCATCTAAAATTCGGCGTTCTTCCAGCTGCAGATGGTTATGGAGCTCCAAAAAGAAATCGTTTATGTCTAGTGTTGCTTTTGTGGCGAAGTCCTCTAGTTGATTCTCAACGCGGCGTGCCTCCTAAAATTGAAAAGGAGAATTTTGATCTGTAGTTTACTGAAGTTTGGGAAATGTATCGCAAATCAAAAAGATAATTTACTCAAAAAGAGTCTAGGGAAAGCGACTTTAATTAGGGTTTGTGCTTATTCAGATAAAGTGTGAATGCTTGACCGGTTTAAGCATACTTTTACTACAGGTATAGCCTGAAAGGTCAGTTGATTGGATTTACCACTCATTTAACCAAACCCATTTCACCAAAACTAACTTACAAGATGATAATGCCTTTTTCCCAACTTCCGGGCAACTTTGAAACGGCACTTTTGACTAAAAAGTTGAAAATGAAACCTATTTTATTTTAAAAGATCTATCAAATGATGTATCACTTAATTTGTTCCTAAAAAAAAAAAAATATTTCAAAAAATTAAATAGTAGTACTAACTTTCGTTAGTATACAATTTTTTTCAAATATTTTTCGGAATTTGTACTGTAATTGAAATAAATCTCTTACTGTAATTTCATTTGTTAGTCCTAATCTGGCTTACCAGTTACCAAAATTAAAGCTTAGCGTGACGGACGGCTAGACATTTTGGCACGAGTACGATAACTTTGGCGGAAAAAAGTGATAACGATATTTTGTAGAGAGGTGAAAACCAAGCATCAAGGGGTGGTCTATCTCGTCCCGTTTAGAAGGTAGAGACAATTTAAGAATATATCAAATGAAATGAAAAAAAAAAAGTATTAAAAAACAACGGCAACACCTACAACGAAGTACTATACAATTTTTAAAGCCAGAAATTTTTTTTTAAATTCTACATTTAACTTTCTTTTATTGTGTTAAAATGTTGTTTGCATACGAATTTTTCAAAAACTTAAAAATTCATATGCAAACTCAAAAAAAAAAGGTTTAAGTTAAGTTAGGTTGGTGGGCCGGCGGATATACCGTCTCACTTAGGTCCTTGTGGACCCCTTGTGTTACCGATTGGGGGTGGTAAGGTGTCCCCCTCCTCACTCGCGGTGTCCTATCCCAGTGCATCCTCGGTCCATTTGGTCCGGTTCAAATACCTGAAAAGATTCTTTAGAGGTAAAGAGTTTATCTCATTAAGGTCTTGGAAGAAGTAACGTCCTAATGTTCTGTGCCTCAGGTGACAAAGGCTGGGGCAGTGACAGAGGAAGTGTTGAGTATCTTCCCGCTCCTCCTCATCAGTACAGCCCCTGCAAATATTGTCACCGAGTAGTCCTATCTTAAATAAGTGGTCTTTGAGACTATTGTGACCCGTGATTACTCCCACCGCTCTTGCGAGAGACCTTTTGTCATGCAAGAGCAGCACTTTCGTTTTGGCGTAATCATATTCTTGCCACATAGTCCTTGTTGAAAAAAGGTTTAATTTTTTTTTAATTTTTAAATGTAGTGGTAAATTGACTTTCTGGGGTCGATGTGCATTTTATTTCTGAAGCGAACACAAAAAACCGAATGGCTTTATGTCTTCTAGTT
The DNA here is from genome assembly GCA_905187475.1 of Syritta pipiens. NCBI lineage: Eukaryota > Metazoa > Arthropoda > Insecta > Diptera > Syrphidae > Syritta > Syritta pipiens. The sequence goes on along the minus strand of LR994572.1, from coordinate 31,836,389 downwards.
TTTGAGAAAATTGAAAATCACTATTACTGTCAGGCATAAGGGAGTGGGTGGGCCACTGACTGGCTTAGAGGCTCGTTCCACTATGGGTATGTCAATAACTGCCAGGCAGGCGCCTGTGTAAATAAAGGCGTGAGTTCCAAGGTTTCTTTGAGGTAAATGCCAAAAAAATAAAACAAAAATTGTAATTTTCCATTTTCTCAAAAACTAGAAGAGATAAAACCATTGGGTTTTTTTTTCGATTCAGAAAAACCAATTCAGAACTCCACCTCCCAATTTTGAAAAAATAAAATAGTTCAAAATTTTTGTTCCCATTTTTTTCGTAAAAATTTTGAGTTTAGTTTACATGCGAATTTTTCAAAAAACCATGGACATGAATAATTCAACTTAAATGTACGATTAAAGAACAGGCTTTTAGCTTTCAAACCTCGTATAGTACTTCATTGTTAGTGTTGCTGTAGTTTTTAAAAGTTCCTTTTTTCATGCTAATTGATTTTTTCTAAAATTACCTCTATCTCCTAAACCGCGCGAGATAGCCAGTTTTACTATGTGGACCGCCCTCCACATAGTAAAACATGTTTCTTTTTGACACATCTACAAAAGCTCATCATACATTTCAGGCGCCAAAAATATCGTATTCTCTCCGACATTTTGATAATCTACGCCCCACCACCCGCTTTCTAATGACACCCATATCGAACATCAAAGTGGACAAAAGTTTTTTTTTTTTGGCCATTAGTATCAGTAAAAATTCTAAAATTAGCTAATTCTAAAAATAGCTCATGGTCCATTTCTTACATACATGCTTACATACACATCCAGTACAAATTTCATATCTTAATTCCAAAGGATTTAAAAGTTATAGGCAAATGGGTAAAGAGGATAGACAGACACTGAAGTGATTCAATAAGAATTTTGTTATTCCTTTGGAAGGAAAACCTAATAGGCTAAATACTAAACAAGGAACAATGTCCAAACGGTTTACGAAGATTGTAAGCTCCAGGCTTTTCATAAGATCCTCACACATATCAAGTGGGCTAAGAAAATTAAAAGCAGCCTTTCGCGACACATTGTAGTCCATTGCCAGCACGACTTTTTTGTAGCTCATAGAACTCGCGGCTGTGTCTTCTCCTCTATTTTCATTTTCAAATGTCAAATTGTATGACATCAAGTGCAAAACTGTAACAAGTCATTTCCCTTTCCGTCGAGATTCACCTATACGACCCCATTCATCGCTCTGAACCCCAATTCCAGACCAAACCATCGACATATGTAGATCCTCAAACTACTACAATCTAATTTATGATTCCCACCCCAAAACATCATAACATCAAAATGAAAACCCAGCCAAGAAGGTTCCTCTCACTTTTTACCCGATAAAACAAAATGATGACTTTGGCTGGTGGTTGATCATGATCACATCAACAGATGTTCACACTTTCAGAGAACAATAAATAAATATGAAAGCCATCAAATACCATCACGGAAGAATATACTTTAATTAACCGCAGTACAGAGTTCAGCTTACAGACAGAATAATCGCATACATTTTTCAAAATGCTAACTATATCCTTCAAGCTACATCATCGTGGTGAAAAGAAATCTTTCCCACGCATCCATGTCTTTGAGACTGCAACTCAATTAGCCGTTCCCAACACAAAAAGCCTATACTGCCGCAGAGACTCATGAGGAAATCACAGGGAATCAAGCATTGAACTAAAAGTAAACACCTGGCACATGGATGATTTTGTAAGATTGAATAGGCATTAACAGAAAAAAAAAATAAATAAATAAATGAGTGAATACCTCATGCTATTTACTCAGCTGTACTGAAGATACTGCTTACTGATGGTCATCGCCGTTGGCGTTGCACCGCATAGAGACTAGTCATGGATTCCATACCGTCTGACTAGCATGTAAACCTGAGGTAAACTTGTTCAATTGAAGTTGAAATGACACACAAAAAAAAGCAGCAGCAGTAAATATTTCTATTCGTCTTTTTTTCCTTTCGACCACATTGCCACAAAGATTATTAATTGAAGTGCGCGTGATGTAATTTGCCGGACTATTTGTTGTCAGAGTATCCATTTGTGGGTATTTATGATGAAGTAGGACGCGCGCACGCTTTTGATTGAATCCATAAAAAGAGAGGAATTTAGCGATTCAAAGATTTGGGTGACGACCCCCATTAAGTGATTTCGTATAAATATTTCTTTTTAAATTGATGGGTTTCAAAATTTTAGTAACGAGTCGAGAAATGAGCATTTAATTGAAGTTATTAGAGGGAATGAGATATGTGACTGACTGATTGTCGATTAAGTGAGGAATTCATTTGAGATTTGGTGAATAGCCGTTTACTGTTTGCGATGGTAAACATGATATGGATAATTTTTTTGTAGAGGCTGAAAATAAGGTTCAGTGGACTGCTCGGACGGAACTTGGGAAAATACCTACACTTGAAAATGTTAACAGTACGAAAGGGAATCAATAGATGCATTCATAAATCATGCATTGGCTCTACTTAGCATTGGATTGTTGGTTTGCTGCTAATTGGATATTTTCTGCTTTAAATAAAAGTTGAAATGTAAGTGGGGCTATAGAAGTCCAAGTGACAATCTAGAGTTCCAGTAGAAGCTGTAGAAGTTAAGGTAAAGATTCAGAAGTCCAGACGAGGCCGCAGAAGTCCAAATGAAGGTGTAAAAGTTCAAGTAAAGGTGTAGAAGTCCAAATGAAGCTGTAGAAGGTCCAAGAGAAGATGTTCAAGTCTAAATGAAGCTGTAAAAGTCCAAATGAAGCAGTAAAAGGTTCAAAAGAGATTTTCCAAATCCAAATGAAGTTGTAGAAGTCCAAATGGAGCTGTAGAAGGTCGAAGTGAAGTGAACTATTTTGTGTGGTTATAAAAGAGAGTATATGTTGGCACCATCTTAGGCCATTTCTCTTTTTGCGGATATTACATAATGTTATGGGCGCCGTTAGCTCGATCGGTTAGTGCGTCGGACTGTTGAGCAAGAGTACCCGGGTTCGAATCCAGCTCGGGAAACAAAAGCACCACAAACATTTTACATAGCCCCACCTCTAGCGAACGACTGACGATCCTCCTGGAGTACTTCTGTCATGAAAAGCTTTCGCAATTCCCACATGTGTCAAAATTATAATGCGCACAACACAGTGAAGGCGCGAAAAGTTAGGCTCTGGCTCTCAACGGGCTGTTATGAAGTCCGATAAGATGAGTTTTGTCGCTTTCACTTTCCGATTGTTATGTCCCTTATCGAAAAATGACGGTAGCGTGTTTTATTGATTCTAATTGTCATTAGCGAGATTTGAAAGCTGATAAGACTTTTACCAGCAAAGCAATTCCAGATTATTAAGACTTTCACAACTACGGTGATGGGATGAACGTTTGGCCGTCCAATTCTGCCTCACTTGTGAGAAATAGGTGACTAAGCTTCAGACCCACATTTGCTTTGAGGTGTGGAAATCGGTACAGTTTGCCACGTTCGTGAGATTGACGTGCTCTACATAGCTGTCATGTCTTAAATCAGAGCATCGTTATCCAGGCGACTTCCAAGCGTCGTGAATCTAAGAAACTAGAGGGTGAGCACCGAGCTGAGACTCATCACCACACCGCAATCGTCTCAAGTACCAGAAAGTAAAAGTAAAACGACGTCGCGGCAGCAAAATAACGAACGTAAGCGTTTTCAATTACCGTCTCTATATCGCCGTTTGTTTCGCTCAATTTAGTGTCTCAGACTTCTTCGGTGCAGCAGCAGCAGATGCAGTAACACGCTGCACACATCATTAAACGAAAGGCTTGGATAACCGCGTGCTGATTTTACTTTAGATCAACTCCACGACACACAGCCTCCCACATGAAATGAGACTGAATGTGCTCCCTTTTTGCCGTGTGTATTGAATCATTTCACGCTACCGCCGTCGGATGTGATAAATAACAATCGAATCTCTACAATCCCCTGTTCGTAATTTCCTCTTCAAACTGAATCACTGAGACTCCTTGACATCGTCGTCGCCCAACTCACTTCACATTCACTTCTTTGCCGCTGCGCTTGAATTTCTGCCAACCAGACGCAGTTAGCTCGTGTAGGTTCTTATTTCGCCATCAGTTCCAACGAAATATAAACACGAACTATCGATTAAGACCTCGTTTCTGTGTTCCCAATGTCCCCATTTCTCACACTGAGGTGCAATGAAGAGCGCCTCAGCTTTCTTTGTAGAGCAACCAGATTCAAAATGTCACAGAATCGCTAAAAAGTCACCCGGAATGGTTGAATCTAGTTTGTCTTGGTGTTGTCTACAAGCGTCAGCGTATTGGCAATTACATTGGGGGATCGGATTCATATCGGGGGCTAGTCTAGGAGGCCAGGCAAACCGATTGGGAGAAAAAGTTCAAATGGGATATGACTCAGTCTAGACTCTTGAGACACAACATTTTGTCGACAACACGACACGGCTGCCGTGTATGACGACAATCACGGGCATTCACATTCGAGCGTTAACATAGGTGTACTTATGGATACAGATACAGATACTCCTCCGGTCAAACGAGCGACACACTCAACATACGGATTGTTATTGAACTGTTTCACGTTGTCCGCGGTTTATTTGCAATAAAAAAGAGACCGGGCATATCATCATCTTTCAATTCATTGAATCTGGTTGCGCATTTAATTTGTTCACTCTGCGGTGAAACATTTGTAAACGGGGGAATCGCGTGTGAAAAGTGGATTTGCTGAGTTCGTATAGAAATGTGGGGCTGGCTGATAGTAGTTTGGTAGTTTATGGTTTAGTTTAATTTGCAGAACTATTTTAAAATATATTCACTTAAACATTCAATTCTTTTTCGGATTAGAAAGGGCGATTCGTTCGCCAATCGATGGTCCATGGAATTCGGATTTGGGCCAAATCTTTTCTCTTATTGAGAAACAGAAATCGGGCCACGTTTGGTAAGACGATATCGTTCAGAAATTTTGTTCCATTTTTTAAGAGGCTCGTTTGTATAGGAAACAGAGCTGATACCGGATTTAAAAATAAGGACTCGTTAAGGAACAGGACATCTTGAGAAATAAAAATTGGGCCATATAGTCAACAATTTAACGGCAAACAAGAGTTTGGAACTTGTATTTAGAAACATAATATGAAACAAAAATTGAACCACAATTTTGACGGCGCTCTCTTCGAAAAATAGAAATCAGAAAAAGTTCTCGCCGGAACAGAAATTGGAGTTCCCATTGAAACAATGGATAGTAGCAGCTTTAAAAAAACAAAATGGAAACAGAAATTGTGCCATAGTTTTAGAAAAACCCTGTTAAGAAACAAATACCGGTTAAATTTTTTTTGAAACTCTCGTTGAATACTACTGCAGCATTTCGAAATTCTGTTTGTTTCCTGCGGAGAAACATGGATCACCAACTAGCACCGTGAACATCACTCTTATCACCCGAAGTGCGAGATCAAGACTGAGTCACACACCAATTAGTCGAATAGGATGTAAGCCACAGATCATCGCAGCAAATGATTAAACTGATAGATGACTGTCAATCAGACAGCACCTAAGCTAATTTATTCACAGCTTTAACTTTAACCTTACCCACCTCACACAATTTGTCATTGCGCACACGATGTTGCGAAGACCTCTAAGCAACCAACCAACCACCGATCCACCATTTAAATTAATTGAAAGCGGATATCGAAAGCCATCCACAGAGACGACCTTTCGCGCCGTCTCCACCAGCAACTCTAAGCATAAATCAACCACCAACAGACTAGGTCCCAACAAACAACTCACTTTTCCGTTCGCATCTAACAAATGCAACAACATTTGGTGTGAGAAAAAAAAAAAAGAATCAAAGAGCTCCACAAGAAACGAATCTAATTTATTGCTTGCCTGTTAATTTAATTTAAACGCTGCGTCGAGCACCGCGTTCACCTCAGACAAGCTGAGAGTTGATGGTCTCGGAGCGTCGACAGCCCTGCGTGGCAAGTTGCAAATGATAGCTGCTGTCTGCCTACGACTACGCATGGAAGCGGATCTATACACCAATTTGTTGTGTTGACATGCTCTATGGAATCAGCTGTTTCGCAAGTAGCTGGGATTTGTTTACCCTACGCAGTGATTGACTCCGAACCGAACCGATTGTTGCTAATTATTCGGTTACTTTGGCATGGTAAGCCATCGATTTGAGACCACTCCCAAATGGGTTGGTTACGTAGTGGTATTTAGTCTGGCTCTGGGGCTTTGACCTACTTCACCCAGCTGAAAAGAAGAAACAAAACAAAAATATTTATAAACAAATCTATGACTAGAGCTATAATTATCTCAATTAAGACACAACGTATCGAGCATCTGTTGCTGGTATTAATCATTTTGGTGCAATTAAGTCCGAGAAGATACTCGGGGACTAGGCCACTGGTGATTGGCGTACAACGAACGCATTCACTCATCGCGGACTCGACTATGCGTCGAGTGCAAAGACACTCATCGATGCTCTGGATCTATAATTATAAATACAAGGTCATTACAACGACGGTAAGTGCTGTTGGCTTCAGCGGCCGGATGGTCAGTTGTCGGTTGTTGAAGTTCGCGTGTGAAGCCACAAGAGATCGCGAGGCATGTTCTTTCTCTTCTCTAATCGCTGATGAATATATGACGAAGGGAATCCGCAATCGGGGTACAAGGAGATCACATTGCCATGGGAATATGGTTAATTACACATCTGAATGGGTTACTTCTAGATGAATAGATTGAATAGATTGGAACGCGTCGTTGTCGGACTTGGGAGTGCTGGTGACCGAGTTATGCAAGCGTAAGCTATGGTTGGACGAAATTGCGACAGTGCAGGATGAATGATTTGAGTTGTAATCTGATGTTGCAATCGGGATTCGAGTTGGGACAAAATAATTTGAATCAATACGAAATCGTAAAGTTTTGGATCCATTGATGTTGGCGTCTTGAATGGTAAGATCGATGCAGACCGCAATCGAGAACGAACTTTTTATGGAACAGGAGGCAAGGCGTGTTAGTGTTACGCGTTTTTTAAAGGAAGATCACAGTTTGAATCAATCTTAAAGTTGACAACGCAAGTTTTTAGTTGAGTTAAGATAGATTTTGGGGTAATTCTATCATAGAATAAATCTCATTCTAGGGTTTTCCGACGTACGATTTTGGGGTAATATAATCATGGAATAAAGCTCAAACTAGCGTTTTGCGATGTACCACTTTCGGGTAATTTTATTATGGAATAAAGCTTAAATTGGCATTTTGCTAGTTATATCCGATTCTACTTTAATTTTAAAACCATAAAAGACTCAAGTATCTTTAAATTGCCATCTCTTTAAGCCCACGATCTTATGTATTTTATTTTTAAACTGTACCAATAACGACCTTTAATAACAATTTTGCGTGCGTTCGAGTTAATAAAAGGCAGTAATTATAACTCGATAAAATTTTAATAACCGACTTTAATGTGTGATCTTAGCTTCCTTAATGCTTGACGCATAAAAATTTGCATTAGTTGCTATTACCTATTGCGAAGAGATGAATATTGATCTGCCTGTAAAACTACATAGTGCACTCGAGGTTATGAACAGAGCCAACACAAAGATCTGAGTCTGACCTTATCAAAGATAGACTACGTCTGCGATTATTAAAATGGTATGAACCAAAGAAAAGCTTCAATTGGGTCGGTCGGTCGGTGTAATATTGGAAATTCGATTTTAAGCGATTGGAAGGTACTTATTGTTGAAGGCTTAAAACGTAAGTGTACGTCTATTTGTAAATTTAGACTTTAACAACGTAGGATCACGACACTAGTGGTAGGCTACTTAATCACTTTTCTTCATGTATTATAAATACCGTTAGGAATTTTCTTTATGGGAATATTCAGATATAAGCACATGTCCTTCATATGTATCTCTTCAAAATTTACGCAAGTACTGCATTAGTCAGCGCACATTTGCAAAAGTGGTGATATCTAGTTTTTGTTTTTTTAGTAGTGAGCATTTACATTTTATTTAATTGATGTTAATATGTCTTTGGAAATTAACATTTTGATGAATTTGTATTGTTTCAAAAAAGATAAGGCATGGATTTAGTGGGTCAAAGATTACAATCTAATAATATGAGTGTAAATTATGAAAAGACCGACTAATAGCACCCAATTTCAATTTACGAGGCCGAGCACCAAACAAATGCAATTTTAGTGCTCGGACAGGTACTAAAATTAGCGACTTACACATATCCCCACAGAAAATAGTCAAGCCGCTTTAATTGCACGGTCTTGGACGGCATTTCACGGGTCCGTAACGTGAACCTATGTGCTTACCTAACGTTTTCTTCAATAAATCAATTGTGGCATGAGCTGTGTGACATGTTGCACCCTCTTGTTGAAATCACTGTCCCTGCGCATTATGGTTGTTAAATTGATGAACGAAAAAGTTAGTAATCATGGCTCTTTAACGGTCACCATTGACTGTAACGTTCTGGCAAGCATCGTTTCTTAAAGAAACACGGAACAATTATTCCACAAACCTATAAAGCACGCCAAACGCCTGTAACGACTTGGTTTTCTTTATTTTTAAAACAAAATGCTGTACTTGCTTCAAACGAAGTTAAAGGAATAGGTAAGCAAAGCCAGACCCCAGAGGAATCCATACGAATGCGGTTCTTCAGGACACGAAGATATGATGCGAGATTTATCTCCGATACTAATTGTTTTGATACTAACTGACACAGCACAGTCATTAGTGTGTTTTATGATTTTTTTTATTCCATGCTAATAAAATTGAAAAAAATATTAATTATTAAGTGTTTTACCGTAGAGCAAACATTTAAATAGTCATTGAATATGTTTTTTTTCATTGATTGATTGGACCTGGTCGGCTTTTATGGCCGACCAGTAAAATTTGGTAGCCGACTAGCGCAATATGAGTCTTTTCATTAACTTCGTAGTTTCTAGAAAACAGTGGATGTTTTATTAAAAATTCTACTTTTTAATTGTTTTGACTTCCAATAATTTTTTTTAAAACGTTTTTCATATCAATATGATCTACTCAAATATGATTAGTGCCACTACTCTTGATTTGAAAGCCCTTGAGATTGAAAACTGGGACTTTCAGTGAAATTTTGACGAAATCTGATAAGTTTTGACTTTACTTGCGAAATCTTTTGCGATTCAGAAGAATTGAAAAATTGAATTTGAATTGAAATTGAAATTCAAGAAAACTATTCGTTCCACTTTCCTACAGATAGTCTAGAGAGTTTCCATGACATTCAAATTAGCTCACAGGAGACTCTATAATATCTCTTAAGCGTTCTTAAGAACAAGCGGAAGTAGTTTCAACTATGAATTTCTGCGCCTGCAATCTGCTTCCATGAAAGTTGTCACTTGTCTGATTTTTTTACGATGCAGAGATGTAAATCATCAAGATTTTCAACGTTTTTATTAGCTGCAGCATTTACATTTGGTAAGCTTCCATTTAATTTCTTTGATGGTGATAAGTTTGGACTTCTGTCTGAATTGTGAAGACTTACTTGAGATCAAGTGGGCTACACTGAATCTGCATTTGTACATTTAACTGTCTTAAATTTCTTGTAAAAATGCAGCATATTTTTTCCCTCATCAAAATGTGCGCAAAACTTTTGTGCAAAGCCTATTTCATTCACTATTCCCTCGAGGGATTCTTTAGCCTAGAACATAATTGGTTCGAAGTCTTCGAAGAATCAGATATAAATAAAACCGTGCAGAGTTCATTCCAATAAAATTAAATCATACGAACGACACGACGCACAATGAAACTTGATACAAAACGGGCGAAACCATCACTTCAATTGAAGCGAAGATCTCTCGTCGTTGGTGGACGGGGTTCCATTAAATAAAATAAAATGAAAAGAAAAAAACACTAGCAGAAGTCCAAGAGCTAACTTGTTTTCTTGTATCCATGTCCATCCATGAAAGGGAACGCGATTCGAATCACGTCACTGATGCAATCTTAGGCTTTGGATTAGCTTTTTGTTGTGAATGAATCAGTGGCTGTTGTATTGCAACAGACGGATGAGATGTACAGCAAAGTAAATGTGGCTTAAGTCACAAGCAGGAGGATGCCATTGGGACTCTTTTTAGACTTTAATGGAAGTTTATGAAAAGATTTGAAGAGCTGGAGATGTGAGGATAATGAGTCAGGAGCTAGTTTATCTCTCAGAATAGAACTAAATCAAATTGGAAAAGTCGGGTCCTGGATTTGGCAATGAAATATTGCTCACGACTTCCAAGGCGCGTCTTAGATGCGATCCCATCAGGAAGGCGACCGCTTGTCAGATCCAGAATGAGATGGTTGGACCAAGTTCGTAATCTCATCTGGCTACGGTTGGGCATACCTCCTGATGAGTTAGAGACGGCGGCGGACGATCGGGCTGCCTGCAGATCTCTTCTGCGTGCATTGCCGCAACCGTACAGAAGATAATGATGATGATGTTGCCAGTTTCAGGATACCAGTTTAGAAAAAGAACGTGTTCAGCCCTTCTACTTAAGAGCGATGAAGCCAAAGAGATGAACAAACTTTTCCCTCAAACGTTGAAAATATTAAAAAGTTGTTTTTAATTTTCAGTTTTTAAACAAGACTCACTTTCTCTCGAACAGAGGAGATAATCTATGGCTGCCACAAGAACGATACATTATTCATCTATACATCAAATTACCACAACACCTCTTTGTTCAATTTAATTTATTTTTAGTTTTCATTGATAAAACTCAGTGACAACAATTATAATAAAATTATGAACCCACAATTCGAATTGGAGACGAATCAGGAAGCCTTCAGACCTGTTTTGTAGAGTAATTAAGATGCCACCATGAAGATCATTATCTTATGACGATTGTAATAGAAGCGGAAGATGATTGCTTTTCCTACTAAGAGCCATTGAAGCATTAACTGAGAAATCGAGACATCATGCTCAGATGAGGAAGTGATCAACGTTCAAGAACATGTCTTACGTTAGCAGTGCGATTAAATTCTGGTCGTTTAGTTCTTACGCGCTAAAATTCAAGGTGACAAAAATTTCGCAAGTGCCTTCATGTTTTTAACTGTTTTGGCAGGTGACTTTATACTCCTAAAACGAACTAAGTAAAAGTACACTTGGAGGGATAGATTGTTTTCCAAAGTAAAATTGATTGATTTTTCTTAAGCCGCAAGATTACAGATTTTAAGGCATTCATATATTATGTTGTCAAATATCTCAATTCCGCCTTTTTGTCTTTTGAATTTTCCGGCTATGTACAAAGCGCTACAGAGCTCGTATCCAAACTAATCATGCATAGCGCCGTTTTGTAGGCTTTCAAATGATGTATTGCCAGATACGAGCTCTGTAGCGCTTTGTACATAGCCGGAAAATTCAAAAGACAAAAAGGCGGAAGGGAGATATTTGACAACCTAATATAAAAGGGAATGTTAAAAACGCCAAGTTAATGCCTAAGACTCTGGCAGCGTCCCTTCGAGAAGAGGTGAACTTCGCTAATTTTTGCAACTAACTCTCTTTTGTTGTTCTTGTTGAAATTTAAAGTATTTTCACTTTCACTAATGCGTTTGATCCTTCATCGCCGATGACTGAGGATCAATTGATGTGTGCGGATTTGTGCGACATGTGTAGCGAAAGGCGACGCTGAAATGTGCCACACAGCGCGAAGTGTACGGAGCCTATTGCACTAAAACTAGGCGGAAGATATGGTTTGAGTTGTTGGTTGTATTTATTTATTGCTCGGTTCGCAGTCCTGCACATGATGATTACTATTTATTATCTGGAAGGGAGTTGTGAACTCTCACCCGTGGACCTATTTTTTCGACAATATACAGTCAGAGGCAAAAGAAAGTGTACATCCACGTTTCGAGCATTTAAAGACTCATAAAATATGTTCTCCGACGCATTTGTGGTCTTTGTCAAGCTGATTTCGGCTTCTACTTTGCCGAGTTTTTCATTCAAAATTTGAAAAAAAGAGAGTTTGAGAAGAAGATTAAATTTATTTTACTCTTTTATTTGCAAGGGATCGAGTTAAATCTTTATGCCAAAGTCCCAAATAACGTCTCCGTCAATTCTTTGAATAACAAAGAAATTCGGTTCCAAAGTAAGATTTTATATTTAAAGTCTACACCAGTAAAAGGCTGCAGAAATCGCCTGTTTTGGTCAAAAATTTAACGAAACCGAAAGTAAGACAATTTCAAGTCGCGCTGAAGGACTCTTTGTGATATGGCCTTTTTTTATTTACGTTCTGCTACTTTTCACTATACCAGAAAAAGGTAATTTTTATAAAAGCTTAAACCTTCCACTCAAAATTCAATCATCTCCCTCCTCACTGAAACGAAAGAGTGGGCCAGCAAACTGAATTTTTTTTTTCATTCGACTTCAAAATGGTTTCGTGCTGACTGCATTTAAGAAGATTTTCATTCCTACAACCGCCAACAGTCTAAAGATTCTCCCGGATTCACTTCACCAGCCCCACCACCAGCGCCAGCGACACAGCAGCACCCAACTCACCCAACGGCAGCACCAGCAGAAATCATCAACATGCAATGTTTACAACTTTCAAGTTTTACGTTGATTGTACTTTTTTTTTGGTTTTGGTTTTTTGCTGGTTGCTGCTTTTTTTCGTATTCTTTCTAGTTATGCACGTCTACAGAGCAAGCAGCAGGCCCAGCTGAGAGAAGGAGATTGCCAGCGACTACGACGACGACGACTCTATGGGCACCGTGTCTGTGTTGCCCCATAGAAAACTTGAGCTGCCTCCGAAGTTTTCATCGCTGTGAATTTTGTATCAGTTCGCATTTGGAAGTCACGCGGATTTGTACTTAATTCTCTGTCTTCGCTGTGCTGTTGAGCAACTAGTTTCGTCGTCGTTGAGTTGCCGTTTACTTTTCTTCTTTTTTTGTTTGCTCAAACTGTTATACTCTTCCTCCACTCCTTTTGGAAGCTTTCCTTGATCGTCGTGACATGCAAATTGAAAAACCACCAACCACAAAAGAAAAATAACTTAACGAAAGCGAAAACGAAATCGATCGTCCGGGCCAAGAGTGAAATTTTCAAATTAATGTTTATCGGTGCCTATTTTTTCATTTGATTCCCAGCACGGCCATAGATCGAACTCGGTGGAGGTGGAGAAGGCGCACCAGAGTAGTTGGCTTAAATCAAGATCGGGTCTCACAGATATTGCGTGAAGCATTTGGGCTAATAGACGATCGGTCCGGTTGTGAGGCGAGTTTTGCGTCTTTTTTTTCTTTTTGCATACACACTCCAACAAAACACCTTCAAATCAAATTACACGCCGTTGAACCAAACCAACGCAGTGAAAAACCAAAACCAAAAAAAAAAAGCTGGAAAACGTATGGGAACATATTTCTTTTTGGCCGTTTTTTCTGCAGCAACTCACGTGAATGTTGCAACATAATAAACACACAGCGTGTTAGTGCGTAGAATTTGCCGTCATCGGTCGTGTCGTGTGGTGGCCCGTGTGTACATTTTCGCGTCTATCTCTTTCTCTGCTCGCTTTTTATTTTTCGTCTAAATTTATATAAATTACTTGTTAGAGGTTTTTTTTTTTTGTGTGTGTTGTCCGCTCGCGCGCAAATTGCAATTAAAAATCAGTTCGCATGATTCATGTAGAGCTCGTCGTCTGGATCGTGTTGGAAATTTAAGACAATCCCACAGCGCGGCTGAGGTGCTAGAGTTGTTTTTGTGTGTGTATGTGTTTTTGGCTTAGGAGGGTTTGAGAAGACGCAAACAGAGTAAAAGGAATTCAAAATGTTGCGAAGGATATCGTTTTTGGTGGTGATCATATTTGGATATTTGCTGATAACAGGTTTGTGTTGATATTTTTCGTTGTTTGTATCTTGTGGAGGCATTTTTTAGTCCATTTTAGGCGGACAGGGGTGTGTTATGTCATGAGGAAGTCCATTTTTTTAAACAAAGTTTTTGTTTTCAGAAGCTCCTTGCGCACTGTTTAAAAATTGTATAATTCTGTGAAGTAATCATTGAAATTCTTGTGGCAAAGTAGAAAGGGCGTTCAAAAAACTATCTGCCAGAGCTTGTTTGTTTTACTTCATGTTAGTGTTTGATATATTATATAATATTTAATCAAGCTTTTGGACTAAAAAAATAATAAAAGTTTTGGGTTTTGGGTGAGGCATCAATGAACTGAAACTTTTTTTTTTTTGAAAGTTGCTTGTTTAGAATTTAACCCTACACTGTACAAAAAAAAAAACATTTTCTTATATTATTTATGGCTTCAAATACCGGAAAAAATAATAAAAAAACACTAGCCTACGTAAACTCCTTCCTTTCAAAATATATGAAGCAGATCATCTACAAAACTAGACAGAGCAAAATTGTGATCTATGGTTTATGAAAGTAATTTAAATTGAGTTGTATCAGATCTGCTACACAGCGCAGTGTTGGGTTACGTTTTTTTTTAACCGGAGATTGAGTGTTGTCCTACATTTGGACAAGAAAACAGTTTGATCTTCTAATGAAAATGGTGCGAGTGGTGACGCGTTCTATAACAAAATCAAGTCCTCATATCTTTTTAAATTTCCAATTTTTAGAGTCCCTTGCAGACAATTATAAAGGCCCATTAATGTTATCAAAGCCTGGATAGATAGACCGATAGTTTGTTTTTGCTTAAAAGAACATAATCTGGGGTTTCCCATTTTATTTTATATTTATTATATTTATTTCGTATTTTTTCGGGCTATTTTCTTACATTGAGAAGATTATAAATTAAATGAAAGATTAAAAGACAACAATTTACCAAAAATTCAGTGTTTTAGAAATTAAGAATACTGAATTTATAACAAAATGATGTAAGAGGAAGGATAACGCAAAGAGAAAACCCCCATTTAAAGCAAAGAATCATCATCATCTTCTTGACCGCGTGTTCCACTAATGGGTTCGCGGGTGCAATGCACGCAGAAGAGACCTTTAGACAACCCGATCCTCCGCCGCTGACTAAAACTCATCACGAGGTATGTTGAAACTGAACTTTGGACCAGGCATCTACTCCTGGGTCTGTCGAAAGGTCGCCACCCTGACGGGATCCCATTCAAGGGCCACCTCGGAAGTCTGAATGGTGACATTCGTTCCATGTGACCAAACCATCCAAGTATAATCCTTTCCATTCGGAAAAGTTGCTGTTCAACATTGAGCTCCCCACGCACCGTTGTGTTGGTCACCCTATTTCGGCGAGTCACTCCCACAACAGCACGCAGAAACCTCATCTTGACATAAAGTAAAGAATATTCAACAACATTTATGAAAGGAAAGAAAATTACTGAAAATATTTAGACAGATGCGTATTTTATTGTGAAACGACAATTTCGTACCTTCCTCTGACAACAACTTAATTTTAGTCACAGGAAGTAGAGCAGGAACATCAAAATTAAACTTGAATTTTAAGCCGAAAAGAAATATCGCTGCTTCAAAGTTATTGGGCTTGAATTATATTTTCTTTTCATTTCAAACATAATGTATACCTATATTCAAACTATAATTTATAGCTACAAACATTTCAAACTATGAAGATACAGATATTTGTTAGCCCTGAGTCTAGCTACAGTGCTCCATAAATGTCTGTGTACAAAAGAGAAATTCGAGAAAAAAGGGCGTTTATTTGCAAATCATATTTGACGTTACTCTTGTTGCCGTTGTAAACAGCTCTTAATCTAGCATTTGTTTGATAGCTCGTTTATTTCTTGCAGAGAGCTTGAGCCGCACAACAATCTACATTTTGAAATAATCTATGATTGTCCACTAGGGAAGCTTTAAAAAAAACCGAAGGATCTCTCCACCTTGGCAGAGACAAGAGGAGTCCAGTTAAAAGACGTCACATCGTCGATTGAATATTGACCGAAGGATAAACACCTTCTAAGGGAGAAGAAATCCGCATCAACATACGCGTTTTGAGGTTACCATATTTTGCTTTCGGTTTGAAAAAAATTTAAGAGTTTGAATTTGTTCTGCAGTTTCGGAATGAGTTCAGTGGCCTTATTATCGTCTTTTGTTTGGCTAAACGTTTTTTAGAAGTTTATAACTTCGAACACAATGTCTACGAATATTTTTGACTTGGCATATGACCAACACTAGTTTCTACAAATATTAACTTAGTCAGTTAATAATTTTGGAAACAATTACATGTCTTTTATTACAAACAAATGCTATACTCGCTTTTTTTTAAAGACTTTGTAGAGTGTGAAAGAGTAAACATTAAGGGTTCACTTTCTTCGCACGCAGGACACATTTCTTTTTTTTCGTGTTTAAGCGAAAAGTTGAAAAATTTCGCTCACACAAATGCTAATTTTTTATACCAAATAAACTAAAGGTTATGTTGTTCAATGCTCAAATTTAACCGCTGGTATTTGAGGTAATTCAAATTGACATTCTTCTCAAATTAGATTCTAAATTGTTTCAATACCATTTTTGCTTAACCTTAGTTGTTAAATTCTTTTAGTTTTTTCTGTGGCAACAATTCATCGCACAAATGACGGCAAATTAAAATCTTGCGTAAGCTAATAGGCACCTTTAATAAAGAATTTCATTGGATGGGAAGAATTTTTACATTTTGTTTTCACATTAGTGCTGTAGCTCTTTCAGCAATAAAGAATTGAGCAATGGCTACGCCCCAAATGTTGTAAAAGTTAATCGTTTTTTCTCACTTTTTGTAATTTAACTGGCTTCACTTTGAATTAAGAGATACACGGCTACGGTTTACTTCTTGCTCATGCCACGAACACTTTTTTAAGACTGACTGTGAACGTAGGAAAAAGTCAAAACAATTAAATACTTCATAAAACTAACAACTCCACCTCCAAGTTCTTAATGTACACCCCACTGCCGAAGTCAAAACAATGTAATTAAATCTTTAAAAAGCCCCGGGTAAAGTGTTAAATCACCATACTATCAAATGTAATTTTTATATGATATCCCAGCTTCCAACTGTAATTTCAACTTTTATGCATCAGATTTGAGTTAGCCATCTTGATATCACCTCAAGCCCTCCAGTCCAGTCTTACATCCACCTGTACCAGATCCACCACCCTCGTGATCAATTTAAATGAAAAAATCATAAAAGCCAAGAAATATAGACTATCAAACTGGTAGACCCGAATAAAAAATGTGAATCGAGCAAAATACAAAAAAAAAAACTTATCTCAAACTGTACCTCAAAGATCTGCCTTCTTTAACTTGAATCCAGCCCGGTGTCTCGGTAATTTTTCTTATTTTAAATCTATAATTTTCGATCAGGTCAGTTCGTGGTGCAGGTTCAACGGCAGAGACCAAAGCAAAAAAAAAAAAACCCAAACTCAAATGATCACTAGCGTCGAATTCCAAAGATAAGACAACTTTTTTTGGTTCTGCACCGCCTCGAGTAGACCTGTCTGTGGGTCGGTCCATTTCACTCGACAATTTTTGCAGGTGTGGTCAGTATTTGTTTTGTTTTTCACTTTGCTTTTTCGCATTTGAATGGATTTATTGTCTTTTTTTTTTTTTTTTTGTATCGATGTGCGTCGGGGAATATCGGCGAGATCAGTTTTCGTGGCTCGCCTTGGGAGATGTTTAGACGGGTCACGAGGGGAGCTGAGACAAGCACAAATCGTGATCAGTTCTCAGGGGAGTGGAGAAAATTCAAATCAGCTGTGGGGGCAGCTTGAAAAGCGACGGGTATTAACGCGTTTTTAAGTCTATCAGATCATTTACACGCACAATAGTTAGGGGCTAATGGACAACATGAAAGAAGCTTAGGCTGAGAGTCATTGACCTCAATTCACAGGGTTTGTGACGTGTAAGATGGAAACCATAGAAGAAGCTCGGATACAAAAATGTCGTGTAAAAAGATCAGCAAATGACACATAAGCTTTCGCAGATGAGTTCTTGAGACTACAAGAAGGAGAAAAGCTTCTACGGTTTTCGGAAATTTCGTCAAAAATTTCGTGTAACATGTTTGCAATGATTGTGAACAAAGGAATTTTGTCCGCGAGGGCAAGAAAACTGTAAAGACGTGGAGGATATGTGGATAAACATGTTTAACAATGTTAAAAGACGCAGGTAGGTATTCTATCTTGCCGTTTCAATGGAGATCTTCAAGCTTACCCGCCTAATTTCAGATCTGTGTTACACAAACCTAAGCGAACTGAGTGCTTCCGAATATCAATATTCATTAATCTTACCAAACCTTTCCAAATTTATTCGAGGGCTGCAAAATACAAGTCTTCCCCAAAATATGGGGTCGCCTCTTAGCCGATAGAGTCACATTCCAGAGCCATTCAGCCGTAGAATGCTGCTCAAACACCTGGGAGCATTTTGGAAATGTTCACAACTGCTCTGGACACGGGTTCCTTTTAGGAAAACTTTGCATAAATAGAGAATGCGACTACTTCTGTTGTTTAAATTTTCATCTGTGGATTTCATTTGCGGATTACTGGGTTTGGAAAAAAAGGCATGTCCTTGGAAAGATTTGTGTTCATTTTTACGTGGGTTGGTGGAACAGTCTTGCCAGTTTCTGTTTACTCTTATATTATATATCATTTTTTTGCATGCTTTCTTTGTTTCATTGCTATTTTGGTATATTTCAACGATCAATAAAAGTCCTGTGATTGACCAACAGTCGGCTGTTCTCCGTTCAGAAATACGTCTAGAACCGTCTGACAGCTGTCGTTACTCACGCTGATAATTTTTTTTTATTGAAATCGGTGTTTTATTTATTTATTATGTATTATCAAGTTCCTGATAATTGATAGCAAATGTAACAGCCTAGCTGCAAGGAGTATTGGCTTGGAAAATTGTTAGTTAAGTGTAATATGAGTATTAATTGTGGCAAAGATTTGCGGGTTTAAAATCATTCAGTTTTTTTCTTTCGGTTAATTTATTTGACATTGACATTGTTAGAAGGTTAGATTTTTGAATGGAGGGTAGTTTGTGACAATTTTTTGATTGAGTTTCAAACCTTAAGGTGTCAAAAAGTCAAAATCAGTCGGGTATAAATTACCTCATTCAAAGACATTGTCAATGATTTTTTTCCTATCCAGTAAGACAAGCTGAAAATTACAGAGTAGAGTACTATGCAACAAGTAACATCCTTCAGTAAAGAAAATCTTCAGCACAAAGTCCACTTTTCTCCGAGCAACGAGCCTCCGTGGCACCTCACGGAACTCACGTTTCCCACAACCACAGTAAACAAATTCCTCAACCTTGCTCCTCAATAACGAAACACCATCACACCGGCGTCGTCGGCGTGACATTTCGTTCAAGGAGAGAAGCTCCCCTGTGTCCATATATTTAAGGCTTCCGTTTTGTATAAATGTCCGCCGAGGCAGTGCAGTCTTATTACTCAGTCTCCCTCCCGCGATTCTTTTGTTGTGATGCACCCTCCCCCTGTCGCAGAAATCAATTTCGGATGGCGTTTTGGCACAGCGACCGCGCGACCAAGCGCATGCAACGCGACTTTCGAGTAACAAAGTGTGTGCAGTTGCAACATCAAATGCAGGAATTGTTAATTTATTTGCATAAATCATTGCATAAGAATCTGCGGCTCGGCAGCGGCGTCGTCGTCGTCGCCTTAATCATTGTTACTTTAGCCGTGGCGTCAGGCAAGCCGCCAAGCGGTTGGAAGAGTTGAGCAATTCATCACGTGTGGACGCGGAGGTATTTGTGCGCAAGACTGCAACAGGAACAGGGTTCATTTAGAGGCTGGAGGGGGACTGTGTTAAGCCGGTCAATTGGGTGGTATTTTTCTGCGTCTCTCAACCTGCCGCGCTGTTGTCCGTGTGGTTTTGATTTTTCCATTTTTTTGGCGCTTTGTTCGGAGAATTGAACTAATTAAATTGAATTGCAGCGCCGGGTAGCCTTTTCAATGAGGAGCGACGGAGAACGGCCACACAAAAATCGGCTTAGAAAGTGAAAGTGACATTCGGCTGAGAGTGAGTTCCGCTCGCGATCTTGTGAATTATCTGCACGATAGTGCCTCGTAATGGGATTAATCGATTTCGAGGGCAATTAGGCCGAAATATGTGGAAAAGTTTCGTTAGATGGCTATCCGAGCCTCGGGCTACGCAAGGAAGGAGAAAGGGTCTTTTGTTTCTTTGCCAATTTGCGCTGTGGCCGTGAAGGAAAGTGGTCTTTTGTGTCCGCAGATAGACGCCTCGGACGGTGAACCACTTTCACGTATGGTTTGGTTTCAATGCGGTAGATATTGGTAATGCGCCATCAGAGAGCAATTTTAAAGCACTTAAAAGGCAGTGAAGTAAAATTTTTGGAGTAGCTCAACATTGGTAGTGAAAAAACTTCCGTTTAAACATTCGTCAGGACACGGAACTCACCTGCAGAGACATTCACGTAACGAGGTCTCCTCGGGATGCAAATCTGCACACCGTGAGAAGAAGCACCTTGTGTTAGCCCATTTTTCAATCGTAATTGGCGTGGCCTCCCACTGACGTCGCCTAAGCTTATCCAATCATCTGACCTTTGCCGCTTCCTATTGCATGTCGCTGTGCCTTAACAGAAATGCCAGTATACACCCGGTAGCCACCTGCCCTGCCCACTTTTATCTGTGATCGCACCGTCTCCACTTCCGTGAGATGAGTCTGGGTGTGCCATCGCCCTCGCTGTTTGACGACCCGCAGAGGGCTATTATGGAACCGTATTCGCGTCCATTAATTCCAATCTCGTGTCATCCTGCGCCATCGAAACGAGCACCCAAGAGTCCTCTCGATGTCTTCCGGGTTCAGATACTGATGCTGATGCTCATGCTCCGAGCGCACCTACACGCGGCGCTCTTTGCTCTTCGGTCTTCGCCAGCCCACTTGTTGACTCGGTATCATCTTCTCGTGCCCCAGCGGCGACGTTGTCACTGATGCTGGTGCGCCAGCGTGCATCCGTGATAGATTTTTTTCTCACAATTAATCATCCAGCGCAGCACAAGAGCCAGCAATCATCGTCTGATACCCGTTCGGCTGGTCTGCCTGAGCCGGCGAGCGATGCTGGCGGGCGCTGGCAGGGGATCGGACTACATTGCCCACCTCATTTAATTTGCGCTTATGCAATGTGCGGCAGCGAACGACTACCATGCATAGATAGACAAACACAACGAAGCATCCGTCGACTGAGGCTGCGCCCCACCCCAGCAAGCGACTCGAAACTGTTCGATTGGCGAAAGCCCCCTTTTCGTGGCGACATACAACGTGCAGCGTGCAGCGTGCAGAGCGCTAAGCCTCGGCTTGAGCCCACTTAGCCACTTCGACTTACATGAAGATGGCATTCGCTAATGCAGCCATAAACCTGCAGCAGGTAGGGAGCTGCAGCAGCATCACGGAATGATAACTTTTCCTTTCACAAAAATCAAAATTCCAACTGACGGCGGCGGCGGCGCTCGACTGGCGGCTGGTGTCTTCTGAAGTGGGACATGGTTGTTGTTTTGCTTTTGGCGTCTTCTATTTCGGGTAAAGCGGCTGTGTTTTGAAAGCACGTCACTTGTATTTGCCTTAGAAAATAGCCCATATATGGCAACCCTCTCGTCGGGGGGCTTCAATCACCAGCAGCGGAGAGGCCTCTTCGTAGAAGTGATCTCATGACGATGATGATGGGTCTTCTCGTGTAGAAGATTCTTTCCAACAACTGCCTTCAAGCATTTCAAGGCGAACTGGTTTCGACTGAGTATGTGCGGAGCATGCAAATAGGAAGATTGCCCCAACCAATTGGGCTACGTGGAGAGAATTACTTTCGAATTCAGCAGCGGCATGATTGATTCTATTTTGTTGATCTTTTTATCTTCCTCATCGGTGAGGTGATCTCATTTTGGGAGTCGTCAGTCATCGTGATAGGATCTCACGGAAATGCCGTCTGCGTGTGTTCCGATTCGGCGGTTGTGGGCGAATGCTGGGAACGTCTATTTTACATCTTCGTAGAGGTCGTTCACCAGGAACTGCTCAGATGAAGACAGTCGCTGGCAGTCGCGCTGTCAATCAAACTTGGAAGACGTGTGGATACATCAAAAATGGAAGGAGACACGGGACTTCTTTTCGTAACAATTGAAAAAGTTGTATAGAAAGTGAAGGTCGTTAGAGAAATGTGACAATTAGTTTAGGAAATGTGGTAAATTTACTTCCTTTTGAGAGTGTCATGAAGCAAAGTTCATTTAAATACTGAAAAAAAAAAATGAATTAATTGTAATCTGCAAAAGAAATTAAGTTTGAATTATGAAGAAGAAATTAAGTTTGAATTATGAGAGGATAATTATATTCGTCAGACAGAAAACGTTTTGTTACTTGTGTTAAGATGTTCTTAGGTTGGGTTATGGGCGAAGGCTTAGAGTTAAGTGCTTATTTTTAAATTGAATGCATGTTTTCCAAAAGGAAATTCAAATTTACCTGTTTCAGACCACAGAACGATTAAAATGTCTGAAAATTGAAATTAATGCATTAAGGAACATCTGTCAAAGCGTGTCATACTCTGCTAGTGACGTTTCAAGTTTTTTACTTTGCCGTAGAGCTAGAATAAATGCTATAAATACTCAAATCAATGTCCCTGATCTCTCTTCAACTGCAGCTGTGCCAGTAATTCTCTTTTTGAATGACCGCGCAATAACAAAAAGTGAATCATATTCTTTTAGGCGTTGGGTTTGAGTAAGATCGTCATTGGCTTAATGTTTGAAAAATATCATTTCACTGTTAGAGGCCTTCTAGACAAGGTAAATATCCATAAATGTCTGCCTTCAAAGGTATATGAACAAAGATTTTTAAGAGTAAAAGAAAAATTACCGACATTAGTTCGGTCAACGTAAAGGTTGTTAAAAGTTTTACTTCAAAACAAATTTAATGGAGTACGAAAAGAACAACATAAATAATATGAAATAAAAAAGAATTAGTCATATGTTTAGTTTCGCCACAAATTATAATCTCTTGTCTGCATCCACTCTCTAACCTTGTCTGCTAATCCATTGGCTTGGAAATAATTCGTTCGAGAACGAAGTCAATTGGTCGCTGTAGGAACAAGGCTTTCCGATTTTCTGAAATACGTTTCCTTGACACTTCACAAAAGTGGGACGTTGAGTCCTAAGAGATGAAAACATGTATTAGTGTGAAAAAAGTGACCTAGAAAGTAATGTCTTGCAAGAATTCCAAGCCGCTCGTTACTTATTCGCTGTAACTGACTGAACTGTCGACTGTTGTTGACATGTGAAAATATGTAAATAAGCGGTATATGCGGGGGTTAATATTGAACTGCAATAAAAAACTATTTGTGTGGTATTCCTAAAATTAGCTAAAATTGGTAAAGTCCGTATATGCCATTTTTAGTGATGGGTATATTACCTAATTTGTTATCGAATAGTATAATATCTTAAGCAATATGAAGTGGAATAAAGAAAAAAACATTTTTAAACACCCTGTATGCTTCGAACGTTGACGAAAAGGGTTCTATTCACTAAAATATGCTCGGACCATCTGATCAGGACCCGACAGCCCAAGATTTTTTATAAACGCCACACACGATGTACTTTTCATTTCTCCCGAAGATAACGAAGTACTTTGTACTTTGTTTTTTTTCGATTTCATTTTTATTATTTATTCAAACGCATATGATTCCCAAAGTGCATAAATATCGAATATCTGAGATATTTGTATTAGCAATACGGCAGATCTAAGAAAACTTAAATTCTAGAATTCTGTTTTTTTTTTTTTTGACTTTAACAACATTAGTCGATTTAAGCGAGAAGACCTTCGGATTCAGAAAATCCATCAAGAAGCTTAAGTGTGTAGGAATGCATGATTTTTAGGTTGGTTGACAAAACCATTTGTTCAAAAATGTGCGCCTTGTTGTTCTCGGTGAAGATGATTTTTCGTCAAAAATTTTCGACCCAAAGTTCGTAAACGATCGGCGTTGTATTTGAGCACGTGAATCAGTTGAACATTGAATGGACGTTTGTTATAATCGTTTCGATGTGTTGCTATGCCCTGTGGCTTGCCATGGTAACTTAACGTTCATAGTTGAATAACAGTGAGGCTATGGCTTGAATGGTTAGTACGTACGGAGCAAGCGTACACGGGTTTGGATCCAACCCGGGGAAAGAACACCACAAACAATTTCCACTGCTCCACCTTCAGCGAACGACTGACAATCCTCCTGGAGTACTTTTGTCGTGAAAAGCTTTCACAATTCGCCGTTAGGAAGCGGCACTAAACAGTAAGTCTAAATGGGTCAAATTATAACGCGCACAACACAGTGGAGGCGAGAAAAAACTTTGCTCTGGCTTGTTACGCAAATTAAACTAACAAATTGTAAAGAAGCCCATAACTGACTCATTTTTATTTCAAAGCTTAATTCCTGTTTAGGTACATTTGGATTCAATTAGATTGAAATCATTTCATCTCATCATTTTTTTCGAGTACATTTGTATGGCTTTGATGACTCATTTTAAAAACAAAAAGTAACTTAGGCCCGTTTAGTTGGAGCTAAGCTGATAGGTAAAATGACGAGGTTGTCTCTGTCCTTATTAGCACGTCTGCTAAATGACAAGATTTGAACCTGCATCGAAGCCATCTCGAGGAAGAAGAAACTGTAGCGAAGGCTGGGCGGGTAGAGCTGCAATTCATCGAGATTTGCCAGAATCCAAATTTTTTAATATAAACCTCACAAAACACAGCTTCTTAGATTCGCAGTTTTCTGATCAAAGCGGTTTCAAAGATTCAGTTTCCCACGACGAAACACTGACAAAGAACCTTCTAAATGATCCTTATCGTCCCTCGCTCGAAGTTCTGTATTCAAACTACACTGTCTAAGTCTAAGTCTGTGTCTATGCCGATGACTGAAAAGGAT
Source organism: Syritta pipiens (assembly GCA_905187475.1). Taxonomy (NCBI): domain Eukaryota; kingdom Metazoa; phylum Arthropoda; class Insecta; order Diptera; family Syrphidae; genus Syritta; species Syritta pipiens. The sequence goes on along the minus strand of LR994572.1, from coordinate 31,811,533 downwards.
TCACTAATGGACGCTCTAAACAAAGTCCCATGTCACCCAGCCCCACTGCTCGTTGTCCTCCTAACACCAGAACCCCCAAATTCTCGACCCCAAAACCCACTAAATTGTCAAAGCCTCCCACCGTGTCAAACAACAGGCACTTGTCAGTCAATTAGCGGGCGACCTCTGGCGTGTAATTCAACTGGAAACCACTACTTGTCGCTCGCATACGAGTCTTTGATAATTTTCAACGCCTTTTCGACGTGCATGCCAAGAATCATTTTTCGGTTTCATTTTTCGTTTTTTTTTTTTTTTTTTGTCGCTTTGTTACCACACAATGACGGTCTTGATTGAATCTAAAGTGACAGCCTAACAACGCTCACGAATGCCACGGAGTCGTTTAGAGTGGCCCCGATTTCCAGAGCCACTTACGTTTATTGTCGCGCCACCGGAGAAGACTTGGTTGGCTTATGCCTTGTGCTGTGTGTTGGCCCATTCCGGCCACCATCACACTTGACATTTACCAAGAGTTGACTCGAAAAGTGCATGAAGGCGGGGTGCTGAACGAAACTGGAAGAAGGTCAGTAAAGTGAATCAAGTGATCGCGTGTGAGTGTTTGTGTGTGTGAATGAATAGCGGCGTCAAGAAGCGGATAAAGTTCAGATAGAGCTGCTCCTCACGCTTCCAGCTTCAATTTCCACGCCTCACCGGAGCCTTTGTTGGCTTATTAATGCGCGCAAGCAGCCTGCACACACACAATTTGCATGGTAGCGATTAATTCTTCGGGAATTAATTAGACAACAATGGGTAATTATTCATTTGATTTGCGTAACACATGGGCTCGGATTTTGGTTAAGACGACGAGCGGGAGATGTGGCCGGGTGTGTGTCAGTGTGGGAGGGATTCGACGAGACGGGACTTGAAATGGTTTTCGTAGGCAGGCCACTTAAACAACAGACGGTTGTTAAACAAATGAGAATTTATTATCCGAGGTAGTTGAGTTGAGCAGAGGAAAAAAAGCGGCAATTGTTATTTTAATGTGTGTTTCATTGGGCAACGGTGGAGACTTTGTTGTCGTTGCGAAATTGTTGCCTTGAAACCAATGAGCGAGCGGGCGATGGCGCTGCTGCAGGGAGCTTGTGAACCTTCTCTAAGTGCAGCTGAGGCTTCTTCGAGTGCTCCGTCTCGGGTGGTTTACGAGTTCTTGAAATTTATTTGAGTCGTTATATCTGGCACCTGTTAAGGGTACTAATGGCTGCGCTAAAAGATACTTAAAATTGAGCTGGCAAACACCAACCAAGATATTCTTTTGTAATAATTTTTCTTTCAATGAGACTACAGGTCATAGGGGATTTGGATCTCGTAAGTCTTTGAATCGGGTGTTTTTATTTTTTATAGTCATTTAAAATCCTTTTCTAACCAAAGGTGTGGCTTCCTCTTACTAAGTTTGGCCGAGGTCGAAGCTTTTGAATAAAATTCACCCATCTGTTGCAATAACTTGATTCCCTGGACCTCTGATAAACCCGATCTGGTTGAATAAAAAAAAATATTAACTTTGATGAGTTCTTTTAAAGTCTTTAAGCGATGAGGAAAGAGCAACATGGGCTTTAAAAGCCAAATGGAGAATGGCAACCTTTGCGATCAAGAAAAGGAAAACAAAAACTAGAATTTTATGTCAGAAATGCTTTGCAATTGCAAATGCAAAACAAAAAAGTAAAAGTAGTTCTCCCGGGTTGTGCACAGAATTCGGCCATTCGAAGACTTAGCAACTGGACGAGTTCCACACCAGAACTTGGGCCTGCACGCAGGAGCTCTCCCCAATTCTTGTGACGTTTTCTGTAGTCGAAGGCCTATGTCAATAAACTACATTTGATCTATGGCCCCGACTGCACGGACGCCGGGCGGAGGAGAAGATCTAATCACGGATTGTACGGGCTGTACAGCGACGCTGATCTGGTCAGATGTTCGGCGCGGTTTAGGAAAACCGAAGAACAGATGGCGCACCCAACTGGAAGCTGACCTCAACAAGCTTGGCGGAACTGGAAGATAGCTGCTTCCAAAAGACCGAGCTGGATGGCTATTGCGTGAGGTCCTGGCCCACCCCGGACTGTAGCGCCACCAAATAGGATGCACAGACTTTTCAAACAACAACACTTTGTTAATACCATGCACAAAGTTTGTTTTTTTTATTCAAAAACTGATCCGCCCATTTTGGAAAGCCTTGAGGACATGAAAATTCAGACTGTGCTCACTAGACAGATGTCTCTGGCGTGTGCGATAGCTTAGCCTTTCGCAGGCAATAAATCCAAAAATTAGTCACCGTCTAAAATTTTCACCAATCTGAAGACCTAGGAGTGCCGCTGTAGAAATCAGCTTAGCTTTTTAAGAAGTTCGCCATTGGCATCCAGATCAAACTTTAATTAAGACTTTTTTTCCACACCTTTGCCTTCAAGCTCATAGGTTTGCCACACTGATACAACGTTGTGCATTGCCCAGTTCCGTCAGGCACTTTACCTCATTACTCACGGGTCAGTTAAAAAGCAGTAACCTGTACACCCAACATCCACTGGCCAACCACCCATTAATGCCTCATAAATTTGCCATTTTAATTGGCCTCCAAATTCGACAGTAAATTAACGGTGAGCGCCGTCCATACCAAACACAGCAGACAAATTTTTATTAATTTTGAATCTCTTTTTTTTTTTTTTTTTGTGATAAATTAATTTCAATCCACCGCAGACCGGTGTAATGATAGCTAAATAATTATTTTTCTGCCTCCCTAAGTAGTTTATCATTCTTTTTTTTTTTTTCGCTTTTTGGGTATTTTTATTTTTAAATTTCAAAAAAAGAACGACCATGAGAGTCATGGCCTTACCCGTGTTGTCCGGAACGAGAGTAGTTGGTGGTGGTGGCACACTCGAAAGATTTATACACACACTGTATGCCGCAATTATGAAATTTACGCATCATAATTCGTGCGGACTTGGCCCGGAAGTGTCCAGCTGCGGCGGTCACAGTGGGAGGGAGTCGCGCCACCCCAAAATGCGGTGAAAATTGTTGCATCGCTTGAGTGGTAAAAGTATCTTTTTCTGTTTTTTTGCTCGAATTCAATTGAATACCCTACTCGCCCATAATCGCATTGCGTAAGCTGATTAAAGAGATAATCTACCGGAGTAGGTGATTGTTACAGCGTCGACTCGCAGAACCGCGTTGCTGGCACTGGAGGTGGACGTAGCGTGAGAGAGAACCCACAGTTGAATTTCATAAATTACATAATTTTCACGAGAGATCAAAATAATCAGAAGTTTTCAGTGGCGCGTCCGCTTCATATTAATAAACAGAAAAAAAAAAAGAGTGAACTTCCCGCGGCACTTCATCCGGTGGTGGTGAGCGGTCGTTCTTTTGGATAGCCGACGGGGCGGGACGCCTCTGGGATTGTTTATTGTGGCAATTTTAATTTTACAAATTGCAACAGAAGCAATAAAATCATTCGCGGTGCTGCCGCAACGGATCGCACTTAATCATCTTCGCATTATAATCAACAGTGCGAGCAGAAGTATCCCACAGATTGAAAGCTGGCGAATTATATTAACGGTATTGTTTTATGGCACTTAATTGCTTTTGTTCTGAATGAATTATACTTGTATGCCAGCAGGGGGCGCCATTCGAGAGGTAAGCGGCGTATATCTCGGAGCTCGACGTCGTCAGCGAGCTTGCGAAAGTGACGCGTTGTGTTCTTGGCACGAAATGAGTTTTGGCCTGCACGTCAAATGGCAGAGTGCAATTTTTTTTTTCTTATTTCGCCAAGGTGTGGTGATTTGTTGTTGGTCGTATGTCGAAAGAGGGTCTCAGCTGCGCAGAGTTTTGGGGTGAGATAAACAGATACATGCCTGACCCTGCGAGACCTCAGATGGGGTTTTTGTATGATGCTGATACATGAGATTATTCATTGGACAGCCTTGCTGAGTTTAATAAGTAAACAAGTAGTATACACTATGGCTTTTGGTTTAGGGGTTCAATCAAAAGTCAAACGGATACACAAACTAGCCAGTCAATGGAACAGCTGTTCTCTCCAGCTTAGAGATCTCATAGTATTCGAGCTGTGAAAATTAAACGAAATCTTTTAAATTTAGAGACCATTCATAGATCATAAAAAAAGTGTTAGCGCTGTGCTTTCCGCTGAATAAAAAGTCAATGCACTGACGACAAGGGTTGCATAACGTTTAATTTAAGATTCTGTTCATTCATTCAGATTTATTTTATGCCAAAAGGCGAAACAACAAAGAGAGCAATTGAGAAATGTTCAAATATCCGGAAGAAAGTTTTTTTTTTTGTTTTTCTAAATTTAGTGACAAGCGTTTTTCGAATATTTTTTGTTACTTTTAGACTTTTTCCACAAAAGTCTTAAATTTTTTTTACATTTTTTTAATCGAAAACAAAAAAAAAATTAATTAAAAAACCTAACTTAGAGCTGACAGAATCCAAATCTGGCTATTTCCTGCATTTGCACTCAATCCTCTCAGCTCACCGAAAATTACCGAAAACTAGGCGCATAACCTTGTTAAAGGTTTCAAGAAATGTTGGTCTTATATCAAAAGAGGGAGAAGGGTGCGTTATAGTGTTGGTTTGAGTAAAATATGATAATTAGATATAGTTATTTGTACAGATTTATTTGTGCAATCAAATTCTGAATTCAGTGACATTCAATTCACAAAACGCATCGAATTGCTTGCTATTTGCTGATAGCCAAATTCTTTTAATTTTCTGATCATTATGTTATAGCGATAGCCAGATTCAAGGTATTTGAAAAACATATGAATTCGGCACGCGTGTCAAATGCTATAGCATTTGCTAAGCCATGGACTAATCTAGAATAAGTGTTGTAGCCGCAAATCACTAGCAGATATTCCAGAACATTGCATTTTGAATTACATTTATTGAAATTGTAAAAATGCCAAAGGGGCTAGAAATTATCACCCTCTTTGTTCGTCCAAGTCTTCAGGAGAATTCAATTATACAAATATTTTAACAGTTATGATAATAATTTGGCGGCGTTGCAGCCCGTGAAAGTCCAGAGTCTCACTTTTCGCTCCTCGTCGAACCCGGGTACATTGCTTAACATTCCGATGCACCATCAACCAATAGCGCCCACTATAACGATAACCTAAGCAGATTGATACTGATAATTGGAAACAGATCAGTACTTCGCTACTTCACAGCTCAACGCTTAGAAACAGTTGATTCGAGGGTAAATACAATTTATTAATTAATTAAAAACGTCTAAAATAATCCTTTTGTTTTCATCATAACTCATGTACTTTCCACCTTTGGAAGGTGATTCTTGGTTTTATTGTAGCTGCAGATTACACCTTTCAGAAAAACCATGGATTTTCGATCAAATACAACAACTTCAGGTGTTTGACCATCAGAAGCGCAAGAAGGCGTAAATCAATTTCCTAAGGTGGAAAGTACATGAGTTATAATGAAAGCAAAACGATTATCTCAGGCGTTTCTAATTACGTGCACGGCGCTGTACATATAAAGAGGCATTCTGGGCTTTAAATTGACAAAAAAATGTTGTCAAAATGTTTCCTTTTACCACCTTTGGACACTGTTAACTTTCTAAATTCGCTAGTAATCATTTAAACCGCATCCGACCTTTTCTCCTTTTTCCCCGTCTTTATGTACTCGTTAAGACATTTTCCACTAAAATAATTTGTTAAAATGTATTTTTTTTAAAGTGAATACGATGAATTTATCTACCAATCTAGGTCGAATAATTTGGCACCATGTGGCTTATTTACGCTACAGGCTTACCATGAATTTGTAGACTATCGAAAAAGAAGCATCATTAGGCCTACACAGCTCAACACTTAGAAAATCGGCAGAGGGCACTTTTATAAAATTTCTTTGCAGCATTTTATCTAAAAAATAAACAAATCTAAAGCGTTATAATGGAATTAAAAACCATGTCCCAGATTTAGCACAAAAACCAGCCCCAAGCAAAAACCACTTATCTCACGCGATAATGCGGTGAAATCTGAAACGACTGATTGTCATATGCCAAACAACTGGACAACTGGACTTGGCCAACACCAAGCAATAGCACGCAATGGGACACAACGCCTTCACAAAGACAACCCCGCACAGCGGACACACGTAACCATTTCATAACCAGAAACCATGCGTGCTCAAGAGACTAAGAATTACCTTGCACTGCCCCTTCCCACATCGCCTTCTTCAAATTAATGACGCCAAAAACCTCCACCACCGTGGACAGCATCCACGAGCAAATAATTTCGCACTTAACGAGGCGAGCTCGTCGCCCTCAGCCAGCAATTTGTGGCTGATTTGACGTGCCGGTTTCGAAAGCTCAGCAATTTTCAATCACCATCGTGCCCTAAGACCCACCACAAAGGCAAGCGCTCTCCTGCCGAAGGCGCTAAGAAAAAATCACTCACGACCAACTGACTCCTCTCACAAGTGCACGTCTGTGTGCAAAGCTGGAATTTTTTTAGTTTTTCTTTTTTAATTTGACCGAACCAATTGTCCATTGCTTTGTATGTCGCGTCGCCGCTCGTCAAAAAGAAACCCCATGCACCACCACTACCGGCGAGCGGTGCCGTTCGCACATGCAACTGGACAGCTCTGGTGGTTTCTCAATTTACGGGGCGGTGCAGAGGATTAAATCAAAACTTCGACATAAAGGAGTTCTACGTTCAGAAAAATACCCGATTGTTGGTCCTAAATGTCGATGAACTTAGTTTATGGGCCGCGCATAAAGTCCGCTAATGGAATCGGAGTATGACTTGCGGCCAAATCCATTTGTATAGCAGAACTAGCTCGCTTGGGGTATCGTGCCGAATTATTTAAATTTTTTTCTTATGGTAGACAACCTACCATGTCTATTGGTTCCTCGAAGCGAACAGATGTGAATACTTTTGGGGTTGACAGGTGACTTTCACTTGCGACCGATGTAGTGGCCGTGAGAGAAATACCTACGCGCGATACAGCTGCGTGTTGTGCGAACCTCTTAAGAACGGTGGCATACTTTGATCCTTGCGTGCAAAAAAGCCAGTCAATAGAATTTTAAGAAGCATGGACGCAGATTACAAAGCTTCAAACTTTTATTTGACCAATGTTAAGACTTTGAGGTGGTTTTCTTAATCAAAAGAATTTTGGCAAATTTCGACATCTTGTTTCATGTGAGTGCTAACAAAAATCGGCAAAAAACCTTTTTTGTAAAGGAAGGTTTTAGGAGATTTATTTTTGTGTAGCAATTCTAAATCAAATGGATGGTAACTCCCCGCGACCCCATTAGTGGAACACGCGGTCAAGAAGATGATGATGGCTTCAGGAGTATTCCTACAGGCCTGTTTTTCTTTGTTCTTATTGGCAACCATCATGCAAAGAACGCATTCAAATTGTGAAATTGTACTTCCAAATACAGACCAACTCGCGAGATCGACGTTCAACATAATTGACCATATGAGAAAAAATGTTATCTATAAACAAAATTGGGAAAAAATACACTTTATGCAGCGGTTTGTGAGCCTGATGGCATTATCGGTTAGTACTTCCACAAAAATGGCGTTGGTCGATATGTCAGCGTCAATGAATCTTGTTCAACAAATTTTTTTTTCCAAAAAATGCGAGAATTTTAACTCGACAATTTGTTTGCTCTGGTGGAATGGTGCCACATGCCATAAATGCTGAAACGAAACAATTTCTAATGCGTGAGTTCACCGACATCTTTTTTACAAGACAGACTTTTGCCTTCGAGGTCGATGAATATAAAATACCGTCGCTTTATTTTTTTGTGTCTGCCTGAAGACTGGTCTACGCTAAAAACAAAATACAACATTCAAGTAATAATTCAAATTTTGAAAGCCAACAGCGAGAGCACGCACAGCCTGTGATAGTTATCAGAAATAGTAATTGAAAAATTAACATGTAGGATTTCTCAGACGCTATCCAATGACACAGATTTAAACATTTAAGAAAAAAATAACTTGAGATTAGCTGAAAGATTTTTGTTTTTATGTAAATTTAAAATCTACAAGCTCTTAAACAATTTCCATAATTACACCGTGTTACAAAAATTTGTTTAGGTTAATTTTTTGGTAGTTTTTGCTTTCTTATACTTATACAAGCATACTTTGATCATTCCTTCATTCCAACTATTATGTTTACGGTAGCGCCATCGCGAAAATTGAATTTCAAGCAGAACAAACATTGTTCGACTAGTTGTTGGTTTGGAGAAAAAAATGAGCGAACCCCAATGCAGCGTCAATGCTACCGTTCAGTAATATTAGGTTGTCAAATATCTCCCTTCCTTTTTGTCTTTTGAATTTTCCGGCTATGTACAACGCGCTACAGAGCTCGTATCTGGCAATACATCATTTGAAAGGTCTTGGCATAACCTACAAAACGACGCTATGCATGATTAGTTTGGATATTTAACAACCTAATATTTCAATTTTAATAATTTCGCACAGCCCAAAGTACAGCGTTTTGATAGCGAAATATTTAGTACTGAAAAATTAAAACTTGCTGTATCGGTGTTGTAATTTTAAGAGTATGCATGCAGCATTACCCTCAAATTCGCAGACATAAAAGCAGGCTATTTAGAAAATACAAATTAAAACAACTATGTAGAATTGGTGGAAAATTTAGTGGATAAGTTGAGAATATTGGCATAGATGATGTCGCTAAAGCAATACATTTCCCAGCCCCAATTCGATTTTTACAGTGAAAATATGGAGAGTATTAATGAAAACGATGGTAAGAAGTTTCAAAGAAAGAGAATGTTAAGAGAATGTTAAGATCATGCGCGTTACTTTTGATACCCAATGAGAGAAAAGTCTGACGAGCATACCAGAAAACCAAGAAAATCTCTGTACTTTTCAATGTTTATGGGATGACCAATATTTTTTTTATTTGGAGATTTCATAAGGCAATAAAATTTGTAGTAACATTTTGGATTATGTTGTCCCATATATATTTTTTTTCATCATCATCTTCTTGACCGCGTGTTTCACTAACGGGCTCGCGGTATACTTTTTTGTTATTTATTTTTTTTTTAACTTATGAAAGTGCACGAACACTAACTTTTAGATCGAATTCTAAAGCAAAGGTTAAGTGTTAAGGAGGAATCTTTTTTATTTTTCAAATCAGCTGACATTCTCCTGAGTAAGAATAAGTAAATGTCTGAAGAAGCAATGTCTGTGAAAAGACTGATCCCCATAGCTTCCTAAGAAACTTTCGCAATGTAAATATGACCAAACTGTTACTGTTGTATGCAGTATAATAAATTTATTGCCTTTACTGGATTGTAGATGATTTCAAGCGTACAGATATTACAAATAAGCTTCTGTCTGCCTTTAACTCGAACATTCAGTAACTAATATCTGTCTTCACATTTTTCTGTTAACCCAGAAATTCCATAATCATTCGATCGAAGATTGCCTCAAAGGTTTGCAAGATTAGTAACGAGCTGCGGGAAACATTTTGATCTCTATTCATCTTGCTTTAAAAAAAGAATTCTTTGCCACAAAAAAAGTTTATTTTAGCCAAATTGAGTTTTAATACAATTTTTACCCAACGTCGTTTATTTGCCAAACATGCCGTTTTGTTATAAGTCATCATCTGATCGGGACCTCCTATATCTCTTCAATCAATGTGCATTGCTTATACTAAAAGCAGCCTCTTGCGCAATCATGTCTTCAAAACACGTTCTAATTCTGTCATTGGAATTGTCGTGTCATTCTTTGTTTGCTCTGAATCCAACCTAGAACGAATTCAGTGACTACTAACAGATCTCGCTCGTCAGATTCCATATCATTGCCAGAATTCGGCAAGGCCACTTCAACTCCTCTAACGACTACCACCAGCCTCACGTCTGCACGTCTCCAAGCCTTTACGACGTTACCGTCTTCGCGTCTGTCCGCATTAACATGCAAAAGCTCTGATTTATGTCACATTGCAGCCGCACAGAAACCATCGCTATGTCGTGATCATGATGCCACGACGCTGATGGGATGCCTCTAATCCACCGCATGGATTTTTCAATTTGTCATTCGATTGCCCAATCATCCGCTCGAGCGGCAGATTGACAGAACAATCTAATGTCCCATCGGCGGCAAGTCCACGACAAAGACCAAGAAACGCCAGCCCGATCCGATGCCCTTATCTAGATCCATTCTGCCTTCAGGGGTGCTCCGGCTTACGAGTCGTCATCATCGTCATCGTGGTTCGCAGCCGACACACACAATGGCCACGGCGTCGACGTAGACTGCGTTGCAATCGGTCCTAATAATCGTGTTCGCTGGTAATTAACCTTGGATCCGATTGAGAGCCAATCGCTCCTAATGATCGCTCATTTGTGGGATGTTTTTTTGTTCGGTGTCCATCGGCGGGGGGCGATTTCCCAGCGCAGCGCCATTCACCCACGTTTCCCAGCAAATAAATCACGAGTATGACTGGTAAAGGTTAAGCGATTCGCGCCAGGCCGGGACGATGTATCTGCGAAGTAATTACGGGGGAGTTCTTGTGAAAGAATCCAACAAAGCGCAGAGCAGGGTGCTGCCGGGTTAAATGAGTTGAAAAATTGAATTACGCTGCAACCGCCGCAGCATCGGGCAACCCTTTCGGACTGGTGCGAGGCGGAGATAACGCCAATACCACACATGATTTAACAACGCGCTCATAACTCCCGGCATTACATGCGCCGGATATGGGTTAAAATTTTACACATCCTCCTGGGGAGGCACGCGCTACTCCTCCAGCCACTGGTTGCTCCAGCAGCAGACGTGTTACATGCAACATACGCGGAAGCCTCTCGACGGCACCGGAAGCAGTCCTTCCTTCGAGCTGCGGTGGCTGGCATAGTAAATGATTCTCTGTCTGTTGCAAAATTCATTGGGCTCGTGCAGAGCCTCTCTCAGTCGAGTGGCCATCAAAAAGCGTCTCAAATTGGCTGCTTGATTGACGCGAAGTGACGAGGAGCGGAGATCAGATTAGGCCGCGTTAATTGCCGCGCGAACAATGTAACTCTTTGTTTGGTCATGATTAGGCGTGTGGTGCGCGGAACAATACCGACAGCTTGAAGGTTCTCTTGCGTTCGATGCGGGAGTCTATTTTTGGAACGTCTTGCGTGGGGGTGACGCGGGTGATTGATTGACGGCATGAGGTCGTGCATGTCAAGTTGAAGTGTGAAGGAAGTTCAAACGGAGAGTTTGGCATTCGGGGGGTATTTGTGTGAGTTGGAAGGTGGAAGGAGTTCTTTCTTTGCTTTCAGATCACGAGTCGTGCCAAGTAAAGTAGTCGATCAAAGGTTTTTTTTTTTAATAGAAATCGTCGTGCTTTCTGATGTGAGCAAGAGCTGGTGAATGAAACTTTTTGCTGTACACGGTGCTTCCCATAGATAGGGCATACTACCTGTTTCTAAAACTACGCCAATCTTATGTTTTATGTGACTTTCAGCATTTCTTTATCACCACCTGTGGAAAATGATTGGTCACTTGACAATGAAAAACAAAAATTAACTCGAAATCTTGTCCAAAAAGGCATGCAAGTCCTCAAATCTGTGGTCACAACGAATAACCTACGTAATATTTTCACACATTTCTAAAACAAAATGTTAAGCTTATGATCTTTCTGGAAAGTCTTGTGAAAAACAGGAAGGAATTTCCTTTCAAATTTGCCATTTCAGATTCTATGGGGCAATAAATAAAATAATCTCAATTCAACTTGGCGATTATTGCTTGAGACCACATAAATTGCTATTCTTGCAGGATAAACAAAACCAAAAACTTGCTGCCAAGCACTGTTTTTGGAGACTAGGTGGTTTCCTGCTGTACTTTAGGATCCTGACTGAAGCCTGCGAGGGTCTATTCTTGAACTATCTAATCGGCCGCTTATGACAAGAAGGGGATGTTGAAATGTAGAAACGTCAGCTAGTGACGGAGTCTTTAATACCAAGCGTTGCGAATTTATTTGAGTTTGTTAAAAAGAACATTTTATTGCTGAATGTGGAATATGATGCCTTTTTTAAGGTACAGTACTAGTGAATTTAAGAACTCGAACTTGATTCAATTTAAAAAATGTTAGCTGCTAACATCTTCTTTGGCAACAACGAAAAACGTTTGTAATTTCGATAAAAAAAATTGAGATATTGGGACACAACTAAACTTTGCATTACACAAATTAATTACAAACGTCGCGTTTGCTTTACCAGAAGAACTAACAAACTGATAAACGACAGTGTTACTTTCGAACATGATTTCGACCACGAATGTAAATATGGAAGCATATTGATCCTTCCTTAGAAAATATGGAAGCGTTTTCCTCCTTTTTTTCAGGATGTTGATAACGGTATTCTTTTTAAAGATCTTCAAAGGTACATCCTCTTGGTGTCGATCTGAATTTCATCCATTACTTAAGTATATTACTTTACATCTGCAGGAATCTGGATCTCGAATTTGCTTTTTTGAGAAAATGTCCACCCGCTATTGCAAGTTTATGTTGCATTAGTAACAAAAATGTCAGCTTAGATTAAGTGAACTTCAGAAGTAAGCGATTTAATTCGTTCTTAGTTCCATCTAAATCGAAGCAACCTTTAATATGGCTAAACCGCAATTCCCGAATGTAGATTTTTTAAGCTTCCCAATTTTGAAAATCTATTTTCTACCTTGAATAAGTAGGTTTAGCTTCAAAAACACTCTTAGAGCTGAATTCTTGTTAACAATGTGGGTTTATGTGACAATTTTCGTTGCAGCCATTGAATTGTCTTTATTATTTAGGTAAGAAAAAAAGGGTGTTAGATCTCCTTATTTGCTTTTTTGTCCACAGAAAGATGCAACACGTTTCAGCCAGCCATAAAGCTGTTGTAGAGATTTTAGGCGATGGTTTAGGAAGGTTTGTCTCACCTGAAACTTTTAACTAAACGACAAATAAAAAATGGACATGTACAACGCCCAGTTTAAAAAGTTCTACGAATAACTAACCTGTTTTAGTTCTTTTGTTTTGGAAAACCGGTGTCGTTGTCCAGCGATCATAAATCTAATTTTGAGCGCTTTGTAAGGACTTTTGTGGTTACGAAGGGACTCTGAATTAAGGTTAGAGACCTTTTTCTCCACACACCCAGCGCACCTGAATATTTCGCGGAAACGAAATCAATACTACCAGTAACCCCATTCCAGTACAATTGGCCAAATGAAAAATCAAACAACGGCAGTTTTAAAAACACCCAACAAAAACCAGCTTCACACATCACCTTAATGACTCCGGACCTCTGTCATAAGGAAATTTATTGGAAATCAAACACCGAAAACCTGTAATTCACCTGATGGTAATTGTCTCCCTCCGCAGATTTGACGTGGCTACGTCCTCGCCCATGTAATCGATGCCCAGAGCCGCACTTGCAACCCACTCTTTTGGCTGCCGCCTCTTTGACACCAAAGCGAACGAGCGAACGAAAAATTCGAAATCAAACCAGAGCGAGTTTAACGATATACGAATAAAAGCCATGAAATTGGCTAACAGTGGGGACCAAACATTGCGGCTAAAGGCGTTGAGATTCTTTAATTGAGTTTTCGAACTCCGTGCACCACATCTCCCTCCATCGTGTCACTTCGGCTGAAGTCCGATGTCGAGAAGGCCGGCCATAAAGTCGTGCGACGAAATATGCGATTATAATCGGTTTACGGAAAAGAAACCTGTGCAGAATCAATTTTGCGGTGGTAATTGGAAATCATTTCAATTTTAGCCAATTCGGTTGTTGGAGTGGGCTTGGAAGGAGGATTTTAGATGATAAGTTACAGCGTTGTGAGCCAACACCCAGGTCAATATGAGTGACCATGCCGGACAATTGCAAAAGGGCAGGTCAAAAGTTTGTATAAGATTAGCTCACCGAATGATGACATATGGGTATGGTGAAAGGGCAAAGACGATGGCTCTTGCCTTGTTAGTTGATGACTATGACTTACGAAGAATTGCAAAAGAGAAAGGAATGGATGAAACTTTACATAAAGTGTAGAAACAAAAACGAAAATGTCTACCTATTAATTTGTTTTGCATCACGAACAAACAGATCTCTACCACGCATAAAATGTTGAGAAGATATAAAAGAAAATTCTTTCTGCGAATTGGTTCAGGATCTGCTTATACGTGGATCTTGATTTGTTCCTACAGGTTTGCTCTTACAGGGATTTTAATCTACTCATACGAGGATCTTGATCTACTCTAAAGGATCAAATCTCTGGTTCTAAAGTTACCTTGGTCTCAATTTGCTTATGAAGTGATCTTCGTCTTAATTCGCTTCTGAATACTCTTCGCGACGCTATTGTAGCGATATTAACTTGGGTCTACCCTTCTGGAGAATCTTCCGGTGCTTAGGCTGGCATCCTGAAAGCGATCTTGTTTTACAGAAATATGTCTTCAACTTTTGCAGTCTTCAGACTTTTCAGATGGTGGGGTCAAGATAAACGAGTAAACGAGAACGTCCACCGTTCTTGAATAGAAATAGAAATGGACAATCGAACAGAGTAAACAGTGATCATAGTCTCCGATCCCAACTGTAGGCTTCTTATCAGAATATATATTGAATTGTATGAAATCAAGTGGAGCAATTCCGATACTCATGATTACAACAACAGTTAAAAAAAGAAGGACCTTCAAAGAGGTCAAAAGTCGAATGTTTATTAACTTCATTTTGTTAAACTTTTGGGTGGTCGTTGTCTATGACACCAAACATAGAGCTCATTCGTCTTCTTAATGAGCTCTTAAGTCAGAAGCGTTCGTCTCGGACAACATTCTATAATTGTCGTAAGATTTTTATAAGCTGCATTTTTTACACACAGTAATAAAGATTTTATTAACGACAGGGAGAAGCAGCGTTTTGTCATAGACATAAATGCCTACTATAAGTCGAGGTGCTTCATTCACATAAACCAAGAGAGGAATGCTGTTTAGAAATTGTTTTCAAGATGTTTCTTGAGATTGTTATTTTATTACTTTGTCTGGAGAAATGGAGGAATGTAGAGATTTGATGGTGGGAAATTTTTCATTCACCAAAGAAAAACTTCCAATTAAATATTTTTCCAGTTTTTGTAACGATTTTAATTATTTACTGATTGCATCAATCTTCGACATACCACAGTTTATCATTTCCGGGTAATTTTAGTGATACTTAAAATTAGGTTTTTTTCCATTAAACTCGAAAATTCATTCGAATTCCATTTCACAACATAATTAGTTTATATGCACTAAATTGCTTCTGATTAAATACATTCCTTTATAAAAATGAATTAGATTTCCTTGAGTTTTACAACTAATTATAAACTGAAATTTCAAATGTGGAATGAAAGTGGACGACGTTTGGGACAGTGCATGTAGTGGTGTCGTTACATTTAGCCACTCCGTATACTAAATTTCTGACTCGAATATTATTATTGTTGCTTTAATTTCATGAAATGAAAGGAGACCTTTGTGTTTAAAGACGATAAAACCTGCGGTCGGAAACCATAACCACCTTAGTCGTTTCTTCACACTTTACAATAAAAAGTTTGGAGCTTAGGACCTTTCTGGAAATGTGCAAAGCAGGAAATAGCAAAAAATGGGGGCCTGCTTTGTTTGGTTACTTTTCAGATTTCTTTATGATTTTATGATGTATTAACTGAAGAAATCTCCTTGCCTTCATTTAACTCAGGCGGTGATAGGTTGCGACCACAGAAATATGTCTACTGTTTTGGATCAAAAAAGGTCATAATAATGGATATAAACATGTACAAATCCGGTTCAAAATTCAAGCAAATTCCTGCGGCTAACAATCTCGGAAATTAAATCCATATTGCTTTTCTGGCTAAATATATTACCTTTAGTATAGGTGATATTGGGCTCTTTACAAATGAAATTTAGCAGCGTCACACACAATTTGATTTGACGACTGCCAATGGTATCAAAGTGTTGTCACCCAACAAAAAGCACAGTTCAACAACTGTTAATTAGAGCACAGTTTGACAACTGTTAGTTAGAGATTAGTAAAATTGAATATGAAACATTTTAATGAAAGGAAAGCCATGAATATCGTGTACCCGATGAGCTATTTAAATAAAAGCTATTTTATGTTTGAACAAAGAAATGAAGTAAAGAAAAAAATTCATATTTTCTAATAAAACTTCGCCGCGTCATACATTTCAACTGAATTTCAAAACTTGGAGTTTTTACTGACAGATTCTCATTTAAATCTGCTTCGGAATCAGACTCTGGACAGTAAAAGCCTTCCTTAAAATCTGGGACTGACAAGAGTGGCAATTTAATCACAAGTGGAACATAAAAAGTATAGTTTGTTCGAATGTCATGAAGGTGAATTAGTTGTCAAATTAATGCCGCGATGGAGGAGCAACAACGGAAATTTCGAACTCTCTTTTACTGGGTCGTGTGATTTGAACTGAATGAATAGATTGCAAACTTGTTTTTTTTAAATCCAATTTTCGTGGAATCAGATTTTAAAGTTTAATTATACTTCGCAGTTCGGGTTGAGGCAAAATGATTTAAGAGGGAAAAGGTATAAACGAGTCTGTCCAAGCAATGGGAATCGAAAAAAAATCCTTGTGCATGTGCTCATTTTTGAAATGTGATTGTAAATGTGTGTTTAACTTAACACCGAGAAGTTAAGTTAACAAAAAATTGAACAAAAATTATCGATGACTGCAATATTTGCCTTTCCGTGTCGTCATAATTCGACTTCCAACTCGATACCCCCCGAAATTACTACTGATTACCAAAAGAAACTTCACTCCGCTTACTCACCAGAGCAACCGGACCTTGTAGACACCCAGACCTCAGCAGATTGTTTATTTTCTTAACGAGACCTCAAACACTCCCGCCTGCCAGAATGTTTTGATTCCATTTGCCACGGTTGCGGTTCCATTGTCCGCGGCGGCGGCGGTAACACTCCTCAACTGCGATAATTCACTTCAAATTACTTCCTCATGATCATGCAGCTCGTTTAGTAAAAATTCGAATTTAATTATCTTTCGCAATAATTTTGTTATTTTCATGCGCATAGAATCGAAGTCGACGCGCAATCATGAAAAATTTTCATGCAAAACGAATCGAGGAACAAGGCGAAGGTCATGGCCGCAGTTCGAAGCTGCCACACAGGTGGAGCACGCAGCATAATTCAACAGAAATCCACAAATAAAAAAAAAAACAAACTTTTCTGGGCCACCTTGTCCGGTTCGCGGAGACTGCTGCGGCGAACTTTTAAGGAAATCAACAAAAAAAACGCAAAAAAAACTGTTTTCTCCACGTCGTCGTCGGTGTCATAAACTTAACGAAAGCGTCTGTAAGACTGCGACAAGACGGCGGTGTTCGGGGAAGTGTGCTTGTAAGTCGCTGTCGCCGAAGGTCAACAGCCGCGTTATTACATCACTCTCACTCTCGCGTCTCGACTAGCCTGGCCGCTGTGGTGTGTGCAATGGGGCGTTGGTGCATATTACGCGCCAGGCCAGGCAGCGCAAAGTGTTAATGAGTTTTCAGTCAGCCCCCCGCCATGCTTTCGATGGATATCTGTTTTGTGGCGTGTGTTTACCTTCCACTCGAGCCCTAATTTTAAGACCACAAAGCAGCCGGCTTCAAGGGCAACCCCAGTGTCTCTCGCGTTATATTGGATTACTGAGATTGATTTTTTTGCGATGTTTACGTTGCACTCATCGATCCAAAACAAGATCCTCGTAACGTGAACCGAGGAAGTAATCCAGATCAGTTTTAAAGCCACAGAGCGGTGTCGGGCGATAGGGCGGCACCATGAAACCATAGATAGATGAATAAGGCTGCCGCTCAACTCGTGCCGCGGCACAGTGTAGGAAACCGCGCATAATTAAGCAGCACGATTGGTCCACCAGAGACAGAAGACGACGGCGGCGGCGGCTACCGAAAATGAAACGAAAACGATCAGATGAATGATTGATGCTGTCAATCACTGGTGGACGGGTTTTTGTTTGAACGGGGATAGACGTTGAGAAATCGCGACTGCAAACGTTTTTTAATCGCCTGGGGAGTGCTAATTTCTTGGCACAAATTTTTAAATTGGACTGGTCTGTGAGAGGTGTGGGCTGCGGCCTAACCCACAAGGGGCAATTAGCTGACTGTTTAGAGCTCGAAATGATTGAAGGAAAGGACTTTGATTGAGTGAAGGAGCTGTCATGGGTGCTGTTGGCCGATGTTCAAAAGAAGGATCACGAAACAGCGTGTAGATCTGTTTAGCTAATGTTAGGGGTTACAAAACGTTGATAGACACTCGAGTTTAAATGTCAATAATTTCAGATCATAAAGATTGGCAATTCGGAAGTTTTAACTCAATTAATAGCACAGAATGACACCAACAGAATCTGTTTTAGTTGCAGAAAATAGTATCAGAATATTAGATTGCGTTTTTGAAACATTGATTCCGATTTGTATGCAAATTTAGTTCAAGAGTTTAAAAGAGAAAAACGTTATGAAAGGTTTAGTAGAGTGTACTGGGTTGCTAGTGAATCCCTGGACGATCAAAATTCGAGAGAGCCCTTTAAATGACATGCACACCCTTCTATGCAGTGGAAGATCTATATTACATTGCATTGGGTGGCGTAACAATCCGTTAAGGGCCTAAGGCCTAGCTTTGAACGTTATAAATTTGACCTACTGTTTAATGCCGATACCGACCGTCGAATTGCGAAAGCCTTTCTGAAGAGCTACATCATTTTTAAAATCGTAAAAAGGCTGACTGGTGGAGCGCACTTCTACCAAACCCGAATAGATGATTCATACCCGTTTAACGTTCAACTGGGGCAGAAGGAGCACAAAGTAGTACAGATTCCGTAAAATACGATTGATGTTTGAAGAGGAGGAATGAGGCAAGTTTAGCGAAATTGGAATTAGTTTTAAATTAGTGCGACATGGCATTTCTACCTCATTTGGTTCGAAACTTAATTTGATACAAACTGCAACCAGAATTTCCTTTTTTAGTTGCTACGGAAGCAAGCTTTCTTTTACATTTGGAAAAATGCTCACAAAAGTGGACTTTGATACCACTTATACAGAATTTAAACTTGGATATTGTTCGATACATAGCGCCGGGGCATTTTGTGGGTGCTGCTACGGTGAGCATTTTTAAGTGTTGCAAGAGGTTGCAACTCTTGCAACACTTAAAAATGCTTTGCTTTCAGTACGGCTCTGTGTTTCCAGCTTAATTTGGAAAATTAATCTAAAATTTCTAAGATGGGTTTTTCTGTGCTTGACATGATTTTATAAATCGCCGAGAAAGTTGTACATTACTTTTAATGTTATGGTCTATCAAAGAATTACCTATTACATTTATTTTTGCTAAATAATACTTTCTATCTAGGCTCTGGCTCTCGACAGGCTGTTACGCCACCCAATGTATGTAAATAATACTTTATTACCTTAGCTACTAGATCCAGCTTCGATTGTCTGCTTGTGTTGCTAAGAGTCGCTCTAAATCTTATTTTTTCATTATTCCTTTTTAATTTTGTAAAATAAGAAGAATGCAGTGGATAGAACAAAGCATTTAACTTAACAGTATAAGTGGGAAGTTTTTTGTTCGAATCTTGTCTTCCGATTCTATAAACTAGAAACTTCTGAAAATAATCGTCTTTATTTATCTTTTTGTAGATTGTCGTGAAACAGTCCGTTCAAAACGCGCCAAGCGTCCTCGTGCTCCAGAACCAGTTAATTTTGAACCGGAACCACAACAGGATCTAGAAAATGATAGCGGATCTCAAGAAAAGGACATCCCAACGATACCCACAAACTTCTTGAGTCCGTCTGTAAGGGAATATCTGGAGTTGGGAAAATCAATACCTGGTAAGTATTTGGTTTAGAATTTGTTGTAAAAATGTGTGGCAAACTGGTGAATGCTAATAAGATACTGGTGAATGCTGTTTTCTTGGTGGGCTAAGATAAAGCCCATCTGTGATTTTTTTTGGCTAAGGATTAGTGTTGCATTAAAAGGGTGACGAATAAGACTACAATCATTCAGATGGACGTTCCAATGCGTTTAGTAGTATCGCTGTGAACTCTGTTTTGTGAGTTAACTTATGCAAGTAGATGGAAAATTGCGAACTTTTATACAGATTTATTAAAGTCAGTATTCAACTGTCTCAAGAGATTCTTAATCCAACAATTTTTACCAGTTTTTTAGACAACCAATCTAAGCAGAGCACAGATTTATAGCCTCTATATTTTTGTACATATGTACAAATCAGTTCAGAAGACAATGCAAGTTTGCATGTTGCTTCGTGTTAAAACACAAAGATTCACAAGAACAAAATGCAGCAGATCATTAGTTTTTGAAGTAAGGGAAAAAGGCTATTGGGTCTTCAAGAGTTTTTGTCTTCTGTACTTTTCCGGCTTCTTTTGACTAAGATACTTTGGATCTTTGCCAGAGCTCATATATAGCCTTGGACAACTTCAGAGCAGTTATCCTTAAGATAGCCTTCGGCGGCCTTAAACGTGTCCGACCACGGTTTGTATACCAAATTGCAGGAATTGAGTGAACCAGAGAAGTGACCAAGAATAGAGCGTGCCGTTATTTTTGCAAACAAAGTGATTGCTTGTCATGATGTCAATGATCCCCAAGTCATTTTATTCCGAATACGAACCAGCCTTTTAGCTTTGGCTTTGACTTTGCAGCTTCGTTTTCAGCTTTCCCACATAATCGAAAACCTCTTCGAAGCTTCACAAACCATCTTAAAAATTACCTCTCGCAAGAATAAAATACGGCAACAATGAGAGAACAAGTACTTCAAAAAGATCATAAGCCCACGAGTTCATTTTTCAAATCAACGCCACCCACATTACTTTTCCCATTTGCTACTTTTTTCCATGTCACCCCGTTGGAGTCCTGCTCGTTCACATCCAGTGAAGAACCAAACAAATGAATTTATGTCCACTCAATTTTTTCCAATCAACTCCAGGAGTGACCTCCCCTCGACGACATCGCAAACATTCGATGTGTCCCCGAGCCATTCGCTTTGTGGGGAAATTAGTATGAACTCTTTGCTGCTCTCTCTCTCATCCCATTTCCTTTTTTTGAGCCATTTTCAGCCTTCAAGCGCCAGTGCATGTCCAATTGCAAAATAATAGAACGTCCCCTCAGTGCACTTATAAAAATCGTAAAATAAGTTCGATTCCATTTGCGATATGCCAGTAAATTAGGAGCAGTCATTCGGTTTTTTGTTAATTTTTTGATTGAGACAAACGACACGATTTAGCTCGTTGGGGATGCGACTCGATGCCACCGAATGTGTCCTTTTCTTCTCTTTTTTGTCTTTTTGATTGTGTGCATCTGTTCTTAACACAAAATAATTGCATTTCCAACCAGCACTGTGTGTGTCCTAAATATTCATTTTATCCCATTTTCTTGCAGGTCGACCGGGCACGGATTACCCGATCCTATCGGCGATTCCCTATACCAATTTCTATTGCGACGAGCAACCGTATCCGGGATTTTTTGCCGACATGGAAACAAGATGTCAAGGTGCGGATTCCATTATTTAAAAATAAAAGCATTTATAAAACATTTTCTCTTTAGGTTGGCACTACTGTGACATCGATGGACGGCAGGCAAGCTTTCTCTGCCCAAATGGAACACAATTCTCGCAGGCGGTGTTCGTGTGCGACTGGTGGTTTAATGTACGCTGCGATTTATCGCCAAGGCTCTATGCCATCAATGCTAGGCTCTATCAGCGGCCAAAAGTGAACCCCACTCGGCCACATCGCATCATCACGAAGCAACTGGTCGATGATATTTTTAATAAATAAATCGATTGGTGGCGGTAGGCGAACGGAGATGGACGCGCTTGCGAGTGAAAATTTTTCTTTCGGGTCTTATTTTTATTTTATTTTTCTTTGCAATGTGCTTGGACTTTAGAAGGATTCTTTAGCAATGTAGCAATGCCTTGACATTCAAGGCAAAACTTTAATTTAGGACACATACACACACAGATGCAACGCACTCCCTTATCGCGGTCAACACACGAGGAACGGAATGGAATGTTTACTTAAGTTGAAATTCTTTTTTTTTTGTAATAATTAACGAATTTGTTAACTAAACTTGTTAAGACAGTAAAATAGTATGTAAATTAAACACCCTGTATATCTGCATTTTATTTAAGTTTAATAAATGAAAGTCCCTCCTAGACACAGATGGCGTTGTATCTTTTTT
Organism: Syritta pipiens; assembly: GCA_905187475.1. Taxonomy (NCBI): domain Eukaryota; kingdom Metazoa; phylum Arthropoda; class Insecta; order Diptera; family Syrphidae; genus Syritta; species Syritta pipiens. The sequence goes on along the minus strand of LR994572.1, from coordinate 31,789,323 downwards.
TATGGGAATTGGGTTTGGAAGCTTGAGAGCACGTAGACAATAAAAAAAATAATTGTTGCAGTAGTGGAATGAAGAAGTGATCAAATTCAGTTTCAAACAAATTGAAGAAAAGTTTTTCTTTCTGGACTCTTGGACTCCTGGCGCCAAAAGGTTCAAAAGCCTTAAGTAACCGAAAAACATTTTCGACGTTGACTGGTTTGTAAAACAAAATAAGTTGCCAAATGAGTACTTGTTATAAGCCCCTTTTTCCCACAGAAGCAGTAGATTTCGAAGGTTCGGTTGCTAGACTCACCTCCTTTCAAACAAAAAATAGCATTAAAAGCCTTCTGTTTCTATGCACAACGTTATGACTTTATTTTAATCATCTCGCGATTGAGAAATGAGTTGATTAACAAATTTCAGTTCATCTAATAAGCCCGCGATGGTGGGTGCTTTGGTTCCTCCCAATCCCAATTGTCCCATTCGACACAGGTCTTGACGCTGTCAAGCCACGCCAAGCCGTCGTCACATTTCCGAGCAGAGGCAGCTTGTCCCTTAGTCTCACAAGCCCAGTAGCGGGTTGGATCCCACGTATTTCTGTAAACGACGACCTTTATTTCCTCATCGGTCTGGCAGGCAGGACGGCCATTTGAGTTAACAATAGCGGCACAGGCCACGCCGATCATCATCAAAAGAACAGCCACTGTAAAGAAAGAGAAGAGACAGTAATCGGGTCCAAGGACTACATCCTTTCGTTGGTTACCGTAAAGTTTCATTTTGATTTTTTTCTTGTTGTTAACCAGGAACTTCCAAGTTTACTTGTGTGCCCTGAGAATGGTCAACTGGGGTATTTGTACCTCCGTAGTTTTAGATAAGGAGCGACGTGATTACACACATGTCGATAATCGTGTAACCAGTGAGGGTACTTCAAGAGGATGGATGTTCTTCCCTTGTTCATGTCATGTAAAGCTCTTGACTACATTTATCAGTGACATATTATTTTAATGAAATTTATTTGCTATCGAAAGTATGCGTTTTAAGTGTGTATGACGCCGGAGATATTTTTAGTCACCGGAAGTCTAACGCTTTCGTCAGTGATTTCTGAAAGTCATTCGATGATGTCTCATATCGGTCGGTTGAGGAACTGTCAATCGAAACGCTGTACATAGATTGGAAGCATTATGTAGTCCCAATTAAATTGCGAATGAACTTTCTAGAACAGCGGACTTATGCTGTTTTCAAACGTTGAACGAAAACTAAGATTTAACTCAAACACATGACAAAGTATAAAATTCTCAGACAAGTCAAAAATCTTGTAGTAACGCTAATTCGAAAAAAAAGATGATCCGAAAGGTACCTGTTTTGGAGCATTTCAATGACCCCCAATATTGTCTTAGTAAAATCTGCCTGTATTGCTAACAAGTTTTGAGATCATTGATTTAAGTTTGATTAACCTCAAAATGAGCGTGGAAATTGACGGGAATCAAACTCCCTTTAAGTCGAACTTCCATCGAACTCTAATTTTTTTGCCATATTTTAGCATTCCCCTTCCTAATTTTCCGAACTAATTGTGATGTCCCGTGAAAATTCGACTTAGAGGGACTCGATAGACAAGTCCCAAAGACTTCAACAAAAAATTTTGCAATCCCAAAGACTTCATCGAAAAATCTTGCAATCCCAAAGACTTCATCGAAAAACCTTGCAATCCCAAAGACTTCAACGAAAAATTTTGCAATCCCAAAGATTGCAACGAAAATTTTTGAAGTCTCAAAGATTGCAACGAAAATTTTTGAAGTCCAAAGACTTCAAAGTGATTGCAATGAATGCAATGCCAATCTAAAGATTTGCATTCAATTGATTTGCAATCAATAGATTGGTCGTAAAGATTGCTCCAATCAAGACTTCAAAAAGAATGTGAGATTTCAATGCCGAAATCTTAGTCATCAAATGAAGTCAATTGAATGAATCCCAAATCATAAAAATCTTTCCATGAATTCAGGGATTGCATTACAAAAGATTGCAGTCTTTTACAACTCTGGTTGGTAACCGTCAGCTAACTATTTTTGTTTGCTAATTTGTTTTATAATAAAACGAAAAAATACAATGTAGTGTTTAACTTTATAGAAAAGAACATATTATGCATCACTTTGAATATTATTTTTATAAATTTCAACTTCAGTATTAAAAAAAAAGGTTTTCGGATTTGAACGTATTTTATATATTCTAATCTTAAGTCTTTGGGCTTGGTGCGCCGGACTTTTGCACGAGTAAACTCTCGTTCAAGCTCCGGCCTAAAGAAAAACTCCCAATAATTTGCATGGACCAACTTCTTGTAAATGACTGATAATGTTTCAAGAGTACTTCTATCTTCCGTGAAAATGTTTTCTTTCGTATGTGTCAATAATTCAAGATTCTTGGTGGAGACTAAGAAAAAAAGTAAGAAAATCCTCATCATACCGACAACCATCATTTCCAGATTATTCATGACCTCTCCCAAAAACGAAATTTTAATATTAAATTTTACTCCTTCCAACCCAACTTCTTCAAATTTAGTTTTTATGCTTTCGAGCTAAGGTTAGTCACCCTCAACGTAAACCAAGGATTTTCTAAAAACACCCAAAACTTCTTTCGCTTGAAGCCGTTAATGACGCTTTACAAGACAAACAACTTAACGCGATTTTTCAACACCCCCGCCAATAATTTCCTCGAGTGCAACTGCATATCCAATGCCGTAATTGAACTTGAAATAGTATCGGATAAGTGAATGAATTTGAATAAGTAATTTACAGCTGGTAACTACACCCTTGGGTCTGATTAATCACACGAGTGACTCACTCGACGGGCGGAAAGGAATTTACGACCAATTGACAGCCGGTGATTAAAAAATGCGTCTTTAAGTGTGAATTGTGAATCGCTTAGGTGGTAATAAAGAAATTTTCATCATCTAATTGGCGCAATCTAGTCTCGGATTAATGATTTTGATGTCACATGAGAATAAAAGAACTGAGTTGTTTCAGTAGGACATCGAAGAGAATAATTCAAAGTCGATTTTTTTTTTAGAATTGTGTTGTTCTAAAAATCAGATGGTTAATATTGGTTCACTGCAATTAATCAGCAGTTGGTCTTTGCAAACAGATGCATACAATGCAATGTTGTGAGAGATTTGAACGGATGTGTGGATGATTTTCCAAAAAAATTCGCTGTTTTCTTTTTGTTTTGTTCAACATAATTGTTGCAAAAGCTTAAGTAACTCCTTATTAGCATAATTCTTTTTTACAAAACTCAGATTCCTGGAACATGAACATGAAAGTTATAAAGGTCACTGAAAGAACATAGTTCCAGAAATTATAACGGACAGCCTCTCTTTTGCAATATACAACTTGCAAGTTAAGAAACTTAATAAAAAGTTGAGGAAAAGTGAACGCGAGTGCGGTATAGTTTAATCGAGAGAAATTGAACAAACAGTTAGAAGAAAGAAACCGTAGTGGTTTTAAAAAAACAAGGGTCTTAAATTCTACTAGTCAGCATAAAATTTATGTTGCAGTTTAAGAAATGGGAAGAATAAATTAAGCTAATCTGATTTCGCATCTATTCGAAACTAAATTCAGCAAAGATAGGCAAGTAAAAAGAATTCCATAAAAGGTTCAGTTCTGAGCTCGAGTTCCTTTTTGATGAGGGTAAACAATAAATTGGATTATAAAGTAGAAAAACATCCAAGGTAAGTAGAAATACAGACCCTTTGTCTGTCGAAAATGTAGCACTAGAGTCGATTTTCTGTTAAAATGGATAAAATAATAAAATTCAAACATATTTTTTACGACTAAGGAATGAAGACTACCAAAGCTTGTAGAAAACTGTTTATTCAGTTTCACAAGAAAAAAAAAACGCCACGAACTTTTTCCCAGGTCATAAAAACTACAAGTTTGTTAATGCCAGAGGAGCAAGGGCTTTCCGTTTTACCAAAGTAAAAGTTACTGCCACAAGCAGAGAAAGCACATGGTCCATTGACCATCAATAGTATATGTAGTTTGCTCCTCCACCAGACCCTATCGAGTAGTTTTGTCAGCATTTCACTCACATGCTAATCACTCCTGTATTAAAACAATAATAAAATAAAAAAAAAATATCCTTTGCAGAAACAGGCGGTCTGCTTTTCATTGCTTTCTCTGAAATATGAATAGAAGTTCTTAGTAAAAAACTAAAACGTTTTTTTTATAGATAAACAAAAAAACCCAAGACGTATCCGACCTTCGAGATGTTTTCAAAATATTTTGCCTACTTCTGGGAGTCCACTGAATTTGTTCAGATCTTCAAGACGCCTTAACGTGTCTCTAATTTTTTTTCTATTTTCTTACATCTACGTCCTACATCAATCAGGCACCAAAAACCGTCAACAAATTCCTGAAATAGTTGCCATATCCAATGCACAAACCATCACTCCGCCTAAAAGACTGCCTACCACCACAAACCTTATCCAAAACTTATGCAGCGAAAGACCAGAACAACGTCACGTCAGCATCTTTGCCCAGGTGGCTTATAAATAGAAACCTGTTTGGGGAACATGATTCAGTTAAAAGAAAATCGAAAGAAATAAAAAAATCAGTCAGATACTTTCAAGTGGCTCAATGGTCTAGGGGTATGATTCTCGCTTTGGGTGCGAGAGGTCCCGGGTTCAAATCCCGGTTGAGCCCAGTACACTTTTTTGCACCCCCTTATTCCGGTTGTAGTGAACCTCCCGCAAAACATCATTTTGCCAATTTGTTCATCAGTCCAGGACTTACAGGACAGTCGAAAACTGAAAGTCAACACAAAGTTATGACTGCGAGTCCGCACACAACCAGAGCAATCTGAGTTGGCAAATTGTAACGAGTAGAGGACACCGAGGCAAAGACAAACAGCAAAACCGACGGGAATTAGTCCTGCACCAGCGCCTTCCGAAACAGAGATGTCAACGGAAGCGGCACAACGCGTCAAAACAAAGGTGCACGTCTCCTCCCTCTCCAGGTGTGCACAGTGGATACCGACGGAAGGAACAATTTTCCCAAAGTAATTTCGTTAGTGCTGCAGCCCGAGAAGTGTGCTCTACATGCCCTGCTTCGTGACATTGTTACCCAGTGGTTGGCTGGTTCTGTGTGCTGTCGCCGCACAGAAGCACGACGCGATACAATCGTTCGCCGGGCTGCAAAATACAAAAAAAAAAACAAAAAACTTCGTAATTCCTGCCAGACAAAGAGCCAAATTGAAAATAATAAAGAGTCCACAAAGCTGGTAATGAATGTCAATGTTTACATGGTGAGCGATTTAAAATTCTATCGTTGGCCATTGTCGGGCCTAACGAGATAATCAAGCGAAGATGTGTCCAGTCGGAGGAGTGGATAGGACGGTGGCTTGTCCAACTGATGGAGCTGGAGACGGAGTCGCTTGTAAGCAGGTCTGCAGGTGAAAAGGAAAGTGGCTTCATTAGGAGTGCTGATGAGTGGCGTGTCCTTTTTTGGGAAACGAAAATCTGATGAGCATGACGGGAGAGTTATTTGGAAGCTCATCTAGGCGAAGAGTTTATAATTTCAGACAGGTGTGTGACAGAGTGATGAGTTCAGAGTTTGCAGCTGCAGGTGTTCGACGGAGGAGATGACACTTGGAGACGAATCAAGTTTTGATAGAAGAAGTTTGCGAGATTATTGTTGGGAACAAATTAAAACTACAAAATGTGATTGATTGATTTAAGAATTATTCGAATATTTTTTTTATAGAATCAATGATTTACAAATGAGCCTGTTAAGATCTCATTACTCGAATATCGGCAGTTTTTGACGACCATGTTTTTTTTTGCGGTATCTGATAAATGTACTGTTCATGATTCATTTTGTAATGCCAAATCTTCATGGAATATCACACGGTTGATCAAGCGTGAATAATACAAATTTTTGTTATCGAGAAGAGAGTTCGTTAGAGTAAATGTTGCACCACTTTTCTGGCAGATACAGTTGAAAGCCAGATTTCCAACGTTCGGTTCGGCAAAATTCGAGACATTCGGTTCCGTAAGCAATCGGCCAACGAACACACCTCAAAGCAGTGACAAATCCGCCGAGACGATCGCTGAACTTAGTAATCTGCAAAGACTTGGCCAATTGGGCGTCGGCACTTGGACCTATTCCATACAATTAATTAACTTAAGAGCTTAAATTTAGTGGCCATAGTCAAAGACTTTTGTAAAGTGAAGAGGAATTCGTTCGGAACTCAATATTTTGGTCTAAAGCAAGATTATTTAATCCGCCAATTCGCACAAAATCTACCAAGATGTAAGGCATCTTAATAAGTTAAGTGCAGATTTTCGCCGGTAGACAACACTGTGGTTCAATCGGGATAATGTGCCACAAGGGGGACTCCAACGATTGTAGACAACCATCGATCATCTTACAGGGGTAACGGAAATCGCCAGCCAAAATCATGCATTTCGAACCCGAAAGACTTTTTCTTGTGGGCTTTGTTAACATCCCCATTCATCCAAAGTAATTATAACCCAGGCCGTTACTTAGCGCCGTCTATGCAGCGGAGTCACTAATACTTAGACGTCTCGGATCCGCGCTAGCATGCCATTTTGAACGACGTTATGTCCCCCTTTCAAACAAAGAATGGCATTGAAAGTCTTCCGTTTCTATGCACAACGTTATGACTATAAATCATTTATTTAAATCATCTCGCTATTGAGGAATAAGTTAATTAACTAATCTCAGTTCATTTAATAAGCCCGCGATGGAGGGTGCTTTGGCTGTTCCCAATCCCAATTGTCCCACTCGACACAGGTCTTAACGCTGTCAAGCCATGCCAAACCGTCGTCACACTTCCGAGCAGCGGCAGCTTGTCCTTTAGTCTCGCAAGCCCAGTAGCGAGTTGGATCCGCGACATTTCTGTAAAGTACGACCCTCATTTCCTCATCGGTCTGGCAGGCAGGACGGCCATTGGAGTTTACGATATCGGCGCAGGCCACACCGATCATCATCAAAACCACAGCCACTGGAAAGAAAGAGAAAAGACAGTGATCGGGTCCAAGGATTTTATCCTTTCGTTGATTACCGTAAAGTTTCATCTTGATGTTTTCTTTTTTGTTGTTAACCAGGAACTCCCAAGTTGACTTGTGTGCTCTGGAAGTGACCAACTGGGATATTTGTACCTCCATGTTTTGAGATAAGGGACTGGAGTGATTAGAGGCGTCTTGAGAGTCGTGTCACCAGTAATGGTACTTCAGACGGATGTTCTTCCGTATTATTCAGCGGTATTTGTACCTCCATGTTCTGAGATAAGGGATTGGAGTCACTAGAGGCATCTTGAGAGTCGTGTAACCAGTAATAGTACTTCAGACGGATGTTCTTCCGTTGTTTACTTCATGTAGACCTCTCGACTGTCTCAAACAGTGACATTTTATTTTTATTGAATTATTTTTCTGTTATCGAAATTATGACGGTTGAGTAGTGTGAACATTATTTACAGGCAGCGATTTCTGAGTCATTAGAAGTCTGATGTCATACATGAACCTTTTGAATAAATGAGGTTCATATACAAGCCTCACAAATAGCGGCCAGATGTTTTTCAAATCTTTTCCAAAAAAAACAAAAAACTGTTGGAAAAAATATTAAGAAAATAAGTTTGTATGATAATCAACTGTCGCTATTGGCGATCAGATTAGAGAGAGATCTTGTAAGGTTCGTTTAGGGCTAAAAACTTGAAGCCAATCACATGGCTATGTGTAGTCATTGAAGTAAAGTTGGTCAGAACTGAAAAAAACTTAGATGCCATAGCACTCAACTTCTTTCAAAAGTTGGCAGTTCTTTCCGGCAGAAGCAAGAAAAAAGTAACGTTAGCGTAAAAGTACGTTACAAAGTAAGGACGCCATTAATGTCTGACTGCTTCTGCTTTCATATTTTTTATAATTAAAATAGTTATACACGAATTTTTAATAAAAGCCCGCACAACATTCTTGAGGGTAAAAATGAACAAAATTCCGTCCATCTTTCACACAAGTGTTACAATTTAAGGTATCCAAAAATAGATAGGGTGTGAATTTTTAACAAGGTAAAATCATCCACTCAACATTTAAAAGTTGTAAATGGTTAGTTCGTCTCGAAGTCTCGCAAAAATTTAATAACAATTACTTTCAAATCACTTGCAGTTTCTTTTTAAAAGAAGTCCAACAAAACGTCGAACCGATAAATAATTATTTGATAAAATTTCTTGTTGGTAAATGAGATCACAAGACTTCAAATTTTCTCAATATGGACACTAAAAACGAAAAAATACGAAGGACAACCAGAGAACTTAAAGAACTAGCCAAGCGGGGCATGATAAAGTCAGCAAAATGTGAAAGTCTTCACTGGGGATTCCAGTCATATTCACAGCTTATTTTTTCAATTCCTAGTCCATCAAAAAAGCAAGACCCCTCTCCTTATCATCGCATGACGCAACACAGAATCACCATACGATGACGCACACAGCAATTCACAGACAGCGAGAATTGATTTAAAAATAGTTTTGAAAAACGCATTTGAATCGCATGAACACAAAAAAAAAACAAATCCTGTGAATATTCATTTTCAACTCGGTGCCACATTCATCAGCCACTTCGAGCGTATGCAATTGCATCAAACTTCGTTGAATGCATCTCTCGGATTCGTTCATTTGACGAAGCTAACTAATGAATATGATCCCATTCCCCACCCGGAAGTTCAAATAAAATACAAACACATTGGCTGCATCCTCCACCCCGCCACTCTAAATCCATTCCATCTTATTCCTTTATTTTCTTAATTTATTTACGCCCCTCCCACCATGCCTACCGCTCGAACAAGCAGCAATCACAAACAGATCACACGACTAAGAAAAACACCCAACAAAACCAGATAGGGAATAGAGAGCAAAGCGCCAAAGCGCTGCTCCAGAATAAAACGCAACGGGTACAAATTTAAAAACACCAGAGAAATCGCAAAAAAACGTAAAAAGAAAATTCTTGCTTGGTGGCTTGCTACTCAAATCCTTTTCTATACCTTTCCGCTTCGGTGGGAACGGGGGGCGGACGGGCGAGCAGCGACCGGCGACCGAGTGTGGGGGAGTTTGTTTTCAATTACGCACGCGAGATACAATTTTTCCGCTGCCTGCAACAACGCCATCGGATTCAGCAGAAACCACACCACGAACGGCTTGGCCAGCACGCTGCTTTGTGGTAACTGTCAGGACGCGCCTGGTGGTACACGTGCAAATGGTCTTTTTATCCCCGACAAAATCATAGGATTCAACACACAAAGCGCTCTACACTATTCCCGACAACGACAACGACGCCCACACACCCACCGCCCCCGCCGCATTAAATGCTGGGTAAACGAATGAATGAATGAGGAAAAACAAAAACAAAAAAAGGCAAATAACCCACGAGCAATTGCACTGTGACCGTCACACCCCGACCCAGCAAGAGAAACAAATTAAATCCCCCTGCAACAGGAGAAAAAAAAAATGAAAAACAAATCGTGGCTACACAGAGGCGACCGGGAGCGTGTGAGTGTGCGCTCAACCCCCCGGAACAGGTACAAATTGAAAAGCAAAATGTAAAACAAGCGTTAAAAACGTAAAAGAGTCCTTTAGTGAGAGAGATATTAAATTATTATGAAAGTGATGTGGAATCTATTTACGTTGCGTTACGCTGCTTTGCATGGCCAATTGGCATCACTGGTGGCCTTTGGCCAGTGCCACAGGGTCTAAAGGGCACGCAAGCGAGAATGGATTCATGGCGACAACTCAATTGAATTGGCAATTTGCGGCGAAAGTGGATAAGTGCTTGATTGCGCTTTTCAAGCATCCGACGCAACAAAAAAAGAGGTGGAGTTCCGCAAGGTTGTCGGTAATCGTCACTTCTTTTTTCGCTGAGTTTGATTTCAATGATTGTGGAGATATTCCATAGCCAGAACATCAAGAAATTGTTTCTTAGCTGTCACTTTTATTATACTCGAGGAATTCTTTTGAATAACAATTTTTGAAAACACTCAACACACAATCGCCTCTCGGCTAAAGACTACAAACGAATTTGAAAGAAAAGCTGTAATCCCTTTTTACGTTTAATTAATGCTAATGCGTGAAAAGGAAAATGCTGCCATCGAACCTCAAAAAGGGAGCATTTTACCATTAAAAACGCTGCCAGCAATACGCAGCAAAGTTTGTTGAACAAACAATCTGCTTGAATGCTGAGTTTTTTGTGTTGACTGTGGGGGTCGATGTGCTTTCTGCCCCGTGTCGCTGACAGCGATTAAAAATGAGCATTTCACGATCTGATTTAATTTGAGACCACCAGTTCTGATTGAATCGTGTACAATTTGATTTCTCCTCCTTTAAGATCCATTTACAAACACAGTTCTTGAAAATGGCAACGAGGTCATGTTCTGAGACATGTACATCTCTCAATTCCCATGTTAGACGTCATGAAAAAAATACGATTGACAGGAAAATTAAACTAAAACCGTCAAGAGAGAGTTTTGTATGCAAATAACTCTTGGCAAAGTCTCCAAAATGTTGGTCGGTTTGGTGAATATTTGACTTGTGTATGTTTAATGGATTGGGGCAGAAAAATAGAGCATTTTATTTTTTTTTTCAATCCGTTTATTTGCAATTGGCATTGTACGCATTAATATCGGGTTTTTTGAATTTTCAATATTTTAAATGATTTCAATATTGCCCCACCAAAGACTTCTTTTTTTTACTGCATTCTTTTATTTTCTCATGTATGTAAATGTTGTTGTATTGAAGTGAGCTTGTAAAATGCTATAAAAATGAAGAGAAAACTAAAACTTAAGGGAACGAAAGCAAAATAAGTGTTAAACCAAACCAGTGTTAATAAGTTCTAGGCCGAGGAAAATTTTATCATTGGCAAGTTTAAAATTGTAGCACTTTTCAAACAAATTGGTTGTTAATGTAAATTTGTCTCGCGATTTAAAAGCGAAAATAATATAGTCAATAATAGTATAATAGTAACTCAGATTCGTAACAGCCCTCCGAGGGCTAGAGTCTTACTTTTTTGCGCAATACTGTGTTGTGCGCCGTGTAATTTGACACATGTGGAAGCGGCCAATTGTTTATTGCCGGTTCTGAACTGCAAACGTTTTTCGTGACAGAATGGAGACTTTGAACCAAATAAATGAAAATACGAAAGCTTGCTAACTTGCAAAAGAGTGGCACTGCTGTTCTTTCGACATTTCATATCGTAAAGTTGCTCAATACTTTGACCAAATGCGTATTTAAAATTGTAGTTATTTTAAAAAGCAATACACTTATAAAATACGACTTATGAGAAAATAAGATAGAAGATAAAAGATTAAAAATAAAAAGTAGCAAAATTCGAAAAAAAACCTAAATCAGAAACATCACACATACGACACAGTGGGTGTAAATTATGTCTTCTTTTCTTCTCATTAAGAGTTTTAATAGGTTATGGCGTTTTTTTTTTTTTATTTTTTCAGTGATTCCTTCTTTAACAGATAAATATATTAAGTGGTGAATAGACACAAAACTAAGCACTGATTGGTAAAAGTGTGGGTAAACATGATTCATGCAATTTTCTTAAAATTAGAAAAAGCAACCAAATTCAGATATTTCTGGCGACTATTGGATCAAAGAGATGCATTTTTTTTTTATTGAATTTTTAAATTACTGATGAGGTGGAAAAACTGACGGCGTTCGGACTTTGGATATAATCAATTATTTGTGTCAAAATAAATATAACCATAATAACAGACCGTATAGTTTAGTTTCAATTACTTAAAAATTACTCAAAACGATCACACTAAACTTTAAATTGTTCCAGTAAGATCGAATTGGACCATTTCAACTTTAAATTACACGGACGTAAAAAACTGGAACTAGGTTAACATTAACCAATTTGTTCCAACAAGTAAAGGTGTAAAACAAATTGTACCGACGACGCTTGATTGACGCCGAACATTGAAGCCAGACTTGGTTGGCTTTCCAAATCTTTGGAAAACGTTTTTTATTTAGTGATGAATCAGAGTTCAGTAGATTAGGTTCAGATGAAAAGCAATATGTGTGCGGTCGACCAAAGAAGGAACTAAACCCGGGCTACGCAGTAAGAACTATGAACCGCGGTAGAGGGTAAGACGTCGTGGAGCCTGGGCCTATTATACATGGTGGATTGGGCCTATCGTGAAAATAGAGCAGCGAATGGACCAGTAAAGTAGTATTGGAGGACCATGTGAAGCCCCTGCAGACGAGATTTCGCCATAACATGGACACTCATGCATGATAGTGACGGTTGGTTAAGTTGTGCCTTAGTGATAGCCAAATCAAAGCTTCTATCATTGCTTGAGAGAGTCGTGACCTTAATTCAATATAAAATCTCTAAAGCAATTAAGAGCAGCATGTTGGATGAAGTAGCTTGTCAATTTTCCAAAGCTTAGGAAGGAAGCTGTTTGCCCTGTTCGTTGATGCCAAGAGCTAGGGAAGGCATAATAAGGCGTGTAATAAAATAGAAAACGTGTCTAACATAATATGAGAAGAATACTTGTTCTAATTCTTTTAAAAGCGAATTGATTTCACAGTGTGCTAATTCGGTGACAACAATATGTTGAACCTACTTATGTTTGTTTAAGGGTTTTTTCATCATTATTTTGTTGAGATATTGTTCATTGTTGCATTAAACAAAATCAAAAACAAAAAGTGTCAAAAGACATCGTTAATAAAGTTATCTTGCTTATTTTAAGTAAATAAAGGGTAGTGTACTAATTCTCTGACCACCACTGTATAAGGATCCAGAAGGTAAGAATCCGTCGACTCCGTGTGCGTCACTGGAAGCAGCTGGCACGGGATCGTGCTGGATGGAGAAGGTTGCTAAAGGAGGCCCAGGTCCACCCCGGATTGTAGCGCCGTACAGAGCAGAAGAAGAGGAATCCGTTCGAGCTTTGTGTAACATCGTCCACTTAACGACAAGAATTCCAAGGAACTCGTGCAACCGCAAGAAAGGTTTTCGAAAAGTTATCGAATCTGGTTGGTCAGTGGTTAAGAAGAAAGGTCATGAAACTTATCAAAACTCGGCCAAAGTTTTAAAATATTTTCGAAACTTTATTTTTAGCTATGTTTTAATTGATTACGCAAATCAAATAAGTCACTAGCTTACACCCATCAACGGCTGTGTATAAGATTTCCATCAAACAGGTTTCTTTTCATCTAGATTACACACTAATTGACACTTCTACGTTGTAATCAAAGCCATTCGACTATTCGTAGTTAAATATGTATACATCTTACTCATTGGTTGCCTCAGTAAACTTGAAATTAACTTAGAAATCAAGTCATTTCACGACGTGAAAAGTGAAAGATTAAGAGACCATAGAAAAAAAAAAAACCAGAAGTTTCAGATGCCATTAGAACACAATTAGAAGCCATGAAATCTTAACCTTCGATAACAAATTATTAATGTTTGTAAAATTAACCAACTACAAATTATGTTAATTTTTTTTTTTTTTTTTTTGCGGTACGAATAAGGACCGCAGAGGATAGCAGTCAAAAATACGTCAACGATGAGAAGAAAAAGCCAGTAGGAGCTTGCAGCTACCTCTTAGAGGGGTCAAAATTTACTTGCAACTCAATTTAATTCGTGCAATCCTTTTTTGCAACTTACATGCTTATGATCATGCCCTCGAGTCGATTAAGATTGCGCTCCATGCGGGTTTGGATTTAATTCCCTAAGCCTGACTCTCAAATTGTATTCAAAGCATCGAAGGTGCCCCTTAGTGTGCTTCCATCTCATCCCGAGAACAAAAAAAAAGGTCAAAACTTAGAGCTCGTGGCAACAAAAAATTTAAAATTAGATTTTCACTAGCACGATCTCTCTGCTGTTCATCTCACGATACTTTCCCTCCCAAAAAAAAAAACTATCCGCCCTATTCAATTAGAATTAATCCAAAGTTTGATATATGATTTGTCACAAGCAATCCGCGCCGTTGTAAACACTCACCTCAAACAACTTAAAGGATTATCTGTGCCGCAAAAATAATAAACACCGACAGAGATCCAACAAACTTTTCTCCTCTCCAAATAAATACTCGACAACGAAACACCAACAACAACAACACTCAATGCGAGGACGATGCCATGCGTTGTGTCGTTTATACTGTTTTCCCAATCAAAATCCCGAAACACATGAAATGCCATTAAAATTAATTCATCATGCAGCATCACACCATCAAAATGAATCCGACAACTTCCAGGGAATCCGTGAGTGCGTTTATTGAGCACAAGTGTCAACAGAAATGCAAATAAAATTAATTGAAACATTTTGCCACCATGCATCCCGAGCGCATGCATTCGAATAAATTAATTTACTCTAAATATACAAATACTTTGGCCCCGTCGAGGATGGATGAGAACGGAAGCGAGCAGAGCAATGGATATCTGTGGCATCAGCCAGCGTGCAAAATGATTATAATACCTCAGGTGTATACTATATACACATACGTCTTTTAAAATGTATCACCTGACTGCTCTGGGTTCAGTCAAAAATTAACAAACACACAACAAACCGAAATCAAAAAAAAAAAAAAAATACAAATCACTTAATCTACTCTGAAATTGTACATTTCTCTATGTCGGTGAATTATTTTCGACGGATGAATATATCGGAGCGACATCAGTGACGCTTTGGCTTCGATTTCGTCCTAGACTAGTGTTTTCGATTGGCGGACGAGATTGTGTTATCGAGAACAACTTTGAATCCTTTTAGGACTGCGGCGTTTTATAAACAAGCATTTCTACTTTTAAAAAATAAATCACAGTTTTTAATAAAGATTTTCATTTTAAAATTAAAAAATATTTCAATACGCAGAAAATGCCAACGGCTTGGAGGTTTTTTATGAACTTGTTTGACTTCGATAAACTCGACTCGAGTTCCAGAAGTACTCTAAAGAACGAGTGTTCATTAAAGAGACCACACGGTGTTTAAAAACATTTGACTGAATAGTCTTAAAAACCAGCTTGGGGTTACCTACCAGCATAATCATCAAGAACATTGATAAGAATGCAGAGCCTGTACTGGGAAGGCTTAAATTTACCAAGGGGAATGATTCCGAGTTCACAAAAGCTAGCGGCCATGTTGCTTGGAGGGCGTGGACAAATGAAAACATTTTTTATAATTAAATTGAGTGTTCGTTAGGGAATAAACAGCTAGTCTCCTTCACATGTGTCAAATTATACAACACAGTGGAGGGGCGAAAGGCTAGACTCTGGACCTCAACGGGCTATTACGCCACCATTTATTATTGTTTGTTAGTGAAAACGTTGGTCATTATGAGGCAGACGCGAGTTTTCATCTTTTTTTAGTCAGATTTACGAGGCACAGCTTGGTAAACAATTAGCCCTAATCCTTTCCCTAAAAGAATTGTGGATCAACTGAGAATAATACTACTGACTGAAGCACAGCGCACAGCCTCCAGCTCGGTATTCTCCAGCAATTAAGCCAGCTCGCTAATAAGACTAAACATAACAGCTCAATGTTAATGAGCCTAGACAACACTTTCTGTTCACTGACTGGGTTTCGAAGTAAGCGGAAGATAATTTTAACGTTCGCCTTATTTTATGAAATCCAATCTATCTAGAGTTCCTATTGAAAATGTGACATGAACTGAACTGCTAAACTTTACTGCTTAACTGCTAAAAAACTGCTGACTTTAAAAAAAAATTGCTAGTACGCTCACACAGAACTTCTATTTTGAAATTGATCTACCTTGCTTGTACAACCTATGTCTTGAAAAATGTCTATCAAAGATTTGATTGGACATGTTTTTTTTTTTTTTTTTTGACTTGACATTTTTCCTCACCCTTTCGAAGACGCGAAGATTGGCGAGGCGATTCGTAAAAATATTGTAAGAAATTTGCTTCTTTTCTTAGACTGCCATTGCCCCCCTGGAGATGTTTCCTAGTCGCTTGTATTTAAGTAAGTACAATTTTTTTTTCTCACTCGACTGTCGCCAAAATTGTCGTAGTCAAGTGGTTCAGGCAAGCAGCGTCACCAGCCCGTTACCTTAGCATCCATTTTCATTTGTATTCCTCATAATCTGTGTGATTAGGTGAAAACTGATCATACAACATTCATTTTTTACTACATGACGCTTTAAACTGCTGTTTTACGAATTGCTGAAGTTTTTGCCAATGGCGGACCTATAAGGTAAAATGAACTCCACCACATTGGACCTGAAGTGAACATCCACGCAGTTCTCATCCTACTCGAAGCAGTAACTCCTGCTAGAGTTTCACTTCTTGGGTCGATGTTGATCTCCCGGTCGATGGCCACGCGGTCTACAAAAACAGCCTATATTCCTCCACTCCTACGAACTCCCAAGTGAACATGTCTTTCTCTGTCGACATAACCGACCAATACCTCGACTCAAGTCATATAACTTAACCAACCATCCCCATTTCGAATTACAAAACGTGAAATTGTTTAATAAAAATAATTAAAAGCGTATCAGAGTGCAGTGCGGTGTGTGTTGGTGTTTTTGTTGTTTGTTATTTTTAATACAAGAAAAAAATACAAATAACAAAAGCAACGGTAACATAGTGCACCACATTCTTCGGGTGCATTCACTTTAGCAACAGTCGTCTACGTAGAGGAACTCCGAGGTGGTGGGCGCTTCGTTGGAGCTCGAGCATTCAAAAACAAAACAAAAAAAAAATAAAAATAAAAACCGTGTGTTGCACAACTCAGCAGCAACAGCAACATACAACTCTTGTAAGATATGGAAACCTTAGATGTGCTCATTCATCATTCCGTGGCCATTCATTCGCTCACGCGAGGAATGTTACAATGACCACAGAGGGACCGCCACGCAGTGGCGAAGTATCAAAATTCGTTTCGCATGCATGTCGGTTTTGTGCAATCTGATTTTGCACCGAGTTCGAGTGTCGCTTTAAGGTGTTTGCTTGGAATTCTTGTTTATGGGCAGGCTGTTGAACTTGTTGACAGTTGTACGGGGCGTCGATAACCAGATATGCGACTGACTTTAACTTCAGTTTGGTAGCTGCTGCCAGTTTCACACGCAAATCTTTTTTTTTTTTTTGAAATCCTTTTCTGCTTGGGTGTCTGTTGTAAGTTGAACGATGAACACGTTGAAGAGGTCGATTTTTTGGTGTAGCTGCTTCTGGGCTCACCAGAGCGTGGACTTTGTCGCAGTGTAACTTATGTCGCAAGGGGACACAGTTTTATTAGACATGGCATTGCTTAAGACGAGTATTGTCAATACATCCACCATTAATTGGGACCAGAAAAACATGATGCAAATTGAAATAACAATTCCCATGTTATTTCAATATTTTAATTCCAAAATTCCTACTTATTACATTTCGTAAACTGCAAACTGAAATAAAAACGACGCGTCTTTAAAACCACTATAATTTTTAAATAATGCAGAACGATACAAACCGAGATTTTGCTGCACTGCCAACGTGGATGCTCATCATTTAAATTCTAAAAATTGTATTAGCTTAAAGCAGGGGTCAGATTAACAGTGTTCTTTAAACTGTTAGAACACACAGAGCATGACAGGAGCAAAAGGATCGAAGTATTAAAAGCATTGACGAGTTACTCTGAGTCGGTCTAATCGCCACTAAAACTAAGAATGGCTTTAAAGTTGTCTACAAGCGTCTTCGAATCCTCCTGTTAAATTGCAAGTGGTTAAAAAGTCACGAATATCTCAATTTCGATGACCTTAGCTGCTGATTCCAAGTCAAGAATTCAATAAATCATGTCTCTTGGTCGCTGACGACTGCAATTGGTCTTTGCAATTTATTTAAGAATGATATATGGAAACTGTCGTAATCTTTTTACAACTGGTAATCTCATTTCAAACCCACTAGAGCCAACAAATCATTCTCAGATAATCACCAAATAACAGAGTCACTTCGTTAGCTCACACTCACCCACCGGTAATGTCTACCGGAAGCATCAGTGGCCACGCAAATGCATCGTCACACACAACGTCCGCCTTTTTATTGCTCTCTCACATGTCACTTTTGCGTAAGCCTGCAAAATACCGAAAACTGTTACAAGACACTTCACTTGGTTCAGCCCCCGGTATTTGCTGCTCCTTATATCGCGGCGAATTTATTCACGTCACTTCGCGTCTTAGAAGCCCTGTCATTAGCTCTGACACTCTCCCCCCAAAGCAATTCCACCATCGTATATCTCTGCCTGCGTTTTCCATGTCGTGTCAACTTCCATTTTTCGATCAGTATCGAATCACGGTAATTTTCACATTGCAATTATTGAATTATGCAGCCGCTCGGTTCCAGCAAAGACAACCGCTCCAAATGCGAGACTCCGTAGAGGCCCATTAGTGATGACCCACAATCAAAAAAAAAAAACAAGACCATGCCAACTCGGTGTATAAAAAGCGCCTTCGTGTAACGATACGCAGCGCTCATAACCAGTTTCCAAGATTAAAACAGATTTCGCTGAACAGCGCGAGGAAAAACTCCACAGAGATGTAAAGTGATTTGGATTTCGCAAATAATTCCGCAGATGACATCGGGTGATGGGAGCCAAACAAGATGGATGACCGGTGTGGAAGGCAATCTCTTGATAACAAATTTACGGGTAAGTGAAAGTAAAAAAAATGAGATGTGTAGATGCGGCTGGCGCGAGATTTCTCTGCAGGTAACTCAACACGGACACGGAGGATACAAATGAAAAGGAGTTTTCAAGTTGACAATAATTGGCAGATGCCTAATGACCCTGAGGATCGTGAAGATGAAAAGTTATTGAATGCCATTTTTATTCAGGGTTACCGCATTTTGTAAGAACTGGAAATCGCATTATCTCCTTTCACATGACTTCAAGTTGAAAACTAGAATCGAAGCTCATTAAGTTCATTCCTTCCTAGTTCCGTGTGGCATTAGTCGAACGACTGTTTTGTAGAGATTTAGGCGG
This sequence comes from Syritta pipiens, assembly GCA_905187475.1. Taxonomy (NCBI): domain Eukaryota; kingdom Metazoa; phylum Arthropoda; class Insecta; order Diptera; family Syrphidae; genus Syritta; species Syritta pipiens. Next base: position 31,770,374 of record LR994572.1, on the reverse strand, counting down.
AACTTGCTGGCTATAGTAGAATCAATTAATAAAATGCGCCACATCGAAGGCATTTTTGCGAAGGAAGTTAAGCAACATCGAAGGAAACAGACACGAGTATAGTTTTTAATACACAACGAGCTGGACATCTTGCGATGTGAGAAGAGGAAAATACGGCCGGACAGGTGGTCGACGGCAAAAACTACTTTTAGGATCCTGGTGTGAAAAAAACCAACAAAAACTTAACAAAAAATCATTAAGGACAATTTTTTAAGCTTTTCTTACATGCAAACTCACTGGAAAGATCAGAAGAGCAATGGTGTCCATGAAAAATTCGATGTCTTTTAAGGACACAAGGAATAGACACAAAAAAATAGTTTCAAAATAAGCCAAGATAGCTGTGCCTCTAAGTTGCGATGATAAGTACCTAAGTAAAATTCATTTAAAGCCTATTAAAAAGCAAGTACACACGTCAGGATCAACTCAGCACACGTGCAACTTGCTGCTAGTTCTAAATATGTGGTGCGTTAAAATAATTCATCAAGAGATCTCAACGACTCTATTTATGTTCTGTTTAGCAGTGGTACGATAACTATAGCCGATTTATTAAACTAATTTATAAATTTGAGTTTAAATAAGTTCGATCTATAGTGATACGTTTAGTAAGTTTGGGTCTGCCACTGGATTCTCTTGAAGACCGAAATTCTTCCGAGATCCTTTAGGAATTTAAGTACGTGATCTAAGAATGCCTAGATAAACAATACATTAAGTGAGCGATGGTATTTAGTTGACTTTTTAGCTATGCAGAAAAAAATGAATACAGATACAATCGCTTATTCGTTCCGGGTAAACGCGTTGTAAGTCGAAATCGACTTAAGTCAAATCAAAACAAAAAAGAACAAACATAAACCAAAATTGGAAACAGAACAGGGTTCCCAAATGTTAAATTTCAAAATTGCACGGTCTACTAACGCATTTACTGACTTAACTCGAAGAATAAATGACGAATGTCGAGGCAAGCTTCTTAGATGTTTCCGATGTCGTAAGTCGAAATGACTTAACTCGAAACGTCGTAACTCGAGGAATGCCTGTCGTTGTATTTTATTTTATGCCTACTCTACCGACAAATTTGCCTTATATTGTCTAAGTGACACATTATCGGCGCCATTAAAGTTTAAAACTATAGACGAATGCATTTATAAGGAGTGTCCAGAGAAGAGAAAACATTTTGCACACAAATCTACCAATTCTAATTTTTTGCCAACTTGGAATAAAATAACCACATGGTTTCACATTTTTGATTAAAGGAGCGCTCAAGCGATACACAGAAGCAATTTTTGACGCGGCGGGACCGCTTAAGAGTCATTCGATGCTCATAAATTGACTTGTGACACACAAGCGAGCGATGACGCTCAATTGATTTGTATGTAGACGGTCAAGTGTCTACAAAAAAAACACCCCCGCGTCAAAAAAAAAAAAAACACGTTTGTGTGCACCGGACCTTAGAAAGCACACATCCTTGTGAATAACAATTTGGTCTCAGGATCACTTTTGTTTCTCTAGCATAGCCTTTCACTGGCAACTTGGCTTATTTTATTTGCCGGACATATTTGATTTGAAATTAATCGATTGGACAGTGAAAAAAATGTTCTACTTGAATCTGGAGCAGTGGAGTTTGCACCTAGATATGCAAATTGTAGTGATTCACGGAGAAGATCGCTCTAAGTGTTATTTTAAGGGACGAAGCTTCGAAAATCTGCTTTTAAAGAAAGGGTTAGATATAAAAAAAACTCAAGGACTGATGTAAGTGACCTGCAAATGACTTGTCCAGCAGATCAGATCTGGTACATACATTGTCATTAAAAACTAGTTCACTGACTGGTTTCTGCAAAAGCAACAAGCAAAAAGGTAAGAGCCAATTAGTCATGGACTGGGAAAAGATCTTTTTTACCTTGTCACTTCACCAGAATGAGAATCCTCAAGCGAAACCTTCCGATAGTTTACAATTTAGTACTTATTCTATTCACCGGAGTTGACACCCTGCTAGCATCTTACTTTTCTTCTTCGAAAACGATTAAATCTATCCTCACTTTCGTCTGGGTTCTTCCACCGCCAACGACCCATGTAGCAATCGACGCGTGCTCACATCAACTGGCTATCAAATTTATGGACAAAAGACCATTAAAAACCTATCTCAGTTTTTTTTGCTGGACAAATTACGATGATTCACGATGCAATACAATAGACTTCCTCCACCCACAGGCTAAACGTCGCCTCACGAGCGCCCCAACACCTCTATTGCCCATAACCAAAGAGCCGTTTAGCAGCCATTAACTGATACGCGATATGCTCTCCCCCAAGAGACCACCTTGACACTTGACATCATTAGAATTGCAAATATAGGTTGGCCCGCGTGAGTTTCCCATAACCTGGGCGAGTTGTTCCACCAGCACAGACACGCCGAACCGCAAAACCCCAATCGCCTCTTTTACTGCACAACTGCATGCGGAGCACAAACTGAAAGTATGTGCTTTGATCTGGGATTGGCTGCTGCAGCAAACAATCGTACAGTCGTCGTCAAGTGATGCAGACGACGACGACACACCATGGGAGGTGGTTCACCTTTTTCTGCCTTAAGCAGAAGCGTCGCCAAGATGCAGAACCGCTGAAAGTAATAAAAATGAAAAATGATAAATTTTTCTGGTATAAACTTAATTAATTCAGCTTTTACCTGTATCCCGAAGAAAACCCGTCTTCACCGTTAATAAGCCGGTACAACTTTCTTTTCACGTGTGACACATATCGACAGGCGGCCTCCATCTCTCTCTCCAGATTCGGATGGGCAGGCCTTTAATGAAATCATCAACTGTCACTCCAATTACCCAGAGAAGATCTTTCAAGTCACATGGCTGAGCACCTCCGGCGCGCTTTTATTTTCCCCAGCGCTGCGTCGGAAAATTCGCTGGGCGCCTACGGGGAAATGCACACAATCACACCCACAACTGGTTCGGCACGCGACCACCGCCGCCGACGTCCATCGAGAAAGGCAGCTCGAGCCGCTGCTGCCGATGATGGCCTTATAAAGAAGTGATAATAGTCGCTCTGCTGGGCAGATGGCTCAGGTGGGTTTTCCCCCGTAAATTGCTGCACAGAGAGAGCGAGTGAAGAAGACCGGCGTGGTGGCTGTCGGTGGCGGCGACGGCGGCTGTAATGACCTTCCAAGGAAGATTTATGGAGATAGCCGTGGTCTTTGGAGTGTGCTGTGTGCTGTGTGCGGGTGCAATTTGTAGTCGCAGAGGAGCGGAGCGTTGTTATGATTCATTCACGTTGAAACTGAATTATAGATAAGCGCCTCTCCACACCTATAGGCGTTGAGAGTTATTTAAGGGGAATTGGTTCGATTGACTTTGATGGGTTTTTGATGCTTGCCAAGTGGGCGACGAGGAGTGCAGTTCAGAGGCGTGATGAATCTACTCTCGATAGTGGGCCATAAGGAAGTAATTTAATTGTATGTCTTTTTTTGCTCTGGAGAAATTGTTGAACGGCAGTTGACAGTTGAAAAAGATCTGTCAAAGGTTATGTTAGATTAAGCTAAATGGTAACAAGCGATCAACCCATTGGTCTTAAAACAAAGTGAAGATTGCGATGAAGAATAGATTTTATTGACACTCATTTTTTATCGCCACTGAACTGTAAGGACGTGGTAATTTGGAGATTTTGTTAGATCTATGCCAAAGCAATTGGTCTAACGACCTCAAAAATATTCGCATTGACCGGAAAATCGTTGAAAACATTCATTTTATGCTAAACTTTAGAAAATGAGTTTGATGTTAATTTAAGTCTGTACCGATTCTAGTTTAAAGAAAAAGTTTGCTACAAAACAGACACAAAACTAAAAAGAATAAAATGACGACAGTTTCGGACCTTTTAACAAAATGTATTTTTTGCTAAATCATCCTTCTCAAATTTTTCAAAACAAATAGTTTTTTTGAATCACTTTGATTCAGCGACGGCCTCCTCATGAGTGTTGAATCTTTTACCCTCAGCTATTTCTTTATTTTTGAAAACAGGCAAATAATTGAAGGGAGCTTAGTCCGAAGAATATGCGGATCCCATGGGCACTTCATTGCGCGCATTGACTTAATGTATGACACACATTTTCCTCAGAAGTCGCGAGTTTGCCTACTTTCAATAGCTATCAAGTAGCACACCTGTCTTTACGTTTAACAGTATATTAAAGGATAGAAGCAGCGCTGCATTTAAGGCTACCACAAAGGCCACTCAAAAATGAAACCTACTAATCAAGTCTAGATGGTCGCTTCACTTTTTTATACTTAAGTATTTTAAACACAATACACACAAGGATTCAATTTTTTGCTATTTTAACCCAATGTTTCACAGCTGGCAGTTTAGAGTTGGTAAAAATTATGAAAGAAATGTTATTAAGCAATATTCAAAAATAATAAAAACTTTATTTGTACAAATTGCATATTTCACACAAAAACGAAGCTGTACAAATAAGACCTACCAATAAAAAGCCTCAAGACTCACCTGAAAGAAAAAGAGAGACAACAGTTTAAAAAAAAAAAACAGACGTTTTTAGGAGTATATTTTAGTGACTGATTCAAAACAAAGACTTAAATAAAACATAAAATTCAACTGGTTGTTTCTTTTATTGAAAAATAAAGTACAGTGATAAACAAAAAAATAAATACAACATACTCTTGCAGACATAACTGCAATTTGTTCCTCTTTTACCAATCGAAAATCGACCTAACTTTTGGGAAGTAGGCAGGTGGTAGATAGAAAAATTACATAAAACAAAACCAAAAAATCACATCGAGAAAAATTTTAAAATGCTGTTGTTTTATGTCGTTTTTTGGCTGGACAAAAAAAAAATAAATACACGTTCCCAAAGTGTTCTTACTAAAAGATAGGAATAGAAATAGAATTGTTCACCAATAATGATTTTGCTGTTTTATAATAATTTGCCCAGTAGCTGGACCTGAATCCAATTGAAAACTTTCGGAAGCAAACGTGAGAGTCAATATATTTAAAGGCATACCAATGATTTATTGCTTCCATGTCTACAAGAATGAGCGAAATTATTAAAAAGAAATGACATGCAATAAAGTGTTAAGTATTGAAATATAATAGTTGTTTTTCTTATAATTTTTAACAACCCTAGTAAATTTGTTGATAGAACATTAAAATGTATTTATTTTTTTTTTTGCTCACATTAAAATGGCTTTTCTACAATTTTGAACAACCTTTCTAAAAGTACCACGCTTAGGTATTATTTGCAAGACACAGAATTAAGTGTACCATTTGCAATAGCTGATAATGTGCGAATTTTGGCGTAGCCATATGTATGGTAAGTGTATTTCTTATAAAAATTTTGAGTTTGTGTACGAATTTTTAAAAAACTATGGGCACGAGCAATCTAACTTTAATGTATAACTAAAGAACAAGTTTCCGCCTTTCTAAGTTAGTATAGTACTTTATTTTAGGTGTTGCCATTGTTTTTTAATTGATTTTTTTTTTCCACGTTGTTTGATTTGATTTTAAATTGCCCCTACCTCCTAAACGGGGTGAGATAGACCCACCGCTCATATCAAAAATTACTCGTTTTTGGACGCTCTATTAAAAACCATTATCAATTTTTGGCGCCAAAGCTATCTTACTCTCCCTGCACATCAAAATAGATATTTTTTGCTAAACGTGCAAAAATAGATACATTGGGCTCAAGATGAACTTTTGTGAATTTTCACCGTTCTATAGATGCGATCAAAATCATTGTACTTCATTTTTTTGGTGATGAAGTAAGGAAAAAAAATAACTCAAAAATCATTCAAATCGGTCAAATGTGAGGTTTTTTATTTACAAAAAAACATACGACCGCCGAGTATGTATCCATTTTTGCACGCCACTGTATGTAGATGTCCATTTCAAATAATCTAGAGCATAAGCCTCTTCTTCGAAGGAGTATGATTCGATGACACTTGCAGCTTCCTCCAGCATACTCGGAAACTTTTGCGTACAAAGAACTGAAATGATCTGATTTTTGTTGTCTTTATGCACAAAAACGAAGTGCATAATTTTGGATAGAGCACACAGTTTCTATTACTGAACATGTTTTCCAGAAAGCAGGACATTTTTCTGCAACCTGTTTCAAACTTGCAGTACAAATGTTGAAAAGCAAAGAGTGAAATGGTTTACAACAAAGATTTAAAAAAAATTAAAGCAACAATTCTCCCCGACAAGTCTTTGTTGTTTGGTATAACTTAATATTGCCACATTTCCCGTATTCAGATATAGGTTGCCCATTAAATTAAGCTCTAAAAATTTATATTTTAAAGTTTATTAGTAGCGCTAGTTGTAATATCGTCAAAAAAGTTACTGCGACAATCCCTAGCACAAAAGATTTTGTTATCTTAACGAGACGAAAACATATTTTGACGAGCTTGCAATACTTGAGTTCTTCTTCCAGCTAGCCTTTAATTATCACCTAGCCTGAATATTCAGTATACTCTTTATTAGCAACTGAATTCAAATTCGGTTGCAACGCAGGCAGCAACTCTCAAAACAAAACAAAAAAGAGTAAAAGGATACATAAAACTAATTACATGATAGCAATTCAGAGAGAGACATACTGTACTATACTTTCAATACCGAAAATAGTATTCGGTTATTTTTTTATTACCTAAATAGCATGTAGCCAAGCTGAGGAATTTATTGATTGAGAAACACTACATGGTTTTCCTAAAAATGTTCGGAGGATTTAACTCGGTATTGGGTCGTAGAATGCCATTAAACTTCCCTATACCAACCTATTTCTTATGTATGATTCTCAATTTTTTTTTAAAGGCAAAACAAATGTTTACTACCAGAACAAAGCAAACATCAATCAAAACCAGCTTTTCTAACTAAAATTTACAACCGAGACGAATAAAAAAACCACCATTGCCAATCAGCGTACTGCAAGTAGCTTAATTAATTCCTCATCCACTTGCCGGATCACCAAACTACAGACGATCATAGTCCAAGCGATAAAAATCGTTAAAAACACTCATCTAATTGACCGGATCGGTATCTCGACTCCTCGGCGAGATGCATGTCGGCTCCCAGCAAAACGACGTCAATAATTTTTCCCATAACAACAATTCAATTAGACAAACCTGGCCCGGGGTCGGAGCCCCGATCGTGGTCGACGTTGTCGCTTCATGAAGATTCCTCTGTTGATGGAGTCGTGCCGCCTGGTAGAAGCATCATCATCTCTAGATTCCTATCACATGACCTACGACAATCGATGGAGACAGAGACTCGCCGTCAGAAATAAAGAGAGTCTCCGCGTGTCTTTAAAGCCACTCTTAAGAGTCCAAACTCGGCTCTCTTCGCAAAAGCCGGCGTAGGTAAGGCAGTGCGGGAGCCAGATTCAACTGGCTCAGCTGAGACCTGTTGTAACTGTTAACGGTTTGTTGAGTATCTCGAACGTGTCTTTCAGTCGCGCAGTCTCACAGTCGTCTTAGCTTTAATTCACTTTCGTTACCATTAAATTCGCCAAGATAACAACACGCGAGCGCCAGTATCGTGAAAGACGTCGTTCGAGAACGTGCGTTCCATTTTAGAGACCGCGGTTTGCTTGTCGTTGTCTTGTTGTCGTCGCCGTTGAAGAGTATTTTGTATCTCGTATCTTGTGTCTGTTATTTTGTATTAATTCAGTGAATTGTGAGAGTGATTTGTGGGATCGAATTTGTTTCTCCTCTCGTGAAAGATTTACACACAAAGTGAAAATCAAATGGCAAATTTATATTCAAAGTGGATTTTGTCGTGCAAATTTGGTTTTTAGTTTTGTTTCTTTTTTTCTTCGCTTGTTCCACCACACACAACAAAAGGCCTTTAGAAAGCATCATCGACACCAGTCCACACAATTTAATCGAGATTTTTTGGATTAATCACACAGAGAGAACACTTTGGCGTTTAATTGAGGCGACCACAAGATAAAAATGATTTTTGTGGTGGGATTCCTGTGGCTAGTGCTGGGTAGGTACAAGTTGTAATTAAAAGAAAAAAAAAAACAGCTCTTCCTGTTTTGAAATATCCAGAGAGGTGAAGACCCTAGGGGTGTACATTCCACGTAATTTTTTTTTTCTTACTTTTAATTGAGCAGAGACCCTGGCGAGAGAGCTCCAGCTGGCAATTACAGACGTTCACCTAAACGAGCGACGGTCTTAGACCAATTAATCACGTTCTCGAAATAGGGAAGTGCCATAAACGTTTTCGTCTTTGTAAAGACGCCTTCAGATAAATCAACTTGAAAATTTGTATACTTTTTTTTTATGTTTTTGTTTTCTCTGCGATCACGTTGGTAATTTTATTTCATTACCATGCAAGGTTTTGCTTTGTACCTACAAACGATTTTCGAGTGATTGGTTAAACCAACAGCGAGTCGTGGCCAAGTGACTTGGAGATAAAATTTAGTGCAATTGATTAGTCGGACAATTAGCTGGTCGCTTGGCCTTAAGTAACCACTTACGGCGTTTATTTTATTGGATTTGTTAGGTCAGCTGAAGAGGTCGAGTCTGGCAGCAGTCTGGCTGGTGAAGACTCAGAGCGGTTCTTGAAGAGTTCTTTAGGTTGAATTTTCAGAATGTGGAGAATACTTGTGGAGGCAAAATGAAGACATTTTTTTTTGTTTTGGCACGAGCTTGTTTTATGGCTCTCCGAAGCCATTTGGCAGCATTTGTGATTTTTACTTAAGAGGTCTTAAAATTCTACCACATTCTTTGGCACTGTTTGTTTTCGTCATGGCTCGTCGTGAAGATTTCCGAAGGAATTTGTGGAATGCGTTAAGCTTTTTATTACAATCTTTAGCACCATGGATAAGTGGCAATTTGCAGTGTCTCAGTGACAGAATCGGGAGTGGTTTATATGAACCTGCATCGTCGTATACTTCAAAAATGTTGAAACAACAATGAAGTGCAAAAGTCAAGAGTTTGTTGGCACCTTTCAGAGCTTCCTATTCCATAGTCTGAAATGAAATGTATGCAAACGAAGAGATTTCCTAAGAAGTGTTTCTCGTCGCAATTCTTCGAGTTTGGGTTCAACTATTTTGGTGTGTGCACGACTCATGAAAATTAAAGGCAAACCACAAAAAAAAAAAAAACAAAAAAACTCCGCTATTCTTAACCAGTTCTGTAGTCATTCATTTGTTTGGTTGCAAAAATTGATTCAAGGCCGACAAATAACCTTTCTGCGATTCGTGTGAATTCCACCTACGCACCAAACTAACAAAAAATGCATGGTTAGCAAATTACTATTGTATTTTAAAACGTTCGGGTTTTCCATTATAAAAATATGTTTGATAAGTCAAAAATGAGTTGAAATTATGTAAGGGATGTGCTAAGACGTGTTTTTTCTATGCAGAATTCTTTGCTTCTGCAAATCTTGCTGTTGCCACAGAGGTCGATTGCTTGTTAATAATTAAGACAGAATCAAGTAAGCAATTCTGTTCATTATCTTGGCAAACGTAATTGCTCCTCGTTGGGTCACTCTTTTTGGGGGATCGCAATTATCCTAACTGAATAACAACCGAAAAAAAAAAACATTGTGAAATAATGAGAACATTCTCAGTTCGGTTCCAATAACAAGTAATTGTAATTGAAATTTTTTCCATCTGCGATTTTGCGGGGAACTACAATTGAAGACATTTGAATGTAATCATAGTCGAACTTATGATCAATTATCAAAAGTAATCATTATTTTCCAATGTTGGCAAGAATGCACATTCCCTCAAATTTACTAACAATTATAATAATAATTATATAACGAATGACGAGCCACTGCAACCTGTAGATTTGGTTACGATTTTCTTGTCTGAATCTGAAGTTAGGAACAAGAAAATAAGAAAACCTGCAGAGCACCTTTTTGGAGGTTAATACATGAGAATGTATTATGCCCAGTTTCACAGTGAGAGTTTAAACTAATCCTTTGGTTTAAATTTGCGTTTAGGAATTTTTCGATTTCACAGTACCCGTTTAAACGAAAAGTGGAGATTATCTCGATATTTAAGTTAAATGATAGAAAACGGTTTAAGTAGTCGTGTCAGCTGGTTCGAATCACGAATCACTATTCAGATTAAATTCTTTGTTTTTTTCTCAAACCAATTTCAGATACTAGAACCAAAACACGTCAAAAGCCGTAATTTGGCATATCAAATCAATACAATTTCCTTAGACACAACTTCCAAAACTGCGTTTAGTTAACTTGAGGTTCATTTTTGATTGTGAAACCGAACGAGTTTAATGAAAAGTTTAACCTCATTTTGAGGTTTAGCTAAACTCCAGTTTAAACTGTTGCTGTGAAACTGGGCATTTATAAAACATATATTACAAATATATCTACTAAAACAAAACAAAACAGATTAAAAAAAAAAAGGCAAATGATGTGGACAAATTTTAGCAGCTCCAAAAAACTTGTTTGTAATTACACTAGGCAGTCTTTTAAGGAACTAAAATAGTTGTTGCTAGTTGTAAGAGACCACAGACTGACGCCAAAAGTATGGTAGAATGACGGTTTGATGTATTTTTGTGGTAAGAATTATATGACAAAAATCTGAAAGTTAAACTGTCCAGGTTAGACGCTCACATCCTCACCTGTTGTCGTTAGAATTTAAAGGCATGAATAATTACATCGAGAACTGTTATTTAACAAATATGGGTATCAATTTTTTAAGTTTCATGTCTGAAGCACATACACAAAAATCGTTAGTGGGAGACACTATCTCAAAGGAAAAAAAAATTACCTTTCAAAAAAAACAACAATATTATTCTACAGATATATTGGAAGTCCGGCTTGTCCAAAAGGCGTTCACTGTCGCTCTCACTTAAAGTACAAAATTTCGACTTATTCAAAATATAATAGTTTAGCCCCACAACAAAGAAATCAAAAAATTGTTACAAAGTATCCTATTGTTGGCTAAGCCAACATTATGACTCAAAATAAAATCTTTATGTGTTTTTTTAATGTTTTTAATTTTAAATGCTTGTTAATCTGGTTTCCATTTATTGCCACTAACCGGGTGCAGCAAAAAGCGAATGTCTTGATTCAACACCGGGAAACAAATAATTTTTTTATTGTTCAAAGTCTTGCCAAGGCTTATGCAAATGACTGCATATCAGTTAAGTGTCGGTACAAAAGTTTGTGTGCACCTGTTGTCGACGTAGTTCTACACCAATTGATTAGGGTGATTCGTCAATGAGCATGGATCAGTCAATAAAATTTACCAAGCAAGTTAGTTGAGTGCACAGGAATGAAAGTCGTTTATTTTTTGCTTCAATGGTGTCTTGGGTTTGGAAAGTCATGAAATAGCTAATTTCTTGTCACGACAGATTTCCTCCCTGAAAACTATTTGAGACTTTCTCATCAAATTTTCGCCAACTGCCCGCAACAATTTGCACTCTGATGTCGCTGTAGGGCCAGTCTTCATTACCAACTTTCCCAAACATTTAAACGATCTTAATCTTATCGCTGACCGCTTGTTTGACATTTTTTGTGCTTGAAAGAAAAATGTTCCTCAGTTAAATTTCACAAAAATTTGCTCAAATTTCCGACAACTTCCGTGTTTTGACAGATACAGGGTAATTAAATTGCAAATTTTTTCAACTTTTTAGCGAAACACATCTCGCGAATGATGTTTACCCGCAAGCGACTGAACTTGATTTCACTTTTAAATTTTTGAATAATTTTATCTTAAAAGATATTTATCAGAGCTAAGCTTTTTTTTCGAATAAAATTTGCAAGCCACACAGAGTACGCTGCAGAACGAGTGCAGATGTTAACATTTTTAGACCTTTTCTCGACTTTCGAGTATCAAAAATAATTAAAAAATAATGGTAAAAAATTATAAACAACAGTGACTGAAAAAGTAACCAAGAAACTCGTTGATTGGAGAAATTACGAAACATCTATATGAGCGTTGTTTGTCTTTAATTGGTATTATAATGTGAGTTTTTACATACATAATATATTGAAAATTGGAAGCAGTTTCCACCACATTTTGATTTGCTTGATGTTACCCAGAAGAGTTCGTGTAAAAGAATCAAAGGTGAGCATAATTTTCTGAAGCAAAGGGCTGGTTCTGTCTCAAACGTCTTTCGTCACAAATTATCTCCTTTGTAGATTCTTAAATCAATATCTATTAACTTGAGATGCAGTAATTTCAGTGACTTGAAACTGTTTTGGTTGCCAATTCTAAACCATGAATGATTTAATCGGCCGCTTGTCTGTTAGTTAACAACATCAGCATTGAAATATTTCGTTGCCATATGCTCAACATTCGTTCAATCGTGTTGAAGATCTTTAAAATAAATAAAATAAATACTGTTAAGAGAACAATAAAATTTTCTTTCAAATAATTGACAACTTTGATACATTATCTAATTTTTATAAATACATTACAGCAGTAAGCTGCAATATCTACCATATCTTAGTACTTTTTAAAATTTGTATTTCTTTGTAACTTTGAAAAAAAAAATTACTACTACTTCATGCTATGTAAGAGTTTTATTTATCAACACATCAAAGATCCCTAACCTGACTGACCAATCTGTACACCAGTGATTGTAGAGATAGTCACTCTACATTTCCATTCCATTTCTTGCCAAAGGTTGAAAAAAGACGAAGCTTAAAAAAACTGTTTCAAGGAAAAACCCCTATGGATAGAAAGTAAAAAATAAATCCTTTCTTTTCCAACTGCTTCATCGTCTTTGATTTGAAGTTAAGTGAACGCAAAGTGTGACTTGTCCCGACTTAGCGCACTGAATCAGCAGACAAGTGTGTCAGTTTCTTAAGGTCCGGCTTCAACGCGAATTACGTTCGACAGAAAAAACTACCGATTAATAATAATAACTTGCCTTAAAAGCCTGCAACTCTTTCTTAATTGTAAGTGGTCATGAAGATCTTTGGTAGATCATTTTCGCACTGACAACACTAGAGGTTAGAAAGAGCAGACACTATGAATCTAAGAGACCGCACGTTCTACTATTTTGTGCTGTTTGTTTGGCTTAAAAATTCAATCTGCAGGATGCACCTTTCACCTGCTCACCGATTCTCCATCTTTTCAGCTAAAACTGCATTCCTTTTCCCTTTTTTTCTAATTCGATCTCCGAAACTAAACTGGTTTAAGACACAAACTCAACTTTTGACATCTTCAATATGCAAATCTTCGTCGTTCTCGATCTTAAGACACGAAAAAAAAAAACAGCGTTCATTAACATAACAAACACACTTTGCATATTCATTTATGATTCCTGGAATACTTCTGCGCCGAGAACAACGTCCCAAACTTTCACTAATCGGTACTTTTCCGCGCCGGAGAAAAATTATTTGACGCCAGCCGAGTAAACAACTTGACACTTAGAGCCAAAGTCAAAGTCGCCCTCTGGGGATCTGCTGCGATGTCACAGCCCGGGCGAGGCTGCCATGAAATGAGAAAAGACAAAAGGAAAATTTAAGCTCACTGGGGTCGTTCAACGTCTCTAATGACCCGCCGCAGGGCGCAGTTTCACGGTAGCTACTGTGGAACGCTGTTTGCTTGCGATTTGTCGCGGATCTTTTGGCTGCGGGCTGGAAATGACACGCGGTGACAGTCGTGTGTCAGCTTCGAAGACGAATCCTCGAAGCTTCACAGATGTCACTAGAAAACTCAGGTCAGCATTCTGACACACACCTGCGCGCCGCAAAACTCCACTCACCAGGCTGCGCCTTTCACATTGCCATCGAGTGGCCGAGTGTCTTGTCAACACTCCGAGAGATGGTCAAATGAAAATTACCTTTCACCAAACACCGTGTGATTACCAATCAGGAATCGAATTCCGATCATAAACGATTATTACACGGGATCACTGCGCCGCTCTCGATCCGTATGTGGCCTTACCACCGCCGCAAAGCCTGCCTCGAATTCGCCCGAATCTCACTCTCTCGAGAAATTCGTATCTGAAATCTTGAGAAGCACGAAAACAAAATTCGACTGCAACAAATCTGCTGCTTTGATTCCATTTCACATCCATCGAGACCGCCTGCGGTCAACGGTAACAAGTGTCATTGACATCGCCGAGAGCCGGTGCGCGAGCGCACAACTTTCTTCCTCGTTACAAATATTTACGACCACTGCGGCCAGCTTCAAATTGCCGATTAGCCGAAAGCCAGTAGCGCCGTAAATTTTAATTTATGTAAATTGAATGCCTTTTTTGTGCGAATATGGCGGCGGCGCGCGAAACGCGCATCTGTGGGTGGAATGCTTCACATCTCCCGCGGCGGTAAACTGGTTGTCAGACGCACGTCGCGAGCGTGGAAAATTGCTGTTTTCCCGGTTCGTCCGGTTGCTGTCGACGGAGACAAAATCAGACGGTTTTCGTTTTTCAAGATCAATGTTAGATTTTCACTTTTCCTGCGCTGCGGCTAGAAAACCACTCGGGTTGGTTTTTTTCTTTTTTAACGGCGACTTTTCCATCATCTCGCCGTCGTTCCTTGTGATACACTTTTACTTATATAGCGCGAAGCGATCCCCTTTTCACAGGCGGTGCGGCGCGGCGCGGCGGTGCGAATGCGAAAAGTGATTGCAGCGGCGGTAATGGACGGTAATTTCGAGTGCGGCGGGCCTTCCTCGTTCGGGCGGGGATCTCGAATAATGGTCTTTCGGGGTTAAACCTTTTGTACTGTGCAAATATCGTGCTGGAGGAGCTTAGAGCTTCGTTACGATTGCGATTAAATTAATTGGCGCCAGGTGTGTGCTGGCGAATGAAAGTTGCTATGCGGCGGTGCTGACTTCTTCGGGCCAAAATGGGCGAAAAAAAGACGCGGCGCTTTGTTTTTCTTTAGTGTTACTTAACGCTTTTTAGGAAAAGGTAATTAAAAATAAATTAATTTACTTCGCTGTCGAGAAGGGACGCCTGCGATGCGGAGCAAACTCCGTAACAATATGCCGAGCGCAGACAATCGCAAACAGAGGGAACACTCTGGCAATATTTAAAGTTCGAAATGTATTGTTATCTTTTTCAAATTGAATTAAGTTTAATAGTGAAGAAAAAACATTTTGATGATATTCATAAAGGCACATGTCAACATAAACTCTGACTGCGTATGCAATCAGTGGAATGAGTTCAGGAAAGTAAAAATTTACAAAACTAGACTCAGTCAAGCCAAATGCAATGCTTTCGGAGTACGAAAACTTCTGGCAGGAAGAGCTGCGCCCACGGCCCATGGAGAAATTGGTTCCCCCAAAAAATAAGGAAAAGTCTTAATACCACCGGCGTCATTTAGTTCCACTTCTCCTAGAGGTCAAATCGAGTACATACGTGATCTCAAACTTGTTTTACATCCTCATTTCGAACGAAATCAAGATTTGATCATGCACAACAGCCATGTAGAGCTGGGGAAATAGTAACTGCCATTGCCCATTAAGAAAGTTGGGTAACATTTTTTTTGATAACTTGAAGTAGTTTCAATGAGAAACTTTTAAGCGGTGTAATATAAATTTCCGATATGTGGAAGAATTTGATAACCAGCTAATTTTTTCTTATAAATATGTAACACAAAATTGTTTGGCGTTGGAATGTTTGTTTTTGCTATGCTGTGTGTCGTCCAAAGAAATCTGAACGAAAACATTGTTGAACGGTCTACGACTAGTAAATTAGACAGCGTCATCTGAAAAATGTCAACCCTTGTATCGACTGACAAAAAAAGAAGTTAATCAATTTCAAAATTATTTTAAAATAATTAAAAGTTAAATGCGTAATTATCTTTGAAAATTTTCTATAACTCTTTTTTCGGAAATAGAAACATTGTGAAATTGGGTAGTCAGAGGAATCGCAGGCATGTTGTTCATTTTTTGTTTAACCATTTAAAATAAATCTTCATGATTTAATTAACACATTAAAAAAATGTAGAATTACTACACGAGATTGAAGAGCTTTGTTAAAGAACTTTTGTTATAGTAGGAAAATTAAATCCAATAGAAGCAGTAATCTAGCAGTTTATTGGTAGGAGTAGACTTGTGACAGGTAGATAAGCTTCTGACTATAATCAAAAACTTACACAGAGATAATTAATGTCTTTTTTTGCACAAAAAAAGGAATATAAGTCCAATAGCACACCAAACCATCGACAGCCAAATAGAAGTAGCGATCCCCATATATTTTAATTCCATATTACACTCAATTCTCATCTATTATAATTTTATGAACAATGCAAACTGGAATAAAAACGACGCGGCTTCGAAACCACGATAGTTTTTAAATGACGCAACTTTGAAACGACACACATAGGAATTATACAAACCGGGTCTTTGGTGCATAATGCGCGAAAAGATCGAGGAAAAAAAAGTCTAAATAAAATCATCAGTCGTTTAATTTAGATCCGAATGAGAGTTTACTGTGAAATTCACAATTTTCTTTTGAAAGCAGCTTTAATTTGTTTAAAGACTTGTACAGAGATCAGAAAAAATGATATTCACAGATTCAGGACTATTAAGTAAATACACAAAAATAAGCACCGAAAATGTTTGATGGGCGAGCAAAGAAATAAGACACACAAGAACTGTTGTCTAGTTTTCTTAATTCGTGGGTCGTTTTTTTTTCGGTTATAATTTGCTATAATTTTCTTTAAAAACATTAGGTGTAAAACTTGAAAGACGCGCATTGTTACTAACTTCATATATATTCACACACGCTATTTTTTTTGACAGTGACAGCTATTGTATGTTAAAGAGCGCCGAAAAATCTAGTTAATTCCATCTGTCAAAGTATAGGTACAGATGTTAATTGACACAAGTTTTGTTTTCATATTCAAATAAATGGTTTTCTTAACAAAAAAAATACGCGTCTTTCAAGTTGTACTCCTAATAGATTCTAGCGAAGCATTCCCTTCTAGTCTTACCATTTTGGCGTTAATCGACGATTCTGATGATTCACAACTTTGCCTTCGATCTTTGAAGCTCCTGATTGTCGAAAGTTATCTATTTTTCATTACCAGTTATCGCAAAATTGATTTCATTGCGTTTTGACTGTGTATGTCTTTCATTCTCATCTCACGAGGATCCCGAGCATCGAGTCTTTTTTCTTGTGATTGCCTAGCTTCATACCAAAATGTTGACAGTCGACATTTTTTCTTGGATTTTGTCAAGAATACAACTAATTTTTTCAATGATTGAGCGATGATAGCGTGACTCATTTTAAACTTCAAAATCAACGCAGTAAGTTTAGATAAAGCATTTTCAGGGTAAATCATTCGTTCTTCTGTTGGAAAACATGTTTTAAAAAAGAGAACAGGTGTTAAGGTTTCAAATGCCAAAAGCTTTACAATATCTCCGCTAATTTTAATGTTCTTTACTCGAAGTGAGCTGAAAGTGCTAGGCTTCCAACCAGCGCGTAGTGCTGTTGTCTTGCGAGATATTTCTAATCAACGTCATCTATTAAGTAGAACTCCACAGCCTTTTTTACCAAACCTACAAAGTAATAAATTACATGTGTGATGTTTTACTTACAACCTTATGAATTTATAATACATAACGCGGACCCATTTCCGTGCATTCAATTCTGCTGAATTCAGCATTCAAAAGATTTTAACGTTGAAGTTTTTGGGGATGCTTTGAGACCCAATTTTTCTTTTAAATTACTCTGGAGCTCAAACCTTCGAAAATCTTCCATAAGAAAAATATTTCCAATCACTCAATTGATGTGTCAGCCATCACAGTTGACTGATCATAAATTCACGTCTTAGAGAGATTTCCTGAGCCTCCTGCGGAAAATACGACACCTCGGCACACCACAAATCATCTTCGAAACTTTCACACGTCTCTAATAAACTCGTTTCGTTTCTCCTCCACTACTAATTAAACAAGGTACATCAATCAATTGCATTTTCCCACAAAATGGCCATTTCACTGTGTCTCATCATTCAGTGCGTTCAGGCATTGCCGCCATATTCGCAACCGCCTTTGGCCAGTAGACGGCCGTTGGCCAACTGCACCTCTGGCACACAAGACACATATCCACTTAATCAGCGAAAATAAGGCTGATTAATTCATATTCACTGAATAATTATTCAGAACCGACCACTTAATGGTTGACACATTGATCGGGGCACCACGCATTATACTACGACCGAGTGCAGTGAAGTGCAACATCTGACGCAAGTTCAGGCGTGCTCTTCTCATTGGTGGGGAGGCGGCAACCACTCTATTAAGTTCATCATATTAAATAATAACAAAAAAACACGACTCCTTTTACAATTAAAATCCATTCCATTTAATTTGCATTGGTAATTGTTAAATGGTTGGCGGTTTTTTCTTTTTTTTTTTGCTTTGCGGCTTCTCACAAGAGATAATCATTTTTATGAATGCTCTTCGTCATAAATCGCACATCGGGTAATTAATTCAATTAAGTCGTTAATACTAGGCTCTGTTTTTTTTTTTTTTTTGTGGAAAAAAAATCTTTTATTTTATGTTTAGTGTGTGAATTTTTCATGTGGCACGCATTATTCATTAATCCTTTGACGGGATCTTCCGCATAAATTAATCTTTACGTTCCCAACAATAGATCTGCATCTCTGCACAATACAAAAAAAAATGTTTGGTTTTTTGCTTCGACTTTTACCACAGAGTTGTTATGAGTGGCTGTCCATTGTCCACTTCTGCAAAAAATGTTTTGCACTTTTTCCCGAGGTAAGCTGCCAATACTGTCAAAAGAAGAGAGCGGGAGTGATACACTTTCTCAGAAGGAACCACACCGTGTGACCGTTGCCAAAACTGCCGACAGTAATGTCCATCACGTTATTATGCAAATTTAAAAATTCGTGAACCGTATCGTAACCTCGGACGATATGTCCGGGCGACCAGCTTGAGCGAATTTCTCCGGTGTGATAATCGTAAAAAGGCTGGGGCGACGTTTCACTTTTGCTTTCGTTGCAGGAGACCGTCTTTTTGTTGTTGGTGTAAAATGAAGATCGTAAATTGTTTGTGTAGTTTACGACGAAAAAGATAAACACCATCGTTACGTGGTGGGTTATGAAGTTTGTTTTGTTTTTTTGTGATGGAAAAACTGTGGAAAACGGTCTTTTATCTGTGGCCATATCGTAAATGTCGTATTTGGTTTCTGGCGAATAATTTACGATCATTAAATATCAATCCAGTGAAAGGTGATGCTTAAAGAAGAGAGAAGTTGCCAAATCAACAAGAAGCCATAGTGAGGAAGGATTTTATGGTTTTTCAGAAGAAGAAGTGATTTACGAGCTTGAGAATGCTACTGGGTACGGTTTGGCTGTTGTGTAGTTATTTTGGGATGATGGAGGTGGTAAATGAACAATCCGATGGAAGAAGTGTGGCTACGATTCACAGGGCACTAAGACTTAAACCAAAATGAGATCCAATATCATATTTTTTGTGCTTCTTTTTCCTCGATCCTCTCTAAATATTGCTTTAATTACTAATCGTTTTTCAACAATTGAGACTTTAAAATTGTTAAAATTGGGAACTGGGTTTTGAGATTTATTTTTACAACTGTATTATACTTTTTCAATCAACTCAAAATAAAGGAACTAAAGTTCCAGAGTAACAATGATTAGACTCTAACCTTCATTAAATTTTATATCTTGTGGTTTAAATAATGC
Organism: Syritta pipiens; assembly: GCA_905187475.1. Lineage (NCBI taxonomy): Eukaryota > Metazoa > Arthropoda > Insecta > Diptera > Syrphidae > Syritta > Syritta pipiens. Next base: position 31,750,730 of record LR994572.1, on the reverse strand, counting down.
CAAACGAACCAACAGTCATTTTTCAGATGAACTCGCAATGCAAAATTGAATGCTAAGTGCAGACATGCCTAATTTGACCTTCTATCGCAAATGCAGAAAACTTTTATGAACATGTTGCCACAGAAGTCTGGTTCCACCAAAACTACCAACGTACTCGAAAAAACCTCATTCAAACGCGTGCATCTTGACACTCGTCCCTCTTAATTAATTCCCACCGTGAATTTTTCTATAACTTGTCGAACTTGATTCCGGTCTTTAACACGAAAAACGCGCTAAAACAAGAACAGTCCGGCCACCTTGAAACAACTCAATAATTTATTCACAATAACCTTGCGAATTTCCTAAGAAGTCTGGTTACTTTCGCAATCATCGTCGAAGTTTAGAACTCAATTCAAGAACGCTTAATACTTTCGATGTCCTGGTTTACTGCAATCACTCCACCACCCACCACCCAGGGCTCGTTAAAATCTCATCAGCTCAACTGTAAACAGTCTCCGCATTCACAATTACAACAAAATTTTGGATTTGATTTATTCAAATGAATGCTAATAATTCACTGGAATCCCAAAATATATCTCACCACTTCACCCAGACGAGCTGCGCGAGTTGATTGGCACTTCCCTATTTTGCTTTGATCACCGTTAAACCAGGCAGCTAGCCTGGAGGCAAAGTCATACTGTAACCTGTTGTCAAGATTGGATCACAATAAACAGAAAAAAAAACTAAATTATTTATGCAAATTCAATTTGACGGCTTTGTTAGAGGCGAGCGATATTTTCCCATGACTCTTGTCTGCCTGTCTTCGCCTTTTCCTTCCAAGAGAGAAAAACGTATTTAGACCATAACCAGTCACGCACAGGTTCTGCACCAGATGGAGCCCGTCAATTTGGCGCACAGCAAACCGTCGCCGTTGCAACCAAATAAATTACAGTGCAAACTATTTCAATTGTGAAATATCAAACTCCAGACTGAAAAAAATTATAGCCCCGCGTGGCAGTGACACCATCACCAGCCCACGAAATGCCAAAAGCCATCGGCGGCGGTCTCACAGGAAGTGTTAAAATTTCAATTGGCCGCAAGATTGGCGCATTGGCGAGTTGATGGATCCATTTCAAGAGCTCGTAGCGGACTTTTATGTTGTAATTAAACGAAAATTGTGTCTAATTAGAGTGTTGCTCAATCTGTGAAAGGCATTCTCAAACGGTATTGCGGAGTTAATTGAGTGATTTTCACTTTTCGCTTGAGGACGTCTCGGCCGCTGAGACGGACGTCCGTTCTGGGCTGTAAAGTCGTGCTGCCAATTTGTTTAATTTAAAATCAATGCTGTGGATAATTCTACGTGCAGTTAAGACAGAGACCTTGGAACCAATTTTGAAAATTTCGTGCTTCGGCTGGGTGAAGTACTTCGGTTGCAGTTCGTTCGACGGTAGTCAGCTGCTGGCGGAGAGGCATTAATTCGTGGGGAAGTATCTTTGTGCTTTTGTAATGGAGGATTTTATTAGTTTATGTCGGAATGAAACCTTTTGTCGTGACATTTGGTCCGCTTTGTTGAAGTTTGGTCACACCTTCACTGCATCACGCTGCACCTGACGAACAACTGCTGCTGCCCGACCTGGTCAAAGCGCGGATAATTTAAATCAACCGCACCCACCCCATAAACTTCTCACAAATTGCATTTTGAGTTCCTTTCTACGCTGGATCCTGAGCCAAAAAAGAATGCTATTCGAATGCTTTTCACAACCGAAGATTATACACCAGAAAAAAAAAACTCTGAACCTGACATGATTTAATCAACTCAAAATTACCAAAGTGTGTCACGATTGTTAACGGTGTAGTAAACGAAATCTAATTTTACAACCTCATCGCACTCGCCGACGTACAGCAAATTGTGAACTTACCATAAAGCGTAGTAAAGTTGTGCAGAAAATTTCCATCGCAAATGTGCTAACAGAGGTCGACACGCAGAGGCGTTAAATTGTGATGAAAATTGAAAAATTTGCGTAACTACAAAGTGATTTGGCAATTGGTTGGTGTTTTGAGTTTACTTGAGAATGAAAGATGATCTGGGATCCACCTGTAAGAAGCAAATGACACTTGTCGCGAGAGGTTAATCGAAATTTTGAAAGGGCAAAACGATGCCGAGACTTTTTACTTACAAACATAAATTTAGTGGCGTAACAGCTCACTGAGGGCCTAGCTTTTAGCGATACTTTTTAGGGGTTAGGAAAAGGCTCGTGAAATATCTATGAAAGAATTTTTAACAGTTGAGAAACTTACAGTTGAGAATTGCAATATGACGATTATTGCAATGAATAATTGTTGAACGGAATTAAGGATCGGTTCAGGAGAATATCTCCGGCGAATGCTCGCATTTGTATCGGTGTTTCTGTCTAGAATGTTGTGAGGTTCCTCGATCGCCCTCAGTCAAAGTTTAACTTAAACCCAGAGTGGATTTCTTGCCAACTTTGATGGTTTTTGCCACAGAAATTCCAATTTGAATATAAGCTTGTTCAGAGGATCTTTCCCTTTCAGAAGAATGGTTAGTGTATCGGGCTGTTAAGCAAGCGTTCCCGGGTTTGAATCCAGCTCGAAAAAAAAAACATCACAAACAATTTTCATGGCCCCACCTCCAGCGAACGACTTACAGACCTACTGGAGTACTTCTTTCATAGAAAGCTCTCACAATTCACCGTTCGGAACCGGCGGTAAACAGTAGGTCCTCTCCACATGTGTCAAAATTATATTGTGCACAACGCAGTGGGGGTGCGAACAGACCATGCTCTGGTCACTATAGGCTGTTACGCAGATTTTTTAATTTTTCCTTTAAGAAAACTTATGTGTCCTCTTAAAATATTGTTTGAGAAAATCATACCACTCGTTTCCACTCCTTTTCTATTCACTCCGAGCACTCAAGGCCCAGGTCCGAGCTCATTGCCTTCGATTTGGCGAATTTCGCATAAACTCAAAAGTTTCTAATTCAAATTTTGTAGCACCTCAACTATAAATACAATTAAATGCCAGAGTTCAACGCAACAAACAAATGAAAGAGGAACAACATCCGAACTCATGACATGATCGGTTGAGAATTATCGACGACTTCGACGAATAAATCATGATATTCCATGCACGCCATGTTGTATTTACATAAATACTGTTTCATAATTGCTGTTTGTATCTTTATATCTAAGATTGTTTTTTTAATCGCTCCCAGCCAATCTCGACTGCATTTAAAGTCAGCAAAAAAATAAAGGAGAACAACAACTGTCCGATCACCTTTACCACAACTGGTTTCGGTTGATTAACAGCTTCTAATTGTTTCCAACAGAAGATTATGCAAAACAAAGAGTTCTCTTGCTGTTAAAAGTGAATGTTGTAGCTTCCGTAAGTTTTTTTTCTTTATATTTTTATGTCTCATGGTTAAGGCGAGAGGTGTGGTTGGTGTTTTGTTGAGAAGGGATTTGTTGTTTTTTAAGTCAGTAAAGCATGAAGGAAGGTGTTACGTGAAGAAGACTCAGAGTTTGTTGAAAAAAACATGAATTTCCTCTCCACTTTACACTTTAAGCAAAACTTTATTTAAACGAATAAATCACGTTTCTTTAGCCTCTGAGAAAGGGGTATTATTGGAGCAAGATCCGTTTACTTTGTTCCTTGGAAGAAATTGTAGATCAAGTTTAAGTACTAGCAATCTGACCTAGAAAAAAATTAAGGTTCAATAGAAAGCACTACGAAAGACTTTTCAAACGCACACACATACGTAAGAAAAAATACGCAAAGTGACTACTAAGTATTTTTAGGAATCAAATAATTAAACATAAAAAACCACCCCAATGTCAGTTTCCGAATGACATTTCTAGCATTTTAAAGCACGTGTGAGTTGGACTTTTCAAGCAGGATTGCTCAACAACAATTACTGACCTCATTTTTGGAGTCTCTTAACAGATAATAAAATAACTTGCTACCTCATGATCGGTAAACCAAATTTAATTTGCCTCGTAAACGAAAATGATTTCACTAATTTTGTTAAAAAAAAAGAATTAGCACAAGAAACATATTGCAAGTTTGAGTTGAAGTCATTTACACTATTCAAAAATTTACTTAACTCGTCCCAATCCAACAACCCGAATTAAATATGTTTCCCACGACCATCTTTTCCATCTAAATTATTGTAGAATACTTTTTTTTTTCACTCAAATTAATCACTCAGACCATTCGAAAACAAATGATACCGACTGATCATTTGCGACTATTATGTCACACCCTGTTTAAGAATTCCCAACGAAAACCAAACACGTTTTCGAATTTTAAATAAAAAAAAAATCAAAGAACCCCAAAAAACTGGTCGAGATAAGCGCCCAAAATAACTTTCTTCGCTCATTTGAATTTGCAAATTGATTGTAAAATTAACTTTAAGTCTGTTCTCTGTCTACGACCGAATTCGTAGCGAAAGTGGCACTTTCCAAAGGCACAAAGTAATTTCCAAGACCACAACGCACAGAGCTCATTGAACCGAAACTTTGCATCAATCTTATCTAAGCCCCATTTGATTGATTAGCTAACAACAACGTGGTGTGGTTAAATCAAAACACAACAACGAAACGCTAAAACTTCCCATTTAAGGTCAATTCAACTCGAATCAATTAGATAAATTAACAAATCACCACCCAACTGAAGTGAAAGCCGCCACAACAGCAACATCAACGCGCCATATCCTCGAATGCAAATCGACGCCGGAGTGTGCTGCAATTTTTGAAAGTAGTCTTTTTCCTTAGGCACTTCACCGTTTGTCAATCGAAATCCACTCGGAGATTGATTTGTGAGTTGCGTTAGCAGCCGCTGCGCCGCCACCGCGCCACCGCCTCCGTCATCAGCGTAATTATTGGGGAGGTTGTTAGATTGCATAAAAAAAAAACACCACACGACAAGGACGACAGCGACAACACCGACAACAACAACTGACATAAGAAACAAGAAATTGTACTCTTGTCTGATTAGATTCCTGCCCGTCCCACACTCTGTCCGCATCGCTTATCGCAGCGGTCTGGTAATTTGTATCCAAAGTTGCTCTGCTCGTAGATACTTTTTGAAGTGCAACTTTAACGGTAATGTGCGAGCCGGACAAGCAAACGGATATGTATGGAGAGCGCAATTACCCAGAGACTTGGTCGTCGTGCGTCGTCATTTGCATTTAAGTACACGAATCGCCCGGGTGCGGGCACCGGGGAGTTTGCCAAATTGTTTAGTTGATCGGTTTTACTCTTCGAATGGAAGCGGTCCGTCAGTCGATGGACGGACATTTAACTGACACACGTGCAGTTATCGTGTTTAATCAAGTTGAGTGCTGTCATTTGGATTGCATGCGAATTTGAGATTTTGCTGGGATGAGGGAGGAATCGGCTTCGCCTGCGGGTGGCGAACGGCGGTTTCTGCGAACTAATCTTTCTCTCAAATTAGAAATTCCACGTTATTTATGACGTATTGCGGTAGAACTTGAGATGAGGTGAAGATGATGCGGCAGCTAGGATGCTAATGAAGATTTATTCTTCTGCTTTGTCAAGGCTTGTATTGGACCTAATGAGTTCTGACGGATGATGCGGATAAAGTGGACAGAGAAACGTCCAAAGTGGTAAACGAAAAGATATGGTTGAATGGTTTTCTTGCACACGTGTTTTTAGAAACCAACCAAACCAAATTTACAGGCCGTCGAAAATAGTGTCCACGTTTATAACAAAACGTATTTTTTTAGCATGGTTTAACTAATGCTTCATCATAAATTATAGAAACACGATTTAACTGTCAGTAATGGTTACAAGACCCTGTTGGGAAAGCAGTGACTTATGAGGTTTACGCTTTGTAGCGGAGCTATTCCACTGAAGATAAATCTACGATTTTTACTTTAAGAAGCATTTAAGGTAAACTGTAGACAGTGAGACAAAAATTTGGCTAAGACTATTCTCTGTCACTTCAGGCGTAGGAATTCTGGAATTCAATTAAAATTCTGTACCCATAAATGGAAATTATTTCCATTTCTTTTTTAAAATATGGCTCTGATTGTTATGGTTGGTTGTTGTATGGTTGTTATGACAATTCAATGCAGCAGCTAATTTTCGTGGTTTTTGAGAATTCCAGTAGCATTCAGTTTATTTCGCATTGATTCTTGCGCAAAAATTGTTTACTGCATGCAGTATTTTTACTCTCAGTTTGACTAAGCAACACTTGCGGAAGTTTCCAGTCTTTTTTTTTTTTTTACTTTTATTGATAGTTGAGTGCAGCTGAAGCACATCGCCTGCTTGCGAAATTTTATGGTGGCATTACTTCGGTTGATAAATCATGTAGGAAATGATTTTGGCATTTTAGAAATGTTGAACAAGTGCAGACATTCAAAAAATCAAAGTTTAAGAATGCTTGCCCGCTGTGCGTTACAGAGTGCAATAAAACAGTTCAATAAAAAACAACATTGAAACACTTTATTGCAGATATGAAAAACAGGAGTGGAATAGACCCGATTGTGAAGTAATCTGGTTAAGACAACATTATATTTTCTAGACCAACATTTCAGTGGATAGTTTATCTGTGCCATTGGCCAGGTTTGATCACTACGCCGAAATTGTTTTTATACGTCAAAATATTACGCACTAAGAAAACGCAATCAAAATTTAACAAATTCAAAATGTAGAGAAAATTTGGAAAATTATCTTATTCCTCGTAACAGCCCGTTAAGGGCCAGAGCTTAGCTTTTCGCGCCTCCATTGTATTGTGTGAACTATAATTTGACAAATTTTTGTGGGGACTTACTGTCATGCCGGTCCGGAACGACGAATTGCGAAAGCTCTTCATGACAGAAGTACTCCAGGAAGATTGTCAGACGTTCACTGCAGGCAGAGCAGTGAAAAAGTTTAGAAAACTAAAATTTAAATGTTTCTGTCGCTAAAAAGATTTAAAGATTTCCTTAAAGTGGTCAATTACACGGCCTTTTGAAGTTTTGTATGACTCTTAAAGCTCATGGCGATCAAATTTTTAAACAGAGGCTTTTACCACAAAGTTTTGTGACCAAAAATTGATTCAGAACAAATCTGCCCAAGAGGAAGGAAATAGAAAAATAAATTAAGTGCTCATTTCGCAACCAAAAGGCTGTGATTTTTAGTAATATTTTTGACGATTTCGAGTTCATTAGTTGTCAGTTATCAGTTCAAAAGAAGTACTAATAATAAATTCTATGATTTTCATACTATAAACAATTTCACCAGAAAAAATAATAAAAAATAACGTATGTTCATCGGGCTCCTTGACTCGACCTCTTTATGAATGTCAAGACACAAAAAACAGAACTGCAGGGTTGTACGTTTCCTGCATGTTCGGTAACTGCTACCCTCAAAACATTAAAGCGTACTTCCGTATGTAAGCCCTATCCATCTCGATTCGTACCTTCAATCATTTCCATGAACAGAATGAATACTAAGAAAAAAAAAAAACGGAGCACGTATGAACATAGTTGCATGATCTGGATTAACTCAAACTAGGTCTTGAACTCGCGGTGAATCACGAAGCAGTTCTCAGTCTACTTCATTTCTACAACAGCTCACCACTTCGCTATGCTTTCAATCCCGGATCAGAGACAGCCCAGCCAGCGGCAAATCGATACAATTAACTTTCAAAAAGATAAAACACAGAAAACTTGTAACATGCCGTCTGACGAGTTATGACCCAATCACTCATCACCCGCTCACACTGCTCTGGGCAGTCTGTGAAAGCAATGCTACCAAATTACGTTATGTAGTGAAACAATCTTCTAGTCGCCTCGTTTTTGCCACTTTTATTGGCTCGATGACCCACACCACTCGCTGATAGCTTACATTCAAACTCAAATCTAGAGCACGATAAGGTTTCAAGAAGCAGTGCCCCCCAACCCGAATAGAATATCCAGTTTATGAGCGCCCCCTCCGGCCAAATTGTGTTTACCGTCTAACCAACCATTAAACAACTCCCAATCGATTCTAATCACTCTGCATTTAAATATTTTAATTTCCTAATCAAAACACAAACAGCGACCTAATATAGATACTTCCCTTCGAGGTGTAACCGCATATTTTTATTTAGAGTGGGGATATATTTATTTGAATCCATTTGAAATATTAATTCCACCCCGCAAACACAAAAACATGCAACAGTCCCCAGCCGAGTCTAAACACGAAATGCCCGAAAGGCACAAAAAAGGTCACAAATTTCGAAAATTTTGATCCATCAGAGTGCATTCAATGAGATGGAATTATGCGATAGCGCTGCCGGAATTATTCGACCGGACAAACATTTACTTTGGGCCCCCTTTTTGGGCTGAGAAATACATTTTCAGTTGCGGATTAAAATGCAGGTGTCCGCCAGTCGCATGTCCTTCGATGCATCCATCGAATTGACGTGGTTGATTGGGTTTAATTTATATAACTCACGGGGGGTAACCTCCCCCTCCATCCGTCGTTAATTAGACGGAACAGAGAGAAAGAGGGAGAGTGAAAAAATTCAGCAAATTCATCAGAGACGATGGCAAGGAATGCATGGCCCGTGCTTGTGGGGCTTCAGTTTTTAATGCATCGTTAAATTGAAAGGCAGCAGCGTAGTGGCGGGTAAACGTTGTAAAGACAGCGTAAATCACGCCGCATGCATTTAACAAGGTAAAATATTTACACAAAGAAAAACAAAGAGAAAAAGAAGAAAAAAATTACTGCAAAATTACTCTGAAACAGGGACAACGTCGTTACCAAGACTCACAGCACAATTCTCTTGGCCATGTGAGAGTTGGGCTTTAATGGATCCATTTCAGTCATGCACGTACATACGCGGTGGTCTTTTAAACTAAAACGAAATTACTTCTGCGAGGCTTGAAAGTATTTCAGTTACATGAATTGCAAAATTTTACAAAAAAAAAAAACAAAATAAATAAGATTGTGAATCTAGCAGAAGCATGTGAGACACTTAAAATGCTTGTTCCTTTAAATGCGGTCACAGCGATTTTTAAATTTCTGTTGCGTTTCGGTAGAGCTTCAGTGAAAAATGAAGGCTGTCGTTAACAATATTCAGATAGCAATTCTTATTTTTTATTTATAAAACTTGAATTGAAACGATTATGTAAATATTGCGAAACAAAGAGCTTAACTGCTAAGACTTTCAGCTAAACTGTTAAGACTTTTAGCACCAAATAGGGTTTGCCTCGAGGTATAAATATAATATAACGATTTCGGGTGAAAATAAGAAAAAGGAAATTACAACTTTTTGGTCGATCTCAATTTAAGAGAAAAAAATGAATTCTTAATAAGCTTGGTCCAGTCCAGAATTATAAAATGGCAGAGAGATGTAGTGTCAGTCAGTCATTCAGTCAAGTTGGCATTTATTCCAATTACCAAGCAAATGTCCAAATTCAATTTCAAAAATAATAGGAAAATCTGAACTAAAATCTAAATCAAAGGTTGTGAGAAAAATTTGTCATTAATTCAGGAACATATAAACACGGCCTAAGCCTGGATTAAGGCTGCTGTCAAGCGTTGGTAGTACGATCTACTTGCAATCTCCAACCTACTGTAAAAGCAGTCTCTTCCTTCTTCTGCAACTAGGGGACATGAATTTGGAGGCTTTAGCTAGAACATTTCTATTCATTTGGATGAAGTTGGCTGACGAATTTTTACTTTTTTTTCCTTTTTTAAAATATTTTCTACGATTGATTCTTACGTCTTAATTATTTAAAATGACGTGTCCTAAATTGCCGCTCAGACACAACAGACATGTCTCTTAGTTAACCCCAACTACTTCTAATCATTTAAATCTCAAATAGAATATTGAATTTGAAAACAGCTAAGACCTTAGACTAAGGTCTTAAAATTTACAACTTCTTACTTTTCAGCACATAAATTAAAAAAAAAAAAATACATTTATTCCAAATATAACAAGATTTCTCAATAAACAGAAAGAAAAGAGTTCCAATTGAAAGAACTAAATGCAATTTGAAATAATATGAAATAAAGTTTATAAACTTACATACAACAGATTGCTGAAGAACTAAACGCTTACCTGTAAAAAATAAGGAAACAAAAGGTTGTTAATAAATAAATATTGAAGACATTAACCAAGAAATGTAGAAATCAATTATAACGTAATTTAGTTTATTTTAGCAGAGCTCAATACACTCCCTGAACACTGTGTTTTTCAATTCTAGTTTTGTCAAATTTTGAGCAACTAATTGCTAACACGGTATAGGCATCGAATTTCAGCAATGTTTTTTAGGTGGATGACCAGTAAGTAGTGTCAGTTATTGCTAACATTTTTTTTTACTTAGCTTACTTAAACGATTTGCTAAAGATATTTTATGATCAAATTTACTCAGATATGAATCGCGTTATATATTTACTTAAATGCACGCTATATCCAAATATTAAAAACTTTTTTGGGTGCATGACTGAATCTGATCCAGGAAAAAAAAGACCCAATCAGTTTTTTCCGGTCAGCACAAGTCCATACTTCAAAAATGATTAGAAATATTCTACTTTCCTATCAATGAAGCTAACTTCAGTGATAACGATAAGGCAGAAAGGCACAGAAGATCACTGTAAAATATAAAAAAAAGTCAAATCTGTTATTTCAAGCTGAAGTTAAATATGGAAATGTTGAAATCTTGTTTGCAATCAATTATGTGCGTCAAAACTCATGGGTGGGTAATTGTTTCTTCGATTCCATTTCTAGTCCCACACACAGCCTCTAGAGAAAAAATTGTCCGCATGGACAGGTCGAGTAGGTCGCAACGACAACGACTTCTGCCACTTCCAACAACAAATCTGATTTATGTCGACCTGCTTCGTAAATTAAGCCCGTCAATACTTTCACATTCAGCCGCGATATGAACCGACATGCTCCACTTTCATCGCCAGTCGGACATCAAAGCCTCTCTACAGCTATTCTCAAGCGCGTTTGATTTCTTCTCCACCATCGTCGTTATGCAAATATAGGAATTAATTACCTGCTTACGATCAAGATGAGCTTCCATAAATGGAACATGAAATACACACTCCAGCAACTCCCACCCCCATTCATCCCCAAGCTGTGCGATTTTAAAGAACAATTCCACAGCAGCACCACAGCAGGAAAATGCCATAATTTTGAAATGAATTGCGCACACAGTGATTAGCATGCAAAAATCCGGAATCCCGAATACGTGCACCGGACACCGATGGAAACATTTTCTGCTACAGGTACTCTGGCCCGCCCCGACTGAGGGTGGTGACAACGTTGATGGTGGTATTAGATATATTTACCTGTGGCCCCTCCCGTTTGCCACGGTTATGAAATCAGTTGCAGCACATCGGAATCGGATCGAGCAGTGCCTCCGGTCTGCTGGGAATTATGATGGCTCCGGAGAGTGACAAACCGACAGATGGACGAGCGGAGGAGCGCCTTTTTTTCTCTGTGTTTCAGTTGTGGCTTTGCACGTTTTCCCGACTGGACAGGTACCCGAACCCGAACATGAACCTGGACTCGTAGCCGGACCCGGACCAGTGGTAAGGAATCTACTTTGGCTCACGTAATTGGCGTTCATGAATATCCATGGCATTCATTCATTATCACGAATTGCCAATAAGTGGACACAAATCCCGATGTGGGCAGCACACGAATGTGTCTTTTTGCCGTTGACGGCAGCGGGGGCGAGGACAACCGTCCCGATGTTCTGGTGTACTCTGCACACGCGACTTCAACGACATTGTGTCCTGATAATTTACTAAAAGAAACACGATGTACAGGCGGTGGAGACAAATGAAAATGTTTAGCCGGTCGTTGTCGTTGTTGTCGTGGACAAACGTTCTGGCGATTATACACGGTCGTGTCCTTTTCTCATGCGGCAGACCCTGAAGGAAGTTGCAACTGCAGATTGAATTTTCTCTCAGCACAAAGGATGAGCAATAGGAGAAAAAGAATACCTCGACGTCAACTAAAGGACACCCAGATTCCCATTAGAAAAATGTCGAAAAAACGTTTCGGGACGGGGTGGATCGGGCGCTCGGACTCGCCAATGCACATGGCCCACCGAAGGTGGATAGCGACATGTGGTTGTTAGGACGAGAAGCACATGTCCGTTGTTCCACCTCTGCGAAGATGGGAGAGTAATGGAAATTTCATTTCGCAGAGGAATCTGCATTTCTTTTTTTGTTTTAGTTTTCCTCGTGTGTGTTAAGTCGTCGATTGTCAACTTGTCAGGGTGGTGAAACGATCTTGTTTAGTTTAAAGGTCTTTCTTTTTGTCTTTCTCTGCTATGAAAAGAGAAAAAAATCTTGTCACACAATTATCACAAGGCCGATGTGGTGACAGATTAATTCTCCAGGTGTGTCGAAATTGGATGTCGGGAGAGACCGATTACATGCGCTAGCTCGGGGGGAGAAGTGTGTATTCTCGCTTTTTAACTCGTTTATATTGCCATGGGGGTTTTTGTAAGTGAGTTGTAGCTCTTTCTTTGTTGGCTAATTGCTCTGTTCAGTGCAGAGGGCTACTCTTTAGCGTACTTGGAATGGCTTTTTGATTGCCTTTGTGGTCCGTGACGGGAAGAGGGTACGTTGATTTGATTGGGGAGTCGACGTGGGCGTTAGACACGGTAGTGATAAGATTAAGAAAGCTAGGGCGGTATTTCGAAGCAGCGAATATCACAAGGAATGAGAAAGAAGGTTGGCAACTTAGCCAAAAAGAGGCTAAAGTACTTTAAAGGAATTCCAAAAATTTTTCTTTGATGAATTGAACCGCGCAGTAGGTCAACTGCGTCAACTGCAACTGAAAAAATAGCCAAAGATATGAAATGTTGCTCTAGGAATCGAAAACACAGCGTCCCAGACAATGAATCTGCAATGCAAAAATGTAGACAGTACTTAGTATGAATTTGACCTTTTATAAATTGTTGGCTGTTGATTCTTGTCAGTTGGTTAATTTTGTTACAATACGTGAGAATAAATTATCCTGTGTCTAGTTACGCTTTGCCTTTTTTGTGTCTTTGGTTAAAGTGATTAAAAAATTGAAGTCACGAAACAAATGTATGATTTCTGCAAAATTTAACTAAAATTTATTAAAATAATCTCAAAACAGAAAGAAGAAAAACAGTATTAGCCCGATGAGGTTGGAATCAATTCTACTAATTAGGAAAATTAAAAATGAGACTTCTAACGAGGTTTCAGCACCAATTAAAAATTGTAAATAAAAATAAACCCTGCCCGAAAATAAACTAAAACTTCGACGACTTAAAATCTTTTGCCTGACACAGATCATCAGACATCTAAATTGAGCTTTGCGCAAAGACGATATCGTAATCAATGAGGTCCTAACGAGATGCGATTATTGCTAGTTGAAAACTTTAACAAACACAATAAACGATGGTCATAAAAATGTGAATAAAGGAGTTAAAAAGAATACACCAATATACATAAATCCCTGCGAATCATTTTATTTTTGTTTGAAATATTTTTAACAAAGCTGGCATAGTATAAATTTGCTGTCAGAATTTTGAATTCTAAGTTTCTAAATTCTTTGCAATGACAACTGTCAAAGTATCTCTTCTTTCAGCGAAAGTTCTACATTTGGAAAGGTACAAAAATGAATTTGGTATCGCATTGGTATCACACCAAAAATTGAGGTTCGAATTAGTTAAATTATCACTCTTCTTTAACGTTTCTTGAATGTGTGCATTCGTTTTGGGCGAGAAACATAAAAGCATAAACGATGAGTTTTTGTAACTTTGCGAACTATCCGAAATTTTTAAAGTGTCTGAAAAGTATTGGACTACAAACGGCATCTATGCGGTTTTAGAAATTTACATTTTTCTTAGAACTTAAATTTGCAAAACCTCTTTAGTTTCACAACAAATGGGAATTGATTGCGACAGAATGGTTCACGTTATTTCACTTACATAGACTTTGGACAGTTTGGACTATTCAACATGACCCTAGACCCCATTCATTAAAAGAATAAAACTCACTTTCTAGCACTCCAAAAACTTAAATCTTTCATCTATTGCAAAACACACGTTGAAACAAAACAAACAAATTCACAGAAATTTTACAAGAAAAGTTCATTCATATGTCACTTGCTCTTTTGACACCCAAGTGAATGTCGATTACTTGACATGTCTTACAAGCACTTTCTTTGTATCACCTCTAAGCCGCAGGCTATGTCAATCTGTGTAGGTCCAGGGGGCTACGACCCACTCATCAAATCTCGCCACAAGCGATTGTTGTCAAAGTTCTTGTGACATTACTGCACCTCTCTCAACACACCGCCGCCGGCGTAATCTCATCAAAGATAAAACCGTTTGTTAACAAAAGGCGCAGCCGACCTCGACGCTGTAATACAAATGCGAAGTATTAATTAGATTTCTGTCATTTTCCCCAAGTTTCCCACATTTTCTTTTCACTCCCTCTTTCTGACATAACACCTTCCACCTGTTCTCTGCACGGTACACACATCGCATCGTTCAAGTGGAATCACTTTCCTTCGGAAAGCACAGTCTGTCATTATAGTACCCGTAACAACAGTGCCACCGACAGTGGCGGGGCTTGAATTCTTTTGTCATCTATTCGCACAGAGGAGTTGCCGCGTCGCTTTGCGCCGTGTATCAGATACCAGAGGCACAGCAACCCGCTTATTTTCATCAGTGCATGACGTTTGCTTTGCTTTGACAGTTTTCTGATTATGTCATCGATTGTTTCGCGGGCGCATGACAACATCGCTCATCTCTTCTCTTTAACGCATCTTCACCATCTGCCGGTTTTTATTTCTCAATTTCAGACGGAAATTGGTTACGTTTTTTAAATTGTTCTGCTTATTACCAAGTGACAAGAAATAAGCGTCACAAAAGCAAACGGGCTCATTATTGCCTTTCGGTTAAGCTTCAACACAAGATCTGTGATTGAACGTGAATCAATGTCATGCCCGAAAAAATTAGACGCATTGAGTGCCGTGTTTTGACAGCTAAATGCATCCATCGGCCTTCCCCGGAGTGTCGACATCTCATTAAAAGATCAAAGCTCCCTCGCGGCCTTTAACTCGTCACGAGAGTGTGAGACAGCAGCCAAACACTGTTGGCATCTCATTAAAACTGTGAAACAATCGTAACAAGTATTTTCTCGATATTCCTTTATAACACGTGACAATCGGTTTCGAATTTATTTAGTTTGTTGCAAAAAAATGTTGTTGCTCTTTTTTCTTTTCATGTATGGTGATGCGCATAAAAAATGATAAAAATGAAAAAAATAATCAAATAAATTTGTCAAGTGTGCGGCGAAACTTTTTTAATTAACTCATCAATCGAATCGGCGAAGTTGACAGTCACAATCATTGAAATTCATTTTTAAGTGTCAATGGGTTTAATGGAAGATTCGTGAGCTAAAAATCGACGAAAATGAGAATTTGTCTTGTTTGTTGAATTTGTTTCACTAGCAGAGCCAATTGGAGGTTGTCAAGGTGACAGGCGACATTGAAGGCAGTTGACAGTTGTGTGCTAAACGAGTCACATTCATAGGAAGTGACTGTGGTCGGTGAAAACTAAAAAATAATCTTTCACGTTATGAGACTTATAACACAACCGGACCAGGTTACGAGTACAAAATGTAAAAACTTACGCCAAATAAACGTGAAGCTGTATAGTTTGGAGTTTAAGGAAAAGGAGGATGAGTTTAATACAAAATTGGCTCGTATTCTTTTGAAAAGTTACGCAATCTGAGAGAATTGACAGATTCATTAGGAATCTATTGTACTAGAATTCACAGCGTGGCAAGATTTACTTCATCCCCGTTTGTTAAGAATTACGAAGAGTTCTCTTAAAAATTCACGTTTGGTAATTGGGACGTTTCTGTCTTTTAAAGACCTGGTCCTCAATCAACATCTGTCAAGTGTCTGTGCTATTTATCACATTTCATTCACAGCCATCGCAAGGTCCCTTTAAATGCATTCGATCGTGAAGCAGTAGTTGAGTCGGAAAACATCAACCTAAAACAGATTCTCGACGAAAACCTCCATAAACCATCCGGAAGGAAAGAAATGAGCCAACCCGGAGTTGGAAATTAGCATTTATCTGCACTCTATACAAAATTACTTCCTGGTCACGACTGATCTCTTCATCAGCACTGCACTTCCACCATCATCGTCCAGCCCGGTGCGCGTGAATGCCAACAGAAGTCATAGGTTAACATTCACGCGATAAATTTTACCACAACAGCCTCAAACATGAAAATTTATTCATTTTTTTTTTGCGCCAGACGCCACAAAACCTAGCCGCCTAATCAATTTGGCCAACAGAAACCACTCCACTCCGACCCGCTAATTACCACAAAATTCAAAACTGCGACCGTTTATGCTCCAGCCAGACGCTCGTCTCGGCGTGATGACGGATTAGAGGTTACGTTAGCGTCTCGGAAACGTCAAAACACATTTTGTCTGCGATTTGAGTCGAATTTGAAAGCAGGAAGCCAAGTGGATAAAAAAATGCTAATCCCAGCTGCTGAACAGTGACTCACGACAACTAGGCAAAGGATCACTCCACTCCTGCCAGGCGAAGCTACTCAACTAAAAGTATCGCCGCCATGTTCGGCGTTCTGGCTGAGTGAGTTTCAGTTTCAGATGCTGTCACCACCCGTAAACCCAACACAAAAGGTGACTCGGAAAAGACCAATAAAAGAAAATTGTTATGACTTAGTTGGTGTCTGCCGAGGCCCGTAATGGACGCAGTCTTTAGCAGAAAAGTGAATTCGATATTTTTTTTTGTGTGGCAAGCAGAGCAGCAGCCCGAGATACTTACGGCCCGGCCGCGTAGCAACGCGCGCAAAGTGAATGCAAAATGAACCGGAGACGTTGCGTAAGACGACGCGAAATATGACTCAGGTGTGTAGCGGTAAGTTTCTGTGTGCCAATACGGCTGGTGCCTGCTCCAAGTGACTGGTGAGATATGGGAAGTTGCCGATTAGCTGCGCTGCGGAATTTCGAGGATGCTCAGGGGGATTTTGTTGGTGCAATTGAAAATTTGCGCTTACTTCACAGGTGAAGGAGCGTCTTACGTTTATCGATTATATATCGGACTAGTGCAGTCAATCTGCAAGAAACAACAATTGCAGCAATGCAATCTGCAAGAAACAGCAGACCTCAAGATACCGAAACATTGCAATTTTTTCCTGAACGGAATCCGAAAAAACTCATTCTCTGAAAATATTATAACAGACTGCATTCATTTGGCTTAATCTTAAGACTTCGGCAGTTATCATTTATTTAACATTTAAATTAATTTTTAATCTTTCAAGATTTTAGGCATTGTTGGAAATCATTTGCAGAAGTTAACTTTAAGAAAATAATATTTGTGCGATAAGTTTTGGTCAACTGATTGCGATTGCAGTTTCGAAGAATGTTTAAATGCTTAAAATATTGTTTTTAAGCGATCGAGAGAAGATGAATACAATCTTTTTTTAAGAAAAACGTTCTTCCTTCTTTAAACAATTGATAAAAGTTTAAGAACACACATAGTATTTGTGCAATAAAGACAGAGATTGTTTGAACAAATAAAGGCTATTCGAATGATGTAAAGCAAACTAAAGAAATTACGGAACACCTTGAATGTCTGGAACGATTGCAGGATCTCTGTGGCCAGCACAAAACACACCTCTTTAAACTAATCAAAGTAAAACAAGGTCGTCAAACCGCTAAATACCCAAACATATCTCGTTCATAAAATTCGTTGTCTTCGTTTGACTGACCCAATTACCCTCCCAACCTCAACAGCATTGATCCGACGCCACGCACAATTCCCAACTAAAATCTATTACCCGCGAATTTCCCACGATGGATTTAACTGCCTACACCGCAACAATTGCTAATTACTAACTACTTACACTCGCACTCTCCCACGGATGCGACTAAACGTCTTAATAAAAACCGTCAACTCCTCTAAGCCGAGAGCGTACTAAACACATAATCACCAACTAAATGGCAGTAAATTATATGCGTCGCGTGCAGACCATCGGCGACTGACCCAGTAATTCGTTTGTATCCGTGCGCAGGTCACAATTATCCGATGGAGCAACGCAAAGAGACTCGCAGCAAATGCTCGGCATTCCACGAGCCTTTTCCGCCGATGGCCACGAGAGCTGACTCTGCGAGTTTTTGTACGTCTTTGCGAGCTTTGAAATTGAAAAATTTATGACTATCGTTTGGATGGCAGCTGCTCAAAGTGATGTTGGCCAGAAGTGATCTTCAAACGATGGGTAGACCCAATCAGTTGGAGTCCATAAAATTTGCAAGGCGCTAAGTGGCAAGAGAGTTTGATTTTGATTTCATGTTAAGTGTTGTTGGAGTGTTTTTTGTGCACACAGAGAGGGTGAGGTTTTTGAAAGGAAGTTTATTGCGATTTAATTGATCCTCAACTGAGAGTTGAGGTCAAGTGAGTTAGGCAGCAGCTTTTACTCATTTCCAACTTCTACTGAAGCATTTTTTTAAGTGTTAAATACTTGATTCGATCGGATAGTATGCCTTTTTCTGGGTTTGATCAATCAGAGATAATATAAAATTCAAACAAGTCTTAGAAAGCTGTATGCTTTAATGGCAACCCCCGAAGTTATAAACAGTCTTTTCGAATCTTTTTAAGACTCTCGCACTCGCAATACGTTTTGGCATTTAACAATATATTTTTTCGTATTTTTTCATAACTGCCCATCGACATATACAACCATGGCCACTTGGAATGAAATATACTTGTCCAAAATCATTTCAAAAAAATAAATTGAAATCTAGAAACTCATACGAAACGACAAACTTGATCTTGGTAAACAAACTATATTTTATTAAAATAAAGCCCACAGAATCGACAAAAAAATAGAGGATAATGTTTAACAGCAATCATTGTATGAAATATGTTACGAAATATTTATGTAAGATTTTGAAAAAACTGATTCCTTTACCCAAAAGATGTCAATCCGAAAATGACATCGTTATCCTGCTTCAAAAAAAATGACGACGAAACATCCTGGCCGGAAATTTTGACAACCAAAGTAATTAGCTCCGAATCAAATAGGATTATCGTTCAAAAAGGCATAATTTTGAATGTGAAATTTGGAATCAGGTCAAAAGAAGGCTCAACATTAAACATAAAACCTTTTTTTTTTGGTAATCTATCAAGTATAGCTTTTTTGATACATTTTTGTTTACGTTGTTAACAATATTTACACAATTTGCTGTGTATTACAAACATCATTCGATCAATTGACTGATTTTTCACAGCGAATTTTAGTTCTCGCTTGGAATCTACCTGTCTTTCAAAATTTAGGGTCCTCTACCACAAGTCATGTAAATTTGCCACAAAACGTAGAAAGATTTCGTTGTGAAAAAATTGGAGTAGATTGTGATAAAGTTGCATTCGATTTCTTCCGTTAAATCACAATTACATTCTGTTAAATCACAGTTAGTGATAAAAAAAATACAGTTAGTTTAGGAGAAACGTTAGACACAGATAGGAAAATCAGATTTAAGCTCACGAAACGTATAGGTTGCGCTTTGCAAGACAACTTTTCTTAGAGTTTACACTTAGGTTACCTCGCATATTAAACTCCGACTTGGCATGCTTTAGATAAACTTGAAGATACATTTTTGTAAATTGCCAAGACAATGAAACTGCCTTAAACCAACTTCTTCCTAATAAAACAAAGTGTTAAAGATGATTTTTATTTGAAACCTACAGCAATGCATTAAATTTAGTCCTAAATTACCCCAAGACACGGAAATCAATCTTTCGACTTCTTTGTGTCTTTTTTACTTCGATTTGTTACGTTAAATTTCACTTAATTTGTGCCCCGTGCTTTCAAGCGGAAAATCAAATATAAAAAAAAAAAACTATTAAAAGGCGGTTAATTGATATTAGTACTCGGCCTGCAGCTATATGACCTTTGTAAAATTTAGCCACGGTAAGCTGACAATGATAAAGGCATACAAAATTCATTATCCTCAGCCATCATCCACACTCGGAGTCGCAAATGCAAATGCCATCTGACTCTCCTCCATCTCATCCAAACTCCGTTTTCATTCAAACCAAGTCCACTCCACTCTTGTGCATTCAAAAGGAGGCTGTCTGTAAGCTCGATGACAAAACGTTCTGATTATAATTTTGCATAATTTCGACAACATTAATCAATAATGCGAACAATAGACGTTATTGTATCAATTGTCCAGGTGAGAGTCCGGAATTCACTTACCACCCACCCACACGGGCGGATGAGCGCACATCTTGCACCAGGAGAGCACGTCCAGCGTCAATATCACCAACGACGCAAACAGCAACAGCAGCAATTTATCGAAGGCCATCACAAGTAAGTCCATTTGGAAAATCTTCAGCACACCTGCACAGTTATGAGTCCCAGCGATACCAGTTCTCCGTCACCCAGAGTGATCCAAAGTTTTTCCAGCTCTCCGCTCCGTTCCGTTGCTCCAACACTTGGTGGCGGCATTTGGCCATTTAGTCAAGCACACAGCACATTATGTGTCCCCGGAATGAACTAATTAGAGGCGGTGGTGCTTTCGAGTTCGTGATGTACCGACCCTGGGAGCCGAGGGGCGGCAGCAACATAGCACGGCCAGGTTGTGGTGCAATTCCAAATCTGCGACAAAATGCGACCCAAAAGGGACATGTAATTTAATTTCACAGCCGAAACTTTGTGAGTTTTCTTAAAGTGCTCTTCGGGCCTTGCACTGGGCTGTGCTCTGTTGCTCCTTGTGGTGGTATCGATAAATTCTCGATAACCTCTCGATCGCTGGTGCAGATATTCAAGAAAATTCGGAAATCAGGTTATGCATATGGCGACGGCAGTTAATGGCCGGCTGCGACTTTGTTTGCTGTGTGGGCACTTAAATTTAATGGAATTACGTAGACGACGTATATGGGGATTATTCGTAATGATGTAGAGCAACGCAAACGGGACGTGTGTGCATGGATAAACTTCAAAATTACGGGCCAACTTGCCGAGCTGTCTTCCACTGCTACTCCGACTTCGTCTTCGACTTCGACTCCGACTCTGGGTGGCTATTAGTGAAAGAAATGAGATCCACTTTACAGATTTAGGCATCTGCAGGTATGCGAAGGCAGCAGGCGCGCAACCACTCGCCGCTGATGTCGATTTGTGACGACATTTTTCAATTAAATTCGACTCTCTGCGAAGTCGACTTTAGTAGGCCACTGACGTGTGGTGCAAGGCAAATATGTTGGACGGGTATTTTTGCAGCAGCACACTTACAACGTGCGACGGTGATTGAGGGTGACAGGTTGGGTGCTAAGTTATTTGAAAGTGAAGGCCGACAATCGCTGCTGCTGAGCGGTGGCGTAAGAGGCTGCTCTGTAAAAGGAGATGGAGGGCACTTAAAGACAGAGAGGACATGTTTCGTTTGTTTTTGCAACAGGCTTTATTCCGGTTTATGGAGGCAATGTTGTCACATCAAAAGAGGGACTCAAATCGCCTGAGTTGGACAACCCGTAAGTGGCTTCTGTTAATAAAACAGAACGCATAGTTGGGTAACTCTAGGGGCGTGTCGTTTGTGAGAGACTCTACCTATTTGGTTAGTTCCTTATTAGTGGTGACTTTTTTTTGTTTAATTTAAAAGGCTATAAAGATTGGCAAATGATGCAGTTTATTGGCGGTTGTCTATTAAAAGATAGAAGTACTGATAGAAGTTATGTTATCAGAATTATCGTTTGCAATTATACGTTTCGTATTTGCTTATGAAAACCGGAAAAAATAATGTAGAATTCAATAACTGCATTAAATTTGTGAAAAAAAAACATTTTTTACTATGTCGTTCAAATCAAAGAATAAACAAATCAATATTTTACATTCTCACACTTTTTATTGTACAAAAAAAAGTCTAACCCATTGTCAAGTTTTGACTTCACTGTTTAAAATTGCATTCCTAAAGACTTCAACGAAATTGGTTGAAGTCCCAAAGACTTCAAGTGAATGCTGTTGACTTCAAGTGAATGGTGGGACTTCAAGTAGGGGTAGGGACTTCAAAGTGACTTCACATAATTCTAAAGACTTGCATTCAGTTGATTTCAATCCATTGAGTGGCCCGAAAGATTGGTCCAATCAAGACTTCAAAATAGAATAGTGATTTTAAAATTGAAGTCACACTTATCTTATGAAGTCAATTGAATGAATCACAAATTGTGAAGTCTTTTCCGTGAATTCAAGGAAAGCATTCCCAAAAGATTGCATTCTTTTACAACTCTGCTAGAGTTCAATAAATAAAAACACAGTGACTGGCTTACAAATCTTTAAAAATTTAGTTAAAAAAATCAGCAGGAGTCTAGAGTTTGCTTCCGTGTAAACATTACTTTTATTAATTTTTTTTTAATTCAAGCTCTTAATGTAACAAAATATATTGCTGTGTTTCAGTTTGACCTTTAAACTCTACACTAATGCAAGTGGTGAATTATTTAAACTAGTGCAACCCTGAGGACAAAGAAAAAGCTGTAACCATTCTATGAAAGATTTTAGTAAAATGCCAAGCAACCAATTATTATTTACCAATTTTTTTCTTTATTTTTATATTTGGAATATCCAAGAGCACTCTAGACATCACCTGGCATATTTCTATAAGATTTAGGAACTGCAATGTTTTTTTGAAACATTGCCCTGTTTGAGGATCAAGTCAAATACCATTTGCTTTTCAGCAAATGTAAGCAAAAAAATGAAACAGCTTCAAACCGAAAGGAGCATACCAAAACTTGTTGTTCCAACGCCATGCTTTAGTTTCCTAACTTTAGCCCTGGCCAAAAGTTCGCTTACCAAGCGCCAGTGTACAATAAAATGCCTACCAATTTTATTTAAAAGAATTTTGGCCATTGAGACATTATACAATTTAGCAACTGTCCAATTCAAGTTCCTTTGAAGAAGAAAACGAAATACAAAATTTATTCTAACCAAAATTGGTTAGAAGTTTAAAACGACATCGACAGTAAAATAGAAATCTAAAGGATTCACAAATCAAATAAAAAACACTCCACACTGACTACTTTTGATTGACAAGCTGCGCAGTAAATAAATTTCCCGTCAATTGCTTTTCGAACACCCTTTCCCAGAAACCCAATCCAAGTGTGCGCATTGCAATTGATTTGCCGTAGACCCTCCCGTGAGAATACCCACGACCGTTAGTCGTCAAAACTCGACTCCTAAGACTGCGCCAATCTCGGCCTCGGTTTCATAGCTAGTCCAACAGAGTTGGCTGACAATCGCGATATCGATCTTAACGATCGCTTGAGGAGAGGGTCGCTTACGATCGCTTTCCTGACTGTCACATAAATTAACCTTTTGTGACTCGCTCGCCGTTGCTGGCATTGCACCAGGAGCTCGCTCGGATCGGAATATATAAATAGAGTCGTGACAATTATATTCCATGCTGGTGATCTGATTACAATGCGGACAATCGTAAATTCACCAAACGCTAAACGTTGTTCCACTGGACATTTGATTGTTGACAAAGCAAGATAAAAAAAAACCTGCCGATGGCATGTATCTTTCGTAAGTTACCGCGAAAACTGCAATTGTCGATGGTAAGATACCGCGGCGGTTTTCTTTTGAGCGACCGTGCAGAGTTTTTGTTGCGTAAGAACGATAAATGTACACCCGGCGGGTCACATAACAAATTTGTCAGCACGGAATTGTCAGCACTTTGACAGCAGTCATCCATCTGCATCCTGAGTCGGGAAGATGGCTCACTCTCGGAACGTGCGCCGACCGCTTCCAGGAACCAGATTTGTTACGTCGCGTGGCGTTATCCAACCAGGCGTGCGCCCGAGTGAGTGTGTCCTACCGAAATTCGCTCGTAAATCACACTCCACTAAGCAGTTCCTCAATTCCCATGTGCTGAGGAAGCAATTTGTTGTGGTGGCTGGTTTTCCCCCAACCCCTGAATTCGTGAGTTTTTCCGATTGTTCATAAATCCGCGCATGAGTAACCGACGTGGTTCCCAGATTCGAATTCAGAGGCACAAAGAATTCTCCCAGTGACAAACAATGATTTGCACCTGGTCGCCTCATAATCCGTGCGCACGACTGGACCCGCCGTATCCGGAAAACGTGATAAGTGAACGGCGGACAGAAACTGTGCCGAAATCTCCACGACTCGCTGGTCTGCCAATTCATTAAGCCGACTGCCTCGCGTAATCAGCATGCAACAGCGGCAACGACAGTGGCACCTCGATTAAGCCACAAAAAAGGTCTGACATGGTTCGCTTTCTTGTTGACTGTCTGTCCGAATGTCTCGCGGGACTCGAAGTGCAGCGGCTGTCATTAACCACCGCAGAACGCGGAGTTAAGTGTCGTGTACGGGGACGGTGTTTGCGTTGTCTGCCATGTGGCGTAAATTAATGATCCAATGCATGCATGCAGCAAGGTCGCTTGATTCGATCCGATCCGAGAGTGAATAAGGCAAATATTCGGACTGAGATCGATTTGCGGCGTCTCGAAGCAGGTCACGGTGTCTTTGGGTGATGCTCTGGCCAGATGGTTGGTGTGAGATGCGAGGGCATTCGGCGGTTTTCGGGCTTGACTGAGGTTGTTGGTGAAGAGAAGCTGCGCTGGGATAATTGAAAATATTGGGTTTCAATTCGGTTCGGGTTCGAACGTGGAGCCAAGGCTGCATTCTGTGAGATGCCGTTCTCAAAGGCACTGAGTTGCTGGGCTCGATGTGAGATTTGGCTGCAAGATTTGCTTTCTTTGCTTCGCTTATGTCGACTCACATTAATTTTTATATTTGTGGTTGAACAAGAACAAGGTCGAACAGGGCTGATTTAACGGTTAAAAAAAAATGTCTCGTCGCAGATGTACCTAAGAATACTGAAATTATTTTAGACAAACAAAAAATCTTCAAAATAGTTTTAAATAGCTACGCACATTCATTGACTGGAAAATTCTACTCAAAATTAAGCGTCAGATGAGTTGGACAAGTTCCGGAGTACATTGACGGATAGATTTTACATATGTACAAATTTCCAAAAAGAGAATATTTGTGAGAGTTCAAACACGATAAATAACAACACAGGTTCAACCGATTCGTCTTCAAAAAGGCAGGAAATGAATTTGTTAATGATATTTCGGAACCACAACGTTTCAACCGGCTCAACCGACAGCAATAGGGTCAGTGTATATAAATATGAGAAATTGAGTTGGAAAACGTAAAGAAAGTTAATAATACGTTTATTTGTGGAACATATTTTTCAAGCATTCGTTTTGAGATTAAAATGAATCTTAGGGCCACTTGTCCGATGATTCAATTGATTATTAACGTCAAAATGTTTGGGATCAACAATGAAACAAGCAAACTGAAAACTTTAACAGTAACTCGTTTATAAACAAAACTTTAATAAATACGCAAACAGTATGCGTTATTTTTACAAGTTTCGGTCGGCAGTGTTACCAACTGCAGTGCACGTGTAGCATACGAATACGTAAGGGCATACGAATATTGAGCTGTTGAAAGCAGAATAAACTGCTCAAATATTTTGAATTAAAAAGAAAAACGCTTTAGAGAGCGTTACCTGCAATATCAACGACTTACAAAAACCAACCCACATAAAAACATTCACATTGCCTAGAAAGCTTTTACTCTCGAAAGTCAAATATGTTTTTTACACTCCCTGAACTGTAAAATGAATGTAAATGAAGCTCTGAAAACCTCTTCAAAGGACTGAAGAAACCTAAAACATCTCCTTAACTACAACAACGCGTTTAGCATGCTTCTGTCTAGAAAAAATGGCTATGGTTCTCTCAAATTGTGGACACGCTAAGAAGTTATTTAATTCTAATTTAATTCAAACCAGAAAGGCAGAATTTCTTAACGTTGACGATTTGTTTTGTGATTTTAATAGTGATCTTCAGCACACGTGCAAAGTCACCTCGTTTTTGGCTTTTTAAATAAAATCCATTTTGAAGTAGAAAATTTACTCTTATATGTTCCAGGGAACAAGGGAAGGTCAAGCAACTTTTTAAACCTTGTCGCTGCCAATTGACAGCAATCAATTGCTTAGACATTGAATGGCAGATACTTCTCAACACCTCGTAAAATCAGCAGTGAATATTTTCAGTTTAGCGAAAGGAGTGTTAAAATGAAGCCATCGCCGATCTGTGGAGGCTTCTTCAATTTCCAACGTTTTCTTTTAACTCATTTGGAGTACATTTTCCAAAACAGCTTTTCCGTAAATTTGCAAGATAGCGAAAACACTATCGTTATTGGCCTTCTAAAAATCCACTTTACTAAAAACATTCAATTCCGAAATTTATGACACAAACATTCTAGTAGGAGAATATAACCCAAGTCCTCCATCTTCCATCTTTTATTACGTAATTTATACATTAATTCTATCACGCACAACAATATACATAATTTATTGAGTTCAAAATGAACAATCGAATTACGACCAGAAGCCACCGTTAACAACAATTCAGAAAATTGCCAGTTATGTCTCGCATGTTTTCTTCCGTTCTTTCTGATCAAAAGAAAAGAAATGGAAGTCGTTTTTGGAACCTTCTGCACTGAACGAATGTATCCTGAAAAAGAAAGAAAGTGTTGAAACGTAACTCTAGTAACACTCTTTTGTTTCAGCAACTACATGCACCCCAAAAAGTGCTAAAAGCCATCATAAACAAGTTTTAAGTAATCACGCTGCAATAAAGGCTGCAAAAAGGTAAAATAAAAATAAAAAAAAAAGGCTAAACAAATGAGAAGCGCTAATCTACCAGCACGAGTCAATTGTCCTATCGGACTGAAATAATCAAAACTCGCGCGCGTCTTCAGTTTCACTACAATTCAGTTAGTCAGCGTAGTAATCCGAAATTTAAAATTCAACGTCTCGATAATTTTCAGTTAGTATTCAAAATACATATATTTTTCGAAAAGTTTCGAAAAGTAACTACCAAAATCTCAGCATAGTTTTAAAGAAAATTCTTGTACAACCATAATTTGAGCAACCAGTTCAAATTGAGTTTTGAGTTTTATGTTGTTGGATAAATTGAACTACCGCGAACCATGCCGAGGCTAGAAGCCTCTTCGATACGTTCTCTGACCACAAGAACATCAGACGTTGACGCTTTGGCATTGCGAGGCTATAATATCGGTCATAAGATCGGCGAAGGTAGCTATGCTACCGTAATCTCAGCCATCTGTGAAGATGACCATGGCGGCGAGTTGAATTTAGCATGCAAAGTTATCGATAAGAAGAAAGCTCCAAAGGATTATTTAAATAAATTCTTTCCGAGAGAACTGGAGATACTTATGAAGATCGATCATCCGAATATAATACAAGTGCATAGCATTTTGGAGAGGGGACCAAAGATATTTATCTTTATGCAATACGCAGAAAATGGTGATCTATTGACGCACATAACAAAAAACAATAAAATTGGGGAGCTTCAGAGCAAGGCTTGGTTTTTACAAATGGCAAAGGCACTGCGATATCTTCATAGCCACGATATTGCACATCGGGACCTTAAGTGTGAGAATATATTATTGTCCCAACGGATGAACATCAAACTCACAGATTTTGGTTTTGCACGTTACTGCAGCGATCAGAATGGGCAACCAATTCAGTCGCAAACGTATTGTGGGTCAGCTGCGTATGCTGCTCCCGAAGTGGTAGCTGGAAATCCCTATGATCCCAAATTATCGGATGTTTGGTCGCTTGGTGTTATATTATTTATAATGCTCAATAAGAAGATGCCTTTCGATGATCGGGATGTTAAGAAACTACTCGACGATCAAATGAACCGAAGGTACTCATACCGCCGGAAGTATGTCGATAAAATTAGCGAACAGGCTAAGTCCGTGATCAGGGTACTCTTGGAACCAGAGCCCTACGTGCGTTGGGACTTGACAGAAATCTTAAATTGCAGCTGGTTGAATGAGAATAGAGCTATATCATCAAATGAAAATCTTTAAATTTTTTGTGAAATTTTGTACCTTGCCGATGAGTAGGTTTTGGATAATATAGAAATACATTTTGGTATCGTCAATTTGATTTTTATTTAACACACTGCAAGAACTGATAGCTCGATTACTTTGCTCTCTTCATTGAGAAAAATTTTAAAAACTAGTAGCGATTGAGCAGTCGACACAAACCGTCAGAATTTCTTTTTAAATGTTTGAATTCCGTGACTGCAGTCTTTTGTAGTAATAGCGAAAAAGGAGCTTTTCGCAATGGCGACCTTCAATATAAAAGGAAAAATAAATTGCAGCACCAACCACCTGAGACAGGGACAGTTTTTAAACAGTATCCTTCGAGAAGTAGGCAAAAATACCAACGCAACAATACTTCTGGTCTCTTGTTTGGAAAATGTGTGTAGATTGAAGTATTTTTTGTATACTACAATTAAAGGACTTCATCTCTTTAAACAAATCCTCACACCCCCCTCTTTATCTCTCTTTGCAGCTGCGACCAGCACGACCGCCATACAAATTTCCCCCGAAGCCGGACTAAGAAACGCCACCAGCGCCATTATCAGAACCGCCAATGATGATGTCATTCCCCTGCCAATGGCACTCACCTCAAATCGAACGCTTGGCAAGGAGATAAGCACATCGGAGCGCACCCGTCGATTAATTCCGTACATGGCGTTTTATTTGCCACCAACTGAGTTTCCAATCAATCAACAATATGTCGTTCAAGTGGTAAGCGAAAAGTCTGATTCCCGTTTCCTGACGAGTGTAGTTCTAATTCAAAATCTAATCCATCCCCGCGCGTTATTATTTGCAATGCATTCGAAAACACGCGCCATCCATTCAGTCGGTTGATGTGATTTCAAGCGAATATAAACTATCTAGCAAATATTCGTAGAATAAATAATTCAAATCAGAATTTTCCCTCTCTCCCATTCACCCCTGATAGCCGTCAAAACAACTTCAACACCAATCACCACCAAAATCTCAAAAGCAGCAGCAAGCACCGGGCGCGATACCACTCCCGACCGCATACGTCCACATGAAGGTTCCGATAAATAACCAGCACTCGCAATCCCATCACGGCTCGCTCGGCCATCATCACTCGGCATCGCAGCAAGCCTTCCAGACAATCGTTTATGGCGGTCAACACCCCCTAACACAGGTGAAGGAAAGCGGAAAACTCGCTGTGAAAATACCGCCGCCATCGCAACATTCTCTGCTGCCGCCAAACGCCGCTGCAGCCGGTGGCGCCGTAGCTCAACGCATCCATATTCCGATCGCGTATAAAGAAGGAAACCTCTCAAAGGTAATCAAATTGCCTCCGTTAAAGGCACATATCCCCATTGCTAATCGTTTTTAATTTTACAGCACAAATCAGTTGGCCAACAACAGCAGTATCATCAGCAATTACAGCCGCCATCCGTTCATTCACAGAAAATCAATTTGACACCATTTACGCCGACAAATACCGTGCCCGGGCATTTTATACCGATAATTTATAGCAACGAACAGCCTAACAACATTAATTACAAGCCAACAGCTCCATCGACAGCGTCAATAGACCCTCAGCAACAGCAACAGCAGCAGCATCATCAATACAATGAACTACCGCCAACCAGTGGTCAGCTGGAGGAGCATCAACTGCAACATCTATCACACTCAAGTTCTGGCGCTGGAAGTGGTCTTAAACAACAGCAGCCACATAAATCCGACGATTACCATCGTCACAGGCAGCATGGAGAGATTGTTGTCACGATTCCAGCGTCGCCGGGGCCCGCTCCGGAACTGGTGCCAAAAACTTTGTCACAGCTCCAGCAACAGGAGCGACAACATGTGCAGTATGTGTCCGTGTCGCCTGCTCCCGCTCAGACGCCAAGGTAAATTATGACGCTGGAGAGAAGTAATAAGCAGGATCAAGAATGCATCAAGGTCGATTCATTTTCTGGCCTATTAACAGAGTCATTGGCGTTCAAATCAAATCAGGAACCAACATTTAATGGTTTAGGGTATCTCTCGAACCATTGTGCGTTCTTTTATGCCGGCCTAAGTGTCTTTCATGACTTTTGTCGCTTTAAGAGTTCCGGAGACACGGAACAAGTTCGAGCTTTAGACGCAATCGTAGAAGCTCATAAAATTGCTGAACCAATAGTTAATGTCAGGTAATTGGGCTGGCTGCCTCACTTATGTTTTCATGGAGCCTTTGTGTGTAGTTCGCTTAGCTTACCAAATTATGCCCTTTGTTATGCAAGCATTCGCTTACTTCCCAGACTTAAATGGATACGGGCAACGTAATTGGTAGGCGTTGAAATAGTAGACCATTCTAGCGATGAAAAAAAGTTTTCATTTTTACTTCCTTGTCATGGCACTATTCGGTACAGTTAAAGATCTCGTCGTCGTTGGGAAGCCGAAAGATTATTTCAAAATCATCATAAGAGTATAAGCCAGGATCATGGGACCACTTGAGTGATACTCTAACAGGTACTTTCCATACCACACCTCTAGGTTAGGATTCAAAACACTGAAACCGGAAGACATGCATCAATACTTAAGCGAGCTTGGGCTATTGCGATATCACCAGAAGGTAATTCTGAATCTTGGAAGCAATTGGAACTTGCAAACGAAATGACTGTAAAAGATGTTGTTAAAATGAAATAAAGCGAATAGTACGTGAAGTGCTCACGAATTCCTTTTTTATTTGAAAGAATCCAGCACGCCCTTTGGTGTGCCTATCGCACGGAGCCGCTGACCTAAAACGTCCCAATTTAAAGTGCCGCCAAATCTATCGGCAGTAATAGCACGATGGGTCTGGTCTATTAACACGTTAGCTGCCACGTGCGCCACCGACGGTACACATTTTTTTTGCATGAGGCCGCGTGTACCACCGTTGGTTCACATGACTTATCTATTTTTTTGAAAGATAGTTTTTCGGCCAGGTAATTAAAGAACTTTTTTACTTCATTATTACCGGGACAAAGGTTTATTTAAAATATTTTAAACTAAAAATTTTGGTTATAATTTTTATTTTGTACGGTGGCAGCCAACGTGTTAATTGCGCGAATTACGGTTGATTTCGGTTTATTGACTTGATTTCCAAAAAACCAAACCACTTAACATTCGTTTGACCTATCTCTACTCTAAATGCAGAATGTTCATTGTTGAGTTTGCTGTGTGATCCTCGCTTTTTTGCCGAAACCATGTCGTCTACGTCCAATTGTTCCAAAAGAAATTGGTTACCATTTATTTTTAGCACTTAACTTTGGTGGAGATGGCTTCACCAAAAACGTTTTATCATATCATTAATATGCTTGTCAAATATCTCCCTTCCGCCTTTTTGTCTTTTGAATTTTCCGGCTATGTACAAAGCGCTACAGAGCTCGTATCTGGCAATACATCATTTGAAAGGTCTTGACATAACCTACAAAACGACGCATAGCCGGAAAATTAAAAAGACAAAAACGCGGAAGGGAGATATTTGACAACCTAATATAATCCACCTCGAGTGGAAACACCCAGTGTCTTGAAGATTTTAATCTTCCTAATTAATCTGACTGCTTCTTAGTAGCGTTAACACATATTTTGTCCTGTTAGCGAGAGCGGTTAACGCAGAAAAAAACCTATCGCTTGCTCTACAAAAGAGATAAGCAAAGATCCTTGGACTACAATTGCTTAAATGCAAAGGAAAGGCTCATTGAATCATAGTTTTCTATTTCGAAAAGAAGAAAGAACCTTCAGTGTAAGCACTGCGTTCTTTTAGGAGTAAAATTAGAAGCGACGTGCTGGGCGCTCCAAAAAAAAGTTTTGGCTAGCCATTTATTCAAAATTAATTCCCCCTCACTGACTATAAGTTTCAGCATCATCATCTTCTTGACCGCGTGATCCACTAAAACTGTTGCGGAGTCAATGCATGCAAAAGAGATCTCCAGGCAACTCGATCCTCCGCCGCCGACTCTAACTCACCAGGAGGTATGCCCAACGGTAGCCTGACGAAATTTTGGACTTGGTCCAGCCATCTCAGCCTGGGTCCCCACCTTCCTGACGGGATCGCATTCAATGCGCGCCTCGGAAGTTTTTTTTCCAAAATTAGCATCCTATTTGGCTGTGAAAATCCATACTAGGCTCCTGTATCGCTTGAATTTTGAACGCACGAAAACTTAAATACCGATGCTGAAATTGGCATGTTGTAGTCAGAGAAAGGCCTAGTTCTAATGCTCGATTTGTTATGGTTATTGGGCCTTTCTTTAATTTTGGTTCTTTACTGAGCCGATCGCCTCAAAGTTGACCACCAAAAGTTCATTTCAAAGAGTAAGCGCACACAAAGGACAACGTTTGCCAGTAAAATTGTATAATTTTGACATCTGTCTGAAAGGTACAGAATGCTGATTGCACACCATCGCCTTTTTCTAATTGGAAAACCGTTGAGAAAGCATGGTGGTTCGTCCTTACGACATAAACTGCGTTAGCAATCTTTTTTCCGAATCGATGACGGAGTATCAAAGTCTCGAATTCTGAATAAAAAATATCGTTGGCCGAATGCACCAGGCTAGAATTTACGCTGACTGGTTTTAATTGTTGTGAAATCAAGCAACGTCCGAATTTCCACAATGACCCAAATACACTTCCCACTTTTATCACCCAAACGCAGAAACGAGTTTTTGTTTTTTGCAAAACCCATCGTTTGCAATAGCCGTAAAGGAATAAATATCAAAAACTCTTCAAAATTCAATCAGCATATGTATTTGCGCGGCTTTTTACAAACTCCAAGCTACGTATCTGTTTACACAAAATGCACGTTTACGCATTTACAGATGTTTACCAACCAACTCCAGCGTTCATTAAAATTCAAATCGCATGCTCATCACGGTGAATGCCTGACAATCGCTTTCACTTAATCGAGCTGCTGTCCCCATGAATCATTTCGGTCGAGCGAATCTCAGATTTTGATCCAACACAACCCCTTCACTTGACAAATTTCAGCCCTACTCAGAAGCTCTGACACACCTGTGGACCGAGCATGTAACGCACACAATACGTGCACATTCGGCAGATGAATTACTGAATAAATCATTAACTTTTCTCTGTCTGTTTCAGTTCTACCTTCCGAGTTATCGATGTGCCAACGGAGAATCGACACCAGCAACTGCATCATCATCACCAGACCTCGCAATTCTTCGAACAGCATCAAACTCCCAATTCCGACAATCTAACACCACAGCAGAAATATGTCATCTACTTACAACAGCAGCTGCGGTACAAGCAGCAGCAGCAGCTCAAAGAACACCAGGAGAAACACGTCCAACTGGAGAAGCACTTGCAAGCGCAGTCCCACTCACAACACTACCAGCTACAGCAGCAGGGCCAACAGGAGGTCCGCCACTATTCCCAGCCCGACAAAATTTATGTGCTGAGTACAACGGTCAGCCCCGTCCCCGTCCCATCATCCACGCCGCACCCGACGACGCAGCCCATAGACGTCCATCACGACAATCATCACAATCAGAATCGCTTTAATGAGAAGTATCCTCAGCACAGCCCCATCAGTCATGTCGTCTATCAGCACCCGGAGATGGTTTCCAACGCCGACCAGATTTTACATGCCGGCAAACAGCAGCAGCTCCAGCCGACCTATCCACTCTCCCATCGGCCAGAAGGCCACAGATACGCTCAGCATCAATTGCAACCTCATCAATACGCAAGGTGAGTGACTCTATCCAGAAGAAAGGACTACTTTGCGCCAGACGTACATCAGTTACATGTTGTCTCCCCTCCTCTTTTCCCAGCAACCCCAGCTACGTCGAGTACGTCATCGATGACCCCAAACAGGAGATCGAAGAGCACTCGACGTCACCGGAAAAAGACCAACCACACCACAGCATCCGCCCGCCGCCGGTGCTCCTGGTCAGCAGTCCAGTGCCGGCGCCTCCGCCCGTCGAAGTTGTCGTCACCTCTCCTCGGCCGTTGTACAAAAACCAGCCCACTCTTCGGTTACATGCGATTTCGCCCACACCACGCCCGTCACCACGGCCACACACCCCGGCCTCGTTCGGCTCCCAGAAGTCCACACCCGCCCCGCCGATGGTGTTCGTCTCTTCGAAGCCGAAGTACACGCAGCTCTTCCCCACCGCTTCACCCGTTCCAGTCAAACTCAAGCCGTCCCAGAAGTACGCTGTGAACACCCCCACATACGCCCCGCTGCCAGACGACGATCCATTGCCCGACATTAAGACATCATCACTAGCAGAGATTTTAAGAAAACTCCAAGAGAGCAACCACCTGCCGCAGACACTCACACCGGACAACATCGACAACTCCATAAGGACACTAATTAAGATCCTGCACAACCTCAAGGGCTCCCAGACGATTGTAGAGAACCCGCCGCAGCACCACGAGGAAGACTACGACTACAACAATGCGGGCGTCGAGGACGAAGCTGCTCCGGCTCAACAGGACCTCAGCGCTCCAAGTAATTCCATTAACACCAGTCACCTGTCGCCTTCTCTACCATCCAACTCTTTACTTTCCAGTTCCCAGCGCCAAGCCAGGACCCAACTCCGGACGCCCGGGAATCGATTATCCCACGCTTGCACGCATACCCGAGACGTCTTTCGACTGCCAGGAGCAACGGTACAAGGGATTCTTTGGTGATCCGGAAACTAATTGTCAAGTATGGCATTACTGTGACCTGAACGGCGGCAAGGCGTCGTTCCTTTGCCCCAATGGCACAATCTTCAGTCAGGTGGGTACACCAAACCAAGACATTTGTGTTTGTACAGAATTTCAATTGTAATTTTCCTGCCTGGATTTGCTTTGCACTCGAAGGATACACTCACTCCTTCACCATCGCCGGAGGTGAACACGGAACTTGATTTTGATTAAGCAAGACCCACCGGTCTCGTGTGGTCGTGTTTTATTCTCAAAATTTCCATTCGACGGCCTGGAGCGTGGATTAACATTTTGCAACAGTGTTGTTTTAAATGAAGGAGGGCGGAGGTGAGTTGGAGTGCGCTACTGCAGTAATTGAAGCAATCACGCTTAGACACCGCCGGCGAATCTAATTTTCTCATATGCTAGGTTGTGGTGGACAAGAACATTTCTGTTCGAGATGAAAGTTAAATGTCTGAGATGTTAGGCAGACCTTTTTGCCA
Organism: Syritta pipiens; assembly: GCA_905187475.1. NCBI lineage: Eukaryota > Metazoa > Arthropoda > Insecta > Diptera > Syrphidae > Syritta > Syritta pipiens. The sequence continues at coordinate 31,715,623 of LR994572.1, read as the reverse complement.
CGACCTGAAAGAAAGGGGGGCAACGGCCGCTAAACTTTAGGAGCCTCGGAACAGCCAATTGTCGACCGACGTCGTCGACCGGACGATAGATTTGACTTCAATCGGGAAATTTCGCTGTTCTTGGTAGACCATTTTTTCCCTCTTCAATTTGACGCATTTTAATCGTGTTGAGCGATTAAGTTATGAGCTCAACTTATTCAATTCTAGTCTGCGAAGCTTTTCACTGATGCTCTGAAGACGTTTAAAAAAAAGTATTTCGAGTAGCACTCGTTGAGGAACGCTGCATAAAGTATTGAGCAACGTGTCTAAAAAAACATGCTGTGTATTATCTGCTCAACTGGTTAAAAGACTTTTCTCCGTTTTCGTTGAAATTTACGAAAAGAAGAGGATATGTGATGAGCTGTGTTAAGCGGGGTCTACACTATGTCACATGTGCATTGACTTGGTCGAACCACAATGTGGGATAGACCAATTTGTACTGGGTGGTATAATGTAGCCGCTCGCGTCGACCGTCGTATCGACTGTGATACAAAAAGTTGAACATGTTGAACTTTTTGCCTTTGTCTAATGTGGTATAGTATAGCCAGATGTAAAACGACCGCAGTACAAATTTTCATTTGTGCTTCTTTTTTCATTGTGTCAACATCGGAGCGGAAAAATTATTAATTGGAAAAATTGAAATGTCAAGCTATGAAAAAGAATTTTGGCTAGATTTTTGTTTAAATGTTTCTGCCAAATGCAGTAATAATCAGAAAAATTATCATTTAATCCCCTTAAAAAAATAAGCAGATGAAACCGTATTTTTGTTTCAGGTCCACTGTTTAATCTACAATCGCTTTTCAGTTTTTTTTTTTATTCCATTTTCTTCAATTCCAACATTTCATTGATGATGAGCACTATAAGAAGGGTGCCACGTTACCCCGCGGAAATTACCCTTGCGAATGATGTCTGTCGACCGTCTGTAGACAAAAAGCAATTTTTTGAGGTTCCACATGTGGTACAGTGTAAACGCCCCTTACACTTTGATAGCTTATTGTTCAAATTGAAGATAACTCGTAGAATAACGTTACCATGAAGTATTCTAGGTACCACGACCTTAGTATAGGGCGATATATCGCGCCTTAAAAGCCAAATTATCGTAAGCGACATTTTAAGTAAAAATGAGTCAATGATGCAGTTCGATAGTTTATGTGATTGCGCGTCTTACTGTGTCATTGTTTTTTTTTTAAGTGAGTAATAAGTGACTGAGAAAACAGAATTTATCGTAGCCAACATTTACAAGTTTTTTAGCTCAGACAAAAAACAAAAAAAAAGTCGCGGTATGTACTTGGGGGTACGTATCTGTCTACGATGTCCATATTCTGGCATGCCTCTGTGATGTCTTATAAGTCACAACAGCCAGACAAGAGTGGAGAGTCGCAATTTGGAAGGTTTTTATATTCCTAACAAGTTGTGAATATCACCAGAACAGTCAAACTTGTGATGTCCGAAAAGCAGTTCACACAGAAAAGAAAAACAGGATGAAATATCGTTCAATTTGAAAAAAAAAATGGAAATCTTAATTTTGAAGCTTTTGGGTAAAAAAAAAACAAAAAAGATGAAAACTAAAAGAAAATTATTTCTTGTTGAACAATACATTATTTTTTTTTAAATGTTTCAATTCCTTTGATTGTGAGAAAAGAATAATGCGATCTCATCAAATGAAATTTTTCAATACTCAGAAGACATTGTATACGGAACAATATTACACTGCACGCAATGTTCCGCCATTATTCCTTATTAGAGTTTCATTCCGAAGAAATACCGAACCCCTACATATCACGTCGGTGTTCGATGCTTGTCTGTCGACTTTCACATAGCTGCCTCTAAAATCTGAATTCTTTCCAATTAAAGAATTAAATTTGGACTTGGAGTGTATTTAGGCAACTAAAAAATAAATCGGGATTTTTTTTTCGTAGATTAAGGGAAAAATTGAGAACATTGCTACATTTATGGCAGGTTGGTTGTATCTTATTTTTTAGAAGATGGGATAGTGCGAAAAAAAGCTAGGCTCTGGCTCTCAACGGGCTGTTACGCCGCACAATGCAATGGTTAGTGCGGTTTGGCCGAGTCTGAATCGAATGAAGTTTATTGTTATGATTTTGGTGGCTGTAGCAGGATATATAGGTGGGGCTACTCTGGGTTGACTTTTTTTTGTAGTGGTGGCGGTACATGTGTCAGTCATCCAAAGTGTGCAGCTTGGCAACAATAAAGTTCTGTAGGCTCTTTTTGCTGTATATGTTATACAGGTATGAGAAGGCCATGTATGCGATTTTTGAAGTTGTATCGAACTGCATGAGTTTATAACTCAGCAGTCGATGTATTTTATGTTGCTAAGTAGCTTTGCTCTTTTCTATAAGAAATTTTACCTTTTTTGTGAGTTATTGAGAAGGAGTGATGGAGAAAACTAATAGCAAATAAAAGTGGTTTTTTCCTTTTTGGTTTTCCACTCTAAAGTGGGCTTTAACAGAAGTGTTGTCAGCCGCTTCATTACCCATTTCATTAGATTAGATTGAAACGGCTACACTAATTTCAACGATATTATATTTTCTTATTAAATTGTTTTAAATTTTTTCCGATGTTACACAAATTGAAAATAGGAAGCAGAGGGGATGATTCAAACAAAGAGTTTATCAGGCATCATTTAATGTTTTTAGTTTAAATTAAACAAAATGGTACGGGTTTGATGAGATAGCATGAGGATTCAACATTCAGATGTTGGCAAAAAGTTCTTTTATGTTTTTGGTAATATAATAAAAATGCAGATTCTTTAATACGCGGTTTATATTTGAGTATCATTTTATTTGTCTGTTAATTTCTTTACTTTTCTTTTTGAAGGCCTACAGTAAGTTTCAAATCTCATAGGGATGTAAGTTTTTAATTTCAATAAAAGAGAGAAGAGAAAAAAGAGATATGTATTCATTAAGGTTACGAAAAGAAATAAAAGATAACAAAAAGTAGTTAAGCAATGTAAAATATCGTTCCAATTCCAACTATTTAGAGTGTCTGTGTTTTTTAAATGAGGGGATTTGAAATCTTATGAATGTTTGTTCTTTTGTAGTTCGAAAGTTAGCAGGCAAGTGACGTGGGCGAACAAATTTTGTTAAGAGCTGAGACATACAGTAAGGAACAAAATGTAGTATGCACCAAAGCTTCGAATATTGAAAGACTTTTAGTTCTAAACACTTTGATATGTTCTCTAACAGGGGTATACATCAAAAATAGTTAAGGAATAGTTGCTTTTGTAGACACCTAAGCAAATGTATGATACACTAATCAAGCTTTGATCTAAATGGTAGTTTGTGGGAATATTTTGATGCGCAGGTCGGTAAACAGACGATTACAAGAAAAATGTCTTTCAAATTGATTACAGTGGATGATAGACACAAAAATAATGCGGAATCGACCAAAAATTTAGTAGACTGATTGATGAAGAACTGGTCTAAAAGTTCCAGCAATCGCAATATTCTGCCGTAAATACACCAGGATATGTACTGAGCTGGCCATTTCTATTGTTTTTATCGTTATTAATGAAAGTGAGAATTCGAGAAGATAGAGAGTATTAGGAGTAGCACAGCATTATGTTATGATATCTTTAGGGCAAAACATTTATGTAATTAAGTTTTTTACATAAATATTGACTTCAACTCAGTAAAAATAAATATCAACGCTCACGTGACGTTGATGACGATGAAAGAACACATAACGACAGCCTTAAAAGATAATAAATCCCAGCATGCAATCCTCCACATCGCGCTTTTCTTTTACAAACACTCATTCACTACCGTTGTCTACAACCAATCCACAATTTTCGTTTTTTCGATTTTTTTCTCATTTCATTTAAAGAGTGTAATTAACTCCACGTAATTGTAAGTGCCTTACAGACATTTAAACAACCACCCTCCAGACAAATGCACTTCATTAACTCGCTTAAGTGATTTATTCTCTGCACAGCGAGTCACTTTATGCTACCTCCTCACCATACACGCACATAACTCTCAGCTCCAGAACGAGGAGCACCTTAATATACTTGGCTAATTAACAGGTTTAAATTGAGTAACCTTTTCGCCTTATTTAATGTTTAATTGGAGAATCACTTCGTGCGAAGATTCTCCCGTATAACTCACCCAAAAGGAAGTGAGACTGCTGGAAATTTATTTCCTCACCCGAAAACAACTACAAACTTTGTCATCGCTCCTGTGTCCTTTCTCATCTCTCCCACACTCTCCCCTTCTTGCAGATTGCCTTAACGTGTGACTGGTGGTTCAATGTGAAATGTGCGACAACCCCACAGCTATATGTGCTCAACGAGCGCCTCTACAAATACATCCTGCCGTTTACACCGAAATTCCCGGAGGACTACAGTGGCCCACTGGTTGATAAGTATGTGTATTGACAATAAATTTCACTGCTCCTCCGGGGTTCACAGGAGAGAGATACTTAACTTTTATTGTTTTCCAGGTATTTAGCCCTTAAGTTCAAGGAAATGGAAGAGAAAATGCGACGTGAGAAGCTCAAGGGTCGCGATGGGGATGCCGATGATGACAACGAAGACAGCAGCACCATCGATGATGTTACACAAACTTCTCCGGACGATGGAAGCACGGAAGCGATTAAGAACAAGAAGGAAGGTGGAAGCACATTATCGGCAATAGGCGAACAAAGCTCCGAAAGGAATCTCCTAATCGACGAGGAGAACGGACGGATTGCCAGTCGTGGTAGTGGGGTGGTAGATGCGTTTAGCTCCACAGAAGCAGTGACAAAGGAATTGCCATTGAGTCTACAGCCGATTGTTGTATCGACCACAGCCTCGCCATTTAGCATGCAATCGGAAATGGAGAATGCGAAGAGAAATGGCGAACCAACAGGCGATGGTGGCGATAAGGTCAGTGTGGAAAAGGTCGAAGTGATAGAAATAAAATCTGATGGCACATCGGGTCATCTGATACCGGACAGGAGGTACAGTTCAGCGGACACTTAGATTTTGTTTTTTTTTTTTCTTATTTAATAGATTCTCAAATGTGTGCATGAATGTGTGTGATATATGTTATTGCTCTTTTTGTTCAACTGAGCCACCAATTTTTTTATGGGAAAATATTTAAAGTTATGAGAAAAAGATCGGAAAACAAACCCCGAGTGGAAGATGATGAGAGACTGATGGAGGATATGGGGAATGTAAGTGCATTTCATTGTAGCCACGACAGCTGTAGTTTGATTCTAACTAAGTACTGTTTCAACACAAACCAGCAACCTAAATCTATCATTTTCAAGTTCTTGTGGCAAAAAAAAGCTACAGACAGAATATGAATAAAGAAAGCCAGTCTTGAATTTAATTACTTCTTGATGGCGAAGCAGCAGATTTATTAAATTCAACGATTGCAGGCTTATCAGTGACGATGGGCCAAGTGTTCGTTTTGTGGGATTTGTAGGGATGTGAGCTGGTGCTAAATGTGTTATTCAGTTTCAGACAGAGACGAAGTTAAGGATTTGTTGTAGATGCAGACACGAATCATCACGTCTTCCGAAATGTGCCATCAGGTGTTTGCTTACATTTCGATCATTTCACAAAACAAATAAGTTGCCAAATTTCCTTTTAAACTCGTTTTCCACCAATAATGATCGCGTTTTATCAACCGCTTGGCATTAACTTAACCACTCGTGAAATTTTAACGTGACTTCTGGGAATGGCATCTGGAAAGTTTTTTTTTTGTAAATCGCAAGTTTTGCCGATGGAAATTTGGTTCATTCCAACACTCTGCACACGATGCTGGCCTTTCCAGTCCCCCTTTACACGCTCACACGCTTCGAGCTCCATAAGAAATAAACCAAATCAGATAGTCATAAGATCTCTAGGAGTTAGGAAAAGCATCTAGAGATTCCGTTTTTCTTATTCACCACTTTGCCGAGACCATTTTTACCATAAATTTTCCTACTCTGTCTTCTCGCACTCCAACTCGGTCCAGAAACAAAAAAAACAAACAAAATACGATTTCTAGTTCTTAAAAATAAACTTTTAGCTAGAAATACGTACTTTACTTTCGACGAAATCTAAGTACCTAATTAAATTGTACGATAACTCTCGAACAAGTTGCCATTTTATCCTCTTAAACCGGCCGCCCCGCCCAAAACTGGTGTTGTTAATGAACTTTTGTAATTGTTTTTGTATAGTAATTCTATTGTAATGTACTGAATGTATTGTAATATTTTAAATTAGTCATAAACAAAAATGAAATCCTTGTACATTATTTATTTGTATACAACGTAAATTAAATAAACGAATGAAGAAATCTGACTGACCTGGTGTGCTTTTCTTATGTTCTCCCGTGTCTGCTTCATTGTCTCCAGGAAACTGATGATCTTGTCCTTGTGTTTCTCATTCTGCAGAAAAAAAGAAAAACAGAAATGAGGACATGGTCAACCACAAAATTCACACATGTAACTCACCTCAACAGACAGCGGAACAACTCGATGAATGGCATGCGTGAGCCTTACGCACTGTACACAGAAGACGTTCTGGCAATCGGCGCAGTAACGGTCGCACAATCGATTGTGCAACTTGCAGTATTTTTCCTTTGGCATGCGCAGTTTACACGTTTGCTGCTGGAATTCAGTCAGTTTGTGCGTTTTCAACACTTTGCTGTTTTGATGGACTGAAGTGAAGCAGCGCTTGCAGAAATCCACTTGACAAAACATGCATAAGCCGACTGCTGTGGCTTTATCGCATTCATTACATTTTTGGATGTACGTTTCCTCGGCGAGCATGCCACTTGGTGGCAAATTGCAATGTGCTGTGCTTTCAGAGGTGAGGAACGATTTCGAGTTCATCAGCTGTCCGAGGAGACAGAAGTTTAAATCGTAGCTCTTCTTTAGCCATCGCGTGTGCTCAAATTCAATTGGAATACAACAAACGGCGCACGTGAGATTGTGACGATTTTGATAAATACAGTTCTCGCAGATGTTGTGACCGCAGTTGAGGAGAACTGGCCGACTGCTTTGTGGTTTATTGTCTAAAAGGTGATGGAGCAAACAATTAAAAAAAATATTTTTCGGATTTAGTTTTTTTTTTTCTTTACGATGAATTACTACTTAAAATTAGAAAAAGCTACTGCAGCTTGAGTTGAAATAGATAAAAGAAAACATAGCAACTACAAAAAAAGACACTGATAACTAAATCACTTTAACCAGTTTGATACAAAGATCAAACCAACCCAAGTGTGAGGAGAGTTCTGCATAAAAATTTTGGAATATTCGTTTACAAAATCCAATTGACTCGGCAACTTAAGGCGCATCGTTATCGCTTCACAGTTTGGGCATTAGGGCAATTGCACAACTATTTGATCGAAATTTTGACGACTACGTTAACAAACAAAACTTGGGCATCTGGGGCTCCCTGGGGATCCCTCACGTTATTGTCGAGAAGTTAAAGCATCCACAGAGAGTGAGTTTGGTGTGGATTGTGGAGTGATGGAATCATTGGACCATTTTTTTTCCGAAAATAAGGTTGGAAAGGTGGGCGTAACAGTCATGTTATATTCGAAATTTTTTTTTTTACTGAAATCGATGACAAGAATTCAATTTATGCAAGATGGGGCGCCATGCCACACAGATTTTTTGCGCACCAAAACGTGTTATCAGCCATCTTAGCGGAATCAATCGCCCGGATCGGAGCTGCGATTTGACCCCTTTCTCCTTTTTTTTCCTTTGTGAAGGACCAATGTTATGCCAACAATCCGGAAACGATTTAAGAACTTAAGGCAAATATATTTCAAGCAATCTGTGAGCTACAGCCCCTAGCCATCGACAAGTCATTGAACAATTTTACTGGCAAAACGCGCTACTACAAACCCAGACGAGGCAGCCACATTTTATATAATTAATGGGAATGTTTGCTCTTGCTAATAAAGCCATAAATATTCAATTCTGCTCATTTTATTATATTTTTAAAAACAAACCAGCATTTGGCCAAATATGTATAAGTGTACAAACGCTTTAAACAAAAAAAAAATGTCTCCCTCTCCAATTCGAATTTTTCCAAAACTAAAAAAAATTATGGTATCCCGTGGACTTCCCCCTAAGACCTGTTTGAGTCTGCTACTGTCATTTAAAAGCCCTCTATTTGACTGACTGTTTCGCACCATGTCTTCGCGACAAAAATTTGAGTCACTGAAACATAACGTTACGTTCAAACATGATGCGTTACTTATAACACCCAAAATCGTCAGGATGTGAGCGATTTTTCAATCACGCTTTTAATTTTCGGCAATTTGATTGTTGCTAATTTATAATCGTTTTCCTGCTTGCTTTTATTTAAAGTTTACAAAAACAATTAACAAACTTCTTTCGTCTTTTTCTATTGATTCTTTCAACAGTTTTGAATACAATTTTAATTAACTGCCTGCCATCTGCCAGTCTACGTCGAGAAAAAGGATAGAAGGAAAACATTCGAAATTTCCCATCTGTCTGCGTCCATCACAGTAGTATGCAACAATTATCCAAATCCATTACATATATCTAAAAAAAATGTGTGCATCGGCATTTAGTTTAATGATTCTTCAAAGAACCCGTCGTATGGCAATGGCAAAAAAAATCGTTGCATAGTTTAGGGTGAACCTGTATTTTAGAGGGGTTATCCATGCCACCTTACTCGAAAAATCATAAAAGTAGTGGTATTGAAGCGAAATAAAATCAAGGACGGAATATAATCTCTAGCTAATTACTGTCCTTAAATTAAAAAAGTAGCATTTTAGGATAGTTAAAAAAAAAAGCCAGAATTGCTTTTTCATTGAGCGACACTTAAATGTAAATCATTCCCAATAAGTCGATTCTCAATTGATGAGATTTTTCAATTTTTCCATAATTTTGCATGATTTTTCCCAATGGGGCAGACAGCACAACGACCTTTGGTACATTTTGTGTCTCAGGTGGCATGAGGAATGTATGAGCAAATAAAAGCTGGGAGACTTAGTTGCAATATGATTCTATATACATGGGCAGATCTAGCAGGATCTCAGTGAACAGACTTTTAATTTTTTTAAAAATAAATCAAGTAAGACAGATCGAAATCAATCCTTAAATTTCACATAATCAGCTAGTCAGCTCCTCAAATATTTTTCTTGAGCTTCTCGATTACACTCTCTCAAAACACACACACACGTTACAGTTTCGAGGTGTCCGCTCGCATTCCCAAAAAATGCAACTGGTGCCGGTAAATCGCGAGCAACAAAAAACACCACACCGATTTGATTCTTCCTCGAATACTGCTCATGCGCCGTACCGGAGATAAGTCTTAGCATTATGGATGTACACAATTTTCGTTGTATTCGTTGAAAACAACAATTGAAACACTAATAATTTTATGAATTTACCTCCTGTAAATTTATATTTTATATCAAAATCACGTTTGCATTTATCACAACGCCGAGCATCGCGTAGAGTCAATGCAATGAATTTCTTATCGAAAAGTTTAACTTGTAAATGATTTACTGGCATCATTTTAGTTCGAAAGTTTCACTTCATAACTATACGCAAATAGCTCAGTTAAATGATACAAATTTGTTTGCTTTTTTGCTGTTTTTAATTCTGATTAAATATCGCACTAGAAATCTGATTACACGAATGTCGCGCTCAAAACAAACTGTAAATTAGTTTGGCAATTGCAAGTTTACGGAAGGAAATGACAGCTCAGTTGAAGATGCGCAGTGCTGCCACTTTGCTGAAACAAAAATACAACGATGTTTTTTTCCAATACATTTGATGAAATGTAATTGTTTTTCGGTTGTTGTTATAAGCTGGCCGCAAAACACTAGCATCAACACTCCCAGTATGCCATTAAGCTTAAATTCGGTGGTACAGTTAAACTTAGAGACCGATATTACAACCGAACCATACGCTCCTTCCAACCCAATATTAGCCTCGCTTACGTTGACCATGTCCTGATTTTAGACATTAGTGATACTGTGTTTAATTGAGATTTGCAATGAAATGAAAATCCCCACGCAAATATTCTCATCTTGCTTTTCAAAATGTTTCGGTAGTAGGCACTGAAAATACATTGAATATAATTTGAAATTTCTGCTTAAAGAATGGCAAAATGCCCAAAAAAGTTATACACGTGAATGTGAAGATGTGTTGCTCTCATTGCTCGTAGCAATGCTTTCACATTGCCGTATTTTAGACTCAGCTTTTTGAAAGTCAAAGGTCACTCGACCCTGCCATCAATGCAGTATTAGAATTAGTGTACAAATTATTAATTAACAAATCTTTGATGAAATGAGTATATGTACATAAGTAACAAGGTGGCTGGCTACAAAACACCAAAATGCATATTCAAAATTATCCTAATATCACTTTCTAAGTCGAAACCCGTCGACATAATATTACACCTGTTCTGCATTTCACTTTTTGTGAATTCAACCACCAAAAATAGACTAAGAGGTCCGCGAATCGAACGAAATCATGTGTAGTGGATTGTATACTAGAAAGTAGATACATATTCAGTCTCTGCTTCACTCGAAATCATGAAAGTGCATTTGTTTTCCGAATACGATAATTGGTGTTCTATATTTCGTAAGCCGTCCTTTGCAATACGTTGAATGCACATTTGTTTTACGTCCTGAAATGAATTTACATTCCTATGTATCATATCCTTTTCTGTAAAAAAGAGATTGGAGAGATTGGATAGGCTTGGTATTTCGACCGTATGGATCATCCAAACAATCAATGGAATTCGTTGTTCCTGAAAATTTCACGATTCTCCGCAGTTTTGCCAATAACTTTCTTGACTGTTGATCTACCAAGAGCAATTTCAAAATCGAAATCCTTTTCCTCTGATCGTTGGTAACTTTCTTCAGCAAAAAAAAAAGAGTGTTACTCCAAGTTCGTATGTCTGAGAAATCGAAGTTGGCATAGTCTCGGATTTTTCTGTTTCAGGAAGATGCAAGACACATCTAAAACGCAAAATCGTCTGACAGACTCGCTCCATCCGGTTTTCTTTGCAGCTATCACCGATAGCATTTAATAAAATGACATCCAAATACATACAACATAAACTTTTTAATTTATTTTTTCTTTATTTCTACTAAGAAAAATAAGATCATAACTTTGAATTTCAAAATACACAACTAGTTTCGACATTTCAAATAAGAATCCTAAGTGTAGAAGATTGCATTTGGAATTTAAATTCTTTTTGAATCTACTTTCACTCGAAGTGCAGAACAGAGGCGAATAAGAGCCCTTTTGTCGTTCGTGAAAAATGTGTAATTTATGTTCACATTAATTTCTTTTACACAATTACAACCACGAATGAGGGAGAACAGGATTGCGCCGTCATATATCCATTTCTGCTTTGTTCCGCGCATCTACGCCATAAGTGACCCAATTACTATACTTGTTTTTTAAATTGCGTCTATAATATATTAGGTTGTGAAATACCTCCCTTTTGCCTTTTTGTCTTTTGAATTTTCCGGCTATGTACAAAGCGCTAGAGAGCTCGTATCCAAACTAATCATGCATAGCGTCGTTCTGTAGGTTATGTCAAGACCTTTCACATGATGTACTGCCAGATACGAGCTCTGTAGCGCTTTGTACACAGCCGGAAAATTCAAAAGACAAAAAGGCGGAAGGGAGACATTTAACAACCTAATATTCAACGAATACCGATTGAGAATAAATTAAAGTTTTCTTTTAAATTTTGCGCGCGAAAATGCAATTTAGAGGAAAGTATTCGTTCGTCTCTTGGAGCATAAGCAAACATGGCGGACGCGTGGAACCCCTAATCTGTAATACACTCTTGATCACAAATCGTATACTTACCCCATTCAATGAAAATTGACTATGATATTACAGCCTTATCATACCTCTGAAAAAATCTTCAATTTATTTCTCCTTGAATAAACGAATTATTTGCGAAATTTCATCAGCACATTTGACTAGTTCACACATCTCTACCAATGATCGGCGAGGACGTTTTGAAATCGAAACAGCCACCGACGTTCCTCAGAAATTTTTTGATGCATACTTTTGCACGCTGCAAAAAGCACAGTGGTGCCGACAGAAACAAAGCAAAACAATATTTCCAACCCCAGCTTTTTATTAAAAGAAAAAAAAAAATTACTTCACATCAAATCACCTAATCAAAATCATTTAAATTAGAAATCTCTTGAAGAATGTGCTTTTGCTTAGCTGAACATGGAATCCATCAAATCATTCAATCGTTCTCGGCGTTCAGGCTCTCGCTGTCGGAATTGGCGAAGCTCCTCATAGTCGGGATCATCGGTTTCCAGCTCGTAGCGACACATTGGACACGAATTAGCCTGAGATTGAAGCACAGAATATCATCACAAGATTTACAAAATCAATTTCTTTTTCTCACCTTCTTCAGCCACAGCAGAATGCACTCCTCATGAAACTCGTGCTTACACGGCAGGATCTTGTACTTCTCACCCTTGACGCCAGGTTGTTTGCAGACAGCGCACTCCATCTCATCGTCGTCCTCGCTCAGCTCATGCACTGGCAGAGCAGCAATCGCCCTTTTCGAAGCCTCCGGCACCTCAATCTCAATGTCGATGCCATTCATCACGGCCAGGACCTGAAGGCGCTTGAAATGCTTTGCAAAGTCATCGGGCCCATTAGGGCCAGTCGGCTCGTAGCCCAATTCGTCGAAGTAGTCGGACATTCTCGTCTCTGAAACAATAGAGGAAGCTCTCTGTACATAACCCATTTACACAATCAGAAGCGCATTTGTCCAATAATCTCAATCACATTCAATTGCAAGAGCGTGATCATTCTCGAAAACGATCGATCGGAGTCGATTAGCTCGCCGACACCACGGCAATTAGTTCCACGTGCAATTATTGAATTCCAGTCGACACTATCGCCGATGGAGGGAGAGCTGCAACGGCAGTCAGCAGCCAACAGAGGGGGACTTGAATTATGACTCGGAGCTGGAGCAGTGCCATCTAAATGAATTTGTCTGCCATCATTCAATTAGACTGCGTTGATATGCATTTAGGATTTCTCCTCTCGCCTGAACAACGAACGATTTCAATGCGCGTTATGTAAATTGATTGGGAATGGATGTGGGGTGGTCTTATTACTAGGGTTGATGGAATGGAGCCGTTGTTAAAGTTTAAGTATCCCGACGGGGATGGAAGGCGGTTATGCAATCTGTGAAATGGAATGCGGGATTCTAAGTCGGTTTGCAGGAGACGTATGCGACAAATTTGATGGACGCTCGATTTGCCAAAGTTCAAAAAGATTGACCATTTGATTAGCAAAGAAATCCACTTTATGATGGGCGAGGAAAAAAGGTATAGACGAAAAAAAGGCTAAGGATGGTGAACGTTCTACGGGTAGTCTTTTTTAAGTTATTCAACAACACGAGAAAGTGTTGTTAAATTGAATTAAGATTATTGGAAAATTATAAAAAAAAACATTGGCTGTTAACACACATGTTTGTCAAAGTGAAGCTAGAAGTGACACACATCACTAGACAAGATCAATAAATCATAGATTGAAGTAATTTTAATGTGCTTTTTTTGTTTCAAGTCGTGTCTTTTTTTCGTAGTTATCAGACACTCAGGATTGTAGTCAATTAATATGACACAACGCAGAGAAGTTTCGAGCGCCTTATACGCGCAATGGCTTTAACTCATTCTGAATATTGCTGCAGATCAGCACGCCCAAGAAAACCATTTACAGTCAATGGTATACGACTATAAATTATCACCACACCGACATCTACTCAAAACAAGTTCTCTATTAGATCTTTCTTAGATTTTAAGTTTTTGCAAAATTGGACTTCAATCGAAGATTTTTATTGTATTAGGCGGCGTAACAGCCCGTTGAGAGCCAGAGCCTAGCTTTTTCGCACCTCCACTGTGTTGTGCGTGTTATAATTTTGACACATGTGGAGGGGACCTACAGTTTATTGCCGGTTCCGAACGGCGAATTGCGAAAGCTTTTCATGACAGAAGTACTCCAGGAGGGTTGTCAGTCGTTCGCTGGAGGTGGGGCCGTGAAAAATGTTTGTGGTGTTATTTCCCCGAGCCGGATTCGAACCCAGGTACTCTCGCTTAACAGTCCGACGCACTAACGATTAAGCCACGGCGCCCACGAAGATAGTTGGGGATTATTGCACAAAGTTCCTCTGTTATTTTGAACAAAAACATACCGATATGGAGACTGAACGACCTGCGGGTCATCGATTTTGATGAAATTTGGCATCAATTGTCCAAAGTGGTAGATCACAACACACCCCCTTTTTCGAGAAAAACGCCTGCAAAGTTTTCTTAGACCGCAATACAGTGCCAGCACTCTAGTGTTGAAAGCAATCACCTCACACTCTAGGCTATCGCTGCTTCAAAAATCCAAGGTTCTAATTTTTTTCTCGAAAAAGGGGGAGTGTTGCGATGTACCACTTTGGGAAATTCATATCCTATAGGGGAGCTTCACTATGCCAAATATCATCAAAATCGGTGACTCGGAGGTGGTGCACTCTTCTTGTAAGTCAGGAATTCTTTTTAGAAAGACAAGAAATGGATGGACAATATAAAAAAAGAAAATATGTATTATAATTATTTCGATTTTTTTTTAATTAAAAAAAAACTAAATTACTGCTGCTCGGGCTTGGTCCCTGTAAGTTTTAAAAACAACTTCGTTGGTTACCTTGTTTTCCTATTATACTGTACGCCATCCAAATTCTCTGCTGCTTCTTCACTGCTTATGTAATCTCAAGCCATAGCTTTATGTATATTAATTTCTTGTAACACAAATAACCAAAGAACCGAATAAAATGAGTTACTTACTTACTTACTTAAGCTAGATAAAGAAGAACACCTTTAAAATATCTTCCACAATTTAAAAAAAATGGCATTCCCTATTTTTTTTTTCCTGAGAGCGGCAAAATGGACAAACAGAATGCACATGATCATCACGTGGACTTCTATTCCCTTCATAATTTATACAGAGTCCATAAGGGACAGTTCTAGTGCATGAACCTAATCAAATTAACCTATTCACCATCATTTTGAATTAATTGTAGTTCTTTCGAAGTCTCAGCTAACTCGAAAAAGTACTAAAGCGCATTTTCCCACGGATATTTTTTTTTTGTTTACAAGTCGAGTGTCTCAAAGTGGATCTTAAACCGGTAAAATTCAGTTCGAAGAAGTCACATTCAAATTGCATAGGACAAGAGGAAATTACTCAACACTGCATATAATCTGTTTTTTCTAAAGTCGAGTTAAAGAAAAGGTTGATTTAAATGATCAACTTGCGTTTGTAGTTTCCAAAAGCATTTTGTGTCGGCAGTTAAATTGGTAGAAGCTTTTAGAATGTAAGACAGACTGTCTAGAAAACTTTATCGAAATTTGCCATTGTCAAATTTTATCTCATTTAAAAAGCAGTGCTGTGAAACTTTCGCTACGTTTTCCAACTGAAATTTAAATAAACGGAAACATAACAGAAGCGTGCTAATGTCGTAAACGAAGCCAACGTTTCTTTATTTCTTGTGTTTTCTTGTTTTCATTTGGCCTCACGAAGAGTAGTGCAACTTTAAAGCCTCTGCAATTGAGTTCATCAATTGAGTCGTTCAATGCACAAGTCGATCAACTCCATAAAACAAAAAGTTGAGCATTGCGATGAATAATGTGCACTGGCCTCTGAAATATATATTACTTATTAGTTAAAGGCCAAAAAATTTCGGTCGCTTAGTGGTTTTAATCTTTATTATACAGGAAAGTAATTATAAATTTAAAAAGTTATGAATATACCAAGTGCTTAGACACTTGCAAAACATTTAAAAAAAAAAATGGAGCTATGCACTTGATTTGTGCATTGAAGTAAGATGTGTGAATTCTCCCCAGCAATGTTGTTTTTACTACGCTAAAGTTGAATTCACTTTTAAAATTTTGAGATGAAGTTATGATGAATTGCCTGTACGTTTATTTTCCAATATAGCAGTTGGTAACGTTATCTACAAATACGAAGTTGAATACATTTTTTCTTTAACTTGAGATGGAAGGCTGAGGTGTTTAGAATTTAGTCGCAACCCTTAGATCCCAGAATATGACTATGCCAAAACGAAAATGCTGCTCTTACATGACAAAAGGTCTTTCGCAAGAGCGGTGGGTGTAATCACAAGCCACAATAGCATCAAAGACCACTTATTTAAGATAGGACTACTCGGTGACAATATTTGCAGGAGCGGAAAGACACCCAACACTTCCTCTGTCACTTGAGGTTTAGAACACTAGGAAGACACTTTTTCCAAGACCTTAATGAGATCAACTCACTACCTTTGAAGAATATTTTCAGGCATCTGAGCAGGACCAAATGGACCGAGGACACCGTGAGTGAGGAGTGAGGGGACACCTTTCTCCCCTATGGGTAATATAAGGGGTCCACAAGGACTTAAGTGAGGCGGAATATATACATTCTGCCAGCCCATCAACCTAACCTAACCTACATCCTCAGAGTACAATCCACCTCAAAGGCGCCTGTATACATTGCCACATGAGTGATATGTTGCAATTTTAGTCGTCATTTTATATATCTTAATCGCTCTAATTAAAACTCAAAAGGGCCAACGATCTATTCTCCTCTTAAAATTCATAAATCCCTACAACCATTTGATCTACAAGCGTAATCGACCATTAGCACAGACAATAACGTTCATCGTCGCAGTCGAAACCGTCATCATTCAAGTCCGCACGTTGCCAAGTTCGTATAATTTTGTTTTTAAGAAAAAATTAATTTCAGAGCAAGATAAATATTTTAGTTTCTTCTAAAAACGAAAGTCTTAGTTTTTGTTTTTCTACCGAATCATAGAGACACGGGATGAGCGACGCGGTAGTCGTGCAAATGACGTTTTTGGTCGCCGCAATTCAACGCCACTCGTCTCGGGGCGCTTGGAATTCTATTTTTGTTGTCCCGTGGACTGTGATGTCTGCGAAAAAAGAAAAACATTTAAATCGTTCGCTTTATTTTTGGAAGCGCACGTTTCCACGAGTTGTCGTCTGGTTTTTCTGCGTCTGTCAACCGCGAATTTGCTATAAATTTATAGCGTGGGCAATTAATGGATGGAAGAATGTAATATTTATTATTTTCCTCTGTTCCTCTGTTGTCTTGTTTTTTTTTTTTAAGATTCAAGATGAATGAATGAATTTGTAAAATTTTATAATTCGTTTTTAAGTTGTTTGACGTTTGGATGAAATGATGGAGTTTTCCTTTCGAAAATACTGATGCGAGTGCGAGGGGTTTGTAAATCTTGATTCATTTGTTTTTAAATAAATTTGATCTTGTGCGGACTTGTTAAATGTCAAATTTAATGAGTTTTGAATTTTAAGAAAATAAAATTATATGAGCGTGGACAAGGGCGCTATTAAGCACTGCCGGAAGCAGGACAAATAGAAATACTCGATATTGGCAATAGTGGGCGACGACTTTTTGACCTTCAGCAAGGTTAATCTAATCGAAAGTATAAAATTCTGCCAAGAGACTGCATCTTCAGCTCGGCTTCTCTTCAGAGCTTCTTAGGATGATTTGGAATTAAATCTCAGCATCATTTGTGTACCACTATTTTTTGAAACACTTTCTGCTCTGGCAATTCTACTACTTTCAGCTTCGAAATACAAATTTGAGCATCAATGAAACACATTTTTCAGGTGTAGGATTTTAAGAGGCCTGGAAGTTGTAAAGGAATACCAACATCTGCGATTTTGTGAATATCAAGATGGTGGAGGTTATTCTGGGGCCAATCTCGGATGGAGTGCTGGTTGGACAAACATCAGACGGAGAGATGATTAACGTCTTATCTTGAAAAAGCCATAACTAATACAAATTTAAGTGGTAAAGTACCTCAACTTTATTAGAAGAAGGGTTTTATTTAGGTTTCAGAGAAAACAAGCACTTTTGATTTAAAAAATTCGGAAAAGGCTGAGGTTTTCAACAGAAATTATTGGATAATGTATATTTTTGCGTAAATAGCCGTCGTCATATGAAATCATAACTTTCTTTCAGTCTCAAACGTAGGTAGTGAGTTGCGTAATTCTAGTTTTGGTAAAAACTAACTGATTTCGGTGGCTATTTACATGTGATATAGCCAAAGTGATTATAGCCTATAGGACAAGCAGAAAACAGATTTCTTGCAATTTTGATGTAAATCGCTGAGCGCTATTATTCTGAACAATTTTAGCATTTACACAACGATGTTTGAAAAGGTTGCATTTTAGGAGAAGAGTCAGAATCGATCTGTCGCCTATTGCGTGAACCTTTTGCTCTGCTTAAGGCTTAATTTCAAAGTATCGCACATAATTTGGGATTACTTGGTTTTTCTGAACAACCAGAGGTCTCAGTGGTGGGTACTTGATGGAGCAGGACTTTAACATATTTTGGCGCCATTTGAGCTTCCTTTTTTCCTCATATCTTCGAGTGGTAGTCTATCTCAAACTATTCTAAAAGTTTCTAAATTTTATGACTCCAAATAACAAGTTATCTATTTAAACTTTTTTTTTTGATTTTTATTAGTAATATTTGTTGTTTTACAAAACAATTCACTTATGTTTTCATTTTCGGAATTACAATTCTAAAAATATGCTAAAAAACACCTAATACTTTACATTCAAAACATAAAAAGGGACAATAAAGGCATTTTGTGGATTATGTTTGATCATTTCAATGTTTTTTTTTCTTTATTTCTCTCTAGGACATTTATTTTTAGGAACAAATATTAGTTGGTAGAAAAATATAAATTAAATTTATAAAATGTTCATTTTCTTTTGGTCGATTTAATCTAAAAATTAATTAGAAGGGCAAACTATATGTACCGCTTTCTAAATTTATTGTTTTCTTCAAAAAATTTGCTAGGCCAATTGCGTTATAAACTGTTAAGACGAAACGAGGAAAATATAAACTAGAAACAAAACGGAAGAAATAATAAAATAATTTAAAAATTTTAAGATTTCATTTGTTTGATTTTTTTTTTACTTTTACACCTATAAACTACAATTTTAAGTCGTGCTGAGACGTGTATACAAATGTTTTGTTTGGCAAAAGCCTTTCATTTAATTGATATATAATTTAATTACTAGTCTGATGCTATTTTTTTAATTTTCATTAAATATTTTTTATTTCCCTAAAAAAACGTTTCCTTGTATTTGAATTATTGTAAACACTTATGAATTTTTTTTAATTAAGTTTTCTTTTTTATATATTTTTTGGGGAAACGATTCCTAAACTACGACAGGCATTGTTTTTTTTTTTTTTTGTTAAGACTGAAAGAAAAACTTATTGGAAGAGGGGCGAACTTAAGTCTAAGGGGAAACTAAATTTATATATCTGATTTCTTTATCAAGTCTTTATTGCTTTGTTAACAAATTGACAGAGAACTTTTAGGTTGTGGTGAAAGGGATGTGAGTGGAAGGATTAAATTGAGTTGGAGAAGCTACATACTACAGGATAATGATTTCAGTCAGTTTAAAGATTATCTTTTGAAGGAAACATTCATCACAATTAGATATCCTTTTACAGAGAGTGAAGAAAGATTGGTAGAGAAAGAGAAACGAGAGTTTTTGGTTTGTGTTATGTATATGATGATTTATTTTAACATTTATATTTGTATGTATAGTAAAAATATGAAATACTCACGTGATGAATATGCAGAACTTTTTCTTGTTCTTTGTAACTGTCTGCATTTTAATTCTTTTCTTTCCTATAAATTTATCTATTTCGACTTGCTTTTGTATGCAAACGAACCAAATACGACCTGCATAGAGCTTAAGACAAAATATTGGCCAACTTTCTTCCCTTCTGTAGTGATACTAGTAACAATTCTATTTAGAGTAGAAATGGCTTAAAAAGTATAAACAGAATTACAACTGGGAAACGACTGCTGAACATGCGGCTCTTTGCATCCGAAATATTTGATGGGGGTGCGTACCGAAGACTTTTTGGCACAACTTTTTAGCTTCTAAGCTAATTTACAAATGGGGCTATAACAATTAAATCAAATCTTTGTAGCTTTGTCGACGCTGCCAATCTTGTCGTCTGTTGATATAGATTTCACTTCACGCTTTTTCTTTTTTTGTTATTTGTGATGAAAAATCTAAACGGCATTATGCATTGTTCTTTCTTTTCGAATACAGAGTGGATTGTGTTGTTGTCCGAAAAATAAACTCTTTCTGTTCCGTGTTTGGAGTTGAATTTGACTGTTTAGTAAAAGTGCGATTGCTGATAGAAATGCTGACTCCAAGCCCTACTTGATATATCCCTAGTTCCTATTGATCTCATAATTAACTCGGCATAAGACAAGACACACACAACTCCACTGTAAGCCTATACCAACTTTCCAGAGTGGTTATAATTTAGTAGTGAGTTATGTCAAATGTTTGTATATCGCGGCAGGTAAATATAACAATTGATGTACACATAGTAGTCTGCTTTAGAGCTGTTGGAATTGTGCAGCAGCCATATTTGAACAGGTGTTTTCATCGCCTTATTTTCACTGCGAATGCAAAGTCGACTCAGACTCACTACTAAGTTTCTATGACAGAATATGCATTGCTCTATCTACAAGACATGTAAATTCTGTTCCGAGCTTTCTTGTTTTTACTGACTTCGGACTTTAAAACTTTTTTAGCAAATGAATTGATTTTCCACGAAAACAACCCCTATTTTTAAAGAAGCAACATATTTACCAGAATTTACAGCTCATTGAACAACTTACAGAGATAAGACACGGGAATGGTGACAAAGTAAACACGGCCCAGGACCACATTTGCCAGGCTGAATGGAGAACCATAAAAACCATTTAGATAAAATGATTCAAACAGGATTCGAAAAGTGACGCACAAACAAAAAGGAGGTTAGGACGGTGGCTGTAAGCAAAAAAAAAATTGCCATTCTTTGGAAACCTAAGCGGAGGGGGATGTTTTTATTTAAGTAGATTTTATTCGATGGAGGATTAATGTTACAACAGAAGACTATGCGCTAAAGCTTGACTTCACTTCGTTAATTAGGGCCGGAAAAGTAGGACGTAGGTCGAAGCGACGCGAATTATCGATTCTCATGTATTTTAATTCCATAATTTCCATGTATTGTAATTTTGGAAACGACGCAAAACTGAAATAAAACTGATCCAGTTTTGAAATAATGATAATTTTTAAACAACGCAACTTCAAAACGATGCAAATCGGATCGAGGCTATTGTGTATTCTAATTGCCTTCGTGGAGAATGATCGGGAATACTCTTAAATAACAATAAATTCAACTGCGACGAACAGACATATGGCAACAGACATTTGTTTTAATGAGGTTTATGGTATAAAACCAAAAGACCGACTAACTCTAAGCAATTGTGCCTCAACATAGTTGTAGAGGAATCTAAAAGTCGAATATGCATTGACTATAAATCGTAGAACCCTATTGATCAATGTACGAATGAAAAAAAGATCCAAGTTAAACCATTTCCTGATTTTGTGTGTCCATGTTTACTTTAAAGAAAATTGTGACCAAAGACGTTGAAGTTATTTTTACAGAAGAAGAAATGTCGCAATAGTATTCAAATGGTTATCATTTCAACAACAAGAAATCTACACGCACAGACAGACAGAGTAAAAGCGAAAGTATACAGAGGATGGGTTAGAAGGAAAAGGCGAAATCGGAAGAAAACAGGTTAACAACTGGGAAGTGGGGAACAACAACTTTCTGGGAACAACATTAAAGAGTGAAAAGGCCTACGGAAACCGTCCTTACAAAGTAACAACCCTGTATTTCCACTTTTATGAAAGCAATCACCCTCACATGCGGCTTGTAACTCCGCCTGGCGATGCTCGAATAAACTTACGTGATATTTCCTTATACAACAGACTCACAACGTCGTCTTGAACAACATCAAGAATTAGTAGTCCTCTTACGAAAAATTGTTTTTTTTTGTGTTCGCGCGTTCTCCTTGCATGCAACAACCAATCACCAACAGAAACAAAAAAAAAAAAAAAAAACAAAATGAGCAATGATCTGTGTGTGTGACAAAAAAGTTGATTCAGAAATCAAAAACAATTTCGGAATTAAATCAAACAAAAAAAAAACACAAAACTAATTTGTTTCTATAATATTTTTTTTTTTTCGTTTAAAATTGTTTACTTTTTGAAAAAGGAATTTCTCTCTTTTTCTTTTCTTTCTTTCTTTTTTCTCTCCACATTCGAAATACAACGTTTCTGGCTTCTCTACATGTACAAATATTGACAAAAATTATTGTTTTGTTTCGTTTTTATTCTCACCTTTTTTTTTCTTAATTTTTTTTCTAGTCTGCATACATAAATATTATTTCTTAAATTTTATTCTTTTTTTTGCGTTAAATTCCATTTCTTTTTGTTTTTTTCTCTCTGCTTGCTCTTGTGAAGCCCCTTAACAAAATTATGAACAATTTGATTTTCGTTAGTATTTAACAATTACACTTAAAGTTATAGGCAATCTTTTTTTTTTGTTTTGCATGTTGAAGTAATAATAATAAAAACAAAATTAAAATAAAGAAAAAAAAAAAAAAACGAAAAAGAAATAATAAAAACAGTGCTTTTGTTTATGTTGTTGAATGTAGTAACTAAGTCTCAGCTAAATTTATTAAATTAAATTATATTTAATTTAAAGTTTAAAAACAAATACATATTTATATATATATATATTTTATAAATATAATTGATACATTATTTTTATTTTTTTGTTTGTTTTACTTGCATTTTAACATTTCATCGCTGACATGAAAATTGTGGGTGGAGAGGGTAAGGGGTTTTAATAAAATTTATTAATTAGCAAATACGAATCACCAACTGGCGTGGGGAAGAGGAGGAGGAGGCTGTCTTGGGGGCTGTATCTGGTGCCACTGATGCTGCGGATGATGGTGGTGATTGTGGTTGTTGCATTTTAGTCTGTTATCGAAATTTGGGCGTAGCCAACAAGCGATTTCTCGTCGGGTACTTCGCCCGGCTGAATACCAGAACTCAGCTGGAACGTAATAGTCTTCATTTGGATTCGTTTTTCAATTAGTTTTTGCAGATTGACAGCCATTGGTACTGTGTCGAGGTTGTCGACGAGGCCGGCCTCCACTAATTCAGCGGCGATGCCATCGGCGGAGTCCTTGCCAACGGCGAACTCGAAACGAATGTCGTGGAGCTCGCGCTTGACGTTTCGCATTCGTAGGACCAGATTCACCGGTGGAGATTCGGCTGTTGAGTTTAAAGTCGCCGCCGCCGCGTTTGCCGCTGCTGAGACGGCCGCGTCACTAGCAGCTGAATCCGCAGGCTCTGAGGGGCACGTGATGGTTCGTTCGGAGAATTCCGAGGGCTCTTCGCGTTCGCTATCCGATGAGTCGGCCCGTTCGAGGCGATTGATCGGACGATCATCTGATTCGGAGTCTGAGGAATGCTTGCCGTTGTCTTCCTCCTCGCTGGACCACACCCATTCGCCGGTGACTGTTCGGTGGAGGCGGCCGGATGCGCCCGGCTGCCTGCGTGAGGCCTTGTGTACTCGGGTCTCCATTGAGGGGCCTGTCGTGAGCAGGGTTTGGGTGAGGTACCTACGATCCTTGGCCTTTTTGAAGAACGGGTGCTTCAGCAGCTCGCTTGCGGTCGGTCGTTTCGAAGGCTCCTTTTGCAGGCATTCGACGATCATTTTGCGGAACGTCTTGCCGTAGGCTTTGTACTGGTCCTTGTCCTCGGCGCCAGTGTCCAGGGTCGGCGGATCGTTCTGCAGCGTCAGCATGAGGACTTTCATCGGCGGGTACTTGTGGTAGGGAGCGGTGCCGGTTGCCATTTCGATAGCTGTGATTCCGAAGGACCAAATGTCTGCCTTGAAGTCGTAGCCGTGATCCTGTTCCATCACCTCGGGCGCCATCCAGCAGGGGGTGCCAACGAAAGTGTGCCTGACCTTCTGGCGCGACAAATCCCGTCCGGTGGCCAGCCAGGCGCTCACACCGAAGTCCGCAATTTGCACGGTGCCATCATCGCCCAGCAGAATATTTCCGGCCTTGATGTCTCTGTGTATCTGCCCATTGCTGTGGAAGTACTCCAGGCCCTTCAGTACTTCCTTGAGGACAGTCGCGATTGTTGGCTCGTCGAAGACGCCATGTTTACAGTTGCTGGTTCGCATCTTGTGTTTAATTATGTCGAGTAAGCTGCCGCCCTCGAGGAGTCGCAGCACGAGCCACAGCTCCTCACGGACCACGAAGCTCGTGTGGTAGGTCACAACGTTCTCATGGTTGCACGAGGACATCGCTTGGATTTCCTTCAATAACTCGTCCATGGATGTGTTCCATTTCTCGAGATTGATGCGTTTGATGGCGCATTTCTCGGATCGTGGCAGGCAAACGGCAGCGTGCACCACAGCTGTGGCGCCCACACCAATAACGTCACGTAACTCGTAGTCGTCCTTACTGTTGGACCAGGGAATCTTCTCGACTGTGCCGGGTGGTGGTGGAGCTATGTTGTTTGCAGCCATTGTGTCTATTGAATTATTCGATCGAATCGAGGTGCTGGACTGTGAGTGTGCTGGTGAGGGTTTATTACTGTGGATGCTGGCTTTCGATAAATTGGCAGAGAGGGTCGGCTGTTGAACGATAACTTTTGGCTCGTCTGGGGGTGGTGGTGTTGCTGCTACTTCTGCTACAGGCGGTGGCGCTTCCCGCTTGTCCCGTTGAAATCCACAAATGAACGGTGTTGTTCCGTGCTTGAAGTAGGTTGTTGCTGATTTGGTGGAGAATGCAACCTCTGAAATAGTCAGTTAAAGAAGCCTCTTATGGTTTTTGTTTTTCTCTTTTTTTTTGTTTATTTTATGCATTCTTATGGTTAGATTGCGGAACAAAGAAGTTGGAGGAAAGTGAGGAAGTGAAATAGAGTTGAAATGTGTAGAAAGAAGGGGTAAGTAGAGTGGGCTGATGTTTATTTGGGTTATATGAGCAGGAGATGAGTTTGAAATGATTGCTTTATGTGTTCCAGACTTTGAAGCCTCTGAACGAATGAACTACGTGAACGAACGTTTTTTTAAGTAGCTGTCTTTATTTGTTTTGAAGATAATGTCTCCACTATCAATGAAAATCCATCATTTGCTTCTGCTTTGAGCAGCACACAAGCGTCCTACAGGCGATTGATTTGAATTGTCTTGAACTCTTTAACTTAGAAATATGTACAATTTTTTTCAAACGATTTCTTAGACCGATGAAAAATGGCCAATGAAGCAGCTAACCTAACGTGGGAACTTACAAAGACGTTTTTTAATCGATGCGCAACAAATTCATGGGATTTTCAAGCACTGTCGTTTAAAGTAAATTACATAAAATGAACCTCACACTTCTAAGTTTAAAATCGAATTTTATTTCATCGAAATGTATCCCCCTTACAAATCCGATTTAGTGTGAAATAATCCTGCTTTTATCGTGTATTCACTGCCAAACCCCTACCCATGACAGAAAAAAAAAGTTGCCCACCATCAAACCAAGCCCCAAAAAAAATTATCCGCTTACAAAGAGAGTCGGCTGACTACAGTGCAGTTCACTTTGCATAGAATCCACCCAATTTGGCCGACAGGCGACATTCACTCCTGTTTTTTTGTTTTGTAAATCTCTCCGAAAGCAAAATATTGCGAAATTTATCGCATGTAACAATGGAATCTCCTGCCTCTGCCTTTTGCATGACTAAAGGCAACAACTTGCCATCACTGCCCTCCACCGAAAAAGAATTGTCAATAAACAAAGTGAAAGAATTGTTTTGTGGAAATAAAAGTTAAGCGCGTGGTTTGGGTTCGATATAAGTACGATTATTTACTGAATAAAATTCATCATCCCATGTGAATTGTTTCAGAGTACTCGTGGAAAAAAAAATAAAAAAGAACTGAACTCTCTCCGCAGTCGTGAATTGAGTTTGAATTTTGTGTTTTCGCCATTTCATAATAGAGCAATCTGTTTGTATATCCCACAGAGGCAACGCAAGTTTATTGCAAATTAATTTATTCATGGTTTTTTTTTTTTGTTTCTATTTTTGAAATAACTAATTAATATTTACGGATAAAAATTTTAATAAGCCACACGAGAGATGTATTAAAAGTCATCGGTAATGATGTTGAAAAAATAAACAAGTTTTCGGAGTGACATTTTTGAAATTCCAGCGATGAGTTACTTGAAATTAACGCAGAATAAAACGATTGCTGGAAGACGGGAAGTGGTTCTGCGAAAATAGACACGGGATTTTTTTTCGTAAAGGTTAAAATGCTAAAGTGGTTATAATTAGGACTATGGTCGTGGAGATTTTTGGAATGCTTCAAGAAGGTTCACCGGAATGGTGTACAATAAAACTTTTAGATAGGCTCTATGGTAAAAACTTCGTGTTGCGAAATCTTACTATCTACAGCATTGACTGTGACGTTTAGTTATTTACAATTTTGAAATGAAAAGATTGGAACAAATCAAAAGACTTAAAAATAAATCACTATAATGATGACTGCTTCTGCTTTTGAACTGTTTAGAACTCTACTGACACGGAAATTTTGAAGACTTCACTAGACGAATTGAGCGCTTACGCTTCTAGTATGTACTGAGGTATGAACCTCTAAGTCTTCTGTTTTTAGTATGAATATCTTACGGAGATAGAAGTAATGACAACTTCTTTTTAATTTCTTGGAGATAAAAGTGCAAAGTGCCACAATCAGAGTCTAATACTTAACTGCCAAGCTATGGTCGTACTACTAAGGCTTCGCTGCGATTAATCAGAGACGAGTGATAAATCGCTGCGATTCCAAACATCAAGTTTTTTTTTTAAAACAAGCCATGCAACAACCCCTTACGCGGCCAGATTAATGACAGACAGAATGTAGCCGACATAAAACGTTTACTCATCGACGTACACGCCAAAAAACATGACTACACATAAAAACTCCCGTCAAACGCAATTCCCTAATGGAGACAGAACTGTCATTGACTCTCATTGAAGGTTAAATATTCCGTAAAACGTTCGCATTCTATTTACTACATTTGGCAACGCTAATTAACCAATCCACTTTTGGCTAAAAAAAAAAAAAAAACCGGCAGCGCTTTTTCATTCGAGCTTCATTACCCGCTTCTCGATTTTAATGGCTAATATGGACGCCAGGGTATTTTTTTTTTCTAAATTTGTTTTTAATGTGATTTTGCCGCACATGAATTCAATAAATTAAAACAACACACACACGAAGCAATATACCAGCATAGATTTTACATCTCAAAAAGTTACTCTGTCAAAATATAAATGCCACAATATATTTTTATTTTTTGTATTTCATCAAAACAAACTCACATCAGACTACGAATCAGTTGTGATCCTCGATAGCAACAGACGTGTACTAAACGATAATAAAAATCAAGTGATCCACAAACAACAATTCGATTAAAAGAAAGTGGTAGATACACCAGCAAATAACGAAAAACCAAACTCAACACGCACGCGTTTTGTTTACGACGACGAGACGACAACGAACCCGAAACCGAAAAGCAAAGCAAAACATTTAACATCCAAAGCAGCAGCTGACTTTTGCCGGTAGCGTTATGCCGCCGTGGTCACATGAATAAAATTGCCATAAATCGATTTCAATCGACCGTCAGATCAGAGCGAGACGCCACGCCAGCCGAATGGGGATGCGAGTCGCGGTGAAGTTCACACTTTCTTAATTGAAATGTTGATACGTTGATTCCGCGGAGCGGAGCTACTCATCATATCGAAGACGACGCGTCGTAAACTACTTTCGATTATTGGTTACTATTTGCTTGCTATCGACATTCGTGGCGCGCATTGATTGATGCGGAATGGGGAAAGAAGAAACAGCGAAATTATGTTTGTGCTGCCCGAAAACACTTGGCGAGGATTAAATTGAAAACCCACCGACCGATGAGAACGCGAGCTTATTGATTTTGATCGATTTTCGATTGCGAAGAATCGGACAGGTGCTGTCACTGATAGAGCTATCGCGCGAATGATAGGGCGTGCAGATAAACCGGCTGACTTGAGGGACTCGTCTCTCAAAAAACCCAACATGGGAACGCGATTGACGTCGACTGCGAAGGTGACTGATCGGGAGTTTCACCGTCCCGAGCACGAGAGAGATTTGAATGAAACTTTAACGATCTTCCTCCGATTGGTTGGAGGAGAAGGAAGAAGACGAGGACTGATGAGGCTTGACTTGTTTCTTTACACTCCACGTGTTAATTGCTTACTTTTCGTTTGTTTGATTTGTGCTCATTGCTCAAACACGAAGAGGAAATGCCTGAGCATGATCATAGTTCGTGGGGATCATTTTGATAGCTTTGCATTATCTCGTCTCTAGGTTGGTGTTTCGTTCAGCACAATAAATCATTCTGACAAGCGATAAGGAGGCGTATCTTGACTGTGGTCAGGGGCGGTCAGAGTTAGTGTGGCATTAGGGACGCTGCATCAAGTGATTCATCTGAAGAGTGTCGTGGAAACAAAAACCATGGAAAATGAAGCTGAATACACACCTCAACAAAGCAGGAACTGAGATGGAGGTGAGCCTGCAGCTTAATGAATTTTAATTAATGAAACGTTTGCGCAATTGGCGAGATACTCATGTGACTTTTTTTTTCAATCATGTGCTGAGAGACCTTGAGGGCGGCGTGCAAGTGCAAGTGTCGTAAACCCGGGTGTAGGGCTTTTGAACGGGGCATGATTCATTACAATAAATCAACATTGTTAAGTTGTAAATGAAAACTTGAGTTAAGATAAGGAGAGTGGGCGAGTTAAGGGCGCAGACAAGTGTAAGGTTTGTGACTCTCGTGATTGTTCACAATTTGAATTTCATGAGTTCACTGAACGATTTTATGGCGTTTTGTATTCAATTTGTAGATCAATTTTTTAGTCACCATCTAGCAGAGGTTAAGGTTCATTTGAGGTAGAAGTCACTTTGCTGGTTTGACTGACGAAGATGTCCTCAAGTCAAAGACAGTAAATCATAAGAATGAGTCAACAAGTTGTTGATAACCCAGGGGTTGATGACTAGTAGTTTTTAACTTAGGGGGGAAATTCTTCCCAAAGCGCTAAGAGTTTCAACTATCACGGAAACTACTGTTTCAGATGACTGGATTAGTTGAAACTTGAACTAGTAAAAATGTATACTAAAATTGGTTTGGTGCTTTTTTTTAAATACATGCTGATTAGTCTTTCCTTTCTTACGTCAGCCTTGATGTAGAAATATTTTAAGCACCTATTGTGAACTTATAAAAATCGAATGAAATGATCTACTACGAGATCCAAAAGTGAAGGAACTATTCCACTTTGATCTAAGAAAATCGTTCCTTTTGGACCATGGAGGCAATGCTTGAATTCCTAGTAGCTTGAAAATGATCGTCGTTGTCTTCATAACGATCACTAGGGAATGAAATGTGGAAAAGGCCAAACCGCCATCGCAATTCAACAGTCTACAATCTAATCATGTCCGAAAAAGTTAGAGCAAGAGGGCAATATGACTGAACTGCTTTGGAAATTTGTGGTTCACTTACAATCAAACGAAAGAAAACTTTGTGTCTTGTCGATCGCTCTGTGTCTAGTAGCCGGTCCGAATTAGGTTTCACTTTAGAATTTCAGCTCTATGAAAACTTCTTTCACGACTTTGCTGATTTGAATTGAAAGATAATCGATGTTTTTTAGGTTTTTTAGAAGAAGTGGAATTAGACTTCCACGGCCCCACCTCCAGCAAACGATTGACAATCCTCCTGCAGTACTTCTGTCACGAAGAGCTTTCGCAATTCATCGTTCGGAACCGGCAATAAACTGTAGGTCCCCTCCACATGAATCAAAATTATAACGCTCACAACACAGTGGAGGCGCAATAAGCTAGGATCTGGCCTTTCATGTGTCAATTGCGACGTGAACTCGAACACCGTCGCAACCTAACACCGACACCAGTCAGAATTCGAGACGATATCCACGTAAACCTGCCTGGGAACGTCAGGAAATCAACGATCAAAACTAATAACATGAACTCTTCCCACCACCGCCGAGGCAATATTATTTTTGTTTTAGTTTTTTTTTTTTTTATTTTGCAACCGGATACCGCGACATCAATATAATCACGTCTCCCCGAACACACAACAAAAACACAGGATATTTGCTAATCCACACAGAGGAAATGTCACCACCAAATTCAAATTATTTTATTCTCAGCCAATAAATCGAAAAAAAAAAAACGAAATCCCAAACCAAAAGTTTGTTTACACATCAGATACATGTGCATCAATACGTGACAAGAATTTGTGTATCCAAGAGCTGACAAGACGTTAAGTGAGAAAATAAATAAACGAAATTTTCCTCAAAAGTTGACAATTTAATTATTGTTTCAAAATAATCGAACAATTGATCTCTTTCTTGGACGTCGACGTCGAGAAAGAGACGTGCGTGTGACGTACATCCTGTCTGTATGTGTTTGGAGCAGTGGAACTTTTTGTTTCTTTTCTTTTTTGGTTGCAAATATTTGGCTCGGCAAAATAATGAGAAATGGGCGGATAAAATAATGGAAATTTTTCGTTATTAATGGATGTCTCTTGTTCGCGCGTTTGTTAACAGTCTTTTAGCCATTGGCGTTAGTGTGCCCGAAAGGTGTTATCGGCGGCTTTCTAAGCCGGTGTAAGCCTCGTTTGTTTTCTTGACAAGAGACAGAATCACTTGGGGATTATGGAATTAGTGATGTCAGCGGGTTCGGCTGCGATTGAGGTGAAAATTGATTGACAATGCAGTAAATTAGGTTTTGGCTGCTAAGCGTGTTGTTTTAAATGGGACCAAAGGTAAATAAAGGGTCCTAGCTCGTCGTGTGGTGTTTCCCTCGGGATTTCTGTGGATATCTGAGGCCGAACTTATGGGTTTAATCTTAGCTCTGGCCTTTTATTGACGAATTTACATTTAATTTTACGTTTGGGTTCAAAAGTCAGAACACAACACTCTAGTTCCAATTATCTTCAATTATTCCCCAACACAATCATTGTCCACCTAATTAGAAACAATTCTGACGTTGATTCTGATCCTCTAATCAATCGCCGATGCCAATCTTATTATCACAAACTTCCAGCTGCAATTCAAAGAAATAATATCTTCTTGCCACTTTCGATTGACTTTATGATCCAAAAAATTAAACGCCACCTTTCGAACCTGCTTCAACTTGCTCTAATTACGAACATGGACGTCATCGACCGACGACTAAAGTGTTAAGAAAGGCAACTCCTGCGATTATCTGTTGCAGCGTAAAAATAGAAAGTTAATATGGAGTTTTATTAGCGATTGTCTATCTAATCTAAACGATGGCATTTAGTGGATTAGATGAAAACAAATCTGTCACGAATGTGTTTCGTAGTTTATTTACGATTATGGTGATGTGTGTGCGTTGCGTGGCGCTCATGCGTCAATTAAAGAATTGGGTGAAGTGGTTCTTATTATGGAGTTTTATTCGTTGCACAAATTCTTAGTGAATGTAAATATTTGATTTGGTTGGGCTATTACCGTCGATGACGGATCATAAACTAGTTTGCCTTAGAATTTGAGATCGGTTCGCAAGCATGTTGCAATTGGCACTTTAAAATTTAGGAAATCGTCTTTCATATGCCTAGGAAAATGAATAGAGGAGTACATATGACCGTAAACTCTACAAACTCGACGAATTCAAACAAGGATATGGATATAATCAATGGGGGCAAATTGCCATTGTCAACAATATGCAAACAAAGACCAAGAGTTGAAATAGAAAAGTCTTAAAGCTTGGTAATCCAGGAATTAGAAATTTATGAAACCGCAATTGCCCTCAGGATCCGCTAGAAAGTCAGAACCCTTCAAAGTGCAAAATTCAATGCGGTCTCAAACAGCTAACCTAATTTTCCTTAAACCTTAAGAAAATATTTGTAATCAGCTTAGGACGAAGATACCACTTCTTTGGTGGCTTCTTTTGATTGAAACAAATGAAACAGTTTTTAGTAAAAAAAAAGAACTTGTAAATAATTTAGAAAAAGCATTAAAAAAAGCAGCTGAAAAATAGTGAAATAGTAACGACGACTAACTTCGTCTTCCGGAAGAAATCAGTAATTACTCCGAAAAAAAAATCGAAATCGAAAATCGTTGTCGAAATCGAATTCTCCAGATTCAACGCCGATCAAATCCTAAAAAAATTACTGGGTTCTAAGGAGTTTTATTATTTAAAAAAAAAAAGAGTGATCGCTGCAAAAAAAAAAAAAACCTATTTCAAGTGGTTTGAGAAACATCTATATTTGCGGATAGTAAAATATAATATTTACGAATTGTAGGAGACTATACAGAAAAATAATATGCTATTTTGCCAAAAATATTCAAAAATTTACTTAGAAATATTTCATCATCACCTTCTTGACCGCGTGTTCCACTAACGGAGTCGCGAGGACAAATTTTATTTTTTTTATTTTATTCACAAGCTCGAAATAGTTCTCATTGCATGCAAGAGGGCTATAAAAAAGGACAGAGATTTTGGCAACTATAATCTCTGGCGTTTCTTTCTTTAAAAGGTAGGAACATGGACTTCACACTAGACCAGTACGATCTTCCTGAATTACTAAATAATATTTTGGGATTCTATGATGGCAAAATGTAAAATGTTTTTTGATTCATTGTTACACGGGGATCTGGACTTTTGGTAGATCCTGTTCTAGTCCGAACCAGTTAATCGGGATTGGTTTTGAAACATAAAATGTGTATGGTTTTTTTTTAATAACATACTTTCAAAACAAAATTAAATGGCGTAATTTCTTGGAAGGAAAATAAAAGGTAGGGAAACTGGAGAGTTTCAAATATACGCAGCTCCAAATCATAATCCGGTACTGGGAAGATTCCATCTTGTAACTGAGTGTACGATTCGGGAAACAAGTTGTAAGCAACCTTTTAATTTAGTACCACAAACTACTGAACCGAAACAATTGGGCACATCGCACGCTAGACCTCAAAACAAATGCAGTCGACACCTGCATCTTTCAAGTCAACTCACGAATACGCAAACCTTGTGTTCCTTCCTTCTCTCAAAAATTTGTTTTCAATTAATCTCACTGTAGCAATTAGGATTCTATATCTTTCGGAATTAATTTACAAATTTTCACCACCCATGTCATTGTGAATAAAATTAAATGAAAAAAAAAATGTTTTTTTTTTTGTAAACCACCACACACGACGCTCTTGCAAATGTTTGGCTAAACTTTTTTAAATTTGTATCTCATTTATCAGAGAGAAAGAGATTTTGTCAGAAAAAAATCGAATTTAAACATTTTTCTATTTTTATAAAAAAAAAAACATATTTCACTTCTCTGGCGTGTGGGGGGCAAAATTTAATTAATTACACTCATGTCGCAGTGTCTCCTTCAAGCACCCAGATTGTATCCTGCAGGCAACACACCGGCACATACACACAGATACACAGGATGCTCTGGATTTCAGAGTCTCTAGTCAGGCAGAAAATGTTAAGATGATGGGAGATGTAGGTGCATGCATTTGTTAGATGATATTTAAGTAAATAAAAAACAAAAAATCACAAACTTTGTTTAAAACATAAAATATCGAATATTTTCATGTCCTTTCAGCGGGGTAAGTCAAAGTCCGTGGATTAAAAAAAATAGATGAGAAACACACACTACACGCACACAATCTTTTATTGGTTTTAGTTTTAGATGCTTTTCTTTTTAAAATCAAAAAAAAACCTCAAGCAATGGATTAGCGTTCGTTTTTTTTCAGCGATTCACCCACAACAATTTGAGGACTTCTACTGAGAGATTCGACACAACACAACGGCTTCGTTCTACTTCCGCGTGGTAATTGTTTATTTTCTGTAAAAATTATTGACACCCGAGGTACATTCGATCGGAGCGGCGTTGTTTAATCACCAACAGCGGCCGCAGCAACACAACAATTTTTTCAAAAATAACCGAAACAAAAAAATTATCACTCTCCTAGAATTTTACAGAGGTGATCGATTATCACACCCAACCCGTGAGATACAATAAAAAGTCATCAAGCAAACACAGATTCTAGTGTGTCCATAAAAATAAAATAAAAACAGCGAAAATAAAACCGCTCTAGATACTCCGTATCTACAACAATTGGATGCCAAAGGTGCGAACTGATTTCACGTGCCGTTTCGTGTGTTATGTGTGTTTTTATCCGACCCGAGTGACCAAAACAAATCGACTATTGGCCGCGGACATTTTTACACACTATTTAAGTACATACATGAATGTTAATTGCGGTCGCAGCCGCCGCAACCGTCTCTGTCGTTGTCGCCATCATGAGAAAAAAAAATAAATTTAAATACACCAACTCAAATAAACTTGCAATTATGTTCGAGAGGGTCCCTCTTTGGTCGCCGTCGCCGTCGTCGTCGTTGTTGCTGCTGTCGAACGATGAACGTCGTCGACGTTAGAGCGCTCCTCTAACTGAAGTGAGGAGGCAGCGGCCATGACGCAGGTAATAGTTTCCAACAACTGTCAGTACGACAACTCTTGGGCGTTTGTCGAGAGTATGCGTTGTTGTTTGCGATGAGTGAAAATGTAATTTCAAACAGAAAGAAAAAAAAAGTCATTAATTTAGCAATCTATCATACACAATTTAAGCCAAGTCTTGACAGTGTGTACTTCATGGATTGACCGAGTGGTGTAGCGGCGCAGGCGCTAGTCTAGTTGTGTGAGTTTACACGATCGCTTCCCTCTGGTCGGTTTTTTCGCTACCGCTGCTGCTTTTCCTTTTTCTAGGGGGTGAAAGCACATAAAAGAGCTTTTGCTTGTTTGCTTTTTCGCTTGCAAATTGCCTGCTGTCAATCGGTCAACGGGAAAGAATTCACGTGACATTTCAGCTTTGCATGACAAGTTCAAAGTCATTTTGGGATTTACCGCGGCGAATGTTGCCTAGCGAAAGGAAGAATCCGTGACAATTGTCTCGTCAATTGGCGCCACAAAACATGGCTGTTGTTGTTGCTGTCAGTCGGCGTCAATCCGCGGAGCTGTATGTGTGGGGGGAGCATGGGAATCCACGACACAACAATTAGTTTTTATTTAGAAAGTTGTACGAAGAGCGCGAGTACAGCGGCTTTGTTTTGTTTTTTTTTTTTTTATGGTTCTTCGGTGTGTCGGGCGTGTGCGTGTCGAAGGCTGTTGCGGCTAGTTGACACGATATCGAGAGATTACGATTACATGCATGTGACGGAATGCGTGCGATAAGAGAGGTGTGTGGGAAAGAGATGTGGTGGAGTTCATAAGGCTAACGATGAAGCAGGGTTAATGACACTTGAGAATTGACTCAGTTCTTGGATGATGGAGCTTCGTCAACTGTACCTTTGGAGGCGAATCTTTGCAGTCTAATCAGGAGGCGATCCTTTGCTTTTTCACATTGAAACTAAATGAAAAAGGTAAAACCCAGACTATCTCAAGAATCTCTGAATCACAGTTCAATTTACATAATTGTAATAGTTAATTTATTTTTTCTGTTAAAATACTAATATTACTACAAGAAAGAAAGAAAGAAAGGCTGAACCTCTAGAGTAAAAACCTTACTGTCTCGAATGTACACAAACCTGAGCTGTCAGACTGGAAGACGGATACCTGACAACACCCAGGATGGAAGACATTTTTTGGCAATGCGCAGATCCTCTTTGGACTGTTGGCCAAAGAATCAGCGTTTTAATTTCTTTTTGCACAAACTTAGTGCCAGTCACCGGTGACCCCCATGGCATTCAACGTGTTAATGGCTGGCTGTTCACAAGACTTGGCTACAAAGTTTTCACCGTATTTCCAGATATCAAGTCTTTACGTGCGAACCAAGTAACGCACAGCACGGGCCACTTTTGACCGTTTATCAAAAGACCTCTATTATTCGAAACCTTCGAGGGAGAAGAAATAAATCTAATTCACTTTTACTCTGAACAGAGAACAGACAATTTTGTAGCAACGTGCACTTTTTTCAGATTTTAACGATGGTGTACACTCATATAAACCTTTTATAGGTCAGTCGATGGCAATTAGTTCAAATTATGTATCTATTGGTTCTCTAACAGCAGTTAAAGCTAAGAGAGATACACCATAGTCGATTCATTGCTGTGGATGTAAGCATGTTAAAAGGTGCCTGGCAATCGGTAAGAACCACAAATGCTTTGATTGAGCCGTGCATTACGAGGAAAATGGTTAGACTACTAATAAGGATCCCCCTACCACGACCGCCTCCAACTCCTTAACTTAAAATCTCTTGAGGACCGCAGAAATACTGCCGACATCCTCTTCATCTTCCGTCTCTCTGATGGCGGCATCGACTGCTCAACAATTCTCAGCTCCATCCACATTAATACCAACCCACGTAACACACGTACCCTTCACTTTTTCTACCTTCTTCCCCATCATAGCTTCTACGGCTCTAATGAGCCCATCTCCCGGATGTTGCGCAAGTGTAACTCCGCTTCCGCTTTAGACTTCAGTGTGAATCCCTCCACCCTAAAACTCCGTCTCCGCAGCCTCAACCGTCCTCCCTGTCAGATGTTAAGTTAGTTTTTAAGTCAGGTTAAGTTTTCCCCGCAGGTCTTAAGCCAATAAATGGAGCTTTTGCCCACTAAAACTTAAAAAAAAAAAGGACATGGTAAAGTTATTTCATTATGCAACAGAGGCAACAATCCGCCATCGAAAGTCGTAAAAAATATTTGAAACCGATCATGTTGAGTTTTTTTGCATCTTTCAATTACTGCCTATTTCGTTCTGTAAGTACAATCAAATTCCGAATACTTCTGCGAAACACTGTATAAAAATTAGCAATTGTTTTAAAACACGAATGCCGTTGAGTTTACAACAAATTACGTGGTTCTCAAACGCTGTATTTTTCCCTCGTGATCATGGTTAATGCGACGCTTCAAAACTCCGTTCAT
Organism: Syritta pipiens; assembly: GCA_905187475.1. Classification (NCBI taxonomy): domain Eukaryota; kingdom Metazoa; phylum Arthropoda; class Insecta; order Diptera; family Syrphidae; genus Syritta; species Syritta pipiens. Next base: position 31,678,666 of record LR994572.1, on the reverse strand, counting down.
AATTATTCTGACGCAAAAATTACGATAAATCACACTTTTGGTTACAGCTCATCTTTGCTCGAGTGCTAATTAATTTTTGTTAGTAAGTTCTTACTTTTTTATTTTAAAAACCAACCACAATCACTCTGTGAAAATTCAATCTGTGTAATCAGTTCTCAAGACATAAATTTAACTTAATGCATTGATTCTATTTTTGGCGCTGACACAAACCGATGGCAATTGAACTTTGTCACCTGTCAAAAGTGACGTTTGATTAGCTAACCTTGCTGCAGTCTATGAGTAATTTTTTCTTGAGCTTCTATCAGCCTTGATGAAGTTCTGCAAAAACCAGTCAAAAACTCAGAACTTGTGACTCCGTGAAGTAAAAAAAATTTACAAGACCATTTACTATCTTTCCATATATCTATCATACTTTTTGACGTTTTAGAACTCTCAGAGTCTTATCTCTGCCGTGATATGTCAAACTTACTTTCTTTGAGAAGCGAAAAAACACCGAAATCACAGGTGCCAGCAGAAACCTGCAATGGGGCAGATTAATTCTCTGGGATTAGGCGGAGGAAAGTGTTTCACAATTTGAATTAATATTTTGAGCGGATATCATTTCTTTGTGAAATGCTTTTTGTTTGGGTTTCTTGTGAAATTCAGTATCACTCGATAAAAAGAAATCAAAGGCGTAATAAAAATTGACAGGGTTATAAAAAAATAAAGGAGAAAAACAAAATGCTCCCACTTCATGAAATCAAATGGAAAAGTACTGGCAGGCGTGCACTTTTTCGTTCGACGCTGGTCATTTCGCGCGATTGTGACGTGTGGTGTGGTTTGTTTTGAGGTTATGTGCCAAAATATGAGGTCTGGGCAAGTATTGTGTTTGAATCATAAAACCTGGTTACTAGAGGGGATTTGCACATCCTTCGTGAGTGAGAAGAGACAAGAATTAGCGCTTCCTAAATGGCCTCCTTTACTATCAACAGATTGAATTCACAGCGGGGACAAACAAATAAAAATAAAAGCGATTTTGCTTAAGTTTGAGAAAATTATGAAATACGTAGTCACTGATTACTTTTCAAAAAAAAAAAAAAAAGGTTAAAAAACACAGAATAAGAAATAGAGCAAGAATAAACAAATTTTGAGTCATAAAATTGAGTGACAAGAGCGATGGGATATCACAGAAGAAATATGAGCAGTGTTGTCAGACGATTCTCTTCTAAACTTGTGATTCTGTCGTCTCAAAATTTTGGAAGAACATTTTTGTTGACATTTTAAAAACAGAAAGAAAAACAAATGCAAAGAGAATCACACGTGGGCGAACTTAAACCGAAGAGGGTGTGTATTGTTTGTGCGTCACGGTTATGCTGTACGCGTGTAGTCTCTTCTATTTGGGAGGGTGGTTGCCAACAGCGCGCATGAAAACACAAAAAACAGTGTGATGAGAAGCCGATTTTGAGAGTTATCGAAAACTAATCTAATGATTTACACTAACAGATGACATATTTTTTTTTGTTGAGTTTACAACAAATTTTTTTTAATTTTTTTTATTTTTTTATTTTGATTTACACTAACAGATGACATATTTTTTCTTTTAAAGTACAGAAATTATAGAAATGGTGGTGGTAAGTGACAGTGGTTCGGGGTGAGTTTACTCATACACGAAAAAAAATAGTAAAATGAAATTCTGAGATTTACATAAACGAGATGACATCAAAACAACTCTCTAGAAGGTTTCAGTTTTACAACAAGCAGCTCAAAACGTTAGCAGACTACGAAAATGCTTAATATTAATTGTAATCCTATCCCTATTAAGAATATTCCTTCATGTAATAAGATTTACTAACGAAATAAAACTCTTCTCATTAAAATTTGATCTATTAAATATCTCAAAGATTTACGCTTTCTTCATTCACGTCAAAGGTGACAATTATCGATTCTGATAACAAATAATTTTACTTTAACTTTAGAAAAAGGCATTATCAACTTCGAAATGAGTGACTGACAAATAAATTGTCAAATCCACATGTCATCGGTTGTAGAAGAGTTACCAATGACTTGTTTTTGAAATAGGAAATGACGTTATTTGAATTTAATTAATCCATGCTTAGTTTCTTTACTTTCTTTGCATTCGTTTTTAGGTAACTCTGCATAAGTAACTAGGGTAACTTTGTAAAACAATGAATTTTTTAATAAATCAATTTTGTTCTTAAGTTTCCATTCCTGGGATAAAATGCAGCATTTTTTTTTTAGCAGAAAAACAGATTTTTATAGAGCGTACTTATTACTTTTAGAAGCGGTTCTCAGATATGAAATTATATACATTTATCGTATGTCTGTGCAATGCTAGTTATACAAAAAACAAAATGACTTTTGATTTGAAATAAGAATAGCAATATCAGTTTTAGCTGATGTCACATGTAATGAAGCAAGTGTTAAGACAGCCTTATTTAGTTACGTACTTCGAAGTGCAATTAAAACTAACAAAAACTAACCAAACCAACTAAATGCACTGGAAACAATTGAACTAATGAGCTATGTTTGGATTGCTGTTTTTACGGATATAAAAAAAAAGCGACTGACAGAAAAGTTTCTGGGTACAAAACAACTTAAGCTGGACCATTTAAATAGCCCGGCCAGAGCCATTAAAAGCAGACACCTTTATTCGAGACCATATGTGATCATTGGCACAGTAAAAGAACTAGAAAGCTAGATTAACTACGTTCGCAGTTTGTAGGTACGTGTATTCATCCATGGAAACAACAAAATGAAATCTATAACTTGACTCATGAAAATCAATTAGAGCAGATGAATCTGAGTCTAAAAAAAAGCTTAAAAACGCACAAACCTGCGCCATAAAACACAACAAAAAGCACAAAATAAAATTCGAACCTACTCAATTGCGATGTTTCCATGCATGATCATGAATGAAAATAGTTCAAAATAACCACTTAGCGAGAAAATCACACGATCACACTACCAGCCGCCTTCACAACTCTGCTCCAGATATAATCGCAGTCACTAGCTGCCAGGCCCCAATAAAACCCCATCACTTAAGAACGCTAATTAAATGGCTCCCTCAAAATTAGCAAACTACATACAACTCTCACACAAAAGATTCAATAAAAAAAAAAGGTTTAGTTATTCATTCAGATACCTACCTACAGATACAGAGCACTCACTCTAAGCGTTTAGCGTGTCTCGAACAACAAAGTACGGGCGTATGCTGAGCGGCTGCCTAGCAGAAGACTGTCTCTCTGGACACCCGGGTGTGTTATGGCGGTTAACGCGCGTGAACGGTATCTGCAAATAGAATAGAGATATTTTTTTCGATTACTTAGCTAAAAATAGAAGGCAGAAAAATTACACACTAAATGTCGGATAATGCACGAGAAACAAACATCGACCTCAGCCAGCCGAAGAGCTGATGTGGTGTGACGGATGGACGTGTTAATTCGATTTGTGAGTTGGAAACTACCGCAAAACTCGCAAATCCATTGCCGGAAAGTTTTTTTTTCTTTTTTAGGTTTCCAGAGAATGCGACGACGAAATAAAGAAAACAATATTTGTACTTGATTCTGGACCGCAGATCGGTGGGTTTTTGAGTTCTATTTTTTATCGTTTTTTAAACAATAAACGATTTTACGCTGTGCGTGGCACGTTTCACGGCCGCAGTCACTTGGTCTCTGCCCAAGCGACACAATGCGCGTTTATCGCTAAGCCACCGGAACGGCGGCGTGCGATCGCGAGTGTATATCATTCGCATTGCTAAAATTTTATCCGGCCATATGTAAATATTTACAGATACAAAAATAAAGACGAAGAGGATTTCTATCCAATTCTTTTTCTTCTGATTTTTATTTGTGAGACTCGCATTTGGCAGGACAATAGGCAAGAGCTTTGATCATGAAATACGAGCGGTCATAGAAAACAAAAATGAAAAAGAATTATCTACGACTTTGACAGCTGTTAAAAAGAAATATCTGTGTCTAACACGCAGTAGCTGGTGGTGACAAACGCAGTTAGAACGTTGTCGGCGGTTTGATAACAACTAGAACGACAAATGAGAGCTTTATCTTGTTGTGCGCGACTTATTGGTGTTAACACGGTGGGAAGGTGGCTCCAACTAACGTGGAAGGAATGCGATAAAATACAGAGATAGACGTACATTTTTTTGGGGAACAGTCATAACCATAGGTCATAGCCACCCCTCGGTTGGGTGCCAGTTGGTATTTAGCGGCGCGTGTTAGAGGCGTTTGTTCAGTTGCTTGGAATTGGGGCAAAAATAAACTAGGAATCCAATTTGGAAAAAGGGTTAGTTGCGTTTAGATTGCGACAAAGATTAAGTTTCGATTCTTTAATTTAATGCATCTTTAGAGAACCAAGTTTAAGAGATACCTTCGGCTGTTGTGTATCTGCTGATTTTTATTATCTTGGGGAAGTTAGATTTTAGCAAACCATGCTTAGTTTATGTCATATTGAATATCATAATAAACCTTGTTCTTTAATTCGATGAGTATTTTGAATTGGCTGAGAGGAATTTGCTGAAGGTACTCCTCCGGCCTCAACTTTTATTGGAAATTCAGCTCAAGTGCATCGAATGATTGTGCAAGTTTGTGTTCAATGCTCCAACTGAGAAAATGATGTAGAAATTAATTTCATATGTCAAAAATGGTGATTTCAAACTTAAAAACAAACCTTATAAAGGCCAAAATAAAGAATTGAAGGTTTTTTTCGATGAACATCGGTGCCAAACGAGATAGAATGTAAAGCGACCACTTGGATCTGAACCGACTAAAAGCACAGTTCTACAATCTCCATTTAGAGACAATTTTACGAGAAAAGCGACCAAATACGACCAAATATATCGCACCCTACCTCCAAATTATCGTAAGCGACATTTTAAGCAAAAATGAGTTAATCAGCTTTATCGGGAATAAAATATCCCCCGGTTTTTTTTCCTTTACGCCAGTTTCCTATCGTAAGCAGCTTCGAAAAAGGGAAAAACTATTCCCAAGAAAAAAATTGTTATCGAAAATATATCTTCCGGGACAAAAACTATGACATTTCTCCTAAAAAAAAGTCACCTGTATTTGTTTGGAGAATTAATTTATTTTGTGCATTATTTAAACCTTATTACTGCAATCCAGGAAATATACTAGATAGGACAAGGGATAAAGCTTCATTTTGTCGCTTAACAATTTGGCGGTTAGGTCGCGATATGACAACGTTATCCTTCTGTTCGGCTGTATGTCATTGACAAAGCTTTGCGAGCTCTTCCATCGAATTCTTGGTGCCGTCAAGAGTAAATATTCCACATTTCGACAAGCATTTGTTTTCGTTCATGGCGTGATCAAATAGGCCGAAGAAGGCGAGACTTTTTTGAGTTTAGAAAATGTCTGGGAGGTGGAAAAAAGTAGTTAACACCGATTTACAATATTTTGGTTGATATGTCTATTCGTTTTGTTCCGAAAAATCGATTTTTTTCGCCACAAAATAGTTTGAGATATAATGTAGGAGGGTGACCTTAACCCTTTCAGTACAACGTTACCATTTGGTAGCACTTTTTTAGACTCGCAAAACTCCGACCTAGACCTGAAATGTCCATACAGAACGATACTGATATGGTAACATTCTAAGACTCAACTTAAAAAAAATTTGTTCTTAAAGTAAGAAATGCAGTTCTTTTATTTAGTCCACAAGTAGCCTAAATACGAAAATTCCGATTTTTTTAACATCAATACTCAATTTTGTACTGAAAGGGTTAATATAATTCTTTGCGCTTTTTCGGCACTTTGCGATAGGACAGGTCGACTGTGGGCACTTGGCAAACTCTTCTTCAATTCTTCTGAAAAATTCTATAAAAAGGTATGAAGGAATACGTCCCTATGAAACGCCACAGGTTGAAATTAAAATTGGGCTAAAAGTTAACCCCGACCAACATCAGAATTCAATTCAACATCTCACGTGCCGCTGACCGAGGTAAACCTTCGTGCGACACTGATCCCATTCCTTTCATCGCCTTTTCCGGTGGTAATATAAATCGATTATCCTTCAATCGAAAACAAATTCACGTCAGCAAAGTCATTCACTTAAAGTGAAAGGAGCCCTGAGCCGCCCACTAAGTGACTCAGGAAAGCCCGTGATTTTAATCTTTCCCACGTTCATTGCTCCGACCCAAATACTTTATCCAAATATCTCAGATTTCACCCTCGAACAGGTATTAACACTGCCACCACACGTGCAGCCAAAAGATCTTGACCACAAGAGGTCAGTCATTACAAGTCGACTAAAACAATTCAAATTCGAACCCCGAACTGAAATGAATCAATAAGTCAATGCTATCCGAGAGCGTGTTGCGCTGCAACAAGTCCACAGTTATGCAATTCACACCGAGTATCTGTTGTATCTTTAGAGAAATAAATTATGATCTAACTGCGCCAACACTTGTCAAATCCGAAATCCGTTGCTATGGTACAACATTTTTAGTTGTCAGTGCATGTCATATGCAAACTACATCACACAACACTTTTCTATTGAGTACATGCCAAGGTTGTGTTTACGTTTGTTGTGCTTTAAAAAAAAAAAAAACTAAGTGAGAAAAAAATATTTTGGTGTATTAATTTGTTTATGGCGCTGTTTAGAGCACACCTCTCCCGTGTTTACAATCTTTGCCAATAATCGTAAAATAAAAATATCACAGATCGCATTCAATTAAGTGGTTTTGAGGATGCTGAAGATGGCAATCTGTTGGGAAGAGGGAGTGAGGAAGAAGGAATGCAGATTGCGTTGGTTGGTGAGAAATTCAGGTGGCCTTGGGTTGTAGGTGAGCTGCAATGCGGATGTCTTGGGCATGTGTGTGACTTAAAAACATGTGAGGGCATTTCGGTAAGGCAGCTAGAAAATGTGAAATGGTTATCAATTCACAGATTTATAATTAGGGCTAAATACAGTAGCAGTTGTGCTGTTCAAGCTTCGTGTCTTCAGTACTGCACAATTGTTTGTAGACAAATTGAGATTTTACCACAGCACCATATGTTTAAGGTAGACGATCGATGACGTGTGTTGGAAACGTATAATTTTCTACAATGATTTTTTTATTCAATCAAAAAGTCGCCAAATGCACGAAAAAAAAAAAAGATTAGTCTCACAGTTCATTAAAAATATTTATTTAAACTTAAAGGTCTCGTACGCTTCAATTACATGGCTTTGAATATGAAGTCAAAGTTCGTATCATTTGTTCAGACAAAAAACTCAATGGATGGGGGATACCTGAATGATGGAGCAATGGTCCACACACAGTTTTCTAATTTACACCCGCGCGGCCGGACGAATTAATGCGCCGTTCTGAGGAGGATCTCCGACGAGAGGAGAGGGAACACGCTACCCTAATGTAATACATCCAGATACTTGTCACTAAGCCTCTAATCCGAATGGCTGAGCATGTTTTTCCATTAAGGGAACAACCACGGGCTAACACCACGTTAACATTAAACATTGAAGTCCTTCAGATCATACATAGCTGTCATAGAAAAGCAGATTTTTCTGTACTTTTATTCTGTATTTGCACGTCTGGCGGAGGTAAGACCATGTGTAAGACGTCTGGCACCCACATTTTTGTAATCGTGGCAGTTTTATCATTTATTTGATGCTACTTTCAAGTGGTTATATAAAAAATTCAGATTTCGGAAAAATTGACGCAGACAGATCGCTGTCAGACTTGCGGTTTTGATATATTTTTTCAATATATATTTCAGCCATTTTTGGCTATCATTCCACGCCCAAAATTTGCTATGGGCTCTTTGTCTAAAAAAACGAAGACATAATTTTTATTCGCCTCAGAAAGGCATTACGTTTTATTCAAATAGTTGTCGTTTAATGGTGGTAGTCTTTATTATTAAGGAAAGATATTGTAAACATAAGAAATTAGGACTATACCAATACTTTGACATCCTTGAAATCTAAAAGTTTTCAAAAAGTGGATCCGCACTAAGCGGCTCATATTTAGCGATAATTTTTTTTCAAAAAAAATTTGACTAAATAATGTTGATAATGTTGACCACGCAAAATCGCCTGTTTAAAATCAATGCTGTGAACAGGTCCTAGATACACAGGTTAGGCGAAGAAACCAAAAGACGACGATTATCTAAACCAATTTGTGCCCAGTTCAGACTTTCAACAAAAAAATAATCCAGTAAATTTAACAGCTGTCTAAAAAAAACGATTAAGATGCTGAAGAGTGAAGCTCATGGTTTAGTGTCTGGACACAAAAAGCTTAGTACCTCATTAAACTGCAAGCTTATCATCAGGTCTAGCCACCACAAGAACAACAAATCCTGATTCAGTTATCAATTAAAACATTATTCGACATCGGTATGTTTCCAAGCTCCAAAAAAAAAGTACGTATACGCCCTAGCAAGTCCCACAATTTTCATTTTACGACATGAAGTCGTAGCTAACGCAATTTCAGGAAACTATCAGCCAGACCGACAGATAGCGACCACCCACTGGTATTGTGCAAAAATGATAACATCAAATGAGGTTTGATAAGATTCTCGCGAATAAACAACAAATATTGCTGGACTCCTGGAATTAGGTTACAAATTGCTTTATTACTCATCGTCCAGACACTGAACACTCACACCGAGCAGAGAAACGAACCGTTGCGAAGTCTCAGTGTATATGTGGTTCAACGCCCAGCAAAAATTTGGTTTGATCGCGTGAAATTGGAAAATTCCACAACGTTTTTGAAAATGTTCACTGTGTTTTTGTATCACATTTGCCTTAAATGGGGTGGTTTTAAAGATGTCAAACAGTCGCACTCCGCACTCATGGCTCTCTAAGTGTCTCCTAAAAATTTTGAATTACCCCTCATAAAAATTAAGAACATTTTTCGAACGCTTTGGCGACAATTGTAGCATTAGAAGCGAGTGCTTCTTAAGGCCACCTACCTTTCACGAACAGCTCTAAGACAAGTAAACCCTTTGGCTATTCTCATTTCCGGTGACAAGTCTTTGCCATTACACAACAGTCTGCCACCCGCCCAGTCATCCCCCCGTTTGCTGAACTTGTACTTTCTCTCTAAATTGTTTATCAGAAGTCAACGCCTCTCATCGCTGATAAAAATACATTTACAGTCAATTTAGGTTGAAAACGATTGTAAATGTGTTTCCCGACGCGCAACTCAATCGCACTTGAGATTGTGACTCAATTTACGACAACAGTCTCCTCATTGGCAATTGTGATGTCATTCGGCGGTCGCCGGGGACACCCCACGTCCCACATGAACTACTTTGGAAATGTTTGTCTTTTTTTTTTGGACAAAATTACACGGCTCGTGGTACTTTAAGAGCCCACGTGTGCATGAAATTATCATTAAATTTTGTTTTCCTTTTTGTTTGGTGTGTAACAACATCAATGTGGATAAATTCGGATGAGGCTACGTGAGTAAGGTCGGGAAGACACCACTATGTCTGCTCTCTGGATTTATGGGTGGAGAGTATCTGCATGAAGCTTCGGAATAATATACATAGATTTGGATTGATCCAGATTTCGTTGCTTGTGGCATCTTTTATCGCTTTTTAATAGAACACATGTGAAACTTTGTGGGCGCCGTTGGCTCGATTGGTCAGTGAGTCGGACTGTTGAGCGAATCCACTTTGGGGAAAAAACACCACAAATATTTTTCACGTCGCCACCTGCAGCGAACGACTGACAATCCTTCTGGAGTACTTCTGTCATGAAAAGCTTTCGCAATTCGCCGTTCTGAACCGGCATTCAACAGTAGGTCCCCCCAGATGTGTCAAAATAATAACGCGCACAACGCAGTGGAGGTGTGAAAAAGTAAGGCTCTGGCTATCAATGGGCTGTTACGCCACCCCCATGTATGTAATGTGTAACTTAGGAATGGCAAGTGTCAAAGCCTTCCTTGGCTAGGAATCTTGAGGTTATACTGTGAACTTAGCTATTATGATCAGCTTTTGAAGCCTTACTTTAAGGTCACTTAAAATGGTCAAATTTCCTGCCTTCTAAATTTAATAAGGTAGACTTGCACTAAGTGGTCTTCGATTTGTTGAACTTAAGAATTCTTTCGAGGAAATTCGTGCTGATGACTTGATGTTACGTAAAGGTCGATTCTTAGATTGCACAACACAGCACAACGAAGCAAATAGCTAGAAGAGCTCAGAATGATATGAAAGAGAAAGAACTTTAATATGATTTTGAAATGAATTTGATTTCAGATAAAGCCTTTGAGTATTATTGGAGATACCCCAGGAAAAAGTTACACACCACGCGAAAGGCTATTGGTAAACTGAACAAAGGAGAGTCTCTTATCAACAAATTGAAGCACAGCTAAATTGATCTGAAAAAACTGGTATTTTGCGCAATTTCATATTTTTGGAAGTATGGTACCACTGAAAATGTTCCGCGTCAAAAAAGATCCCGGAAAACCACACAACGTATTGACAGAAAAATTATTGGGTGGTCAAATTGTTCTAGAGGAAACGCCTTATCGAGTTTGCTAGGGCTCATGCTTGTTGGACCGCAAACGTATGGAAATTTGCACTTTGGAGTGATGAAACAACGATCAATCGCATTGGTCCAGACGGTAAAAGGTACGTCCCACGGCCAAAAGACAAAGAACTTGATCCCAGATACATCTCTCCAGTAATAAAGCGTGGGGGTGGAGAAAATTTTCTTTGGTGTTGTTTTTCTTTGAAAGGCGCTGGCCAAATTCTGAAGGCAGGATAAATTTACTGTACATTGACAGTTTAGAAAACGTAATATCACCGTGGACCGAGGAAAACGTGCCGGTTATTTGGTCGTTCCAAGAAGACCATGACCCCAAGCATACCGCAAACCTCACCAAGCATTTTTTCGAAAGAAACTCCATCCGTGTACTTGACTTGCCATCGTCCAGTCCGGACTTGAATCCGATTGAACATTTGTGGACAGATGTTAAAAATGCCGTCAGTACACAAATCATTTCCAACTTGGATGTTTTGTTTGAAAAGTTGTTTTTATGGATCCTAAGAAGTAAATATTTTATGGCGGCAACCTGTTATCGTTTCGTTCTACGCGTTTCATTTATTTTCAAGGTTAGAGTGGGTTCTTTAGTGGCTTGGAGCAGAACAAAAAGAATAAGTACAATGTAATCACTGTGATCACGGTCCTTCAGTTAAAAAGCAGCACAGGTTCTTGATGTGTTTACAGAAATTAGAAGAGTATTTAAAGACAATGTCTGGTACGAATAAAACAATAGTGGTTTGATTTTTTAAATCGGAGCTCAAAAATGTTAATACAAAATATTTTCAAACAAAAGATTAAAAATGGTTTGTATCTCTTATGGATTTTATATGAATCGACAGCCAAGATCACCCTATTTGATATATATATTTATTCTAATATGGAGACAGAAAAAAGCTGTTCAAGACTTAATGATGCTCCACCAAAAGCGTTTTTCCCTCTTAAAGGTAAGGGGTATCTGTTCTACTGTGGAAAAAACCCTCAAATTTATGCATAAATCTATTCTATTCTATTACTAGAATCTGCCTTAAGACTGAAGGGAAAAAATAAAGCATGCATAGACGTCTTGGCTCCGAACTTAAGAGAGTGTAAAATTTACTATCTTCTTCCTACACTCTACAGTCCGGGGTGGACCTGGTACTCCGTCAACATGCCTCGCCATTTAGCGCGGTCTTGGTCTAGGCGCCTTCAATTACGTACACTCACTTGACTTAGGTACCTATCCAACCCGTCACGCCATCGGAGACGTGGTCTTCCTCTACCGCGTTGTCCCTCAGGGTTGGATTCGAAGACTTTATGAGCCGGAGCTTCGCCACCTTAGTCGGGACACTCGAATTCGTATAACTAGATCGATGTTGTTATACTGCTTGTAAATTTCATCCTTTAGTCTTCTCCTCCAAACTGTCTCTGTGCAAACGGAACCAAACATAATCCCAAGAATCTCTTCGTCCGCATTTCCGCCATATCGTCCATGTTTCTGCGCCGTACAGAAGGACTGGGACTATCAAGGTCGTATAAATAGATAACTTGGTACTTAGTTCGAGGCCGTTTTTCAGCTGCCGTCTGAGCTCAAAGACACACCCAATTGACCAGGGTTATACTTCGTTTTCCCTCCGTGGTTGTATCATTTGCGGAATATCTGTGCTGTTGGGCTCTTTTATGGTTTACTCTTTCGAATATTAAATAAATCGACGTCGTCATTTAGTCTTATTAGGTCTTTAAGGCACATACCTACCCCGCTCTATTCATGTCGAAACTTTAAGCAATACAAAAAAAATCCTCAGAAACTCCACCTCAATAAAATTCTACAAAACAAAACTCAGAAAAGTGATTCCAAATAAATTTGATTCTTATGCAAAAACATTTACAGTTGCTTATTTAGAATTATTCATAACCTTAAAAAGTGGCGTGTAAATCACGTCCACAAGTTGAAGTGCGAAATTATTTATTTGTAGTTCATTGTTTTCCGACGAAGTGAAATAACAAAACGCTTGTAACCATGAATGGAAAAAGAGATAATTTCGCGGGAATTCATTTTTTTTTTTTTTTCATTTTCTGGGACGTGCCCACTCGAAGGAGGGGATATCATCACGCTGCCATGGCATTCCCCGGCAGAGTGCAGCCATTGAACTCAGCGTAGCTTCGTCTCTGTTGCGTTTTTTTTTGCATCGAAAGTTGATTTACTCGTTTAGCTGAAGTTGATTGTTGATCTCCTTATCATGTCGCGGAGAGAAGGCAACATTTTTTTTAATAGAGTCCGACCAGCTAAAAAAAATGTTCGAGGTTTTTCCTCGTGTCAGAGTGCGGCATGCTCATGATCACACATTGCGATTAGATCGCCAAGAGTCAGACGGACTTTGCCTCTCTGCTAAGGGAGCTTACTCAAATTCATTCATCTTCATCATTGAAACTTCTTGCGACCGCGTCAACACACAGCGACCACATCAGGAGGACGGCGGTAGCGGAGCACGACTACGTAGCGACTTCAAAGAGAAAGATATAAATTTCTTAATTATACACCCCGATCGTTTGGCTGCCGTTTTGACAGCGTGATAGATTGTTGCGAAAATATTTTTAATGGATTGACGCGGTCAATATGGGCGGGTGCGAATAAATGCGTTTTCCCGCCCCAGGTGGCCGAGGTAATAAATTGTGATGGAAAAATATCCGCCGTTGGACGTGAATGAAAGGTAAATGGTTGTGAGTTCTTTTTTCGAGGTGACAAGGTGCTGATTTATTTGAGTTGCTTTTCGTCACGCTTCCTCGAGGGCTTGGGGCGAATCGCTGCTTGACAAGGGGTAAAAGAGGTAAACGAGTTGTGGCTAAGAGATGGTCAGTTGCACAGGGCAAGTTCTCAACTTTAAGTAGGGTTTTTTTTTTCATTTTCCGCGCATCAAGTGGAAGTTTCGCTTCGTGGCACCGTACCATGGTATCACTTATTTTACTTTTTTTGATTTCTGAGAAAACTTTGCGATTTAATTTTACAAGGCCGTCAAACATCGATAACATTAAATAAACTTTTAACGTCGAGATTTCAGTCCGTTGAATATCCTTCATATATGATTGACAGACTTGAGGTAAAATTTTAGAAAGATCTGGATGATGATTTAAGATTATTTTAGACATGGTTCTAGACCAGAAAAGTTTGTTCAGTTGACGACCTTTTCCAACAGTATTGTAAACTTCCGCTTAAGGGGCGAAGACTACTTTTTACACGACATTTTAAAAGTCTCGTTGCGCGGTGTTCTAAGCTTGTCTAAACTTTTTTAAAAATAAAAAGATAATCTGCGTAGCTGTCCATACAGGGCCAGAGCATAGCTTGTTCGCTCCTCGAATGTGTAGTGCGCGTTATAATTTGACACAAGTGAAGAGGACCTACTGTTTAATGCCGGTTCCGAACGGATAATTGTGAAAGTTTTCCATGACAGAGATTACTCCAGGAGGATTGTCAGTCGTTCGCTGGAGGTGTGACCGTGAAAACTGTTTGTGGTGTTCTGTCCCCGGGCTGGATTCAAACCGGGGACTCTCGCTTAACAGTCCGAAGCCCTAACCATTCAAGGCACGGCGCCCACAAAATTTTTTAGCGGTGTTCTAATTTTCGACTTCGACGACTTTTTTAAACTTCTTTTTAGTCGACCCCCATAACTTTCTATTTAACCTAGTGGGAAGAAATTTGACTAAAAAAATCTGTAAGCTGCCCGCCACGTTCTTCGATTAAAATCTGAGGTCAAACGCGATCACACTCTTCCCCTTCGGTGCGATGCATCCATCTCATCATGTACTTCATGAACCTTATCGTGCCGATAATCGTTAGCACGACATCCATTCTCAATTTCCTCATTGCAGCGGAAAAAACGCCGACACTTACGAGTTCCATCCGCCCGGCATTAGCTTACAAAACTCATCGGACCGAGAACGCAGAACATTCATTTTCATTTTCGGTTGAAAACTTTCCTACGACGTTTGTAATGCCTTCGGGTTGATTCAATTCCAGCCAAAATCGGTTATCAAACTTGAAACGTGCTCCAAGTCGTTATGTCATTTGTGTCACATCTCAACAAAGCCAACCAACAAAACTCAATTTAACTCAACGAGAGGAAGGCCACGCACGATCAACAAAAAAAAAAAAAAATAAAGCACACATAACAAGCATGTTCATTATGCTCTGAGGGGTGCGGGTGTGTCGGAGAAGAGAAGATCCTCCTCGGATCTTCAAGAGAGCGCATACAAATTTTTGTATCTCAATTGAATCCGATGGAAAAGCATCGCTTCGACGGGTTATTGTTGTATGCGCGCGGTCGGCTAAGTAATTGCATTTATTTTTAGATTTGATTTATGCTGCTGTGTTCGGTAGAAAAAAAAAAAAGAATCAGCTTAATGGTTCTATATTTAAGCTGACTGAGCGATGAGGCGCGCACCCCCTAACCCGCAATCCGCTTTGCACCCTCAGATTATGCTTCCGTGACTCGTTTTGAATCTTGTTTTCTCGTCAGTGGACGCTTTTGCGTTTTTATTTGCGCAAACAAAAGATTATACGTTTTACTTTTAGCATCTGCGACGAAAATAGCTCGCAATCTCGTATCTGTCAATAAAATTATCGACAGCGGCATTGTGGAGATGAGGCTGCTTTTGTTTGACACATCGACTGATTTATGTGTCAAAAAGTCCGCTTTGACGTTTGTGGGCACCGAAAGGGCTCCACAACACACAAAATCGGCAAACACAAGATAAGGCACGTGGTGGGGTTGTTAATGTTTACTTTGTTCTCGTTGTTTTGTTTTGTTTTGTTTTTTTCCCGCCAATTACGTTCTAATTGCACCTCAGCGTCAGCGTCGGGCTCGATGGTGGACGGGAACTGGTTCCCCGGGGGTTCTCCGAGTAACGAGGTGTTAATTTTACGTTTAATAGAAGTTTTTTTTTTTGTAAATTCTGACACGTGTGGGAGGCTAAACGTCGATTTGATAATTTTCGATGATATTTTTGGTTTTTTTTTGGCATTTTATCGATATGGCAGATGTTTTGTGGTTTGGGGAATACCCACCCGCATGACAGTCGGTAGTGATGCGGGGCTTGCATAATTTATTGTGTCAGGAAAATTGAAAGGGCACGTAACCGGTGTTTTTAGTGTTTAACATTAATAAACGTGTCGAGGCGAAATTATTGCATTTTTGAATGCATTTCAAGGTTAGTCGAAACAAAAGAAAGGAACTTTAGTTTAGTCATTAAGGCGAGACTAAAAAAAACTTTGCATATTTATTTCTAAAATTTTTATCTAAAATTAGATACCGGAGCTCTGCTGGATAGCTCCACTAGTTTTTCCTTTTTTTTGCTGATGATGATGAGAAACGCTAAAAGTACTAATTGAAAGCTAAATTGAGAACTCTAGATCATGTGAATAAACAAACAAAACGCTGGTTATCTAAATCTAAAACAAACTACAAGTAAGCAATATATAAAGCAATTATCTCAGACGATGAGAATTTAAATACAATAATATTTTCATAAAATCATCAATTCTTCGATAATGAATAACATAAAAAAAGAGCCTCCCTCTGGTTCGAAGGCTTGCTTCTTACCAGATGGAGGCTCGTGGTCTTTAAGCTGGAACCAGTTTAAAAAGCCACGAGTTTGAGAACCGAGTTGTTACAAACTGAACATCACAAAATCAGCTGGTTAGAAGCAAAAGCTGTGAAATATAGATAAACCGCATTAGGTTAGGGTAGCGGTTGTTGTACTCTCAAAAGTATGACCTTTGTCCCATTGCCCCTATTCCCAAATTATTTTTAAGCGTTTTTATTTAAAGAAATTCCCTGCAATTGTTCTAAAACTGTGCTTTTGGTTTGGTAGAAGACCAAGAAGTAGAATTTTACTTTTCGTTTACGTTTTAATCAATTTATAGTCAAATTTATCTCTTTTAATGTTAAATGAAGTTTTGGGAAATATACAGTGAGCTGTCAATAATTCGAAAACCTCTATAAATAGAAGCATTCTCACACTCCCCTGAAAAACCTCTGTAAACCGAAAAAAACCTATGCAATTTGGTCAAGTTTATTTCTGTGCAAAACATACCAATTGATCTTTTTGCCAAAAGTGTCGTCTTTAAGGCGGATCTGAGGCTAAAGGAGGCCAACAGTTTCAGGCTCAAATCATTTAGGCACGGTGACGTTTTCGATACTGATAATATCAGTACTGATTCCCTAAAGTCCATGACCTTTTTTGACCGAGATTTTTCCATGATCATTCTAGATAGAAGCCAGGGTAACCAATGGAGTCCATATCTACACAGATGGCTCAAAACAGACCGGGGATGTAGACGCAGGAGTCTTTCACAATCACATAAAACCTATAAACTACCAGACAATTGCAGCATACTTCAGGCTAAAGTGTTAGCCATTCAAAAAGCGACAGAGGCCATCGCGGGCAACTCTAATATTTTTCCCAGAGACACAAAAGGTCAACATCTTTGTGGATAGTCAGGCATCGCTTATTACAAATATGAAATCTAGGACGGTTTATGGTTGTTGTAAGGCGCTACAGTAGCTTTCAAGCCGGTTATTGGTTACCTTATGTTGGGTACCAACTATTTCATTTGGTAATGAAATAGCCGATGTGCTAGCGAGGAAAGGTGTGTGTAATCCTTCAGAGTTCGTAACACCGCCACTCTAATTAAACACTTTGTTTCAACAGTGATTTCGACGCCAAACTCTTCAAAGAAGCAGGAGTTAAATGGAACCAGGCCACTTCGTGTCATGTTACCAAGATCTTTTGGCCGGAATATAACCGGTGTAGGATAGTACAAATTTCGAAGCTATCCAGCGCCAATTGTATTGGTAGGTGTTTATACGGGCCACTGCTTACTGGGTTATCATGCCCTTAAGCTTGGCCTAACCTCATCGGATGCCTGCAGAAATTGCGGGGACTTGTCGGCTAGTGAAACTTTGGAACATGTGCTCTGCATGTGTCTTTCCCAAGCAAAGACCAGATACAAAACTGTGGGAAGCTACTTCATCACGTCACTGAACGAAGCAGCAAACCTAAAATCGACTCTGTTAGTAAGTTTCGCACTTGCGTCCAAATCCTTCTGTCTCAATCAGGGGTGAAAGGATGTTACAAATTTCTTTTCGATTCGGTGACGGTGGTTACACTATGGACCAACAGTGGTCTGTGATCGGTGTTTCGCCGCTACACTACACTTGTGCACAACAACACGTAAAATACTATAATTCGATAATAATGGCTTTTTACCTCTATAATTCGAAGTTTTCGCTGGTCCCATTAAATTCGAATTAGTATTTACTATTATTTCTACATTTAACTCATTGGCTGGGCTAGTCGTCAGTGTTGTTGAGGTTGGCAAATGTTAAAGTAGAAATCATCCTCTTCACAAATACTTCGCATCATTGTAAAAACTTCAGTAAAAAGCGAGTTTGGGCAAAGCTTTGCATAAGTGTAACTCCATCGATACAAAGCAGAAATTTATTTTCCAGTAATCGCCGCATCGTCTACAATCTTGTCTAAGAAAATATCTCGTGAAAAAATTCTCAAAAAAAAGAATGGATTGCATATTCGTTCACAATCCCGATAATTGATTGTTCTACCTAATTAGTCCGCTCATTGCTCTTGTAAAAATAATGTAATCTATAACAAAAACACTGATTTGGATATTAAAAAAAATTATCAAATATTTTTTTAACAAAATAAAACGGTCTACGATCGTAGATCACGAGTTCACCCATGTTTCTTTTGACCACGCGTCCAGAGTGTAAAATCTGCAATTTTAGGCTTTTAGGAAGGCTTACTTCTCCATTGAACACAAGGTTTGATTGCCTAGTAACTCTTCCAACGACGTAGTTGCAGTCAGAAATGGTGGTAGATGGAAAAATCACTCGTGAAGATAACTTTTGATTAAAACTGCACTTAACGCCTATCTACATCAAGAGTCCTTTGTTAGAGATATCGTCGATCGATCTGCTCTCAATTACTCCAAACGCCGCGGTAGATACCAACAATACCATTAATTTCCTTTCCTCCCACGTATTTCGATATCAATGACAACAGCCACCCCAATTATCGCCTTCCGCGCTAATCAACCCCAGCAATTAATTTGACAATTCACACATGCAAATAATAACTGTCCGAATTAAGCAGCCCCTCCAACACTCATTCATCATCTTACCGCAGAATATCGCTCGTTTACATTTCATCGCAAGAATTTACAACCAAACCCAAGTCTACCCACTCACCGATAAATAAAATCTCAAAAAATTATTTTCTCACACGACCGGTGTCAATGCTGCAGCCCCCGCAGCCAGAGAGAGAGCCCGATGCATACCTCCCGTGTGTTGCAATCACTCAGTCAATTCATTGGACGCTGTTGTTCTACAGAATTTCTTTAATTGCACCACCAAGTTAATTGACTCGAAAATGCATAAGCAACAAGAATAACCGCGCGACGGTTTAATTATAAAACAAACAAAAGCGACAAAAAGCGAGAACAACGAAAAACGAAAGACACCGTCTAGCGATCTACCCGAGTCCAGGTCTACGTACTGATGTGCACTATCTTTGAGATACTCGGTGTGCACTTTTGCTCCCAAGTGTCTAAATTTAGAATTTGTCTAAAGGCAAAGAACACAACGACAACGACAACGACAACGACGAAGACGACAGAATCACAAATCACATTTGCAATTGTGAAGACGAAAACAGAAGAAGACACAATAAACACTACGACGATAAGCGACAATTGTGTCGCAGCATCCCTTCCGAGAGTGAACGTGTGTAAATCGGGCTGACGAGCGGGGTGGCGAATGACTAATGAAGGTTCCACCAGCACACACGCACACGAAATTATGAATAAAACTCGGAATCAGATAATGAATTCTGATTTGGCGGTGCTATTTTTAGATCGCGTACTTGACGAACGCACTCGAATCGTGTAAATCGTTGCGTTCCGCACGTAAGTTGGCTGTCCAACGTTCGCCGTCCACCATCTACCGACCGACGACGTCAGTTGAGATGAAAATGAAAATCTTGTCATGCTCGAGGTTGTTTTTGCGGTTTGGTGGGCGAATAAATTCGGCTTAGGATTTGTCAAATGAATAATGAAAGCCCGGGTAAGTCGCATGTATCCTTAAGTTATGCATCAACGTTTCGTGGAGATTTTCGTTTTTTTTTTTTCTGAATAAATTTGTCTGTCTGTGACACAGTTTACACGACGGTTGAAGGTTGACTGGGGTTTTCATTCATTCACCAAGATCAGTGAATGACATGCAACTGTCAAATGAACGTCATGAAAATGAATTATCAACAGGTACGTCCTTGAGTGCGGTAGTTAATTTGCAAAAAAAAAAAAGAAATTATAAACACAAATGGAGCAGACCTGTCAGCGGTTGGGACCTATAAATCTGATAGAAATATTGACACTTCATTTGCGGTGACAGAAGGTTATCGAAGTGGACCGGATGATTGTGTCATCGGGTTTTTTTTCCGTGCTTTTCATCTGTCAGAAATGCGTAGACGGAGTTTGGTGCTTTTTGCAAGACAAATTGACTGGTATTGGAATCTTAAGTACGTGAAAGCTGATAAAACTGAAAAACTATGCCGAACCTAAGGTTGATACTGAAATTATAATTAGAACTCGACACTGTGTAGAGTCGGAAAGGAGACTGCAGAATTTCAAATCTGGTGAAAGCTAAAGACGATTCATGGATTGGAAAAAATGCTCCGTGGCTAAAGACGGTTTGAGGAAGCTTAAAATGGTTCGTGAAAGCTTAAGTCAGTTTATGGAAATTAAACGCAGTTTGTAAAACACAAAGACTACGTAGAAGCTGAAGTCGTTTTGCGAATGCTGAAGTGAAAGTTAAAGACGCTTCGTGGAAGCTGAAGTGCCTACGGGGAACTTGAAGACTTTTCATGAAAGACGACGTCGAAGAGGCTACGTTAAAGCGGAAGTAGCTTCATGGAAGTTCAAAAGATAACGAAAAAGGGTACGTGAATATTATGTGTTTAGAAACATGTAAGCGAAAGAGCTTTAGGGCAAGCTGACGAAGCTAAGCAAAAGCTAAAAAAAGGAACTGAGAGACTCATGAAATTGTACTTTATTCTATAATCGTGTATAAAATCTGGGTAAGTTACCATCACTTCCCAAAGAGCAGTCTTCAAGTTGTTTACAGTGTGTGTAACACCGTTTGCCCCTTGACCGATAGAATTCGATCCGCCGGCGAACCAACGTCAATTAAATTGTTTACTTTGATTTGTTTTTACTGTGAACACACGAAGCGAGATGCGTCAATAAAACGGTTGTTTTTTTCCGAATAAAAGCAGTTAAACGATTGGGATAAAACTGACTTTTATTGACGGCGCCGATAGTCGGGTCAATAAATTCATAAATATGCCCAGACCATCAAGATAGTCTACGAATCGCAACAGCAAACGCAAACTTGATCCCACCCTCGGAATCACTCACGATTTTCATTTCTGCCCCGGGCAGTTGTCACTTGACTCCAGGCTTTCCCGCACGGGTGCGTTTCATTGCCGCGTCTGGTATTTGAACCCGCGGCACGAATGCGCCATCAGCCGAAAACACAGCCGCCATTCTAATGCGCGGCAACCGCCTTTCAGAGAACCCGCTGCCGCTTAATTGCTACACACTCGCCGCCGCAAGGTGATCACCTGAAATCGGAGATTAACTCTGGCGAATTGCGTAAGTCGTCCGCCGTCTGTCTGTCAGTGTAAGCAAATCGCCGACGGGTTGAAAAATGCTTGCAAACTATGGCGTAGTCCAGTGCCCGCCGCCCTCGACTCGCTCACGTGGTACGAAAGCAAACATCACAAGACGACAAACAAGCAAACACCGAGAAGTTCGCCGTAACGTGAGATTCTCGCGCCAGCCGCCCGGAGGCGGAGGTGGACCAGCTGTCATTTAATTCCAGTCGTTTCTTCTCGGCTGCTCTAATTTTAATTGAATGCAACTTATGTGATGTAATTAAAATCAATTTGTCAATTTAGCGGAAGGTGTAATTGACGGAATCGGGAATCACTCGTCCGGCACACTCACACAGGCGACGTGAGAAAATGTCAAAAAGAATAAACGCCGCCACTCTGCCGATCACATGACAGATGACAGCTTGGAATAATTATCGCACTGCATCGAAGGCGGAGGTGGGTGTGACATGGCAAATAGCCAACGGGGGGCAGCACGCGCTTTTCGGAAGCGAAACCGATCGGGTTCAAGGTTCTGTTTGCGTTCGGTCTTGCAATGGAATGGATTTATGTTTCTTTTTCCTTCGCCCTCCACTTAACGTGTCAATCATGGCTGTCAATCGATTGCCAAATCCTCCGTTCGAAACGGCGGAGAGACTGCAGAGACGGCAAAGAGGACGGAGACGGTCTCCTGGTGGAGAGTTGTAACGTGTATAGAGCCCACTCTGCGTGCGGCCCCATCCACTTGTGGATTTCGTCCACAGAAACAGGCAGAGACACCAATAAAGTGCACTCTGTGAAGTGCTGGGAGGGGGAAAAGTGTGTCTTTGTGCTCGGTGCTTGCTTTTGATTTATGATTTTATTGATTTCCTAATTTCGAGATGAGATTCCAGGGCGCATGGATGGGATTTTAGGTTGCATAATGGCTGTCTGTGCGCGTGGAAGGAATGAGATGCACTTTTTTTCCGTTGTGGCTTGGTTGTGAAAGCGGAGCAGGGGCGACATTTCAAAGTCAATTGGCCGGGAATGGGGTAACACCCAGTGGGAAAGTAAATGAGGAAATTGCTGAAAGACAAAAGTGGAGTCTTCAAGCAGATTATGAAGTGGCTCTGCTGGAGAGCCGCAGGCGTCTTGAGCGTGCCGGTCAAGGTTAGAAGGCGGCTGTGAAAGATGGGACATATCGAGTGGTCCGAGAAGAAGATGACAGGGTGGTTGTGAAATCTTTTCTGACTAGTTCTGGTAATTTAATAATTTTCAGGAAGTCATGCGTCTAGACAGCATTCACAGTGAGTGGTTGAAAAAAAAAAAAAGACAAAGAAGATTCCTTTTCTTCTAAAATGATGAAATCTGTTCTCTTAAATGTTTGGCTTCGGGCCAACGGAGGAAAAAGACTTGATTTAAGGATAAGTTTCAGAATTAGCACTCGTAAGCATTTAAAAAAAAACAAAAGAAGTCCAGACGAAGCCAATAGAAGTATAAAAACATGAGTCAATTGGTAGGAGGACACATGCAAATGAGGGCTGTGGAATTGACTTTTCCAGAGATGGCAATTGTTGCACAAGGAAGGAGACAAGATCGAATCTATACCTTGTTGAAGTTGTAAAAGGTCGCCGATAAGATTGGCGAAGCAAATAATAGAGAAGAAACAACAAAATCCAGCTATGGGTGGAGCTATATCTGTTGAAAAAAGAAAAAGATTCGAACTAAGAATCGTTCATGCATGAACATCAAATAAAAACCTCGAGCTAATCGTGCTGTCGGCGTAGTTACTGGGATGGAACATGATGGAGAAAGACACCACTTTATAGGAAAAAAAAATTGCAACGGATGGAAAAATACATAAAAAATTATAGGAAAAAAAAACAAAAATTATAAATAAATTAAAAATTTTAAGAAACAAATAAACTGAATTTCGAAGAAGATAAAATATATTTTTTTATAACAAAATGTTGAAGCGTAATTTGTACAGAAATTGGAAGCGTATTTGAACAGTATCTTCTGATTTCGTTCTGATTAAATACGAAACGTTTGTGTTTTGTTTATATATTTTATTAAGTTTCGGATATTTGCAGAATATTAGTAAATGATTGAATATGTACAACAAAATTTTAAAAGGGGCGATATGAAGGTTAACCACGGTGAAGAGATCGTTGACTGTCGCAAAATTACTGATTCAAAACAACTCGCAATAAAAATGATGACCTGCTCTGTTTCATAAGAAAAAAAATCGTCTTTTGAGTTGAAGTGAAGAGAATGTGGCTACTTGTAGCACAAGTAATAAAAACAATAAAACAAAGTAAGCAGATTTTTAATTTAAACTATTTCAATTTATCGAGTCTTGGGATTTAAGAACAAACAGCAACAGATTCCATATCCTTCCACCAACCTTTGATCTATCGATTGACAAACATTTTCGAAATCAAAACAATTTCCCAACCGCCATAGTGAATTTAAAATTGATTGTGCACAATAAACCAATGGGCGTGTTCGATTCCATCTACTCGGCACGTAGCCAACTCCTCAACCAACGTCATTACTTGCAAAAAAAAAAAGATAATTTTTTCGCGATTATCTTTTTCTTTTTTTTCAGTCTGAAGCTTTCAGCCACAAATTTGCCTATAAATTTATGACGGTTTTTTTCCGCAAAAACCACCTCTTCCGTCATTTTGTCGCAGTCAGATGACTTTTTGACATTCTGACATTTATGACCTCAAAAACACCAAACACGGAGTGAGACGGAAGACTTCCACTACCCCTGCTATCGTGACTTTGAATGTTTTGCCAAATGTTGGTGCGCTGAGCACGTTCAATGCCAAACAATGTCAATAACGATAATTTATTTCCACTGCTTCTGCTGCCTTCATCCATCCGAAACAATGTGTGCTGTGGTAATTATTGTGCAACCGAGATACACACAGCGCCTCCTATCTCCTCGACGCCCTCGAGACAGCTTGAGACGTGAGCTGTCATCCTCAATGGATTCGTCTCAATTCTTCTTCTGAAAATAAGCAATAAAACAACTTCAAAGGTCCTCTGCGAATCCCTTCAAGCCAATAAAGTTCACAATCTCTCTCATCAAACTCATTATGCTGCTAACAATTAGCAATTAGCCCGTCACGTTAGACGGAATGTCTCACGCACTATTTGATTTTCTGTTTTTTTCAATGTGCTTTTACAATTCGCCTAGTACCGGTCGCCGCATGCTCACAGAACGAAAAAATAAAAAAAAAACATAAAAAAGAGGGCTTGGTTGGTTGTCAGTGCGGTCGTTGTGGTTATTTTTAGTTCAGATAATTCTTTTTTTTTTTCGCAACGAGGAACACAACAATAGCTTTATGGATAGTTGAACAGATTTTGTTTTCCTCTTCTGTTCGTTGTGTTTTCATATGCGAAACAGCGTGTTTCGAGGTCAGCATTGCAAGCAGTTAACGCCGGGCACGGAGAGACGGAAGACGGGGCAGGCTGTCGTGTACCATCACAAGGGGCCGAGCGGATGGGAAATAAATCAAGAAGTGGAAGCGATTGGTAAAAAAAATAAAAAAAAGTTGGGAAGAAGAAAGGAATGAAGTGATTTTATAGGGTATGACGCGGTTTCTTGGGTGATGGATCAGTCACAACAGAAGGCGAGATGACTGAAGAAGACAAAAAGGTTTTAAGGTTCATTCAATGATTTTATCCGGTATCACGAGGCAAATTTCACGGTAACTTCTTACGAGCGACTGAATATAGTAACACAAGTTACTTCTGTGTAAAAACAGTTTCTTCGTTCGCTCCGCCAAATTAGGAGAAAGCTTGAGCATTTACGATAGTGCCAAATAGCATTAATAATTTGAAAGTAGTAGTCGATCTACTATTGCGACTACGGTCGCAATACTACTAGGGCCCTTTTTACTTCAATAGGGTGATCAGGTCAAGGGAAAGAAAGAAAGAAGAGAAAAGAAGAAAGTTAAGGATAAAAAGAGAATTTTAGTAAGACTACAGCAAAACTGATTGCGATCGAGATTTCACTGCAGGCTAAGCCGTGCACATTTCTGAATCTTTCTCGGTGCTGTTTCTCAAGCGACTACACTTTATACAATTCGCACCAATCTTTGTCGCGTTTTCGCTTTAGGTTCAGAGAATGTGCTCACAATCTTTTTTATTATGCAATAGCCATACCTGCGTGTGACGACGACTGATCTCGCTCATATTTTGGCAGTTGGATTTAATTTGTAATTCTAACAGCTGCTAAAATACAACAGTTGGCAAAATGATGGTGGAAAAATATAAGGTGTGCATGACAGCTTGTCAAAACGGCCATCTTTGACCACGTTTGACATTACGGTTTTGCGGTTTTCTTAAGCTTTGATTGCAATTTTGCAATTTATTGTAGATTTTGGAAAATTTTTGAACTTGTCTCTCTGTTGAACCTTAAACTCTACCCAGACATCCATTCAGCATCTGCTATTTCTCTCGGCCATCGATGCATTTGACAGTAATTCACTAATTTGATAGAAATACGGAGAGCATTTGACAGTAATTAAGGGAGCATCGAACACTAGCTTAACATTTTAACGCACATATGTTTGATTATTGATTTGTCACGGGACAAAAAAAATGTTTTAAAAAGGCGGCCAAGGGGCAAGAGAAGAGGAAGTTTGATATCTGTATTGGCTGATTTGTAGACAGTACGACGTCACATAGTAACCACCTTAGCTGTCAAGCGCACTATATTTTTATACTATGGGTGTGGAGAAGCTAACAACTCGTCAAAATTTGTCATTTAGAGTTCTATGATTCTATACAGGGTTAGTTTTGACATTGTATAAATGTATCTATGTATGTATTGTTTTATTGAAATTTTACAAATTACATTACATTTAAATTTTATACATAATATAAACATTATAACACACGGGTTAGTATAATGTTTCCGACTTAGAATTGGTCAGGCTAGCCGATATAAGATTATTATATTTCCGACGTAATTATAGTCGATAACATAAAATTATGACAGTTACATTTCAGTGTTTTTTTTTACATCTACACAAAAAGACGAGAAACATAGTTAAAAACTTAACCTAAACAAAAAATTCACTCTGTGTACATTAGGGATGAAAATGAATTAGAGTTTGAAATCTTATAAATGACAGTAAATTAAAATTGTTTTGTTGTTAATTATTTAGGTAAATGGTAAAAGGTATTCTGGAAATTTGTAAGAAGGGAGGGTTGTGATTAAGCATACAGTAATGGACAAAGAAAAATACACCTGTAACCACTTAAAGATTCGCACTATTTTAGCTTCGCTCTTGTTTACAATTTCCAGTAATCCCGAAGCAGCCTTTTTTTAGTTGGGTTGTTGACTGGCTTTTTGAAGTTTATTTTGATACCACTCCCTAGGGCATTCGTCCCTCCTAGCACAAATTAGTAGCCATTAGCCTCTCATTCCAATTAAGCTCCGTTTTGTTTCCATATTTATGGTCTTTTGTTACCCTATTTATGGACTTTTCTACATTTCCGAACTTGCTAACAACGGGTATACAAAGGCAATGTATTTACTTGCTTCCTTAATTAGTTACAGTTATTTAAGTGGTCCTAATTGTGAAAATTTACTCGCCGTACGCAAACTTTTGTGGATTGATTTTGGCAATATTGGTTGTTGTTTTTGTTATAACTTTTGAATGGATAAGAGTATTGAACTAATTTTGGTAAATCTGAAGCTTTGGACAAAGCTCTTTTCATATATGTCAAATATCCAAACGAATCATGTATAGCGTCGTTTTGTAGGTTATGTCAAGACCTTTCAAATGATGTATTGCCAGATACGAGCTCTGTAGCGCTTTGTACATAGCCGGAAAATTCAAAAGACAAAAAGGCGGAAGGGAGATATTTGACAACCTAATATAATATAAGAGGACAAAATTACAGTAATGCCTTGAAGAACGTTGTATTTATTTTTTTCGTCCATCACTGTAGGTTTTTTTCTGCCTTAAATTTGGAAACATCCATATCTCATTTTTATATTTAGTGATTCTTTTGACATGCCCTTCATGACTGTCATGCACTGTTTCGGCCACACACACAAAAAAATATCATTGTTATTTGTTAAATTTTAAGATGAACAGCGTAAAATTGGATAATTACAAATTATCTGACTCAGATAATTACAGATGGTCAACTCTGTAGAGAAACCTTGTGTAAACGTGAAAAGAAAGGAGACGAAAGGATGAGATCCTTCATTACGAAGAGCTACTGCACGTCGTGCATACTGCAAAGAGACTGAAGAAGACACAGTATAAACGAATAGCATGTAGCAGAAACGTTTATTCCGATACGATTATGGGTGTATAAATAGCACAAATATACAGTCGACTCCCTCTAAGTCAAATATCCCTCTTACTCGGCATTCGGCTTCCCGATTTTCCATACAAAAACCATCTTCTAAGTCGAACTCCCTCTAACTCGAACTAATTTTTATGTCCTATGAAAAGTCGACTTAGATTGATTCGACTGTATTTCCATCAAAATTTAATTAAAAGTACGTAATGCAGGTTCCAAGACCTTGAACCATGTGTTTAAAAGAATGACAGGCTATAACCCCAATTTTCTAGTCTCCAATTTGTAGGGTTGAAACAAATAATTCGACTGAAAAACGTGGGTTACTATGAACATCACAAATGTTTGTGAACGTCTTTTATTGGGGGATTGAAGGCCTAGTTTCGCCTGATGACAAGTATTTCCTTCTAGCTTTCGAGTTTTACACACAAAAGTCGATTGCAGAGGTGATCGGTTGTCAAGAAAGAGAAAAAAAGCAACGATGACTTAACGATTCTGGATTTCTTTGGAATTGTATTTGATAGAAATTGAATTTTAAACATCAATTAGTTGAAAAGGTTTCTAGGGTATGTTAACCATCCACGACTCAAAATGCATTTCTTAAGGGCACACTTCTGAATAAATCCGCAAGCTCACTGGACTGCATTCTCCATCGCAGCAGCGGAAGGAAGAACAATTCAGATTGCCAACCAAAGATTTTTTTTTTAATAAATAAATAAATAAATATTCGGCTTAACAGCCCATACAGGGCCAGAGCCTAGCTTCTTCGCGCCTCCACTGTGTTATGCGTGTGTATTTTGGAAGGAACCTACTGTTTAATACCGGTTCCGAATGTCAAATTGCGAAAGCTTTCCATGACAGAAGTACTCCAGGAGGGTTGTCAGTCGTTCGCTCGAGGTAGAGCCGTGAAAAATTTTTTGTGGTGTTTTTTAATTTATTCATTTAATAGAATCCGAAAAATGAAACTGACTGGTGTTCACTACATAATCTTAATCATATGTGGATAACTTTGGCTTTAAAAACATCTTCTTAATCTCTTTTTTAAATTTACCCAAACTCCCACAAAAAAGAGCCGCAGCAGAAGTTCAAAAGAAACTTGTTGCTTTCCGTTTTAAATAAAACTCCCCACACCAACGCAAAGCCAATCTCCAGAAGGTCGCGAAGGAAATTTCCTGATCAACGATTATCCATCGAGATAAACCCACCCACCCCAAGACCTTTGCGAAAAATCACGTAAGACCCTCAGCGTGACTCCACCCTGCCATAAACAAGAGTCACTCTCAACCCACTTGACAAATGCCGATTGCCCCACTCTCTGCGTCACTAGAAAGCCATTGAACCGAATACGGCAACGGCCCGTGCACCCAGGTGACGAAAAACTACAACCGAGACCAGCTGATGACCCGATTTGGGCCTCTTATGTCACCCGTCACCCGTCATCCGCTTCCGTGAGCCCCCGCACAGCAGCAGTCGAAATGCCGCATCAACAATTCCACGTTATCTCCCGACGCCACTCCGCCACGCCACGACCCAATAGGGTATCAGCTGCCCGTGCACGATGACTTGCAGCATTTCCCTCTGTGTTCGTTGTCACCGTTGCCGCACAAGGAACTGGTTTCCCCGAGTGACAGTAGCGAAAAGCCGGTTCCTGCGTGGTAGCCACGATTGCTTCGGACACGGGGGCGCGGTGCGGGGCATTCGCTTTTGACAGCTCCTGAGGTAATTTCCTTCGCAAGCCGGGAACCGTGTCTTGTCGTGTCGTATCGTTTGGTAGCCGCCAACTAGACCAACCCCAACCCAGAACTTCGTAATGAGGTTACGAGGAAAATCAATAGCGAGGCACCCTTCGCCGAGGCGGCGCGGCGGCGTCAACTCGTCACTCATAGGAGCCGATCAAGTCTGCCGCGGCATCCCCCAGCGAAGCGCTATAACCTCAAATTACATAACTTTGACTCGGAGACTCTCGGACTCGGATCTGTGCGCTCCGCCACCGCCACCGCCATCGACGATACGACTCGCCGTCCAGTGGCCAGCTTGAAGTTCGAATTAATTAAGCAGCCGCGAATTTTCCTCGCTCGACGATGGGGGTGGCGCTGATGGCGAAGAGACATAAATACAACAGAGGTGCGGAGGTGCGGAAAACTCGGGCCTGGTGGTGGTGGCGACGATGGTTGTGGTGGTTAGTTTGATGCCTCGAAGGTTGAGGGGAGGGAAGGTGAAAAGGAAAAAGAATTGCACAAACCTTAATGCAGAATCAATATCAATGTCGCTTCCAACTGGATTCGGGTCCACTGCTGTGTCCACTCGGGGAGCTAGTCGCTCTGGAAACTTTTCTGCAGCACAAATCAGAAAAAAAAACACACACTTCTTTTTTTCTTCTTCTTTTTCACTCGACGGAGCGACGGAGGAGAATGGTGTGTGGTGAGCGAGAAGAAGATGAACAAGTTCACAGCGAACACGGGCAAGAGTTTTTTTTTCTTTTTTCTTTCGAGTTTTTGAGTTTTCTTCGTCGTTCGCGAGTGTGACCGAGCGTTTTTGGGTAAATGCAAATGGTTGCTGGGGTTATGCGATTCCTGCGTGATGAGGAATTACAAATGATTTTATTTAATTGCAAATGATTGTATTTTTCGAACCGAAAAACCGAAGGAGACCGAACGAATTCACAGAAAAAAACCAAAATCACTTTTGTCGAGGTTTTCCTTTGATGTTCTTCGTTTTTTGTTTCGTTTCAATTGCGTTTCGTGCGATGACAGATGGGCGAGTTTGGCAGGGAAATTTTTGTTGTGTCATCGATGTGTGTAGTGTTGCCAGTAGTTAGGTTTTTTTTTTAAATTTAGGTTTGAGGAGGGAAATTTTTTTTTTGTGGGAACAACATTTTTTTTCAATAAGTGTTTGAGAAAATTGAAATGAAGAAGCAAATGTTTCGAATTGCGATTTTTAAAAAGGTTGTAGAGAATTATCTCCTACACTTAAAAGACCAATGCAGCACCGCAAAACTTGAAAAAATATATTTCTCTTCTTAGAACAATCTTACAGTACACTTTGTATTTTACCTTGCATTTTTTTCTTCACAGTTCGTTTGGTATGTTTCTTTTTTTCTTTATTTTGATATTCTTTTTATGATTTTGTATGTTTGCTTCCTTTTCCTTTTTATTATTATATTTAAATATAAATCATCTTTGTTTTAAACTTGTGTACACTTTGAATCTATCACAGAATTAAAAGATTCTATCTCATTGTGAAAGCATATTTTCAAAAAAATAAAAAATGGAATACAGGTTGAATTAAATGATATTTAATTGATTTGAAACAAATTTAAGAGACTTTTAATTCAACTGTGGTGGGTTCTTAGAATCTTCCAAAAGAGTAGTTCGCAAAATGAGAATTTAATTTCTTTAGTCTGGAGCGTTTTGTAAAGCACTCGCTGGTTCAGAATCTTATGTATATCATCGACACTAAAACTATATTAAGCTAACTTACTGATTCGTTGCTAGAACATAGAATATAAGAAAATAGTCTTATGCGACTAGGCGACGACATACTTAAATGCTGCAATTTCATGCGGAATCAACAAGACAGAAACAGAAAAAATTGTTGCTGCTTTTGGGGTGGAATAGATGATGTTTAATCCATAGTTATTTTATAGTAAGCCTTAAACAAATCATTTATGAGTAAGTCTTAAAATCAGCGAAAAGTCAATTGACTGTTGAGTCTAATCCTGCCTAAGGATTTTCCGGGTTTTTAACAGAAAACCAATTAAACTTAAAGAACGTTGAATGGTTGGGTGGCCTTGCTAAGCGATTGTAACACAATATTTATGTTGGTAGATTTCGACACGAGTTGAGAGAGCCTTTTCGGATCATGGTGAATTTAAGATTGATGGCTAAACTTAGTTCCTCAATCCCTTATTGACCAAGCTATTCTAAATTAAAAAAAAAAAATTGTTTTTGCCCTCGCAGAAACGGTATATGCACATACATATGTTGCATTTGAAAATCTGTTGATACGTTTTGTCCAACGAATTTTTTAAACAGATTCAGTTTCTCTTTTAGATTACGTCTGCAAAGTGATAAATATTTTTGTGATAGAAGTCCACACATATTTCACGCTCCAAATACTATTTTTTGTTCTTCCTTTTACAAACACATTAAAGATACTCTTAAATGAACTCATCAGCAAATCGCTTCCACTCTTGAATTCTTCCTAATGTAGGGATATTTTGAAAAAATCTGGTAAACGATATTAAAAGTCTCGGACATTCCTCACACAAATGCGGATTGACAAAAGAGTACAAAACTAGGCCAAAACAAGCGGATGATTAAGTGTTTTAAAGAAACTATTTTATTGAGGTTTACATTAAAATATAAACAAACAGAGGGCAAGCTCCCTGTTCGCTTCCATCGCCAAAACCCTCTACGCTCGCTCCGCACTTCCTGCTGTTTTTTCCCACTATTACAAAAGAACATTTTATGACATCGGAATGATTCTTGAACTAATTGCATAGTCTTAGCCTGCCGACGATTGGCCCTTTGTTCCTTATCTAGAACTATGCAGCCTAAGACTATGCAATCATTTCAAAAATTATTCCGACGTCACAATTTTCTTCCAGAATAGATAAAGGAAAATAACTTTCCTAAATAATAAAACTTAACACCATTAGACGGCTAATTTTTTCTAAGCTATTGGATAGTAAGTAATTTATTTCAGCAGCAATGTATGTACATTATTTTATCGCAATTCTCAACTTTTTGTTTCATGGAGTTAATCGATTTGTGTACTGAACGGCTCATTTAAGACTCCCGACTATTTTTATTTCTCAAAAAAAATTGTATAAAAATCAATGTTTGTTTGTTTGTTTGTCCTTTATAGACTTCTAAATGGTAAGAAATAGAGCATTGATGTCTTTGGCAACTTTGTTCAGAATTCTGTCAAAAGTCCATACTATAGAACAAGGATGAAAGTTAAGGGTTCATATTCAATAATTGCAATTAAATGTGGTGAAAAGGAGCTACTACTACCTTGATTTGCCAAATAACATCACAGTTAAAATGAAAAATGAAAGATAGATAAGAAAAATCGAGCACTAATTCTAAAGTTGTAGCCGACATCGTGGATTCAATTACACCGAACTTGAGACTAGCAGCCAGCCAAGAAAAAGTTAGAAATTAATTTGAAACTTTCGCTTTTAATATTTGCTTTAGGGTAGCCTTGCATCTGTTCGGGCTTTTCTGGACATGTAACCTTTTTTGACTTTGTGGGGAACGTCCGGGATTGTTTTTAATAATTGGAAGGGATTGTACTCTTTTTAACCCTTAAATTACCTAGCCTTACCTACTTGCACGCTCCTCTTAATTTATTGCACATTCAATAAAATAAATTAAATAATAATAGTAAATAAATTAAATTCAGTTGTCTAGTTAATAAGTTTCTGATTGACAAAAGAGAGAAATAAACTGGTACTTGAAGCCATAAAAAGAATCTCCATAAAAAAAAAGAATCTCCAGTTCTCCATTAATTTCAACTAACAGCAATGTAGTCAATATTTCTTTTTCTTTGTCTATGCTAAAAGAAAATGTTGTGAAGCCGAAGTAATTTTTGAAACAATTTCATAGTCCTACGCTGCATAATGGCATAGTTCTAGACAAGGAACATATTGCAAATCGACCGCAAGCAAAGACTATGCAATTAGTTCAAGAATCATTCCGATGTCACGAAATTTTCTTTTATAATAGAGAGAAAAGATAGAGCAGTGGGAGTTGGCGAGCGCAGCAAGCATTATGAGTTATGACTTTGATACTTGAATTGAATATTTTTCTAAGTTAAGTGGTTAAGTTGATTCCTACACTGAACGGCTCACCATGATAAGAAGTAGTGGTCTAAGCATCTTAGCCCTCCAGTAAATTAAGCCTTGTTCGAGTCAAAAGAAAATATTCGATTTTCCCTTTTCGAGAGTCTGAGGCTTCCATTCCAAAGAAATAAAAAGAACTCTATTACAACCAAAGAAACTCCTCCACTCTCTACATGCTCCGAAACAAAAAGTTGGGTCCGTTCTGGACACACCAAAAAGCCTTTGCCGCTCCAACATTCTAGTAGCATCTCGACGGAAAATTCAGCTCAATTCAAGCTGAACGCTCCTCATAATTATCCGTATTCTTTTTTTTTTCTTTCTTCAGCAACCATAAATTGCTACCAAGTCCAAACCACCGGACCCAGGAATCATGTGACGTCCTGTCCCAGCCCACTGTCGAGCCCGTCACCACACCACTCCACCGCATCTCAACTTATGCACGTATGGGATCAGTGCTTGTTACAAAAACTTATTAAAATGGATGTCAAAAAAATTTTGCAAGCGTATAAATTTTCCGAGTACATGGAACTTTAAACGGACGCATATTAAGCTTGTTAGTGGGGAGAACTTGTGACGAACCAACAGAAGGTCACCGGAGGGGCGGAAGTTGGAGAAAGGACCTTCTGGTCATCCGTGAAATTTTGATAGACAAAAGTCCGACCGACCAAAGTCAGCAAATTCCGTCACCGGACTGTGGCGGAACCCGCTTCGTCGTCATCGTAATACATCATTAAGGCCGGAGGACTGCACGTAATCAAAACTTCACTGTTATTGCAGTTTCTCAAAGTTCAACGGCAACTTTAAGGATAATAAAAGTGCTGAGATTATGGCGTTGAAACATACTTATCAACGTCCACTTTAATTTGCGTATGACAAAAAAGAGTTGGAAATGAGATTATGTTTGGTCCTTGTTGACTTTTTCCGAAAGTTCAGTTAGCAAAGTTAAGACAAATGCAATTTTCCAACTGGCAGTCGAATTGGATTCTCAGATTCGCCTCGAGCCACTGGCCGGGAAAATATTTTTCCAATTTTTGAATTCAAAACACGCGTCCTATGCTCGGAGGGCGTCCGGCCCTGTGCAGGGTCCTCCTCACAAAGTGTGACGTTCTACGGGTACGGTCACCGTTCGAGACGAGAGTAGGAGAGACCGACCGACGGATAGAGCGAGATGTTTTATTATTAAAATCCAATGAAATTTAGTTTGGGAAAAGTGGAAAATCTCATTTGAAAAGTTCATAATGCGAGCTGTGGAGGTTTTTTTTGTTATGGTGGTGGCCGGGCGATTCCGGGCGGTGACGACGCACGCGGCTGTGTCACGCGGCGTGGGTGATGACATCAAAATTGCGTTCGTGAAAAGTTTAAATGGAAAGCACACACTTCGAGCAGAAGTGATGTGGTCATCAGCTTCGTAATTATTATTTTTTGATTCGTGTTCTTTTTTTGTTTTTGAAGTTGGACATTATGTTAACTGGTTGAGGAGCGGTTATGGCATGTCATAAAGGACGGAACTGAATAGGATTGAAGTGGATTGAGTTTGCTGGAAGTTGTTAGTGGAAGTGTCCTGGTGTGATGGGAAAAGTTTCGCGTGGGGTTAAGAAATTGTTTCCGTATTCTACACTGTCTTGGATGAGATATATTAGATGCCTTAATGGTTGTTGGACATTTTTTTTCCACATAAATGTAATTAGACTTTTTTTTGGCAAAGAGCTTATAGTTTTTGGTAATTATAGAAAAATTATAAATAAATTCCGTTTACTGAGTAGGAGCAAAATCACGAAAGGCAATTAATGGTGTGCTTTGCTATTGAAATTAATACGAGCACTCTGATTTCAATAATTATTGAATTATTGGCTGGATTTTGGATAAAACAACATTTGAA
The DNA here is from genome assembly GCA_905187475.1 of Syritta pipiens. Lineage (NCBI taxonomy): Eukaryota > Metazoa > Arthropoda > Insecta > Diptera > Syrphidae > Syritta > Syritta pipiens. The sequence continues at coordinate 31,643,408 of LR994572.1, read as the reverse complement.
TAGACGCCTTTAAACTCGTTACAGGATTTTTGGTATGGATTTTAATACATGGACTTATAGATTCTTAGTTAAATTTTCACGCATCCGTTGTTGACTAAAAGACGCAACCTAGTGGAACCTTTTGGGACTTTGACTTTTGCTCTTGTATTGACTCATTAAAAACTACCTTGCTGACAGAAGTTATAGGCAAACATTGAGTTTTCCTTAGTTTCTAAACGTGTGAGTAACTGTCTGTTTGTCTTTGAACACGACTTTGGTTAAAAATAAATAATTCTTACTCTATAAAGTCAGCAAAAATTGGATTTTGTTTAAGAGAAAACCACTATGTTTCTAATTAAATCCTTAGTGATCATAGTCAGAAAAAAACATCAAAACAATCTAGGAAATGTTAGTGAAGAGGTCTTAAGACGCCTGATTTCGCTCCTCAAACTTAAAATAAAATATAAACGTTAATATTCGTTATACTATCGAAACCTGACTATTGGATTCAAGTTTTAGAAAAAAAGGATATAGAATTCTTTTTTTAAACTTAAAGAGCAAATTTCCGCCTTTCTAAGTTGGTATAGTACTTTATTGTAGGTGTTGCCATTGTTTTTCCATGTTGTTTGATTTCATTTTAAATTGCCCCTATCTCCTAAACGGGGCGAGTGTGTTATTTCACCACTTACAACAATTCATAGCAATGAACGCAACGCACAAAGTCACATTGTGTGTTGGAATTTGCGAGTTTGTGCGTTTATCGTAAAGCCGATTCAACGCACCCCAAAGTTGGTCCAACGCACGCACGCACGCAGCATTGTGTTTCTACTTTTAAGCCTGTTAACTTATTGTACATAGTTTTAAAAACCATGCTTAACAAAGAGGGCGTGCAACTTATGGCACACAGACGATAGTTGTTTTTGTATTCTTTTGTTTTTATAAAGTTTTTTTTTTTTATAGGAAACTAATACTTTTAGACCCAATTTTTTTTAATTCTGTGGATGGTTTTCTTTCATTGTTTTCCCATCTGCTTACAACACTTTCTCGGTTCTCTTCCATCGTAAGCCATATTCAAGAATAAATGAGTGATGGAGTGGAGAAAGAAGATGAGTGAGCGATGGAAACGTTATGACGGAGTAATGGAAGATGGTAAAGCGATGGAAGCGTTATGAAGCGGTTATGGATGAAGATGGTAAAATCTAGAGTATTAAGTGAAGTTAGTTCTCAGCTTTAGCTCACTGAAGTATTTATAATAGATTTGATTAAAGGCTCACATGAATTAATTTTAGAAAATACTTTATTATTCATATTCAATATTTTCACATTCTCAATATTTGCTTTTAGAGTTAAGTCATTATTGTTAAATAAATCAAGTTAACCAAGATTTGCAAATTGTTTTATTAAAATCAAAACAAAATGGTTCTGAGATATTTGTTTAACTACCGAAATACTGCCTCACAGCACTACAGGCGAAATACCAGCTTCACTGTAACTAGGCAGACAAGTTAGAATAAAGTTAGACCTACTAAGACCAAGCAGGACACTACTGATTTAAATATCACTGTTAGAAACAGAATTATAGAAAAACAAAAGCAATAGATTGAAAAGTACGGTAAAAAAGGTTTAGCGCTCTTAACAAAGGCTATGCAGGGCTATGGACGGAGATGGTAAAGTAATTGAAGTGTTATGGAGAAGTTATGGACGAGGTTGGTAGAGGGATGGAAGTCTTATGAAGAAGTTATGGACGATGATGGTAGTGCTATGGAAGCATTATGAAGAACTTATGGACGAGGATGGTAGTGCTATGGAAGCGTTATGAAGAACTTATAGACGAGGATGGCAGTGCTATGGAAGCGTTATGAAGAAGTTATGGACGATGATGGTAGTGCTATGGAAGCATTATGAAGAACTTATGGACGAGGATGGTAGTGCTATGGAAGCATTATGAAGAACTCATGGACGACGGTGGTAGTGCTATGGAAGCATTATGAAGATCTTATGGACGACGGTGGTAGTGCTATGGAAGCATTATGGACGAGGATGGTAGTGCTATGGAAGCATTATGAAGAACTTATGGACGATGATGGTAGTGCTATGGAAGCATTATGAAGATCTTATGGACGATGATGGCAGTGCTATGGAAGCATTATGAAGAACTTATGGACGAGGATGGTAGTGCTATGGAAGCATTATGGAGAACTTATGGACGACGGTGGTAGTGCTATGGAGCCATTATGAAGAACTTATGGACGACGGTGGTAGTGCTATGGAAGCATTATGGACGAGGATGGTAGTGCTATGGAAGCATTATGAAGAACTTATGGACGATGATGGTAGTGCTATGGAAGCATTATGAAGAACTTACGAACGAGGATGGTAGTGCTATGGAAGCATTATGAAGAACTTATGGACGAGGATGGTAGTGCTATGGAAGCATTATGAAGAACTTATGGACGACGGTGGTAGTGCTATGGAAGCGTTATGAAGAACTTATGGACGAGGATGGTAGTGCTATGGAACCATTATGAAGAACTTATGGACGACGGTGGTAGTGCTATGGAAGCGCTATGAAGAACTTATGGACGACGGTGGTAGTGCTATGGAAGCGCTATGAAGAACTTATGGACGACGGTGGTAGTGCTATGGAAGCGCTATGAAGAACTTATGGACGACGGTGGTAGTGCTATGGAAGCATTATGAAGAACTTATGGACGAGGATGGTAGTGCTATGGAAGCATTATGAAGAACTTATGGACGACGGTGGTAGTGCTATGGAGCCATTATGAAGAACTTATGGACGACGGTGGTAGTGCTATGGAAGCATTATGGACGAGGATGGTAGTGCTATGGAAGCATTATGAAGAACTTATGGACGATGATGGTAGTGCTATGGAAGCATTATGAAGATCTTATGGACGATGATGGTAGTGCTATGGAAGCATTATGAAGAACTTATGGACGAGGATGGTAGTGCTATGGAAGCATTATGAAGAACTTATGGACGACGGTGGTAGTGCTATGGAGCCATTATGAAGAACTTATGGACGACGGTGGTAGTGCTATGGAAGCATTATGGACGAGGATGGTAGTGCTATGGAAGCATTATGAAGAACTTATGGACGAGGATGGTAGTGCTATGGAAGCATTATGAAGAACTTATGGACGATGATGGTAGTGCTATGGAAGCATTATGAAGAACTTACGAACGAGGATGGTAGTGCTATGGAAGCATTATGAAGAACTTATGGACGAGGATGGTAGTGCTATGGAAGCATTATGAAGACCTTATGGACGACGGTGGTAGTGCTATGGAAGCGTTATGAAGAACTTATGGACGAGGATGGTAGTGCTATGGAACCATTATGAAGAACTTATGGACGACGGTGGTAGTGCTATGGAAGCGCTATGAAGAACTTATGGACGACGGTGGTAGTGCTATGGAAGCGTTATGAAGAACTTATGGACGAGGATGGCAGTGCTATGGAAGCGTTATGAAGAAGTTATGGACGATGATGGTAGTGCTATGGAAGCATTATGAAGAACTTATGGACGATGATGGTAGTGCTATGGAAGCATTATGAAGAACTCATGGACGACGGTGGTAGTGCTATGGAAGCATTATGAAGAACTTATGGACGAGGATGGTAGTGCTATGGAAGCATTATGAAGAACTTATGGACGAGGATGGTAGTGCTATGGAAGCGTTATGAAGAACTTATGGACGAGGATGGTAGTGCTATGGAACCATTATGAAGAACTTATGGACGACGGTGGTAGTGCTATGGAAGCGCTATGAAGAACTTATGGACGACGGTGGTAGTGCTATGGAAGCGCTATGAAGAACTTATGGACGACGGTGGTAGTGCTATGGAAGCATTATGAAGAACTTATGGACGAGGATGGTAGTGCTATGGAAGCATTATGAAGAACTTATGGACGACGGTGGTAGTGCTATGGAGCCATTATGAAGAACTTATGGACGACGGTGGTAGTGCTATGGAAGCATTATGGACGAGGATGGTAGTGCTATGGAAGCATTATGAAGAACTTATGGACGATGATGGTAGTGCTATGGAAGCATTATGAAGAACTTACGAACGAGGATGGTAGTGCTATGGAAGCATTATGAAGAACTTATGGACGAGGATGGTAGTGCTATGGAAGCATTATGAAGAACTTATGGACGACGGTGGTAGTGCTATGGAAGCGTTATGAAGAACTTATGGACGAGGATGGTAGTGCTATGGAACCATTATGAAGAACTTATGGACGACGGTGGTAGTGCTATGGAAGCGCTATGAAGAACTTATGGACGACGGTGGTAGTGCTATGGAAGCATTATGAAGAACTTATGGACGAGGATGGTAGTGCTATGGAAGCGTAATGAAGAAGTTATGGACGAGGATGGTAGTGCTATGGAAGCGTTATGAAGAACTTATGGACGATGATGGTAGTGCTATGGAAGCGTTATGAAGAACTTATGGACGAGGATGGTAGTGCTATGGAAGCATTATGAAGATCTTATGGACGACGGTGGTAGTGCTATGGAAGCATTATGGACGAGGATGGTAGTGCTATGGAAGCATTATGAAGAACTTATGGACGAGGATGGTAGTGCTATGGAAGCGTTATGAAGAACTTATGGACGATGATGGTAGTGCTATGGAAGCGTTATGAAGAACTTATGGACGAGGATGGCAGTGCTATGGAAGCGTTTTGAAGAAGTTATGGACGATGATGGTAGTGCTATGGAAGCATTATGAAGAACTTATGGACGAGGATGGTAGTGCTATGGAAGCATTATGAAGATCTTATGGACGACGGTGGTAGTGCTATGGAAGCATTATGGACGAGGATGGTAGTGCTATGGAAGCATTATGAAGAACTTATGGACGATGATGGTAGTGCTATGGAAGCATTATGAAGATCTTATGGACGATGATGGTAGTGCTATGGAAGCATTATGAAGAACTTATGGACGAGGATGGTAGTGCTATGGAAGCGTAATGAAGAAGTTATGGACGAGGATGGTAGTGCTATGGAAGCGTTATGAAGAACTTATGGACGATGATGGTAGTGCTATGGAAGCGTTATGAAGAACTTATGGACGAGGATGGTAGTGCTATGGAAGCATTATGAAGATCTTATGGACGACGGTGGTAGTGCTATGGAAGCATTATGGACGAGGATGGTAGTGCTATGGAAGCATTATGAAGAACTTATGGACGAGGATGGTAGTGCTATGGAAGCGTTATGAAGAACTTATGGACGATGATGGTAGTGCTATGGAAGCGTTATGAAGAACTTATGGACGAGGATGGCAGTGCTATGGAAGCGTTTTGAAGAAGTTATGGACGATGATGGTAGTGCTATGGAAGCATTATGAAGAACTTATGGACGAGGATGGTAGTGCTATGGAAGCATTATGAAGATCTTATGGACGACGGTGGTAGTGCTATGGAAGCATTATGGACGAGGATGGTAGTGCTATGGAAGCATTATGAAGAACTTATGGACGATGATGGTAGTGCTATGGAAGCATTATGAAGATCTTATGGACGATGATGGTAGTGCTATGGAAGCATTATGAAGAACTTATGGACGAGGATGGTAGTGCTATGGAACCATTATGAAGAACTTATGGACGACGGTGGTGGTGCTATGGAAGCGTTATGAAGAAGTTATGGACGATGATGGTAGTGCTATGGAAGCATTATGAAGAACTTATGGACGAGGATGGTAGTGCTATGGAAGCATTATGAAGATCTTATGGACGACGGTGGTAGTGCTATGGAAGCATTATGGACGAGGATGGTAGTGCTATGGAAGCATTATGAAGAACTTATGGACGATGATGGTAGTGCTATGGAAGCATTATGAAGATCTTATGGACGATGATGGTAGTGCTATGGAAGCATTATGAAGAACTTATGGACGACGGTGGTAGTGCTATGGAAGCGTTATGAAGAACTTATGGACGAGGATGGTAGTGCTATGGAACCATTATGAAGAACTTATGGACGACGGTGGTAGTGGTATGGAAGCGCCATGAAGAACTTATGGACGATGGTGGTAGTGCTATGGAAGCGCTATGAAGAACTTATGGACGACGGTGGTGGTGCTATGGAAGCGTTATGAAGAAGTTATGAACGATGATGGTAGTGCTATGGAAGCATTATGAAGAACTTATGGACGAGGATGGTAGTGCTATGGAAGCATTATGAAGAACTCATGGACGACGGTGGTAGTGCTATGGAAGCATTATGAAGATCTTATGGACGACGGTGGTAGTGCTATGGAAGCATTATGGACGAGGATGGTAGTGCTATGGAAGCATTATGAAGAACTTATGGACGATGATGGTAGTGCTATGGAAGCATTATGAAGATCTTATGGACGATGATGGTAGTGCTATGGAAGCATTATGAAGAACTTATGGACGAGGATGGTAGTGCTATGGAAGCATTATGAAGAACTTATGGACGACGGTGGTAGTGCTATGGAGCCATTATGAAGAACTTATGGACGACGGTGGTAGTGCTATGGAAGCATTATGGACGAGGATGGTAGTGCTATGGAAGCATTATGAAGAACTTATGGACGATGATGGTAGTGCTATGGAAGCATTATGAAGAACTTACGAACGAGGATGGTAGTGCTATGGAAGCATTATGAAGAACTTATGGACGAGGATGGTAGTGCTATGGAAGCATTATGAAGAACTTATGGACGACGGTGGTAGTGCTATGGAAGCGTTATGAAGAACTTATGGACGAGGATGGTAGTGCTATGGAACCATTATGAAGAACTTATGGACGACGGTGGTAGTGCTATGGAAGCGCTATGAAGAACTTATGGACGACGGTGGTAGTGCTATGGAAGCGTTATGAAGAAGTTATGGACGAGGATGGTAGTGCTATGGAAGCATTGTGAAGAACTTATGGACGACGGTGGTAGTGCTATGGAAGCGTTATAAAGAAGTTATGGACGAGGATGGTAGTGCTATGGAAGCATTATGAAGAACTTATGGACGACGGTGGTAGTGCTATGGAAGCATTATGAAGAACTTATGGACGAGGATGGTAGTGCTATGGAAGCGTTATAAAGAAGTTATGGACGATGATGGTAGTGCTATGGAAGCATTATGAAGAAGTCATGGATGAGGATGGTAGTGCTATGGAAGCATTATGAAGAACTTATGGACGAGGATGGCAGTGCTATGGAAGCGTTATGAAGAAGTTATGGACGAGGATGGTAGTGCTATGGAAGCGTTATAAAGAACTTATGGACGAGGATGGTAGTGCTATGGAAGCATTATGAAGAACTTATGGACGACGGTGGAAGTGCTATGGCAGCGCTATGAAGAACTTATGGACGACGGTGGTAGTGCTATGGAAGCGTTATGAAGAAGTTGTGGACGAGGATGGTAGTGCTATGGAAGCATTATGAAGAACATATGGACGACGGTGGTAGTGCTATGGAAGCATTATGAAGATCTTATGGACGACGGTGGTAGTGCTATGGAAGCATTATGGACGAGGATGGTAGTGCTATGGAAGCATTATGAAGAACTTATGGACGAGGATGGTAGTGCTATGGAAGCATTATGAAGATCTTATGGACGATGATGGTAGTGCTATGGAAGCATTATGGACGAGGATGGTAGTGCTATGGAAGCATTATGAAGAGCTTACGGACGAGGATGGTAGTGCTATGGAAGCGTTATGAAGAAGTTATGGACGAGGATGGTAGTGCTATGGAAGCATTATGAAGAACTTATGAACGACGGTGGAAGTGCTATGGAAGCGCTATGAAGAACTTATGGACGACGGTGGTAGTGCTATGGAAGCGTTATGAAGAAGTTATGGACGAGGATGGTAGTGCTATGCAAGCGTTATGAAGAACTTATGGACGAGGATGGCAGTGCTATGGAAGCGTTATGAAGAACTTATGGACGAGGATGGCAGTGCTATGGAAGCATTATGAAGAACTTATGGACGACGGTGGAAGTGCTATGGAAGCGCTATGAAGAACTTATGGACGACGGTGGTAGTGCTATGGAAGCGTTATGAAGAAGTTACGGACGAGGATGGTAGTGCTATGGAAGCATTATGTAGAACTTATGGACGACGGTGGTAGTGCTATGGAAGCGTTATGAAGAAGTTACGGACGAGGATGGTAGTGCTATGGAAGCATTATGTAGAACTTATGGACGACGGTGGAAGTGCTATGGAAGCATTATGAAGAACTTATGGAAGACGGTGGTAGTGCTATGGAAGCGTTATAAAGAAGTTATGGACGAGGATGGTAGTGCTATGGAAGCATTATGAAGAACTTATGGACGACGGTGGAAGTGCTATGGAAGCGCTATGAAGAACTTATGGACGACGGTGGAAGTGCTATGGAAGCGCTATGAAGAACTTATGGACGAGGATGGTAGTGCTATGCAAGCGTTATGGAGAAGTTATGGACGAAGATGGTAGTGCTATGGAAGCATTATGAAGAACTTATGGACGAGGATGGCAGTGCTATGGAAGCGTTATGAAGAAGTTATGGACGAGGATGGTAGTGCTATGGAAGCGTTATGAAGAAGTTATGGACGAGGATGGTAGTGCTATGGAAGCATTATGAAGAACTTACGGACGAGGATGGTAGTGCTATGGAAGCGTTATGAAGAACTTATGGACGAGGATGGTAGTGCTATGGAAGCGTTATGAAGAAGTTATGGACGAAGATGGTAGTGCTATGGAAGCGTTATGAAGAAGTTATGGACGAGGATGGTAGTGCTATGGAAGCATTATGAAGAACTTACGGACGAGGATGGTAGTGCTATGGAATCATTATGAAGAACTTATGGACGACGGTGGAAGTGCTATGGAAGCGCTATGAAGAACTTATGGACGACGGTGGTAGTGCTATGGAAGCGTTATGAAGAAGTTATGGACGAGGATGGTAGTGCTATGGAAGCATTATGAAGAACTTATGGACGACGGTGGAAGTGCTATGGAAGCGCTATGAAGAACTTATGGACGAGGATGGTAGTGCTATGGAAGCGTTATGAAGAAGTTATGGACGAGGATGGTAGTGCTATGGAAGCGTTATGAAGAAGTTATGGACGAGGATGGTAGTGCTATGGAAGCATTATGAAGAACTTACGGACGAGGATGGTAGTGCTATGGAATCATTATGAAGAACTTATGGACGACGGTGGAAGTGCTATGGAAGCGCTATGAAGAACTTATGGACGACGGTGGTAGTGCTATGGAAGCGTTATGAAGAAGTTATGGACGAGGATGGTAGTGCTATGGAAGCATTATGAAGAACTTATGGACGACGGTGGAAGTGCTATGGAAGCGCTATGAAGAACTTATGGACGAGGATGGTAGTGCTATGCAAGCGTTATGAAGAAGTTATGGACGAAGATGGTAGTGCTATGGAAGCATTATGAAGAACTTATGGACGAGGATGGCAGTGCTATGGAAGCGTTATGAAGAACTTATAGACGAGGATGGCAGTGCTATGGAAGCATTATGAAGAACTTATGGACGACGGTGGAAGTGCTATGGAAGCGCTATGAAGAACTTATGGACGACGGTGGTAGTGCTATGGAAGCGTTATGAAGAAGTTACGGACGAGGATGGTAGTGCTATGGAAGCATTATGTAGAACTTATGGACGACGGTGGTAGTGCTATGCAAGCGTTATGAAGAAGTTATGGACGAAGATGGTAGTGCTATGGAAGCATTGTGAAGAACTTACGGACGACGGTGGAAGTGCTATGGAAGCATTATGAAGAACTTATGGACGACGGTGGTAGTGCTATGGAAGCGTTATGAAGAAGTTACGGACGAGGATGGTAGTGCTATGGAAGCATTATGTAGAACTTATGGACGACGGTGGAAGTGCTATGGAAGCATTATGAAGAACTTATGGACGACGGTGGTAGTGCTATGGAAGCGTTATGAAGAAGTTATGGACGAGGATGGTAGTGCTATGGAAGCATTATGAAGAACTTATGGACGACGGTGGAAGTGCTATGGAAGCGCTATGAAGAACTTATGGACGACGGTGGAAGTGCTATGGAAGCGCTATGAAGAACTTATGGACGAGGATGGTAGTGCTATGCAAGCGTTATGGAGAAGTTATGGACGAAGATGGTAGTGCTATGGAAGCATTATGAAGAACTTATGGACGAGGATGGCAGTGCTATGGAAGCGTTATGAAGAAGTTATGGACGAGGATGGTAGTGCTATGGAAGCGTTATGAAGAAGTTATGGACGAGGATGGTAGTGCTATGGAAGCATTATGAAGAACTTACGGACGAGGATGGTAGTGCTATGGAAGCGTTATGAAGAACTTATGGACGAGGATGGTAGTGCTATGGAAGCGTTATGAAGAACTTATGGACGACGGTGGTAGTGCTATGGAAGCGTTATGAAGAAGTTATGGACGAGGATGGTAGTGCTACGGAAGCATTATGAAGAACTTACGGACGAGGATGGTAGTGCTATGGAAGCATTATGAAGAACTTATGGACGAGGATGGTAGTGCTATGGAATCATTGATGAACTTATGGACGAGGATGGTAGTGCTATGAAAGCGTTATGAAGAACTTATGGACGACGGTGGTAGTGCTATGGAAGCATTATGAAGAACTTATGGACGACGGTGGTAGTGCTATGGAAGCGTTATGAAGAAGTTATGGACGAGGATGGTAGTGCTATGGAAGCGTTATGAAGAACTTATGGACGAGGATGGTAGTGCTATGGAAGCATTATGAAGAACTTATGGACGACGGTGGAAGTGCTATGGAAGCATTATGAAGAACTTATGGACGACGGTGGTAGTGCTATGGAACCATTATGAAGAACTTATGGACGACGGTGGTAGTGCTATGGAAGCATTATGAAGAACTTATGGACGACGGTGGTAGTGCTATGGAAGCGTTATGAAGAACTTATGGACGAGGATGGTAGTGCTATGGAAGCGTTATGAAGAAGTTATGGACGAGGATGGTAGTGCTATGGAAGCGTTATGAAGAACTTGTGGACGACGGTGGTAGTGCTATGGAAGCGTTATGAAGAACTTATGGGCGAGGATGGTAGTGCTATGGAAGCGTTATGAAGAAGTTATGGACGAGGATGGTAGTGCTATGGAAGCGTTATGAAGAACTTATGGACGACGGTGGTAGTGCTATGGAAGCATTATGAAGAACTTATGGACGAGGATGGTAGTGCTATAGAAGCATTATGAAGAACTTATGGACGAGGATGGCAGTGCTATGGAAGCGTTATGAAGAACTTATGGATGAGGATGGTAGTGCTATGGAAGCATTATGAAGAACTTATGGACGAGGATGGTAGTGCTATGGAAGCGTTATGAAGAACTTATGGACGAGGATGGTAGTGCTATGGAAGCATTATGAAGAACTTATGGACGACGGTGGTAGTGCTATGGAAGCATTATGAAGAACTTATGGACGAGGATGGTAGTGCTATGGAAGCATTATGAAGAACTTATGGACGAGGATGGTAGTGCTATGGAAGCGCTATGAAGAACTTATGGACGACGGTGGTAGTGCTATGGAAGCATTATGAAGAACTTATGGACGAGGATGGTAGTGCTATGGAAGCATTATGAAGAAGTTATGGACGAGGATGGTAGTGCTATGGAAGCGCTATGAAGAACTTATGGACAACGGTGGTAGTGCTATGGAAGCATTATGAAGAACTTATGGACGACGGTGGTAGTGCTATGGAAGCATTATGAAGAACTTATGGACGAGGATGGTAGTGCTATGGAAGCATTATGAAGAACTTATGGACGAGGATGGTAGTGCTATGGAAGCGCTATGAAGAACTTATGGACGACGGTGGTAGTGCTATGGAAGCATTATGAAGAACTTATGGACGAGGATGGTAGTGCTATGGAAGCATTATGAAGAAGTTATGGACGAGGATGGTAGTGCTATGGAAGCGCTATGAAGAACTTATGGACAACGGTGGTAGTGCTATGGAAGCATTATGAAGAAGTTATGGACGAGGATGGTAGTGCTATGGAAGCATTATGAAGAAGTTATGGACGAGGATGGCAGTGCTATGGAAGCATTATGAAGAACTTATGGACGACGGTGGAAGTGCTATGGAAGCGCTATGAAGAACTTATGGACGACGGTGGTAGTGCTATGGAAGCGTTATGAAGAAGTTATGGACGACGGTGGAAGTGCTATGGAAGCGATATGAAGAACTTATGGACGAGGATGGCAGTGCTATGGAAGCATTATGAAGAACTTATGGACGACGGTGGAAGTGCTATGGAAGCGCTATGAAGAACTTATGGACGACGGTGGTAGTGCTATGGAAGCGTTATGAAGAACTTATGGACGAGGATGGTAGTGCTATGCAAGCGTTATGAAGAAGTTATGGACGAAGATGGCAGTGCTATGGAAGCATTAAGAAGAAGTTATGGACGAGGATGGCAGTGCTATGGAAGCATTATGAAGAACTTATGGACGACGGTGGAAGTGCTATGGAAGCGCTATGAAGAACTTATGGACGACGGTGGTAGTGCTATGGAAGCGTTATGAAGAACTTATGGACGAGGATGGTAGTGCTATGCAAGCGTTATGAAGAAGTTATGGACGAAGATGGCAGTGCTATGGAAGCATTATGAAGAACTTATGGACGACGGTGGAAGTGCTATGGAAGCGCTATGAAGAATTTATGGACGACGGTGGTAGTGCTATGGAAGCGTTATGAAGAACTTATGGACGAGGATGGTAGTGCTATGGAAGCATTATGAAGAACTTATGGACGACGGTGGAAGTGCTATGGAAGCGCTATGAAGAACTTATGGACGACGGTGGTAGTGCTATGGAAGCGCTATGAAGAACTTATGGACGACGGTGGTAGTGCTATGGAAGCGTTATGAAGAAGTTATGGACGAGGATAGTAGTGCTATGGAAGCATTGTGAAGAAGTTATGGACGAGGATGGTAGTGCTATGGAAGCGCTATGAAGAACTTATGGACGACGGTGGTAGTGCTATGGAAGCGTTATGAAGAAGTTATGGACGAGGATGGTAGTGCCATGGAAGCATTATGAAGAACTTATGGACGACGGTGGAAGTGCTATGGAAGCGCTATGAAGAACTTATGGACGACGGTGGTAGTGCTACGAAAGCGTTATGAAGAAGTTATGGACGAGGATGGTAGTGCTATGGAAGCGTTATAAAGAAGTTATGGGCGAGGATAGTAGTGCTATGGAAGCATTATGAAGAAGTTATGGACGAGGATGGTAGTGCTATGGAAGCATTATGAAGAACTTATGGACGACGGTGGAAGTGCTATGGAAGCGCTATGAAGAACTTATGGACGACGGTGGTAGTGCTATGGAAGCGTTATGAAGAAGTTATGGACGAGGATAGTAGTGCTATGGAAGCATTGTGAAGAAGTTATGGACGAGCATGGTAGTGCTATGGAAGCATTATGAAGAACTTATGGACGACGGTGGTAGTGCTATGGAAGCATTATGAAGAACTTATGGACGAGGATGGTAGTGCTATGGAAGCATTATGAAGAACTTATGGACGAGGATGGTAGTGCTATGGAAGCATTATGAAGAACTTATGGATGAGGATGGTAGTGCTATGGAAGCGCTATGAAGAACTTATGGACGACGGTGGTAGTGCTACGGAAGCGTTATGAAGAAGTTATGGACGAGGATGGTAGTGCTATGGAAGCATTATGAAGAACTTATGGACGACGGTGGAAGTGCTATGGAAGCATTATGAAGAAGTTATGGACGACGGTGGTAGTGCTATGGAAGCGCTATGAAGAACTTATGGACGACGGTGGAAGTGCTATGGAAGCGCTATGAAGAACTTATGGACGACGGTGGTAGTGCTACGGAAGCGTTATGAAGAAGTTATGGACGAGGATGGTAGTGCTATGGAAGCGTTATGAAGAAGTTATGGACGAGGATAGTAGTGCTATGGAAGCATTATGAAGAAGTTATGGACGAGGATGGTAGTGCTATGCAAGCGTTATGAAGAAGTTATGGACGAGCATGGTAGTGCTATGGAAGCATTATGAAGAACTTATGGACGACGGTGGTAGTGCTATGGAAGCATTATGAAGAACTTATGGACGAGGATGGTAGTGCTATGGAAGCATTATGAAGAACTTATGGACGAGGATGGTAGTGCTATGGAAGCATTATGAAGAACTTATGGACGAGGATGGTAGTGCTATGCAAGCGTTATGAAGAAGTTATGGACGACGGTGGAAGTGCTATGGAAGCGCTATGAAGAACTTATGGACGACGGTGGTAGTGCTATGGAAGCGTTATGAAGAACTTATAGACGAGGATGGTAGTGCTATGGAAGCATTATGAAGAACTTATGGACGACGGTGGAAGTGCTATGGAAGCGCTATGAAGAACTTATGGACGACGGTGGTAGTGCTATGGAAGCGCTATGAAGAACTTATGGACGACGGTGGTAGTGCTATGGAAGCGTTATGAAGAAGTTATGGACGAGGATGGTAGTGCTATGGAAGCATTATGAAGAACTTATGGACGACGGTGGAAGTGCTATGGAAGCGCTATGAAGAACTTATGGACGACGGTGGTAGTGCTATGGAAGCATTATGAAGAACTTATGGACGAGGATGGTAGTGCTATGCAAGCGTTAAGAAGAAGTTATGGACGAGGATGGTAGTGCTATGGAAGCGTTATAAAGAACTTATGGACGACGGTGGTAGTGCTATGGAAGCATTATGAAGAACTTATGGACGAGGATGGTAGTGCTATGCAAGCGTTAAGAAGAAGTTATGGACGAGGATGGTAGTGCTATGGAAGCATTATGAAGAACTTATGGATGAGGATGGTAGTGCTATGGAAGCGCTATGAAGAACTTATGGACGACGGTGGTAGTGCTACGGAAGCGTTATGAAGAAGTTATGGACGAGGATGGTAGTGCTATGGAAGCATTATGAAGAACTTATGGACGACGGTGGTAGTGCTATGGAAGCATTATGAAGAACTTATGGACGAGGATGGTAGTGCTATGGAAGCATTATGAAGAACTTATGGACGAGGATGGTAGTGCTATGGAAGCATTATGAAGAACTTATGGATGAGGATGGTAGTGCTATGGAAGCGCTATGAAGAACTTATGGACGACGGTGGTAGTGCTACGGAAGCGTTATGAAGAAGTTATGGACGAGGATGGTAGTGCTATGGAAGCATTATGAAGAACTTATGGACGACGGTGGAAGTGCTATGGAAGCGCTATGAAGAACTTATGGACGACGGTGGTAGTGCTATGGAAGCGCTATGAAGAACTTATGGACGACGGTGGTAGTGCTATGGAAGCG
Source organism: Syritta pipiens (assembly GCA_905187475.1). NCBI lineage: Eukaryota > Metazoa > Arthropoda > Insecta > Diptera > Syrphidae > Syritta > Syritta pipiens. The sequence goes on along the minus strand of LR994572.1, from coordinate 31,628,055 downwards.
TTATGAAGAAGTTATGGACGAGGATAGTAGTGCTATGGAAGCATTGTGAAGAAGTTATGGACGAGCATGGTAGTGCTATGGAAGCATTATGAAGAACTTATGGACGACGGTGGTAGTGCTATGGAAGCATTATGAAGAACTTATGGACGAGGATGGTAGTGCTATGGAAGCATTATGAAGAACTTATGGACGAGGATGGTAGTGCTATGGAAGCATTATGAAGAACTTATGGATGAGGATGGTAGTGCTATGGAAGCGCTATGAAGAACTTATGGACGACGGTGGTAGTGCTACGGAAGCGTTATGAAGAAGTTATGGACGAGGATGGTAGTGCTATGGAAGCATTATGAAGAACTTATGGACGACGGTGGAAGTGCTATGGAAGCATTATGAAGAAGTTATGGACGACGGTGGTAGTGCTATGGAAGCGCTATGAAGAACTTATGGACGACGGTGGAAGTGCTATGGAAGCGCTATGAAGAACTTATGGACGACGGTGGTAGTGCTACGGAAGCGTTATGAAGAAGTTATGGACGAGGATGGTAGTGCTATGGAAGCGTTATGAAGAAGTTATGGACGAGGATAGTAGTGCTATGGAAGCATTATGAAGAAGTTATGGACGAGGATGGTAGTGCTATGCAAGCGTTATGAAGAAGTTATGGACGAGCATGGTAGTGCTATGGAAGCATTATGAAGAACTTATGGACGACGGTGGTAGTGCTATGGAAGCATTATGAAGAACTTATGGACGAGGATGGTAGTGCTATGGAAGCATTATGAAGAACTTATGGACGAGGATGGTAGTGCTATGGAAGCATTATGAAGAACTTATGGACGAGGATGGTAGTGCTATGCAAGCGTTATGAAGAAGTTATGGACGACGGTGGAAGTGCTATGGAAGCGCTATGAAGAACTTATGGACGACGGTGGTAGTGCTATGGAAGCGTTATGAAGAACTTATAGACGAGGATGGTAGTGCTATGGAAGCATTATGAAGAACTTATGGACGACGGTGGAAGTGCTATGGAAGCGCTATGAAGAACTTATGGACGACGGTGGTAGTGCTATGGAAGCGCTATGAAGAACTTATGGACGACGGTGGTAGTGCTATGGAAGCGTTATGAAGAAGTTATGGACGAGGATGGTAGTGCTATGGAAGCATTATGAAGAACTTATGGACGACGGTGGAAGTGCTATGGAAGCGCTATGAAGAACTTATGGACGACGGTGGTAGTGCTATGGAAGCATTATGAAGAACTTATGGACGAGGATGGTAGTGCTATGGAAGCATTATGAAGAACTTATGGACGAGGATGGTAGTGCTATGGAAGCATTATGAAGAACTTATGGATGAGGATGGTAGTGCTATGGAAGCGCTATGAAGAACTTATGGACGACGGTGGTAGTGCTACGGAAGCGTTATGAAGAAGTTATGGACGAGGATGGTAGTGCTATGGAAGCATTATGAAGAACTTATGGACGACGGTGGAAGTGCTATGGAAGCATTATGAAGAAGTTATGGACGACGGTGGTAGTGCTATGGAAGCGCTATGAAGAACTTATGGACGACGGTGGAAGTGCTATGGAAGCGCTATGAAGAACTTATGGACGACGGTGGTAGTGCTACGGAAGCGTTATGAAGAAGTTATGGACGAGGATGGTAGTGCTATGGAAGCGTTATGAAGAAGTTATGGACGAGGATAGTAGTGCTATGGAAGCATTATGAAGAAGTTATGGACGAGGATGGTAGTGCTATGGAAGCGTTATGAAGAACTTATGGACGAGGATGGTAGTGCTATGGAAGCATTATGAAGAACTTATGGACGACGGTGGAAGTGCTATGGAAGCGCTATGAAGAACTTATGGACGACGGTGGTAGTGCTACGGAAGCGTTATGAAGAAGTTATGGACGAGGATGGTAGTGCTATGGAAGCGTTATGAAGAAGTTATGGACGAGGATAGTAGTGCTACGGAAGCGTTATGAAGAAGTTATGGACGAGGATGGTAGTGCTATGGAAGCGTTATGAAGAACTTATGGACGAGGATGGTAGTGCTATGGAAGCATTATGAAGAACTTATGGACGACGGTGGAAGTGCTATGGAAGCGCTATGAAGAACTTATGGACGACGGTGGTAGTGCTATGGAAGCGCTATGAAGAACTTATGGACGACGGTGGTAGTGCTATGGAAGCGTTATGAAGAAGTTATGGACGAGGATAGTAGTGCTATGGAAGCATTGTGAAGAAGTTATGGACGAGCATGGTAGTGCTATGGAAGCATTATGAAGAACTTATGGACGACGGTGGTAGTGCTATGGAAGCATTATGAAGAACTTATGGACGAGGATGGTAGTGCTATGGAAGCATTATGAAGAACTTATGGACGAGGATGGTAGTGCTATGGAAGCATTATGAAGAACTTATGGATGAGGATGGTAGTGCTATGGAAGCGCTATGAAGAACTTATGGACGACGGTGGTAGTGCTACGGAAGCGTTATGAAGAAGTTATGGACGAGGATGGTAGTGCTATGGAAGCATTATGAAGAACTTATGGACGACGGTGGAAGTGCTATGGAAGCATTATGAAGAAGTTATGGACGACGGTGGTAGTGCTATGGAAGCGCTATGAAGAACTTATGGACGACGGTGGAAGTGCTATGGAAGCGCTATGAAGAACTTATGGACGACGGTGGTAGTGCTACGGAAGCGTTATGAAGAAGTTATGGACGAGGATGGTAGTGCTATGGAAGCGTTATGAAGAAGTTATGGACGAGGATAGTAGTGCTATGGAAGCATTATGAAGAAGTTATGGACGAGGATGGTAGTGCTATGCAAGCGTTATGAAGAAGTTATGGACGAGGATGGTAGTGCTATGGAAGCATTATGAAGAACTTATGGACGACGGTGGTAGTGCTATGGAAGCATTATGAAGAACTTATGGACGAGGATGGTAGTGCTATGGAAGCATTATGAAGAACTTATGGACGAGGATGGTAGTGCTATGGAAGCATTATGAAGAACTTATGGACGAGGATGGTAGTGCTATGCAAGCGTTATGAAGAAGTTATGGACGACGGTGGAAGTGCTATGGAAGCGCTATGAAGAACTTATGGACGACGGTGGTAGTGCTATGGAAGCGTTATGAAGAACTTATAGACGAGGATGGTAGTGCTATGGAAGCATTATGAAGAACTTATGGACGACGGTGGAAGTGCTATGGAAGCGCTATGAAGAACTTATGGACGACGGTGGTAGTGCTATGGAAGCGCTATGAAGAACTTATGGACGACGGTGGTAGTGCTATGGAAGCGTTATGAAGAAGTTATGGACGAGGATGGTAGTGCTATGGAAGCATTATGAAGAACTTATGGACGACGGTGGAAGTGCTATGGAAGCGCTATGAAGAACTTATGGACGACGGTGGTAGTGCTATGGAAGCATTATGAAGAACTTATGGACGAGGATGGTAGTGCTATGCAAGCGTTAAGAAGAAGTTATGGACGAGGATGGTAGTGCTATGGAAGCGTTATAAAGAACTTATGGACGACGGTGGTAGTGCTATGGAAGCATTATGAAGAACTTATGGACGAGGATGGTAGTGCTATGCAAGCGTTAAGAAGAAGTTATGGACGAGGATGGTAGTGCTATGGAAGCATTATGAAGAACTTATGGATGAGGATGGTAGTGCTATGGAAGCGCTATGAAGAACTTATGGACGACGGTGGTAGTGCTACGGAAGCGTTATGAAGAAGTTATGGACGAGGATGGTAGTGCTATGGAAGCATTATGAAGAACTTATGGACGACGGTGGTAGTGCTATGGAAGCATTATGAAGAACTTATGGACGAGGATGGTAGTGCTATGGAAGCATTATGAAGAACTTATGGACGAGGATGGTAGTGCTATGGAAGCATTATGAAGAACTTATGGATGAGGATGGTAGTGCTATGGAAGCGCTATGAAGAACTTATGGACGACGGTGGTAGTGCTACGGAAGCGTTATGAAGAAGTTATGGACGAGGATGGTAGTGCTATGGAAGCATTATGAAGAACTTATGGACGACGGTGGAAGTGCTATGGAAGCATTATGAAGAAGTTATGGACGACGGTGGTAGTGCTATGGAAGCGCTATGAAGAACTTATGGACGACGGTGGAAGTGCTATGGAAGCGCTATGAAGAACTTATGGACGACGGTGGTAGTGCTACGGAAGCGTTATGAAGAAGTTATGGACGAGGATGGTAGTGCTATGGAAGCGTTATGAAGAAGTTATGGACGAGGATAGTAGTGCTATGGAAGCATTATGAAGAAGTTATGGACGAGGATGGTAGTGCTATGCAAGCGTTATGAAGAAGTTATGGACGAGCATGGTAGTGCTATGGAAGCATTATGAAGAACTTATGGACGACGGTGGTAGTGCTATGGAAGCATTATGAAGAACTTATGGACGAGGATGGTAGTGCTATGGAAGCATTATGAAGAACTTATGGACGAGGATGGTAGTGCTATGGAAGCGTTATGAAGAAGTTATGGACGACGGTGGAAGTGCTATGGAAGCGCTATGAAGAACTTATGGACGACGGTGGTAGTGCTATGGAAGCGTTATGAAGAACTTATAGACGAGGATGGTAGTGCTATGGAAGCATTATGAAGAACTTATGGACGACGGTGGAAGTGCTATGGAAGCGCTATGAAGAACTTATGGACGACGGTGGTAGTGCTATGGAAGCGCTATGAAGAACTTATGGACGACGGTGGTAGTGCTATGGAAGCGTTATGAAGAAGTTATGGACGAGGATGGTAGTGCTATGGAAGCATTATGAAGAACTTATGGACGACGGTGGAAGTGCTATGGAAGCGCTATGAAGAACTTATGGACGACGGTGGTAGTGCTATGGAAGCATTATGAAGAACTTATGGACGAGGATGGTAGTGCTATGCAAGCGTTAAGAAGAAGTTATGGACGAGGATGGTAGTGCTATGGAAGCGTTATAAAGAACTTATGGACGACGGTGGTAGTGCTATGGAAGCATTATGAAGAACTTATGGACGAGGATGGTAGTGCTATGCAAGCGTTAAGAAGAAGTTATGGACGAGGATGGTAGTGCTATGGAAGCATTATGAAGAACTTATGGACGAGGATCGCAGTGCTATGGAAGCGTGATGAAGAACTTATGGATGAGGATGGTAGTGCTATGGAAGCATTATGAAGAACTTATGGACGAGGATGGTAATGCTATGAAGAACTTATGGACGACGGTGGTAGTGCTATGGAAGCGTTATGAAGAACTTATGGACGAGGATGGTAGTGCTATGGAAGCATTATGAAGAACTTATGGACGACGGTGGAAGTGCTATGGAAGCGCTATGAAGAACTTATGGACAACGGTGGTAGTGCTATGGAAGCGCTATGAAGAACTTATGGACGACGGTGGTAGTGCTATGGAAGCGTTATGAAGAAGTTATGGACGAGGATGGCAGTGCTATGGAAGCATTATGAAGAACTTATGGACGACGGTGGAAGTGCTATGGAAGCGCTATGAAGAACTTATGGACGACGGTGGTAGTGCTATGGAAGCGTTATGAAGAAGTTATGGACGAGGATGGTAGTGCTATGCAAGCGTTAAGAAGAAGTTATGGACGAGGATGGTAGTGCTATGGAAGCATTATGAAGAACTTATGGACGACGGTGGTAGTGCCATGGAAGCGCTATGAAGAACTTACGGACGACGGTGGTAGTGCTATGGAAGCGTTATGAAGAACTTATGGACGAGGATGGTAGTGCTATGCAAGCGTTATGAAGAAGTTATGGACGACGGTGGAAGTGCTATGGAAGCGCTATGAAGAACTTATGGACGACGGTGGTAGTGCTATGGAAGCGTTATGAAGAACTTATGGACGAGGATGGTAGTGCTATGGAAGCGTTATGAAGAAGTTATGGACGAGGATAGTAGTGCTATGGAAGCATTATGAAGAAGTTATGGACGAGGATGGTAGTGCTATGCAAGCGTTATGAAGAAGTTATGGACGAGGATAGTAGTGCTATGGAAGCATTATGAAGAACTTATGGACGACGGTGGTAGTGCTATGGCAGCATTATGAAGAACTTATGGACGAGGATCGCAGTGCTATGGAAGCGTTATGAAGAAGTTATGGACGAGGATGGTAGTGCTATGGCAGCATTATGAAGAACTTATGGACGGGGATGGTAGTGCTATAGAAGCATTAAGAAGAACTTACGGACGAGGATGGCAGTGCTATGGAAGCGTGATGAAGAACTTATGGATGAGGATGGTAGTGCTATGGAAGCATTATGAAGAACTTATGGACGAGGATGGTAATGCTATGAAGAACTTATGGATGACGGTGGTAGTGCTATGGAAGCGTTATGAAGAAGTTATGGACGAGGATGGTAGTGCTATGGAAGCGTTATGAAGAAGTTATGGACGAGGATAGCAGTGCTATGGAAGCATTATGAATAACTTATGGACGACGGTGGTAGTGCTATGGAAGCATTATGAAGAACTTATGGACGGGGATGGTAGTGCTATAGAAGGATTAAGAAGAACTTACGGACGAGGATGGCAGTGCTATGGAAGCGTGATGAAGAACTTATGGATGAGGATGGTAGTGCTATGGAAGCATTATGAAGAACTTATGGACGAGGATGGTAATGCTATGAAGAACTTATGGATGACGGTGGTAGTGCTATGGAAGCGTTATGAAGAAGTTATGGACGAGGATGGTAGTGCTATGAAAGCGTTATGAAGAACTTATGGACGACGGTGGTAGTGCTATGGAAGCGTTATGAAGAAGTTATGGACGAGGATGGTAGTGCTATGGAAGCGTTATGAAGAAGTTATGGACGAGGATGGTAGTGCTATGGAAGCGTTATGAAGAACTTATGGACGAGGATGGTAGTGCTATGGAAGCGTTATGAAGAAGTTATGGACGAGGATGGTAGTGCTATGGAAGCGTTATGAAGAAGTTATGGACGAGGATGGTAGTGCTATGGAAGCGTTATGAAGAACTTATGGACGAGGATGGTAGTGCTATGGAAGCGTGATGAAGAACTTATTGATGAGGATGGTAGTGCTATGGAAGCATTATGAAGAACTTATGGATGAGGATGGTAATGCTATGAAGAACTTATGGACGACGGTGGTAGTGCTATGGAAGCGTTATGAAGAAGTTATGGACGAGGATAGCAGTGCTATGGAAGCATTATGAAGAACTTATGGACGAGGATGGTAGTGCTATGGAAGCGTTATGAAGAACTTATGGACGAGGATGGTAGTGCTATGGAAGCGTTATGAAGCATAGCACGACGGTGGTAGTGCTATGGAAGCATTATGAAGAACTTATGGACGAGGATGGTAGTGCTATGGAAGCGTTATGAAGAACTTATGGACGAGGATGGTAGTGCTATGGAAGCATTATGAAGAACTTATGGACGACGGTGGAAGTGCTATGGAAGCATTATGGACGAGGATGGTAGTGCTATGGAAGCGTTATGAAGAACTTATGGATGACGGTGGTAGTGCTATGGAAGCATTATGAAGAACTTATGAACGAGGATGGTAGTGCTATGGAAGCATTATGAAGAACTTATGGACGACGGTGGTAGTCCTAAGGAAGCGTTATGAAGAACTTATGGACGGGGATGGTAGTGCTATGGAAGCGTTATGAAGAAGTTATGGACGACGGTGGTAGTGCTATGGAAGCATTATGAAGAACTTATGGACGAGGATGGTAGTGCTATGGAAGCGTTATGAAGAACTTATGGACGAGGATGGTAGTGCTATGGAAGCATTATGAAGAAGTTATGGATGGGGACGGTAGTGCTATGGAAGCATTATGAAGAACTTATGGACGAGGATGGTAGTGCTATGGAAGCATTATGAAGAACTTATGGACGAGGATGGTAGTGCTATGGAAGCATTATGAAGAACTTATGGACGAGGATGGTAGTGCTATGGAAGCGTTATGAAGAACTTATGGACGAGGATGGTAGTGCTATGGAAGCATTATGAAGAACTTATGAACGACGATGGTAGTGCTATGGAAGCATCATGAAGAGCTTATGGACGACGGTGGTAGTGCTATGGAAGCGTTATGAAGAAGTTATGGACGAGGATAGCAGTGCTATGGAAGCATTATGAAGAACTTATGGACGAGGATGGTAGTGCTATGGAAGCGTTATGAAGAACTTATGGACGAGGATGGTAGTGCTATGGAAGCGTTATGAAGCATAGCACGACGGTGGTAGTGCTATGGAAGCATTGTGAAGAACTTATGGACGAGGAGGGTAGTGCTATGGAAGCGTTATGAAGAACTTATGGACGAGGATGGTAGTGCTATGGAAGCGTTATGAAGAACTTATGGACGAGGATGGTAGTGCTATGGAAGCATTATGAAGAACTTATGGACGAGGATGGTAGTGCTATGGAAGCGTTATGAAGAACTTATGGACGACGGTGGTAGTGCTATGGAAGCATTATGAAGAACTGATGGACGAGGATGGTAGTGCTATGGAACCATTATGAAGAACTTATGGACGACGGTGGTAGTGCTATGGAAGCATTATGAAGAACTTATAGACGACTATGGTAGTGGTATGGAGGCATTAAGAAGAACTTATGGACGACGGTGGTAGTGCTATGGAAGCGTTATGAAGAACTTATGGACGACGGTGGTAGTGCTATGGAAGCGTTATGAAGAACTTATGGACGAGGATGGTAGTGCTATGGAAGCATTATGAAGAAGTTATGGATGAGGACGGTAGTGCTATGGAAGCATTATGAAGAACTTATGGACGACGGTGGTAGTCCTATGGAAGCGTTATGAAGAAGTTATGGACGAGTGCTATGGAAGCGTTATGAAGAAGTTGTGGACGAGGCTGGTAGTGCTATGGAAGCATTATGAAGAACTTATGGACGAGGAAGGTAGTGCTATGGAAGCGTTATGAAGAAGTTAAGGACGAGGATGGTAGTGCTATGGAAGCATTATGAAGAACTTATGGACGAGGATGGAAGTGCTATGGAAGCATTATGAAGAACTTATGGACGAGGATGGTAGTGCTATGGAACCATTATGAAGAACTTATGGACGACGGTGGTAGTGCTATGGAAGCATTATGAAGAACTTATAGACGACTATGGTAGTGCTATGGAAGCATTAAGAAGAACTTATGGACGACGGTGGTAGTGCTATGGAAGCATTATGAAGAACTTATGGACGAGGATGGTAGTGCTATGGAACCATTATGAAGAACTTATGGACGACGGTGGTAGTGCTATGGAAGCATTATGAAGAACTTATAGACGACTATGGTAGTGCTATGGAAGCATTAAGAAGAACTTATGGACGACGGTGGTAGTGCTATGGAAGCATTATGAAGAACTTATGGACGAGGATGGTAGTGCTATGGAAGCGTTATGAAGAACTTATGGACGAGGATGGTAGTGCTATGGAAGCATTATGAAGAACTTATGGACGACGGTGGAAGTGCTATGGAAGCATTATGGACGAGGATGGTAGTGCTATGGAAGCGTTATGAAGAAGTTATGGACGAGGATGGTAGTGCTATGGAAGCGTTATGAAGAACTTATGGACGAGGATGGTAGTGCTATGGAAGCATTATGAAGAAGTTATGGATGGGGACGGTAGTGCTATGGAAGCATTATGAAGAACTTATGGACGACGGTGGTAGTCCTATGGAAGCGTTATGAAGAAGTTATGGACGAGGATGGTAGTGCTATGGAAACGTTATGAAGAAGTTGTGGACGAGGCTGGTAGTGCTATGGAAGCATTATGAAGAACTTATGGACGAGGATGGTAGTGCTATGGAAGCGTTATGAAGAACTTATGGACGAGGATGGTAGTGCTATGGAAGCATTATGAAGAAGTTATGGATGGGGACGGTAGTGCTATGGAAGCATTATGAAGAACTTATGGACGACGGTGGTAGTCCTATGGAAGCGTTATGAAGAAGTTATGGACGAGGATGGTAGTGCTATGGAAGCGTTATGAAGAAGTTGTGGACGAGGCTGGTAGTGCTATGGAAGCATTATGAAGAACTTATGGACGTGGAAGGTAGTGCTATGGAAGCGTTATGAAGAAGTTAAGGACGAGGATGGTAGTGCTATGGAAGCATTATGAAGAACTTATGGACGAGGATGGAAGTGCTATGGAAGCATTATGAAGAACTTACGGACGACGGTGGTAGTGCTATGGAAGCATTATGAAGAACTTATGGACGACGGTGGAAGTGCTATGGCAGCATTATGAAGAACTTATGGACGAGGATGGCAGTGCTGTGGAAGCGTTATGAAGAAGTTATGGACGAGGATGGTAGTGCTGTGGAAGCGTTATGAAGAACTTATGGACGACGGTGGTAGTGCTATGGAAGCATTATGAAGAACTTATGGACGAGGATGGTAGTGCTATGCAAGCGTTATGAAGAAGTTATGGACGAGGATGGAAGTGCTATGGAAGCGTTATGAAGAACTTATGGACGAGGATGGTAGTGCTATGGAAGCATTATGAAGAACTTATGGACGAGGATGGTAGTGCTATGGAAGCGTTATGAAGAACTTATGGACGAGGATAGTAGTGCTGTGGACGAGGATGGTAGTGCTATGGAAGCGTTATGAAGAAGTTATGGACGAGGATGGTAGTGCTATGGAAGCATTATGAAGAACTTATGGACGAGGATGGTAGTGCTATGGAAGCGTTATGAAGAACTTATGGACGAGGATGGTAGTGCTATGGAAGCATTGAAGAACTTATGGACTTGGATGGTAGTGCTGTGGACGAGGATGGTAGTGCTATGGAAGCGTTATGAAGAACTTATGGACGAGGATGGTAGTGCTATGGAAGCATTATGAAGAACTTATAGACGACTATGGTAGTGCTATGGAAGCATTGAAGAACTTATGGACGAGGATGGTAGTGCTGTGGACGAGGATGGTAGTGCTATGGAAGCGTTATGAAGAGCTTATGGACGAGGATGGTAGTGCTATGGAAGCATTATGAAGAACTTATGGACGTCGGTGGAAGTACTACGGAAGCATTATGGACGAGGATGGTAGTGCTATGGAAGCGTTATGAAGAACTTATGGACGACGGTGGTAGTGCTATGGAAGCATTATGAAGAACTTATGGACGAGGATGGTAGTGCTATGGAAGCGTTATGAAGAAGTTATGGACGAGGATGGTAGTGCTATGGAAGCATTATGAAAAACGTATGGACGAGGATGGTAGTGCTATGGAAGCATTATGAAGAACTTATAGACGACTATGGTAGTGCTATGGAAGCATTATGAAGAACTTATGGACGAGGATGGTAGTGCTATGGAAGCATTATGAAGAACTTATGGACGAGGAAGGTAGTGCTATGGAAGCGTTATGAAGAAGGTAAGGACGAGGATGGTAGTGCTATGGAAGCATTATGAAGAACTTATGGACGAGGATGGAAGTGCTATGGAAGCGTTATAAAGAACTTATGGACGAGGATGGAAGTGCTATGGAAGCATTATGACGAACTTATGGACGACGGTTGTAGTGCTATGGAAGCGTTATGATGAACTTAAGGACGAGGATGGTAGTGCTATGAAGAACTTATGGACGACGGTGGTAGTGCTATGGAAGCGTTATGAAGAACTTATGGACGAGGAAGGTAGTGCTATGGAAGCGTTATGAAGAAGGTAAGGACGAGGATGGTAGTGCTATGGAAGCATTATGAAGAACTTATGGACGAGGATGGAAGTGCTATGGAAGCGTTATAAAGAACTTATGGACGAGGATGGAAGTGCTATGGAAGCATTATGACGAACTTATGGACGACGGTTGTAGTGCTATGGAAGCGTTATGATGAACTTAAGGACGAGGATGGTAGTGCTATGAAGAACTTATGGACGACGGTGGTAGTGCTATGGAAGCGTTATGAAGAAGTTATGGACGAGGATGGTAGTGCTATGGAAGCATTGAAGAACTTATGGACGAGGATGGTAGTGCTATGGAAGCGTTATGAAGAACTTATGGACCAGGATGGCAGTGCTATGGAAGCATTATGAAGAACTTAAGGACGACGGTGGTAGTGCTTTGAAAGCATTATGAAGAACTTATGGACGAGGATGGTAGTGCTATGGAAGCGTTATGAAGAACTTATGGACGAGGATGGCAGTGCTATGGAAGCATTATGAAGAACTTAAGGACGACGGTGGTAGTGCTTTGGAAGCATTATGAAGAACTTATGGACGAGGATGGTAGTGCTATGGAAGCGTTATGAAGAAGTTATGGACGAGGATGGTAGTGCTATGGAAGCGTTATGAAGAACTTATGGACGAGGATGGTAGTGCTATGGAAGCGTTATGAAGAAGTTATGGACGAGGATGGTAGTGCTATGGAAGCATTATGAAGAACTTATGGACGAGGATGGTAGTGCTATGGAAGCGTTATGAAGAAGTTATGGACGAGGATGGTAGTGCTATGGAAGCATTATGAAGAACTTATGGACGAGGATGGTAGTGCTATGGAAGCGTTATGAAGAACTTATGGACGAGGATGGTAGTGCTATGGAAGCATTGAAGAACTTATGGACTTGGATGGTAGTGCTGTGGACGAGGATGGTAGTGCTATGGAAGCATTATGAAGAACTTATGGACGAGGATGGTAGTGCTATGGAAGCGTTATGAAGAAGTTATGGACGAGGATGGTAGTGCTATGGAAGCATTATGAAGAACTTATGGACGAGGATGGTAGTGCTATGGAAGCGTTATGAAGAACTTATGGACGAGGATGGTAGTGCTATGGAAGCATTGAAGAACTTATGGACTTGGATGGTAGTGCTGTGGACGAGGATGGTAGTGCTATGGAAGCGTTATGAAGAACTTATGGACGAGGATGGTAGTGCTATGGAAGCGTTATGAAGAAGTTATAGACGAGGATGGTAGTGCTATGGAAGCATTATGAAAAACGTATGGACGAGGATGGTAGTGCTATGGAAGCATTGAAGAACTTATAGACGAGGATGGTAGTGCTGTGGACGAGGATGGTAGTGCTATGGAAGCGTTATGAAGAACTTATGGACGAGGATGGTAGTGCTATGGAAGCATTATGAAGAACTTATAGACGACTATGGTAGTGCTATGGAAGCATTGAAGAACTTATGGACGAGGATGGTAGTGCTGTGGACGAGGATGGTAGTGCTATGGAAGCGTTATGAAGAACTTATGGACGAGGATGGTAGTGCTATGGAAGCGTTATGAAGAACTTATGGACGAGGATGGTAGTACTATGGAAGCATTATGAAGAACTTATAGACGACTATGGTAGTGCTATGGAAGCATTATGAAAAACTTATGGACGACTATGGTAGTGCTATGGAAGCATTATGAAGAACTTATGGACGACGGTGGTAGTGCTATGGAAGCATTATGAAGAACTTATGGACGTCGGTGGAAGTACTACGGAAGCATTATGGACGAGGATGGTAGTGCTATGGAAGCGTTATGAAGAACTTATGGACGACGGTGGTAGTGCTATGGAAGCATTATGAAGAACTTATGGACGAGGATGGTAGTGCTATGCAAGCGTTATGAAGAAGTTATAGACGAGGATGGTAGTGCTATGGAAGCATTATGAAAAACGTATGGACGAGGATGGTAGTGCTATGGAAGCATTATGAAGAACTTATAGACGACTATGGTAGTGCTATGGAAGCATTATGAAGAACTTATGGACGAGGATGGTAGTGCTATGGAAGCATTATGAAGAACTTATGGACGTCGGTGGAAGTGCTACGGAAGCATTATGGACGAGGATGGTAGTGCTATGGAAGCGTTATGAAGAACTTATGGACGAGGATGGTAGTGCTATGGAAGCATTATGAAGAACTTATGGACGTCGGTGGAAGTGCTACGGAAGCATTATGGACGAGGATGGTAGTGCTATGTAAGCATTATGGACGAGGATGGTAGTGCTATGGAAGCATTATGAAGAACTTATGGACGAGGAAGGTAGTGCTATGGAAGCGTTATGAAGAAGTTAAGGACGAGGATGGTAGTGCTATGGAAGCATTATGAAGAACTTATGGACGAGGATGGAAGTGCTATGGAAGCATTATGAAGAACTTACGGACGACGGTGGTAGTGCTATGGAAGCATTATGAAGAACTTACGGACGACGGTGGTAGTGCTATGGAAGCATTATGAAGAACTTATGGACGACGGTGGAAGTGCTATGGCAGCATTATGAAGAACTTATGGACGAGGATGGCAGTGCTGTGGAAGCGTTATGAAGAAGTTATGGACGAGGATGGTAGTGCTGTGGAAGCGTTATGAAGAACTTATGGACGACGGTGGTAGTGCTATGGAAGCATTATGAAGAACTTATGGACGAGGATGGTAGTGCTATGGAAGCATTATGAAGAACTTATGAACGACGATGGTAGTGCTATAGAAGCATTATGAAGAACTTGTGGACGAGGATGGCAGTGCTATGGAAGCGTTATGAAGAACTTATGGATGAGGATGGTAGTGCTATGGAAGCATTATGGACGAGGATGGCAGTGCTATGGAAGCATTATGAAGAACTTATGGACGAGGAAGGTAGTGCTATGGAAGCGTTATGAAGAAGTTAAGGACGAGGATGGTAGTGCTATGGAAGCATTATGAAGAACTTATGGACGAGGATGGAAGTGCTATGGAAGCATTATGAAGAACTTACGGACGACGGTGGTAGTGCTATGGAAGCATTATGAAGAACTTACGGACGACGGTGGTAGTGCTATGGAAGCATTATGAAGAACTTATGGACGACGGTGGAAGTGCTATGGCAGCATTATGAAGAACTTATGGACGAGGATGGCAGTGCTGTGGAAGCGTTATGAAGAAGTTATGGACGAGGATGGTAGTGCTATGGAAGCATTATGAAGAACTTATGGACGACGGTGGTAGTGCTATGGAAGCGTTATGAAGAACTTATGGATGAGGATGGTAGTGCTATGGAAGCGTTATGATGAACTTATGGACGAGGATGGTAGTGCTATGAAGAACTTATGGACGACGGTGGTAGTGCTATGGCAGCATTATGGACGAGGATGGTAGTGCTATGGAAGCATTATGAAGAACTTATGGACGAGGATGGTAGTGCTATGGAAGCGTTATAAAGAACTTATGGACGAGGATGGTAGTGCTATGGAAGCATTATGAAGAACTTATGGACGACGGTTGTAGTGCTATGGAAGCGTTATGATGAACTTATGGACGAGGATGGTAGTGCTATGAAGAACTTATGGACGACGGTGTTAGTGCTATGGAAGCGTTATGAAGAAGTTATGGACGAGGATGGTAGTGCTATGGAAGCATTGAAGAAGTTATGGACGAGGATGGTAGTGCTATGGAAGCGTTATGAAGAACTTATGGACGAGGATGGTAGTGCTATGGAAGCATTATGAAGAACTTATGGACGAGGATGGTAGTGCTATGGAAGCGTTATGAAGAACTTATGGACGAGGATGGCAGTGCTATGGAAGCATTATGAAGAACTTATGGACGAGGATGGTAGTGCTATGGAAGCATTATGAACAAGTCATGGATGAGGAAGGTAGTGCTATGGAAGCGTTATGAAGAACTTATGGACGAGGATGGCAGTGCTATGGAAGCGCTATGAAAAAGTTATGGACGAGGATGGTAGTGCTATGGAAGCGTTATGAAGAACTTATGGACGAGGATGGTAGTGCTATGAAAGCGTTATGAAGAAGTTATGGACGAGGATGGTAGTGCTATGGAAGCGTTATGAAGAACTTATGGACGAGGATGGTAGTGCTATGGAAGCATTATGAAGAACTTATGGACGAGGATGGTAGTGCTATGGAAGCATTATGAAGAACTTATGGACGAGGATGGTAGTGCTATGGAAGCATTATGAAGAACTTATGGACGAGGATGGTAGTGCTATGGAAGCATTATGAAGAGCTTACGGACGACGGTGGTAGTGCTATGGAAGCGTTATGAAGAACTTATGGACGAGGATGGTAGTGCTATGGAAGCGTTATGAAGAACTTATGGACGAGGATGGTAGTGCTATGGAAGCATTATGAAGAACTTATGGACGAGGATGGTAGTGCTATGGAAGCATCATGAAGAACTCATGGACGAGTGGTAGTGATATGGAAGCGTTATGAAGAAGTTAGGACGAGGATGGTAGAGGGATGGAAGTGTCCAAATCCTTCTTTTAGACTCATTCAACTCCCTTTTTGGCAGGTAGGGGTATCCCTCTTCTCTACCAACCTGATTGACTTTGTTTCATGTTTGCGGATCTCCCTTAAAAGTCGTTGCGCAGTTCGTGTCATATTAAAAGTTTGTTACATCAAAAATTAATGAAAAAATTTGCAATTAGAAACTAGCCATAAACAGTAGGGCCTTCCGCATGTGTCAAATCATACAGCGTAGAGTACAGAGGAGGCGAGTAAAGCTTGGATCTGGCCCTCAGCGGACTGCCTGGACAACTTCGCGTATCGAGCAATAAAATTTGCCTTGAGCTCAATATTAGTAAACCTAATCTCGTACACGAACAATTTTCCCTGCCCCAAAATGGCCTCTTTGGTCAATTAATCTCCACCGTCAAATAAATATGCGATTAAGACATAGTATGCGATAGTGACTTTACATTTCGGCCTTACCTTGACCGAAGCATTCCCGCTAATCCATACGTCACCAGGTCTCTCTATATTTTCTTTGTTCGCCGTTTGAATACATCTACTAAGTAAATATTTCTCTCGTTTTCCCTTGTAGATCTCTCTCGGACTGATGTTTTCTTATTGCCTTCCTAACTTGATCACCTTAGACTACTTAATTTAACCACCTTCAAGGAACGAAGAGACACTGCCTAAATTTTATTAAATATTCGTATCTTAATTGCTCTATTGACTGTTCTCCAATTCTTAGCTCCATTCGCTTCAACACAAATCC
This sequence comes from Syritta pipiens, assembly GCA_905187475.1. Lineage (NCBI taxonomy): Eukaryota > Metazoa > Arthropoda > Insecta > Diptera > Syrphidae > Syritta > Syritta pipiens. The sequence continues at coordinate 31,611,080 of LR994572.1, read as the reverse complement.
TGACCCCTTCGACTTTTCTACACACCTCTGGAAGCCTTAACGAACCCATCTCCTGCATGCTGTCTGAAAAGCAACAAATGTACATACACCTTTGAGTTCAGTTCGAGTTAATTTTTAAACCTAGTTATGACATATATGCGCTTAAATAAGTCAATAATAAGGACCCCACTAAAACTAAACTTTCCAATTCGAAGCATTCAACCGACCAGCGATAGCCAATTTTAATCAAATTTCTTACTCAATCAGTCGCCTGATTTTAGGTGAACTGATAAATGAGCGGAATTGGCGTGCTCAGTCGTTACCGAAAAGGATTCACTGGATTGAAAAAAATACAGCTTTCACCCCAGTTAAAGCACGCAACTGAGTAAGTCTCGGGTCACAAAAATTTAAACGACCCCCGTCAACTGTCACCAGCACACACCTCCCCTGCTGGCGTAACTCGTTCATCTCAACTCTCAAATACCAATGATCAATCGAAAATCACGATTCAATGAAAATAGTTTTAAATAGAAATCGTGCCTCGTGGTTACACTGCAAGCACCCACAGCACTCCCTCTCCACCCACCGACAGATGCCTTGAAAAAGCAGCAGAAAAAAAAAAAGATCCGAGAAAAACACAAATGGTTTGGTTCCGTCCAGAGAGTCGGTGGCAGTGGCGATTACCTAGGAAATGTTGCACGGGATGTTTTCTTAAGTATTTTCCTTTCATTGAGGACGGGTATTTGAAATTCCATTCTGTCCATTGCCTACGATTAAATCAAAGAATCCCTGGCTGGAGATGCGTTTGGTTTTTGGTCTGGACTCGGGCGGCAACTCTCTCCGATTGTTATTGTAATTTAAAGTTGTGGTTTGGGTAAATTCTCTCGTGTTGTCGTATCAAAGGAGAATCTCTTTTCGAGTGTCCTATTGGAAGACAAGTTGGTTGGACTTTTGCATTGTTATGTTACAGTCTTTTTTTTTTTTTTCATCCCTCTCCTTCTTTGATCCTTTTTGGGTGAGCTATCAATTTCCCTTTATCTGTGCATTTGAATGCATTTAAAATGGAAAAATGGCGGCTGTTGGGTCGGAAAACGTCTGTCCTGTAATCGGTTTGATGTTGCACCTTGGAAATGCAACGAAAATAGGTGCGGACGATTTCTTTGTGAATTGCAATTGGATTGTCCTTTGATGGATTTCGTGTTGAAATAGTTTTCGATACGTGGTGCAGGGGGCGCGTTTCTTTGAAAAGCCCAGGAACTAAGAAAGGTGTCGAGGTGACGTTCAAGATGTGAGTCGGTAACAATATTCTCCGGATTTTTCGTGACTACTTTTCACGTGATACAATTAATCGATTGAGCCGGAGGTCTCGTCTTTGTGCCCTTTAATTCTCCATATTAACATTATAGTTTAAATTATAAGTTAACAAATTATAATAATAATAATGCAATCGAATAAATGTGAATGCACAGGAAAAACTAGATTTGCTTCCACTCAACATTTTTTTTCTGGTTTTTTTTTTCAGAGATGATTAAAGTTCTGTAAGCTAATGAACCTGTTCAAAGCTATAACAAGAACACATAACAATTTAATTTGCCTCAGAAGAAACTAATTTCGAAGCAATAAGGAAAAAGGATATCCACTTCTTAGAAGGGAACACAAAAACTTTGAATGAAAAGATAAATACAACATAAGGAAGTTGGACATCTGTTTTTTTTGTTGCCTTTTGGCCACAACTACAACATGGTATAGAAACACTGTTCCCTTAATAAATTTCTGTACATGAGTATTAGCGAAAACAGGATAAGTCTGTATTTGATATACTTCATTTCGAACATCAGATAATATTGCTTGATTTTGTGTTTTAGACGCAGTCACAGACATCTTAATGGCTAGAGCGGTTATTCCTTGACCTAGCCTATTATTAAAAATGGCCTAAAGGCCTAAATACCAAAGTACATTCAAACTCAATTTCACAATTTGTTGTCTTTTTTCGGCTCTTTATACCTTGCTTGCAGCTTCTAGTAAATACCAAAACTTTGGGAAACGTACACCATTCGTATGTTTCTCAAAGTTTTGATATTTACTTTTGTATTCGAAAACCTTTAATCAAAAATTAGAAGCTGCTAGCAAGGTATAAATTGTGTAGGTACGGTTCGTGTTAGTTTAAGGGAGGCCAATTCGGTGTATGAAGTCAGATCAACAATCACTTTTTTGAGAGAACGTTCCTTGCATTGCAATAAATTTTATATTCCAACGTTTAAAAAAAAGAAACGAAAGAACTGGGCTTTTTTTTTCACCGAATACGAAAAAAACTTTTATAAGTTTACTAAAAACTGTTGACCAATTCGTAAAATAACATTTCGATAAGTTTTATTTTAACTAAACTAAGCATTCACAATGAGTGTAAATTAAATTAGACTGATTGTATGTTTTTGAAAGTTAAAAACTCCAACAGGGAGAAATCTATCCCAGCCGGATAGTTTAATTGACGCCTATAACTTAAATCATCATCGCAATCAAAAATAATTTTCTTGAAGATTGTTGTTGGGTCCAAGGAACTCTACGAAATATTTCCTCTCGAAGTTTTTAACTGCATTGAGATAGAAACTATTTCAAAACACTGCAACTTGTCGGTTCGCAAATTTTCCACTGACTTCAGCTCGAATACCTCTTGCCTCGGTCGAATAGTGTCAAGTGATCATATAATTTCAACAGTCTCATATAACCTAACACGACCCTTTAGAAAACGACAACCGCCCCTCAAGCAACAACAGAGTAGTAGTAGAAGAGAGAGAGCATTTCAATAGCTGCTTAGGCAGACACAGTATGCTCTTCAAATCCCGCTTACAAACCGAAACGGATTTAATTCTACCCACAAAAGGATGAATGACATTCTAAAGATACACTCCTCAGATCAAATACTAATTAATTTTTCATTTTTAATTAAATGCTTATCATGCACTTATTTGGTCCTATCTCTCGTGTAGTTTATGACTCGTATCATTTAAAACGACGTCTCGTCCCCGGCGTTGCTCCATGATAGCAACAACAACGAAAGCAAAAAGCGAAGCAAAAGAAGAGAGTGAATCCTTGCGACATCAGCGAATGAGTTTTACGTGCGGTATAACTGGGGGTGCATGCATATTCACAACCCCTGGGGATGCTGCTCTGCGAATTTCCCAAAGGGCAACTCCACCCACTCTCCCCTCGCGCACTTGAAGGAGTCAGCCGCCTTAACGCAAATGTGAGCTCTTCAACACCCTAGAGTCGAAGGGGGTGACGATAGAAACCCACCCTGGTGGTTTGAGGGGGTGAAAGAAGAAACCCACCCCTGTGGTTGTTGTTTTTTTTTTCCTCTGCATCCCCCAATTACACAGGCGGACGGGTGGTTGGGTGGCACCCCCTTTTCTCTCGCTTTACAAACATCTAGTTTCATGCGAGAGGCTGAGAGGGATGCTCGCTCACAAATGGGAGCTGAGGGTTGGTAGGCTCGGCCAGTAAAAGAAAAAAAGAAACACCAAGAAAGGCGTTGCTTAGCGGGAGCCCACCCTCTCTCGGGCTTCACGTCCGCCGCTCGTTGGTCCTTACGAGATCAGCATCAGCATCAGCCGTCCCCCTGCGGCGTATTTGACACGTCAGAGTGCGAGAGGCCTACTTTCGATGTGAGAAGCTCATAAGAACAAGAATAACCTGCATATGTCGAAGTCGAAGAGGAGGAGGGAAAACAGAAAAGGACTAGAGGCGTTGTGAGAGCGGCGATAATTGCGTTCTCCCGTACGCAGTCTCGGTCGTTTACTTTGCCACTTAGACCCAACGACGTGTGTCAAGGTGAGAGCAGATAATTTATTTTTGCATATTTTTCATCCTTGAAGCGTTGCGATGGAATAAGAGGATGTGCTCAGGACATGGGCCGTGCAGTTGAGATGCTGGCTTCGTCCACTGCGAACGTCTTTTGAAAAGATGACAGGCGCGGCGCGGCGGTTAGCAGAGGGCGAACTTATTTAAATTTCGCGGTGAGTGTGGAACACTTTGGAAAGATTATTCATGATGTACTTGTCACTGATTGAACTTTTATCTTTTTAATTGCTTCGGGTTCGATTCTGGGTCGATTCCCTACCGAGAGAATTTTTCCAAAACTATGCATGTATCTTTTTTTTGTTTTTTACTTGACTTTTGATAAACGATTAAAGCAATCGAATGTATTGCAAATACGTTTCGCTTCTTTAGATACCGATTCGACTGAGCGGAGGGCTTATGAATTGTGTGTTTTAGAACACAGCAAATGTTGAATAGAAAAAATTAAGGACGAATACGGTTTTTAGCTTCAAAAAAGGGTTTACTAAAAAAGGGCTGTGTCAGTTACCAGCGACCGAGAGCATTCGATGAATGCTGCTGTTCGATGAATAGATGAAATAAAAAGCTATCTGTAGCTATCTGTTACCCGATGTTGCCCATCATTAAATACTTATAACAGTATAACAGTAAGAAAATCCCTCTTACTCAGGACAGGGAAAGCGGGCTGCACCATGCAGCTTGTCAAGTGAGTCAATCGTCGAGAGTTAAGATCGCTGGACGGACCTGACTGGAAGGGCGCTTGGCGAGTTCGCGTATTTGCGTTTCAGGTTAACAAACTATGGAAGAAAAAATTAGGTTCAAGCAATGATTTCCCAGAATTCTAAACTTTTACTGAATTCTTAAAAAGTAGATAGGACGCCAGCAGCAACAGAAGTTCGACAGCAGGACAAATAAGACTTCAAAGGCACCATTGGTAAAACTCAAAACATTTCATGTGAAACAAAACCAGAAAACTCAGTTAACTTTCAAATTATGCAACAAGTTCCGACCTTCATGATTTGAAACCTGGAATGAATGACTCCCATTAAATTTTTTTTCTGGATCGTACTTAGAGGGTTCCAGTAAAGAGTTCTTCATGGTTTTAATGATAACGAATGTTACTTTATTGAACATATACGATTAATTATAAAAAACTTCAAAGGGTTTTTTTCAGTGCCTTGACAGTTGGCCAATTTTTCACGCTTAAACTACTCCAAAGACTAAGCTGTCTTCCATTTATGATAAGGTGGTCTTTCTACTGAAGGTTTTCCTTGGCTCCCCATCTTGAATCAGTATGCTATTGTATATGTATATTGTAGTCGATTGACCTAAACGACATTAAATTTTAACAAACAGCAGTCAGCATTATCATAGTGAAAAACCAAAAATTGCAATACATACAGTGCCGAACAAAAATATGGGCACAACAATGATTTCTTGATTGAGTGCTTTGAAGTGTTAGCCAGTACTTTTGTTCATGTAAAATGCGCTGCAATGAATTACTTTAATTTCTTAAAAATTCGTTTTAATGGTATCACACAAAAAGTTTGCAAACTGTAAAAAAAAGAATCCCTATTGCCCCACTTTTTTCTTGCCAACGGGTGGTTTCTTCCAGAAATCATTCCTGTGCAAAATTTTTACTTCGGCACTGTATGTATATCAATTGTTAAATAGTTTGCTGACTACGTATCCCTGCCGCGTAAAACAAAATATATAGTTTAAGGTCATGATCCGTTTGTTATCTGCCTAAGAAGCGATTCCCATTGATTCTTTTAGAAAATTCAGCTTTTGGTGAAGATGAGTGATGTTATTCTCACCGCCACTATATTGAGTAGACACCGATTCACTAAAATTTCGAATACTTCCTACTATCCTGTTCCACCTGTAAAAATTCCGCATTGAACATCCGCTAAAGGCGCTCAAATGAGATTCGATTGAGCAGTGCAGATTACGGCAGTCTGTCGCATTGAAGGACTTCCATTGATGAAGACAGACACACCTTTTCATCACAACACACGGTGTTCCTCTATTAAAAGTGAAACTGCGAATAAAAAGGAATCCTTTGTGTTTTTTCTTACTCTTTTGTGTGTCCATGTGAAAGTTGTTATTGAAAAAAGACCCTACTCAAATATATCCTATATAAATTGCATGTTTTTTCTTCTAGTTTTTTTGGAAAGCTTCTTTTTGTAAATTACCCGGGATTGAAAGATATCTCTCGCCAGCTTTGAAACAAACAGTGCTGTGTAAATAGCATGCCCACATGGAAGAATGGACGACAGTTTGGACGGCTTTTTTTTCTATCAGTCTATATTTTCGTGCATTTAGATTTTGTATTTCTTCTGCTGTTTTTGAAATTTTTATTCTATTTTAACACACCCTTTATCAGACTATTGTGTATTTCGAATAAATGAAAGCAGGTATCATGGCCCAAGGCCTGATAAATTACATACGGCTGTTGGTGGGGGAGATGTGACAGTTTAGGAAAAATATACGAAGTTTTTGGTAAAAGGTATAAAATAAAAGGAGTTGAAGGCAGTGAAAAAGTGTGCACAAACCACCATATTTCCGTTTACACATTGACTCATTCACATCACATTTCCCACTAAATTCGGCAAAGTCAGTGGAAATTGGACGTCTCCGAATTTTGTTTGGATTGAAGGTATGTCATATTTCATTTTAATGTACATTTAGTGTATGCAAATAAAGAAAGAATTTTGTTAGTACCTCACACACATTTTGTCTTTTTTTTCGTTCTGAAAAGACTTTCGCAAAAGTGAATGCGTGGAAGTTCTTATTTTTTTCTACTGCTGAACTAATGCGATTACTTTCATCGTTCTTATTTTTTCCTCTGCTGAAATAATGCGATTGCTTTTGTTCGCCGTTGTCGTTGTCAAAAAATAAGCAAACAGCAACCAAATTTAAATGAACTCCTAAATTATGCACAAAGTGATATGCGCTCCATTGTAGACAGGCATCAATGTTCCAGTTTATGGTAGGCTTACATGCAAATGAGAATAGCGCCACAAAATTTAATATTGAACCTACCCCAACCTAGACCCAGTGAAATCAAAAATACAGCAATACAAACCACCAGCTCCTCCCGGCTTGACATAGTTAAATCGTTAAAGCAATCCTCCACAAGGGTACTCCACCCCAAAATCTCACGGGACAACAACCAATGTAACCCAAAGTGGATGTGATCACCCACTTTTATGCTCCCCACAAACCTAAATCCCGGCTAGACACTCAGACAAACGAAGCCATCGACCCTTCGCGAACGAGACATTGTTTTGATGCTGGCGGCAGGCAAAAAAAAAAAAAGCAAAAAAAATTATGCAAAGTAAGATTTGTCCCACAAGTCCCATCCGACGTTCCACAAAAACAAAACACAACTTCCTGTGTTGCGGATTCACCGCAGCGCCGCAGACGGTGCCGCCGCCACTTTCACCACCACGCCACCGCTCCACCATCTCCACCGTCTGCAGTCCTGCTTACAGGGGATGCTTCCTCATTGTTTCCTAATCTTCTATTACACAGACACCATCGTTGTCGGCTGGAGCGCCCGCCAGCACATTGAATCCGTCGTCGCGACACAGTCAATAGATGTAATCTTCTCGAGAGCCGGAGAGGTGATTCCCGAGTAGGCTGTTCCACTCCACTTCAGATTATAATTGCTCACGGTGGCCACCCCCGGGCGGAGGTCTCGTGATTAAGACAACGCGATGAAGCGCCAGACCAGACGAGACCGAGACCGAAAGACAATGAGATATGACGACTGTGTGAGGCTCTGGGACGAAAACAATCGTCCTTCACCGCCGCGCCGCCCACCGTCGCCCTTCGACGTGTTTCCACCCAGACACTGGATGAATGCGCTGTCGGATCAGTGCACAATTAGGTCTCGCAATCCACTGCGAGGCGAGTCCTGCCTGCCGCTTACTTGTGATGATGCACTCCAGACCGGATGCACATATGTGGCAGGCTGCCGGGCGTCTGGTGTCTGGGCAGGAGGACCTCGAGGGTTCTGAAGTGCTGAGTGGTGGACGGGACTTCCACGTCGTGTCTGACCCAATAAACTTTTTTACACCGAAAAAAAAAGTGGAAAAGCGGAAAAGAAATGTAAGTGGGAGGAAGGCCAGACAAGTGGATGCGGCGACATTCCTGAAAAGGTTTTTTTTTTTTCGTTTACTGTGCTAGGCGGCTGCTGGCTGGTGCCTGCTGGTCGTTTGCGCCCCAGACAGAAGCGAAGTGTCATCGAGACGTCTCACAAAAAAAAGGAATCTCTGCCTGAATGAGACTCAAGCGGGGATCATCTTTCATCTGGTGGCCGGTCATCAAAAGTGAAGCAGAAAATAAAAGAAAAGCGCGCAAGGACGTATGGAGTGACGCGAGTGTTGTGATTCAAGGATCAGTCGAGTTGGAGTACAACTCTGGGTGGTGTAGATTCTGTAATCAATTTTGGTAGCAACAGGTCTGCCAAGATATTGTGTGGGATTTTTCGTAGGTGGCCAATAAATCCGGAACTTAAGTTAGATGAGTATCGGAGTAATCGGAGTAATTTTCGTTTCTTCGTCTCATGAAAAGGTCAATGCAATGGCTTTTTTTCTCTATTCACGACAAATGCATTGCTTCCACAACTTCCACTGCGCCCAAGGAAATCTACGGTGTCATAGTCTCTTAAAGCTCGAAGGTGCACAGGGTCTCAAAAATAGCACATAAGTCTCTAGTACAGACATAAACAAAAAACTTAGAAACACAGGTCAAATGATGCACGACTAGAAAATGTCTTGTCTCTATTGCAAGGCCACCACTTGGACCTGGAAAAGGTGCCTTATCGGTTTTGGTAGAGTTCAATTGATTGCCTTAAGGTTTTAATTATCTTATCTGCTGTTGCAGAGTACACATTTCTTCAAGAGACTTAACGTTATTTTCATTGATAGAAAGGTTCTGAGTCAACTGAGCTTACAAATATAAAGCTTGGCTCTTATAAATGGATCAAATTGGTCCTTGTGTAAGAACTAAACAGGCCTCGACAGTAACGAGACGGACAAATTATTTCATTGCAGACGCATTGAAAAAATAAAAAAAAAATTTAAAAAAGCGCTGTTGTTGTGAAAGATTTAGAGAGATTCATTTAGATCGTTTCTGATACTAAGAGTCAATTCGTCAGCTAGTCAATCACCGTGGAGTTAACTGACGGGGATACAAAAATTTGATTACCACCTTAAAATTTATGCCGTCAAGCTCCTCCTTAAATTCTTATTTGCTTGCGAATCTATTAGCAAGGAAATCGCCCATCGCTCTACAAAACATTTTTTTGCCACCAACTTTTGGACTGAGGAGTACTTTCGAAAAGTTTATTGGCATAAATTGTTTGTTGTATTGCAGCCTGTTCGTCACTTGTATTACTTCAAAGTCTTAAAGTTATTCTTTTTAATGTCTGTTTTTCATCAGATTTCATCATTATTTTCGTTTAATTTCTAGTTACAACTTTTGTTGTAACCTTCCTAACTCAACGTCTCCATTGGCAATTTTTAAGGCAACAAATTGAAACATATATTGCCATTGCCTCGGATATAAATAATGTAGATCATGTGGCAATGGCAATAGCAATATTGACCGGCACATAAAAAAAATAATCTCCTCCACTGTGTTGTGGGCGATATAATTTGACACAAGTGGAGGGGATCTACTATTTTAATGGCGGATCCGAACGGCGAATTGTATGTTTATTTATTTTCTTAATTACAATTTGATAAAAAATTCAGGCAAAGATAAAGATATTTACTGACTGTTTTATGGTGGTATTCGATATTTGAAACAATGTTAATACAATAGTGTTGAATGCCACTTCAAAAGGAACAATACCATAAGATGATGTGGGGGAAATTAATTAAAATAAAAGCAATCATTTTCAGCAAAAATATATACAACTAAGATATGTAACTTCAATTTTTTAGCATTTCATAAATAAGCCAAAATTTTAACAGACAGGTTAGCGAGATCAAAGGTTAAATTAAAAAATTAAATCTAGATATTGAAAGTGAGTAAGTCTAAGCTTTTATAATCATGTAAAAATAGCCATTTTTTAACGCGCTTTAAAAATCCCTTAGACATGTGGTTCTGTCCGATTTCTTCCTGGAGAACATTGAATAAACGACTACATAGGACTGAATAAAAATTTCTATAAGCAGTTGTTCGACAATTTGGAATTTGTAAGATGTCAAGCCAGTTATTTCGCAGATTATAGTCGGGAATTTCACGAAAATTGCGGTTACCTGACTTCATTTCGATAGCTTTCCATGACAGAGGTTACTTCAGGAGAATTGTCAGTCGTCCTCTGGAATTGACCGGCCCATGGCAGGCATTAATTGCTTTCAAAGATGAAAGCAATGGATTTGACAGTTCCATTTCAAATACAGCGAAAAATGATATCGCAAAGGAAAGATGATTGGTTGAGAATAGCAAGCACGTCGGAGCTATCGTCGAATTCAAATTTTTCGACGCACTGTATTGATAATACCCCTTGGAAAATGCTGTTGTACGCCATTCTGACAGTTCACAAATAAAATTGCCTTGTAATGAAATGCTTCTTTGATATCACCATTGTCATTGCTATTATCATTGCATTCTGGAGACGCAGCGAATGTCCCATCAGTACTCAATTTCTGTACCACTACATACCAAATTTTTTTTCGATTTCCTCATATTGACTATTCGATAAGCTTTCATCATTTTTAAGGACTACAATATTAATTAGTGATTATACAATACCTGGTTCTTCTCTTAAGCACAGTAAACTGAAACTAAACTAAGAAAAAAATTAGTTTATACTTCTTTTTTATTTTTTTGTCAAAATTTTGCAAATATTTCAAAAACTATATAACACAATGAAAAAAAAAAAATAAATGTAGGATTAAAGAACAAGTTTCTGGCTTTCAAAACAGGTATAGTACTTCATTGTTAGGGTTGGCGTTGTTTTTTAGTAATTTCTTTTTTCATGCTAATTGATTTTTTCTTAAATTGCCTCTATCTCCTAAACGGGACGAGTTAAAAATGCTTGTTTTTGATCGCTCTACAAAATACCGTTATCATTTTTTGTCGCCAAAGTTATCGTACTCGTGCCCTTAATTTTCTTGTTTCATGCAATAAAATCTTTTTTTTCTTAGGTTTAGTTTTTTCCTTTTTTTTGTTATCTATTTTTATGCTTTACTTTAATTAATTTTTCTTTAATTGTTTTTAGTTTTTGAATTGTTATCTTCGGTATTTTGAATTTTTGCTTTTTTATAGTCTTAATAGTTCTTTTTGAGTCCCCACCTACTGAATTAACTTATTTTTTTTTTTTGTTAAACTCAACTCTATTTCACTTATCTGAAATACAGAGTACCATCAATGTTTTCTTAAAGGTTCAACTATATAATTTGTAAAAAGTTTGTTGTCATCTTGTTATTGAAATTTTTTAGTCGATGGGACTGGCCAGCCAAATTTCTCCGGAGCATCAATCTTAAAAAAATAATAGCTTCTTAAATTGGCTCATTATTTAAACTTCATTTTTCACTTCAGCTTTATCAGGAAAGGAAAACAAGAAGTCGGGTAACGATTTTCAAACATTTCGAAGCGGTTGAACTCAGCATGTTGTAATTGTTTGTCTGTCCGCCCACAGACTCCTAGTTAATAAGACATCCTACTCGTCGTGACTCTTGTTGTAATTGTTTGTCTGTCCGCCCACAGACTCCTAGTTAATAAGACATCCTACTCGTCGTGACTCTTCAACCACTCATTTAATTGCTTTGCCTTTTTCTTTTGTTTCAGTCCCCTTTCAGTCCGGTTTCACTTCGATTGAACGTGAAGTAAAACAGACCAAAGTAATTTGTCCATTATCCATTTCAAGTCCGGCGATTACTGTCGTCCTTAGTTCAATTAATCGAAGTAAGACACATGTCCCATGCGGCACATCTCGCCACATTACTAAGCCCTACAAAGTCTTAGCCATTTGGTTTTTTACTGTCTAAGCCGATTGTCTGCGAAATGCTAAATCAATTCATCTGCTCTTCCTCACCATCTCTATCTTCGTCTGTCCACTTTAATTTAAGCACCAGCGACCACAAAAGGTATTGTAAATGTAAACGGCAACGGCAACGACAACGTCAACGACGATGACTGCCATGGCAGCAAAGTCAATAGCAGCCGCAATGACCAACCGGCCAAGCGACCGAAAATAACAAAATCGATACCCGGAGTGTCCTTCGAGACGACAGCGCTTAGTCTGCTCGACGCTCAACGGACGCATTTCCATCATCAAAGCAATATAAATGCACAATGGTGCAAGTAATCAGGCTAAGATATGAGAAAATCCCAAAAGGACCTCCCGCCCACACCATGGTCAGTCGGCTCACACGGCACGGCGAGAGTATAAAATCTAAACAAAGGACAAGCGTCAGCGGTAACAAAGGCGAAAGTATGACGGTGTGGGGCGAAAGGATACCAAGTAAGTGGATGAAGAAAGAGCGGAGTGGTTGGTGTTTTCCGGAAGAGCAAACTTGTTCTCGCCACTACACCACACACACATCCTTGATGTCATGTTTATGAGTGAGACACTCGGGGGCGGTGGGTGGCTGCGCCATTGTGTTGCTGTGAATTCGATTTCATCCTTTAGGATTTGTCATGATTATCGAAGCTTCATGCTGAAATGGATGTGAGTGTGTGCGTGTGGATTGTGTTGTAACGAAACTAAGAAGCGAAACACAAAGAGCGACCAGTAACGAAAACGAGTGATGTGGTGGAATGGGTTCGGATAATTGATCCTGTCCGACGGGGAAAAGGATAGGTCGTGTGTGAAGGTGTGCGTCTATTTTTGAAGCCAATTGCCTGTGAAATGTTCTGGCACTTCTGGTAGACTGGAAATGGACTGGTTGTGCTAATCTGATGTTGTGGCATGAATGGGAGGTGAAGTGGCCAAGGTTGACCTTTTAGGTCGGTCAAGAGGTACGTTTAAAATAGGTTCTTGAGCTTCTACAAAGGCTTACTTTGTTTACGAAAAGTCAATATTTGATGGGTGGCAGGTGAGGAACAAAAAGATTTAGAGCTATAAAACCGTTTTTCGTGAAGGCATCCTTTAAAATTGTTCAAATAAACTTTAAGAAAAACGTTGATGCACTTTGATTTTGGTTCTACTAGTAAAGTGCTTGCCTCTTTAAACCTGAAAGAAGTTCTTTGGTTGTGTAAACAGAACTATGTGATATGAAGGACTTTTCAAAAGTTAGGGTCGATGTTAAACTAACCCAAAACATTTATGAAACTCTCTTTCTCGTATTTAAAAGACCGGGTCATGGTAGCACATTTTGAAAATTGCAATTTTCAACAAATCTGGACAGCCGAATGCAGCAGCGCCATGGTTTACATTAGCTTTTAATGGGATGAACTGGGAAAGAAAAGTCAAAAGGGGTCAAACCATATGATCCTAAATCAAACAGTTCCAAGTCTCTACAAGAAACTCGCTCTAGAAGGTTTTGACCTCATTCAGGATCAATCAACTTAACGTAAAAGCATCATACTCAGCAGGTGGACGAACTGGTGACATGCACGTCAAATTATCGTTAACCTATAACGAAGTTCAATTTTCGTTTTAAGATACCGTAAAAATCAAATGGATTAAAATCAAAAAATCGCAACCCAGCGAAGATAAAAATTACACAAAACCCACCCACACACCAACCCACCACCATCACTAGACGAACGACGGATAAGACGAGTAAAAGGATTACTGCGGAATTACTAATGTAAGACCCCTCCGCTTGTAAAATGAAGAAGAAGGAAATTAAAAACCGTCTTTTCTCTCCACCGCACCGAGAAATCCTTCGAATGTCAAACACCCACACGACTTTTAATCCCACAGAGCGCGTGTTTAAGTGATTGAGTATTCCAGGCGAGGAGTCACGGTCTTGGCGAACTACCACGACCACAACCACCGGAAATTCGATTGAGTGTAAATGAGAAGGATACAGGCGGTCGCTGGCAGCAATGAACTTCAAACACCTCCACCCCCTGCTCTGTAAGAAGCTGAAATTCAATAAAACTGAAATGGTGGTCGAGGAAGAAATTCAATAAGAAAAAGGGGAGACAGAGAGAGCGCTGGCTAATTCAGGATATCGTTTGTCTTAACTGCGCTGGAGTTCGAGTGGGAGGTTCACATAATCGTCGGGACACTTTTGGACCTTTCTGTGCGGTGATGAAGGAAGTACGTGGTTGAGAATCGGATTTTTGGCAACCAATCGTTAGAATAACTTGGAACTTTGGTAATCCCTTAATAAATTTGAAGCGTTAAGTTTAGCAGTGAGCTTAAAATTAAATAGAGTGAATGGGCACATAAGTGCCTTATCCGGTTTCCCATGAGGCGATGTGGGCGGAAAGTCGGGATTGCCTTTATGGAGTGCGAACTGAGTGTTAAGTGTTGTGCTTAACAGAATGTGAGTGAGGGAAAAAGGTATGACATTGAATGCGACTTGAGTTGCCATTTTTTGTCACAAAATTTCTGAGTTCATGGGAAGCGAATACATTTCTAGGTCACTCCACAGCATATATTCTGAGGGACTTAGAAGAGGTAGAAAAAGAACAGAAGTAAACAGACTGTGAAGTATTTCCATCACCACAATCATGTTCAAATTAAGAAATAAGTTTTTACTGAGTTCTGTAAAAATGAAAATGAATGGCTTAGTTTTTCCGGAAACAATTTTGTTGTGCCAGAGAAAAGTAGGTCGAAAATATGTTAAGGCACAACGAAGATGAGAATTGATGATGGAGGCGTCCAACAGTTTGTCAAACTGCCTAGTCAAACGATCTGCTTGAAATCAGAAATCGGATTCAATCTGATGTAAAAGGAAGGGTATATAGAGGCGCAATAAAATAAGGCGCCGAAATATTATATTCCTATCGTTTTCCTTACCCAAAATGTCAATACATTTATTTTGATAAAGTTTTACTTGAAACCAATGATTTAACTGACCCTCGTTTCAGACAGACTGTACATTTTTGTCTACCTTACGATGCTTTAAATACCGACTAAGTTATTTATTTATTAATTTACAATCACGGTCTATTATTAGTTAGTTAAAACGTAAAAAACAAATAAATTGTGATATTGGTTCTTACAAAAAAAAGTGGTGCTATTTCAAATACCAAATCTTAAAAGTTTTTATCACTTAAGAGGTGTGGTAGTTATTGGAATATATTAGGTTGTCAAATATCTCCCTTCCGCCTTTTTGTCTTTTGAATTTTCCAGCTATGTACAAAGCGCTACAGTACTCGTATCTGGCAATACATCATTTGAAAGGTCTTGACATAACCAACAAAACGACGCTATGCATGATTAGTTTGGATACGAGCTATGTAGCGCTTTGTACATAGCCGGAAAATTCAAAAGACAAAAAGGCGGAAGGGAGATATTTGACAACCTAATATTTGAATCCAGAGGTGCAACTTCAGGCGTGTGTGGCTATGTCAACCCATAAATCTTTTCCATAAATGGTCTAAAAATGGTGTGCCTTTTTTTATAACTTTGCAGAATTTTACGTTCTCGGCTAAAAATCGCTGTGCACTTTTCATTTTTAATTATTTTGCTAGATTCAATCGTTAAGGTTAACTGAGACAGGCTTTTTAGGCAGGCTTTTTTAATTCAAAACATATCCACAAACTTTTAAATTATTGAGAACCGATCAATTAGTCATGTGCTCAAAAACGTTATAAAATTGTGCCACAGTAATCGTAAGCTGCGAGATCAATGTGTTCTTTTAAGCCCAACAATCTGCTGCCAGTCTAAAGTAGTTAATATAATTTATCAGACGTCTGATATTCCAAAATATTTCTTTGCTTTTCTTTCACCAATGAAGTCAAGGCTGATGATCCTTTTAATTGGCTGCTGTCGGAAAAATCAGAGTCACTAGATTGAAACTTAAAATGTTGGAGTAACATAGCTAGCTCTTGGCCAACGACAGCTTCTAATTCATATACTTACATTTACTATAAATGGCTTTAGTTAATTGTAATTCAATTCAATTTTGGTGAAAGATTGACGTTTAAGAAACTAAGGACTAGTCAAATTTTCTTCAGCAGCATCATGTAGTAATTTTGTGTAACAACATTAATGATCTTGCAAGAATTTTGAACAATAAAGGTCATGCGTCTATTTCTTGGATCAACCATCAATTTATTCTTAAACCAATGCAAAAACATCGCAAAAATGTTTACCATCTGTTGCACTACTACTTTTATTAGACTCAAAGGGCAAACAATTATGGACGTATACCTCATTTGATCACTGTGTCGCTATTTGCGATATACTATTCACAAACATAATTTGAGACCTTTTTTGTTTAGAAGTAAAGATGTCTCTTTTGGTTTCAAACTGCCATTAACCCGCCATTAGAGTACAAAAAATCAGTTTGACTGATGAGGCCCATTGCAAAATTGTCGCATCTAGGGCTCGGAAAACAGTTGCGTGAATGGGTTGGGCTATCGAGAGATGATTACTGATTTTTTATGACCGGAATTGGATGGAATTGATCTGGACAACGTTTGCTTTCAACAAGACGGCGGTAAGTGCCACACAAGCAACAAAACTATTGATCTTTCAGTTGAAAAGTTTCCGGACCGTGTTATTTTTCCAAGGCGTGATCATAATTGGCCACCGAGATCTTGTGATTTAACACCTTGTGACTTCTTCCTTAGGGGCTACCCGAAAGATAAGATCTTTGCCAAAATCCCAGCGTCGTTTCAAAACCTCGAAGATGGAATTCGTCAAGCTATTGATAGCATACTTAGTGGACGCCGTGGCTTAGTCGTTAGTGCGTCAGACTGTTAAGCGAGAGTACCCGGGTTCGAATACAGCTCGGGGAAAAAACACCACAAACAATTTTCACGGCCCCACCTCCAGCGAACGACTGACAATCCTCTTGGAGTACTCCTGTCACGGAAAGCTTCCGCAATTCGTCATTCGGAACCCACAATAAACTGTAGGTCCCCTTCACATGTGTCAAAATTATAACGCGCACAACACAGTGGAGGCATGAGAAGCTAGGCTCTGGCCCTGTATGGGCTGTTACGCCACTAATGATGATGATGATTGATAGCATACAGCAGCCACTTTGAGATTTAGGGATGGAAAATTTCATGAAAAGAATACGGTTCTATACGGTTCTGTAAAGCGGCCATTTGATTAACATATTTTTCCGTTGTTAATGGCATACCTTGCTCTCTGCAATGAAATAAACGTCCGATCATTTATATAAAAAATCTGCATTTTTCTTTCAATATCAAAACAAAGCCTCTTATGCCTCTAGAACCCCGTGTAATGACAATTGTGGTTGCGTTTCTTAAACATAAAGCAAAGTGTCTTGAAAAAGCAATTAGACTGGTAGTTGGAACTCTATAGAAATCACTTTGCCCATTTCATTTTGGAGAGGACTTCCACATTAACCTACAGGGCAACAAAACTCTATTTAGTTTCAGTGAAAAGTCTTATTAGAAACTTAAAAGTTCCTTGCGACCACTCTTGTAAGACCAATTTTTCACAATCAGCATGTTAACTGAATGTAAATATTTCCGAGCCTGCTTTCCTCTTACCCTTAAACCTCCTAGTTCATGCTGTGACCATTAAATGGTAGCCATGACTATTCCCTTTGTTTAACGAGCAGTTTTAAAGCTTCGTGTATTTCATTTTCAAAACATTCCCACTCGACAGGCCGATCTGCATTACAGACCTTTTCCACAGTCTGTGGAACTGTCACTGACCATAATTTTTTGCTGTACTTTGCGTGTTAGGAAGTTTCATGTACAGTGTCCATTAAATTCGTTTTCCTTGTACTTCTCGTGGACGAAAACTTGCGCTTATGTACTTGCTTACATATCAGTCCTTTCATTGTAGGCGATGTATTTTGGTACGTGGCGTTTCAGCGTACTCTGTTTAAAATTTAGCAGAGTTATTATGATAAGCTGTTCGCCTTCGCTGACTTTCCCAAACTCGAGGTCGCTGACTGCACTGGTCAATTAACTTTTTCATTAACTGACATCCACCTTTCTCACACGGTATCTATAACATATCACTCCCCCGTTGTCTCTACGTGAGCGCATGCACAGGGCGATTTCCTTATTCTATCTTTCCAATGATTGAAGACATTTAGAAGCACAATTCCCACAAATATCTTTCCGAAGGTCACCTTCAAAAACCCTTTCTTGGAAAAACTGACAAAACAACCCCGATTCGATTACTCCCACTCCTTGGTGCTGTTCTTATGTAAAGACTGACATCAGGAAGAACCTGTCAATCGTAATTCCACAAATTAAATTGTCAAAGAACGAAAACCACCCCTCCAACTGTCTATCAACATCTTCGTTTATTTGTCCTTTCTTCTTGTTCGTCTTGACTGTCATCTACTCGCGTCACATCGCATCAAAATGCATTAAGTGCACGCGCGCTTCATCCTGTGGAATATAAAAAAAATAGAAAAAAAAAAAAAACACGCCCGCCCGTGCACTTCTGTGTGGGTGCGATTTGTTCGACCCTCCCCTGGGCCACCCGCACCGGCCCAACGTCTGTCTGGCAGTCTGTGATAAACAGAAACTAGGACACGAAGTAATCTAGGAAAAAATATTACATCGCCCCAGCCACCGCAGCCCTTTCGAGAGAACGAAGAGAACAAAAAACCCTCGTCCGCCCCTGTTGCCACCACCTAGTCGGGTGTTGCGGGTGACCTAAGAAGGCGCTTAGGGTTGCTGGATGTCCGTGCCGGCTGCCATACCGCTATACACAGGCAGCGACATCTACCAGCAAAACAAAAACCAACCCAAACCCGGGCTTCTTGTTCGTTTTGTTGTGCGCTCTTTTTGCAATTCATTCCCTTAATGTACTGCATAGCATTCCGTTACACGTGCCATTGTCGTCGTATAGCGGTAGCTGCGTCTATGCACAGTAACGTGTAGCGGTAAATGTCTGGCTGGCAACTGGCGCATATATAGACGAGTGCCATCTAAGGCTGTGCATGTGCAGCCCATTTACTTGGACAGCCGCCGATCGGGTGGATTTAAGGGAGGACTTCAAAGAGAGAAAGAGAGAGAAAGCTGTTGGTTGCATTTTATGGCCAAGTTAACAGCGTAAATGCTGTAAGGCCCATTCTGTTAACCTGTTTCCTGGCAGAGAGTCAACAGCGAAAGAGAGCGAGTTACTCGCCCCTAGGACACGGAAGTCCTCTCACAGCCGGCATGGCACGTGCCGCCGGAGAGTTACACAAACTGCAGCGGGAACTACACATAACAGTAACTTACAAGTTCCTCTCTCTCTCTTCGTGTCTCTGCTCAGTGCCGGTCCTCTCTGAAATGTAAACTTCGGGTTGACACTGACTCCCCTGCGAGTGTGTGGGTGCAGTCGGGTGGTGGCGGCATTGGCTCACTCACTCGCACTCTCTCTCTGCCTCGGCGTTGTTGTTGTTGTTTCGTCTTATTCAGCCTTTTTTTTGCTCCTTACTCGGTACACGTGTATTTCTTTGTTGTTGTAGTCCTCAGTGTGCGGAAGAGCTTTTGCACGAGTAACAAGGTCAAGGCCACACACGCCTCTTTATGTAAAGCGGTCGGTTGCAACGACGACGAAGATAGCAGTGAATCTGTGTGTGGTGGTGTTGGAAGCGTCGGCGTCAGTGTCCGTGTCGGTGTCGGCGACAGCGACGCGGTGTTGGTGGGGGCTTAGGGGTGATTTTACGGTTAATTGGGTTGAAAATGCACCACGAACCCAACGCCCCCCAACTTAAAAAAGGAAAAAAAAAATGTACGTTGAGCGGGTGGTGTGTCTACTGCCGGGCCGGGACGCGAGCTCTAGTTGCGCCCTTATGTACCGGAAGTAGGTCCACAGCCAAGCGCTAAGTTATTGGCGGTGTGCGATGTGCGAGCGTGCAAAGCTCACGCTCACGTCAGACGGAGGAGACTTTTATTTGATTTCGTTGACGGCGGCGGTCGAGCGGGGTGTGTTTGAGTGCGCGAGAGTGTGTGTGGGGGTTGTAAATATCCGGAATAGGGAACGCAGCGGGACATATCCAATTCCTCCAAAAGCGCGTGGGTCGCGTTGGAGAGGGTGGTGAAACTAAAAGTAGTTTCATTCAGGGTAACCGGTCGGTGGGAGACGGTGGAACACGCTTAGAAAACAGAAACAACAAATTGAGACAAGCAACGAAATTACATGGGGTGGAGTGCGACGACGACGACGGATACCGGGACACACGATATGCTTGTTGCCACGGCCAAACAACAGCTCCGTCAGCGTCGTCGCCGACACCGACATCGACATCGACGCTCATTAGGACGCTGATGGACGTGCGGTCGAGGGGAGGGTGCTGTGGTGGTGGTCAGTCGGGGATTTTTTTTTTTTTGTTTTTTGTTTATGTGAAATTCGCCTTAAAGGGACGTTGCGCGTGGGTATATCCTTCAGCTTTCAGTCGGGTTGGGTGGGGTGGGGTGGTTGTAAGACTCCTCGATGGAGCTTTCTAATGATATGTCAACTTTAGCGGGGTTGGGTGGTTTGAAGGGGCATGAAGAGATACAAGAATGGTTATAGGGGTGAGATATTGACAGACAGTCGGTTACAAGTTTTCTTTTTTTGTTTCGTGCTCTTCGGAATTGAAGTGTCACTGTCAAAGCTTTTTTTGCGTGTGTATGTTCGGGGACTTGGGCGAGTGCAAGTGTAGACTGCACGAGAAAGACAATTGGACAACGTCGGGGTGTGAGGAGTACATAGGAAAGAATAAGAGACCGTGTTTTTTTATTATTATTATTTTTGATTTGATTGTGTTTGTGGATTTCATGTCGACTTTAACAGCAATCTGTAGAAACAAAAGAGCACTTTAAGTGGAAGCGAATCATCGGTCAGAGTTTAATAGCTGGGCAGATGACCATTGTGTGGTTAAGGATCTTTCACCTTCGATCCTGATTAAGTGGACCTCTAGAGGTCATGGAACACTGATTAGTGTCGCTCAGGGAGTAAGTAATTTTTGTTGATTCAGGGTTTGATGTGAAATGGCTTTGATTGGCATGGAACATACGAAAAAAGTTTTTAGCCGGTTTGTTAAAAATATACAATTTGAACAAATAGAGGAGACCTGGTGATTAAGAAATATGAAGCATAATCACTTCAGGTTAAATGTTGTTGAAAAGGGTTGACCAGAATTTTAGAGCGGTTTATAAGGTCATTTTGCTGGCAGAGGTCAGGGAGCTAAGTCTATTTTTCGAAAAGGCGAACATTTCCTCGCCGATTGCTTATTAACGCGAGAGAGAATTAAATAGTTAACGCTTTTGGAGGAAGTTTAAAGTTTATTCTGAGATAAGCAACAACTTACGTGATAAGAAATGAAAGATAGTCAAAATCTACACATTTCTAAAATGATAGCAGAAAACTAAAGAGACATTCGACTAAAAACGGAGTGATATTGATCACGCTTAAAGGATCCCGCCAATGAGTGGATTTTTTTTGTAGAAAATAGCCAGAAAAGAACGTACTGCAGATCAAACGGAAAACAGATTGTGACCATTAGATAATTTCTCTTTTGCAGGTTTTCGGATCTGTAAGACATCAGAGCGATTTTTACGTATGAAGATTTCTGTACAGTTGACTAATGAAAGTCTAAACACATCACATTATTCTGGTGACTTATTGCAACTATTAAAAAATCATTTTTTTTTAAGTAATTAAATTGAATCTGAAAACAACGAGAGACAGAGAATTGAATTGAAGGGCCACTTTCAAAACAAAATAAAGGCTTTTCTTTCTATTATAAAAGATAATATTGTGACACCGGAATAATTTTTCAACTAATTGCACAGTCTTAGGCTGCATAGTTTTAGACAATGAACAAAGGGAAAAATGTCCGTAGCATAATAGCCGTAATAAGTTCAAGAAGTCACAAAATTTTCTTTTATTTATAATAGAGAGAAAAGACAGCGTAGTGGTGGTTGGGCGAGCGAAGCGTGCAGGCGGCTTGCCCCCTATTATTTCTTTCTATATCCCAATAAATACTTACACCTGTCACTGGGACATTAATTTTTAAGGAAAAAATCATGTGACTCTGACCAATCTCGGGGTTTCGTCACCTGTCGAGTATTTTAACGATGGTTTTCGCTCCGAGCACTTTGAACAAAACTACTCGCTAGTATGCAGAAAGAAGATATTAATCCCTCCAGCTCGAAATAATTTTGATATTCCGTGAAAATTTAACTTAGAGGGATTTGATTGTACATCATTTATAGAAATTTTATTTCTTAATTCTTTGTAGCTTACCACTTAGTCCCTGACATTTTTATAATCCAGGCACCAACCCTTTTCCAATCCACCATCAAAGACAAAAAAATATTTTGTCAGCGATAATACTAAATTTTTTCTTAGCCATCAACTAGTTCTTAAAGTAATGCTACATATTTTTGGGTCGCGTTTGTAGATCTTTGCTCAAAATTTCATTCCTTAGCTGCAAATGAGTTGAACGTTTTTTAGACAGACAGACAGACACCGAAGCGATTTCATAAGAGTTTATACCTTTGGAACGACACATAATTAAAAAATAAAATGAAAAATAACTAAAGACCTCAGTAAGGTATCTGCAACTCGGGGTATCACAAAATTATGTCAATAGAGATTTCACAAAATATTAAGTTTAAAATATAAATTTACAAAATTTATTAAAATTAAAGTTACTTTTAGAAAATTAACTAACTTCTACTTATTGTGGGTCCATGTTTCCGCACATTAATCTTTCCTAGCAAAGATTTGAGGCTGTCTGCTGGTTACTCATTTAAAATAATTGAATTTACACTACATTCGCATAGAAAAAAAAAACGTACCACACCTTTTCAAGTATTTATTAAAAAAAAATTTAGTGCACCTTTTCATCCACACATTTGAATCAACTAGGCTGGCTGAGTGCGAAAGCTCATTGCCAATGAGGGTCACAGCATTTTTTTTGTACCTCTTCTCAATTCCCATGCAATCCTAATGACTAGTCAACCTCTACCAGCCACCCAGACACCGAAAAAAAAAACTCCATAAAAAACCCAACAACTGGGCCAAGCCCGTAAGTTGATCTAATTTCATTTTAAGCTCCACACCAGACGACAGAAACAAAATCAACAAAAAAAAAAAAGCAAAAAATAAACGACTAAGTCCTTCCAGACAGACCAAATCGTGGCGCCAGCCCTTCTCATTACTTCACAGCGTTGTCCTAATTCCACAATCCGATCCAATACACGCTGCAACCACTTTTTCCTTCCTTTTCGTCCTTTTTTTGCGGGTTTTTGTTTTTCCAGCCATCAGCGTCATCATCAGGCATCACCACATCCAGAACGTTCTTCCTCCGAGCACCCGCCGCCGCCGTCTCATCTTAATGACATTACACGAAACAACATGAAGTGGATATGGTGGATGGGGGTGTGGGGCGAACTGAGGTGACTGCGGAGGAGGATTAATGCATACATTTCAACGAACACCACCCACCGACGACCCTTGCGGCTATAAAAGTAATCAAGGAGTAGTTTCCGTTCCACAGATCGCATGCAGTGGAAAATGTAAAGAAAAATAATAATAAAGCATACGAACAGAGAAGGAGAGAGGAAGTGAGGGAGGGAGCAGCGGTTACGAGCCAGGAGACAGATAAAAACAATCTCAAAGGACTGAGACAGGGTCCTGCTGCTGCTGCTGCTGCTGCTGACTACCGGCTTGCGGGTGATGGTGATGGAGATGTGTGGTGAGTAAGTGACCAACCGCAAACAAAAGCGTCGTGGTGGGTGTTTACATTGTTATCGGTCTTTTTGTGTTTTTTTTTTGTTTCTGTTTTTCTTAATCGGATTTTTGTTTTTCAGAAAAAAAGGGCTGCTAGCGGCGCTTGATCGTGTATTTACGTCGGTTTTGAGTTTTATTACTGTCCACCGATACACACGCACACTCAGCGAAATTAGGGTCCACTCGCTTATAAAGTCACAATCGACGTATTACAATTCACGGTTTGTTAACGGTAAATCGGATTTTCAAAAATGCAAAAGCTTTTGTAAGTGAAATCCAAACACGTATGCGACTGATGATGACTGTGGTAAGGGCTCAACAGCCAACGGGGTGAAATCGGATTTGTATCGGTTATGGAATGGGAGGCACAGGGATGCGCGTTGTGATGGTACACGGAGGAAAATCGGGCAGAGGTGTGGAATTGATGTTGTGGCTCGTGTAATGTGGTGGAGCTGTCTGTTGAACAGCGCATGGGGCGATGAGAGCGTGTGACGGAGTGGTGGTTGTTGTTTTAAATCTAGAGGTTGCGAAGTGTAACGAGGTCACAAAGGACGGGGACGAGGTGGTTTGGAGAAAAAATGTTAATTTCGTGTAAGCTTGTTTTTTTTTTTTGGATCTACAAGGACACCTGATGAGTTGAGCAGTTTTTGAGTGATTTTCATTTGAAGATTCGTTGCCAGTGCTTGGCATTAATGGGACCACCGGCTAAAATTACCGTAGAGGAATCAGTTTTTTTTTTATATAGGAAACGTTGTGTGGACGTAGTATTTCAAAATATTCTGGTTAAATAATTAGTTGCATGCAAAAAGGATTCCAAAAAATTATGAAGAAGACGAAGAGAATGGCAGAATTCGATTTTGCCTAAAATTATATTTCTTTAAAAATAAACTTGGCTTTAAGGTACAGTCGGTTAAAAAAGTATTTGCACAGTTTCTTGATGATCAAGACTAAATCAGTTGAGTTCATAGACTTAGCTATAAAAACTAGCTGATTTAAAAAAAATAGAAAGAGTCAATTTCTGGTGGAAACTCTTACTAGAAAACGACAGTTTTCTTAAACTGTTAAGCTATTTACGAACGACTCAGTTCCTCTAGAAACTTCTTAGTCCTTCGCAGTCAAAATTGTGCTTAATTGATAAGTTCAATAAATAAATTGACAAGAACTTGTGTTGTCGCAATTAACAAGAGGATTGCTAGAAATTGCTGACTACTTCTAGTGCCACACTTGATGGGAAAAGAAATAAAATTGTTCTGAAGACAAGTCAAAAGATATTTGAAAAAACGAACCAACAACCTGAATATGAAAGTGTTTTCATTACTGATAATGATAAATTATCAGAAAATCGTTTCAGTTTGGCAAAAGAACTACACCACATGGTTGTCCAAAAGTCTTAATTTGAAAAATGTGAACTCTTTTCTCCTTTGTTTAGCGTCCCAATAGGGTCGAGTCGATGTTGACAGTCTGTGGCGGCCATGCTGTTTTTACGGCATATATGAAGTCTACTCTTCTCAATCAGAATTTATCAACACGTTCAAAGGATTAATGTTTGTTATCAAATTTCCATTCAAAAGGAAGACTGTTTTTTTTTTGTTTTGCATGAGTCTGAAAGCTAAGCCAACACTCAAATCGCCAGCATCGTAAGGTACTTAAACTAAAGCAGATCTTTAACTTATAGCAACCGACTGCTTTACTGTCTGTTATCCCGTTTGAGACACCAATTCCCCGCCATTGACCAAGTATTTTTCTTCAGTGCAGTGGGTTCTTCTGCCTCTGAAAAGCAATTGTTTCTGCTGGTTTTTGCGATGCCAAATAACCGTCACCTCGGAAATTCATTCATTCCCACTCATTCATCGAGATTCATTTTCAGGTCTTCCGTCTATTTTGTGAGTGTGTGTCTGTTGGACCCGCACGCGGCACTCATCGCAAGGGTCACGTCGTCGCCGGCGCCGCCACCACCGCCACCGGGTGCAAGAGGAACTTGCCATTTGTGGTGCCCGCAGAATATAGTTGACCAATATTCCGGGAATTTGCGGCCGCCCAGTGATTGAATTTACACAATCCAGTTAGTGGTTTCGTTGCAGAAAGCAGGCCTCTGGCTTCTACGCCGTGACCATTCTCATTATTGTCGGCGACAGTTTCCATGTCCGCCGAATGGAAACACCTCCCACCCGACAACCAACCACCCGCCAAACAATGGAACTCGTAATAATTCTGTTTGTCCGGCAAAAGAGAGAGAGAGGGTGCTCGGTGGGTGGTGGTGGCAATGGTGGTGAGGATGTCCGGTTATCCCTTCTAAAGCGGGTTAGTGTCAATTCAATTGGCTTTGACTGTGGTCAAAAACAAAACAAAAATTTAAAAAAAAAAGAAAAAAAAAAAATAATTGCCGGAAGGACTCACCCGGCCGCACGTGACAAGGATTTGCGATGAGTGTGGTTAGCAGAGCTGTCGCATCCCCCGGTGGCCTGTATTAGGGGGTTGTAAGCGCATTCAGAGTCGATAATGATTGTCCAAGAGGGTGCTGGTGGCAGGTGTCCTGCGCCTGATTTGCTTTATCAATTATTATTAATTATAGTGTAATACAAATAATTTGTACACGTTTTTTGTGCCAATTGATTGTGTGTCTTTTGCTTTGTGTGTCGATTTTTTTTTTTGCGAGTTCTGGTACAGTAATCACCGATTATTTGCGCGTGTGATTTTTTTCATTTTTTTTTTTCGTCATGACTGACTGAAATGGATTTCTCTGCGTTAATTTACAATAATCTCGTTTATGATTTTGACCGTGATTAATGAAATTTTATATGCAAATGTGTGGATTAAGTACACAAGCAACAAAACGCATTGGGCACTGGATTTTAATTGCGAAACAATCGATTGTCACATGCGGACAAACGAAAAAAAAAAAATGCCACAAGTTTTTCACAACAGCAACAACAACAGTGACTGTTGGTTTTGTTAGGTGCGTCACAGCGGTGACAGCGGTGACAACGGACGCGCGACGCACAGATTTTGTTGTAATGTGATTAAAATTATGGGGGCAAGTTGTTAATTAAAAATGTTTGGGAAAATATTTCATCTCTTAATGTGATCGGTTCGGGGTCTCTGAGGGAATAATCGAATGCAGGAAATAATTGCTTAATATGGCGTGTAGTAAATTCCCTTTCGATTTATCGCAAAGCGGTAAAATTAAAATTTTTAATTAACAGTAAACGGTTGGATTGAATTGCGATTTAGTTGAAGCGTAACGTCGCAGAGTTTGTGTGGTGAGGGTGCTGGTGGTGGCAGGAGCAGTTTTCGCCTTTTAGGAGGTAGCAAACGGTTGGGGTTTTATGTTTTCGTCTGGAGTGTAGTTTAATGTAAGCTGAAAAATGTTTAGTGCTCTTATAAAAAATTTAAAAGTACATTTTATTCCTATGAAATACTCGAAGTCAGGGAAAGATGAGTCAGTGAGGAGTAACAAATTTTAAGATTGAAATTACGTCAATTCCTACTGCAATAAACGTAGATTTCGATCAGAACTTGTTTGAAAGACTTATGTTATGTACCAACTGGCCTGAAGAGCGGCAAATGGTGACGAGGTTGCCTACTAATTTCAGAAATTGTGTCATTTTTCAACGAACTTGTCAACAGCATTACAGGAACCTTTAGCGCAGAGATCCCTCATGCATTTCTCAAATGAAGATCACTAATGATCATCGACTTAAGTGAACGTCATTTGTTACTTAACTGAACGTCTTTATTACTGATCATCCAGAGATCACTCAAAGATCGGTCAAAGGTTGTGATCAAAATCAAAAAGAAGATTAACCCAGAACCTTAAGACGGATCTATAAAAATTATATTTACATGCTAACACCCAAAAATAAGCAATTAGTGAATTTAGGTGTAACTGAAATTGATTTCATTATTCCAAAAATTACTTCTCTCCAATTCGTCAAGGAGGAAAATCGATTCACACGTAGGGGCCTTTTTGAATGCAGAGACTCACTGCTGACATGCGGACATTGAAACTAGTTCTGTTCCACTCTCCCGAAAACTTTTTTTTTTAAATTCATTTTCTGATTTTTCGATGCATTGGATTTACTTTTTTTATATCTTTTTTATAGTTTTGCAAATGCAATAGAAAGATTAGTTAGAGTCAGATAGAGAGTTTTCGAAAATCAGGAAATTGTGGCGTCATCAAAAGATTTTCGAATCCGCTCATATTTAACGAATACTGGGTTTCAAAATGCACACAATTTCGTCCCTGTTTCTTATCATGCTATCACGCTTTTAGCCTAAACAGAACATTTATTGAACAACGCTTACGTTTGCGTATTTGGTATTCATTTAATGATTATAAGCAGCAGCTATGTCTTTAGGGTGCCTACTGGATAGAATTCTTACCTTTAGAGTCTCAATAAAACGGGCTTCAATATTTAAGAATCTAAAAAGGCATTGAAGACCTGTTTCTTATATTTTTTATGCTTTGTGATGAAAGATTGTAGAATGGTAAAACTACAAACATTGCACGGAGCTACAAATTTTAGTACCGAGCGTTGGTTTTTGAGATCCTAGATCAGTTTTCAAAGCCACGAGATGAGATTCTTGGACCTGATTTTCGTGGACCAAAGTCTGAGGTTCGAAGGAAGAGTTCCGAGTTCTTAGAGTCTCAGTCTTAGTCTTAAGTACAGAGATAAGAGTTTGAGTCGCTACACCTGAGTTAATGTCCTCGGAATCATATTTCTTAACCTCAAATTTTACTTCAATTTGCGAGATTCAAGACAAGATCGATCTTGGAGATTGAGAGTTAAGTCTCGCGTTACTATTCCTTATTTTTGTGCTCGAGTCAAACTGAGATATGAAAGTAGTCCGTAAACAACCTTGCTGAGAGTAAGTTTCTAAGTGAATTATCTTAAAATAAAAATAGTCTAGGTTCTCCGTTTTCTGAGTCTAATAATTGACATACTGGATATCAGATTTTTTTTCATTTTTAATAGTTTTATTCCTTAAAAAAAAAAGCACGGTCTTACATTAAATATATACATGCAACCATAAATTGAATTCATTTAATCCTAACTCCAGACCTTTTCAAGTGTAAAGTCACATTTATGTTAAATTCAATTAAAGTCAAAGAGGGCTGCACTCCTAAAATGTCCGAGTTTCTTTTCAACTAAATGCAATTTTGTTACACCCTACAAAATAATAACTCAACTTCATAGAAAAAAAAAAAAAAACACACATAAACCCCCGGCATTTAATTACTGACAATTCGAAAACAATTCCCAAAAAATACGTAGAGCAGTAAGGACGCATTACTATAGCCCAAGTTAACACAGCTGGTAGACACTAAACAAATCCCGACTGAAATTTACAACAACCTCTCACACAAAAAATCAAATCAAAACAAATCCCCAAAATCTCCACACAGGAATGTAACGAAAATAACAACAGAAAATCAAAACAAGGATTCGAGAAAAAAAGTTACTCCGTCTGCAAATCCAGGACAATGCTGCCAGTTATTACAAACCATGGTTTTTTCCGTCCTCTGTTTCGATGTCTGTCCAATCCGTCCATCCACCTCCCCACACACATATACAAACACAGCGCCCTTATCGACTGACAGACAGTTGTGCATCAACCTTCTGCCGGTGTCCTCGGAAAAATAATTACTTCGCCCTTTGATAGGACGCGGCCAGGCATGGCGGCAGTAATGAAATCAGAAGATCCTGTGAGGGGACGTTCGGCAAATTCGCATTTGGAATTCAAATGAGTTGGTGTATTGGAAATTTTCATTCCATTTGTACGTATGTGTGAGAGCTTCGTGTGTATCTGCTACTAATTAACGGTGCTTTATAATAATTCAGATTGCATCGCATTCGCACGTGGAGCTTGTACAAGAAGCGGGACATACGAAGCCAGCAATTTCGTCGCATCTATCGAATGCGGCCAAGCGCGCCGCGTCTGTGCATGTGCTTATGCGTGTGTAAAGGACCGGTGTTAATAATTCGCACTTATAACACCGGATCTGGATGTGATGAATATCCAAATTAATTTCCACTCGATAATTTTACACCAGTAACGTGGAGCGGTGGCATGGCTGAAATTAAAAGTGACAGTTCCGAGGATTCACTCACACGACGAAAACGATTGGCGGCTCTGCTGCACTTTGGTGCATACATGTCGCGCGCCGCCATAGCTAGTGAAGAGATTAGAGAGGCTTCGGAGGAGGGACACGGAATTAATTTATTCATTGCACGCAGTGATTAGTGGCATTGATATTTTGCTAATGGAATATTATATTCGCAGCATGACTGGGGATCACGTTTTGGCTGAGTGTAATCCTAATTGAATTTCATTACATAAAATGCTTAGTTCGGGATAATAGTTTAGTGCGGCGTGATGCGCGGATTGCACGCGTCCGGGGCGTAAAATTTAAGTGCGGCACATGGCTTTCGCACGGATGAATCTCGGGTGAAGGGGTCTGAAGTTAAGAACGATTTGCAATTATTATGTCATGAGCTCTAGTCAAAGCGGAGGACTATAAGGAGTAGTTTCCTCAATCGATTAGAAGCCATTTTTCAAGCGCTATCCACTTCGTCGTGTCCACTTGAAAAAGAATCGTTTATCAACAGTGTTCTAGGTTTCTTTTAAAATTTAACACGCATTCATTTCACGTTTAAACTTTTCACCAAAGTTAAGTGGATAAAGTTGGTTTATTTAAGTAGATAACTTTCTTATAAATAAATGAGTTTTTTCTACATTCGTCTGTACTTTGAGTTATAACATTAATTCAATCGGAGCGGTCGATTCTAAAAAGGGATTAAAAAAAGTTATGTATGAGGTAATCTTTAATTGTGTCCTTAATAAATTTGGATATTTGGAATTGTGACAGCCTGGACTATATGCACTTCGACGGAAAAAGATTTATGTTCCATCGAATGATTTTTTCATTTGCATCACCTCCGCAGGATGTAGCCCCAAATTTAAATCATCTCTACAACATGTTTATTGTGGCATTTGCAAATCATTCAGTTCAAATCAAAAGAAATTATGTATCAGTAATTTGGTTTACATGATGATGGAAATGCCTCACCGTCGAATCTGCTGCCATTAACTCTCCTTTACACTTTCACTTGATGCGAAAATATTGTGAGACAATTTGACGGCGCGGACTTTAACTAGTGGTTCAGAGATTGGCTGCCAGCGTTGGAGAAATAAGTTTGAAAGGCTAGCCCGTCTGCGTGAACAGATTGCAACATTTGTTCTAACCAAGACTGATTTTATAATACCTTTCATTAATTGGACATGAAAGAGCTAAGGGTGAAGTATACACTCAGCCCAGATCAGCTGTTAAATAATCACACACATTACTAATAAAACAATATTCTCCAAAAAGCTATTTTGAAAAAAAAAAAACTCAGAAGAAATTAAGATTAGGGAAAGAAGCTCAAACATATAATGTTACCGCCAGGCACGTTGCACATGAAAGGGTTAAAACAGTTTTTATAATTTATTAGGGTTTCGCTCCAAAAAAAGAAACCCTTATAGAATCACTCCGGTGTCCGTCTGTCTGCCTGTCTGTCGCCTTTACATATTTTAAACTTATTTTGACTAAATAATAAGCAACAGTTTTGATATTCTCTTTCTTACATTTTCTATCTTTCTTTATTAGACTAAGTTATTTTTTTAATCATTCATTTTAGTGAATTATTTGAAAAATGTTAGTCATGTATTTATTGCTTTTAAAAGATCCCAACGTCTTGTAGCGCGATTGTTATACTTTGATAAATTAAATGAAAAATGAAAAAAAAAATATATCAACCGATGAATCAACAATGCCATCACGTACTGTCAATGTGCATTTGTCCCTGTTGGAAAATACTTTAAAACGTTGTGTTATTTTCACAAATGAGCCAACACAGATACCAAACTTCTTCTTCTCTTGCCCTTTGATTTTATTTGACAGCGTTTTTTATAACATTTTGTGTCTGTGAATACGTGTGGGAGCTTTGAATAACAAATCAAACAAATATGCGTAAAAATGATGAGCTAGTGTTCGATGATTCAAACTGTCAAAATGATTCAACTGTCAAAATGCTTCCTGTATTTCAGTTAAATTCGTGAATGACTGTCAAATTCACCGATGGACGAGGGTAAATAGCCCCTGTACAGTTGGGTGTCTATATTAGGTTTGTTAAGAACTTTTTGTTTTGTACCATCAAAAAACAATCGATATTTCAGACAAGCCATTTTTTTTTTTAAATTTTATATCAACAAAATTATGCAGTCTACTGAGCTCCTTTAGTGTAACATAGCATGCTTCACAGTATTTCGTTATTTGAGCCGCGCAATGCACAGATTGATTAACTCCACTTTATTAAAAATTTTAGATTTATGTGTCAAAGCATTTGGTATAGTCATAACCATGTTTATGTTTACAATAACTTTCCTCAATAATAAAGATTACTTCCATTAAACGACAACTAATTGGATAACATGTATTGTACTTCTGAGGCAAATAAAAGTTATTTCATTGTCTTTCTCAAATTTTTGTTGTATAGAGTTTTCCATGTGTGTTCTGAACGGCTCATTTAACTACCGGTAAATACAATACAAGTAGAAACTTTTAAGTCTCTCCATGTATTTCAAAGTCGCCGTAGCTGATTGTGACTTGCGTGCGATTGTAATTGAAATTCGGTGGAAACTCTTGTCATCTACATAAAGTTGATTCATTTGCCCATGTGTAGTTCCAAATTATGCCCTGTCTCCACTCATTCGTCTCGTAAAAGCATGATCGCCTGTTTGAGATGCACACTTACTAAGGTACGGACTACTTTTTTGAGATCCTTCGAAAACTACAAACATTTTTCGCCACGCAAAAACTTATTGTAAATTATCGGTGCAGGTTTTATCTCACACTTTTTTGTAAGCAATCGTAAATGACAGACAAGGATGGCGTATAGAAGAACACCAGGTTAACAACAGCACCGAGTAACAAGCATGATAATCCACATTTGTTTTGTATCAGAACCAGAATTACACATTGAATGCAGAGAATAGCCACCCAGTTTCTCCAAATTTGATATTGATGTAATTGAAATTCATCGCAGATGGTTTGGCTGACTTAAACTTTGTAAAAAACTTAAGCTGACATTGTAAAATAAATATTTAAATCAGACCGCAAATGTTCTTAAAATTATTTGTAAGTTTCTCGCAGAACAAAACAACTATAAATACTAAATCAAAACTACATTAAAGATAATTAAAAAACTCGAATCTAAAAAAATCAATTGCCTAAAGATATTAAACATTTTAATATTTTATGGATATGTTATAAGATAAATCTGAATTTTGAGTCTAATGCTATAAGAAAACCATAAAATATGTTTTTACTTTATGTGCAATTTTAACACACCTCATGACATTTCCAATTGAAAATAAGAATATCTACAATAAAACCTAATAAATTAGAAGGTCTTTGGACCTTCTTTTAAAAATTAAAATTAAAATATTTAAATTTTTAAAACTTATCTGGGTCTAATTAAGGCCAACTTAAAACACTCAAATAAATATTTAAAAGAACGTAAGTTGAGTTTTCAAAAACTGTTCATAACAATTTACAAAAAAAACTGCAACCTTAATTACTCAGAGTGTCCTTCCATTTGTTTTCCATCATCGGTCCAGGGTGGAGCTTTTTAATATCATAAGCAAATCGATACACTTAAGAACTACCCTGTAACAGTACGGAATTCCACACCTCTACCAATCCACCCTAATCAAATCATAAACGTAACAAAAAAGAAAACAGCTCTCTGTACTCAATCGCCACGATCACAGCTTGTCGTCGTCTCGGACGGACGTCGTATAGCCTCACCCCGGACCGATGTAATGAGGGCCCAGAGCGCAGCACTGAAAATGGCACCCAGCCATCTTTCCGAAAACACAAAATATTTTCCCTCGACGGAATTAACTTTCATAAAACACCACTTCCCTTTGTTCGTAATTCCGCAAGCATAAAGCTTCTCCGTGCATCCTACACACACACCCACCCATCCGACGCTGCATTTCATTAAACTTGTTCCCCAATTAACTCGTTTACCAGTTTAATGCTTCCTTAAAGTGATAGTCCCGGATGCGCACACAGCCCGGCGACCGGAAGAAGACGAGGAACCGCAGCGCACCGAGGTCTTCCCGCAGACAAAGGTCCACAGATACACTGCCGTCACGTCACGGTGGCGTATGCGTAACCTTCTCCTACCGCGTCCTTTGATGACTCCTCACCGTCATGCCACGCCATACTTACAGGTGTAGTTAGGCGGGTTCAATCCGCTAAAACTGAAATTAATTAAAACTCTTCGGGCTTGGCAAAAATGGTGGTGCTTCGGTCGGGTGCGGCGTCTGTCACGCGGTGATGTGTCTTCGAAGTAATAAATCCCCGAAGAAGATAAAACGCCGAGATAAGAACACCCCAAACCGCCAAGCACGATAAAGAAGACGGCCTGACACGGCTGCAGGCTGTATTGGCAACAAGAAATGACACAAATGCAGATACATGCGTCGTAGGGTGCAGGGCGCAGTTCGACCATCCGGCTCTGCGTGCGTGTGCTGTTGCCACGGAACGATGGTGCGACATCGTCGTCAAGATAACAATAATTACTTGCTCGGGGCTTATCGTTCGTGCTGGTGATGCACTTGCTCTTGCACCTCCCCGACCATCGCTCCACGACAGCATGCGAGTGCGTTGCGCTGAGAAATTTGTCGGTTGATTACCTGCAAGGGACGAGATACAGCTCCGGGCTAAAATTCAACTTCAAAAGCGCATTACAATGCATCCGCAGTAAATATTCATGCAAATCGCTTAACTTGATTATATGACGTCGGCAAGTGCATTTGCGGTGATTGGGTGCGTGTGTGCGTGTGTGTTGGCTCTCTGGAGGACTGGACCAGTCCCTGAGATTGGTGGGACAATCGCTGTTTGCTTATTCATTCACCTTACTCATTTGTGGAAATTAAAATCTTGTGTCGAGCTAAAGGGATTCTCACTTGGAATGAATTGTGTTCTTAGTTAAAGGGGTTGCGTTTGATGCTGGACGTTGCCAGACATGATTTCTGGCTTTATATTCCAATCGTTTTTTTATTTTATTTATCAAATAAATTTGTATAGAACTATGGCTGCTAAGCCATTTGTATATTTTTTTTTTTTTGTAACAAACCGACACTAGCACTTTAAGGCCCGGTGCACATAAGCGATTTTTTATACGCGGCGCATTGGCTTAACGTCGTGTTACTCGTTACGATGCTTACAAATTGAGTGGTGCTCACAAGCGGGCAATGATACTCAATTGATTTGGAATTCTTGTAAGACACTCAAGCGGTGACGCCGCGCGATAAAAAAAACCCTTGTGTGCATCGGTCCTAAATCTGGCAATCATACGGCTAAGAGTTTTTTGGAAAACAAGAGTCTTTGATTTTCGTACACTACACAGGTTTTGCAGATTTTCAATTTCAAAAAAGCCGAATAGATGGATAGTTTATTTTTGCTTAAACTACAGGTTTTGCAGATTGCATATTTTACATTAAGAGATTTGACACATTTGTGCCTTACTACTGAAAATACAATGTTTTAATAAGATTAAGAAAAGTGAAACAATATTAAATAGGCGTAACCGGAGGAAAAACGCAAAAGAAAAACATCCATAAAGGCAAAAAAAAAAGAAAAAAACAAAATGAATGAAACAAGAGCATGAAAGTTTTTTCTCTCAATTTATTTTCGTTTCATTCGCAAAAAAATGAATTTGAAAATATTTGTGGTTAAACGAACTTGTGCTCAAGCTCTGAAGGCGAATTTGCTTTTATATGTACATATGTGAAAGTCATTAATAATTTTCTGTTCAGTTAAGTAAAAATTAATTGTAAATTGTGTCATATAGAACTTTGAAATTGAAATTGAAATCTATAGAACTTTAAAATTGTATAAAACAAAGATGATTTCTTTAAATTTACATCAAATTTATTTTATTCGAAAGATAATCTTCTGGCATTATAACTTAAATATGATTTCTTGCATAGAACCTCCACGGCTTCCTCGAACGTAGTCTAAACTAGAGGTAATTTTCGATGACTTTTCCAACATTTGTGGCCGTATATCGGCAATAATGCAGCGAATGTTGTCCTCCAAGAGGTCAATCGTTTCGGGCTTATCGGCGTAGACTAGCACAGAAAATAGTCAATCGACATTAAATCGTACGATCGATTGGAGGCTAATTCACGGGTCTGTAGCTTGAGACTATGCGGTTACAAAATGTTTCCTTCCACAAGTAAATTATGGCTCGAGCTGTGGGGCATGTTGCCCCGTCTTGTTGAGACCACAGTCCCTGCACATCATGGTTGTTCAATTGATGAACGATAAAGTCAGTAATCATAGCTCTGTAGCTGTCACCATCATCAAAATGGGCCTAAGTGCGGCTGTGTGTTAATTCCTGCCACATCAACCTAACCTCAACCAAGCGATTTTCATTGACTGCAACGTTCTGGCCAGTATCGTTTTTAAAGAAGTACGGAAAAACTATTTCACCACCAAACAGTCAGTTTTTGTGTGAGTAACGGTATCTCAACATGCACCTGAGAATTATAATGACTCCGAACACGTCAGTTGTATTTATTAACGTATCCATTCAACCATCGTTAAACAAAATTCGTTTATGAAAATTAGGAACAGTACCATGATTTTCAAAATAAATTTGCACAATTTGAAAGCGTAGTTCAGGCATCAGCCTATTCATGTTGAAATACTAAACCAAACTTAAAATAAATCACTTGACAGCTGACAAAATGGCCGCCAGTTAAAATAGTCTTCCCAACTTTAAGTTGTATACCTCTACAAAAAAAAACACCCTTTCTTGGCTCCTGCGTGAAGCATAGAGCTCCAACCATTAACTTAAGTATAACTTTATTACGATTATCCACAGTAACGCCATTGCACATATAAATAGCGTGTCGCACTTCTTCTTTAAGTAAATTGCGTTGAAAGAAAATATGTGAACTATTTCAAAAATTTCAATTTTAAAATATTAGAACATCTCCAAGATAAAAAAAAATTATGGTGATAGTTTCTTTCAAATTCCTTTTCTGCTCTTCTTAAAATCCCTTCAGACTCATTATCTCGTCATGGTTCTCAGTCAGTCTGAGTTATATTTGAATACCTCTTCAGTTTTTTTTGTCAAAGCTATTGAAAAATATTTACCAGCATGAAAAATGTGAACCCATCCTTTTTGAAAACAAAACCTCGCAAGCATAGCACACACAGAGAACCCTCCAAAACCACGTATGTCTTGCGGCTTTCTAACCAATCTTGATTACGATCAACACACGACTTTGTGTGCTGTGGCATCGATGTTCTGCACGCCTACTAAACAGAGACTTGAATTAAACATTTAATCGGAAAAAAATTAACTACGTCAGACCTTGAAATAGAGCTTTAAAACTTTACTGAATTTTGCTTCCAAACCAATACGCCAAGTTCAACGTAAAACCTTAGGGTTTAGACACATTTTAACATCTTTTCGCGTATTTGGTCTTAAAAAAAATGCAACTCGTGAAAAATGTCTTTATTCCTTAAGCCCAGCAACTTGCTTCACATCCCCGAAACGTATCCACACCAAACACGCGAGAGACGCAAAAACCCCCGCCTGGCAACGTCACTCTTAATAAATTCCAAAACTCACCCCTCCTGACGTGCCATTTACTGGCTGGGAAATAATTTGGTTAAACGAGTGTATCCACTACATGCCTGTTGTTCCGAAATGCATTTGTTTGTGCCATAAAGGTCGACGACGATGCATCCGTTCATCCGCCCCGCCCTGCCGGAGACACAAGCTGAATATTGTTTCCGTCTCAATGCATCCTCGAAGTGAACAATCTGCCCCAGAGATAGGGTGCCTCGACGACTGCAGCAGCGACAAGGAGAACGTTGTAAATGTGTAATGTGTTCTGCCACCACCGCTGCAGTACCTCAGGCGCTTACACCGGCACAAGTACGCAGAGGACGAAGCCCCAGAGGACTCGTCTCAGGATGCACTCGGGCCCCAGGTAAGGATATCAGCAGGCGATGGAATTTCATAAATACCGAAGTAATGCGAAAACTGAGAACAGCGGCATCCCTGTGCTTTTGTTCATCGGTGGGGTTGTTATTCTGACTTCGCTGTGAGCGTCGAGGACACGTAACTGAGGCAAATTGGTTTGTTGACAACGAACGGAGATGTGAGCGGTGTTCGGGGTTTAAGGATGCCTCTTTGGAAAGTTTCATTGGACAACGACTTGAAGTTGGAAGCGTGTAATTAAGCCAAACGGAGCCGGTGTTTGGGTTGTAAATGACGTCTGAGTGGAGGCCACTCTCACTTTGAGGCAAACTAACGCGTCAACTAAGGAGCTAATCAAAGGCGTTTGATTTCCTTTTTGCCTGCCTTTTTTGTAGACCACATCAACCACCTAATGAAATCCCATTTAACCACCACGTCTCATCTCCGGAGAGGCGGAGTGAAAAATTGCTCAATCAAACAGAAAATCGAATCGAATAAGTGGACGATTATGGCAAAGGGTATGCTAATGCATACGAAGCAGCTCGTTGAAGCGAAATGGAATTCGCCCACTTTGGTGGCAACGGCAAAGGAAAAGGAGGAAATTTCTTAGAAGAAAGCGCATTAAATACAACAAAACGAAAATAAAGAGACTTGAAGAGACCAAGGAAAAATGGAAAACAGGATAAACACACAGGAGGTGGAGAGGAAGGATCAACGAAATTAAAATCGTTTGTTGAGTCGTTTCTTTTGCTTCGTTAAATGTTTTCTTCAGGATGTTTCTTTGGTGTTGTATATTTTTCTTTTCTCTTTTTTTTTCCTCTAAATCCTTTAGAGTATCGAAAAAAATTCTACTTTCATCAGGTAACCGGAAAATCGAAACTGCACATGGTTCCATTTGGCGAAAAGGATCCGCTGCACCGGATCCTTTTTCACATGCATCCTCTTTCACATGCGTGACCTAGCCGGAGCTTTGAGGAATTTACAATCACGCTTTGATACCCACTTAGAGTTGAGTGTGCGAGGTTGCTTCTAGGTGGCTTCGCTTTTCCTTGTGGAAATGAACCCATTATGGTGGTTTCTAAAAAGAGAGAATTGAATTTATTAGTTCGGTGTAAGTTGGTGGTACACTTCTACGATGACAGGGGCAGTGATTTTAAACAGAATTGTTTTGTTGTGAGCATAACACGGTATCGATTTTAGGTCCAGCAAAGTGGGCCACTCTTAAATCTTTGTTTTGACACTTTGTTTCAACAACTTCATTGCTTTAATCATTGGTCCGTAATACAGTTAGAAGTCTAGTATGTAGAATGAATAAAGAACGCTTGTTACATTTTTCATTTTTTTATTAATTTCTTTTTCTGTGCTGAAAATTGTGTTCTTCATTGCGATTTTCTATATTTTCACCTTTAATGGATGCTCTCAGCCCTGGTGCATGGAATGCAATAAGCCCTATTGAAGTTTGCAAAAGCCGGTCCTCCTGGCTGTTATTTTATCGGTCAAGATTTTTTTATCCAATCTTTCTTTATCTTCCTACGAGTGGTGGCGGATTTTTTTACCGAATCCGCCACCGTATTTACCACATCCCGAATTACGGCACCAAATGTCAGGAAACCAAGTGCGAAAGGCCACCGCATCAACCGTGAAATGGATGGACCACTCACATCGCTTGGGCCAACTTGCACGCATTACAAAGTTCTTTTATGTGAAATGATTGCTCTATCTTGCAGAATGTCATAGAAATTTGCATTAATTACTGAATAATAGGCAACAGCTTTGACAGAATCCGCAAAAACAGCGTGACATGTCAGAATTTTTCAATAGAGGTTTTGAAAAATATCGGCTCTTAATATTTGCTTCGAACCTATCATTCTGCAACCTTATAATCAAATTGAAAAGTGTATACCAGTCATTTTCATCTTTTTGAATCTTATAATTGTCTCGTGGGCGCCGTGGCTTCATGGTTAGTGCATCAGACGGTTAATAAGCGTAGCTGGGCTCAAATCCAGCTCGGGGAAAAAAGGCCACAATAACAATATTCTCGGCTACACCTCCATCGAACGACTGCTAATCCTTCTTATGTACTTTTGTCATGAAAAATTCTTGCAAATTGCCGTTCAAAATCCGCAATAAACCGTAGGTCCGCTCCAGATGTGGCAGAATTATAACGCGCACAACACACTGCAGGAGCTATCTCTGGACCTATCTAGGCTCTGGACCTCAACGGGTTGATACGCCACGCTATGTAACCTCGCAGTCTACTACGCTCCCGCTGTGCAGCCCAAAATTTGGTTATTTTATCTATTGGAATTTACGATAAATTGCGATCTCCAAACCTATATCAGCAATTCAAAATTGTCGTAGTCAAATATAAACTGAGATAGCTGCAGTTCCTTATCCATTAACAAATTAAGTTGAGCGCTCATTATTCGACATTTGAAGGTTTTCTAACTAAAAGATGGGCCAGAGACAAAAAACTGAGAAGACCGATATCGATTGCAACATTATCTTGTTATTCTTGGCGGACAAACAGATATATTACGTGACTATTTAATTATTATTTGGCGTAAAGTAGTTTTTCACAGCGAAGAAAATCTTATAACAGAGTTAAAATAAAACAATTTTACCAGCTAGATTTTTCAAAAAAAAAAATTGTATCAAAAATGCTCAAAAAACCATTATCAGAAAACGATACTTAAATCTAGTAGTCAGACGCCTTCAAATATAAAGTTTACTTAGTTCGAGCTACACTCATCTCTGTTTGCGCGGGGGTTAGGAGAATGAAAAGTTTCGTGCAAATCAAAACCGCGCAAAATGATTTATGAGCCTACGT
Source organism: Syritta pipiens (assembly GCA_905187475.1). NCBI lineage: Eukaryota > Metazoa > Arthropoda > Insecta > Diptera > Syrphidae > Syritta > Syritta pipiens. Next base: position 31,570,582 of record LR994572.1, on the reverse strand, counting down.
GGATGTATTTTTAACAGAAAAACCACAGACAACCTAATATAGACACCCAACTATACAGCGGCTATTTCCCCTTGCCCATCGATGAATTTGACAGTAATTCACGAATGTAGCTGAAATACAGGAAGCATTTTGACAGTAATTCACGAAGCACCGAACACTTGCTCATCATTTTCACGCACATTTGTTTGATTTGTTGTTCAAAGCTCCCACACGTATTCACAGACGCAAAATGTTATAAAAAAACGCTGTCAAATAAAATCAAGGGGCAAGAGAAGTAGAAGTTTGGTATCTGTATTGGCTCATTTGTGAGAAAAACCATAGTGCAAAGTTGAAACCGCGTCAAACGAAAGCATGCAAAACGAGGGATGAGCATTTTTGTACCACTTCAATAACTTTTTTTTTTTTTAAGTCTTATTCTTTTTTTTTAATCTCATTTGTGCTTTTTGCAACATACAAGATACCAATTTGCAACAACGTTTTTGGTTCTGTTTTTGCTATATTGATAGTTCAAAAGCATTGTAATTAAAACATTCTCAAAATATGGATAAATTTAGTGTTTACTAAGAAAATTACATATGCAGACAATTTTTTTTTAAATGGTTCAATAAGTTAATCACTCTCTGAACTTAAGCTGTTTGTCCAAAATTTTTAACTACTGTTTGAGTTTTTGTCCCTTCATTAAAATCTTAGAAGCGACAAGTTTATCGCAAACAACCTTTCTTTGACTCATGTCAAAAATCCCTTTTAACCGTCCCCGGCTTGGATCTCAAACCATGAACCGAAAAAAAAAAAAAAAGAAAACATGTCAAAAAATCTCTTGACGGACAAGGTCACTCCCCGAGCAAACGCAATAATCCAACCTGACCCCGAATTCCAATTAGCCAGGCCACCCAAATGATTTTCTAATTGCTATCCAGTTCCCTTCCGTCGAAAGAAACATGTCCAAATTTTTGAGAAGCAATTTTTAACTCGTTTCAAGGAAATATCAACCACAACAAATGCCTTCCACTTCCTCAATTCGACGCCATTGTTCGCCGTTCGCGTCGAATTCTGTGACAAAGAAGACAGCACACAAATGCCACTTGAGCATTGTTTATGTCATTAGTGGTGAGAAGTTATCCTCATTGCGAATATCCTGACAAATTAGAACTCCAAAATTATTTGAAAGACTTCAAAACAATGGACGAAGAAGGCGACTGCACAGGGAGAGACCGGAAGAAGCCGGGAGAAGTCGCCAATACTTAACCTGAAAACTTACACCCCTCCTTGCTGCAATTATTCTCTCCTGCAAGGAAAAAAAACTCTTCTCTGTGTGTGTTTCCATTGTCGTCGATGCTCGGTGTTCGCTGCTCGAAGGAGAAAGGACCAACAACCCTTTTTTTTTACAATCTTTTAATTTCTTCCTGTTTTGCGCTTTATTCAGTGGCTTTTCTTCGGTCGGCTGAAAGAAGAAGACGTCGACTACGACGTCGCTGTCCCGCGGACACAATGCCAGCACAATGGAGCCGGGAGGATGCAGTGTTATTGTTATTTGTCCGGGAGAGAAAGGATCATGGGCGGCTGGGGTGGTGTGATTATGGACTGTGGAAAATTAAAAGAAAAGGCGATTGCGGAAAATTATTATCCGAGGAAATTCCTAACGACAATCATATTTCATCCGTTGCACCGATTGTCTGGCAATAAATCTTTGAAATTGCGTCGAGGGATGGAGCTGGAGTTGGAGTTGTTGTAAGGTTACAGAGCGGGTAACCTCTGAAGACTGTCAGAGAAGATTTACGAGCAGTGACATGCTCATGGAAGCTAATGGCCAATTGACTGGAGAGCTTGGGTGCCTTTTTGATGAACTGACGATAGGTGGACTTGAAAAATGTGTCTGAAGTCTGAAATTACTTCGGACTTGATAGATAGTCGAGTAGCTGAGACTAGGCAAACAGAGGAACGCTTTTGATTTTTTCATACAAACAAACACTTTGATAAAAACGTTGGTGAAGCTGATTGGCTTTAAGGTTTGAATAAGGTTTTTCATCATCATCATCTTCTTCTGTGGCCCATGAGTCCGTTCCACCGACGGAGTCGCGGACTAAGGTTTTGTTAAAGTTGAAAATGTTAAAGCAACAAATTTCTAATATGAAAAGTGATTGGCTTCTTGACTAACCAAGTTCCTTCCAAAAGAAACCAATGCTTAATTCATCAGACTAAATTAGAGCGATTAATACAATTAGTAGAAGTCAGCCAATGGACCGAGGGAAAGGAAGTAAGAATTCAGCTTTACGGATTGGTGTAAAGGTGTCTTTTGTGTTTACAACTTTGGAAGAGAAACTCAAATGTTCAAAGCTTTTAAGCAATTAACTTATTTAATTTAAGGGAATCTGAACACTGTAATCTCAAGGGAAAAGAACCAATAGGAAACAAAATGGAGTAATGCTAAATGTTTGTTTCATCTGCGAAGTTGGGCCCAATCAGGACTGTGTTCATTAATACGCAACAAACTGTGTGTAAATAGCCGTCTTCGTCTGTTAAAAATATACATTTATTTTTCGAAAATACCTGGGAAGAGATGGTTTCAAAACACAAGTCTTCTTAGATATTTGGCGACTCTTGACGACGTTACTTTTAAGTGATCTGCTTAACTATTTTTTTTATGACAAACATTTGTTCCTCTGCTGAAAAAAGAATTTGGAAAAAAAATATTTGGACGTTTTGGAGGGAAATGAAGCTTAACCCTTATTGTGCCAGCGTGGCCGTCAAACCCAGAAGACCTATAGAATAATGTCATATATCGTCAAAAAACGGAGCATGTCAAAAAAAAAAAAACACAAAAGCATTGACTACTAGACTATTGTGATTCAAGCACAACCTTATCAAGTGCATTTGTACAAACGTTGAAAGAGCTTACGAAAGCCTTCTTCTTGGTCATACGACAGACACGAGTTTCTTTCCGAAAGTCTAATTTCACCACGAAACGATTTCACTCAACAATGCACCAATAATAATATATGTTCAAGTATAAAAACCGACTCCTCCAAGTCACATTCGAAATTGATTGTAATTAAGGAGTCACTCCCTAATTATCCGTTCTAATTCCTTTGTGACAAATTGAACTTCTGGAAGAGTTTCCACCAAAAGTTTTCCCAAAGACCGATTTTCTCCACTGAATTCCCGCAGTTAATTAACAAATAATTGCTGTTTTGTCGTGAGGAATTTCTTTCCTTACACACGAATTGCCACGAAGTTCTGATCATCTTCATCCATATGTGCTGCTGCTTGTGTGTGTGTAACTTGAAATCAATCCCACCGCAATCTTTTGCAATCTAGTTAGCGCCCCCCTACACGACGACAACGACGGCAACACACTCGAAAGTTGTCACCAACCTTAGTAGTTTTCCACTTCCTTTTTCTTAAATTTTTTTTCCCACCACCATGTCCAAGGCAGTTACCGAAGTACTTAAATCTTTGAAAAAGTTCTCACATCTCTTGAGATACTATTTCGGAAAGGAGTTGAAAAAAGGTGATTCCTACAGGAAACGAAAAGAACAATGCGTGAGCTCTGAAAGGATGACAAAAGTCAAGGTGTTCGAACAAGGAAACTTTCACATCCACAAGGACGAGGAGAGAACGAGCATATGACTTCGGTGTCACAAAGTGCACACATTGACGTGTGGGTAGACTCGAGGTGCAGGATGCGGAACTTAAGATTGAGTTGATCTGATGGATCCCCTGGTCTTTGGTGTAATTCGACTTTTTAACAAGATTCCTTCACGGTGCCAATATACTTCAAACACGGCGAATTACAATCTCCATTTGAGGTTGATAAAGTTAAGTGGGACGAAGGTGTCGTACAAGCGAAGGACGAAAGGCAATCGTTGGAACAGAACTTTCACACACTCCATCGAACCAGAGCATGAGTGAAAAGTGAGAAAAGAGGAAAGTGAGGTGCTGTGGAGTGATTGGGATTAGGGCGGCGGTAGCAGCACATGGGCGGTAGCTAATGAAATCGAGATCGAAGCAAATTGGTTAGCGTTTGGATTTGTGGTAAGGTATTAATCGATAAAATAAATTAAAACAAAGTCTTAAGAGTCTGAAGACAATGTACATGAAATGAATATGAGCTGAGAAAATAAGTCATATAGGGAGGCTAAGCAAGAAAAGCTTTTGGCAGGCATTGGCCTCCGGGGTAAGACAGAGGGTTATATTACGTAGATATAAAAACAACGTTCAAGAGTTGTAAACACATTACCGAGAATTTATTGTAAGGCAGAATCGACTCTAAGCTAATTTTTTTCCATTAATGTGCTAGGTAAGTCAACGTAGGACTAACTTTAGCACTGTTACTAATTAACTCTTAAGACAATTTATCTGTTGGTGTCAAACTTGAATCAATCTATCTAAACCACATTGGCAATTTTTTAATGCTCAATATATTTTTTTCAATTCCATGAAATTTCAGACTCATATAAATCTCATTTTCGCTTTTCTCCGAGGTATCATTCTGATTTCGATTGGGGATTATCGGTCGTCTCGATGGGGTGGACGTCTCGTCGAACAGGCCCGCTCTTTCGCTGCTTTATAGACCGGAAGTCTCTTAGGTCACAAAAACTTCGTCTCACTGTAGATAGTAAAAATTATAAAATCAATTTTTCCCTTTTACCAGACTCAAAAAAAAAAAACACGCACCTAATGTTCTTGAAAACAAAACACTTCACCTTCAGAATACTTAAAACCTGTGGACTGTGCTTTCTCGCTTTTCCCTGCTATCAGGTAATATGCTGAATTCCAGATTCAGATTTCAGATTTCTGAACAGAGAATAGAATAACGAATTTATCGAGTCAGCTCGCCACTAGATTCGAACCTGATCCACTCAAATCCCATGCCAACCCTCTACCCACTTACCTACGAAGACCCATGACATGGCCCATGACAACCGGTTGTCAAGATCTCCAGCTGAAGCCATTATCATCCAAACAATCTATGAGCTATGGCCCTAAGCCATCAACCAGATCTTAGAAAATTTGCGTGGCAGAATAGGCTACTGCTAAGCCAGCTGAGGTGGCCATTTGTGTTTTATAACCAAGCCATAACATATAAAAGATTTTAATTTTGTTCATTTTATTGTATGTATGTTGTTGTATTTTTTTTTTTAAAACCTTGTATTTCAACAGCTTTGTATATGCAGATATGTTGCCAACTATCCTAACATGGCTTGAGGTCAAACATTTCTTCTTATCGTCTTTGCTCTTGGTCAATTCCGGTTCGACGATTCTGAAATCGACACCCATCAATGGAGAAATTGAACGTGACAGTTGTAGCTGATCCTTGTCCTTTTCGCCTTTTTATCATTCGAAATCCTATTTCAAACTAATTTCGATGTCCCAGCTGCCGATATCTCCAGGATGTCCTTTCAACTGGCAACTTTCACCCCAAGGCGAGCACATTCTTACAGTCCTGACATCGAAAGTGCTTCCACTGTAGAAATATCTTCAAAAACTGACACGTTCCCCATAGCCATTTAGTCCCCTCGACTCACCTCAAAAACAGCTATGACGTACACCTCCAACACAGTCAGGACAGGTATTTTCCAATTTAATTTTCTTAACTGATTTGTCAAAACTTTTACCAGCTCATCACTTTCGCCACGTCGGTATCGCCGTCATTTCCTTCATGCTACACACACGACCATGGCATGTAAAAAAAAAAAAGCACCCATCTGTCTAAACTATATCCACAATTTATGTTTCACAGCCATCAAAAGAAATTTTTTTTTAATTCCAGTTAATCCTTTCAAAAATATCCTCACGTTCATAAAACACTTCATGGCTCTCCGACCGTAGAATGTCCTGGTGTCATGATAAACAAAGAAAAAAAAAAACACCGGCGATAAAAAAACGAAACGAAGAAAAAATTACCAACGTGTCCCTAAACTCCTCCATCCACCACACGGCCCACCAATCCGCACCTATTACCACCGTCCACGGGATTACGACCCTTTTGTGTGCCCGCAGGACTGCCTCCCATCAAATCCGTAATAGACGACAAATTGTTATAAATTGCGGGCTGTCCTGATTCCGGTTTTATGTGGACGCTGTGCGCGGCAACGGCGCATATTTTATGCAAGTATTTCGCGCGTCCTGTAAGCGCGCCAGCCGACCAGCATCGTGGACACCGGGGCACAACACTGCAAGCTGCAGCTAACCTTACACAGTCACCGGTTAGCGTCACCGCTAGCGTCTCTGTCACCGTCGCCCGATGAAAACGTATTCAAAGAAAATTTATTCGCTTTTACGCCGTCGTAATCCAATCCATAAAAATTTATGCATTTCCCGATATTTTTACACAAATCCACACACACGGACACGGCACAGGATAGGAGGGTCCTTTGGTCGCCCGCCTGGCTCGTATTAAATTTTCGTGCACACACAACGGAGTAAAGTCGCTGCGTTGCGCTGTGTGGGCATCCATTCTTGCTCCGGTCCAGGACGAACAATTTTGATTTTGGCTATTCACTTGGATCATCTTCTTCGGTCGTCGTCATGTGTGTGGCATAGGAAATGTTATCCTTTTGTTTTTCACTGGGTGGTGAGTCCTCTGGAGTTGATATCTGTGTTTGTTGCATTTTCTCAAACAGCAATAAATCCAAATCATGTGGAAACAGTAATCAGACCAGAGGAAGGCAATATTCTCGACGAATTGAAACGGAACCACTGGCGCTGAGTCGGGAATCCGTCGTCGATGATATTTTCCGACAGTCGTCCTTGCTGGAAGGATGCACACTGAGTGTGGAGATGATTTTTTTGCTCCTCTTTGATTTATTAAACAAGGACCGCTTTGATTGATGCTGTCTTTGGGTTTCCTTTTTTGCGGAAGCAGTGTAAACATGTTTTTGTTCGGCGTTGGCGAGTTGGCGGCTAACAAAATGTGTTGAAGTTGCTGAAGCGAAGTTCAGTGGTGTAGTTGCTATGTGGGTTGATTATTTAAATGTGAGGACTGCGAGTCTCTGCTGTTGTCTTAAGGCTCCATTTAACTCTCTGGTATTCCTACGAAATGGGTGAGTGGATTTGAAAGTTCGTACAATGGAGCGTGGTTGGCGAAAGTGGGCGAAGGATGAGTCAATGTGAAGGTCATGTCGAGAGAGTTGGACAGTAGTCTGAAGTCAAAAGAAGATGACCTTTGATATTAGTTGGAGTTGGAGTTAATTGGTTTCCGAACATTATTTTCTTCAACTCAAATACTACGATCTTTTTTTATCCTTTTGGAACATTCTGAAGAAAAAATGCAAAGACACGGTGTCGAAAAAACCAAAACGAGAAATATTGTCGATAGCAAAGTACCAGTACCTCTAGTACCTCTAACAAGAAAGACATTATCCCCTTTATAGGCTCCATTATATCGATTCTGATTGCTCCGAGCCGCCCTGTCGCGACGGGTTGATATTCTTACCCCGTTTTTAAGTACCAGTTGTTTGTCTCAACAGTCATTTCCAGCAGACAAAGTTGAATATAGTCATTAAAACAAAAGGGGCATGCACTTGTGGCGTGACAGTAATTGTGAACTAAAGGATGATTGGCCAAGGACTATTTTAAGAGTAATATATTTTTCTATTTATAAAGTATTTTATTTAAACCTTTCATTTGGGTTTCTTGAATATAAAGGCGTCGGGAATCAGGTGGTTGAGCAACGCTTCGGTGAACTTGGCCGAGTCTGAAATAAAATATAAACAAACAAACAAATGAACATCTGGCTCGCCAAAATCTACTATACTAGTATCTACTACTAACTACGGCTGAACACATTTGTTCAGTGAGATAAACTCACTCGAAACCATTACACTATAAACTACTTGTACCACGCACTCGTAAGGACACAACTGAGGATGATTCCGTGAGTGAACAGCATTTTTATACTGCTCACAGGTTCAATCTGTCCTTACGGTGCTCTAAACTACGGAAATACCCATACTCAAATTCTACCAGCGACCGAACCCTTTCTCGCGTCGCCACCAAGGTTCGGAGGTTTTTCCCATCCTCTTCCTTTTCCGGTCACCCCGTCACAAGCCGGGGTGTCGCGCATGTATCCGCGCCGGCGTGTCGCCTGGAAGCCAAACAATCTCAGCTTTCCCCTTACCATGCGTCTGGGTTTTCGCCCACGACTGATGGTTGCTTACACTATGCGCCAAACACCAGACCTGTCTCTTGGTATTACTCACCCCTGATGAACAAAATACCGCTCCGTAAGAGACGATAACTCCAATCGAGGTTTCTTTAAATATTTGACGCTTAAGGATAAACCTGCAAATGTAAGTCCACACCACCATCCATTCCATTTAAGCTAAACTAACTGCTGCTAACACCGACAACCGAGCCCATTCACCGAACCTGCAGATAAATTTCAAAAGCAACTTCCAAAAAGTCCCGCCACAAAGGATTCCACTTTAAATATTAAAAAGTAATAATTTGCCTAAGATAAATACCGAAGCTAATTTTCCATTCAGATTAGTGCTGCAGTCCTGGCCGTCCTCTTCGCCTGGACTGTCTTTACTTTAGAGTTCGCCTTACAAAAGAAACAATTCTCAACGTCGAAAATATTCAAAGGAGTATCTCGAATTACTAAAATTGTGTAGTTCCACCAGAGCAAAAATGCCGAAACTATTCTCACCCACCTCCCACCCCCCACCGCCCACTGTGCCCTAAGCCAGCACTGGCACATCTTTAAAATTGTAAGATATGCAATTATTTCCGAAGTTTTTCTTATAAATATTCCAACTGCACACACAGAGGGTGCTCCTTCGGCACTCGGCACCATCCGACATCTCTGACGTTTAAGACGCTCTGTTGGCGCCACCTAATCCCGAAAAATTATAACGATGCACACCGCTTCTCATCCGAGGAGTCATTACTATGCAAACAATAAAATTACCTCTCATTGTGTTCGTTGGCGGCGCCCAAACTGGCAAAACAAAATTTATGATAAAATTTCGTGCGTCTTGAGTAGGTGCCATGGCGGTGATGTGCCATCCCTGTGAGCGCCCGATTGGTACACGCAGCTTGTCGCAAGGAACTTTGTCCGCTGCCGCAGCGCCACTTACTCAGCGGCAGGTGCCTGGCGGAGCTTTCGTTGTTTTATTATTTAAAATCGCATTTTAAAAATTCACGACCCGATTTTCGGGTGTGTTTTGGGTGTTGGGGATGGGGCGAAAAGTTCTCTGCATGTAGTTCAGGATTTGGTTGTGCAAACATCTTCCTTTATGTTCGTTGGAATTATCCGTTTCTTAGGCAAACTGTTGCGAGTTTGTGCGAGTGGAATGATGACAGGGCGGGGATCATTGGTCCGCGAGACGGATGTTCTGGGAGAGTGAACATATTTCGTTTTTGAGGGAATTTTTCGTCGACAGCTGGTGGCGAAATGTTCCGTGCATTTCTTCTTTGTAACACACGTTGAAAGGGATTTTGTGGAGGTCGTTCGTGTTGCGTGGGGGCAGACGTAATTGAGCGTGAGAATGACGAAGTCAGGTCTGGTGGTTAAAGTTCTTTAAGCCATTGCGTTTGAAGGCTTTGGGTAAAAATAAAAGAAAATACATCGAAGGCTTGATAAGTTGGCGGCTTTAAGTAAAAATAAAAGAAAATATAATAAAACTTGATAAGTTGGCTACCGACGGTGCCAACTGGACAGATTTCACTGTATAAGAATTTTTTTTATTCATTCCAAGCAAGTTTGAATATGTTTTGTTCTAATCACTACTACGGATTTGTTTAGTAAGTAATTTTGAGCAAAATTGTTTCCATTTATTCAGACATGAATTACTTTAAGATGTCTAGCTTAAATACAAATTTCTAAGTACTAAAACTTTCAATTCGTTGATCAGTCAGCGAAAAAGACCATTGTTCCTGATTTTTAGCTTTGGTCCCTTTTTAGGGTTTCGTTCCAAAGGAATAACGAAACCCTTGTAGAATCACTTCGGTGTCCGTCTGTCTGTCTGTCTGTCGCCTTTACATATATGCTAATAACTTCTGAATCCTCTGTAGTTAAGGGATGAAACTTGGGATGAATATGTATCTCGGCAACCCAATTTAAATCAGGAATTTTTTCCGGAATTAGTCGTATATTAAAGAAAAAGTTAGTACTGAAACTAACCTTTGAAAAAACTTTTATTAACTTTTATGGTCAATATGGGTGTCATTGGAAAGGGGGAGAGAGAGGGCGGAGACTACAAAAATGTCTGTCTGTCTGTCATTAAGCTTATCTTAGGTACCTGGTGAACCACCCGGAATTAAGAATTGAAATTTACACAGATGACGTGTTTCACTTGCCCAAAGAAAGTTCCGAAAATTTTTTTTAGAAAGTTACTTATTAGCGAAAAAGTTAGTACTAATACTAAAATCAAAAAATAGATTTTTTTTTTCAGATACTTGATATGGGTATCGTTGGAAAGGGAATGGTAGCTAGATCGAAAAGTTGTGCTACAATTAGCATCTTAGTCTTATTGGTAAAAAGTTATAAGCCCGCAAACTTCAAAAAACCGACTTGTGTACCATGTCCCATACCTTATTTTCTAAAATAATGGGCCAAAAAATTTGAAAAAAATTGGAGCTATGGGGCAACTCATCGCAATATTACAAAAATACCCAGAAATCTCATATGATTTTTTATTCGTACTAAAATAAATTAATAACAAATTTTTTTTTTAATTTTTTTACCGGAATTGATTGAGCTAGGTGTCGTTGGATAGGTTTTGTAGAGTAAAATACAGTTTCCATGTTAAACTTTTTGTTCTGGGGCTCAGTTTTCGAGATATTAAGCCTTAAGTGCGAAAAAAAAGCGTCCCCCCTCGCATTTCCACACCTGCAGGTCTAAAAATCTGAATAAAATCTAGAAAGTAGGTCTCGATGTAATCTTTAGTTTAAATTTAGTTCGAGCATACTGGCTCAAACAGTTTTCGAGTTATTGGCCAAAAACCAAAAAACAATGACATACGAATTTTAAAGATCCGAAAACGCCATTTTGTAAATCTTATCAATACAATCAAAAAATTTAATACAACTGGCTGCTAAGCAAGAAACTATTGGTTTATGGGAAACAAATTATTCTTGAGTCCCCATATCGCAAACTTTCCAACTTTACGTACATCACTATTTTGTTTTTCTTTTAATGTAATAGATGTAGTAGAGTTTCTCTTTTTTTAGATTTTCAAAATTTGCTTGTCTTTTTGGCCGGTTGGTTCAATGTATTAGAGAACAGGAACTTTAAATTTTCTTACGTTTATACAAAAAGATGATTTATCTACTTGGGTGACTCAAAAGTTGCCAAAGTAAAAATTACTCTGTAGTAAATTTGTTTGACTTTCCCAATTATTTTTCGCCTCTCATGCACACGTTCACAATTAATTGCGTTTTCTTTTTTTTTAATTCCTGTAAATCTTCTTCAAAACGCTTTCCTACCACCAAATGCTGTCAAAATACGTGACTCCTTTTTATACTTCTCTAGTTAAATCTCATCAGGTTTTCATTCGTTTCAGTTTTGCAAAAGAATAACTGAGATCATCCATAGCGTTGGTTTCCACGAGGCATGACTTCCTTAAATCTAACGGTTTGTAGCTCGAAACTGAAAAAGGTCTTAAACACACATTTTCGATTCCAACGTTGGAGCTTTTAACGACCGATGAGTGAAAAGGATCTGCAATGATGGAATCTCAATCGATCAACTGGAATGAGCCTCCTTCCGATCAACGATAAAATATTCACCTTACCCCGGAAAATGTCCATTTAACGTCGTAACGACCCTCCAAGGACACCGTTTCTCAAAACTCCTCGAAAATGCAAGAACCGCTGACACCAAACGCAATAAGTCTCATTTATCGTGTTACCACTCCGATAAAGAGCTCAAATTTCTTCTGAATAATTTATTAATTCACGAATAAGAAGACAGCGACGACGACGAGTGGAATCATCCCCCAGCCGGTGGCAGGTTCACTCCGCTGGATGTCACTGACAGAACAGTCGTCGTCCTGGTGGCACATCAAAAAAATTACTCCACATAGAGGAGCGCAAATATTTTCCAGAATTTATTACATTTCCTGGACGAGTGTGTGTGGCTTCATGGACCGGAAGCGGTGTGGTTCTTCGTTGGTTTCTTTCCTGACGTCGTCGATGCCGTGATGCGACGCGTTTGAGGGTTATCGAGGACTCCCCCAAAGGAGAGACTGACTCTAAAACCGTTGTATTCTCCAGGACTCCGCTAATAAAATTCCGTGTTTACAATTTTATTATGAACGTGGTGTGTGCTCCTAACGTGCGGGCGATGCGGGCTGCATTGGCATCCTTTCAAAGTTGTTATAAGTAATTGCACACTCTTCTCGTTCTCGCCCGGTGGCATGCAATGCTCATTGTGCTTATTTCCATTCGGCGGGTAAATGGCTTCATTAATTTCAAAATTGGAAAATAATGAATACTTGCGAGTGCGGCGGGTCTGCTGAGCTGCAGCAGAGCCGGGTGAAAAGTTTATTACTTGCGGGCTTTGGGCGGGAGTTTTATTGATGCAATGATGGATGCAGAAGTTCGAAGTGAGAAATAATTACTTTTGCCGAATGTAATTAGAGTGTCATCTGATTAGGAGTGTGCAGTGTGTTCTTAAGTGGCGCGCTATAAAGTGCACACGGTGGCGAAAGGTAGAGCGCTAGTGAGTGGCCCGCGGAGGACGCGTTGTTTGGAAATGTATTGCAGCTCGTTGCGATTAATTGATACCTACGACTCCTGTGAAGAATTAGAGAAGGAGCACTTAAAACCTGTCAGAATTACGTGTTTTGTGGCACTTTCCTATGGAACTTTAATGTCATATCCTTCTGTTCGGTTGAAAGCCTTGAAAAACATGCTTTGAATTAACTTCTGAGTTTTCCCAGAAAAAAGTCAAAAAAATAGTTTACTCCTAGCTTGCTTTCAACGGCATGACAACCCCGCCACTACAAAGCACTTCAATCACCGCTCCGAAGTTTACTGTGGCCTCAAAATTTCCGTAGCAAATGACTCCAATCCGGAGGTGTGAATCCGGCACCATCCAATTTAGTTAATACCCGGGAAACGACTAAACTCGTGTGCCACATCAACACATGTGCCTAACACACACATCTCAGTTGCAGTACAGTTCAGTGTTAGTTTTTTTTTTTTTGCAAAAATTTATTTTAAGCTAAAAATTAATTGCAACGTAACACAGCGGGACCGGTGGTAACCGAAAATTTATGATGGCAACATATCAAATTTACGAGACTCACGCACATTTTTGTATCACCTTTGTTGTGCGATTTATTTATGTTCTCCCCGGTGACCATTTAAATTGCTCAGCCGAACAATTTTGTTAAAATAATAACGTGCAACGAGGCAGCACAGGCAGCAACCGCCGCCGCCGCCAAACGACTGTGTATGCGATGCTATGAGTTTTGCAAACAGCAATTAAGGGATATGAAAATTAGCAATAAAAGGACTCGCGCGAGTCCTGTTTTAGTCGGCTTTTCGGGGAGGAGAGAAGTGATTCCGTCTAAGCAGATGCAATCGCGGCTGGAGTGGAAATGTAAGCGCTCGGGTTTAGATCGATGTTTGTGGTCCCGTAGGTGCATTTGGAATTCGCGAAAACTTCTGCAACTGCTGTAAATCAGTAAGCGGATGACCCTTGGAGGCGGGATTTGCAATTTTATTGCAGCCAAGGCGAGGAATGGGAGCCGCGGTTTATGATGCATTCAGCTTGGGGACGGTGGTCGAGAGTCATTCTCTTTCATCCACCTGTCTGAAAGTAGCGAGGGTCTATTCAAGGTCCGAATTTGTGACTTGGAAATCTATGCGATGCATCGAACTAAGGGAAAACTTTTGCTGTGGCACAGAAATAGATTGAATTGATTATTAGAAATGTAAGATCCGGTTCCCTTGGAGAGAATAACAGAAAAGATAACTAGATCACGAGAGGTAGTTACGAGAGCTAAACGGCGACTGTACGTTGACTAAGCTTTCGCAAGTATTAAGGAAATGACTAGTTCAGTTCAATGAGTTACGAAGAATAGGCTTATACAAATTCGATTTAACAAATTCTCATCGGCCTATTTTTGCTTAACTTACTCTATAAATTGGAGGATTTCTCAAATCAAATAAAAATAAAAATATTGTGACGTGATCTTATATTTGTTTCCTTGATAAATATTTCTTTCGCGGTATCCAAGTGTAGATACTAAAAGAGGTCATAATTGAAAGTTTATTTTGTACTTCTATTTTCTGCAGTTGCTGGTTACGTCTGATATCTCGCTCTGTTTTAAATATATCATTTGAACAGAAAAACCATAGTGGGCCATGATTCTTTGAAGGAAAAACGTTATTTTGCTCAAAGCAAATCGAATTTGGATAGGTATTTGAAAATCGCGCAAAGGTGAAATCGCGTAAAACGAAACAGCGCTAAGCAGTAGCGAAAACGAGCGCATTTCAAAAATCAATTGCAGTGACTGAAGAATCTCTTATAAGCATCGTAAATTTAATTCTCTTATAGGGAAAAATATGCTAAACTAAAAATTTAATTATTTCATTTGCCAACCAATGAAAACCCTGAAAAAAACAAAAGTAACCTGCAGTCGCTTTTTAAATTTGGCCGTACCAATAATTTGAAGATAAACAAACGAAATGCGATGTGTACATTTTTCGTATTCCCTACGCTTGGGCCGATTACTCACGTTAATAAATTAACTCTAATCCGCCCACCCGGTGACTTTGGTGCACCGTTTCAGTTTCGAAAGAAGTTTTCACAAAATACACTAGGTAGAAATGAAAAAAAGTTTGGAATGTATTGCTATAAGAAACACATACTGCCACTATTGTTTTCCAACTTAATCTGCCCGGGCGGTGTCGCACAGTCACCTTTGGCATTTATCAAAAAAGAATAAGCATTGTTGTATAAAGTCTCATGATATAAGCCACGCTCCAAAACAAACATATTGCAAAAAAAACATCAACGCCCACTAAGAAAAATCAGCTGTATTTTGAGCTTGTAGCTTTTGAACAAACTATCCAAACAATAAAACAAAAAAACAAATCAAACAAATTACAAATGGAGTATAATAATTATTTTAGCTCTCTGATGCATGATTTTTTAGTTTTAAAAAAATAAACAGTTCTCAAAAGGAAATTGCTTGAAGAAAAAGTTTGTTCTAGCGAAATTCACAAATTTGTGATTTTGAATCTCATTGCATTTTTTCATTTATTCATCACCATACTTTAAGAGCGACTCTGACTCAAATAAATTATTTTCTATGAAATACAAAAGTAAATCATTTGCCCAATATAAATAAAGAATGAAAAAATAACTTTAAACAGTACAATCCAATATTATTTCAAAAAATCCACCGCCTGGGTGGATTAGGGAGAAAATTGGCCTGGGCTGATAAGGGTTAAGCAACGCATGTAGTACGCTACCGAACTAGTAGTCCGTGGTCCGATTAGGAAGTGTCCTGATTATAGAGGGACATTTGTATAAAAAATAGCAAATAATGCATGCAGTGCGGTCCGAAAAGGAGGTGGTCCGGTTATAGAGTGTAAGATTAGTAAGTTTAAAAAGGAAGAAATCGGTTCCCGGTAGAAATGTGTTAAGAAGTACACTTCGCTATTCATCATCATTAGAGGCGTAACAGCCCACGAAGGGCCAGAACCCAGCTTTTCGCATCTCCACGCGTTATAATTTTGACACATGTGGGGGGACCTATAGTTTATTGCCGGTTCCGAACGGCGCGAATAGCGAAAGCTTTCCGTGACAGAAGTACTCCAGAAGGATTGTCAGTCGTTCGCTGGAAGTGGGGCCGTGAAAAATGTTTGTGGTGTTTTTTTAACCGAGCTGGATTCGAACCCGGATACTCTCGCTTAACAGTCCGACGTACTAAAAGACTAAGCCACGGAGCTCACACTTCGCTATTGCATGGCTTCAAGTATTCAACACAACACATAGCGGGTACCACTTTGTTCGCTTCAATTGACTTACAAATGCAAACTCTCTTCAAGAGTAAACAATTACTTAAGTTACTGTTACAAATATTTTGTTTTTAAATTTTGCTAACAACTTACGACCAAACAAACGTCTCATAAATACTACTTCGCCTGTATCTAAAATCATTATCAAATAATAACCATTTGGTTAGTTATTCCAAATGCCATATTCTAAATTAAATAATGCACATTTATTGGAGATATGTATGTACAGTACGAGCTATACACAGCCCACACCAACGACTCTTAGCGCAGTAAATAAAATTTCTTTACAAAAAATTCGAAAAAATTTCGAACAACATACTAAACCAATTTACTGCATTACCACAAAACACATGAAACACTAAAAAACAGAGTAAATCACATTGATCGAAGAAAAGCGGTGGATTTAAACATTTCAAGTTCGATTAAATTGAATCATTTACACGAAATCGCACACAGAGCGCTGTAAATTACTAGAATTTTATTCGCGCCAATGGCCGGCGGAGAAAGAGCTATGTGATTGACTGCGTGGAGTTCATTTAGCGAACAGTAAGAAATTGGGCACCGAAATTCAATGGAAAATGAAGAATGCCTTCTTGGCATTTAAAAAGAAGGAAACATTTTGTTGCACTGTACAGGGAAAAATTCTTTGGTCCAGTATTGTGGGAAATTCTTATTCTGTGAAATTGATTTCTTTTTCTTGGGAACTATTAGAAATATCTGAAATCATTGCAATACTCTTACAGCAAATTAAGCAGCAGTTCCTTAGACATCTAAAAGCTTTTGCTCTGTTTATTTGAGTGATTCAGCTTCAGATAATGTGCTGCCAAGTAGTTTTGTTAATCAGTCAAAGAACAGTTTTTTTTTTGCGCAACGCTATTTTTATTTCTACATTGAAACAGACACGACGCTTAATCGAAGACATCACACGATAAATACACCTGAAACATTTGGTCAAAATAGTAAGCATATTTAAGGATAATTAATCCAAAATGGCTAAGAAAACACTCATTCCCTTTTTACTACTCCCTAATTTATTGCAGGACTTTCGTTTATAATAATTTGGTTAAATTTAGTTTAGACAAATAATGCGTGGGATGCCACGGTACATCGATCCACATCGGGATCCTACCCGACTCTTATGACGAACATCAACTCATTCAGATATATGTAAGGGTGGAAATAGTAGATGGTTGAATTTTTTCAGATCATAGCGGCCATTTTTGAGGATACAATTTTCTTTTGCAAACAATTTTTTTACTTAGTTATTAATTTCATCACTTAATATGAACAGGCATTCTGAGACAAAAACTCCGAAAGCAATTTTAAATAATCATCTGCTATAAAATGCCAACATGGCCTGTCTCTTCAAAAATCCTTTGTATGGCAATATAATATCCACTTCTATTTTTTCTATTCTACGGAAAAAATGTTGTTAACCCTCCATTTTCTTTTTAATTTTGTAAAACAAAAACATGAAAATTCAAAAGTGAGCTATTATACAAAAAGACAATGAAAAATTGCCAACATTCAGACTTCCAATGCAAAAATCTACCACTGAAAGTCAAAAGAACTCTTATTGTAAGAGGTTTTCCAGCAAGTGCGGGACGATGTTGAGAGCAAATAAAACAAGCTGTGTGTAAGGCATAAACATAATTTATATTTCATTTGAAAGGTTTAAGCATGCCAAACAATATAACATGATATAAATGCAAGCTGTTGCTGCATATGGTGGCACAGATACTAGAAGTCTAATTTCATGGCGTTGCCGCAACAACCGTCCGGAGAACAATTCATCTCCCATTGCACCGCCGTTCTCCTCTTGACATTCAAGCCCAAATTAAATAACAAAAACAATCACTCCCCATATGTGTCCGTGCTCAAAAGGAATTCATAATCGATCCTTGACCATAAGAGCCGGCTATCCAATTGGACCGCCTGCCTTAAACAAGCGAAGCCCTCTGAAGTAGTTACAAGCCGTCCGGCCGCTTATGAAAATCGAAATCGAAATTAAACCCCCACCCATGTCTGAGGCCTATTAACATATGCCACTCGAATGGCTGTGTGAGTGACACTCGTTGTGGACGCGTCGCTTGCGGTCGTCGGCATTAGCGTCGGTGACGGCGTCGTCTGGCAGCGGTCACAATTGAAACTGAAGAAAATATTTTTTGGCCTTTCGTTAAAAATACATCAAAAGGATAAAGGATTTCTTAGGATAGAATATTCTCTTCTATTTTTTCTCATTTTTTTTTTGTCGACATTAGAATACGGCCGGATGTATGTCTGGGTGTGGACATGTTTCATCTAAAATTAATGCTGGACGCGCAATTGTAAGGAGCGGTCTTGGACCTCAGCGCACAATTTAATATTTTGTTCGGGGCCTAAACGAAGTCGACTACTTTGAAGTCCATTGCAGAGGCACATGAAAGGGAACGTCCTTTTCTTCGAATTTAATTGGCTACTCGTGAATTATGTGACATCCTGCGGATGCATACGGGAATAAGTGATTATCCTTGTTCAGAGTGCATACGGTCGGCCGGGTCCTTGGGTGCTTTTGCGGTGCGGTTTTTTGATAAACTACCAGTCGAATCGAAACAGATGCATCCTTTCAGCTTCAACTAGCCACCGTATTAATGTGAAACTTTTAAGGATAACCCATCATCCCACTAGCCCCTACACACATTAAGTTATTGGTTTTTTGGGGGTTGCTGCATTTGCGTCGTGTGTTTGCATGTAAACAGGATAATTCACCATCGGTGGCTATGGTATTTCCTCCTCAAACAGACCAGGATACCCCCGCAGCCGGGCATAAAGCACGAAATGGTTTCATATTGACACACGATCATGGCGTTCTGTGAGCTTGTGTGAGGTGTGTGTGTTTATTTACTTTGGCGTCCTCCTGCTGGGAGTAGGTGTGTCGTCCGCCTAAAACAGCAACGTGTTGGGATATTTGCGATGGCTTTGGGTGTGAATTGCGCCAACCTCTTGTGTATAGAATTATTGAGCTGCCAAGCAAATTATGGAGGTTAATACAACAAAGCTTTCTATTTATCGGCGTCAAACAGTTTCCGTGTGCGAATTCTGCTTACCTCAGAGCCTTCGTAGTGAATGCGAAGGTGGCACGCAGCTTAAGCTTACGGCGTCTAAGGCGCTCCGAATTTCTGTATGAAGGGGTTTCGAAAATGTTTGCGAAACACGCGAGATGCAGCTGGCCCTGGAAACGAATATTTTCAATTAGGCACAAGTACTGCAATTCATTTAAAAAAAAAAAAACTGGTTCATTGTCGGAGCTACTTAGTTTTCTGGTCCTTAGGTCTTAGGTAAAAGTGACTGCCTGCGCTGTAGCGCAGGCTCACTTAGGCCACTTGTTGGCCCATTGTGTTGTCACACCTCCGGATTGTTTTCAATTTCCCCGGACTCGCTGCCTATAGATTTCCTGCAAATACACCAAACCAAAGTATTAGCAGGCATGTCATACTATCTGTTTGAAGCCAACGTTGGTAGTCTTGTATCCCCCGGGCTATACCCAGTGGGATCTGTTTATGAAGCCGCTGATGCGCCTTACATCCATGCTAGCGAGTTCGCTTAACTCCTTAAAGAAGTATGCACCTAGAGTGCATGTCTGGTCCTTAAGACACGACTGTTTTTAGTTTTCCTGCGGTCGACAATTCATCATAAGAAGAATATGACAGACAAAGTTTCAAGTGATTTCATCGTTTGTTCATTTCGAAGAATCGAAAGATTTCAGTTTTTTCGTAGTCAGATTTTTGTGGCTATTGCCATTTTACAGAGCCCCATGCCCGCCCCAAGTAATTAACTTTAAAGTCTTTGAATGTCTTTTGCCAAACTGCCTTCAAGAAGTAGTAGAAAATTCCCTTAGTCGGCCGAAATATAAAGGGTCCATTGTTTTGAAGCAAAGCTGTTTTAAAAAATCTTTTAATCACTAAGTTTTAATTCAATTCTGTTTATTCTATTGATGGAATGAATCCTGAAATCAGTTTCTGAGCCCCCTCGGATTGTTGTACTATTGGAAGCAATACTGCCCGAATTACCTCAGAACCATAGATAAGTAATTTGTGCACAGTAAGGGTTTAAACCAAGGATAAAGCTCTACAAAATATTTGGCAGTATCCAATGAAAATACTCTAAATTATGAAGTTAATTCTGCAAAAAACAAATTTGTTCTATCAGTTTTCGATGATTTGATATCTTCATGAAATAAAATAATTCTTTTCTTGTAGGAAACAAGTTCTTCGAATGCGAACCTGCAGCAAATTTAGGGTGAATCAGATTTAGGAATGAGTTTTTTAGGAGCTTGTATGTCAAGTATATAATCGAGTATAAATATCTCGATGTAGAAAGGTGAGACGTGTAGAACGTCTACTTTAGCCTCAAGTTTTTAAAATGGGCAAAAAATTAGAAAATCGTAAAAAATGTTTGGCTGTAGATACACAAATTCTGATTACAAATATATTGTTGTTCGGGTTCGAATCCAGCTCGGGGAAAGAACACCACAAACAATTTTCACGGCCCCACCTCCAGCGAACGACTGACAATCCTCCTGGACTAACTTCAGTCATGGAAATCTTTTGCAATTCGCCGTTCGGAACCGGCATTAAACAGTAGGTCCCCTCCACATTTGTCAAATTATATCGCGCACAACACAGTGGAGGTGCGAACAAGCTGTGCTTTCGCCCTGTATGGGCTGTTACTCAGATTATTTATTTAAAGCTTTCGATTGCAAGGTCAATGAAAATCCTATCGTGATTTTTACGCGAGATATTGATATTTTTACACCCCACTTTTTTACTCACTTATTTAAAGAGATTTTGCATTAAGAACAAAAGGTCAGATTCAATCGAACGTCAAAAAGCACGGAGGCATTCAAAAAAAGGTATTTTCTTTTTTGTTTAAATAATTCGTTCGAAGAATTAGAATTTTGAAATTTTGGGTTTATTCCGGTTTTGGTGAATATTTCTTGCAATAAATATGTGTAATAGCTTGCAGATCACGAGAGTTTCCAGAGCGATTGTTTTCATTCGTCAAAATAAATATTTTACTTATACTCTTATTTTCTTTTTTTTTTCAGTTACTGATTAATTGAATACTAAGTGCGACTAAAAAGGCAAAAAACAAAAGAAGAGTTCTGCCTCATTCTTGACGTGAAGCGAAGTGATTCTAGGCTTAATATAATCAACTGCAGTACGGCAGTTCTCCGAATACCTTATAACGCCAAAATTTAAAATGAATGAATGAATAAATGGCAACTTGGTTGTCAAATCAAATCATAACCGTGATTTTGGTTTGTGATTTGGTTAATGGGTCATCCGCAAGCTGTTTGAAAATCATTGAAAATTTCTCGTCTTTCTTCAATGAAGCCTTCTTCAATTTAATTGAAGAAACTGAGGATTTTCACTAAGCCACTAATACTTTGATTTTTAAAATCAATTGTACCCACTTCTTCAGTATGTGCTGTACTGTCAATAGTGTGCTTAAAAGTAAGAAAAATGTAAAAGTTACAGTACAAGAATCAAATACATAAGGTTTTATCAGCTTTGAAAGCAAAAAGTGTTGAAATGTACCCCTCTCTCCCCTATGTGTTGTGCTGTCAATAATGTTCTTAAAAAAACACCCATATTTTTAAAGTTTTGAGCACTGATTTTAGTAAGTTTAAGCAAAAGTCTCGTAGATTTATTGAGATTTTCTTATTTTTAAAATTGATCTAAAAGTTTTCCAGTTTTGGCCGACGACGGACGACTAAAACTGGAATCCTTCCTCAAATGCTACAAAAGTCAGTCACCTGTCTCAAATATGGCCGCCAAATGAGTGGGACACTCCTTTCTTACGCAAACGAGTGCGTAACAAAATAACTAGCACAGTGCTAGTAACAACTAAGACTAATTTACAGAAAAAAAATGTTTTAATTGAAAATTGTTTAGGGAAGTAAAGCACATTTGACAGCCGCTGAAAAACTAAACAACCACAAATTACCAATGTCAACGTTTCAGAGTTAGAAAACCCTTCACCTTCTGGTCCACTTCGAGCAAGCAAACGACACATAAAGCAAATAAAGCGACGAACTTCCAGTTGATGGATCCCATGCCCGACTCTCGGAGGAAAACCCTCCTGATTTGCATAACAACAACTTCTTAAAGGATCTACGGTAGTTTCACTCCACGAAATCTTACAACCGTCGCCGTGTTCTGCCTCAAACAAAACAACGTCCATCTTCCTCAACGCACACTCAAAGATTGATGGCTAACACCCTTCGGCACCCGTTTGAGCCATAATAAAATGTGTAATCTCCATTTTCTGCATATAAATGCCAAGTGTTTTCGGACAACAAACGACAGTCGAATCTTTGCCGACTCCTTGGAACACAACAATCGCCATGTAATCCTGCAGCTGCACTTAAAGGAGAAGAGGGATGTAGAGAGAGATTGTAAAACCTGCCAAAACGATTTCTTAGAACACGTTTGATCGCTCCCAAAGCTCTCAGTCCACCCCCCCCCCCCCCCCCCCCCCCCCCCCCCCAACGAAATCATTCATCCGAGTTGTAGTTGCTGTGTGCTTAATTTCTAAGTACATTCCATAAACAAGGATAAGGCGCTTCCTTCGACGTCGTCATCGTCGTCGTTCCAAGGAGGATGAGTAATATTTTTATTCGGGCATTTTCGAGCTCCCGAGAGAGCTATCGTTGCCGTGCATTTATGAGATATGCATCCGTTGTATGTGCCTGCGTGCAGTAAAAGTCTAAGGAAATTCATATGCAAGGACATTAAGCACAGTGGCGCCTGAAATTTTTAAATACTCCCTCGTTATGAGGCATTCTCTCGTTTGGTGTTATTGATACTTGCAGCGTAGAAGCTGTTAAATGATTGGAAATTACTTCGGAGACGGATGCGCTTTCCGGTGCGATGGTTGGCTTGGGTGGTGGATCCTTGTCGAAAATCCAACTAAATTTCTCTTCGAAATTTACGTCTTATCCATGGACACACACACAGATGGAAGAGTGGTGGGTGTATCATCTGCACTAAACGACCAATTTATCAAAATATGACTCTGAGAAGGATATTTTCGATGTTGTTTTTTTTTGCTCCTTTTGTTTTGTGTTTTGTATGCCGTGCGTGGTGAGTAGCGCCTTGCCTGATTTTTCATGCCACACTTGCTGTCGTTGGTATGTGTTGCTGCAGCAGCACCGATGCCATCCTGTGACCGGCGGATTTTTCCGCAAGATACAAATGTTTCGTGCATTATTTATCCTCCGAATAGCTGCCATAAATATCTGGCGGCGAGGACTTGTGTGTGTATCCTCATGCGCGTCCACAGGACGTGGATTTTTTGGTTTACTTTTATTAAGTTGTGCAGGATCTGGAGCGGTCCACGCGGGATGGATTTTGAAGACAAATTGTCGATGCCGGTGTTGAGTGTAAATTGGATAAATTGGGGCCAAACTGTTATGAAGTATCGGCGGGGTGCGTGCAGAGGATGGTGAGAAATCGAATGAAAAATTAAGACCATCGATTGGCGCAGCAAAGTTTGGGGTGGGTGGGTAGCAGAGCTGTTGCAGTGTCGGGATGTTCTTAAGGAGATGGCGGCTTAAACTTTGCAGTTTCTTGAATGGTCGAAACACTTTGTTGTAAAATTGTGAGTCTTTAATTTTAACTGAAAAGTGGTAGTCGGTTTGTAAATGCGTCGGGAAAGTTTTAATGGATTATAATCAAGTTTTATTCTTCTTTCACCTATTTTTGCATGTTTTCCTAAATATCTTTTCACATTTAAATGTCAATGATAGTCGATTATCACAGTATCAGTGGTGCCTTCCAAGGCTTGACGTTATTTGCAACGCTTGCTAATAACCAAGTTTTGAGTTGTCGGTTTGTGATCCACTGGCTCTGCAAGAAACTCTGCTTTTTAAAATAAACTGTCTTAAAATAGACATCGAAAATATCGCAGGAGATAGAAGTGATGAAGATGACATCCTGAAACCAGTGACTGAGCCGTTTAAGCATAGCCCTTCAAGTTGCTCTTAGCACCGGCAGGAAGCTTCCCTTTTTGAACCCAAGCCGAACATTTTAAGACCTAATTATGTTTTTTTTTTAGAACAAGTTTGTCCTTGAATGACAGATACAGGAGACCAAAGAAGTTGCAGTTTCACGAAAAGTATACAAATTCTAACAAACGCTTTAATATTAGGTTGTCAAATATCGCCCTTCCGCCTTTTTGTCTTTTGAATTTTCTGGCTATGTAGAAGGCGCTACAGAGCTCGTATCTGGCAATACATCATTTGAAAGGTCTTGACATAACCTACAAAACGACGCTATGCATGATTAGTTTGGATAAGAGCTCTGTAGCGCTTTGTACAAAGCCGGAAAATTCAAAAGACACAAAGGCGAAAGGAAGATATTTGACAACCTAATATTACTCATAAAATTGACTAACTAAAATTACATAAGTTTCTAAAAAAACAATGGCAAAATGCGTCCATTTCAAACGAATCACCGGCAAATCTTTAATCAGAACGTCTTTCTTCGCCGTCTCCTCTGAAGCAATCAATACTCCTCCATCAAGTAGGTGACAATGAATTCCTTACGTCCAAATTTACAATCTCATTTT
This sequence comes from Syritta pipiens, assembly GCA_905187475.1. NCBI lineage: Eukaryota > Metazoa > Arthropoda > Insecta > Diptera > Syrphidae > Syritta > Syritta pipiens. The sequence continues at coordinate 31,545,988 of LR994572.1, read as the reverse complement.
CCAGTCCGTTTACATTCCTTTAAGCCATTAGCGTTACTCAGCGCTCGCCCGACTGGGCAAAGTAACACACAAAAACCGGATTAAGTTTCCATTCACCGCTTCAGCGAAAAGTGGCAAGCCGCTTATCGACTCCGTCGTCATTGGATTTCCCTTCGAGGCGCCTGACTCGACGGGAAAACCGCTCCACGTTACGTCATTAATGGCAGCCCAGCACAGAGGAGCAACTTTCTCGGGCATCAATTTAATTCAATTCACGTCTCCTCCTTCTCGCCCTGTCGGCGAAAGTAGTGCCAGCGATTAAATACATCAAACCAGCAGAACTACAAAAGGATAGAGACTGTCGCGAAGTAAGGCACAGGACGAGAGGCGTGCCAGCTCCAACCCCCAACAACCAGCAGGATCATAATTGTTCCGGCAAATTGCTAATTAAGCCGATAAGGATACCTCGGCCGAAGTTAATTTGATTAACTAGCATCAGGACGTCGACGATGATGATGGGCGAACATGACGGAGGTCCTTTTCTTTTGTCTCGCCCGCCCGGTCGACTCAAAAACTGTGTGCTAATTGAAAAACTTAAAATTCTTTCACAAGCGAAACGGAACGGAACTTTCCCGGCGAATTAGGGTCGGCTGCCGTTGCATTCGCTCGAACAACTCCGAGAAAGCGGCGGGTAATTGCAGCGAGACTTTGCGCCTCGCCCAACGAGATCGCCAAAGGACTTTCAGTAAATCCGATGCCTTGTGAAATTAATGCAAGTTCCTGCAACAAGGACCTCATTTAATATGCGTGTGCTTGCAGGTCCCGCTCCTGTGCATTGCTTAGCTTTGCTCAGTCTCTGCGCTCGATGATTATGATGTCGTGCACGACGGCAGCCAGGACCGAATGGTGTCCTGTAATCACATTTGAGAGCCACCGCCACAATATTCCGCCATTGTTCTCGGCGTGTCCTTTGTGTCAGTTCGGCGTCGTATCGGGAATTAAACATGTCCGCTGCGTGCGACAAATTGCGTGTGGTTCATAATCGTCGGTACACTTCATAATGGCGCGGGAAGAGCGTCCTTGTTCCTGGTTTTATGGGGAAATCGTCTCGTCTAATAACTGCTCATTTGTTAACCGATTGGTCTCACTAATCTGTGAATTATCGCCAATTAGTTTTGCGCTCTCTCTTGGTGGGGCGTCGCGGTTCGGCGTGTGTCTTCACCTCCACGGCTCGGTAAAGTTGATCGACTGTCGGGATTGCTGGGACGTGTGCGAGTGTAATGAATCATTTTGTTGCAATTAATCACACGTCCGAGGTGCGCGGTTGCATGTGTCTTAGACGCGCCTGGTATCTCCGCACCACCCACCCACCCTTTTCGGGTACACAAATTCCGATTTATGGCTGTAATCAAATATTTGGACAGATGGGGATTCGTTCGGAGGACCAAAGGGAGGAACTAATAGTCTTGTGTGCGCATCCTGGCACACTGTTAACACTAATGAAGTGTTTGTGACCGGGTCTCCAACGGGGGGGTGGGCGAGCTTTCGAGACTGACGCGTTTCAGGGATTAGATTGTTTGCAATTTTAATTGGTGCACATGCATTTCAGAGGATTATCTAACGATGCAAGGTGACAAATGTCGTCGGTGGGTGGTGTGTAAAAGCGGATGAAGAATGTGCGTGGGGGTAAGGTTATTTTTGAGCATCAATTTTCGTTGGTGATGAAAAGAGAAAGCCAACTCCACTACTTAATCAAAGTAAAGGAGAACTGGTGGCGAATTGTGGAGCTCGTTTTAGAAATACTCATTAAAAAAAAAACCTGGAAACTAAAGTTGTTTTTATCTTATGAATAATCGACGCAAAGTTTCCAACCAAAATGAGAGGCATAGCAAACTAGAACTAAAAAAATCTCCTCTGTTTGTTTTCCTTTTAGATTATTGAACTAATTTAAATTGATTCTAAAAAAAATTGCATTAACATTCATTCTGAACTTTCCAGCGACTTGTAGCATTTTCGTACTGATTTGGCAGAAGTGGCTGAGTATAAAACAACCTTTTGACAAACGCTGTCAATAAATATGGCCGCCGTAGACGGACAACATCGATCTGCTTCCATTAAATGCCTCTTTAGTTAGGTATCCTCGTGGTTACGAGCTTAAGTTCAATATTCTATTCAGTTCTGACAATTTCTGCTGCAGACATTGTGAGGAACACGCCACAAAGTCCTTTTCATCTAAAAAACAAACTCGTTTATAAACGAATTTTAGGCGCATTCACTCGACACGCTGCACTTACGCAGCCTCAAGCTATCAATTTATTTCGCATTCAGCCTAAAAAACAAACTTCGCCAACAGACAAAAAACTAAAATTGCTTCTTTCCAAGCCGACTACATTCGCTTGAAAATTCAATGAATTCCCTTCTATCGCACCCTACACAAAGACCTCGCCAGTCACTGCATTGGGGCCACCGACCACACTAAAACCCAATCGACCGCCCTTTCAAGGACCCGTTTACTTCGTTTCTTTTTATAGCACAGGATAACAAATTATTTGCCTATCCAAACACACCCGCCCACCGACATCCAACACTTTTATTGTGTAACCTACAAAAAAAAACAGGAACTTTCCCGAATCCTTTTCATCGCAGTTGACCACTCCATGTGCGGTCCAGCACGTCACCGAGTAGACGACAACAACGACAACGACAACGACGACGATGACGACGACGACATGTAGTCTGCAACATATTCAAATTGCAGGCTTTTTCCGGAACCGTGCTCCTGCGACCGGGGTCCTTTCTTCGTTGGCTTCTTTTTTCCCCACATTTTCCTTTTTTTTTATACATCAGATGGCCGGCTGCACGTCCTGGCCCGGTCACATGGTTTTATACCCATTCGCTACTCTTTTTCTCTCTCACACTCGCTGCAGTTAATATGGCGTGTAAACGATGCCTGCACTCAACGATTACAGTCTCGTCTCGGTGGGAGGGCGGCGTCGCAAGCGCTCGCTAAGTGCCACTATGAATAGGGATTAAGTTAATCAGGATGCAATTTCCATGGAGACATTTTATTCTCGGGCTTGCGGCTGTAGTCCTTGTAGTCCCGTCGGAGTATCTCCGGAACGATGGCGACGTACATTGACCAAGTCCACAACGCTGGGTTACATGCCACAGTGAAATTTTAACTGGCACTTGAATGGAGTTTTATGACAGCAAACATTATGCCACCTGCGCCGTGGTGCTTTTGATCGTCGTTTGATGACTTCTTGATGGCTGATGGAGCAGATTGGCGCTCATGTCGGGGTAAATATTTGCTCTGGAGTGTAGGGCGGGGGGACGATGACGTTGTAAGGCGTGGGGTTGTTGTGATAGGTTGCGAATTGAGAAAGTGATCTGTCTCAAAAGGACGTACTCAGAACGTTTGCAGGGTTCGTAAGAAGACAATTTTTGGCGAGAAGAAACTTTTATTTCTATTGTCAAAAGTAAACAAGAAACTCAGACAGTGATGAGTGCGTAAACACCACCAAAGGGGGAAATCAATACGCATTGATATTAAGCGCACAGACAACTGCTGTTGTTGTAAGGCACACAAATATTTTAGTATTTTGGCCATAATTACGGTCATTTAAACCAGTTTTTTGCTTGGAAAAGGTATGTACCCCGTTGACAACTAGCTGGAAACAATATTTTCAATTTCAAATTTCAATTCTTTTTCAATTATTTAATCAATTTGTCATGGTAATTCGTTGTTCCTTTGAAACGAAACCCTAAAAAGACAGTTTATAAGGTTTTTGTTTGCGCATTTTCTTTTTGATATTTTGCGTCAAGGTCGCAAGTTTCACCGGGACAACTAATTAGAAACGTTAAGAAAATGAAAGACAATCTCCGCAAAATATAGGCGAAACTTATTATGACTAATACTTTGTTGGAAATACCCTTTGCTTCAACACAGCTCCCCAACGTCTTTGCATGGACTCAATGAGGCCTCGACATCTCTCCACTAGAATCGCACCATGCTTTCATTACATTTATAAACAAAAAATCCAAGTTGGAAATGTTTTGTCTACTGGCGGCATTTTTAACAATCGGATTCAAGTCCGACTGTATGATGGCCAGTCAAGTTTGCGTATGGAGTTTTTTTTTCGAAAAAAAAATGCTTGATGTGTCCTCCGGTATGCTTTGGGTCATTGTCTTGTTAGGAAGATTAAATGCCGGCATGTTTTTCTCAGCCCACGGGAGCATTGCATTTTTGAATATGTCGACGTACTGTTCTTTGTTCATCGTTCCTTCAATATGATGCCATGTTTTACTACTGGAGAAGTGTACCTGGGATCAAGTTCCTTCCCTTTTAGTCGGACGTACCTTCTACAGCCCGGACCAATCCGATTGATCTTTGTTTCATGACACCAAAGTACAAATTTGCATTGATTTGGGGTTCAACAAGCATGCATCTTAGCATGCTCGACAAAGCGTTTGCGTTTCAAGTACAACGATAATTCTATCGTTTCTAATTAATTGTCAACGGCTGTATGTGTGGTACTATTTCTTTAACAATCACTCTTCATGAACAGATCCATTTTTGATTCGCCTTGCAACATAATTTTAAGCATCACATAGTGGCGAAGTTATGTGACCTGCCAATTTTCTTGGACGCCATCATTCATAACAGTCAGTTGCTTGTTTCCACTCTCAACCTTAATCAACACTGACACTGGCCAAGAAGTCTAAATATATTCCACAAAAAACCCTACCAGGTACTTAGGTAATCGTACCATCTGTCCAATCCAAGGACAGATGTACAAAACATTGAGAATTAAAAAGAAAAAACCTTTCTCATGGCCCTTTGAAAAAAAAAAAAGAATCAGTTCATGGACTTTTCAATACTTGGAGGTCCCTAAAGATTCAAAGACCACATTTGTGTCAGCGGTTTATCTTCTTGTCCAATCGCTTGACGTCGAAGCAAACCTTAGTCAATGAATGTTTACCGCAGAATTTAACCAAAATTAAGGTAACTTTTGAAAAACCCTGTCAAATAAAAGAAACATCGGTCACTTCAATTAAATTTCATTCAATCAATCGTCTTATACGCAACCTTTTATGTCTTACGTATAAAACTAGAAATATATTATTATAAATTCATTATAAGTGGTGGACAAAATACGAATCTACGAAATGAATAAGTCACAATAAGTTTAGAGAGAGTAGAAGAATAGAAGTGAACCAAGAAGGAAATTTAAAGTTTATTCGAAAGTATGATCGTTAAAACAACATAAGTGGTATTCTTATTTTATTACAGGAGAGAAAAAAAACTGTTTATTTTGTAGAACAAAATAAATCTACCGTTACTGATTTTGTATTCACATTTGAACATGTTTTAGGAATCAAACTAGGCCGTTTAAGCTTTCAACACAAAACTATACCCATAAGCAGTACAAAAATCGAAAAATGACTGTTTTAACAATCATCGATTCATTTTAGAGTGCAGGGTAATTAAATAGAAAGGGGACCAAAAAAAAAAAAAAAACAACCATAAAGTAAGATATATATCTAATTCTGATTTTATTTTGACGCTACATTCATATCATTTTGTGTGGAATACACGTTAGGACAAAAAAAAATTAAAGGTAGTTAAGTGATGTCACTTCGAGATGGCGGTAGCCAGCCATAAAGGCTGTTCGTTTGTTAAATTTCTATTTCAAAGCTTGTAGCATATAGTTATGACGTTTTGCTGGATCCACAACTCGAATTTATTGATGTTGTAGCCATTGAAAATTTGTTTGTACTTGCGATCAAATCGATAGAAATAAGGTCGGATAATGCCGCCATAATATAACCGCAGCAATGTATTGATTCCACTTCTCATAAGAAAAAAGCTTAAACGACTTATGATGTCGACCATGGACGAATACGACTTGTTAGGGATCAGCCAGTATTATATCCCTAGCTCAAATAGTTGGGAGTATACTACGATTAGAGCCAATCAACGACCAACATGGAAATCACAAGCCTTGAACACTCTCGATACACCACACAATTTGCCTTCTTAGCCTTAGGGCAACACAACCACCCCAGGAGATTAACCCATCAACCCACAAACAATCGTCAGCATCGTTACAGACACATCAAATCCCACCCCTTCCCAAATATTGGCCGACTAGCCATATCAATGTAAATTAAAATGCAAAACCCCCAGTTACACCACTAAACCAACTGGCCCAAGAAAATAGACAAACACGGACGACTCAATTTCTGTCTATCATCTCTCTCATCATCATCATCACCGTCGTCCTCGTCAGCGTCAGTGTGCATCATCATCACAAGGAGGAGGCCTACTAATTGAGTCAAGCCAAGGTAAAACAAAATTCTCGGTAGTTGAGGTGAAAATTATGGTCCAACACTTAAACCAAACACGCCTCCCACACACTGTCGTACCCAAAAATGGACGCATTGCTGCAGCTGTCCTCCGAAGAACGCCAGACCCGGACATAGTCCGGAGAAACGAAACCAATTGGAACCGCATACTTTGGTTTGGTTTTTCATGCAAACAATAAAATGGGAATTGAAACCAACACTCGATTCGTTATCCTCCGATGTACGGTGTACGGTGTGCGGTGCTGGTGTAGTCCTTTTTCGTCGTGTCCCTCCGACACCAGGCGGGTTGTTTTTGTCGCCAGATTGTCACACATAGAGGCGACTCACCAGCAGCTCGGAGCTCGGAGCTCGGACCAGGCCTAGAACTTATTTAGGAATTCAGGTAATGTCGGTCTCATGTAAATTGATTTAATTTGGTTTCGTCCTCGTCAGGACTATGCTGCTACTGCTACCGTTAGTTCTGGTGCACAACTGCACACAGTTGGTCCTTGCTCGAGTCGGTTTTATGAATTATGGAGGTCGGTCGAACGGTGAGACAGGATATATGGTTGTGGTTGCGGTTGGGAACGTAAAAATAGCCTCTTATGGCAGAAGGAAGACGTGGTTTTGTCTCTGCGGTAATTTAGAAATATTTCATTGTTGCGAGGAAGGATGCAGCGAAGCTAATTCGATTATTCAACCGGCCGTGGGAGGTTCCTGTAATTAGAGGCCTTAAAGTCCATCGAAATTTAACCAGCGCTAATTTATGCTACAAAATCTGCCCAAAAAAAATATCCAATAAAGGACCAAAACTCATTCGTTCGTCAACTGAAAAAAGGACCCTCCCCTCCCTCCCATGGTACACACACACGTGTGCCACTATGACGCCACGAAATGCCGCCACAGAATTGAATTGCAAATTTTTTACTCTGCATAAAAACAATCCACAAATTTAATTAGACAGGAGAACAACTCGCGCGTGTGTGCATGTGAAACGCAAAAACAGAAAAAAAAAAAAAAACCGACCATCATCTGAAAAAATTAAAGCCCCCCGTCCAACGGAGGAAAATATAAAATTTGCTTAACCAAAAAACGAGGACTCCCTTCAATCAGAAAGACCTCTGTCTGGGAATGAGGTTTACAATTTTTACAATAAGCCCCGACGTCCAACTCGGCGAATAAAATACGCGCCGCAACTCGGATTTCGATAAATAACTGAGAAAATATTTTGTATATTTCGGATGACAGGACTTTGGTTTACACGGATCTCAGCGGCGGGTGTTCAGTGGTTCTTTTATTTTTTTTTTTTGGGAATTCGAATTTCGGCTGCAAGTGGGAACAATAACAAACAGTTCTTTGCGCGGGAAACTTGATTAAACAATCACATATGCAAATTAATAATCATGATACCGTCTTTTTTTTTTGTGTTGTTGTTTAATAATATTCGGCTGTGACGGGGGCCCGTCACTCGTGGCTCGACAATGACAGCAAATACTTTGATTACACGCTGCGGTTGATTTCATTTGCTACGCGACCAAAGGATGTTAATATGAGTTTTTTGGTTCTTTTGAATTTTGGTTCAGTAGAGCGTGCAGATCGTGCCTCGTGAAAGTTTCCGACTCTCAAAAATCAGGATTGCGCTGCTAAGGAGTGGTGCTTATGTACATTTTAGTGTTGGAAATTTATTAGCCCCTGTTTTTTGATGCGGTTGTAAGCAGTTGGGGAAGTTAAAGTTGACACTTTTTGATTTCTAGTACCTGAAACGAGGAAATTATTTTCTGGCAGTTCTAACCGACGAATAAATGCTTTCCAAAACCATATCTACCGATGTTTCAAAAAAGTGTGTTAACAACTATTTCCCAGAAAATTTGTTTCAACCGAGATAACGAGCTAATACAGAAAACCATTAACCTCAGCTTGTGTGCCAACTCTATTCAAAGGCTTAATGTAATCTAGGATCACAGCAACGTCTTCTGCATTCTCAAGAAGATTCTTTCTTTCCAAGCGGCCCCTTGACTTGGATATGTTATCTCGTACAGAGGCTTGGTCGATATTGTTGCTCAAGCTTATAATGTTTTAGCAGGTGGAAACTTTTTGAAGCATTCCAGATTGTTGTAAGCCAAGCTGTTAACTTGTTCGACGTCCATCTCAACTCATTTCCTTAACTCTCCCATTACTGTTCCAGAGTCCTTTTCCCACCCCACACCCCATCGCCCGCCAATTTATTTCCCATCAGTCATACCGACAGTTTACCGTGACTACAAAGCCACACCGCCGCCGAGCACGCGATGTAAAACCAATTTCAGTCGCGGATGCATGAGTCCTGATTAAGGGTTTGATTATCAAATTAAACACCCCCGACGGGAAATTTGTTTGGCAAGTGCATGCGACACGAATGTGTGCGCTCCTCTACTCGGAACTGGAGTGGCGCCGTCATTATATTTCTTATCTCGGTTGTAAGGAACACCTTCCATTAAATGTCCTTCAGCTCCCGCCCACTGCCTTCAAGGGAAATCAATTAGCCGCTCGCGATAGAAAGCATCAACGCGCAGCCACCCTTAAGCCAATTAAGCCACGAAAGGCTTCTTGAGTTTACATCAATTGGCTTCCTTGCGAAAATACTTGAATTATTCTGTGCCCATATCCTCGAAGGCAGCCAGCCTCATAAGCAAGGAGGAATTATTCAGTCAAGTGGATGTGTTGAAGCTATCCTTTGAAGTATCTAACGTTTCATTGCCCTTTGGATGGGTCGTCCGAGGGACTCGTCCCGTTGTTAAGCGAACATCAGTTTTGTGCGTCATCTTAAGGAAGGATACGCACATGTCTGGGGTTGTGTGCCTTGCACACATCAAAAGGACTGCTGAAATCCTTGAGTGCAGTCAAAAGAATGCTCTCCCACCAGATGAGAACATATGGATATTTTCTCGGGCTAAGTTGACAGAGTTCCTTAGTGCGTGAGGAAATATGATCAGGATATGCGATGCAATTCGATTGGGAGTCAGAGTCAACAGCGAAGGGGCTGAGAGCTCTTGTCCCGACATTAATACGACGTTGGTGTCCTGGGGAACATCAAACAAAGCTGGGGCTAGACAAACAGATGTCTAGTCATGCCATCCCACAACCCGCCCGCTGTAAGACGCCCGGGGCAATCACCTTCTTCAGTCAGGCCCCTGTCTTCATTACGCATTTCGAGCGAAAAGAATGACCTCAGCCTTGGGGACCAGAACTGGCTCAAAGAGCTCCTAATTAACGATGAGTGAATTGGCCTGCTGCCTTACGCATGGACGCCTGTCCCAGAGGGCATTCTTCACCTTTCAGACGTGTTTCTTTCTTTGGGTTTTTTCTTGGTCCCTATGTGGGCCCTAAGTGATTAAGAGCAGAAACAGTGGCAATCAGTTACAGGGGTCTAGAGCCCAGCAAAGACAAAAGTAAAAGTGCGAAAGTATTTCACTGTGTCGTCTCCAGAGGTGTAACCGCCTTTGTTATAGTTGAAACGTCATGGCAGTCTAGAAGCTCCTACGTCCCAAAGAGTACAAGATACCATCCGCAGCCAACAAAGGGTCGGCTCATTATCAAACAGGATCTCAGGCGATGAGAAACCCTCACATCAACTTAGTACCTCATAAGAACAAAGTTGGGACCCGGGTGCTGCTTTTCTTAATCTGAGAAGACTTTTTAAATAAAAACAAAACTTCTGAAGACGAAAATGTCTGGGGAGATCACTTATCAACCTCGGAGCGTGCTGCACTTTCAGTAGTCAGATGCGAAGAGACCTCCTTCCAATGTTTCAGAACGACACCACTCTTCGTCGTTTATGCTCAACTGTTGTTTTCTTTCTTCGAAGGGTGAATAATTGCAAAACATGTTCTAAAAACTTTGTTTGATTTATTTATGCGTTTCGCAAATCACGCCTAAATTTGTCGAACTCAGGCAAGGCTGATTGCTAAAAATCGGATTACTTCATGCATAAGTAATATTTCAATCGGCGCTACAGGCTTTTAGCAAGACTGTTCAAAAAGTATTTGAAAAGTCACACAAAAAGTGGTTGAAAAACACTCCAAAAAGTGAAAAATTACTCAAAATTTTACTGGAAAAGGATTCAAAACTTATTTGTAAAAACACTCCACTCGATCGGAGAATAAATGTTGAATGAAATAAAAAGTGGATAAAGGAAAATTGAAAACGAAAAAAAAAATTGAGTTTCCTCTTGGTGAAGTCATCTGGGCATTAACATTAAAAATTGAGTCGAAAACACTCATTATGATTTGTTAAAACAATCGGAGCTACTTTTCAAACCCTTTAAATTCTAGTGTCTAGTTTCCTTCCATATCTCATTTTTTTTTTAATTATACAATTACTAATCTAAAAAAAACCCACAATTTTTTGAAACAGATATTAAACTAACATTTTAAAATCCCTACAACTGCTTTGCATTTATTAATTTTTCTTGTTTTCTGTGTCCACTTTTTCTTTTACAAAATTTCAATTTTCTCCTCCGCCAAGGACCACACCCCTTGAAAACTGTGATTGCATCCATCGTCACTGGTGTGCTATTAGCTTCCTCGTTATTAATAAAAATTTTCCTAGAAATAAAAAAAAACGAAGACCTCAAATGAAAAAATAGAAAAATTGCAACGTATCTGCAACATTATTGCACCACAAGACAAAAAAAAAAACATTTCCGACCCTCGTTCAACTCGGATCTCCCACCAAATAGGACAAGTAAAGCAAATGCGCAATTAACGATGCATGCATCGCCACCAAAAAACACACTCTAAAAACCAACAACAACACCGCCCACTCCCCCAAAAATTTTTTTTGGCATTTCTAAAAAAACGAGTTTACAACTTTTCTATTTGCAATCTCTTCAGAAAAAAACGAAAAGACCGACCAGTGAAATTATTTTTCGCATCTGCGGATGCAGAGCTCCTTGCCGCCTGCTGCAGTTGCATAGCTCAGCTTCTCTGACGATGATAGAATATTATCCTCACAAGGACCTCGTAAACGGTCTCCGAATCCATTGCCGCCACTGGCAGCCTCAATAACAGTCCGCTGCGCGCTGCGAAATAAGAAAAATCTGCTTAAAGGCAAATTCCGTCCAAAAATCATCAACCCAAAAAAAAAGAACGACTCACAGCGAAACGAGTCCTTCCAATTTTTGGCAATCAGAGAGTCATATATCCTAATTCCACGCGAACCGCAGACCAAGTTCGTGTTGGAGATTTTCGAGTGCCGAACATCCTTGCGCCCCACACCCACGTCTTGGTATGCCGCATGGAAACCGAAAAAAAAGCACGCCCGGAAAAAAAAAACTCGTTGCGGTTGCATGTTTTGCGGCAGTGCAATGCATTTAATGAAAATCTCTATGCACGAGGACGTGTGTGTGCAAGGACTTGCACGGATTCCCAAAAATAAAAGGAAGCACACACCCACTGACGGCCCATAATCGCACTCAGCCACTCTGCCGGTCGGTACGGTACATCGGCCGTCTCTAAGCGATGCGATATTAATTCGCCAGGATGCATTCTTCGCCGTGATGCAACGCGAATGGATGTTTGAGCCGGCAGCACTCATCGTCGTCAACTTTTCCTCGGCTGAGTTAACACGCGAGGGTGTCAAAAAATTAGGCAAAAAAGCGAAAACCGCTTTCCACGCCTCGTGCAAGGACTCTCCCTTACCAGGGTGTTGAATGCAACACTTTCGAAAGCGCGACACACCGTACGAGGGTGTGGACCGCGAAAAAACAATCGACGAAAGGAGGAAAAACAAAACACGTGCTGTTCTCCTCTGGCGTGTATCCTTTAATGAAATGCTGTCCTCGGAGTGGGGAACCGCCTGCCGTTCGCGCCTGGTTGGCTCAAGGAAGAGCTTCATGCTAATGACCAAAATAAGGAGTTTCAACGCCAGTGCTTTGACGAGCGAACGACCTCCCACACTCCCACACCCAAAGCTAATTTTCTCGCAAGCAAATTAAAAAACGCACGCACATGTAGAGCGACGCATTCAACGCGGAAAAAGAAAAACTTTGCAAGATGAACAAAAAAAAAAGAAGACACAAAAACAAACGAGGACTCGGGGAGCACGGAGTGGAATCAAATCATAATAATAACGTCGACGAGACGTCCACAATGACTTGCGGTGCATCATTCATCACCAACTACGCGAACCGACATCGACGTCGACAACGACAACGTTGCCGCTGTCGTTATCCTCCAACCCCGGCCCACGTTCAACGCGATTATCACGTTCGCCGCGCGGGCACATAAAACAAAAAGAAAAAAAAAAAAAAAACTTAGAAAAAGGATTGCAGACTCAGCAAGAAATTCGAAATTATCTTTCATAAAGGAATTAGAGCGTTCGCAAAGGCGGCAATGATGAAGACGTCGACAAACGACAAACGAGCTCTTGAATTGTGACTTTGGAAAATTTGTCTAGTTTCTCATCGATGTCGTTGGTTGGTTTGTTATTTCTCCTGCTGCTGGGTTTTTTCGGGATATGGATACATAACTCCTTCTCATTGTCATCCATCATAAATGACTTCAAGGACTTCTTCACGCTTTTTGAACTACATATATCTTTTTTTCTGTCGTTGCATGAGAATTGATGAACTTCCTTCCGAGGTCTTTGTAAGTTTCTGGTGAACCAAGAAATGGGGGCGTTAGTTTTTTTGCAGTTGACGAAAACTTTTTTAAAAGGAAGTTTAGTCAATCTTGATGAGATTCCTGAACCTTGAAACGGCGGGAGGGTGTTAACTAAGAATAACGCTTAACATTTGTCTCTGTCTCAGTTCTTTTCTGAAGTTCGTGCCAGAAGTTTTTCTCGTTAAAGTACGTTGTAATGAGCTAAAGTAAGACTCTAAGCAAAGCTGATCTTTGAATAAAAGAAACGCAGTCTTGGTCCCAAACAACTGCAGTTGTAACTTACTTACTACTTTTGTGAGTGTTGTTATCTTGGTAGTTGGTAATATATTCAACGATTGTCACAGATCGTCGGGTGTAAATTAAAAAAAAAAAACACAAATGTGCGATGCTAATGAAGTCGTTGACTATTTTGTGGGGAACTGGACTTCAAAAGGCTTCGACTTAAGCATTCTACTGTAATTGGAAGAATAAAGAACATATCCTTAGTGGGTGCTCTAATGTTAAAATCAATCCCTTATAGAATCACTTCGGTATCTGTCTGTCGTCCTTTAAATATTTGCTAATAACTTCTAAATCTTTCACAATTAAGGGATGAAATTTGGAGTAAAGCTGTATCTAGGCAACCCAAAAATAAATCGTGAATTTTTTTTGTATCCTCAGAAAGGGCCTCCTGTAGCTTTCTTTGTAGCTTAACAAGTTTTTAACGGGCATTCTAACCCTTATTCTTGGAGTCTAAGGACCCAGAATTTAAAGTAGCATTAGCACTGAAACTTTTCCAACTCCAAAACCCAACTTACCCTTTAACCGACAGTCAAAAATCCGTCGTTTTCAAAATATTGATATGGATCCAGTCAAAAACAAACAAGGCAAATACAGTGCCGTGCACGTAATTAGAGACGCTTAAAATAATCTTTTTGTTTTCGTCAGACTAGTTTTATTAAAATATCGGAATCCAAGCTAGTTAACTAGCTGGAAAAATGTCACCAACGCGGAATTCAGGTGTATCTTCACATTCGAGGGCGCCGTGTCAGACTCTGAAGCGAGAGTACCCGGGCTGGAATCCAAAAAAACATTTTTCACAGGTCCACCTCTAGCGAACGACTGAGAATCCTCTTGGAGTACCTCTGTCATGGAAAGTGTTCGCAATAGGTTGTTCGGGGAACCAACATTAAATAGTAGGTCTCCTTCACATGTGGGAAATTATAACGATCACAACACAGTGGAGGCGCGAAGAAGCCAGGCTCTAGCCCTATATGGGCTTTTATGGCGATTTTTTTTTAAACATTTGTCTACAATTGATTCAGTTGCCCTTGTTTTTTTATTTCCCTTTAAACAGATTCTTAAAACTATTGCGTTCAATCTGCCTTCTTTTTCTTTCCTTTCTTGTCTGCTCCATAACTTTTCTAAAGTCGCACAGATCTGCCAACTGTTCAACTAAGTTTCTCAATGTCGTCCAAAAGTTTTTTGTATTTTAAAAGTAACTTTGATTTCACTCAAAAATTGATTCATTTACTTGCAAGGCTTTCCATCACCGATAGAAAATCGAAGTAAAACTCCTGAGTAGATAAAAAACCTAAACCTGTCTGGCAACTAAATCTCTTCACTCCAATTTACAAGAAACTACCTCATCGCATCTCCATCCTCTGGCATCCTGTCGTCCTGGCATCTTACACAAATTGCAATCTTTTCTAACACATTACCTAGGAAAACTTTCGAAAATGACATTTTAAAAATTCATCGTTGTTTACCTTGCGTGACAGGACTCCGAGAACCAACCAAAGAGAACCGACCACCATCCCGAGTGACCTTACTGATAGGTTGAGCCTTAAACTCATTCATTCTTCATTCGCTTACTAAACAGGCTCTACCCAGGACATGATTATTATCTCATTTCCTTTTGAGTTGCAACCGAAACACAGCCTTTGCCAGTTGGACACATTCTGCGAAGGAAAAAAAAAATATTTAATGCGACTCTGCAAGGAACACACCGTGGCTTGAGTAAACAAATCTGAAGGATGGAAAAAAAGCACCACATAGACACACACGTGGTAATGTTGCTTTGCTCTAAAAAAAAATGAGAAGAGGAAAAAAATTAAAATGGGATGGAATTAATTTTTAACTAGATACATGCCGCAGTTCACCACCAGTGCCAACATCACACAGCACCCGAGACAGTGACAGAGACAGAGATAGAAATGTCCTGCGTTTCGTAGAAATGCACATCCCGGCAAAACTAGCAAGGAAAGATACCCATTTTCGAGGAGGATTGGCTGCACGGAGATGAAGCTGGCAAATAAAAAAGTGCAGCGCTGTAGCCACAACCCATTCCAGCTGCAAAGACCAACCAACAAATTCATAAAACTTCCATTCGCAGTACAACTCATGACGCTGGCTGGGATCTGTGCGATGATGTACTCGTACTCCGTTGGTTGGGTTTTCCTTGTCGCTTCCTTTTTCCCAATTCAAAATTTGTTATTATATCCTTTTTGATGCAGTTTCGGCTCCCCCTTTGAGCTCGTTGCAAGTCGTGTCATGTTGCTGCTGTTGATGGTGGTGGTAGTGTGGATGTAAATGGGAAATTTTTAATTTTTGCATCTTTTTGTTGAGAAGTTTATTTTGAGGAGCAGATTTTTTTTTTCGATTACAGCCTTTTATGAGATGCGAAGTGCTAGGAGGCGGCTGTGTGTAGGCGATAGGCGTTTGCTTGTTTTTATGTCAGTTGGACTTCATTTTGCATCAGTAGACTTAATTTTCTTTTTATCCTTGGATAAGAGTGGTTTGAGGAGGATTATGGTTGGTGGCTAGAGGAATTTGACAAGACAAAGCATTTTTCGATGGATTAGTTCTTCAAGAAAATGCGACCCAAGAAAAACATAGCGCATATCACTCTCTTGAAAGTTTTTTTTTTAAAAACGCTGAGGAAGATAAATTCAATTCCAAGGTGAAACACGGAAGTGGAGGCAAAATGAACATGTCGGCCAATCCGAACTAATGTTTTGGGCTTTTGTGTGATATTGGCATGACTCTTAAATCTGAACGAGCAACGTTTAGGTAAGGCAGCCTAAACGTCGCCCCAAGTATTTTTCTCATATATGAAGGTTACATCTAAGTTCGACGTATAAAAAACGACTCCGTTCAAGCGTAAATTTATGATAAAACCAAACAAAATCGGGTTCCTGATTTTTTTTTGTCACATATTGTTCGGTAATCGTTTCAATTATGTTTTTATGCTCTTTTTAATTATTTTATATATATCTGTCTATCATCATCATTAGTGGCGTAACAGCCCACGAGGGGCCAGAGCCTAGCTTTTCGCGCTTCCACTGTGTTCTGTGCGTACTGAAGGGGGCCTACAGTTTATTGCCGGTTCCGAACGGCACAATCTATAGGCGCCCACAGTCTATATCTATCTTATATTTAGAAGTCGATACAAAATATTTTTTTAACTGCAGAAATCCTGCTGCGAAGGGGTCAATAAGTGAGTGTACGAAACTCGATCAAGGTTTTGTGAAAAGAACATTCTAGGGGCTACTTTTGAGT
Organism: Syritta pipiens; assembly: GCA_905187475.1. NCBI lineage: Eukaryota > Metazoa > Arthropoda > Insecta > Diptera > Syrphidae > Syritta > Syritta pipiens. Next base: position 31,529,480 of record LR994572.1, on the reverse strand, counting down.
TCTTTCTTAGTTTTCTATCAACTCCGATAAAGAATATAGAAAAGGAGAAATGTTTGAGTGTACTGTCTTTAGAAGTTTTACACGAAACCTGTTTAAAAACAAAATTCTGATTCAAACTTTTGGTGTATCCTGGTAACATGAAAGCATTAGTCGAGCTTTATATTTTTATTATTTCGTTTGTAAAGTTTCTAATTTTTTTTAATTTTTGAAATTGTTTGACGCTCGAAAATTGAAGGCCTAAGCTACATCAAATAAACTCCTAAGCTTTCTCATCTTGTGTAGTGTCCACTTTTTTTTTATTCGAACCCATGTGGAAAGGATCTACAGTTTACTGGAACTGTGGAAAGTCTTAGATTAAAATTGATTTTGAATCAAACGATAGAAGATCCAATTTTTAATTATTAAAAGCTAATGAATCATAATTACTTTTTCCCGTTTTTTGTTTCTACTAGTGTTAAATGATTCCTTTAAAAGAAATAATGGTCTGTTAGTAATAGCCCGAGATACAATTTCTCCAAAAAAAACTTAGACCCCAGACCACAAATGAGCCAATATATAGTTTCTATCAATACTAGTTTAAAATATTTGTTTTTCGTCAAGGTAAGATGGCGACAGTGTAGCAAACTGGGCAGTGAGTACATTGTGTGGAGAATTTTGCAACAACTAATTGCCTGTTCAGTGTCGTCAGCCTTCTTTTATAGTTTCCCAAAAATACCACAAAAGAAAAAGATGTATTTGCCTAACCATAATAATCGCCCTCTAAATTCATTATTATAGCCTTTTCCAGGGCTCACAAAAGTCAATCGTTTTTCCAAGGTTTGGATACCAATTTCGAGAGACGAAATTCTTTTGGTTTTTACATCTTTACCAAATACATGCCGAGTAAGAAAGAAAATGTCACATTTACAGCCCCTTCCCTTTTTTTTGCTTTTTGAAAATGACATTTTGTTAAAAAGAAAAACTTTCACTAAGCTTTAAACACTTCAACACAAGACAATTACTTCAAACTGACGCTAGCAAATCGTCGATTGGGATCACAATTGGAGAAAACAGAACAAAGTGAAGTTTACCAAAATACAAATACACATTATTGCAACAACAGAATTTATAATCAATTTTTTTTTCTGAGATTAGTTTCTAAATGACAGAAGCAGTTACTGTACTTCGCTTCATCCAATTCTTAAAAATGCCAGTTCTTCTGATTAACCGACCCAACCAATCACACTACACTCACAAAAAAAAAAAATCACATCCTTTCAGGTCATTTCAACAATTTTATTCCACGGACGTGATGCAGAACGCAACAAACAAAAACAAAAAACACAACATAACGTTTTATTTCTTATGGTGAGCTAAAAACTTCCGGCAGGCTTGCAGACTGTGGCGGTTCAAGTAGCTCTGTTGACTAAACGCCTTCGTACACTGTGGACACTGGAACAGCCAATTGTGATGTCCCTTGCTCCGTTGGTGCGCCCGCAAGTTCGACCTGCGATTAGAGAACAATCGATGACAGCTGACAGTCACAAATTTTCCACCCTTACCTGTCAGCGAACCTCTTCTGGCACGAGTCTTTGGGACAAACGAACGGCTTCTCGCCGGTGTGTAGCCGTAGATGGCCGTGCAGCACCCACGGTCGGTCGAACGTTTTCTGACAGTGCTCGCACTCGTAGATCTTTCGCTGCTTCGAACGACGTCGCTTCTTGGTGGTCTCGGAGAAGAACCGCAAGTCTATGGGGCAGTTGTCTAGGTCAGAGTCGAAATGATCCGACTTGGCCCATGAGTCGCTCGGCGTGGTCAGCGGGTCCTTCTTACTTTTCAGCTCCGGGTTCTTGGTTGGCGTCTCTGGCACGACAGACTCACTGTAGACGGTGCTGTTGCTGGCCGCCTTCACCGAATCCTTCGACAAGTACTTGTTCTTGTTGTCGCTCTCCAAGTACCTGTCCATCAGAATACACCCCAAGACCGACTCCAAGTGGTACCGGGTGGTGATGGGGATCCGGTCACTGTCGTACCTGTAACCAAGACGCTCAGTGTGAGTCACACGCACACGAACGCTCTACGCGGTCGTCAGCGATACAAACCAGTCGGTCGAGCGCAGCAGTTTCTTCTCCTTCGTATTGTTGAAGAGGCTCTTCTCCAGCAGCTGCTGCGGGATCTTCTTCTTCATGTTAGGCAATTTAATTATCTTCGGGAAAATCGGGATGCTCCGAAATGCGTCTGTGAAAAACAGAGAAGTTAGTCTTCATGGTCGGTGAGATTTGAGGCAACAGCCGACTCACCGTCGAAAAACGCGTTCATTCTTATTTTTTCTGTGTTAAAACGCTGCGAGAAAATACTTCGTGGCATATTTTGAACTTGCTGCCTTGTTACTTGTAGCTAGTCAGATTTGAAATTGAAAACAAGTTTGTTTTTTCATCTCACACCCTCGAATTCGAATTGCGTCGCCTACTTGGGAAACTTGCTGTGCGAATTTCGTCTTGCGGTTGTCGTCGGCACTGGCCCGAGCCTCAGGCGGTCCCTTTTCAGGGTGAGTGGGAACAATAGCGGTGGAAAATAACAAGTGTGCGCGTTACTGGAGTAGGGAGTAGCATGTAAACGGCGCGCATGCCACCGCGAATTTCAAAGTGAATTTCGAGGAATTGAAAATGTTGCCATTGTGACGAGACGGTGCTGGTTACTAGGAGTTGCTATCGAGACTCAGGAGACTAGGTGTTGCTATTCAGACTGAAGTATCAGTACTTTCATGAGGTCAGTTTCAAATCTGAGGTTTAAATTGATGATGAAGTTATGACAAAGAAGAAGAACTTGGTTCTTTGTGAAGCGATTGATGGAACCTGTATTTGTGTTTTTTGTTTATTTCTCAAAAAAACTGTTTTCGTTTTGATTTTCTGTAACGTTTTTAAGGTTTGGAGCATTATTTTCATTTGCATTGCAAATAACAGCAGAGAATTCGTACACGACGGACTAGTCGGTCTTGAAACGCAAAAGAAAATACCTAAATGTTACCCAGGAAAACATCCGGAATGCTTTATGTGGGTTTTAAGAGCAAACAAAAAGCAATTATTGTTTACAACGAAAAAGAAATACAGAAATAGGAAAAAAAACATTTTTTTTATGCAAAAGAAAAGCAATATTAGACATAGTCAGCAAGATTGTTTTGACAAAAAAGCAAAATTTGCTCATGAACGAAAAAGTCATTGAAAATTAGTAGTATTTTTTTTTTGAAATTATTATTTCAAACTGTTATCGAATTACTCGTTCCATCAGACAGATAGTCCTCTGTTTCAAAGATGTCTGTATTAAATTTCTCCCTTCAGAGAAATCGCGAAAATGGAAAACGTTGCAATCATGAGCAAACTGTTGTTAAATTAGACAATTTCAAGCTACTTACAGAAAATGGGAATCTTTTAGGCCATGTTTTAACAATTTTAACAAAATGTAATAAAATAAGTTCAAGTTTCTTGGCTAAAGGTTTCCTATCAAACGGCTCGAGAGGACATTTTCGATAACAAAAAAAGTGTTTAGATGACTTGAACTTTTTGGCAATTTTACTATGCGGTGATAATCGTCTTGTGTCGTCTTTGCGACCTGCCGTGAAAATCTTTTTGGGATGCAGGTTTGAAAATATTTTGAATAAAAATAAGCAACCAGTCTACACATATCGTGACTTTACACGGAGATTTCCGTCTTTTCTGTGTTACAAAACCAGCGTTGTCTAGTCGACAGTGCAGAAATTATTTTGGCCCATCGCAAGCCTAAAATGATTTCTTTTTCTTCGAATTTGGTACTCAAATATAACGATAAAATATAATAAAACTTTCTTACGAAAATTCGCAAAGAAAATAAAGGTATAGGGGAATATCCGACGTATATCTATATATTTTATCCCACAATTTGATATTAATAAAAAAATATTTATGCTAATATTAAAAAAGTTGTTATATTTTTTATATCTAACCAGTGTATAAAATACAGACGCATCAAAATTTTAGACATTTCTTTTATTTCGCGACGCCAATGACGAAAAATATAAGACGTAAAGTGTATTTATTTTTTTGATCATGTGTAGTTAAACAAATCATATTGAGTGATCGAGAAACTTACTAACTACTTTTTCTTTCTGACACCCAACTCGAACATAGACCAAAATCAAAGTGACGAGAACCTCAAGCCAGTGACAGGTACTTTTAAGAATTTCTAATGTATTTTATTAAAAAAAAAAGAACAAAATGGAGAATTAAAATTAGTCATTGGGTGTCAGTAAGAAACCAGAAGTAATCTGTAACAATATCAAACAAAAAAAATTGCCAACGTACTCGTCAGTTTGTGGAAGAGGGATGAAAAATTGTGTACAAAAAATTAGACGCTGCAAAAGTGTTCGCATTCATCCTACAAAGGACTTATTAGCATGTCATATTTTTAGATTTTAATTGACATTTTCTTTTATTGAACCTATTTAGGTAATTCAAGTGTGGTCATTTTCATTTAAGTCTAAAGTTTTCCAGCTGACGGAACTAGTTTTAAATTTTGATAAGTTCTTTTATTCCCAATTTTATTGAGCATCACATGTGTTTACTTTGTACAGCTTTCATATGCAACACAAATGAGCTATAGGTGATTTGTGGTATGAAATAAATACAGTGGATGACAGCCGTTGACTCTGATTTCTTGAAAAAAATATTTATTTTCGGAATCATCCTTCCACCCTCGTTGCAACTTTAACGCTATGTACACCATTTTAAAGCACTGTCTACGTCATAGTTTTCGTCCGAGAGATGTTTTGAGATGAAAACTTGCTGAGGGCTTTCAAAAATTCCCAAGCAACTTTTGTAGTGTGATGCCGGTGAAGGAGCTGAATTTATGTTCATACTTCAACACTATAACAAAAGTTTTTCGTTCTACATTAGGGTGTGGTAAGATATCACGTTTCTCTTCTCATTTTGTATAAGGTCTTCATTTATTTTTCTTTTAAATTTAAATGGAATATTCGTTGTCCTTCTTTTTGCACTGCTGCTGTACAATTTAATGACTCACGTGGTTGTATTTCAATGGAAGCGATATGCAATTGAAATTGGCTTCAGGTGTATTCGAGTCCTTGTAAGTGCCTGAGTTCGATGCAATTGGAAAAAGGAAATCGACTTTTTTTGAGTCGATTCGAGTCGAATGTGTCACATGAGGGTTTGATTCGAAATTAAATGAACACACGTACCTAATTGAATGCGAGGTTCGTTTTTTTTTTTTTTGTGGGGGGCAATTGGATTTTTTATACGCAGGTGGTGGAAGGACTCCGAATGATGATAGTGGTTGGGCGAGGTAGTGGAAAGAGGCTTGGATTCTCGTATTCAGGGTCCGAGATCACTCAGTCTTCTTACTAATTTAAAACATAATAAATCAAAGAAAAAAAAAAAAACAAAATTCAGACTGATTTTATCTGATGCTTAGAGATGCTCACATGGACTCTAAGCAGAAGTGAACGAGGCAAAATTTGGTTAAGGAAATTATCTAGACCCTTTTCGAAGAGTGTCCCAAGACTGACGAAAGCCGACTACACTACGACCACATCCTCAGTTTAACCCGCCACTCACTCGTTAACCTCAAAAACCACTCAACCCAACCCAAACCCCACTTTAATGACCCAGCCGCCGCCCACAAAAGCACCTCAATTAAAAATCCCAGCGACCATTCGGCGCAAATTAAAAGTGCAAATCAATTTACAGCGAAAAACAATTGGAGGTGACATTTCAATCAATGGCCGTTGCGAAATTACAAAACCCGCTGCCCGGCAAATGGACGCCCAAAAAGGACACGCCGCGGCACACATCCACCACCGCCGCTGCGATATCCGTTGCACTCGGTCGCCGAAAACGGAAGTGAAATGTAAAATAAAAGGGATCCCTCTGAAATGCACCACACAATTTTCGTCATTGTCCGTTACAATATCAATTTGTCAATTGATTGACTCTCCTCGCACGTGGACGGCGGCCGAACCGCCGCGCCGACTGGACACTGTGGCGAGGACAGCGCCGCGATGTGTCGTGAACGCGCGAGTTCAAATTGAAAATTAAAATTGCTTCACAGCGGACGAGGACGAAGGAGTGGGGCTGTGTGTGTGGTTGGTCCTTTTTGGCGAAGGCCGTCGATTGCGAGTGACGTGGGTAAACTTCCCTCCGATGCGAATGGATGCAGATTTATCTGCTCTTTTTTTTTTAAAGTCGATCTTAATCAATCAGATTGAATCTCGTGTTAAAGGATAACTGCAGCAGCTTCCCCATGCACAGGGCTTTGCTAAGAAACCAAAATCCTGCGGTGCCGGACGCAGCTCGCCATCGCCCGCAGACTATCGGACCACGCGTCTGTTCAGAAGATGACCGCGTCCGCACGGCAAATAGACCGATTCGAGTTGTTTGTCTTACCCCATCCATAGAGAATTAATAATTTACATTGCGGCGGTGCTCCCACGTGTGATGCCTGCACACACCGATTGCGGGAGGTGGTCAACACCCCTTCGTTGGTCTGGGTGATGCATGCCATCGAAATCCTCAGCGACGAAATCACTTGGGTGTGCACAGGATAATGAAATTTTCGAAAGTTTATTTGAAAAGTTTCGTCTCGAAGGTGCGTCGTCTCTCTCAGAAAAAAAAAAAGGAAAACTATGGCAGCAGAAACAAAAACTCACAGCGGCTTTCTTAAGATCAAATTAATTTCTAATTAGACCTCAACCGGAAAGTCCGAATGCTAAGTTTACTTAAGGTGAACTGTTTCGAGATGGAAACTTTTGCAATGAAAAGCGGACCTTGGGTGGAGGCGGGCACACGTGAAGGCTTTGTTTGGACAGCGTTCGATTAATGCGGAAAGTTTTGCGAGTGCGGCGTCCTCTTTGTTTCATTCAGTGTGAGTTTTTTAGTTTTGCTTTTGATTGAAAAACCAATGATTTGTTGCCTTTCGTGTTGGGCTTTAATTTTTTTCCATTTCAAAATCACTTCAGGCAGTTTCAGACGGAGAGATTTTTCGGTGATAAGGCTGCAAAAGGATTTAGAAAATGGTAAAGTCGTCTTATCAAAAGCTCAGTTTAAGTGAAAGGCTAGCTGCGTTTTGAGTACCATCAAAGCAGGTGATTTAGATGCTAGGCGCCATCTGAACAAACGAATGAACTTCATTAGAATCTACTTCTACAACATCACGTGATGCCACCATATTTTTCGCATATCAACCGACAAACCATAAAGCGCAGTTCTCAAAAGTCTGTGCATCTGTCCTACGCACGTGTTTGGAAAAGTTATTTGCGATCGTGTACGTGAATAAAAATGTACGCATTACAACAGAAAGCTGTTACGTGTTTAGCGTCAAACAAAGTTTGGTTTTTGGTCAGGCTTTTTTAGTTTTGGACCTTAGAACGGCTAACTAACGAATATGTTAAGCGACGAGCTGCTGTAAAACACAGCTCTTAAGATTTAGGAAAATGTGTGATTCTCCTACCACTTTTCGTTTTTCAAAACCACCATACCTCAATTTTATTCTTAACACTGAAAAACTTACCCGGCAACTTTTAGCTACGCTTATACTTGACAATGAAAACGTCTCAAAAAAGTTCACCTCAATTTTTAGTGTAGAATAGTTGATTAATTATGCAATCTAGGATCCCTATTTCAGTCTGTTTAATAGATATGAACGCCGTATGTATTTGAGGAAACTAGAAGAAAAGATGAATGGAAAACCTCAAAATGAGCAAGCCATACATTTTTAAGTTAAGTTAAGCAGCAAATTTATTCTCATAAGATAGAAGTTCAATTGCGTTTACAAAAAGCGTGCAAACTTTTAGAATTAAGATTTTAGTTTTAATATTTACATACAGTGGTGGTCAAAATGATCTGAGCGTTTTACGATACTCTCAAATTGATAAATACCATCTAAATAACCTCATTGCAAAAACCTAGGTGTATGATTAATCGCCTTCGTTACAACCATTTCCAACCGCGACGAACTCGTCGACGTTTCCAAGAAATAAATTTGCTTGGTAACATTACAAGAAAAGTTTGACTGCTAGGTGCTAGGAACAAGTAGCAGAAGTTAAAGTTCGCGATTGCTAACCCAGCATCGGAACGTTCCATACAGCGATGAAACGAAGATACGTTTATTTGGATGTGGTCATCACCCTACCCGGGACAAAGCCGCGTAGGCCAGGGGAGTTCATCTCCCAAGTCCGTCCGTACGTGATGAAGAATCACATCCTGCACTCTTATTATTTTGGCCACCACTACATAAGTGACTTTTTGAGTGAGTTTTTTAAATAGTTAATCATCTCCAAAAATGAATATATAGTTTTTACTGGCGCTTAATGAACACTTCGAAGCTAAGAAAATATTAATACTTCATCCCAAGAATAAAAAGTTCATAGCGAAGGGAAAACAATCTCTCAAATCCTCCCCAAGTATTTTAAAAGCTCAATGCGGGTTGAGGCATGAGTTTTTTGAACGAGAAATTGGGTTTTAAGATTGTCGGCGTTTTCTAGCAGTATTCCAACAGACTTCCTTTTAGCAAGTTATTGTTTTTTTCGATAATCTCGTTATAAACAAACACAATTGCTTTATGCTGACAATATGAGAACATTTCTAGTTATTGGCAGTCTAAGATCTTTTGTGGTGCAGGGCATCATTACTAAGATCGCGAAGGTTGAATCTGGCCACGGCAGGACGGTGGCCGTATCTATGGCAGTGTAAATACGTTTTATCTTTGCTATCAAATCTGCAGAAAGAAAATATTTCAGTTTTCAGTAAGACTTTTGGGTAAAAGTTTAAGCTGTGTCATTCAATGTTTTAAAGACTTTTCTCTTCGGCGACAATCTGTTAATGTCAACCGAGAAAAGGTTGACATCATTGATTTCTCTTTGCGAGACGATTTGTTCGTCGAAACTCTCAAACTCTTGATGATAATTTTGGTAAACATCTGGTTATTAAAATGAGTTTTAGACTACATTGCGAACAAGAAACAGAAGTGCAACTTTTTCAAGTGCTGTTCAATTGGTTCACCTGCGAATGTATTCTCTTCGATATGCGAAAGAAATGACCTAATTAGTACTCAAATTCACCATATGTACTTAGTATGGAGCAAATTTCGATCCAATTCTTCTATTTTTTTTACTTAAAGGCAAAATTGCTAGGTCGTCATTATAAAACACTGGCCATCTCTGACGCATCAGGTCAATTGGCTTTCTCTGTAGCAGTATTAAGTCCTTAGTATATACTAACAATTCCTGGGTTTATTTCAGGTTATTCCTTTTCATTCTTTTCTTTTAACCCTGTTTATTCCACTTAAGACTCCAAAAGCATTCAAGAATTTTCTCCAAGATTATTTTTTTTCCAAACAAAACGAAGCTCATTCCACTTCTTACGTTCATGAAATTTAAAGTTCAATTCAATTTAAGTTTGAACTCCATATCGGTGCTACTAGAAGAGAAAAGAAATATTTTTTTTTACTTTATTTATTATAATTTCCCTCAAGATATCTACTTAAATTTCTAGATGCAGTTTCGTTGGCCCAAGCTGCAGGACGATGTGCCACTGCCCTCAGTCATGTGCCAGGACATCCGGGCAGCTGTCGTCGACCTCTAAGGCGACATAATAAAATTGTTAAAGACTTCGCTCCTCGTGCATGTCCACCCACCGTCGAGAGCTCGCGCGCCCCCCTCATTGTCCATTACTGTTATGGAGATAAAGGATCAATAAATAACCATCCCGGTACGTGACTAATGTGACGTAAAGTTATTTATTTATTTACACCGAAACCGAACGCTGCTGCATCACCACACCGAGTTTGGCGTCATTCAATTTAGCCCATCCACCCGCCCACCGCCCACGGCCCACCAAAACCGCCCGCGCATCGATGGCAACATCAAAGTGGCCCATAAAATTCAATTGAAGTGATGCTGAAATGCGATTGTAAATTGGACATTATACCGTCCTCTTCCATTTGGAGATGTAAATTTCGATTAATTTCAAATCGAGTTTTCGCCGCTGCGAAGCGTTTATGTTTAAATAGGGTAAATGCGACGTCACTGCCCCACCCCGGCCCACCCCTGTTTGTGGGTTCAACTGTAATTGTTTTGATTTTTGGGAATGGCTTTATGTCAATTATCATATTCGTTCGTCGTGCCGGGGTGGTAGTGTGGTGGGAATTGTTTTATGCAGGTTTTCGTCAATTTCCTGACACACAACTGTCACGAGTTAATTAGGCGACGAATCGGAAGTGGATTTAGATTTGAATCGCGAGTGCGGCCGTTTCAGTTGGAATGCGTGGTGGCGACCGCTGTTTTCGGTTGCACACATACACGCTAAAGTAATTGTCAGGATTTTGATGATTTGTGGTCGTGGAATTGTTCGGCGGGTGGTTTGGCTTTCACAAATATTTGGGTTTTCACTCGAAGTAAATCACAGGGTCCATTAGAGGATTTTAGTGAAAATGGGAGTTCATCATTTTGGTGGGTGTCTGCGATCGGTCGGAACGCGGTCTCGTTGGTTGGAACTCGGTCCTTGATTAGATTTTGACTGATGATAAAGTGAGATAATAGTTTAGGGAGTGGCTTATGAATAAGTTACTTTTGACCACGAGTTTCAGTGGTGGCTATAAAATAAGGCAGCAAAATGTATGTAACTCAACTGAATTGTTTTTTTTTTTCTATTAAGATTTTTTAGCTCGCTAATTTACAAAGTGAAATGTTTTCGAGCAACTTTGAGGTGTGTATGGAGCTGTCAAAAGAAGGAGAACTTTGGCAAGCCATTGAGTCATTCGATGGCCTTGAAAAGGTAGGTGGATTTATATTGTTAACAATCACTGCCCTAAAACTGCCCGCTTTGATCTGAGAGCTTTGATCAGCTTAGTACACATCTCTTGCCATCACAGAATGGGTTTCGTGAGACGGAGTACCATTTGAATGCATTTTTTTTTATCTTCCTAGAATTCATTTAGATATGACCGTAATCCAGTTTCAAAATTTTCCTTCAAATAACTAATAACTGTGATATATTATCTAATTTTCATAAAAAATATTACAGCAACAAGGTGCAATATCTACCATATATTATCTGTACTTCTTAAAATTCGTATTTCTTTGCAACTTTGGGAAATGAAATTACTTCTGCTGACCCTAATCCATCATTCAGACCTCATCAGTTTTTTGAGGGCAAACAGTTTCTAAAATAAAAAAAAAACATCGTCGAGCTTGAACTAAAATAAAACAAGCTATATGTAAGGCTTTTAAAAGGGCTTAGTTAATTTAGCCAGAGTAAATATGGTACTGTTTAAATACCCTTCATACGGTAATGTGAGTCCGAATTAAATTAATTCTGAATTAAATTGTGTTTTTGAACTTCAGATATTAGTTGATTGCTTGTTGAATCGATTTTTTGAAATATAACCATCAAATGTTTGAGAGCCGACTTTAAAGGGTCACAGTGTTTGTTGCAAAATAAACACAACGAACATAACTTTTTACACAAATGACCCTTAAATTTGTTAATGAAGTTTAAGCGATTTGTTTTGTGACTTAATAGCGGCGCTCACACTTGACTACAATTTGTACAATTTGCTTGACAATCGCGCTTGACGACTGCAAATCGTCAAAGTGAACGCTCGAAACTACAAATCGGCAAACTAGTAACCAGAAAGTTTAATATTTTCAACTTTTGCCTCGGTTGAGTGTGAGCTTGTCGTCCAACTTCAGAGTATTTTTCATTTTCGTTTCGGATATCGATGGATGAGCACCTCAGCGGAGCAGACAAAAAACAGAATGAGAACTAATTTTGGCTGCAGTTTTTTGAATTGAAAAAACGTCTTCCTGTTGCCGGAAATATTAGCGTCGTTGATAAACGTTCGTGAGGTGATATTGCATCTCTCAAAAGTTTATCTTGTCGTTTTATGTAAGAAGTTACTTTCTTAATAGGCCTTCATACAATGCTGCGTCCGTTCTTAAATAATTTCGAAAATCATCAGGAGAATTTTTGCTCAATTCTCTTTATAAATTTACTGATGACAACATTTTGCTTTTTTGTATCCACGGCTTACCCCATACGCTTTTTTTCTTTCACTTTCCCCTATTTTTAAAATCTCATCGGTGAGGACAACCGCAAAAAGAGCATCCGCTGGCATGTTCAACCTTTAACATTTCTCTCACAAGTGAAGTTGTCAAACATATAGTTCAATGTGAACGCTAAGGCAAATTTGGTAGTCAAGCAAATTGTCCAATTTGTAGTCAAGTGTGAAACCACCTAATAAGTTTGACACATGTCACCGAAACAGCATGACCGCCTCTGATTGTCAACATCGACCAACAAGGACTATTGAAAAACCTTTTATTGTTAAAACGGATGAAGTTTAGCCCAATCTTTCAGCCAAACGATATCGTTTAAGACAGTTGCAACTGTTTTAAGATATCTTCATTACAAAATGGGGAATAAACCACCCGCCCGAGCTCCGACGCGCTTGGATGTGTTCTAACGCGTTAGCTCTCCCTGTCTTTCCGTCAAATCCATGCACTCCACCTTAACTCCTCTCCATGCCTATGTAAGAAAAACATAATCGCAAGGTCATTTTTTTCCAATTTTATTTTCGCATTCCTCAAAATTGTTCCGTCCCCACTTGTGGAACAAATTTATCAATCCCAGCACGTCCCCGACGTAATTATTCCCAACTAAATCCACAAACAACCGAGTGGAGCTAATCAGAAAGCAATCTCCGAGTACGTACCATTTCCCAATTCTCATTACTGTCAACTGAAGTGTCCTACGAGACGAGCGAGTGCCACCTCCCCTTTTTGACTCGTCAACAAAAACAGTCGCAGAGATCTCTCAGAGGAAGTGCAAAAATATGCGTATGACAAATTGTCTCCCCACCCGCCCGAGCTCCGACAAATGCCAAACGAAAATTATCATCCTCGCCAAACGACGACAATGACGACGATGCACGCTGGTGCCGACAGTTGAATTTGAAAATGATCGCCCATCCTTATGTGTTTTTGAGTTTTGAGTGTTGACTGTTGAGTCCTCTGCACACCAAAAATTCCACAGAGACCAGCTACCATCAGAATCCATGAGCATCCGTGTTAACCAACAAAGCAGCAGCCAAGGTGATCCTGGGAGCAGGATTATTAAAATATGCATCACAAATCGAATTTCGGAGAATTGCTCGACCGAAAACAAAGAAAATATGCCGACTTCGTGTCCCTGCCGCATGGGAGGGCGGGTGCGGGTGATTAGAACACCTCCCTTTTTGTCGTCGTTACACTAGCCAGGGGCTGCGTATTGATTTGAAGATATTTTTGCATTTTTATGGGATTCCGGAATTAGCATCGGAACACACACGCACACTCCTCCGGTCTTTAATCGAATTTCGGTTTGGGGCGGGTGGGTCCTCGACTGCAGCTCGGAGATGTTGCACCGGGAGAACCTCTGGAAAAATGTCTCTCCACATGGACGACAGGACATTCGCTGTTGCAGCTCATAGTCGTTCATCACCGCTTCAATGAGAATTTGTCGCAACATTTAATCAAAGTCGGGGCTGCTGCCCTACTCGTGTCCGTGTGTGTGCGCTTCTCCGGAAAAACCGACGGTGAACGTCGTCCGTCGTTCGTCGTTCGTCGTTCGTCGTCGTCGATGATGTCCTTTGTGCACAACGTGCACCTCTGAAATTCAATTTGAAAGTATCTAAACTTGTACCTGCACTCGGGTTAGTGCGCCAATCATTTTTGTTTCGTGTCGCTTCCTTTTTTCGATGCTTGCCTTTTTTTTTTTGTTTGACCATAACTCGCATTCACCGCAGACCCTGGCCGGAGGCTGGAAATCAATTTGTAAGCTGACCTAAGCACTTTGAATTTTGTCCTTTCGTTTCTCTGTGTGAGTGTGTGTGCCAAGTGTGTGTATGGCCACCTAATTCGCTAGCTGATTGCAGTGCCCGGGAAAATAGGCATCCGAAAATCTATCCGCAGATGTTTATTCAGCTCCGTAGGGTGGACAGGGTTAATCTCCTTGCTGCTGCTCGGAATTATATGGGAACTGCACTTGCACAGCGCTCGAAGCGAAAGCTGAAAAATAGAAAAATGCATTCTTCACATGACCGATGCGGAAAATGAGATAAATATCAAGGATTTAATCCGTCAGAAAGTAGTGCGGTGATGCGGATAGTCCTTGGACGATATTTGAAGAGACCACCGGTGTCGGTGTGGGGCGATGCAGGACTGCTGCCGATGTTTGGAGCCCGCATTGACGATGTGATTCTTTGCTGATGATGATGAAACTACTGCTGATGTCGCTTCGCTGACAAAGAGATTGTATGTGGGTTTTTTTTTTTCGTTGAGAAAAGGAGAAAGAAAGGTCCTTGTTGCGGTGTGGCGGTAGTCGTTAGTTTTGTGTCGGTTGATTGCACAGGACATCCGCAGGTGTGTTGTGTGTGATGTGTGGACGTTGTGTTGACGGGGAGGGCAGCTTCGCGGTCGAATCAACGTGTGGTCACGAAGTGGGTTTTGAATTTGATGACTTGTTTTGTGTGGGGGAGTTGCAAGAAGGCGCTTTGGAGTGACAGTTTCGTACACTGCCAAGAGATTGTTAGCCTGAGCGGATTGTGTTTTGGTTTAGATGGCAAGAAAGAACGTGCTTTTCACTTTCTAACTTCCAATTCGATGGTGAATCTTTCAAATTGCTGGTCATAATTGATATTCACGCTTTTTGGCTTAAGGAAAAATTAGAATAATAAATTTAACATGGAAATAAAAGTTAGTTATTTTATTGCTTCATGAATAACATAACAATACACTGCCGCTCAATTTACATTATATAATTTGCAGAGATTTGACATTTTTTTGTCTTTCAACCGAATCATTATCTATTACTTTTGAAAAAGATAGAAATAAAAAAAAAGATGATATTTTGTTTAACTACAACTAACTTTTCTACATTTTGTCACTTGCTAACAACGGGTATACAAAGGTAATGTATTTACTTGCTTCCTTAATTAGTTACAGTTATTTTAATGGTCCTTAATGAGAAGATTTGCTCACCGTACGCAAACTTTTGTGGATTGATTTTGGCAATATTGGTTGTTGTTTTTGTTATAACTTTTGCATGGATAAGAGTATTGAATTAATTTTGGTAAATGCTTTGAGCAAAGCTCTTTTCAAATGTGCCTTTCAAAATAAATTGTCACATATGGTTTGGGAATAAACACCCTTTTTCTCTATCGTACGCAAACTTTTGTGGAGCACTGTATATGCTGGCCAACTCGGTTCAACAGATCAACTGTTGTTGCAGTTTTACTAGACTCTTTTAACTTCAACTACATTATAGCCTAGCTGTCATGCTGAAAACCCAGTATTGGTCAATGTCAAATTGGCCAAATCTGTTTGTTACCAATTTAAAAAAAAAAAAACACGTTGAAGCATCGGAATTTTTTTTTTAAAGGCTTCTTCAACTTCATTACCAATTTTAATAAATAACATTTATTTCAGATCACCTAAAGATAGAGTAGCTCCAGAGTAAATGTTCTGGTCGATAGACCACCCATGAGGGTGTAATTCGAACAATATTCGCTTTATAAATCAACCAAAAATGCAACAAATGACACTAACATATTCACCATATTTCAAAAACACTCACACCGACTATATTTAAAAAACAATCGGCGCAGTGTATAAATCATTTCGAACTGCTTTCATCCAAGTATGCCTTGAGAAACTGTTTCTGAGAAAAGTAAAAAATTCCGGAGAAAGAACACCTCAGACTTTTGTGATTAAACATTTTTTGTAATTTATTAACTGGACCGCCAAGCCCACCACGTTTTCTAATCTTTTCTTATTTAAATATGAACAAGTTTGCATTGTATTAAGAAATCAAAAACCCAGTAAAAAATACGCTGTACCAATTTTTCCAGTTAAAAGTTTTTTAATACGGTTTCAAAGGGGACTTTATTATGTTCTGAATTGACATGGGTAGCCACCAATATAATATTTTCCTAGTTTATCATTTCTCGAAAACGATGTAGACCTTTAAAATACTTAAATTTTTATTCAATCAAGTAAGAAATATGGTTGATGATGCAGAAAAAGGCCTTATGCTAAATGGGCCCATTGAAAAACTCTACTTGCGTTCTTTAAAAAGCAACCAAAAACGTCGTGCACTCAAAATCGTGTTTCAAATCACACTTGGCGGGTGTGCAGGTTCGTGTGCATCGTCTTTTAAACGCCCAGCTGCATCGCCGCTGAATACATCATATTCCGACTTCAACAAAAAATTGAACTCACAGTTTCCATGGACTTCTGTGAAATTCCGCCACACTCCTTAACCGACACGGTTTTTAAACTGAAATTTTTTGGTCTTGCTCCCTTGCTTATCACTCCACGAGCGCAAAAATTCCGCAGCACAACTTGCCATTTGCTTGAATGGTTTTAATCACCCGAAACTTGTCAATTTAATTTAACTCTCATCCGTTAGAATGGCCACCGACAACCGCTCCCTCCATCTAATCGCATTAGTTAAAAAAGTGAAAACTCAGACACTTATCCCAAAAATAATGCAGCACCTCTCTTTCTCTCGCCGCTTCAAATGTAAATTTGTTTCGCTCCAACCGGCCACTGGCGCTATCCTTTCTTTTTATGTGTCACTTTCGTGTCGATCCAAGTCCTGAAAGGAGCCCGAGACAACAGTCCTATAACGTCCACGACGTCCACCAGCGCCGCCAGTTAATTATGTGTGAATTCATGAAAAGTTGGTAGTGAAAATGAAATTTTCACCAGCTCGCGCATCCACTAATAGAATCACACGTTCTGTGTCCTGGCTGCATCGCATCCTTCTCCTCGAAGTGACTTTTTATTATTTTCATTTTTTTTTGTTCGTTCCTTGTGTGTGAACAGCCTTTTTCCGGGACACCGGACTGCATATGTCTGTATTTCTGGACGTTTGGTTTATTTTTTCTATTTTTTTTTTGAAAATTCGCAGCGTCGTTGTATGGATATTCTCCCATTTTGGGAGTCATGCATCGGCAACGCAGAAAGGACATAAAAACTTCACCTAGGATAGTGGTGACCATCTGTTGCATTAAATACTGCAGCAGATTCGTTAGGAGAAAACATTTTGTCCTTTATTTTTTGGCTTGGCAGTTTTTAGATGGATGTTAGTCGGGTGTGTGTGTGTGGGCGCGATGGGAGATATCAAGGACGAAACGTTGCTGAATAGAAAATTTCATAATTTCCAAGCTCGAGTCGTAATTTATGCTGAATACCCGTCCGTATGAAGTTGATTTTAGGCGGCAAAAACAAAAAAAAGTTTTTTTTCAGTTCTGCCTCATGGTTTATCGTCGGGGCCAGGGTGTTTGTAAAACTCCTAAATGATTTATAGAGAACTGTGTATCCTTGTAAAGGATTTTTTCCCACTCGCTCTCTCTCTCTCTCGTTTAGTTTTTTTTTCCGAAAATTTAATTTCGTGTGAAAAAGTTTGTTGAAGATGTTTGACTGGCAGCGTGTGGTGCGATATGAAAAATGTAGACTCGCTGAAAATTCTCGTTTTTTTTGTGGATTTTTAGTTTTGAAACTGAAACTGCGGAGATATTAGATAGACGAGTGGTTCAAGGGGGCCGGCTTTCCAAACAGAAAAATAGGTGACTCAGTATTGCAAAAAGCGCCGTGTTGTGTGTTCGAGCCGAGCCTGTGGGTAATAATATTCTTGTATATTTTGGCGGATGTTGCAAAAGGCCCACGAGGCGGAGAGGAGTTGTAATGAAATTCTGCCTGCGCTATTGACGCATGCACCTGCGGTGAGTTCAGTGGGTTTTGATTAGGCTCGGTTTTAAGTTCAACAATAAGTCTTTGGTTCCCAGATGTCAATGGATTTCTGTGTCTAGTTTATGACAACATCTAGTTAAGGTCCGCCCCTGCAAGCTAATTTTGTAAAGGCCGAACAACTGATATAAACATTTCCCAGAGTAGAAGACAGTATTTCTAGAGGGGTCGGTGGTACAAGGGCTCAAGTGTAGTCGCTGAAAAGGCCCTTATAGATTTTCTTCAAATATTCAAATTTCAGCCAGCAAGTGCTGTTCAGATACAAAAATTTCCACAAATATTCACGATTCTCCAACTCCTGTGACGGCGTTTACAAAAAAAACACGTCCCGCTGTTTTTTCATTCTGTTATAAAAGAGCTTTATGACGGTCTTTCTTTCTAATAGGCGGTCTCTGAATTTACTATGTAATATATCAGAAATTATATGAACCGAATGCTTTAATGAACAACTTTTCTCATTTGGAGTGATTCAATAAACAGTTTCTGTGCGATTTAAGTCCAGAGGATGTTATGAACTGAGACCAAAATACAATGAAAGACCATTTTTAACTTAAACAGCTGACTAAAAGCAACAAAGGATTGACTTGTTCTTGCATCAAATTATTGGGAAATTAATATTCTGCGCGAGCCCCAAGAAGGACGAAATCTTAAGAAAAACACAAACGCCAAATAGTCATTGTTTTTTCCGACACAACAATGCGATACATAGCCAACAACTTTGTGGTAGTTGTAAAGTTTGTACCACGTATTGCAAGAAAAGTCGCTAAAATACGACCCAAGTTATTCTATGGTCACTCATTGCCGACTCATGGCACTTCATTAACTAAATTGTTCAACAAAACATTGTAGGCGGTATAATTAGATGCGCCATGTACTCACTAATAATTATTTCTTCGGACTACTATTTATCCCTATGATGCGGCGCGCAGCTCTTGTCTTTTTACAACAAAGCCAAAAATCATTTCATAGCTTGGAGTATATCGAAAACCGAAGTCTCCTCTAGAAATTCACGAAATGTTTGCAAGGAAAAAATGAGAACTTGCGATTTACCATACTTTGA
This sequence comes from Syritta pipiens, assembly GCA_905187475.1. NCBI lineage: Eukaryota > Metazoa > Arthropoda > Insecta > Diptera > Syrphidae > Syritta > Syritta pipiens. Next base: position 31,510,605 of record LR994572.1, on the reverse strand, counting down.
TGTGTTTATTCATTTCATTCTTAAATTAACTCAATTCCATTTTTGGCAGTGACAACTTTATAACTATCCATGCGAAATAGTATTTATACACATGGTAGGTGCGTCGTTTGGTATGTCATCACAGACGGCAGAAAAGCTAAGGGCTTAGCTTTTTTCGAGTATTCAAGCATTCTAATGTTCTCAAAATATTTTCGGTATCAATTTGAGGTACATTATGAGTTAATCGATGACACATGAGTATTGCAATTTCTATCTGATTCCCCGATTTCTTTGAATAACATTATTTTCCTAATCCTCGTGCTTCTCATGACAAAATTTTGACAAAAGCGACGTGCTTTTTGATATGACTCTGAGTTCTCAAACAAGGAAATTTGTTCGTTGACCTCTCATATCCTTGACGTGAAAAAATCAATGGGAATGATTTCTCTGCAATGCCCACCTAACCTTTTACCTTTCAAATATGGCACTCAACCAGTAAACCCCACCAACATCAAATCACCGAACTACTTGAAACGCTATCAAATTAAAAGCATTCGCTCGTTAAACGAAAATCTTTTCAACCACCAAAAAAGAACGCGCTTTAATTCAGTTACAGATTGATTTAAAAAAAAAAAAAAAAACATCTCTCATCTCTGGGTGCTATCACACCTACCAAATTAAAGAATTTCGAATTTAACGACCTCACACCCATCGGGCAGACTTGGGTGGCATTAAACCGAGCTTTAACTTCATCCTTTTTACGGCTCATCATAGCGGGAATAGAATAAAGTTTATTCCACTACGAGAGTGAAAACAACAAAAGTTCAGAAGGACAGGAGGACACTTACAGGAGTTGTGAGTGTGTGTTGGAAGGTTCAGATTTCACTTTTTTTCTTTTCATCCTTTTTTTCGTGTGTGTGTGTGTGTCTGTGTGGCAGAATCCCAACACAAATTCCATTTAACCGAAAAGTTACAACAAGCACCGAGTGCCGAGTGCTGAATGCTGAACAGTAAATAGTTTCGAAAGTATTGATTGTAGTTTGCGAATGCAATCGCTTAACTTTTCCGCATTTAGATACAGGTGAGGTGAACGATGCTCCAGCCACCCCACGGACGGGTGGAGGAATTTCGGGTATGTGCGATATGTAATCAAGTCCTTTGCAGCGTTCATCACTCTGTGGCGTTTATCATTTCGCTGGGCGGTCGAAAAGGGGGCGGCGAGCAATTTCAACTTTATCATGATTCTATAAATTCTCGCAGACACTTACACGTTCCGGGAGAGTTGTGTGTGTTGTTAAAACTTTGGATCGTTTCGTTTTCGGGCGGTTGGGGGTGTAAAATTATGTCCCGAACGGAATATTCGCTGGTCCGATCTTGACTGTCGATAAACCCGGAGAAATCCTTCAACTAACTGTTGACGTATTCGAGTGATGTGTGTGCGCTTTTCCTCACCCTCAAAGGACCTATGTATGAGCCAGCAAATGGTTGTTGACAGTTTAACAGTTCCTCGGAGGTAGAGCATCGTCACTGGAGATGAATTCAATTTTCTTTATATCGATGGCATCGCATTACATCTTTGGACGGATGAGGAACTACCGGAAGTTTTCTATGAATCCCTTGATAGATGTGTTGACAGCAAAGACTCGTGGATTGACGAGGCAGGGGAAGGATGTACAGGAAGACATCCTGCAGAACGACAAATCCTCAGAGGTGCTGACAGTTTACTTGACGGAGATGAGTGGTGGTTCGGTTTTCGTCGTGTGATGGTTGAGTGCGGTGACACCTGAATTAATCTGTTGGGGAACAAATTTTATTTGCTGTGGCCGAGTGTAGGGCAAAAATGAGAAGGGTGAACTTTCTATCGAATATGGTTCCATAAACTTTGAAAGCTTGACGTTAATTTTTCTGGAATTCACAGTGAGTGGCTCATAAGAAGTTTGTGGAAGGATTTTTTAAATTTTTTTATGCATGAAGAGCATGTTATCGAAACCCAAAAGAACACTTATTAAGTATTTCAAGAACTTTACATATTTCTCCATTTAGAAGCTAAAAGTTCTGTCATGAAATTTGCAATTCTCACAGAAAGGTTTTTAAATAATGAAATTGAATTCGTTCAAGTTCAAATTCCTTTAAGCCAGAAAGATCTACTTTTTCTGGCTTTGCGATTAGTTTTTTTCTAAGAATCTCGACCTTTTCTAAAGTGGTCGAACGATTGTCTGTATTGGGACTTAACTAGAAATCTAAACTAAAAGGGGGTGGTGTCTAGACCAAAACAACTTACAAATTCAATCACAAGAAATTCCTTTTTTTTGACCCTGTCCAACTTTTTTTTTCCTACCCAATGAATTGTTTTCAGTCAGCTTATGAGCCAAAAAACGCAACAAGCGAACTAAGTAACGTTTTTTGAGCGCGTTGTTATGCAAAATGATAAATTTTATCACGTCTTTCCTTATATTATTGAAGATTCACTGAATTGGAATGGATGGATGAAATAAATTAAGTGTAGCCTAGATTTTGATCATCAGCTTATGAATATATCTTAAACTGCACTAAATCGCCATCGAGTAACGTCTTTAATTGGTTGTCTTTGAATTTTAATGGTCGTCCAAAGTAAAGCTTGCAACTTTACTTTTCTAAGAGTAGCTAAGAATCTGCCAAAAACGCCTTCCTTCTCCACTGTAATTAAATTTAAACGGAATATTTCCAATTTTCTTCGACTTTAAACATTCTCAGGCCCTCTTTCAAATGTTAACCTTTAAAAGATTAGTTTCCACATCAAAATTACCGGAAGTTCAAGAAAATATTAAAAATTTATTATTATCGAAGTTAGGTAAAGTACTCTGGCCTAGAAAGTTTTTGGTTTTAGATATTTTCTGTTTTTTGGAAAATAAGCATCGCGTCTCAATATAAATCTTCAGTTGTTTATTTTCGCAATTTAGAGAGAGAGAGAACGAAATAAAAAACTTTTAACAAAATTAAAAGTTGCCTCTTATGAAAATTCGCTACATGCTGCTTACATGATCTGCAGGTTGTTTTTTTTATATCAAAGAAAAAAATTGTTAAAAGTAGCATTGCTGCAAAATGATTCTTCCCGATTCCTAAGCCCTCGTTCCCGTCGATCATTTCCACGCCATATCTCCATACGAGTTCATTGACAAAATTTACTACCAGAAACATCATTCCCATTCAATTTCACAACCGACTTAACAATCTGAACTCGAAAAGTTTTCATCAAAACAAAAGAATAACATCGGTCAAATGTAATCAGACGCCGACAAACCGAAAGTTCAGCGCTCCGTCGAAGCATGGATCGGTTAATCTCAGGGATACCATCTCCTTGTTCAAGCTCGTGTTTCGTCGATGACCGTCTGCGGAGGACACAAACAACGCGCTCGTAATTACGCCAAATCCTAGAACAACCCCCATTCATTCCGTCGCATCACTTTCTCGATTGAAACTTAGATTAATAACTCAACCAAAGGACTCTGTCTCGTTGATTTGCCGGCACATGTCGAGCAGTCGTGCAGAGCTCTTTTTTTTTGGGTTACATCCAAATAGACGAACGCCAACCGTCCGCAATAAACCAGAGTAGTACATGTGTGTGCGGAAACAGGATAAGAACTTAAGGCTAATTCCACATACTAGAAAATAAATTGCGTTTCCGTCTTGGGAGTATTTAGTTTGGTCTGCGAGGATCTCCATGCAAAGATGGATGTATCCTGCGGACGAAGGAGATGTTATCCTACCCCAAAGAGTCTGAGAGAGGTCCAATTGATGCTGTCGTCAGATTTGTTTGTTGCTTGCTGTTCCTTGCACATCCATCCATAGCGAATTGCTGCCGATTGAGTTGTTGATGCTCATCTCTCATCTCCCTGTCGGTCGTGTGTGAATCGCCTTTCATCAAAGCAACACTCTCGTCCTAGTCAAGGAAGTAAAACAAACCAAGAAGAATTGTGTGTTATCTGCTCGCATTGACGACCGGGATGGATGGACGGGTGGAAAAATTTCACATGCATGAGGAGATCCTTGGACGAGCTCTTAGTGTAAACTTCCCTGTTTTTCCTGATGGGGAAGACAACGACTAAGGGCACAGCCACGAACGATGATGCTGTCGACAATGCGATGGGGGAAAACATCGAAAATATTCAACTGTAATGGAGCTGTGTGATCAAGGACTTTTCAATGGACCGGACACAAGCTCGGCACGTCTCGGAGATTGGCCGAATCGATTGCGATTTCCGAGACTGTCTGAATTCGTTTCGATGAGAAGCCGGATGTAATTTGTTGTGTGAAGCTTAAAAAGGATTCTTTTTTTTTTGTCTCGAAATAATAGACACTCCCTCAGAGTTAAACGATGTTTGTAGAGCTGGATAAGATTTCGTCCGATTTTTTCGAGATGATGAAAGTCGATTTCAGGTCTTAATCCTAATTTTTTCGTTTTTTAGAGCTATGGGGAGATTATTTGATAGTTCTTTTCTACATCAGTTCTTCGGTTCGTTTCGTCAGCTTTTTGATAACTTCCTCATCTGTCGCTAATTTATTGATGTAGCAAATAGTAATCCATTATTTATGCCTAGAAGCATAAAGAAAAGTTCGCCTTCGTTCCTTTTGCTTTAAATTGCTGGTCATCTAAATTACTTTTACGACACTTATCTAGGACTAAATATAACTATTTCTATGTAGTGCACTTCGTGAATCACTTGGAAAAGTTTCGGCCCGGAATCACACAACCGCTTCTGCTTTAGTTTTAGAAACAACTTATGTAGCTTTCGAATTTAACTCTTACTGCAATAAACCCGAAAACTGAGTTGAATTAAGTTGGTCTCTAATTCGTTTGAAATACATTTTTTTTGCAAAAGTATTCGGTGCGGTTTTGTCTTTAAGTTGTTGTTAATGCACTTTACATCACGATTCGGAGATTGAAATTCGGTGTTCGTTGCATCAACGCGTGTGGCGCCTTTTGTAAGCCGTTGTCAATAATTTATTGCACAGTAATTTGCTATAGGCATTGCCTATTAGGCAATCGAAACAGCGTCTAAATTTGAAGATGATTACAACATTTTATGAGAACCAATAATCAATAACATCAAAATCGCCGGAACAAAATCCTCTAAATCACATATGCAAACTGGTGCAGTATTGATCTCATTATTTAGATTCTGAGCTTGATTTCGTCAGAAAAGTTATTTTACGAAAACCTGTGTTTCGCATCGTTTAGTGCTCGTTAATGTAACGCATACAGCACAAATTACTGAAAGCTCAGTGTTTCTAATAATTTGTACGGGCTATTTTGCACTATTAATGGGCAAACGCCTAAAGGTGTGGTACTCGATGCAAAATCCATAAAAAAATAAATAGTCGGCGTAACAGCCCATACAGGGCCAGAGCCTAGCTTCTTCGTGCCTCCACTGTGTTGTGCGCGTTATAATTTTGACACATGTGGAGGGGACCTACTGTTTAATGCCGGTTCCGAACGGCGAATTACGAAAGCTTTCCATGACAGAAGTACTCCAGGAGGGTTGTCAGTCGTTCGCTGGAGGTGGGGCCGTGAAAAATGTTTGTGGTGTTATTTCCCCGAGCTCTCTCTTGCTTAACAGTCCGACGCACTAACGATTAAGCCACGGTGCCCATGCAAAATCCATAGTTTTTCTAATAAGTGTAATAAATATCTACTATGTATAATAAAAACGGTTTTCTAATTACGGTGTTTCTACGTGCACGGCACTGTATAGAAACATTTTTGACGTCGGAAATACTCTTAAGCTAGTTGCAGAGTTGTAAAAGAATGCAATCTTTTGGAAATGCATTCGCTGAATTCACGGAAAAGACTTCACGATTTGTGATTCATTCAATTGACTTCATTAGATAAGTGTGACTTCAATTTTACAATGACTATTCTGTTTTGAAGTCTTGATTGGACCAATCTTTCGGGCCACTCAATGGATTGAAATCAATTGAATGCAAGTCTTTAGAACTATGTGCATTCTTTGAAGTCATTACCATTCACTTGAAGTCCCACCATTCACTTAAAGTCCTACCATTTACTTGAAGTCAACAGCATTCACTTGAAGTCTTTGGGACTTCAACCAATTTCGTTGAAGTCTTTGGGAATGCAAAATTGAAGATTAAAGTCTTTAGGAATGCAATTTTTAACAGTGAAGGCTTTGGGAATGCAATTTTTAACAGTGAAGCCTTTGCGAATGCAATTTTTAACAGCGAATTGATTCGTTAAATCAAAAATGCACAAAATTTTCTTCTATAATATTTAGGAAGAAAACTTTTTTCAGTTCAATTAAAGTTTTCTTTCTTTGTAGCTTCAATTTAATTCAATTTCGAAACTAATAAAAATCAGGCTATCAGATAAGTTCCAGAAATCTAGTAAAATTGAAACTAGTGAATTGAATTGCAAAACGAGAAAATTTTCTTACCAAAATATTTTTTTTTAATCACTTAAGTATCATTCAAAAAAATAACTAACATTTGTTATTGTATTGTTTTGTGTCTTTGTTGAATTGCTAAAGCTTCGAAATCTTAAAAAATTACCTCAGCTTTTAAAATTGAGTGCTAATATGCGTGCTCGAGTGGTTGCTGTGGTTCCCGCCAGAACGACCTGATCATTTAATTGCGAAGACACTAACATTTTCCACCTATTATTTCAACAGTTTTTTAATGTTTCGTATTTTAGGCACAGTTTAATCTAACGCAGACATTGCGAGCATATATTTTTAAAGCTTTAAAAACCTTGCGAGAAGAACTATTTCGAAATTTTCGTCAGCATCAGGCTTTTAGTGTCCACAATCACCTCAACCCACTTCCACAACATCACCACCGATTACCACAGCATAAACAATACGACTATGAAGATGCCAGCAGACAATCTGTTTATTCAAGAAAACATTTTCCCTACCAATCAAACCCAACCCTTATGTAAATTATACACCGCAAATGGCACCACCCTCCCGAAGAACGATATACTCTCTCAATCAACTTCCAAAAGTTGTGATTTCTGAGAAGATAAAGAGAAAAAAAACGAACATCCTGCATTCAAGAAAAGTAGAAAACAGAATATAATCAATTCTGATGAAAATATACAATTACAATAGCTAGAAACCCACCGACCACAATGCGTTCGCCCTGGCTGACGTGCAGAGCTTCGTTCTCCTTGTCGGGGACTTCCTTAACATTCAACGGGTTGAATTGGCTAAAATATTTCCATTGCCTTCGCTGTAAGAATATGAATTGGTTTTGGCTCTGGGCCAGCGCATTCATCTATCGAAAGATTGGTTGGTGCATTCTGCGCGGGACGTACGGCAGTCGTTTGCATTTTACCAATCGACGACAATTCATTTGATGAAATTAACTTTGGAGAAAAGTTTTATCTCATCAAATATTTGCTGTGATTGTTGTTGTTTGAGGTAAGTCATTGACGGAAGTTGGTTCCTTCTTGCCAGCAATTCGATGATGAGTTTTTTTTTTTTTTTCGGGAGATGGCGCGCAGTCCGGAAAAGTTATGAGGGGATGGAAAGGAAAGTTAAAGATTCGAAAAAAAGGAAAAATTCTGATATCTTAAGATCATGTCTGGTTTCGTTTTGTGGGCTAAAATGCATTTACAACGGCTAAAGAACTCTTAACTGTGCGTGAGACTAAGACTTTTGGCTACGACAAATTATCCATTATCGTCCATTCATTGACTCAGCTTTTGCTGAAAGAATTTAGCGTACCACTTTGTTGTGATACATGTCAACTTTTCGGTCTACTTTTTTTTGCGTTTCATTTGGTGCCATTGGTCCATACTCAGCCGTTAGCGTCCCTGAGGCAAATCTTCGAGATCGCAAGCATACACGTCTACAAAGCCCAATAATTGGGTGCCCAGCAATTGCAGTTTGATTAGAAATGGTTTTGTTTCAATGAACGCGCCGCTGTTTGTTGTTTTTTTTTTCTTTTTATATATTAAACTGAATATCGTGGTGCCGTGGTGCGTCGGACTGTTAAGCGAGAGTAAGTGGGTTCGAATCCGGCTCGGGGAAATAACACCACAAACATTTTTCACTGCCCCACCTCCAGCGAACGACCGACAATCCTCCTGGAGTACTTCTGTCATGGAAAGCTTTCGCAAATCGCCGTTCGGAATCGGCATTAAACAGTAGGTCCCCTCCACATGTGTCAAAATATATCGCGCACAACACAGTGGAGGCGCGAAGAAGCTAGGCTCAGGCCCTGTATGGGCTGTTACGCCGACCATTTTTATTTTTAAACTGAATACCAAGTATATTTTTGACTTAAGAAATCTAGCTTTCAATGCAGTTTACAGCGGGCAGGTAGTTTTAATTTCGACAAATTATTTCTAAATCGCCGAAGTCCATTATTTGCATTAAGCAAAGCAGTTTACGGCTCAAGTGAAAATGTTTTAACAGATTTGCATTTCCATTTTTTTACAATACGTTAGCCTCATGAAATAAATGTTTGGTACACCAATGAATAGCTTAAAAATAGAAAGTAAGGTAATCTGCTTTTAATTTGCAATCAAATGAAAACTCGAAAACCACAAGAGAGAATCTTCTAGTTTTCCTGTCTGTTTACTTTTCCGGATGTCATTTTACAACATGGACCTTCCACTGCTTTTAACGCAAGAATCTGTAAATTTAAGTTTTTAGAAGATTGTGTGATAAATAAATCTAATGCTTCAAATGAAAATGCAATTTTTTTTTTTGTAAAAAATTATTTACGAATGTTGTAATTGATTTTGAGCCAATTTTGTGTTTCACACGCCATAACTTTGAATGTAACACTTCGAACATCATTGATTAATAAATTGCTGTCAAATTTTGAGGGTGTTGTGATATTTAGTTTGTGTTTGGATGCCATTGAATGTAGAAAACCAGAATCAGTCCAATCAGTCAGAATCTTGTGAATCTTAACGAAAGAGTACTGTACCGTTTGAACAATAAGAATAAACATGTATCCACATGTGTGGATAAATCAAAAATAAAGTTCCTTGTTTAAAAAGTCATTCAATATAACAAGATTTAAGAACAAAAAAGACAGTTGACTTTATTGGTTTGTCTGTTACTACGCCTTTCTTAAATTCATAAAGTAGATAAAAGAGAAATTAGATGGCTTCGAAATTTTGTTTATTCCCAATACTTGAAAAGTTGATACCAGCCGAACTAAAATGATTTATTAATTCTATTTATTAGTCCTGCCAAATGTGAGAAGGAGTGTCTTCTAAGAGTCCTATTTCTTACATAAGCCATAAGCCATAAGCCAATATATTATACCCACAAAAAAGAATGTCCTGTACCATTAAGGTCGCATGTTCCCCACGTCATTTCCGAGTACAGCTTCAAAGTGGTGATTTCTGTCACCTTTTTTGCGCAAGTGATTGCTATAGTGTCATTGTCTTTTTATGCACAGGAGTTAGCTCCTGCAATTTCGTAAGAATAAAAATATTTTTCGGTATGCAGGGCTAAAGCAAAGATTTCTATTGAACAGTGTTTTACGTTATTTTAGTATTTCTTTAGGTTTGTTAAGCTGTGAAAAAAACTGGTGGTTATTGTCCATTTTGAATTAGTAATCGGGAAAGCTTTCTTAGCGTATAAAAACTCTCCGTGGATTGTTAATCACTCGCAATTTGATTTCTCAGCTAAGTATTCGTTAAGAAAGAAAATAATTGTATTATGTTGTTGCAGGCGCTTAAACTTGATCTTTGTCAAACAATCGTTGTCACTAAAAGATTTGATAAGTAGTAGAATGAGATTATAACTTTTTTGTCGCAGATGTGTTTGTGACTTCATCCAAATTGTACTAGCGTGACCGTATGGTCCTACCCAGAAGAGCTATAGAATAATGTTATATGTGAAGTCAAGAGTTGAACTCTCAACGTGTTAAGATACAAAATTAACCATGGCATTGTGTATGGTGTTATTAAAAGTGCATTGAAAGAAGTCTTAATAAATTAGCAACGTATTGAATTAAGCTTTTCTTTGATTTTCTATAATTTACTTTGGTTTAAATGATATTGCTGATAAAAAATAAAAAAAGAGATTTGTTGATTGCTTAAGTCGAATAAGGGAAGATTATCAATTTTATTCTTCTTTTTTAATGTTGATATTTAACGCGTCGGAAACTTTAAAGGGTTTTTTTCTTAAATGCAGCAAATGGAGTGGATTTGGCGAGAAAATTCATTTATTCCGCTTTAGGTTTAAAAAAAAAGGCTCTGGAAATATGTTTCCTTAAAATCTAAACACGTTCCTTCAACAATCAGTGCACAAGCAGGATCCGACTTACAACCGACAAGACGAATCAAAGAGTAGCAGTTTCTCCATCAATATTTTGGTGGCATTATACATTAAAAATTATTCTTTTCCAGCAATAAGTCGATTTCAAGATCGAAAACCTCACAAATCATACACAAAATGAGCTAGTGAAATCCCAAGAACACTCCCGCGAGTGCCCCAATTAAATGACCGAATAAATAATCAGGAAAAGTGATTGCAAACAATGAGTTTCCACTCGATACACTGCCCAATTGAAGGGACGAAAATCGTAGACAAAAACACTCCCACTCCTTGTGCCGTCCTTCGCACTCGACTTGTTAACATTAAGTCAGTCCCAGCCCAGACTCAACTAATTCAGAAACATTTACCATCAATTTGTCTCTAATTAATTGCCATAAACGACTCACTAATCCCCCTGCCCAGCGCCTCTGTCCAAGTGCGGACCATTGTCCTTTTGCCGTTCGTAATTTTGTTCGCCTCTGCCCACAACCCCATGGGAACTCGCTTCTCGAAGAAATAATCTCCGGCAGAGGTCCTCATTAAGGCGGCCAGCAGTAGCAGCAGCAACCCGACCTATCTCACCGCACAGACGGTAGCAAAGTCCGAGCACACAAACAGACCCACCGACTTCCCCTCTCGGCTCGGCCGCAACAATGTATCTGCAACATTCCAAGTTCGATGGGTGGAGAGCAACACAGTCGAACATGAAAAACAACAAAATAAAAAACATCCTCAAAAAAAAATCAAAACTACTTTTACACCATAAACATCGTAACCAACACTATGTCACGTAGTATACCAGCACCCTTATATAACTCAGAACCCGAGGTCAAATGGGCATAGTGTGCAGTCGGCTTCATCATTTTTGGGGGTGTGTATACAAGTCCTACCCTTAAATCCAGCGCGGCGTGCCAGCGTGCCAGCGCAGCGAACGTAATACCTCCCTCCCAATTTATGCGCACTGAACATATGGCATAGATACAACGGTCGGTGTTTCTCCAGCTCGGCGCTCGTTTTTTTTTTTTGCTTCTACCCTTTTCCGGGGGTTAACCCAACAACACGGCATCAAAGGTCGAGAGGAGGAGCGCCATCGGTTGTCGTATTGTGCGACGGTTCGGGCGAGCGTCCTTTGCAGCTGGAAAACGCCCACACCAGCGTGTCCTCGAATGACGGCGTGTGGTGGTTGTGCATTTCCTGGTGGTGGTGGTGGCGGTTCACGCGCATTCCCCAGAAGGAGAGAAAGAGAGCTGGTCTGCAAACAGCGATTTGTGATTCGGGTCTAATGCCACCCCCTCCGAAGGGGTGGCCTGCAACATACCGAGCACGAGGTTGATGCAACACAAGGCGGAACGGAGTGGAAGTTGAATCAAAGACACGGTATGAAGTTGGTATCATTCGGCAGAAGGACGATGGCATCGCCGTGCGAAGGTTGTCGTCAGAGCATGTGGAGAAACTGCGAAATCAAAACAAAACTCTGGGCACGTGTGGTGTGTTTCGATTTCGTGGGAGACTTGGTTGAATTAACTTGCGAAAGACGAACCTTTTCTCTTACGGTGTTCTGTTTCAGGACGTTTCGCATGAGCCTTTTGTGCAGACACGACTGCAAGGTGTTGGCAGGACACGTGCTTCGGAGTTATTCGAAAACAATCGTTTTTCGTGTGGCCTTCGCGATGGGGACTTTGTTTTCAAAGAGAGTCGTGTTAGAGGGACGTCGAGGAATTTCTGCTAGTGGCTAGCATGTGTTGTTTATGTATTGTATATCCTGAAGATGGTAAGCTATTTCCTCGAATTGGGTTAGGTAAAAGATTTTTGTAATCTTCGAGCCATACATCATTTCCTCTTAGCAAACTAAGTTTTTGGTGTTGGAAGGTCTGTCGTAGTCGAGTAACACCAATCTAGACTTGAGTAACAAGAAAATTTACGACCTTAGTGTTGCAATAATAGATGAAATCAAAATCTAAGAAATTCGTGTTTTACCGAAGAAAGAAAATTGCTAACGACACTCACCTCAAGTTAATGAGACAGATTCAAACGCTCAAAAGATTTTATTTTGAAAGTGAACTTTTTCCCAAACCTAATAATGGAATTTATAAAATTAAAATTGCTTGTCCGCTTGGTACATGAAAGTTAGGCGACTTCATGCGATATTTTCTTCTAAATGAGGTCCAAAAACTTGAAACGTGGTGGGTTTTTTTCAATCCATATTTAAACATAAATATTAGGTTGTCAAATATCTCTCCTTCCGCCTTTTTGTCTTTTGAATTTTCCGGCTATGTACAAAGCGCTACAGACCTCGTATCCAAACTAATCATGCATAGCGTCATTTTGTAGGTTATGTCAAGACCTTTCAAATGATGTATTGCCAGATACGAGCTCTGTAGCGCTTTGTACATAGCCGGAGAATTCAAAAGACAAAAAGGCGGAAGGAGAGATATTTGACAACCTAATACTTTCATGGCTTGAAACTAAATCAACCCAAGGTCTAGTTTCAATTCAACCCTACATTTTTAAAAGCACTGATACTGAATCTCTTTTTTTTTGCAACAAAGAGCCCAAAGCCAGATTTGCGTTTTATTTCAAATCAGAGCCAATAGAACTACCATAGAAACACACAGTGAAGTCCTATGAATTTAACCCTCTACCGCACACACTATGTTCCAATGATAAAAAAAAAATTATTTTTGCTTTTCATTTTGTAAAATTAAAGAAAAAGCAATACCAATTTTTTTTATTTTTTGTTTGTTAATTGTTAATAAAGTTTGAGTTGCTTGTGCAGTTACGCATTTTTTAACTTAACAAGCAATAGCAATAATATAAACTGTCAAAATGATGTTTTTCCAATGGTGATTGCGAATTTTTAGTAGTTGGCGTTTTAAGATCAGAAGCCAAATATGACTGCTTGCGCAGTAGATGGTTAAATAAAATTCAAACAAGTGTGATCCCTGCATTTTTTTTCTAACTTCCATCCCTGCACCTTTTCCTAACTCCCATCCCTGTGCCCATTTTGAAATACATCGACTCACTCTTGTATAGTAAGCGGTCTCTTCCAGACATACTTTATTTTTATCCGTACAATTGTGTCGTTTGATTTTAATAAAATAAATAAAACAAAGCTAATCCTGAATGAATTTTTAAGCTTTCTTAAAGATATTGATTATTGATACTGGTTTTTTGGCAGATGCGAGTTTTACACCATAAAAATTTTGGTCGAGAAAATAGTTCAATAAAATTTAAAACTATTTCTAAGACTTACAAAACCGCAATATGATCGAAAATCGATCCCAGCGCTCTCGGGCTGATAGCCGTGATCACACCCACTAGGCTATCACCGGGTCGAAAATTTGATATTCTAACTTTATATAAGAAGCGATTGGAACAACTATGGGGGCCTTTTTCTCGAAAATGGGGGAGTGTTTGGGAAATTCATATCCTATAGAGGAGCTATCACTATACCAAATTTCAACAAAATCGGTGACCCGGAGGTCGTGCAGTCCTTGTTAGAAACAAACACCGAACAGCACGACTTTTGCTGACCTACGTACATATATGAGAATAGGGAACAAGATGCTTATCTCTTCCAACACCATTAAAGATTTATAAGGCTGGTCAAATAATAAGTTTATTTTTAGATTCTATATAACGTGCTTGCTGGAGGATGATTGAAGACACGAAGCACATGCTATAGGAACTTCTTCAAGGATCTAAACGGCCAACTTTTGGTAAGGGTACTCTTTCTCTCTCGTCGTAAGTGGAAATATTTTTATTTGCGATATCCTGTTTATCACAAAAAAACAATTTTAAGCCGTTCTTAACTTTATGAACAAACTTACTGTGTGGGAAATTAAAAAACTCGCTGACTTGCCTCGTAAAAATTTAAAATTTATTTTAACAGTGTGTAGAAAAAATCTCTTAACTAGAGTCAGCGATTGTTTCGGTATTGCAAAAACTGAAGTTTGAAATTTAGTTGAACCAATCACAATTCTCAGGACAATGCTTCGTTGTATAGATCTCCATAAATCTCGATTTACTGGGACATTATATAAATCAGATCACAATCCCATCCAAATACTTCAAGAGTAGGTTAACAGGATCATCCATTTCATGGTTTCAAGTTGGTAGCACTGTCACCTGTCGAATTTAGCTGTCACGATAATGGGCAATTGACGTTCAACAATCGAACAACTCATTCAAATTATTAAAACTGACTACAAAATCAATGATTTAAACTTCGCCACGTAGCGACTTTACGCAATGATTATGGTCGTCGTAACCGACCGACAATCGGAAAAATTGTGTAGAAATTTAAAGAAAGTGGAAGCGTTACTGATATCGAAAGACTGGGCCGTCATCGTACTACACATTCATTCGAAAATATTGCTGATGCAAGTCCAAGTGTTGCTGTTGACGTTTACAGTCAATTCAAAACGATATGGTTGAAGGATTACCGATTTTTTTAGCCGTCCATTGAAGATCTTGACTTGGACGAGATATGGTTCGACTAAGACGGGGCAACAAACAACACAACACAACCCATTATGACTTTATTGCGTGATAAGTTTTCTGGTGTTGTAATTCCACATTTTGGCGACGTCAATTGACTAGCAAGGTCGTGCATTTTGACGCCGTTTGATTTTTTTCTGTGGAGCTATGCGAAAAACCGTGTCTACGTGAATAGTTCCCGAACTCTAGACCAACATTACTCAAGTTATGGCTACTATACCGACCGAAATGTTCCAAAAACTGGGGAAAAACTACCAATCTTCCCGAGGCGGCCATTTGAATGAGATTATTTTCCACTGAATGTCTACAAGGCACAAAATTTTGTTATGAAATAAAATTGTTTATCAAAAATGTATCGCTTTATTTAGCTTTACTTTCTTAAAAGAAAACTAAATGACTCCTTATTATCATTAATAAGTTACACTGGTTGAAGCTGGAAAGAGGCAGTCTACAGGCCTTCTACATTTGGAAAGAACCTTAAAACACAGAATACTATGTAATTGATCCAAAATGATGATTAAAATATTTAACCCCTCCAGAGATATATTAAACTCTTCGGTGTGTTCAAGCATAATTTTTACCACAACAAACGATATATAAGCCGTCAGAAAAACCAACGCCAAAGTAATTACTTTAACAGTGTCTGTTGTTTTGTATATTGAAATGGCGTCAAACCTGGCTGGGGTAGTTTGATAAGTAGTAGTTTGTTTACTACTACTTATTCCTTCATACGAAAGTCACAGATCTACTGATAGAAAATCGTTCAAAACGTTATATCACATTTGAAACCACAGGTTCTTATGCAAATCCATAAAGAGTTTCCAAATAAGGACTTGAAAAATTCTTATTTTTTTAATAAAACGGAAACTATTTGAGACATTTCAAAAGCTTTACTATCGGCTTGAAGTACAATCAAAACATTTAAGAATGGAACTCGACTTCGTTTTTATGGCCACCGCGGGTCGCTTTCCAATTGGACCCATTTTTCGATGACTTGGCCACACATTTCGGCCGAAACGGCCACTATTTTGTGTTCAATGTTGGCTCTGAGCGCCTCTAACATGGTCGACTTCTTGGCATAAGTCAATGACTTAACGTAGGCCCCCAAGAAAATAATCTAGAGGCGTCAAATCGCACGGGCGAGGCGGCCAATCGGCTTGCCCATTTCTTGAGATAACATGTTCATCAAACTTATGCTTGACTAAATCGATTGTAACTAGTGTTGTATGGCTTGTGGCATCATTCTGTTGAAACCACAAATCGCCCAAGTCCATGTCTTCCAATTCGGGCCAAAAATAGTCATGTAAGTGATCATGGCGCGATAAAGCTGGCCATTCACAGTAACATAGCGATCGTTATCGTCGACGAAAAAATATGGTCCAATAACGCCGCCGGCATGCAAACCGCACCAAACAGTTATTTTTTGTGGATGAAGTGACGATTCATGATTGTGGATTTTCACCCGACCAATAACGCATATTTTGCTTATTGCTTTTGCGATGAAATTCATAATCTATGCGCATCTTCTCCAGAGTCCAACCGGAGAACGTACGTCGCTTCAAATAGTCCATCGGCTTCAATTCTTGAGTCAGCTTGATCTTGTATGGGTGTAAACCAAGATCCTTACACGAAATACGCCATAATGTAGCCTGAACGATGCCCAATTCTTGAGAAAGTCGTGGAATTGACTACTTGGTTCGCTTGCTACGGACGCCTAAACGGCAGCGATATTTTAGCCACTTCGACCAACTCCTTGACTTACTGACACGGCAACATCCCACTACGAATATGTAGACTCAAATAAACTCATAAACTTGTTATTGCCTGTCTCTTAAAGCTGAGGTCACCGACTCCGAATTTTGGTAGAAAATGTTTATAATTTGCGGACGTTGCTCGTTCGTATACTCTACCATGACGAAAATGTTGTGTTTACTGAATAAGTTGACAATGACAGTTCAACGATAAGTGAAAGGGTGCGATCACAAATTGAATTCAAAGCTGTCAAGTCTCTGCTGTGAAACCTTTTATTTTATATCTCTGTATAAAGTGCACTCGCAGGTTCTGGGTGGTTAAAAATGCAACCGCTTCTCCGCCTGGCTCAGCCGATTGCGTAAGTTCTCGTGACACTGCTAAAATTGACCTTTTGTTTCATACCTCAGATAAATTGCAAATTAGTTAAACAAACATCTGAACTTGTTTTTCGGCCTAGTTGTAAGTTTCAAACCAGGCCTTACGTTTTATAGCCGCTCATGGCAAACAAAGATAAAGCGAATAAAGGCCATAAGTTGATTAAAAATATGTTTTGTTCCTGTTCTAGTTTCGGAAACAATTTACATTAACCTCTGAAGTTCACTACGTTTTATTCAAATGGTTGTCGTCTTATGGTGTTAATCTTTAGGGAATTTTTATGGAATTCAGGGAATCATTGAAAATATAAAAAGTTATGGCTATACCAATCGCTTTGACACTTAAATTTAAGATTTCTCAAAAAAATAAATTAAATGGAAAAATCAAAAAAGAACTTAAGAAAAATTCTCTCTGACAAATTTAGGTTCCGAATTCCAATTATGATGTTATCATAAAAAGCCTTGAAATTGTTGGACGCCAGCAATCTTCGCTCTGAATGTAGCCCGATTTTTTTCAAGTAAATTCGAAATTTTTCTGAATGACAGTCATTTCCGACAAAATGCTTCGACTAATGACTCTAACTATAAATTTCTTCTTCTTAAAAGTTTAATCTCTTGCATCATTGCTCGAGTTTGGAGTTTTGTAAACTGCTACTCTTAAGTTGAATTAGGAAACGATATAAAAAAAAACATCTGAAGTTTCGTCCGGCCATAATGTTGGAAATTTTTTTTAAATATGCTGCATTCAACCACATCGAACAATCAGCCCACCCTCCCTCTATTGCCTCCGAAATGCATCTAACTTGCGATCAGCTACGACGTCAGTTCTTATGCACCAAAACAGCAAACGTACCCAGCCAGGCAACTTTAAAGAGAGCTCCTCGGAAATCTTCCACATCCCTAAAAGAGATGCATTCCTCTGCATAGTCAAAGAGTACCGAAGCCTGTTAACTGCTTCGGTGTGTGAGTCGCTGCGTTGCAGAGAAACCGAAGCAGAGCATAAGCTATGCACGCCATGTGCTCGCCCTCTCGCGAGTGTAGTAGTGTGTCCTTGCATTTACAGTGTTCCTTTTTACACGACTAACTTGTATGCAAGGCGCATATCGGAGAGCCACGTTCATAGGGAAAGAGGCGTCGTCAAACGGGGTTGAGGATGTGTTGTTGTTGGTGCTGACGTTGGCGTTCGCTCTCTTCGGTTGCATTTCTCGCCCCCACACAGGCAACCAACATTCTGCGCCGCTGTGTGCGTTGCATCCACGTCCGGCAACATTGGTCCGCTTACAGTCTCTGGTATTTACATGTCGGAGAGCGCGGTTTTAAAGTCGAATTCTGTGTGGGAGTGTAAGTTCGTGAGTCCTTACCCCCACACTCGCGCGAGTCCTGTGTACGCGCATTCTCACTGTGCCAGTGTTCGTTTCTTACATTCACTTCGGTTGCTGTTGCTGCTGCTGCTGGTTCCTGTGGCTTTGTGTGCTGTGTGCTTTGAATTTTCATCGTTGTGAGGCGACTCTCTCCCTGCATGTGCTTTACCACTGCACTAGTTATTCTCTGTTTATGTTCCTTCGCTGTTATTGCCCTTTACCATGGCACTGCGCTGCTAAAACTCACCCAGCGCGCCCTCCCACCCCTCCAGCTCGTTATCCAACCAGCAAGCAGTCTTACTCCTGCAGCAATAGCAACAGCGAGCATACAGAGAAAAAGCAAAACCCACAGCAGCAGCAGCAGGGATACGAAAAAAGAATCCAAAAACGAAAATAATAATAAAATTCCATTCCATCCTAGAGACAGGACAGGATCAGGTATTATGTGAGTCTCAAATCAGATTTTGTTTAGTTGAACGCGAATGCTCCTACAGTAAGGACGCAATATATTCATCTTCTTGCTTGTGCGAGAGAGTGTTGTTATTATTATCATTCTTACATCCTGTGGTTAACGAATTGACTTTACACCGAAATTAAAACGAACAAAAAAATCCTTTTTACATCCCCAGTTCAATTTGTATCCTTACATCGTGTGACAAACAACAAACAAACAAAAAAAACTAAATTCTATTTTTTATCGGACTGAGCAGTGTGTGCAAGTGAACTCGTTCGGTGTTTTGTGTGTTGCTTTTGAGTTCTGTGTGTGATTTTTCGGGTGTTTATTGAATCAACAGTGGATATTTGTGTGAGACGTTTGAATTTATTTATTTTTCGATGACAATTTTACGTTTTGAATGTGTGTAAATGAAAAGCAAAAAAAAAAAACAGACAAAGTTGTGAAACAAGTTTGAAAGTGAGAAACAGGCAAATAAAACTGAGAAATGAATTTATTTGGCGCGTTAGCTTAGAATTGTAATCAAAAAATGTGATCTATTTCTGTGACTTAAGGGATCTTTACGAATTTTTTTCTCGATCGAGTTAAACGGTGATAAGTGCAATTTTTTTAAGTAGTTGAATTATATTAATTTGTTTTTAAAGTATTACGATAAGTTTTTTGTTGTTTTTTTCAAATACATTTCGTTTAATTTTTGTGAGAGTGCAAGGAACGAACGTTTTTGAGAAAAGAATTTTTTTCCAAGTGTTGTATCGAAAATTCAAATTCGCCGATCTGGAGGGATACGCTCAAAGGTAAGTTTTATTTATTTTGAAAAAACAATTTATAAGTAACAAAATTATGGAAAAATAGGAAAATGATCGTAGGCGTCGTAGATAATTATTTCTGGCAAACAGACATTTACTGATCGAAATTTTAATTTATGAAATAAAAGTTTAAATACACAGCTAAGCAGGCAAAATATACTTCATCCATTCAAATCAATTGAAAATCAAAATGATGCACTTCACTTATTTTTATTAGATAAAAAAAATTGTGCTCTCTAGAAAAAGTTCAATTTTAAAAATTAAATACCCTGCGCGTGCCAATTCCCAACGGAAGATATTTCCCTTTCATAACCAAGCTCTGGCAAAAAAATTAAATGAAGTCCCACTCAAGAGCGATGTTGATATTCTATTTTCTATCAAAATCCTCTCTCTCTCCCCACAACACGCTTCCAGACGACGATGAGCCGGTTTATGTAATCACACTTACTTCACGTTTCAATCAGATACCCAAGCTCCGAAGCTTTTATATGTCCTTTCTTTTTTCCTTCCCTCCCTTCGCTTACTTGCCATGCAGCTTCAATTGCTTTTGTTGGTACGATCGACCCTTAACCTCCACCTCTGTCTATCTGTTTCGTTGCCATTCCACCCGATGATGAGATATGACGAGTGCGTAGGACCCAAAACAAAAAAAAAAAAAAAAAACAAACCAACCACCATCAGGTGGCGGTGAGACAACCCACCCCCTCAACGGTCGTGCTCATAGTTGGCACGGTTTCGATGGAAACAACTCATCTCTGTCTATGCACGTTAACTACCCGACAGAGTGAATCGCTAAAGCACCAGAGTAATGCAGCCATGACCAGAGCCAAGTAAACCCCACGCTCCGTCGACCGCCTGGACTTACATGTTGTTTGGCACACACGGGCCCGTCCTCCTCTTCCCAGAAAGCCTAAAAACGACTGCCAGTAACAACAACAGTCACAGTGCAGCAGTAAGTCACACCGCCCGCCAGCCAGTCACCCAACATGTAACCTCCAATTGCACACTCACACTCACACCCGCACACACTTACAATCACCACTATTAAGGGCGAAACTATAAACCTATCCGTCTCGATATAGCAGCCGCACATTTGTATATCTCTGCATATGCGACAGCTTTTCCGTGGAGGGCTTTTTGAAAGCCTCCACAGAGGGGGGTGGTGTTCATCGCTCGGGTAGAGAGCAGCAAAAAAAAAAAAACCAGACCCTCCAATTACTAACTACTGCCGCTCTATGTGCGCCCGGCCCCAAAGACTGGTGTTAGAAGTAAATGTTTATCGCCGCCGAGAAGGAAAAACAACGACGGCCAGATTGGGTCTCGTAAAAGGGCATGGAAACAGCACACAGCCAGCAAGGAGTCGTCTGAATAACAGCCATAAGGAGACGATGAGTTTTTGACTGCCTTTGCTGCCTGCCTGCCTCTCTCTCTACTACTTTTTTTTTTTTACTTTTCCTCCCATTCAAGGGTTGCCTACTTCAACTGAGAGCGTTCCGTTTTTTGCTTTCCTCGTCGGATAAAAAAGGAAAAAAAAGAAAAAAAAATGAAATGAAAGCCCATATCACTCGTCAGTCGCCCTAGTTTGAGAAATGTGCGGCGACGACCGCGGCCGGCGGAGGTTGCGGGGGCAGACGACGTACCGCAGTGGGTGGTTTGCTGGTGGTGGTTGTGTGCATTCAGAATGCAGAGCAAGTAATGAAAATAATAATGAGGTTGAAAAGGAACGGATTGTCTCCCTGCATGTGTGCAGGACGAGAAGGAAAAAAAAAGGAAAACTGCATCCGCATAACAAACATTGGCAGCACCCAAACATTCGGCGCCTTCCAAAAGAGCACTACCGCCAACCCCCGAGAAATTTGTAATCCTTAAGATAGAAAAATAAACCGAGAAGAAAACCAACCGCACATCCCCGAAGGAAATAAAATCGCAGACTACATAGCCTTTTGGCATTTGAATCGTGAGTGGTGTGTGTACATGCTTCCGTCCGCCCCCAGTTAACAGTCTGGCTGTGCGGCTAACTTACATAAACTACGACGACCGAAGAGAGGTCCACCCGGCCTCGGCGCCTCAAGAGAGTCACGCCGAGCTGTAACAGCCGAAGAGAGCGCCCGCTTACACGCTTACAGAGTAAACTGTCAACTTAGTCCTGCTGCATAATTCACTCGTCCACCCACCGTACTCTTCTCTGTCAGTCAGTCTGTGTTTGAGTCTGATAGTCAGTCTGAGGCACTCACACACCCACACTGCTTTCTTTTTTTTTCGCCCCGCACATACTGAAAGTACATGGTGCCGACGACGACCCAACTTACATATCCTTTCGATGGATATCCTTTCCCGGCTTCCTATGTGTCACAGATTTTATAGACGTCGTCCCGTGCCCCCCGCCGTCGTCGTGCACTTGGGTGCAGCGTATAAGTGAATGAAAATTGGGTGACACCCGCCCGCCGGAGGGCGAGGGAACTGAAATGGCGCGTGTTAAAAATTACACCTTCACAAATAAGCTGCATGCACAGTCGGTGCTCAGATTTTATCCTCCGGTGGATAGACGAATGCACTTTTCATCTAACAGATAAAATATCTGATTGATTGTGGTGCGCTTATTAAGTGTCTGATGACGGCATTAAGTTCCTGGGTTCCTTTACTTGGCCGACTTGGTGTGCGAGCCTTAAATTGGTCACTGGGTGCGGGATTAATCGATTTTCAATGTCGACAAAGCTTACACGAGACGCCCAGGACCATCCAAAACGATTACGATCCGTGTAACAAGCTGGTCCGTAACAGACACGGGTATGGTCGACGTCAACAGCAGATAATTAATTTATGCTGCAGGTGCACAGATGCGAGTTGATTGTCCATGTAAAGCGCTTGATTTGTTTTTCCTCTCTGTCATCGCATGGAAAGGATCAAGGAATCGGGAATTTAATTAGGTGCTAGGAGTCATGGAGAAGTAAGCGACGACTGGCTGGCCGAGTCTATCGAATGGAATCGTTGAGTTTTTAATTGGGTTGGATCGGATTACCTAATTAGAATTAAAAAAGCCATCTCCGGCTTTTAAGTGATGCGTGATTTTTTACTCGTGCCACAATCACATGTATGTGAGATTTATTTATTTAAAATTAGAGATCGTTAAGCACAAACATATTTATGATTTCAGTAAAAAATAAATAAATGAATTTATAATTTGGTAGAAGGAAGAAGAGGGCTCGTTTCGCTCGCCAACCCACGCTACACTTGTAGTGCCGTTTTTTCTCTATTATCTGTCTATTATAAAAGACAATTTTGACATCGGAATCATTTTTTAACAAATTGTATAATTTTAGGCTGTCGAAGAATTGCTCTTCGTCTAAAATTATGCTTAAAACTCAGTCTAAAGCTGTAAAATTAGTTCAAAAAATATTCCGGCATCACAAAATTTTCTTTTGTAATAGATTGAGATCTTACATAAATCTTGGACACTAAAAATTTGGCGTCTTTTCCATATATAAAAATTCTTTTCCATATGAAAATCAACAACTTTCAATTCAAAATTCACTATTTTCTGTTTATCGGACTTGTTTATTTTGTTGTTTTTTTTTTAAGGTAAACTTGATAAATAAGTAGTATTAAAGTTAGTCCGATTAATACAGAATTAAATCAAGTTCAAATAATAAATCTTAAAAAAAATGGAGATCCTCTTTGAGTGCAAAATAAATATACTGTGAAGGACAATTCGTTTGAATATAATTAATGGAGTTGAAGAAAATATAAATGTTTGGTTTATTTATTTTTTTTTAAAGTGAATAAAAAAAATCGATGTTAATTGGATGGTCAACATAACCTACATTTATTTAAATCACGGATTTTGAAAATTGCAAAATTTTAATTGTGATAAAATGTAAGTGGTCGAAAAACAAAAAACAAAATCTTCTTACCACAATTAAATAAATAAATCAGAGTGCTTCAAAATTTCAAACATTGGCTGCCGAGATCTTTTGATTCACAAGTTTTTGACACAGTGTTAAAGACATTGTGGAATTTTCATAAATTAAAAATTTACAGAAAAACAGAAGATGCATCTCAACGTTTTGAGGTTGACAGTAAAATTGTTATTAAAGTTAAAAATTATGAAAAAAGTTTTCACATTTCTCGTATTTTTTTTTCTTTTTAAACATTACGACACTGTTGTGCCGGCCTTATTAAATAATTCTTACTCCAGAAGCTTTATCATAGATTGATTTGGTTGTTTATCATCCATCATCCAGGACTTCCAGGTCTCTGGATATCATGGCTGTAGGTTTATTTCAATTCTCAGCAACGGTTCTAAATCCTGTTTTTTTTTATTTTTTTTACAATGTAGTAGGAGTAATAAAAGCATTGAATAATGTTTTTTAATTATTTCGAAGTCCACATTGAAAATATTCCTGTTCCTATTGGCATCACTTTGGCGTCTGTCTGTTTGTAGTCTTTTACATATTTGCCATTAACTTCTAAATTTTTCCAGTTAAGGCATGAAATTTGTAGCGAGGGTGTATCTAAGCAGCCCAAAATAAACTGTATATTTTTAAAAAATGTGTTCACTTTTACATTTTCTAAAATATGTGAACAAAGTTGCCCGTGCTATTATTGAATTTTATTTGGATAGGTATAGCCGACGTAAATTGTTGAAGAAAGAAACTAGTTTTTATTCAGATTTTGTTAAAATAGAATTGTATAACCATTCTTGGCCGTTCATAGATTTTGTAAAGGTCAACATTTGATAAATTTTTAGACAAAGTTCCTTGGTTCTAAAAAAAAAACTTTTCAATTGTGCATCACCGCTAGAAATCGTTGAACTCTCGAAATTTGAGAGTGCCCTTATAGATTTGAATACTCAGCCACCGTACAGATTTAACTTTTTTTAGGGCCAACTGTTTCGTCGAAGTTAGACAAAAAAGATTTATTTGTGGCTTTTTTTAAGTGCTCACTGATTAATCAGAATTCTTAAATCAGCAACCTATCTTTTCTCACGGTTGCTATCAAATAAAAAAATTCGTTGTTGAACGGAACTCCGATATTATGAGGACATTGACGAATTTGCTAGTACTCTTTAGAATCATAACTCGTTCAACTTGTGCCATAAAAATCGGTCCAACTCCAATGTTTCATAGTTCTTAGCTATTTTTTTTAATGAAGTTATTAGATTGAGCTGTAGTAAAAAAAAAAAAAAAAAACCGTAACATTGCCACAAAAAATAGTAAAGAAATGTTCTTAAAGGTTGCACATTGGTTGCACATTAATCTTCCAATTATATGGGTACGAATGTTTTAAATTCATTTTTAAAGAGTCTAATAGTGTATTTTTTGTTATTTAAATCAAAATACAAATGTACGAACGTGTATGTTTTAACTTCGTTCAATTCTGTACTAAATGGTGAAACCAGAAAATAAACTGAAGAGTATAAATTATTGGTTTTCCTCTGTTTAGATAGAAAATTAAAGTTGTTTTTGAAATACACACAGAAAACTCTTCAAGTCATCGTCACCTCCATGCTGTAATTTCACTTTAAGCACTTGACATACCTTCTCGGCAGGCTCTCAGTAAAAGCACATTTATCAAATTTCATCTGCCTACTATTACTTTTATTCAAGCGGCGAATAGTTTTCAGATGATACGTATCAATTTGAAATTCGACTCTAATAGAAAGGTCCTTTTGTCCGACCACTTTAGTTGTAGCCCTTACCATGCCAATCGACGTTGCTATCGCCCCCGCGAATATTTTCATGCAAATCGATTGAGAATGAGCCAATTCGCCTACGCCCTTTACTTTCGCCTGAACAAGTAATAGGCTCCTAGCGTTCGGCGCTAGGTCATGTATCCGTTTCTTGGCAATTTGTTAGTAGTACCAGTTCAAGGTTGGCGACTGTGTGGAACATTATTTAGTCGACAGAGAATGGATTGGAGCGTGTGTGAGATAATAACGGTGAGACTCAGGTTATCTGCAGACAGCGGGCTCCTATTTTTGGATCAAAATCTATCGGAAAGAGCGCTCGTATGGGTCGTTTGCCGGATGGGTTGCGTGGTCTTCTATGACATTTTAATGAGATGTTTTTAAATTGAGCGCTTCGTGCCGTATTTAGAAGATTTTGAGTGCTTTAAAGCTAAATCAGTAAGATGGTTTTAACGTGTTCGTGAAATCGAATTGGGTAGATGTAGTACGCCATGTGGGAAACTTTTTCCCGTTTACTTTAAACAATATTCAAATGGGGTAAAGCCTAGAAAGAGGCAGACATTTTGTAAACATGATTTGGTTCCTAGGATCAGAGCATTTTTTGAGAATTTTTTTCCGAAAGCTTACGTTGCCCAACGGTTTTCAGACGACTCACCGCCTTGGAATTGGAGCTTTAAGCAGCTTTTTTTTATGCTCCAGATTAGTCCTGTCATAAGCGTCCAAACGACTACATTAGGTTGAGTTTTTTGTTGCAACTAATTTTTGATTAAAATGAAATAGATTAAAAATTGTTAAGTCAAAGTTGTTTATCAACTGTTTTTTGGATTAAGGGAAACAGATGAATAAGAAAAGACTCAGATGAATGCTTTTAACAAGAATTTATTTAACATGATAGTTGTTACGTCAAAATGCCAAATTATTGAACATACGTTCAAGCTAATATATTTAAATAAAAAAATTATTCTAATGCTGTCATTTGAAATACAGATTTTAATATTCATATTTCATATTGATGTGCAGTAGTAAGTATTGTCTGTCCAACACAAAATTTAGTATTCTTTTACTTAATTTGTCCAGTCTCCATAATTTTTCGGACGAAAAATTTTTATTTCTAAGATCAATTTTTTTTTCCCAAACAAATAAAATTGCTCTGTTGTCTCAACAAAAAGTCCGCGTACTTTAGATGCAGATTTTCTTTTGATGCACTAGTATAATTAAGTTGGCGTAGATTCTCTTTGCTTGGTTAAAATTCGACAAAATAAAACTTGTTAACGGCACTTCCTTGAGGATGTATTACTATCAAAAACTACAGGGATATAGTTATAATAACGGTATTTGTTGGTAGTACTTATTTTTGGCTAAATTTTAACATCAGTATTCTGACTCGAATAAATTTCTGGGCTTATAGTAAAAACACATTATCTTAGAAAATTCAAAATTGATTTTGCGAATCAGTTTTTTTAATAATTAGTACTTTTAAAGTTAACCCCTAACGGCCGAACGGCCCCGCTTGTGCCATAGAAAACGAAAGGCCCCAATACGGGGACATGATGATCATCATATCTAAATAAGTCAGATTAAATGTTTAGTTTAAATTTTCACCCTTCTAAACGTTTTAGAATTTCACCTAAGTTTCTGTCGTCTTGTGAATGAGAATTACAAAAAAAAGCTCTCGGCTCTAATTGTGGTGATAAGTTAGAAAAGTAGTTTAGATAAATTTTCAGGGCTAAGACTGGCAAAGTCAAAATTGTAAAAAAAAACTGAGCAGTATTAAGCACATTAAAACGCAAGAAGAAAAAGATGAGGATGTACTCCGAATTTCTATTAAGTAACACAGAAAAATATCATTGGCTTTCAATGTGCAAAATATGTGCACCTTTTTACTAAGGAAAAAAATTAGGTTTGAAATTATTCCTGATTCAATATTTGTTTTTTTAGGTTAGACAAATGTTGAGTCATATTTTAAAAGTTACGCCTTCGATTCGCCCCTTAAGGTGAACCTAAATTTTAGAATAGTTGGTCTTTATTAATACTTTCTACAAATCACTTTTTAACACCTCTAATATGTGTTCGAATCCGTAAATCCTTTTGCTTTAATATAAAGTCCAAAGCAAATTTGAGAGCACCTATCTCAATCAATGCACCCTTTTCTCAATGCTTAGATGTTGCTTTACAATACTTGAGTTGAACCTACTGTCAACTAAAGTCGAAGCCACTGCTATTTTTAAATATTAAACTAATATAGAATTTTCATATGTTTGACTGAAATATAGAAATAAGCGTGGACAATTGTCAGGCGTTAAAATTCTTTAGTTATTATTTTCAGGGAAGATTTGAATTGATTTACTTGCTCAATGCCGTCATTCCTACGGCAGTTAATTTGTTGTATATTTCCTCAGGTTGTACAATAGATTTCGATTACTTATCTTAAATTCAATTCAGTTTAAAAGGCGTTGAAGACTGGTAACAGTAGCTCTGTTTGTTAACCCACATTAGTGTGCAGCTTTGCTACGATTCATTCTTTGGAATGATGAAGCAAGATGCGGAAAAGATTCTCTAATTATAATTTTCTGCGTTGGAGATATATTATTTCTAAACATTACGTATGGTAACGGTTCGTAAAAAAAAAAGTTTCTGTTGATTGTTGTACAGACTGAAAAAAACTATGCATACATTTTTGGGATTTTTACAAGGAAAGCAGTAGATCTCTTCGCCCAATACTTACAACCCGCCTCGATTCGAAAAGATTAGTAATTTCGCATTAGCTGCAATGTTGAAATCTTTGTGTGTTTTGATTTGAGCCTCACTCTATCTACCAACTGCTTAAATTTGAGACCCAAACACTCTCCACTATCGCATTCACCAGAAACCACATCCTTCCAAACCCTGAAGCTTATGTAAAACATCTTCCGCCCAAATCCAATCGCCCCCAATAATGCGGCAAAGGGTAACAAAAATTGTGTGTACCAACTATAATGCAAGTAATTCCCTAAGAACCGCCGTCGTTCACCTCTGATGGCCGTCATCAACGGCCACTACTAAAACCGCCAATAGGCCATCATCCGGAGCATGTCTAAAGATCCCCGCCACTTTAGCGGCGCATCTCCGGCGTGTTTAATTGCATTTCCAACGAACGCCAACGACGACACACGGCTGTACATCGGCGTCCTTCCTCTAAAACCCCAAGCCCTAATTTCGTTTCAGGGCATTTGCAATCGAGGACATATGCTCGCGCCATGCGATTATTATAATTCCCGATTTAACGTGTAAATTATCGATTTTGGGTTAAATTTTGGGCACTCAATGACCATCGATTAGTATGATAATTTAATTCACTGCTCGTGCTCACGCGTCTGAATCAGCGCCGCGCCGTCGGAATTAGTGTAAACCTTTAATTGGTTGCGAACATGTGGCCGACGCACGGTGGTGTGTCTCGCGGAGATGGCCGTCAGTGAATTCCGGCCACCAATGGCTTTGTAACTAATTCAGTTCGTCGTCGCCGCCGTCGCTCTTGATGGTGACAAAGGATGAGGGCCCGACAATGGCGGGCTTTAATGATGGTTATCCTTGAAGCAGAACGCGTGACTCTTGGCGTTAATGTGATTTTGTTTGCACAATGCAACGCATGATGTATCGCTCCTACATTACTGTAATTAGAAGCAAATTTACACGTTTTGATGTGGGGGTATGTGATAAACGGAAGTGAATGGGGCACGCGGCGGCAGCAGCAGCAAGGACTGCAGGACATTCTTGTAATTGGGTCAGTTTGGATGGTCGGCATTTTTGTTTGACATCGGTGTTTGTCGGACAACGGGCTGGGGGTAAGTGCATTTCGATGTAATTTTTTAAGCTAATAAACTTACAAAATGTCGATATCTTATCGCTGAGTGAAACTAAGATGGAAAGAAATCTGCAAAAATGAAAGTAGTACCAAAAAAATAAGTTTTTTAATAGCAAAAATTCGTTTTAGATTTCCGACAGTTTTTAAAATGTTTTGCCTTCCCCTTCAAAAGTTTCAGAATCTAACTTGCTTACATCTATGAAAACTTTTACAACATCCCACAAATTTGACCCGGTTTCCAATCTCTCTAAATTCAAATTGTAATATTTCTATGAATAAAAGTCTCGTTGGATTCCGTTGACACGAGAGAACTTTCTTATAGTGTGACTGACCGCATGACAGGTTAACAGTCAATTACATTTAAATTTGATTGATGGATAAAAAATAAATCGCAATTTGCTAGTGTGACCAAAAATAGAAGTCGAAGACCACGATTGCTCGGGTAGGCCTAAATTTTCTGGAAAGCTCCAAGTTAATACGTTAAGATGGCCAATAGTGAGTAGTGACTAGTAACGACTAGCTAAAGGGCAGTCTGTAATTAGGGATATTAAACAATGTAGTTGAAAAAACTTTGGAAAAAAAGTTCTTCATTCTTTGGAAATGCAGAAAAAGTTCTACTGACAGCTTATAACTATTTTTTGCCGGTTCAATGTTCTGTAATCGAAATAAGCTCCACAAAAGTACAATCAAACAGTTTTATCGACAATTATATTTTTAATCTGAACCTTGACGTTTATTTTTCACAATTCGCGTTTTTTTTTTTTTTTTTGAGAAAATTCTATCCAAACTCACGGAACTTGGTATAAATTCACCTTAAACCAAACTCATTGTTCATTCCAAATAAACGTAAAATTAAAATTGGAATACTCCACGACGTTTCGCAACGGCAATCAGTAACTTACTCCTCGTCCTTCCATCAGGATCAGGATTCCTACCTTCTGCTTCGTCCGTCTATGCGTTACACACTTTTATTTCTATTTATCGCGTCTGATGATAATCCCAGCTCAATCTGGTTATATCTCATATGTTACCTTTTGTTTAAAACCCATGCTCACACTCACTTTGTTAAAAAGTAAAACTTACGAACAATCGCTACAAAGTAAACAATCAAAAAAAATTCATTCTCAAAACTATTTTTGATAGTCATTTTAAAATTATGTTAAGTTAAATAAAATTCTGAAGATTTTAATATAAATCGAACCGAGGAACTTGAATGCGATTTTTGCGATGATTGCTTTAAAGATTTGGAGTTATATATCTCTACTTGATTTCCCCATTGATGATAAAAGAAATGAAACAATGGGCCAACTGAGGAGTGAAGACTACCGCAGTTCCTGGAATTTTCTGAAAGAAACAAAAGTTTTAAGTCATCAGAGCTCAAAATATAAACGGTTAATACAAAAATTTAAAGAAAATAAATAAATTTCTATTTTGTTTATCTAACTAATAGCTTGTTACTTTTCAACAAGTTGCCCTGTTTACTTTCTCTCTCCAAACGGACTCCAAGATAGACACAACTTACAGCCATTTCAAGCTGGACCAACATTGCTTAAAAAAGAAACAAGTTTGTGGCAAGTCTCTTGCTGGCTTATATAGATACATTGCGTACGCTCGCTTAGCAGTCAAGCCACTGTGCACACTTTACTATGCCTCTCCATTGTTAAACAAATGTGACGGAATAATTTTTGGACTAATTGCATAATTTTAGGTTGCTGCTCTTTGCGTTTTGCTTAAAATTATTCAATTAATTTAAATATTATATCGAGGTCACAACATTTTCTAATATAATAGAGAGAACTCGTATGACATTACAACTTAACTACGAACGCAGTCCACGAAACATTAAACATATTTCATTTTACAGAGGAAAACTATTTTAAAAATGTGTGTGAACAGAATTTTTTTTTTACAAGAAATGTGTTTATTTTGAGTTTTGAGGTAGTTAAGAATAGAAAGTAAGTTGCATTTTTGGTAAGAAACAGAAGTCGTTGTAAATTGTTTCTCTGTTCTTAAAAGAAAAAAATTCTATTTCGGTGCAAAAAAAAATACTGTTTTTTAATGTGTCGCTTTATTTTAGACTTTTTTACATTTGAAGTTTTTTTTTCCATAAGACAACTTGATATAGAGTGTGCGCTAAATAAACTGAAAGTTTAGAACTGTGACAATAAGACAGAGTAGCTTATGCCGACATGAGCCATTTCTCTGTTTTTCAAGGGATATTCATTGGCATTTTGAAATCTGCATTTGTCCTACCCCCATTAAAAAAGATTTGTTCGTGGACATTTTTGGTGAACAGTTATACAAACCGATATGATAAAAATCAATTTTCCCGAAATCACTTTTTTCGATATAAGCTTTTCTGCCTTATTGCCACAGAGATAGATATGTATATATGAACAGAGGTAGACTAGATATTAGAATAGTGTTAAAAAGGAATTTCGGAAAAGATCTTACATCGCGTCAAATTTTGTTCCCCCAGTACATCTACAAGTCCATTGAAAGCAAACCAAAAATCAAACTTCCAAAGGCTGCAGTGTATCTTCGACGATTTGTGTGTATTAGAACCATTTCAAATTTAACTAAATTCTCGTTTGACAATAAACTTGAAAACGATTTACAAAAGTAGGCTTTTTATTTATTGCATTTTATTTGTCAAGACAAAATGTCGTGGCACAATCGGGTCCGTCTTTCGATTTAAGTCATTTAGTTGTAATTTCCATGTTAACTTAGCCTTTTGCAAAGCAATCTTCGCTGTCGTTTGTGGCTGCATCTATTCAATCGATTAAATTCTCTAAATTGCACTCTATCGTTCGAAAAACAATTTCCATCGAAACAACCTCCCGACCAGACCAAGGCCACTTACGAAAAATTAACTTAATCTCCTATTAGACAACTTCATCAAAGTCTAAATGGCCTTCAATCCTGTTAACTTTGTAAAATAAACTTATTTTCGTTTACATGAGGTCAAAAACTTTCGACCACGTATACAAAAACATCACAATCGACTGTTCTTCCATTTCTAAATTGAGTTGTCATTCAGTCCGTTCGTCTGCAAGGACCTCCCCGCACACACAAACGAAAACAATTTCAGATAACAATTGAGAAGCATGCCACAAGAAGAACGAAGTAAGCGTCGCGCCCTTGTCCTGGCAATGTTCCTTCTGTCAAACGGTTTTTACCCATAAGTCCTCCTCAGCAAGGACACACTCGAATGCAATAATAAAAAAAAAAACTGTAAACTATATTCAGTACGAATTTCACTGAATTACTGCGACATAAAACTCAGTCAGTCTGGCAGCATGAATGATTTTGTGGATTGGTTGGAGGATGAACATCAACCGTCCTTGAAGCCACCGACATCCCCCTTTGGAGTTTTTGTGGAGTTTACAAGAAACGTGCTTACATATCCTCGAGGCTGTGAGTTTTCCCGACAAGAGTGCTGTAAATTTTTTAGCTGACTACCGGTCTCCTTGGCCTTCAAGTTTGTAAGCCGCCAGCCGATTTAAAAAGCCATCATTTCGGCGGTGAGTGTATTCGCCTTTTTGGAGTTTTAAGAAACTTGGCAATCAGACAAAATTTAGACTTTTGTATTATGCTTTTTTTAGTTTAAATGTTCGGGAATTGTTTAGGGGGAAAAAAGTTCTTTAATGGGTTTTCTGTGGAAATGCCATGGGGACAACATCTTTTTGTTGTATTTTCGGTGAAAGTTTTCGTGTAATGTATACGTGTTTTTTTTAATTGCTCCGAAACAACGAAGAAGTCTGTAAAATGAAGAACAAACAAGTCAAACTTTTGGCGGTGACAGAAGGACAACATGCCACTCATTCGCCGCGCGGATATCGACGCGACTTCGAAAGCTCAGAATTCCCACCGGGCTAGCAGCAAAATAAATTTGTAAATTGCAACGAAATTTTATTTTTTTTAGTTAGTTGTATTTATTTTATAGTTGACCAAAAGGGACTGAGCAATGTCGGCAGTCTGAACTGGCCATATTGGTTTATCGACAGCTGTCAAATTTGCTCCTAAATATTGAAACATAGCTACCAATTGATTGATAAGCACTTTCAGCGATTTAAAAGAGCAATTGTTACAAGAAAATCATCCTAAGCGATAGCGAAATGAAGTGGAGGTTTAATCTTTCTAAAAAGTATTTAAATTGGTGTCAAGGTTACTAATAAAAGCCAGCTGTCAAAATATTTACCACCGCTTACCATTTTATCATGCATTATCGTCTCCTTCTTTCTGCTGACTCTGCCGGAGTATCATTGCATTTTCTTGAAGCAGAGAGTCATTACTGCCACTGAAAGCACGTCCCAGGCGCGATCTCTTCTAAAGAAGACTCTAACCCTTATCATTAAGCTGCACACGACGCAGCGAGCTTCGTCTTCATCATGACGATTGTTCCTTAACCCCATCGTCGAACTGCGAGCATCGTAAAGAGACTTTCGCTTCAGCTCGTTATACTACCCGATGGAGTTACTTCTTCTCGGTTGTTTACGTCAGTCAGATGCACTCGTGAGGACGATTTTTTCTCTCCACTCAGCAAAAAGGGAAATTCCACAACTTTACCGAATTTCATTTCTCTTTCTCTCACAACTAAACTGCACATGGTAAAAAGTTTTCCTCTAAAACTTCGTCGCCGAATGGTTCCTTTTAAATTTTTATCTTGCACACACACAAAAAACAAAAACCAGCACCATCTTCTGCTGACCCTTTTGGTCCAGGAAGACCTCGAGAAATTTCGGGACCATTTATTTTTTTTATATCTCATCCTTTTGTGTGTGTTTGGTATTTACTTCCTGTCCATGGGAATAATTAGCCATTAGAGGAAGTAACTGCCCTCTACTCGGGGCGTGCTTCTGCATCCTTCTGTTTTTAACTTGAACCTTTGGGAGCCTGCCTGCTGCTTCTTCCTGGTGAGTGCATGGACATCCTGGTAAAGTGACTTGAGCGTAAATATGGCTTCACTTATTTTAGTTTGTGATGAATATGCATGCAGGTTGTTGTTGCAAAAAAAAAAAAAATAGAGAGAAAATAGAAGAGACAAAAAAAAAAACGGACGAAGGACGATAGAGCGTCATAAATCGGTGGACGGGTGTCCTGCAAGCGCTTGGAACACTTGGAGTGTTTTTCTCGCGCTCTAAGGTTTCGAGTGGTAATTTAATTTTACTCTCATTTGGGAGCTCTTTTTTATGGTATTACACCGGTTTCGTTGTGAGAGGATGGATTCGTTGCCATTTTGGGAAGAAGACCAGGACTCGGGATGCTTTAAGTCTGTGACCGGGTTTATGCTCAGCGTGACTGGTTTTTATTTCAGCTCTGGCGTTTAATGATTTTAGTGATGCGTTAAAGGGGTTAATTCAGAAGTGAATGAGAAATTTTTAAAATTATTGTCTAGAGCAAAATGGCAGCTGTGTATTCCAGAGAAAACAGCTTAAGGTTGGAGTAAATGATTGTCCGTTCCTCAACTACTGAAGCTTTTAGCCTATCTGTTTTAGCCTATATGTTTGTTGAACAAAACCAGCAATTAAAAACTAAGCATATAACGCGTATATATTACAAAGAGAAACGTATAATCCGTGTAGTGTTACTCCAGACTTAAACTAGCGAATCATCTCCACTTTTCTAGAACTTTGTTATTCTTCTGAAATGTTTCATAAAATTACTGTGCAGAAGTTTAAAACTGTTGAAAAATGAATCAAATCAATGAATAATCCGGCTTATTATGTCTCTGTTAATGAAGCTTAGAAGTGAGTACATCAAAGCTTCGATTAGCTTCGTTCCAATTCACGTCAAATTGGAGTTGAATCGCGCGTTATGGTATCGAAACTGCATCACTTTTTTTTTCAGGTTGCGTCGTTTACCAAATTACAATACATGTTAATTAATGTATATTATGGAATTAAAATGGATTGGAATCGTTAATGCGATTGCAATCGTTTCGATCTGTGACGTCTTTTTCTGGTCCTAATTAAGGACATAGACCGAGGCTTTGGTGTGTTTGAATTAGATTTTGTTTCAGTAATAATGGTTTCATTAAAAATCAAAGGTGATTGATTATCTGTCGGACAGAAATTTTTACGAGAACGGTCTTAAGCCAATGCGTACTCTTGTCTGTGAAACTGATGGACATTTGCTTAAAAACATTATATGAGGCTTGCTAAGGAATTGGATCAGCTTCACCGTCTTGGAAAGTAATAACATTTTTTTTTTAACAAAGTCGAAAGATCACTTAGGGAAAATGGTCTTTTGCTTGAAAATCTGGTACAGTGAGTAGTGTTAGCCTAGCTTGAACATAATAAGGAGTTTTTGGTTTATTATTCTATAATAAACCTTTGTAATCGTAACAGAAAAAAAAAAATTTAACACCCCCTCAAACTTTCACAGTTTGCGTTTGGCGGGTTGTAGAGTGCATATATGTAATAATAATTTGTCTGTCCGTCCGCCGTACGCCGTACGCCGTACGCCGTACGCCGTACGCCGGCCGATTTTTTTCAGCACTAAAAGCTCCACCATTCCTAAGTTGTTGGAGCTATAAGGACAAAACTCGGCTCAAAAATAGTTCCAGTCTAGCCGCTTATTTTGATGCATTGCTACATAAAGTAGACCGCCCCAAGGGGGAGAAAGGAGGATTTTAATTTTTTTTAGGTTTCCGAAACGATTTTTAAAAACTGAGCAGTAGGATTCTTTGAAACTTGGCCTAACAATAGGGCTAGATCCCCTACAGATCCTAACATTGAACCATAACGCTCGGAGGCCCCAAAGGGGAGTTATGGGGGTTTGAACTTTTTTAGTCTCCTCAACGGTTCTTGAAAACCGAGTATCACATTTTGTTCAAATTTGGCATAAGAATAGTGTTAGGTATGTTATTGATTCCCCTAAAACCACATAACGGTCAGAGATCAGGGAGGGGAGAAAGGGGGGTTCGATCTTTTTTTTTTCGCTTTTTTCACATTCCGACTCATATTCTCCGAAATTGTTGACACTTAGCTCGAATGAAAATAAATAGCTCGAAGGTCTTGCTTATTCCAAATCCAACGCCACCTTCCGCATCAATTTGCGAATAACCGTTCACGAGATATTGGCTTATTACTGTCATCATATTCGATATTCAAGTAAAAAAATATATATGGGAACCAGATTACGTAATGATCGATTACCCAATGATGACGTTTTCATCCTCATTTTCTCTGTTGTTTCCATTCGTAAGCTGTGACGTCAGTGGGGGTGTGGTACCAAAAAGAGAACAACGCAGAGAGGGAGATTGAAAGAGAGTTCTTTGTCTCTCTTGCTCGCATAAGTAAAATGAAGAAATAAGTGTGAGGAGTCTATGTGTGTGTTTCATATGAAAATGTATGAGCAATGGTTTGAGTGAAGGAATATGAACCAAAACAGACCTTGGAACTCGATAAGAACAATTTTGAAGGGCGTAGTTAAGAAATGATATTCACACAGTTTTGTTGTTGTCTTTTGCTACAGAAGCAAAGTTGCTTATGGCTGCGCATTTGTGTGCTTAAACAAATTTTTGATAATTCCAATTGTAATGTCTGTTGTAGGGTAAAAAAGAGAACACAAGGAAAGGATAGGAGAACATAGGATAGGTCATGAGCGGAGGGATATCAAATTACAAAGTCGATACGAAAAAATTTGGTTTATTATTTTATGACCGTTGTCTAACAAAAGGCGAAACGAAGTGAAGAAGTAATATTTACATCAGTTTTATCGTTGTCTTTTGTAGAAGAAGTAATGAAATTTAGATGCAAGGTCTATTTCGCCAACCTAAAAATAAATTGTTATATTTTTTTTTTTTTTTGAAGAATACTGAAAGATCAAAGAGAAAGATAGTTAGTTTGGTTTTTAGCTAGTTAGTAGCTTCTGCAGCAAAAGGCAATAACAAAACTGCTGCGAGTATCATTTCTTTTTTAGGGTTTCGTTCCAAAGAAATAAAGAAACCCTTATAGAATCACTTCGGTGTACTGTTTGCCGGTCGCCTTTACACATTTGCTAATAGCTTCTGAATCCTCTGTAGTTAAGGGATGAAACTTGGAATGAATGTGACCTTCGGCAACTCAAAAATAGTCGAAGATTAAAGAAAAAGTTAGTTCTGAAACTAACGTTTGACAAAAAAATTATTAACTTTTACGGTCAACATGGGTGTCACTGGAAAGGGAGCGGGGCGTAGATTACAAAAATGTCTGTCCGTCTGTCATTAACCCCTATTTTAGGTACCTGGTGAACCTCCTGGAATTAAGAAATGAAATTTCCACAGATGATGTGTTTCACTTGCCCAAAAAAAGTTCCGAAAAAAAATTTTAAGAAAGTTACTTATTAGCGAAAAAGTTAGTACTAATACTAAAATCAAAAACCGGATTTATTTTCTTGGATATTTGATATGGGTATCGTTCGAAAGAGAATGCCAGCCATGAAAAGTTGTTAGTAAATGATTATAAGCCAACAAACTTCAAAAAACGACTTATATGCCGTGCCTCATACCTTATTCTGTAAAGTAATGGGCCAACAAATCTGTGCGTCTTATCTGATAAAACTAAAAAACTAAAAACTAATTGTTTTTTAATTTTATTACCGGAATTCATAAAGTTCGGTACCATTTGATAGGTTTTGTAAAAGAAAATTTAGTTCTTGTTTTGAACTTTTTGTTTTGAGGTTCAGTTTTCGAGATATTAAGCCAAAAAAAAGATTGACCATTCTGGCTCAAATAGTGGCATACGAATTGTAAAGATCCGAAAATGCCATTTTGTAGATCTCGAAAAAAGAATAAAAAAAATAAAAAAAAAGCATTTTTATTTTTATAGAATTTTTCGAGATATCAACCATTTAGTGTTTTGCTAAAAAAGATATCAATTAACTGTCATGTATTCGCAAACAAATTTCTCAATAAAAAGTGATTGCTGGACGTGGTTTGATGCGGTTCCCCATCGAAATGGTCGACATACACGACGCTTTTTAATTCAATTTTCTTCGATTGTCTGCGCTGCCTTCCGTCACTCAAAATTGTTCGCATTGAGTTCCAAGATCCCTTTTGTTTCTTCCTTCGCTCAAACCAAACTGCTCTCTTACATTTTCACATGAAACACACACATAAACTTCTCACACTTCTTTCTTTAATTTACTTATGCGAGCAAGAGAGACAAAGAACTCTCTTTCTCTCTCCCTCTAGGAGTCCTTCCTCGTTGTTCTCATTTCTGTACCACACAGCTGACATCTCAGCAGACGAAGGGAAAAAGTTGAGAATTGAGAAAATGGGGATGACAACGTCATCATTCGTGGCCAGGCCTCCTGTATTTTTGTTAAATTGAATATCGAATATGATCACATTAAACGCAAATATCTCGTGAACGGTTGATCGCAAATTGATGCGGAAGGTGGCGTTGGATGTGGAAAAAGCAAGACTTTCGAGTTACATATAACAATTTCAAAAAATAGAAGGCGAAATGTGAATAAAGGGGAAAAAAAGTTCGAACCCCCCTTTCTCCCCTCCCTGGTCCCTGACCGTTATGCCGTTTTAGGGGGATCAATTACATGCCAAGCACTATTCTGATACCAAATTTGAGCAAAATCGGTTGCACGGTTTTCAAGAACGGTTGAGGAAACTAAAAAAATTCAAACCCCCATAACTCCCCCTTGGGTCCCCTGAGCGTCATGGTTCAGCTTTAGGATCTGTGGGGGATCTGGCCCTATTGTTAGGCCAAGTTACAATAAATTCTGTTGCACGGTTTTCAAAAATCGCTCCGGAAACCTTAAAAAAACTAAAATAGTAAAAAGCGAATATCTCGTGAACGGTTGATTGCAAATTGATGCGGAAGGTGGCGTTGAATTTGGAATAAGCAAGACCTTCGAGCTATTTATTTTGATTCGAGCTGAGCTCCAACAATTTCGAAAAATGTAAGACGGAATGTGAAAAAGCGGAAAAAAATTTCGAACCCCCCTTTCTCCCCTCCCTGGGCCCTGACCACTGTGCCGTTTTGGGAGAATCAATAACATGTCTAACACTATCCCTATGCCAAATTTGAGCATAATATGTTCAACGGTTTTCAAGAACGCTTGAGGAGACTAAAAAGGTTCAAACACCC
The DNA here is from genome assembly GCA_905187475.1 of Syritta pipiens. Classification (NCBI taxonomy): domain Eukaryota; kingdom Metazoa; phylum Arthropoda; class Insecta; order Diptera; family Syrphidae; genus Syritta; species Syritta pipiens. Next base: position 31,471,484 of record LR994572.1, on the reverse strand, counting down.
ATAACTCCCCTTTGGGTACTCCGAGCGTTGTGGTTCAACTGTAGGATCTGTGGGGGATCTAGCCCTATGGTTAGGCCAAGTTTCAAAAAATTCTACGACATAGTTTTTAAAAATCGTTCCGGAAACTTTAGAGAAATGTAAGCCCCCCGTTCTCCCCTTTGGAGCAGCCTACATTGTACATCAATACATCAAAATAAGCGGCACGACTAGGACTTTTTTTGAACAAAATTTCGTCCTTGTAGCTCCAACGACTTACAATTGGTGGAGCTTTCAGTGCGTAAAAAAAAAAACAGAAACTAAATACGATCTGTAGATATATTCTCAATAAAAAGTGATTGCTGGACGTGATTTGATGCGGTCCCCCATCGAAATGGTCGACATACACGACGCTTTTTAATTCAATTTTCTTCGATTGTCTGCGCTGCCTTCCGTCACTCAAAATTGTTCGCATTGAGTTCCAAGATCCCTTTTGTTTCTTCCTTCGCTCAAACCAAACTGCTCTCTTACATTTTCACATGAAACACACACATAAACTTCTCACACTTCTTTCTTTAATTTACTTATGCGAGCAAGAGAGACAAAGAACCCTCTTTCTCTCTCCCTCTAGGAGTCCTTCCGCGTTGTTCTCATTTCTGTACCACACAGCTGACATCTCAGCAGACGAAGGGAAAAAGTTGAGAATTGAGAAAATGGGGATGACAACGTCATCATTCGTGGCCAGGCCTCCTGTATTTTTGTTAAATTGAATATCGAATATGATCACATTAAACGCAAATATCTCGTGAACGGTTGATCGCAAATTGATGCGGAAGGTGGCGTTGGATGTGGAAAAAGCAAGACTTTCGAGTTACATATAACAATTTCAAAAAATAGAAGGCGAAATGTGAATAAAGGGGAAAAAAAGTTCGAACCCCCCTTTCTCCCCTCCCTGGTCCCTGACCGTTATGCCGTTTTAGGGGGATCAATTACATGCCAAGCACTATTCTGATACCAAATTTGAGCAAAATCGGTTGCACGGTTTTCAAGAACGGTTGAGGAAACTAAAAAAATTCAAACCCCCATAACTCCCCCTTGGGTCCCCTGAGCGTCATGGTTCAGCTTTAGGATCTGTGGGGGATCTGGCCCTATTGTTAGGCCAAGTTACAATAAATTCTGTTGCACGGTTTTCAAAAATCGCTCCGGAAACCTTAAAAAAACTAAAATAGTAAAAAGCGAATATCTCGTGAACGGTTGATTGCAAATTGATGCGGAAGGTGGCGTTGAATTTGGAATAAGCAAGACCTTCGAGCTATTTATTTTGATTCGAGCTGAGCTCCAACAATTTCGAAAAATGTAAGACGGAATGTGAAAAAGCGGAAAAAAATTTCGAACCCCCCTTTCTCCCCTCCCTGGGCCCTGACCACTGTGCCGTTTTGGGAGAATCAATAACATGTCTAACACTATCCCTATGCCAAATTTGAGCATAATATGTTCAACGGTTTTCAAGAACGCTTGAGGAGACTAAAAAGGTTCAAACACCCATAACTCCCCTTTGGGTACTCCGAGCGTTGTGGTTCAACTGTAGGATCTGTGGGGGATCTAGCCCTATGGTTAGGCCAAGTTTCAAAAAATTCTACGACATAGTTTTTAAAAATCGTTCCGGAAACTTTAGAGAAATGTAAGCCCCCCGTTCTCCCCTTTGGAGCAGCCTACATTGTACATCAATACATCAAAATAAGCGGCACGACTAGAACTTTTTTTGAACAAAATTTCGTCCTTGTAGCTCCAACGACTTACAATTGGTGGAGCTTTCAGTGCGTAGAAAAAAAAAGAAACTAAATACGATCTGTAGACATATTCTCAATAAAAAGTGATTGCTGAACGTGATTTGATGCGGTCCACCATCGCGATGGTCGACTTACATCGACGCTTTTTAATAAAATTTAACTTAAAAACAAATCTGCTTCCTTTCAAATAATACGTATATCGACCATCACAGTTAAAAGTTTTTTCGGGCGTTAGTATCAGTATTATGAGAGAGGTACCATATAGACGCCCCCACAAGCTTTATAATTTTTACTTACAAAATCCAGCTTTTAACCATTTTTTAGATTTATTTGTTGCTTCTTAGAAATCATTCATTGAAAAGTTGAATAATAAACCCAAGTGTAAAATTTGCAGTGTTTTTTTTTTTATATTTCATAATGACCAATTTTCGAGTGTTTTGAATTCGAGGGACCTTGTTTAAAGTGCTTACCAATGATTTTCGTAAGGATGATCGCTTTATCTGTTTAGAAAAAGGTCGAGTATTTTTTTGATTAACAGAACTTTAAGCATTGGCTTCGTTTCCTTAAAGCTCACCTTTAAACGAATCGAATTTTCTGAATATCTGAGCCCAACAAACACCAAAGTTAATATCTCATAGGAAGTCTTGAACTGACACCACGACCAACAAGACTAAGTCTCCTTGCGTTTGAGATTAGCTTCGAATCAAGAATTGGGATCCTAAAAAGAAATGAAGCACTCAAATTGGATTTTAGGTTGAGCGGGGGATATTCGTCGTTGTTGTCATTAAATTCCACATACACGTCTACAGAAAGTCACTTAAATTCGACCTCAATACGGTCAAAGGAATCCAACGTAATATACGAAGGTACCCAGAATCCTTTCACATAAATCTTATGCAGAAAGCCATAAAGCACCCTCCGCCATAGCGAAGGTTCCTTTTACAACGGCACCGTAAGGCTATTTTAAGAGAACACTGTAAAAGACACATTAAAACCGTTTATGCGTCAGTACTTTCCAGCGCAAAGTAATAGTTCTTACTCGTGCAAATTCTTCTCCAAGGAGCGGAGGCGTGGGGATCGGGCTAGACGCCTCAAATGAAATTTACAGAACGAGTGGAGAATGGGGAGCACCATAGCTGGAGATGGCGGTTTTCAGTGTAAAAAGGAATATGCAACTGTGCCACTCCACGGCATAGAAAGACAGGATAATGATCCGAATGAGGATGACACTAGGTGCTGGTTGCTGGTTGTACCAATGCAGGCGCTGCTTACCACAACAGATATTAAGACCGACAGTGACGACGACGGCGACGATGTCTTCTCTTTCGAGTTGTTGTAATGCAGCGCGCCACGTGAACAGCAATAGGCTGACACTCAACGGCGTCGTCGGTCGTCTTTCGTTGAGAGGTTTTAAAGAGTTGACTTGCGGTTGATTCCTTCTCGGGAGCATTTTTGTTCGCTTTCTATAATAATCTCATCCTTGTGTCTCCTTCTGATGACGTGTATACACATCAAAAAACGTAAAGTACAATTTACAGGCACTTCAACTAGTTTATCATTTTTCCTTTTTTTTATTTTTTTTGATTCTTTCTTCTGGCGCTAGACCGCTTGGGGTGCTGCCCTCCCAAACTGCTGACAAGATATGGTGCAGATAATTTTTATGCGGAATTCAGTTTCCTTCCTCGTAACGGTGTAGAGGAGTTAGAATCTCTTTTTTTGTGGCTGCTCCGCTGTCGACGATTGACTCCTGGTGAAGGTTTCCTTGACCCGCGTGTTTGTGCCCCGGTTGATTTTACATTCAGATTCTGGTTTAACTTGGAGTGGTCGTTATTACATTTTCCGTCTAATTCTGTTGGCATTATTCTCGCAAACCTTGTTAACTGGATGGGGTTGTCAATGCGGACGCTCGTTGGCGTGATGTGCTTTTCACGAGGTGTTCTTAAGATTGTTGTGACTGCGAGATGATGGGACGGGAATTGTGGTTTGTTGGCGCACTTGAGGGTGACAGTTAAAGGCTGAGAATCGGGGTTCTAATGCATTTACACAGAGGAGATAATTGCAGTCTTAAGTGGAAGCTGCCCTTCTCATGGTGGGTTCAGGTTAAACAATTTCTTACTTGCTGAAGCCTTTTCTTTTTTTGTCCAATAATTGTGGTTTTGAAAATTGAAAAGAACTTTCTCGGTCGGCCTTGGCATAAACCGCTTGTTCACAGCCGCCATTAACTGAACCGGTTCGCTGGTTAACCACTTTAGCTGAGACATGCACCTGCCGCTGTAGGAAACTCAACAAAAATTATAATGATCCTATTTAATTTAAACAAAAATCTAAAAGATCTAGAAAACACTTTGCTCAGTGTTTGCCGCCGTCAACGTGCGCCCAAACAGGTCACATATGAAGCGTCATGGGGCGTAAGTGTGCCTTTCTTACACTAGACTAAGAACGCCTGCTTCAAAACGAGGTGTAAATTCTCCTGGAGGTGTGACCGATCTTTGTTTGCGATTAATGAGCGTGAAGGCATCAAAATGAGGGAAACTTTTAGTCAAATTTATTCCGTGTTCACAAAAACGTTATTTTAAGTGATTTCGCCCGACAAAAGTCCTCAAAGAAACTTCTGCGCTTCCCCTTATTAAAACGGCGCAATGTAACAACGCCTTCGAGGATGTGGCAAAAGCAACAAAACGCCTCCACACGATCCGACGAATCGGAGGAGTGTCTTTCAAAACACACTCTCAGGCACTTCAAAAAGCGCGACTGTCGATGACACGTCTTCACGTGAATTTAAATCACTCCCGCATCGGCAAACTAATGGCTTGAACTCTGCCCCCTTTTCAGGAAATTTGCATGCGAACTCCATCGCAAGTGTGAATGCGCCGCATGCCTCTCAATCAAAACACAGCCGTTCAATATTCAAATTCAAAATTATGCAATGGCCCGGGTCCCACCCCTTCAAAGGAAACCGCGAAAACGAAACACTCCCCATCCAATCAAATTGCATTTTCATCGATACTTGATCCCTTCTTCTCTTAATTATCACGCCTCGGAGGACGCACCTCCTCCGCACGGGTCTTACGGCAGGAGCCATTGTTTCGTGTCAATCATAATTCTCATATTTCGCAATCGGACGCAAGCAAAAAGCAGAACTTGCTCGCATTGCAAAAGAAAGGGTTCACACCAAAAATGGCTGCTCTTCAAAAAAGGACATTTCAACGGTGTGTCAATGCCCTCTGGAGCGGGAGACGGACACAAAACACCGTGAGGTTTTCTTATTCCTCCGCCACTGATTCGCAGGATATTTGCACACTATTCCACGCACATGTGTGCCCCTCTCTGCTTGCGCACAACTAATTATGGCAGCCCATTTGGCGAATGAGTTCAACGAAATTAGCACTGCTCAGTGCTCTAACAAAGGACACTTAAGTTCTCACAGTCATGACGCATGAGTCCCGGGCTCTAGTCGAGCAACCGAACAACCGAGCGAGCATCCAACGCAAACTGCATTTTACTTCGACACCATTAACTTGAGAGAAGAACAAGCACTGGGGACGACGGAGGGAAATAAAAGAAATTGTCAAGGACTAATTTAGTGCGACGAGGAAGAGTGCGGTGGGAAAAAAGGAACTGGAGCTAAGAAACCTGCTCCAGAAGCATCGCATACATGCACGTGAATTCATCCATTAAAACAAGGACAAGGTTTTGTTTTCTTGGGTTTTACACAAGTCGTCGATGTAAAGCGGACGGAGACAGACGACAATAAACGCGAGAAAATTCGAGCTGGTGACATTTTTTTTCCCTCTGCTCCTTCTTTGTTTTGTCCTTTTGTTCGCTTTGACATATATTTGGGGAACGAAGTGTCGTCTTTGGTTTTCGTCTTGGAGCTGCTGAGTTGTTCGGTGAAGTGACGTTAGGTCCGAAGTAATTATCTCACTCTCCTCGACGTTATTCAAGACCACTAATTCCGGTTGCAGTGATTTTTTTCTTTTGTCTTCCATTTTATTCACCAGAATGTTTTTTGTTCTTTAGAGCAATTGCAAGTATTCTTCTCGTGGGGAAATTGTTCGAGTTATTTGGCAGCATTCTGTCGATTTGATTTCGATTGACTGTTTCAAACACACAGCGCTGCGCTGCGTTCATTCGAAATTGGGGACAACTATTGCCAACATTATTTTCAAACCGGAAACCATGCAAATTTTCTCATCAAGCGACCGCGACATTGAAATAAGATTTTATAAAAGTTAATTGTGTGTTTTTTGGTGGAAAGAAATTTCAATTATCCTTTTTGTCTGCCATTCAATGGATAACTTCTTAGAAAAATGTAAATTGATGTGAAAGTTTGCGGAATTAGAACCCCGAATGTCTTCGAGCTGTCAACCGCATGATACTCGAAAAAGTGGCAGCTGTCAAAAGCTACTGCAGCTCGTAAAAAAAGCCGTAAAAAAATATAATTTGCACTTGCAATTTTGCTGTATAAAATAGCGTGAATAGATCGTTGTCGAAGTATTTGGACGAATTCGGCAACACAGATGAAGAAAAAAATTCCACAAAAATAATTATCCACAGTAGCTATTTGCTGTACATCAATAAACATAACCTTAAGTGGCCAATGATTAAACGCAATTTTCTTACGTATGAAGAACACTCAGAAAACTTTAGCAACATTTAAAACGGCGATATCTGATAAGATAGCTCTCAAAAGGTTCAGTTTTTTTTTTTTAATTAGGACACACCGTTGTATGCTGGGTACCAATTTGAAGTATGGAAATCGATGCAGCAAATTTCTTGCAATTAACTTTATACTCCATTTCACCAAACATATTGCGCCGAATGTTAAGAAAGGAGCATAAATAATACAGTCAAAAAAAAGGAGAATGCAGAATAATTTCAGTGGAAAAACACCACAAACATTTTTCGCGGCCCAACTTCCAGCGAACGACTGACAATCCTCCTGGAGTATTTCTGTCACGGAAACCTTTCGCTATTCGCCATTTGGAACCGGCAATAAACTGTAGGTCCCCTTCACATGTGTCAAAATTATAAAGCGCACAACACAGTGGAGGCGCGAAAAGCGAAGCTCTGGCCCTTTGCGTGCTATTACGCCACTAATGAATGAGACTAATTTCAGAAAACGTAAATAAAAATAATGCAGTCACAAGAAAAGAGAATCCGAATAATTCCGCGGAATTGCACGATTTTTAACCTCGCCAATACATCAATTGTTCTCACTTACTCATACTCATACTTACTTACACTCCTTACTCATAACGCCAAATGCATGCAATTCTTGCAGAAACAGAAACAATTTTACACCTCTAGTTCGATGTTTGCCAAGCTTCGAAAACATTACTTTTTTTTTTTTCAAAATCATTGTTGAGATTATTTTCTTTACTTACTGTGTATCTTTTTGATTGGGTCTTAATATCTCTTAAAAATTCGGCCGATGTATACCATTTTTTTAAAAATTCGATGAAAGATTTATGGGTTCTGATTCAAAAGAAATTTTCTAAAAAAAACTGTTTTCGTTTAAAACTTTTAAAGAATGTGTTTTAGTGTGGTCGCCAATCACATAGAACTGTTAAAGTCCCATCATCTTAGAGTTCCTTTAATTAAAGCATTTAGTTACCCCTGATAAAGACAATAGGATTTTGATGCGATAGCGCACTTTAAGCGTTGTGTTGCTTTGAAGTGTGCTACTTAACAAGTTCAAGAAGTGGCTACACAACGTGTTGAATTTAGTTTTGGCTAACATTTGGCAAGTACAGAGCACATACTTCAGAGAGTCAGCCCATGAGTTCCTGCAATTTCTGCAAATGTCTGATGGGCTTGATCCTAGTCTGAAAGCGCGATGATTCAGCATCTTTTAGACATACATTTGTTCAGTTCACGGGAAAAACTTCACAGTTAAATTGACTTCATTAAGTCAGTTTGACTTCCATAGGAATGATATCACCATTCCCTTTTTGAAGTTTTGATTACATTGAATCTTTGGGCCAATAAATGGTTTGAATTCAATTACATGCAAGTATTTACAACTATGTAACACTCTTTGATGTTACTTTTTGTGGGGACCTACCATTCACTTGGACACCATTCACCACATTCACTTTAAATTCGGGACTTCAACTTTTTTCACTTCATGTTTTTTCATTGAAGTTTTTGGGAAGTCAGCTTTTTTAATCAAATCTTCACCAAACTATTACAACAAATTAAAAAATCATGAATCAAAAGATTTAACGATTTTACATCTCTGTGGCTCAGTAAGCAGTGCCTGTGAGAATGCCAATCAGCTTCAATATTTGTTCCGTCTTACGTATCCAGTGATCCGGCCAAAAGTGTTTGCTGATGTGACAGGATGTTCTCCGGTTCCAAATAACGCCTGCCTCTACGAACAATTTCGCGTCGAATTCACTAAAACAATATTTCATAGGGACCGTCGTGTGTAGAAATTCGAAAAGAAAACTCAAATAGCTAAATGAATTCATCATTTAGTGCATATACCTAAATCATAGTTTAAAAATATTCGTAGACTTTTACGCTTAGAAACTGCACCAACAACTGACAAAAGCTAACTCTGTCTCACCGAACATTGATCGCCCCTACGTCACCCACACACGAAAATCACGCAACAAATCTGCATTCGTTTCCAATCGCGCGAAACTAATGAATTTCAAAAACCTCCCACGTCCTCGAAAATAACGTCGGCGAAAATTTACATCGCATGTCCTTTTTACCTGAGCAAGCTCCTTCCCGTCCAAATGGCATGCCTTCCGAACAAATTCCCGTTCAAATCCAATTATGCGTCCATAAACCGATACAATGACTCGATGCACGCCTAAAGCGTCATATCGACAACAAAGTTATGTCCGCAGACGACACGGCTTCACAGGAATTTCCATTAAATTAACATCGCGCGAGTGAGCGCGTAATCCTTAGATTCCAAAACAACAACCCAAACACCGTGTAATATTCCCACATACGCACACAGGACATCCACTTCCAAAAAGCGCTGAGTGCTTTGGCTCGTAAAACTGCTGCGAAAACTTCTGGTGCCGATGCCGGTCCGAGAACTTTGCAAAAGCCGAGCGGGACTTCAACGCCCCGCGTCAACCTGCGGATGGATTACATGTCATGAGTGTGTAGCTCCTTGTTATTCCTGATTCAGGCCCTGCCACTCCATCAGTCCCCCCGTTCCGGCGTTAACGACGACGTGGATGATGATGATGCCTTGCCGTCGGGTGTGATCACCGCCGGAGCATGTGTGCCCACTGTAATTACCGCATGAAGTGGAATTTTCGGGCAGGAGAAAAACAATAAACCCTAACCTCGTCGGTGAGTGTTGTCAGAGTATCATCGCCGGAGTTATTTACCAGTCCACCACGAAGTCGGTGGTGGTGTACAAACTCCTCCGGAGTTGGAGTTTCAGTTGCTCCGTAAGAGAGCCACTTGCTTTCGGATCCAATTTCTACATCCCTAACATTGCTCTGTTGGTTAATATTTCATTCGGGCGATTATCATATCGGAGTCGGATGCACTGCGAATGGCTGTGCTCGGTGCAGGGTGCTTCATGCTCTTGCAGATGTGGTGTGAGCGTGGTGGCTGTCCAGGATCCCCAGGATCTGCTTTAACGTGCAGACAAGATAACAAATAACACGACGGTGTGTACTGCAATAATTTGCGGTGTCATTTAGTGGAATTTATGTTGAATCGGAGAAAATATTTCGCAATCGCGAAATTCTCGCACCCGGATTGGACGTGGAATTTACGAAAACGCGTCGTTCTCGCGTCCTTTTTGGCGGAACAAAGGTTTTTATTAGCTGCACGGGAATGGGGAGCTTCCTGTTTGGCTAGATTTGCAGGAATCTGAATGTTGCGCTTGTGTGAGTGCTTAAACTGAGTTTGCATTTTTTACCACACTTATCTATTAGTAATTAAACAAAGACGAGCAGTTGGTTCATTTTAGACACGAAAAGTACCAGCAGTCTATCTCCATGCTTCAAATGAAGTTCGAATGTCAAGTCAACAAGACAACATTGAGGATAGTGTGATATTCAGTAGGTACAAGTCAAAACCGTCGATGTTAAATTAAGTTGCATTCGACTTGTTGGTATCAACAGTCGAACAAGACGATCTAAGGAAAATAAGGAAAAACTAACGAAAGAAATTTAAACCACCACCTAGTGAAAATAAAAACCACGCCATTAGAACTTTAATAAATTGGCTGCGGAGGGTTTTTCGTCTTAAAAAGAATCTGGTATGCAACTCCATTCTCGTTTATTTGTCCGTTTCAGGCCAAGGTGCGTACAATTTCTCTTTGATTTTCAGTTTAATGGACTGGCCGGTTGTTATCTAATCTATCTAATTGTTATCTAAGTGGGCGCCGTGGCTTAGTCAGTTAGTGCGTCGGACTGTTATGCGAGAGCACCCGGGTTCGAATTCAGCTCGGGGAAAAACACCGCAAACATTTTTCACGGCCTCACCTCCGGCGAACGATTGACAATTCTCCTGGAGAACTTCTGTCACAGAAAACTTTTGCAATTCGCCGTTCTGAACCGGCAATAAACTGTAGGTTCTCTCCACGTGTGTCAAAATTACAACGCGCACAACACAGTGGAGTTGCGAAAAGTTAGTCTCTGGCTCTTCGTGGGCCAGTAATGATGATGATTTTAGTTTCGCATAAAATTAAAGTTTTTTACTCTGGTTGCCTAAAAAACACGCTAAATTCTTACTGTTATGACGGAAATAAAGGCCGAGTTTTAACGTAGGTTAGTAGAACATAAATGAAACTTATTGAAAACTTATTTAGTTAGCACCATCAATCCATTAGTATTAACAAAACCCAGGTTATGACAACAACCGTGAATGCATTTATTGGTTTTTCATAAGGAACCGAATCAAGTATATCGTTTTCTTTCGAATCAAATATTTCTTTTTCTTTCGAATCAAATATTTCTTTTTCTTTCTTTCTGGAAGACAGCTTAATTTTATTGAGAGAGTTCTGCAGAGATCGAAGCAGGCCAAAGTCAGAGGGTGCTATATCCTGACTACGGATGCATCAGAGCTCAAAATGTTTGTATTTACACTTAAATATCGTTATTTTTCATTTAATCAATTTGTATCGTTTCAAATTAGGTTTAATCGAATCGGTTCGGTATGCGGTATCGGTTCTAAACATGCGTGTCTTAGGAATGGAATTTTAGCTCTTCTTTTTGGAAGTTAAACCTTTCTATGCGATAACATTCTTTTATTTAAAAACTATTTTTAGATAAATTTACAACTATAATCGTCTTCCTAATATGGAAGACAACACAAAACGCAGTACAAGTCCATTTTAAGTTTTAAAAGATGCAATTGCTTCTTTGCATATATTTACGTTTTACGTATTAAACTCTGTACGAGTCTATTTACGATTTAAAAAACTCGTTAAACTTTAATTTTAAGTAAAGAGTTTGCCAATCTAAATAATATTTTTAGTACTTAGGGTGAAAAGGCGAAAATATTGTATTTTACTGTTTATTGTTACACAGCTGTCAATCCGAAATAAGAGAACCAACTGAAAATATTTCCTTCTTTCAGTGTAAGTGCGATTTTAAACTCTTCACGTTACCTTAACATGACAAAGAATTTTCCATTTATTCTCTAGTTAACAATCCAAACTTTTTTAAATTGGCAATCGTTAATTCTTACAACACACCCACTCAAAGTCAAATGCAATGTATTCACTCATTAGCATCTCTTTTATTCCTGGCAACTACGTGACAGATAATTGCCACCCTCCGCCTCCATTATAAATCAAGAGCATTCATTACAATCATCCTCTGCACAGCAATTCACCCCCTGGAACCTGGAAACCCAATGCAATTTGTAAGGCAATAACCCAAACAAATTTGGCCCCCGCCCACTAAATTTGGTTTTATAAAGCTCCCCTTAATGCACCAGCACAGTCTCACGCAATCACAATTTCTCAACCGCTAATCTCGCAAACCACTCGCCGCTGCAAGACCGACTGCGTGCGAGCACCCTTTGATCAGACACACACATCGCCCCGGGTCACAAACAACTAAACGGCTGCCTTCCGCAGGGTGGAAGAGCTTAGTTGCGTTTACAATGGCCTTACATACGTCAGCAGGTGTTTCACCGGCGTTTATGTCCACCCCCTCCGTGGCAACAAATTGCATCTGAAATTCTTCGCCGCCGTTAAACTTGCGAAAGCCGCTCAAAGGACACAACTGTGAGCGTGTGTTTATGCCGGCGCTGCCGTGGGTAGTTTATTGAGAGCGGAAAACCGCCCTCGAGAGACCGTTCCGGAGATAGCTCTGTTAAGGACTAATAAATTCCCAAACTAGGTGCCGTTTGTTTGCACCGTAGCGCACTTTCTCCAGCTGGGATATTCGACACGTTACGCGTAAGCACAGGGTGTTTGTGTAAACGAGCGAAATTCGGGTGATTAAATTTCAGGACGCACGTTACACGTCGTCGGCGATCAGCGAGGGCGAAGGATTAGCACCCCCGTCTCCGCCTTTCCACATGAAGAAATTCACTTGCCTCGACGCAGGATGCTTAACACACAAATGAGCAAAGGATCGACTGCGCTCAAAAAACAAACAAGAAAAAAGAAGAAATAAAAACTGCAAAAAGGATACTCGACTATCCACTACCGCCGCGCGCTAAAGGAAGACGAACGACAATGCTGCAGGAATATGTTTAGATAATTCCATTGTAACCCCCTCTACGCAAGGACATGCAACGCATGCATGAGCTTATTTCATCACCAGTCGGTCGGTTGGAATGAATCCTGTTTTTGTGCTCTCGCACTCACACTCAAGCACTGCCGGCGAGATGGTAAACTTCAAAACAAATTTAACAAAGTAAACTTTGACATAAAAGTTATGAGCACGAAAGACACAGTCTTCGTCCTTTGTGTGAGTCAACTTGTAACGTTTAGAATTGTTTTCCTTTTTTTTTTCGAGCGAGCGGAAGAACGGGTATATTATTTTGTATGAAGAGTAAATGTCCTTTTTGCATTTCGCTGATGAGCTGATGAGACAACACAGCGTATAGAAGCCGAGCGCAGCAACAAGCTCTTTATCTTTAATGCGTGATTATTTTGGTTTTCTTTGACAACGATAGTTTGAAGAGTACTCGCTAAAAATGATTTATAATTAAAAAAAAATAGCTGCTCCCTTGTGACTCATGCCACAGATAACACTTCAATGTCAGCCGTAAGAGCAGCGCCCCGGAGAGGATGTAACTTAACTCGCGTTTAGAGTGTTTTCTACTCGGGAAGAAAACATTGTCTGACACTGGTAGTTGTTTCGAAGAATCCTGTCAAGAGGAAGGACTTTTAATAAATTTTGAAATATAATTTCTATGAGGGTCTAAGGAAGTAGAGTTTTAACTAGAACAACCCTTACAATGTCTTCTTTTCCGTTCGTATCTCTACTGCAGTGTTTCTAACATTGTGGGTGCGTTTTCGAGATTTTCTATATTTTGTTCCCTTCTGCAAGATTGTTTCTCTCACGTTTTTGACGCGTTTCGAAGCCTTAGTTTACTTTTTTTTAACGTTCTTCAAATTTTGTTAACATATATTGCTGACGTTTAAGATCTCGTTTTTTTTTCAACGACATTGTTAAATCCGTTTAAGGTCACCATTTGAAGTTAAAGACATCTCAAAGTTTTACAGCACCCTGTAAAGATAATGCCCTTGCCGTTTACAACACAAAAATCTCTTTTCATAAACTTCTAGGTATCACCCCTTCCCAATCTCGGACTACATCAAAAGAGGATTCTCGAGTTCCTAATAAAGCCACCGGCGCTTGCCCCGACGCACCATAGTATTACAGAACTCCACTTGAACATCTTCTCAGCCGCCATTAGTATCCATTATCCCCCGCTTCTCTCCGCAGCTGAGCCACCTAATCCGTTAAAGCCCGATAATTCGTTACAACCACTTTATGTGCCGTCCGTGTAAATCTCAGCAGCTCTGCATTCACCATTCTTCACTCTGCATTCCACCCAAAATGGCGAAGGAGAGCGTCGTCTGCCCTAGAAACGGAGCGGACGCAGAATGCCGTCTGCCGTCGCTAGCTTGGCCGTCGTTACTCGGACTTCTGACCATCGCAGGGCACTTCACTCGCCTCTGACCCGTGGAATGTTTCTTGTTTTTGTTTGGATTTGTTTTCGGGGTTTTCAACCCATTGGCCTCTATTGAGTGGTTACTTTTTGCCGGTTGCAATGCGACCGCATTCCCGCCTTTAATAATTTACAGAACTTTGTTCGCTTTGTGTCTGAATAGTTTTGCAGAGTCGGCGGGAGTTGGAGGGCATCATAAGCTGTAGTCGCTACCGTCTCAGCGTCCTTGCTTAGTATGAATTCCCATGGATCCTCGAGTCCTTTACTGGGGCACATGCATTTGAGCGCGAAACTGAAAGTATGCTGCGAACAAAGACATCATGAACTCCATCCACTCGATGTTGTTGCTTTGCCTAAGTCGTCCTCGGAGTCCTTGGAAATCGAAAAAAAAGAGAACCACTCCTCGGTTGTACTCAAATGTTAAAGGGCAGCACACAAGCCCTGCACCAGTGGCAGCGAGGAGGCAAAACAAAAAAAAAATGCCCTCGGATGATGGGAGCGCTGCGCGCCTTCTGCTTTACAAAATGGTTACAGCGGTAGCGACGGAGTGAGGAGCCTCAGTGGAAATGTTTTATTTGGTTTTTCCTGTTTGAAAGGATTTATGGTAAACGTCAGAGAATTGGTTTCCTCGTTTCTCTTTTTGTTCTCGTGTTTACGTCTCGTTTGTTCGATGATTGTGTGTCGTTGTAACGCGTAGTGTAACACGCGACTCTGTTTGTTGCTTTTCGTGGAATGTAAAACGGAGGGGTGGTAAAGGAACGGGAAGCCTTCCTTTGAGGTTTTTTTTGAGAAGGTTGCTGGGTAAATGTTATCCGCTTGAAGGATTGTCAGGTGCTGTGTCCGATTTAAGCGGGACTTGATTTATTTGCGCGGAGGGACTATGCGGTAGTTGCCGCCGAAGGATGGCAAGGGCTTAAAGAAAAATAGTTGATAAGGAATGAAAGTGAAAGACAAAGTCCACGTCCGGAAGACTCATATCTAAATAAGTGTGGTAGTATACGTTGTGAAGACAATCAAGCTCGAACTTACAACACTTTTTGTATTCCAATTGCTGCAATAACTCGTCTTAATATAGAAGACTAGAACTTTAAGAAAATTTGAAACTATAAAACTACAAAATTTCGCTCGATGAAAGAAAAGCTAATCCAATTTAGTGAAATTTGCCTAGTTTGTAAAAGTGAAGAGGGAAATAAGAGTTATGTCTACCTTTGTATAAAAGAGCGTTTTCCCGAAATTTGCTCTAAAATTTCGTAGTACGATGATAGTAAAGATTTTTCCAATAGGAACATATCGATAGACCCACCCATGACGGTGGTTTGGCAAGATCTGCCAAATCTGTTGCCTTTTATTCAGTCGCTTAAATCAATGCGAAATATAAGGGTTCGTTACGGAAAAAGTCGCTCTTCAAAAAGCGTCCAACTTAAAGCAGATTCCCCTTTACATTTTAGTGGGACGAACTAGTGTGGACGAACTAGTGTTGACGAGCTAGTGTCGTAAGTAATCAGGCAATAACTGAGAACATCGACGCTGTCCGTGAAATTGCTGTCTTTTTTTTACGAATGAATGCGTGCGTGATGAAAGTGAGCAATATTTTTTTTTTCTGAAACCTCTGAAATTCTAAGTTTTTTCTTGGTCCCATGAAATTCGAATTACCGAGAGCTTAGATAATTTGATTAAATACAAATTTCTCGTTTTTCGACGACAAAACTGTGAAGTTAGATACCGAGAAACAGCAGATATTTAGTATGAGACATCGGTAAAATTTTAGCGATTAGTAGGAGTCATTGGCTGATAGAGGATCATGCAGCCAGACTAGGGATCCCTTATCGCACATTTAACACTACAATCAAGATCATCCACTCTCGACTCGACTGTACTCGAATAGACATGATTTGGTAACTGAGATTGGAAGATTCATCTTTTTGAGGTCGCAGATCAATGTCACGGTCAATCGATGATATGCAAAGTCACTTTTAAAAAACAACCAATTCAACTGAACCTGTGCGTCGGAGTCGAACTCGTGCATACGTGCAAGACCATGACGGACATTTAAACACCATCTGTATCGGCATACATGAACATTTTGAATAAGAACATCGTTCTGACTTCATGCGAAGTCTGCTTTTTATAGGCCTATCCGTTCTTAATAGAAAACAAACAAAAAATATGTCAGTTCTTCCACAGAGAACCTTCAAATTTCTGAGTTAGGTTAGGTTTTAAGGTTTTAAATTAAACATCTCCAAACGATAAAACCTATAACTTCAAATCCTATACATTCAGAACCATTCAGAGCCAGAACTATTAGTCAAACCTTCGCCTGAAGGATCCCAGAGCCTCTCTACCCCCGTTGTCTAGCACTCCGTAGTAAGCCACCAACGCACAGATTCGCAATTAATTGCGTTTTATTCACTTCTCAATCCTCCTCCTAGCTGATTGTTTTCCAACAGATTCCCATTGAGGAAACTCTTTAGCAAGTAATTTGCATTCACAAAAAAAGAATCAAAAGCAAAAGCAGAAAAAAAGAAGCGATAAAAAGAAACATTTAACTTTCGACGAGATGAACCAATTTCCTCCGTTTGCTCCTTGCCGCGTGAAATCTCCCCCCACCACCGCGGTGCGTTGCTTTTGTTTGCGCATCACCAGTGGGTGTGGTAATTGTGACAGCACTGATTGGGACGATACGCCATAGGGGCTGGCATACCAGCGCATGCATCCATAATGCATGCATCTGCTGCGGTGATGAAGTTGTATGCATGTCGATGACAATGGCGGGATGGTGGTGGTGGGCTTTCTTTGAAGGAAAACGAAAAAAAAAGGAATACACACGATGGCGAAAAAGTAAAGCGAGGCACAAGCTCGCCTCCAGCCGCCACCCACCGTCAACCGCAAAGTCATAAAATATGAACATCATTAATGATCCATAATAAATTATGCATTCATTGTTGCGGAGGCAGAGCAGAACAGTGACAGCATGCGCCCCACTCGCCCCTCTTGCGCCCCAAAAAAATGAGCCAACGGCTTTAAAGGATAAGCCTTGTAGACGATGACGGTGATGACGATCGGGATGCTGCGTTGGTTCTGGTGGTAGTTTATCCTTCCCAAAAAAAACAGAGAAGCCAAAAAAGTTGGATCCACACATCGCACAGTTGGGTCCTAGTTAAGCGCTTCAGGGGCTTTTCCTTTTTATAGCCTTTCTCTTCCGCTTCCGGGTGAACATGTTTATGTTGCGTTTTTTTTTTTGTGGCAAAATAGTTTCAAGGATAATCATTAAGAAAATTTCCTGTTGTTCTTTTTCCTTTCTTTCTTTTTTTTTTCTTTACTTCGCCGCAGACTAAAACGACCATGTCGATAGGGAGATGTTGCTCTTAATGATTTATGAATTATTTAAGTGGGGAATTTGTAACGCGTTTCCGCGCGTTTGATGTCTCATAAATTTGCCAGCAGCCAACAACTCGACGCTGTACTGGATTCTCGAAAACT
This sequence comes from Syritta pipiens, assembly GCA_905187475.1. Taxonomy (NCBI): domain Eukaryota; kingdom Metazoa; phylum Arthropoda; class Insecta; order Diptera; family Syrphidae; genus Syritta; species Syritta pipiens. Next base: position 31,454,115 of record LR994572.1, on the reverse strand, counting down.
ATGAATTTATGATGTGGCCGGATGTGGGAGTGGAGGCGAGCATTTTTTTCGAGAAAGTGCATTTTTAATTTAAATGTGTGGTAAGATGAAGATGGAGTCTGTTTATTTACAGACTGAAGATACGTTTAGGGCATTTTTGACTCAAAATTATACGTCATAGTAGGAAATTTAAATTTTTGAATTCAACTTGAAGGTCGGCACAGGATCAAAAAAATTGAAACGCGTGATTCGATGTTACAGTATCAGGATTATACACACAGTCTCTCGCCTTTTTCGTTTTCGCTTTTTTACAAAAAAATCACAATTATTTGTTTTTTTTTTCTACGAGCTGCTCCCTCGATTTCGTCAACTTAAAATTTGATTACCGGCTTAACGATTTTTATTTGCGTAATAATAGTTCTTTTTATTAATCTGAACTAAAATGGAAGTCAATTTGGATAAATAGAACGAAATGTAGACTAGAAGCAATAGTCTGTGATGCTGAAACTTTGAGACACGTTACTTTTAGCTGCTAGTATGTCCTTTTTGGTAAAAGCTAGTATTTGTCATTTACAGCATTTCTTTGCATAATCTTAATGCCCTTTCACGCCCGAATTAATTAAGCATGAAACGGTTAATGATTGTTTGAGTGTAGACTGAGCCCAAATCAGCTACAAAGTGATCGTTAGCAATACTTAAAATAAAATATTTATCAACAACCTTGAACAACATATCAAGCTTCTTTGACCACCTTAGAGAAAAATTAAAATTATAGGAAGAAGCTCAAACATGTTATGTTCTCGGACATTAAATGGTAAAGAGAGCAACAACCGCTTTTACTTACTCTGGCGAGACATGTTAAGCTGTGATTTTTTTAATTTCAGATCGCACAAATATTTCTATTTGTATAGCTTTGCCTTAAAAAAACACAACGTGATTTCTAAAACAGACCACTCACGAGTTCTGTAACTCTCCAGCTTTAATACTCTGGTTTTTATGTGCAGCCAAAAGCACAGCTTTAAGTGGATCTACCTTTGACTTGGACCTAATTTACTCTTGGGTAGATTGCAAATGCTCCCGCCGAAAATACTATGAAAGCCTTGTTTCTAAGTTGCTGTCATCAGGAATCGTGTATCTTCTGGAACTGGCAGCTACCGACGGAATAGGCTCTATGTAATATGGCTCTTTAAAAATCCTGGTAGAAAACTGATAGATGATTAACCGATAAACGTACAAACTAAGAACTCCCAATGGAATTTCTGAAACTGCAGTTTCTTTCCAGAAAACGTATTCGGTGCAACTTTCTTCAGCTAGTAAATTCACGTTTTCCAGAAAAAAAAAAATACCAATGCAAGTTACTTTCCCACTTCCTTTCCAGCTGTCGTAATGGACTCAGCTCACTCAGCTTTTCATAAAAAGAAAACTCTGATGATGTGTCTGATCTGATGAGCCACGTTAGTCCTTGGGACAAAACTAATCCTTCCCATATCACACCGCGCACTGTTTGCTTTATACAGCAAGAAAAAAATAAAAATAAAAATACTCCAGCTCATCTTTACATTTTCCCAAATCCCAACTCCCAACTCCCAACTCCCAGCTCTTGACTAGCGTTAAAAGCCCTCACTTCACAGTTTCGTGGTAAATTAAAAACAACAACATCAACAACGGACGAAAAAAAAAGAACAACACAAAGAATTCCCGAAACAAACATCCACCAGAAAAAAAAAAAAAGAAACTTTACAGGAACTTTTCAAAAAGGAAGTTGTTCTTCATGTGGCAACACCAACTTATACATTTACATGTGTGTGAGTGCATTCCTTTCCAAACAACTACACGCCACCCGTCCGATTCGTTGGCGTTGTGTAGTTTGGTTAGCATATGTATCCATTCTTTTCGTCCTTTTTTCCGTGTGCGTGTGTGTTGTTTTCATTTCTCTTTCCGAAAACAATACAAGTGGAAATTTTGTGGTTTCACTCAAAAACCTCGACAATTATGACCGCATCACACTCGTGGTGTACACTCCTGTGATGGTGCTGCTGTTGCTGCGTCAGGATGGGTAGCTGCGGGCGCATCCATAAATGCGGGAGAGCGCTACCGCCGTCGGTCGATGGTGTGATGCAAAACCTCAACCAAACAGAAACAGGCGCGCACACACACAGAGCCGGAAAATAAGAAGTTTCTTCAGAAAATGAACTCATTGACCATAAACATATAATTTTAGGGGATATTTGCTTTTTGGGGAGGGGATGGAAATTAGAAAAGGGTATGTCGTTGTGGTGCCATTCTGTGGAAGCCTCAGAACTTCCTGTTTCGCAGTCTTTTTGCTGCTCAGTCAACTGCGTTGAAATTTTTAACGATATTTTCTCTTCGGAATGTAATTTTTAGGACCAGACACTTAACGACAGAAAGGTGCTTGTTTCACTCAGCAGAAAAGATGGGAAGGGTAAACAGGCATTTGACTAAAACTTTGGTCCTGTGCCATTTTCTACATATTCATCTTATTGATAAAACATGTGTTCAAAAATTTAGTTTCAACGCTGCAATTCTTAAAATATTAAATAATTGTATTTAAACCTTCGCACTGCTTATTCTGTCAAAAAAAAAACCCTTGTAAACTTAAAAAAATCAAAAAACGTTTTGGTTTTTTTTTTTTAGAAAGGAATCAACCGAAAATTTGGAAGAGTATTGATCGGATTAGATTGAATTAGAGTGCTGTGCAATGTTAAGAATTTTCTAACTCTAGATAAATTCTGTTCAGACAGAAAAAAATAACTTTTTGGGGTAGTTGAATTGTGGCGGATTGTAGATATGTTCTTATATTAACTTTTATCCTCAGAATTTTATTTTTACATACGAATAAGTTCTTGCACAGTAAATATACTAATGTTTAGTTTTTGTTAAGCTTCTTATACAAAAGAATTTATTTTATTTATATTTTTGGGTTTATACATTAAAAAAAGAAAAGATCACTTCATTGGGGCCGGAATAAAACCAAAGGTTTTCAGCTACCGTTTTGGAAAGTTTTTCTTCGTAATACTCACATTTTTAACAGGTTGACACAGTTAAAAGTCTCCAAACAGGAGAGGGCTTTCAAATAAGGACTTGACGATTTTGTATCTAATTTGTGATCGCACCCTTTCACTTATCATTGAACTGTCATTGTCAATTTGTTCAGTAAACTCAAAATTTTTGTCATGGTAGAGTATACGAACGAGCAACGTCCGCAAATTATAAAAAATTTCTACCAAAATTCGGAGTCGGTTTAAGAGCGTTAACTCCAATTTTCGCCCTAGTAGGCAATAACAAGTTTATGAGTTTATTTGAGTCTACATATTCGTAGTGGGATGTTGCCGTGTCAGTAAGACAAGGAGTTGGTCTAAGTATCCAAAATATCGCTGCTGTTCAGACGTCCGTAACAAACGATCCAAATCAGTTAATTACATGGCGTTCTCAAGAATTGTGCATCGCTCAGACCACGATAAGGCTTATTTTGCATAAGGATCTTGGTTTACACCCATACAAGATCAAGTTGACTCAAGAATTGAAGCCGATAGACCATTTGAACCGACACACGTTCTCCGGTTCGACTCTGGGGAAGATGTGCCTAGATTATGAATTTCACAGCAAAATCATCTTCAGTGACGAAACTCATTTTTGGCCCAATGCGTTCGTCAATAGGCAAAATATGCGTTATTGGTCGGATGAAAATCCAAATGCTTCGTGAATCACCACTTCATCCACAAAAAATAACTGTTTGGTGCCGTTTGCATGCCGGCGGCGTTATTGGGCCATATTTTTCTGTCGACGATAACGATCGCTATGTTACTGTGAATGGCCTGCGTTATCGTGACATGGTTGCCGATTATTTTTGTTCCGAATTGGAAGATATGGACTTGGACGACATGTGGTTTCACCAGAATTGCCAAAATCCACACAGCACACACTACAATCGATTTAGTGAAGTGTAGGTTTGATGAGCGTTTTATCTCGAGAAATGGGCTAGTTGTGCGATACAACGCCCCTAGACTATTTTCTTGTGATACTACGTTAAGTCATTGACATATACCAACAAGCCGACGCTGTGAAAGAGCCAACATTAAGCGCGAAATGACGGCCGTTTTAGCCGAAATGTGTGGCCGAGTTATCGAAAATATGGTCCATAGAATGTGTCATTAATTTTTCATTACTTCTTATCGTATAATGGACCTGAAGGATCGTCGGTTGTCATAAAAGGAGAAATTCATGTTATTACTTCGCTCTATTAACGAGTTAAATATGCCGGACAGCCAATGGCAAGAAGGAATTAGAAATGCCAATGCCAATGGCAAGAAGGAATTAGAAATGTCCACAACAAGATTTCCAGATATCATTTTTCATTCGATTCATGTCACACTAGCAATCGCACTCACAAAAAACTTTCATTGGTTACTTCACTGGATTACGTTCAAACTTTAACAGTCTGCTCCTGACAAAACAAGGCCAACGACTTTCGTCTGTAAAGGCATCTTTAAAATTATAGATTCGTGACATGAATACAACTCCACAGATCGGTCAAAGTAGCACAGGAGCAAAATCCCTCAGCAAGACGATTCCCACATCCTTATTACAAAACAACAACAAAATTCCTAAATGTAAACAATTTTTTTCCCAAGAATATGGGCTAAGAATGTGATGACATCTTTGGGCACGCTTTCTCCGGAACTTCAATATAAAGCCCCATACACACACAGGCATCTGGCATCTGACATTTTTTTTTTATCCCTCATCCAAAAGGCATCTCCTTGTCATGCCATCGGTCCTCCCATAATGACTGCTAGCAAACATCACTATTATATTTTCACATATTCCGAGAATGTGTGGGGGAAAAAAGTAAATACACTCTAAGTATCCGTTGGATGAAGTTGTCTGTGGAAGGACTAGAACTGGTTTCACTGGGCGACAAAGTGTTATAAAGTAAATCGTAAAATTTGAAATTTTGCCAAAACCCCGGAAATAGGTTTGTTTTTCATGCTGCAACTTCTGAAAAAATGGGACATAGTCAAAAATATCCAATAGAAGTCCTTTTTTTTAGCATACGAGGACACATATGACCGAGCAGTTTACTTTTCTTTTGCCCTGAATCGGAACTGCCCACTCACAGAAGAAAATTACATTATCATGCAGCAAGGATCTGCCTTCGACAAATACTTGCAACAGATTTTTTAACTTCACTGACTCGGAGGAAAAAGAGTACGCGGAAGAAAGGGCATGTAAACGCTTCTAAAGGCCATGAGTTCTTTTTTTTCGGTCCGCCTTGGAGGAGGTCTTGGCTGGTGGAGAGGAAAAGTATCCAACTCATAATCTCCCTAAGGAGTCCTTCATTGATTGTGTAATACACTCGGTGTAGTCAGAGTCGTGAGCGTACTTGAAATGACATTTTTTTTTTAGGTGGAAAATGTAAATCGATTTTTAGTGTCGAAGAGGGCGACTGGTTGGGAGAGATTTTATTGCATTTGAAGTTCACATTCCCGAGGTGGATTGCAAACGGCATTGAGTGTGAGATTTTTCTGTAACATTAACAGTCATTGATGGATATTTGTCTAATCAAATGTTCTCTCCAAGTTTTGATTAACATTCCAAAAGAAATTTTAACATCTGAGTAGCAAATTTTAGTCAACTCTAACTTCCCACTGCAGTAAAATCTATTAAATTGGGCCATCCTCGGGACTGAAGAAAATTGGTCCGATTAGAAGGTGGTCCGGTTATAGAGATTCCTTCGAAATTGAACCGGCCCCCTTACAAAGATTTTTTTTCTTGAGAAACAAGTAACTTTGATCAGCTCGCTGTGCGAAATTCAAATTGTTTCATTTGCTACCTAAGAAGATCCGAAACAAAACAAAAGCAAGCTGAGGCGGAGTTTAAATTTACCCCATGCCAAAAATTCGAAAAAAAAAAAAAATAATAAAACGAAACAAGGTGTGTACACTTTTTGTATTTCTGACGCTTGGTCCAATTAAACAGGTAAATTCATATAGCAACTGACGTTATACGCTATCGAACTAGTGGTTTATGGTCCGATTAGAAGGGGTCAGATTAAATTCTAGCGACTTTTGCTTATTAAAACGGATTGATCTTTATTTTTTGGCTTAGTTTTTGTGTTTCTGTTTTTGAGAGTCTGTAAAAACGAAAGATATAACATAGTTTCAATATTTTTCCGTTTTATTAATCATTCTGTGTCTTGCATGATGATTTCAACTAACTCTTAGAGGGCTGTTTATGCGTATTGAAAGTCGGGAACTGTCACTCTGTAGCTGAGACCATTTATGGTGCCTTCTTCATTATATTAAAGAAATGATTATTTCATCATGCTATACATCGCACAAAAGACTATCAGTCCTTGTGGATGCGTTGGTGCTTTGTCGAACTCTAGTGGCACTTTTTTACATTGACGTATGTAGCCGCTAAACAAAAAATTGTATTCCTCCGAGATGATTTTTCGGCCAACATTTGTCACCTCAGCCAAAATTTCCAGTATCCAAACTGAGTGTTTGTCTGCAATCGTCTGGCTTTCTTTCTTTCATCTATATTTTCCTACCTATCTACCCTAATCCAACCGCAATCCCAGACCTACAATGACACAAGTATACTCCCGTTTACGGTACGATGAGCCTCCGCATTAATAACTGATCACTGATCCTTATTTTAAACAAATATCGATTACTTACAATTGGATGGAATTGGAACTGGAATCACGATACAGATGTACCTTAAGATGGATTCTCAACAATATTTTTTAATGATTCCTGCCAATTCGACAAATGTAAAACGAAGAGCAAATTTATTCGAATATTTTGTTACAATTTTTTGGTTAGTTTGGCAGCTGGTGAAACAAAACTATTGCACAAACTTTAAATGCTATCTGATCGCACTTTATCTTAAGAGAAGTACAAGCAGAACGTTCACAAATGCTAGTGTGCTAAATTGTAAAGAAGCTTCCAGCTTCGATCGATAATAGATCGCTCTTTTCTAAGTGAACTTTGAACTGAACATTTGTACGAATCTCTTATGGTGTTAAACAGCTAAAGGTTATACGATTTGCTCTCAGGCACAAGCTTTAAAATTGACACCTTTCCAATTTTGTGCTTTAAACTTTCTTTCTTTTTTTGTCTACGGCTTTGTTTCTGAATCAGGGCAATAGTCATATTAACACCACTGTAATTTTAGTGTTAAGCAACACGAGCGAAATCTCACAGAGCATGTGCTTTAACGGGCTAACATCAAACTGTCAATTTTGGCAACTCGTTGAAGCAGAATATTGCTCATGTTTAGCAATCTTCCAGCTTGTGTTAAGCTCGAGTTTGGAAGTGAGTCTGCTTAAGCCAACTTTTTGATGGTTAGCTGTAATTGCCTTAAAACGGCTGAATCCGAAGAATTCAAAGACCTTTTTTAAAGTTTTGATTTCAGTAAACTTTGTTGTACGAATTTCTTAAAACGTCGATGTTCGACATCGATGGCTCCCCTCCAAAACATGTCGTCACTAAAAATTTGTTAATGCGTTTAATTGTAACAATTTAGCCATTATAATGACAATAAAAGTGTGATGTTCATTAACAGTTAATTGAAAATTTGCTGCGTTCTTAATTACTTGTTTACGTTCATTTTTTTGTTATTATATTTACCAAACACCCACACCTCCACAATGTTTATAATTTTTTTTTTGTATCTTGTTAAACACTCTCCCACCGGAAATAGGAACGCTGACCAGAATATTTAACCCAATTAACCCAGCAAACGATCCGGGGTATTGGTAGTATTTAATTTTTTTTTACACCCACACGTTATGTTAATTGGATTGGTGTTGCCATTGTGCGTACGTTTTTCTTTGTGCGTGCGTGTGATGATTTGTGCTTTTGATGTTTTATTGTAGTAATCACCTTTCCGTCGGGTCGCTCCTGTAATGCAATTAAAATGTAATATCAATTAGGCTTTGATTATTTGCCCACGTATACGCGTCGACACTGCAACATGTTCATAATCAGGAAATTAAAAAAAAAAGAGAATTATTACCACAAAAAGGACTTAACTGAGCCTATTTGCATTTGTAATTCACATTTAAGTCAAAAGGGATGCATAATTTGAAGCTGAAAAGTGGGTGGTGGGAGACTCTTTCTCATAATTTAATTCATCCGTGTCTTTTTTGGACAGACATCATAATTCATGCAATCAAGCAAGTTAAACACTTGCAATTTTCAAACTCCTCCTTGGCCAAGTTAATCCAATTTTGTGAAACTTTGAAGCGGAAAATTCTAAATTTGTTTTAAAAAAATGTTTTTCTCTTTTTTTTTAGGTAAGGACATCGCATTGTCACAAAATTATTGAGCTAATTAAGGACGAAATTTTTGGATGGGATTCAGGTGAATTAATTGAAATTTTAGCGCGCACTAGTTAAATTTGCCTTTCGTCGCAAGCGGAGAGGACTACTCTGAAGGACACTCGAGCGTTTGTTAAAATTTTGTTTATTTCAGTTCGAATGGATTTGTGCCTGTCTGCGATGACAGTTCGTGCAACTGTTACATAATTTTGGAGATGAGTATTTTAATTGTCCTTAATTGAGTAAAGGACTTCTGATGGGTGGTTGTAGTAGGAACGCCTTTGTTTCAGAAGTCGTCTCGCCGAGGTCAAACTGGGCTAACTTACTGTGTGGATAGGCTTTTGAAGACAGCTTCATCATCATCATTAGTGGCGTAACAGCCCACGAAGGGCCAGAACCTAGCTTTTCGCGCCTCTGTGTGTGATGGTTTTCCGTGACAGAAGTACTCCAGGAGGATTGTCAGTCGTTCGCTGGAGGTGGGGTCGTGAAAATTGTTTGTGGTGTTTTTTCCCCGAGCTGTATTCGAACCCGGGTAATCTCGCTTAACAGTCCGACGCACTACAAAAATCTACACACATCGTTCGCAGTTCTTGTCCTCCCGCTTCCAAGTAACAATCTCAATCTCAATTCAATCAAATCTATAAGTCCCTCTAACCTCTGCACTCGATAACGAAGCACCTCTTAACACCCCTGAACTGATGGTACTAAATCGTTTCAGATCCCCCTCGTGAAAATAAAGCCACAACCACCGTACGTGGCCACCCCAATTACCGCCCGTTCATATTTTACACTTTATACTTAATACCAAGATTAACTCTTCTGATTCCATTAAAAAGGAAAGGACCCTCTCCGCGCTTGAGTCCTTTCAACACACACACAAAAATCCCCACGATAATATCTCCACCACGAAAGATCTTTTAACTTGGCGCTTAAAATTAATTTTCACTTCTCATTTTTGTGCTGAGTTTGCATTATACCACCTCGTTTACACCAAAAGCTAATTTGTTTTTTTGATTTTTTTCTTGCGACCAGCGAGGACCTCTCTGTTCCTCCAATAGTCATTATTTATTCACTTGACACCATACAGCAGCCGCACACAGTAAGCGAATGGCACAGGACAGTCAATCGCACGAGCCAAGCGTCCTTTTTAATCCTTAAACCAAACACCAAACTTCTGCGACGTATTCAATCCTTTTCTTTGTACAAAAAATAAAAAGACCCAACACGAGAACACGAGGGAGAGAAAAATGAAAAAGTGAGCAATCTTTACAAATTTCCTGCACTTTACAGCAAAAGAAATTATGATAGGACTTGTGATAGGTGCTGTAGAAAAAAAAAAAACATGCCGCAAAAAAATATTTAAAGACGGGAGAAATATTCTCAAAGGAAGTCTTTCATTCCTCAAGCAGCTTATATATGAAATTCACAATATTTTTTTTCCTTACGTTTAACAACGCAGACAAAAAAAAAAAAACAGTGGGTGAAAGACGACTTTACAGGGCTATTGAGGTGAGTCCTGTTGCTTGTGGCACCCGCAACCACCCACAACGGTTGTCTGATAAAATTTGTGGCACTTATGGCACTTTTCTCAGTCGAGGTAATTTTATTTGAAAAAAAAAACGAGAAGAAAATGAAATATAAAAATGAAATTTCAGGAAATTTATGTGAGAGAATTCGAAGTGAATAACGGTATAAAGTGCTCCTGCCTGCGACAATTACAAGAGTCACAAGTCGTTGTTGGTTGTCGGTTGACTTTTACGAGGAGACTTTTGGAGAAGTTGCCGCGTAGCGCGAGGAATTTATGCGAATTTTTATGCGGACAAAGGTGGCTTGGAAGCACTGAAGAAAGCATTGCCGAACCTGTATGAAGTCAGAGGTGATGGCATGTTTAATTAATTGGCATTGAAATGGTGGTAGTATTGTAGTCAGCTGAAGGGTTTCGGCTTTGTTTGACTTTGCGCGATACTTTCTAGCGCTTTCAATAGAATCCTCTGTGGCCTTTATGACGAATCCCCCCTGCCACTAAAGTTTTCTTGCAACATTTTTGAATTGAGCGGCAACCGCAAGAATTAAAAGAAATAAGGAGCTGAGTGATTGGGCACAATGAAACTTAAAATTAGGAAAAGTTTCAAAGTTCGACGAGCAGTCAATTGCAACACACACTTCGAGAACCTAGAAAAAAGTTTGGCACAATTGCACACAGTAGGGTAAATCCATTGATGACTCGAAGTTTGACAGTTACGGGTCTCTGTCAAAAAAGAATATAAGTGAACGTTTTTGTAGCAAGATTTCCGAACATCTTACTGCTTTTTTGTTCTCAGTAGGATCTGCGAATTACCAAAATGTAAAAACTGTCTCTATCGTTTCGTTAGGTCAGTTTTAATCTGGCAATTTTAAAGCAGCTGATCAAAAGCAGTAATTTGAAGTTTGTAACAGCCCTCTGGAATCTTGGAACTTTTTTTTTCCAAAATCATCATCATCATCATTAGTGGCGTAACAGCCCACGAAGGACCAGAGCCTAGTTTTTCGCGCCTACACTGTGTTGTGCACGTTATAATTTTGACACCTGTGGAGGGGACCTACAGTTTATTGCCGGCTCCGACGACGAATTGCAAAAGCTTTCCGTGGTAGAGGTACTCCAGGAGGATTGTCAGTCGTTCGCTGAAATTGGGCCGTGAAAAATATTTGTAGTTTTTTTTACCCGAGCTGGACTCGAACCAGGGTACTCTCGCTTAAAAGTCCGACGCACTAACTGCCTAAGCCACGGCGCTCAAAATCCAACCAATTTTTAAAAGAATCCTTAGAGACTTTTACGGTCAAGATTATCATCGATGAAGTTAGATAACAACACAAAATTGCAACATTTGGAGTAATGAAAATTTAATAGCGCTCCTTCGAATAGAAAAATGTATTGTTTGATATCATTTGCTAGCCGGTGGCATTATCGAGTCATTTTTTTTGCTTTTCGAAAATGTAGATGATCGAAATATTCCAGTCAGTGGCGCTTGTCCCGGCTGTTCTGACTGAACTTAGACAGCATAAGTTTTGTTTCAATGGAATTGTAAATAAAACGAGACAGTTACTACGGTACAATATTAATAACATCACTTTCAGAAAGCGACTATTACCATGGCCACGTGGATAACATTTTACGGACATCGTGGGAAAATGCTGAAAAACCAAATATTTACTACTCAAGCTTTGAAAACTAAAACCAAGCGCACCATACGTCTTTGATTGGTTGGAGAGTTTCACTGACGCTCTTGTGGCCCAACATTAATTTTCATCATTAATGCTTTTCTTTCAATAAAAAAAAATTTGTGATTTTCTGGGATGGTTTTCTTTTTTGTAAAACCCCATTAAGGCAACACCCTTCAAACATTTTCTTTAATAAGCATACAGAGATATTTTGCTCAAATATGATATGAAACTACATTTTAGTCTGAGTGTTGTACACATATTAAATTTAAATATGGAGCTTTATCTCGATTATGGATAAATTTGCGTCTAGTTTTTACTATTCTGGCACAACCATTAAATGGGTTTTATTCGAATATAGGCGTCTGTTTTTATAAGTAAGTGTCTTAACAAGACTTGGCCAATCAACCCAATCAATCACTTGTGTGTTAACATTAAAATTTCACTTGCGAGCATGCCTTTCTCGTTTAAAACAAGTCCTTTTTGTAAGTATCAAAGGGAATATCTACTAATAAATGGTTCCTTAGCGCTGAGTAAATAAGAGTAATTTATCTTTCTGTACTACTACTCTATTTTCTCCGATCGAGTATCGAAAACTAGTAACTGTAACCCTTTCATGGCAGCCGGTGGAAAAAATGTTTTTTTCTTCATCAAAAACGTATCAAAAAGATCCTGAATATTATTATTGTACTAAGAGACATCTCACGCAAACTAAATGGGCTGAAATCGGGTTTAAGAACCAACTAAAGACACTTTTACCGAGCTATCAGCAAACGAAATGTTGTACACGAACAACAGCTGGCATGAAAGGGCTAATTTTGTAAGCATTGTATCATCAAGCAAAAAAGGATGTATAAGTGGCAGATTGCTGGGCTACAAGAACACAATTCGGTTGGATCGTCAATACTGAATAAGAAAATTAGAAATTAAAAGAACGAGTAAAAGTGAGGATAAAAAATCTTTTCATATCGGAAAGCGTGTAAACTTAACTCTTAGCAAGTATCGCTTACTCGTCGTTGCTCCATTTAATTTCACGACACCACACTCCGAAGCGAAACTTTAGTAACTTTCAGTAAATTTTTTTTAGAACCTCATTAATATGTAATGCAGCCTACTGCGAAAACGCAGCTTTTAACATGCTTCTGACCCATCCCACCCACAAGAACTGAATTAATTACATTTGAGATGCGAAAGAAGACGTGAATGCAAAACTTTTAGTTTCATCTCATTACATCGCCTTTGTGTTACAATCGCTAACCGTTTGAAGCCTTCTTTTTTAAGCTCATTCCGGCAATTCAATTATTTCCCATCTTTTCTTTCCTTTTTTTGATTATTACAGAACTTGAGAAATAAATTGGAAAAGGAAGATAAATTATTGCAACGATTCTCTGAAATTTCCTTACACTTTTATCCAAATTCAATTTTTCACATAGCTAACCACAAAGTCAGGAAACAAAAAAAAAAGTGAAATCCTTTTCTAAGGATAAAAATGCAAAATTCAGACGTAACAACTTCTAGCTGAATCAGCGCGCCACAATATCGCAGCTCACCTCCTCGATACCACCACCGCCTTCCAAAAATTTCCCGAAACTTATTGCGGATAACTTTTTAATTGAGGAGGGTAAAATTCTTTTCTTTTTTTTTTTATGTGAGGAGATAGGTTCGACATTGGGATTACAGAAAAAATCCCCGAACTCTCTCTCTCTCTCTCACTCTTATCCTTGCCCGTTGTAGACAAAATACAAAAGCCAAAAAAAAAAGAGATATAAAAGTCCTTACCACCACCACCCATAAATTTGTGGGCCAGAAATTCGATGATGGTGCTGCTTTCGTTCCGTGGCCATGGCCTCTGGTCTGAGGTTCAGTTGCGGAGTGGGCGCGCCACATATTTTGCTAACTTCGCCAAACGCCTAGCGGGAGAATCCCAGCAACGACAAATGTAGACCATCGTCCAATTGGATTACACAATGGGGCCAGTGCGGTTAGACTTTGTTCCCTTAGCGCGAATTGAAATCAATTCACAACTGCGGCTCACGGAGTGGAGCAGCGTTGCAAGGATGCTGTAAGGGCAGACAGTAGACGCCAAAGGGCATGGCATCGATTTATAGGTAGAAGGAATTTGTGGCTTCCTGACGATTGAAGTGAGCTCAGTTGTATTGGGTATTCTCAGTAAGTTTTAATTTACTTGGGGTGTTGGTGGTGATCCTCCAGGTGGAAGTAACTTTGAACGATGAAAATTTAATTTTTCTCGTATGTCGTTGGCTTCATTTCAATTTCATTTTCTTTTCCACAGTTCTTTCGTCATTGAAATTGTAATTATTAGAGTTTGTAGGATTTCTCAACCGTGAAATTGAACTTACGCGGGGAAATTTGAAGTCATAACTTCGGCGAGGAAGAGACGAACAGGCACTTAAATTGTCGGGATCACTTGACTTGAGACTGAGAAAAAGGTTGTAGGTTTGTCCTTGCTCATATTTTTTAGTCTTATTGATGAGGTTAATTTAAGTTATAAAATGTTTGACCAAAACACTAACTTTATGTTTACTTTTGACTTTACAAGCTTTAAATTTAAAAATTGTGATGCCCAGTATCCGACGATGTTACCTTTTCTTCTCACTGTTTAAGTCCTGAAATGAATTTTACATTCAATGCTTGGCTAAAACATTAGGTCAGTTGAGAGATATATAAAGGAGATTTTGAAATGGATGGAAGAGTTCTCTTTAACAAAAAAGTTCTTGTTGATAAATACCGAATCAACTTTATATTCAAAACTCCAAGATGACTCGCAAATAACAATATGATGAGCTTAATTTATTTAACAATTTGCTATACTTGACAGAATTTTCTCTACTGTCTTTTCAAAGCAAACTAAAAAAATGTTTAAGAAGAACTTAGTCCATCTGTTGAGTAAACTCAACAGTGCATTGTAGCAAAGACTTGAACCACTTAGCACACTGTCACCACTTACGCTTTCTTATCATTTCTCATTCGACACAAATTGTAAAACAAAAAGTCGTTAAGGAAACACACACCCCACTCCATCCGGGGAATATGTAAATAACCTGCTTTTAAGAATCTGCCTTCCAAAAAAAAAACTCCATTCGTGTGCCACAAAAAACACCCACACCCACTCAAAGTTTCTTAAACTTTCATCAACTCCGTCACCACCTTGTCTATCTTCAAGGACCAACTTTCTTTCATTTACTCGGTCCTTGTTTCCTGTTAACAAGAAAAATACAGCCCCCACATCCGAAAACACCTCCGCAGCCCTTGTCAACACCTACAAAGTAAACAACCTCCATTCAACTCAACAGCACACCGCCATGTCTTTCACACCAACTTACTGCTCCACTTCACACCGCCGGGCCGCCCACCCCCCAGTAATGTGCACTCCACATCCACTCAAAATCCCGGAAGATTCAAACTAGCCAACCATCATCACACGTGCATCTGTCGATCCCGCTTGCAAATTACACCGACACCCGCCTGGCTGAGCTGCAACTCAGATAGACTTACAGACGCTCCGCCTGAAGAGCGTGTGCCGTGCCGTGCTGTGCCGTGCTGTGCCGTGCTGTACCGTGTCGCAGCCCTCATCGAATGCCAGACATCCTGTCGTTGTACGTCGCTCATCGCGACCGCAGACAGCGCCATTGAACCCGCCTAATGACTCACTGCTCAGCCAGTATCAGACGTCAGACATCAGATACGAGATACCCAGATACTCGGATACTGAGCGACACCCCCCGCCCGAAAAGAGCATTGTAATTTGTTACGCACCTACTTACTTTTAATTGTTACTTCACGCGGCACAATCAAACAAGATCCTCGGGCATCCAGCGTGACGTGACGCAGCTCCTGCCAAGCTGTAAGCCTAATGTCACGGAAAAAAGGAAGCCAGACGGCAAAAACAAAAAAAAAGTCACACACACACAAAAGAAATAAAAACAAAAAAATGGGGTAGAAGTAGGTGAGCACCATCGACTTCCTAAGGGTGAGAGACACAAAGGGAACACCAGGATGAGGCGTAAGGCTGCGTTACAGGAGAATTGATCCACCTCCACCCTTTTTCGTATGTGTGCCACAATCACGTGGCGGGGGTGTGTTAAAGATTAGCCCCCGGCTTTGCTCGGAGAGTGCCTCGTCGAGTATTAGTATCCTTGCAACCTTGCAACCAACTAAACAATGTTAGTGTAACATCAAAGTGAATTCCCGCCCGACGGCCTCTTACTTCATAATTTTTCAGCCTGCTCGTCGTTGACGACGCACGAGGTCCGGACGAGGCGCAGTATCCTTCTCGAGTGCATTTTTTTTTCTCCCAGTTTCTGCATCCCTTCTGCATATTTCTCACTCATCCTTCACTGTCTCGTACCCTCTCTCTCACTCTTTTTGCGTCTCCTTCGTTGTCGTGGGGTCCTTCTTCCGCTTCTCCCTTTCAATTTTGTTTCCTTTATTGTGTGCATTGCTTGTTAGGATAATAATGAGTGTGCTAGGCTGGGAGGGCTGTCTCTGCGTCTCTGTTGAAGGAAAGCTTCGGCGTGGGCGCGATGCCTGCGCCTACACCGGAAGATGGCGCGGTGTGTAGCGGCGGCCGGTATTTGCTCGGGGGTGGTGCACTTTTGCCCCTTTTTCGAATTGAATGCAGTTAACTTCACTCGTATCCCTGTGCAAGTGCGGCAGTCAGTCTGCGGGAATGCACAGTAAGGGAAGTGTAGCGCGGTTGTTTTTCATTTCCGTCTGCTAGTGAATTGTTTTATTTTTTCTGCCGTTTTTGTTGCCATGTGCCTTTTGGAAAAATCAGTCCATCAGTGTTGCCAGTATTTACTGATGTTTTGAAAGTACACTGTCTCGTGTTTTTAACTGTGAGATTTCTGTAGACAACCCAGTGAGAGAGAACCGAACCCTTACAGGATAATCTGAAGTACATGATGTAAGTGCTTTTAAGTTTACATTTATTTAAATTCCAATTTTAAACCAGATTTATTATTAAATCGTAAAAGAAACAATATTGCTAGAATTTCCATCTGGCAATCGGTACATCAGCGCCTGTTGCATGCTGTCGGTTTAATTGTGATATTCTACCAGAAAAAAACGACTTAAATTGCTTTCTGCTTTCACTGCCAACGCGCTTCCCTAACCTAACCCAACCTAAAGTTCTTTCTCCGTGACGCTTATAGTCTTCGTCCAATTGCACCGGATTGCTGCAGTTGCAATTGCACTCCTTTAGCTAAAATAATCGTCAAGAATCAGTTCAATCTTGAACTCTAAAACAAAATCTACTAACTCGAGAACAAGCTGTTGGTTTTTCAAACTGTCAGATGAAAAATTGCAAAACCAATGTTTATTTATTTCATATTCATTTATTTATTCTGACTATTTATAAGATTATAAATCTTATAAATTAAATGCAAGCTTAAAAGGCAGAAATCTAGGTGCAGTGCAAATTGAAATAACAAGAGCCAAAGATGAAAATTATTAAAGAATTTAAGAAAATTAAAGGGTAATTAATAATAACCATAATGCCGTAAAAATGACTAAATGTTCTCAGGCTTTCAATAAGACTAAGTGAAATGAATGAAACAATATCTCACATACTTCTCGACAGTAATGCAGAACAAAACTTCTTTTCAAAAAACGAATTTTTTGCGGTACACAGCACTCACTTTGAAAATAAGCTTACAATATTTCCCAACGCGGTTCATATGTAAAGCGACTTATTTCGCTTGGCAGTGTGATGCTGACTTTCTGTTAAGAATTCAAGCGGGAAACAGCAGTGTCAAAATGACCTATGATTTGAACAGAAACCTGCAGATCACCCACATTTTACATCATTGAATTGCTTACAGCAGCCTTATAAAATGGGAAGTACAACAAGAACTACAAAAAAACAAATCAAACAAAAAAAAATCAAACGGAGTCGAGAAACAAAAGATGATGCATTCAGGTGTTCTTATGGCATGTAGCGCACTGCCAAGTTTCGTTTTGCACTCACATTAGTCTGATTTTTCGAAAAAGTACAGATGCCGCCATTAGTCTTAAGTTCCGTTTTTATAGATGTGTATTCGCCTCCTATTCGATTTATTTCAAAATAATTTTTCGGACGAAAGTCA
Source organism: Syritta pipiens (assembly GCA_905187475.1). Classification (NCBI taxonomy): domain Eukaryota; kingdom Metazoa; phylum Arthropoda; class Insecta; order Diptera; family Syrphidae; genus Syritta; species Syritta pipiens. Next base: position 31,436,481 of record LR994572.1, on the reverse strand, counting down.
TACACTTTTTCTAAAATTCCAAAACTCAATTCGTGACCTAACGTTATTGGCTACTCACATTAATTGACTTTAATTTTCTAAATAAGTAAGATCTAGTTCGATTATCAGCCGAACTCACAAATCGGCATTTACCAAGTTGAAGTTTGTTAAAGAAAGAAAATTTTAAATTCTTGGGCAGCTAAAAATAGCTCGTTTTTTTAGTACGTTCAGCTGTTCGCAATGAACTTTAATCTATTCCCACCAAACAGGGGACGATTTTGTCTAATGTGCATAGAAACATTCTCTGAAAGTGCCGAAGTTGAGCTAAAAAGAAGTGCTTACCTGAACTTTGGGCTGTTTTTATTTTTATTAACTCCAATAGCGGGTATTTCTTACTTACTGAGTTTTAAATAAAATTTATTATTATTGGGAGTACAACTTGAAAGACGCGCATTGTTACTAACTTCATATATATTCACACGCGCTATTTTTTTGACAGTGACAGCTATTGTATGTTAAAGAGCGTCTAAAAATCTAGTTAATTCCATTTGTCAAAGTATACACAAGTTAATTTACACAAGTTTTGTTTTGCGTTTAAAATGTCGAATTTTGTGCCTTCAAAACAACATTTGCGGGAAGTTTTAATTCACTACTTTCATTTGAAGAAAAGTGCAACAGATGCGCAACGTTTACTCATTGAAGCTTAGCCTGACTATTCTGTGTCAGAATGTGTCAGAAATGGTTTGCACGCTTTAAAAGTGGTGATTTTGACGTTGAAGACAAGGAACGTCCTGGCCAAGTGAAAAAGTTTGAAGATGCAGAATTGGAGGCATTACTGGAAGAAGATTCATGTCAAACTCAAGAGAAGCTTGCGAAATCATTGGGAGTTACACAGCAAGCAATTTCCAAACGTTTCAAAGCATTGGGAATGATCCAAAAGCAAGGAAATTGGCCAGAAACGGCCAGAATATGCGACTAGACACGAATCGATAATTTTCCATGATGACAGTGCTCGGCCACATCGCACTCAACGGGTTAATAAATTCGTGGAAAATGTTGGATGGGAATCGCTACCCCACCCGCCGTATAGCCCAGACCTGGCCCCTTCCGACTACCATTTGTTCAGATCCATGCAGAATGCCCTGGCTGGAATACGCTTCACTTCAGTTGACGGTATGAAAAATTGGCTCGATTCATTCTTGGCCGCCAAGCCGGCACAGTTCTTTTGACATGTATTTTCATTTTCATATTCAAATAAATGGTTTTTTTAACAAAAAAATACGCGTCTTTCAAGTTGTACTCCCAATATCATCATTAAACTTCATTGAAATATAAATAAATTATAAAAACAATAAAAGAGATTAAGCTGTACCTACCAGGGGTTTCAGCTATGAAAAAAAATTTCAATCATAGATTCATCCTTTTTGTTTTTAATGGAGCTCGTATTCCCACTTTTGAGCCCTTGGTCAAACTAACCCCATGCACTGTCCCGCTAGTGGGGCAAGTTGGGCCACACGGACTTGGCGCATTTTAGACAATATTATTCCTCTGCAGTTACATATATTCAATTTTTTAGAATTGCATAAAAAACCCAAATGTTCATTCTTTTAATTGATCCTAGCCTTATAGTTGCATTAGGATTATGTTGGTATTTATGGGACCTCAAAAAAAAGTGGCCCAACTAGCCGCACCCCACCCTATTCTGTATGTCCAGTAATCTCAATGTGAAGCATGCACCACAAGGCCAACTCTCGAGATGGTCGATAAAATGGAAATCGTCGAGTACATCCGTTATGTACGCACTGTTTCTATTGCCAACGAACTGAACCTGGCATAAAAAAATTGTTAGGATGATTTGAATGTATTTACATCAAAAGTGAGCTATTACAAACTCCGGTGGCTTAGTTGGAAGGTTTTTGTTCATTTACATTGTAGTCTGAACTTGGCACAAGTTACCTGTCCAATGCGATCGACGTTGTTGTTGGAAAACGCGTCTCAAGGGAAGCTTCTAAAGAATTACTATTACTCAAACTGTGAAATATAAAAGAAAATCATTTGTTTAAAGCCCAGATGATATAAAAATATCTTTTCTAACTTCCTATTTAAACAACAAACAATTATTTAGTTTTTTTTTCTGCCAAAATTGTTTTATTCATCTACTCCACTTGTACTTCAGAATAAAGAGGAATCTGTGTAAGCAGACCTTACAAATAATAAAAATAAATGAAGAACATCTTAAGGATTACAAAATAGAAAACCATTTTTAATTCTGGCCAGAATTTTACGAAATATCTTAAAAAAAAGCGTAACAATTCATTTATAAATCTCGATGCACTGGAGGGTTAAAGAAACTTTTTTCAAGTTTCAATGCTCGACTGTCTCATACCAATTCAAATTATTTTACTTGCCCGACATGATTGAATTAAAAAATATATGACCTCATTCTTCGTTAAACGTGAATTTTAAGAAATTCAGTGACAACCCTGAACCTCGCTCATTAACAACTCATCTCTTTTATGTCTGAACCCGATTCTGTCATCTCTGGCGTTTCAAAGACAACAGTCAAACACGAATTAATAAGACCTCGAGCTCCTAGCTTAACTTTTACGCTAATGCAAATCAAGTTTCTTTGCATTTTGCATGCAGCACGGCTAAAGTCTTTCGCAACTGTATTACAAGGCACTTGTAAGTTCGCTGCTGTATAACAACCAACAATTTGTACTTCTGAGAGCTTGTCTTCCAAACAGACTTCGCTAGTACGACGTATCCTACTTAGAATACCTCCCACCCACTTCGCCACGCAGTCAACACACGCACTGTTCTCAGACAACGATGATGCAGCACAATCGCCCGTGACACACGACATACGCATACATTTCCCTCCCCAATATTCAAGTGTCCTGCACGACACAACAGAAGCCTCACTGGACCCTTACAGCGCTGTGAAGATGCCTGCTATCCGACAAAAACAAAGAAAAAAAAAAACAAGCTATGTTTACGTATGCGTGCGTGTGGACTACCCACTTACGGGCCGGGAGTCGGCAAAGGGAATTTCACACAATAAAAAGTTTTTGTAAGTTTTGTAATAATGATGACTTACCAGACCACTTAGCCTCGTTTTTCATCGCAGACTTAATGACAGTCGGCGCAACGGCAGCGGGAAGGGAGTGCATGTGCATCCGCAACATCCAAAGCGTATCCTGGCCGCACACAAGCACAAACAACACAGTCACAGTAGTTGACAGGTCCTGTCTTTTTTTTGCTCTCGCTCTCTCATGTTTTACTAAGCTTATTGCATATCCACTCGAGTGAGTGGAAATGACGAGCCAGAAAACGAGAGAGAGAGAGAGAGATTGGAAAAAAGATGCAGTAGACAGACATCCAAAGGTGCAAAGGATGCTCTTCACTTCAGGATTTTTTTTCCGTCTACACTCGACACCGACAGAGCCTCCTGTCCCAAACCCAAGGCTCCGGTAATCGTCACTCATCGGCGCGACTCCTAAACGCCTTTATCTGAGAATCCTGATTCATGACTCCACTCGTCCTTTTTCTGCTTTTCTGATCCGAGAATAAAGGCAGAGTTATTAGCTTCAAGTGTACGCTGATTAGTTGGTCTCGCAACGATTGCGGACGCAGTCAAAACACGTTACCGTGCTAACCGGCAGGATGAGGACTCCGAAATTACACATCTGCCCCAGGGCTACCGAGTGGGGTATCCTTTTCAATTAGCCTCAAATCGAATGACACACGGCATCCGGGAATGGCATCGATGACACTCTCCGAAAGGGAGCACCTCCTCGGGATGTTCTCGGGCTGACATAGTTTTGGCGGGTGTCAGGTGTAAACGGGGCCGGGGAAAGATGCACAAGAAAATGAAACTTGTCCTGGACACTGTCGGAGGAAGCTTCCGCCCATCCAACCCCCTGTCGGATGATATCACGAATTGATTTTTGTCCTTTGGACGTGGAGCGAATGGGAAATACCTTCTCATCGGTGAATGTGAAAGGATTTCAGCGTTTTATTAGCCCGTTTGTGAAAGTTTTCTCAAAATACTTGGGTGCATTGTTGGATGGGTGAACACACCCGTCCTTCCAGTTCACATGTACCTTGCATGTGTGTGTGTGTTTGTGTGCGTGTGCATTAAAGAGGAAGTTGATGTAATGACTTTTTTTTATGTCCAACCGGGTGGTTGAAGCTTCTAGGGAGGGAAGAAGTGAGCGCACGATGAGTTTTCTCTCTGCGCTTTAAGTTTAAGTTGAGTGTTTTTCCTTTTAAGAGAATTAAAAAGTTAGTGAAATACGTGCAAACAGCGCAGGGACGTGTTGTGATAGCTGGAACAAATGCGGAAAACCTTTTTGGGTAGCTGCTGAATGTTTTGACATAAACCAACGTGTACGGCGACGACGATGACGACGACAACGACGACGACTGATGGATTCCGATATGTAGACGAAAGTGGTGGTGCTTGGGGATTTGCTTGTGCAACGTCCACCGCAGCACACGGGAAATGAAAAATCGTTTGCTCCGGGGTGGTGGGATTCTTACACCGTCTCGGGGTCGTAAAAGAAGTTGAAAGAAATCAGCATTTTGTTCGAAGAAAATTTCATTATCGGGGTGCCTTGCGTTGCAGGGTCACTTGATTAAAGCTGAATCCCTTTTATTCAGTTCATTCTTTTAGCCAGGGCATTCGAATGGATGATTGGTTGGAGTGTCATTTCATTAAAAAAAACTAAGGAATTGCGAAAGATTAATGAGTTTCAATTTTAAGCTACTTGTGTAGCAATGGGAACACTTTAAATAGGACTAAGACCATCGAAACAGTTTGCAGATCAAGAAATTCGAAGAAAAACCTGGTTTCAAATATAAGTTTTGGTCATCTGCTTATTTTTCATTTCATTTTCATTTTGTTTTACTAATCAATTCAGTTCAATAATTTTTCCTGCAAAGTCTGAACGGCTTGCCTGCAGAAGACTGTTTACATTAAGTGACTGGGCGGTGTAATATCCCACCAACCAGATTCGATGCCCACACCCATTTAATTGTGAGAACCCAAAATATGGTTGACGGCACAATGGACCTAGTTTTGGTCTAAGTGTACCAAATTTTCAAAATGTGTTTAATCAAAGTAAAAAATAGTGGTTAGTAAAAGTATAGTTGAGCTAGTGTTAGAGTTTCATTAAGCGAATAAGTTATACAAATAAATAAATAAACATTTTACACACAAGATTAAACTGCTTCAATAGCGACGGGTTGATGTTGGAATTCTGTGGCGGCCATCTTTCCTTTGGGGGCATCTGGCAGATCTTCTCGTTTTTCATTCATCTAACTCTAGTTTGAGTTAAAATACACAATAACATACCCTAAAATAAGTACAGAGCATTATTACGTTAGTTGTGTTCGATGCATTCATTATAATGGCCGACTTTCCATTATAATAACAGAGTCGACTCTTTAATGTTTGTATCGAAACCATCAGATCGGTAAACCAACAAGCTAAGATCAATCGAGAGCCATGGCTTTAGGAAGCCAACTCTTAGTATGTTTGGGCCTGAAAACGAGTTTCATTAATACCAAAGCATATTTCAACCGCCTGGGATATAATTCCGCAAGATTGTTTGGCCTTTAAACAAAGTTTTCTTGCCGATTCTTTAAATGAGCAGTCTTCAGATGGTTTACTTTCACTTGCTTATTTTTTAGATAACCTTTTTCGTTTAGGAGCTATACTCGTTTGGGCCAAATAGTTTCCCCCTTGTTTTATTCCAATTCCACATCAATCACAAAAAAAATAAAATAAAAAACGTGTATGTAGCTAGTTTTTTTAATGGCTCAAAAGTTCTCTTTTTCCCCAGTGTCTACTTTTTTTACACAAACAGAATATTTTTTTTAATGCTTTTATTTTCAACGTGCGATCACTTTGTTAGTTCTTATTTATTATTACTGTGCCCACAATCTTTCGGTCGCTAGCTAATGGAAGTGTTATCTATGTATGAGGGATTTGCTTATACCCAAAAGACGGATCTAATCTTGCAGCCCTGTCATTTTAGGAAAGTCTAATTAGATGGTCAAACCCATTATCTCAGACATGTACAATGTCTAGTAAATCATTTAATGTTGCGTTCTTACTGATGAAACATGTTCTTATAAACAAATTTCTTTCTTTGAAAGTCTGGTGATCAAATTGATTGCCGAATTTTTTCTGTCATAATATCTTGAAGCAGGCATTTCGCTTGAAATACTACTTAAAAGACGTTGAAGAACCTGAATGTAAATTACTGCCGGCTTCGATCTCTTCTTAAAAACAACTGCAAACTTAAGTCTCTGAATCTTTGATTTTGAAACACTCATCATGTAGATAATCAAGCAAAGTACTGAAAAACTAGTTTTCATAAATCACTTCTAAAGAGCTACGACTTCTGTCTTTAAAAATTCTCATTCAATCTCCGAGATATTTGACACAGATCCATTTCGACAACCCAAGCATAAATATGCAAAAGACGACCAAAAGAATCACAATAATTACTGTCAACCAACACTCGGAAAATCGTCCTTTTTTGTACCACTCCTTGACAAGGAGGCAGCATGGGGGTGACGCACACGCATGTGTGTATGTGAAAGACCACTCGCGTAAAAGCGATGACGGTAAACTTTGTTTCAATTTGAGCAGAGAACCGTTCAAGGTCCCTTACAAAGGGAGTGCACTTCAGCGAAAGAACGAATACACATAAATTATGAAAGGGGAGAGAAAAGAAATTAAACTACGACACATTTCCGTCATGGGACTAATTCGCTCACAAATGCAGCAAGACCTGTGCGTATGTGAAAGGACGAAAATGAATTATTTAACGTTCGTCTTTCTTTGTCTGTCTCCCACTTTCTTGTGATGGCTATCTTGGTTCACACTGCAAATCCGAAAACTTTCTGAGACATCTTCACACGCATGCAAGGGTAGCAAAAGAAAAAATTGCGTGCATCCTGCCATTTGTCTGCCCTCACAGAAACCTTCGAATCTCTCTTCTCACTCTGGTCTGTTGTATCCTTTGACGCGATGCGTTAAAGGTTGAAGTGGGTGTGCGTCAAAGGACCGCCGACAATGGAGACACCCACCCAAGACAAATAACTGCTCGGAATAATGCATAAGGATATTTTCGAATATTTTGCAACAATCTTGTGATTGTTTGCGATTTGTTCCCGTCTCCAGTGCCTCTCTTTCGTCTCCTTTTATGTTCAAACTCGGCTGGCTTTGTGGACTTACATCGGTCTGGGATATCCTTTTTATTATTGCGTCGCCCCTTACGCATTTTTTTTGCACTTACAGAATCCTTTCTGCTAAGGACCTCGCAGAGGGTAGACCTTCTAATTGTCGTGTGTGATGTTAAAATGCACTGATTAGCGTAGAGCGAGACCTTTTTTTCCCCTCTCCCCTTTTTTTTTTGAGTCCAATGAACTCCTGTGTATGCGTGAAATGCCACCAGACATCCTTCGTAATGTAAACGGAAGTGCGACGGCACTTGAATCGCTTTAAACACGCCCGAGGGAGCCTTCGCACAGTAAAAATGTGTTATACAACATAATACCGTTAGTGTATAATGAAATTGGTTAAAAAAAAAAAAAAGAGGAAATGCTTCGTTGCTGTGCAGGGTTGTTCTGGCCCGGCAAGATGGCGGAGGACCGCGCCAAAATAATGAAAATTAGCCCAATTAAGGAGCTATAGGACATCAGGCTGAAAGCGGTGCTTTCTCTCTTTTAAAGTGAGATACATATCCGTTGCATCCGCACCTGTCAATCCTGAAAGTCTATCGTGGTTTAATTTGATCCCGTGAATGAAGGGTTATTTAAAGGATGTAATGTGGTTCGTCTGGTGGTTGAGCGCAGTGCAGACTGTAAATAAACGAGTTAACAACGGTGACCCCCGTTGTTAACTAAGGGCGTTTTTCATATTCACCACTTTGCCCTTTTTAAAAATAATTAAAGGCACTATTTATTTATTCTATTTACTTCATCCTTGAGCAATTGATCGATCAAGATCGAATCTTGGGTCTTCTCCACTCTTATACTTGTGATACTTATACAATAAACAAAAAGCGCAATGTCAGGACAAAGAAGTAGCTCAGTACAACAAGCGGCGAAAGTATATATAATTTTTGCAAAATATTAACACAATTTTATTATAAACTCGCTAACAGTGAGAGTCAAAAGGGCGTCTTCCATATACACAACTTTAACCTTTTTATAGCTTGTGATTCACTCCTGCCTTGGGATGTTTACTTGGGAACGAAAAAAAGACACGTAACTTTGTAACTTCACTCCATTTAGACTCCAAGATATTCTTATTTCGCTTTTGCACTCTGGACACTGTCCACGCGATTCTCCATTCTCTAAAAACGAACCAGTTTTGTTAATTCACAAAATGTTTTGGCACTTGGCCACGTTGGAAGCTCACTTCCACAATGGAAACTTTCTACAAATGGAAATTGGTTTTCCTCATAGATTTTTATTTTAAGGGAATGGGTACTTAAAGCAAACATTGTGAACTGCATTCTTTACAAGTACTGCTTAACTTATGGCATTTAGCTGAGATTGCGAAGTTTGCAGAAAAATAAATTTTTAAATTAAATTTTTTTTCATTTCAAAAACTTAGATTCCATTGTGACAGCGGCCATGTCTCTGTAAGACCTTTTAAATGTAAAGAGCATTTTTATCAAGCCACTGAGACTACAGGGAACTGCTTTTGTTTAAAACCCTGCTTATATTGGAAAACCGGGGCTATAAAACGTCTGGGAAATTTGTCTGGTGACCGTTTTTTACTTAGCTGAGGCGATTTTACTGTTGACTCTGTTTGATAAAAGATAAAATCTCAAAACACATCACTTGTTATACAGTCAGAGGCAAAATGAAGTATACACCCATATTTCGCGCATTCAAAGACTAATAAAATAGGTTCTGGTGCTTCAATTTTTGAGCTTAAAATTAATAATATGGATTCCTTGGCTATCTCAAGGAAAATCTTTCCATTAACGAGAGCAAAGTTGGGACTGGATGGCTCATATGTGCTCTAGTAGGACAACAACCTAAAGAATGTGGCAGAACTTTACTACTTTTTTGGACACGTATCTGCTCTTATCAAACCTTTAACCTGATTGGTAGTTTTTGGAAATATTTTGATAGAAAGGTCCGTAAACAGCAGATGACAGGAAAAATATCGTTTAGGTTAATTTGAATGCATGAATGACATAAAATTCTTGTCGAAATGAGTTGAATAGTAAGTAGAATAAGCGCTAAGATACCTCAAAGCTATTTTAGATACAAAGAGATAACAGTGTCTATCCTAGTTTTGAGTTTTTGGTCTTTTTATTAAAGTGTACACTTCCTTTTGACTTTAGAAATATTGACTTATCTTAATCATCATGATCTGGTGTTCTAATTCTTTTTTAAAACTTTTAAAAAATGAAAAAACTTTGCCAAAACTAAGAAAGGAAACAAAATCGGAGCACCGGAACCAATTTTATGCGTCTTTCAATGCGCGAAACATGAGTTTACACTTTCTTTGGCCTCTGACTGTATATATTTAAGCAGCTTAAGAAAAGTTTGAGTTTATTACTTTGTTCTGGAAAAACAGATCATTGTAATTTACCAGAAAAACCGGCAGAACATCAAATTTAAAGTTGGCACGAACTGCTTTCCTTACATGTGTCAACGATCGAAAAAATGTTAACACCAAATTTTCACAGTTCAACTTACGAAAGTCTTTAAACTTCACACTCCAATTTAACATTGAACACTAATGACCATACACTCGATGTAGTCCAGACATCAAAATTGGCCAATTTTTACCCACCACTTTCGACCGTCACACGAAGGAGCCAAAGATCTGCTCTCCTGTCTGTTTATCATTCATCTCGTCTCGGCCTCATATAGTAGGACTGGTATGATAACTGTCTGGTCCTTAAGGCGACCACTTGGAAATTAATAAAACTATCTTCTAAGTCTTAATTCTTGAACAGGCAAGTTTAAGACCACTTACTACAATTTTTACACAAATATTCCGAAGTCAACGAAGTGCGTTAAAGAGCGTATTCAAGCCTAGTAGAATCACATTAAACTAGATATCGATGCTTTGGATGCTCCCAGTGTTTCAATTAACACTAAATGCATAAGAAACACACCAAGCGCTCATCCAAAAAAAAAAAAAATAAATAAAAGTGACAACAGCAACAAATCACAAAACAACTTTGTAATTGAAGCAACATCACGATTGCCTTCTGCTCCCCTCCGCACATTCCGCGGTGACACATCCTAAAGCGAATGGAAATAATGTTTATATTGTTGTTGTTCAACAACAGCACTTCTCCGCCACACACACAATGTAACGTCAAGGACGTGAAGTAGCAGGAGCATCCTTCAGCGCAGTTTGAGGCTACAAACTCAAATGGGACAATTTACTTCTTCGCTGCTCCTCTTTTTTTTGTGATTTTCCCGCAACCGCTTTTGACTCCAGCCAACAGGAGTTTTCGGGTTTCTTCTTTCAAATTTTTCACCCGGAAAAATGTGCTTCACTCGATTGTATCTTTAGACGGGCAGGTTTAGTAGATTTTTGAGGAAATCGTAAACGGGTTTGGAATGACAACCGACGAATGTGGTACCGGTGAACATGGGGATGGAAAAATTGCGAGGTTCCTCTGTAGGTGCTGGTGATGGAGAAGATCTCTGCAGGAACAAGGTACATCGGTAGAATTGAAGCCCTGTTGCTGGCGTTTAAGTGAAATTGCTTACAAATTCTAAGATTTTTTGCGAAACTAAGCAGACGATTGTGTCTTTTCAGAAGAAAATCTCTACCAAGCCCTAAATCTGGTTTTTCTCGACAAAAAACCGCCTTCTGGCTAAAAACGCAACACAAAGGCAAGAGCGACCCAATCCAATTGTAAGCGAAACGCTCGACAACGCAGCAAGTCAACGAGTTCACCTCATTATAACGAGAAAAAGTTGCAACAAATGTTTTCTGTATTTTGCGGCTTATTGTCTTTGACGCATTGTTGCACCTGATTGTGTCCTTATAATGAAGAACCTGCTGGAGCCGTCAGCGGAGGGCTTTTCAATTGCGTTCGTAAGCTGATTACAAGCGTAGAAAACGTGTTGCATCACTCGAAAGAAATTGTCGAGCGATATTTTCGCTCTCCAGTCACAGATAGACGTGATTTTTATCTTATTTAATCACATTCTAAGGCGTGACCCAACTCAATGCAGTCAATGTGCAATTGAGAGGGGCACTCCGACAAATGAGACAGTCTCAGAAGGTCTCCTTCCAGCCCCAGTCTTGGGCCCGTGCCAGGTTGTTGAACGCGAATTTCTTTGGGGCATTTCGCAACATAGAAACATTTGTTTTTGTGCACCCGAAAGAAGTTGTCTTCAGTTGTGTCTACCTCAAGTGGAAGATACCTGAGATTTGTTGCACATACGCCCGGGTGCATCGCCGTCTTCAACATGATCCCAATCTTAGGGTCCTTCAAACAAGAAATAAAATATTCTTTTTTTTTGGTAGAGAATCTCTCAGCCATTGAGTTTGCATCCTCGCGAGCGAAACACACGAATTGTGCTGACTTATAAACGCCTACGTCTGCATTGCGATGGGGTTTTTAATTTTTTTTTTCTTTTGTCTCCTTCACCGTTTTGTATTCGCTACATCCTTCTGTCCAACAGACTAACGGCTTGTTGACACTAAATTATGTAATAAATTATGCCGAAGAGTCACGTGCTGGTTGAAGTCTCTTTTCACGTTGGTTTTCTTTTCTTTTCTTTTTTTTTTGGCTTTTGACTCTTGGTGTTTGTTGCACGTTGTAATACGAAGCTGCGAAGAACGCCGACGGCGGCAGGCTCCTCTTTAGCGAGGTAATTTCCACGAGTACTGCACCTATCGTTGGATTCTTTGGTTCAGGTACAATTATGGTAGTTCACAGATTGTCGGGACGTTGTCGTGGCGCTATATGCGTCTTCTCCTTCTCTCGTTCTTTTGTTGGAAGCATGCAACGAAGTTGATTTACCGAATCAAACAAATTCCAAGCAGACATCTGTCTGGTCTTTAAGATCGATCTTAGACATCTGGGTTGAGCTTTATAAAACTAAAATGACACTCACATTTTCTTTTATTTCGGCACTCATGATAAATCTAGACGCCCACTGCATTTTACGGTGACATGAATATTAACAACAAACCTTTTCCAACTTGAATGGACAGGAACCCAAAATTCTTGGCCAATCGAATGTTCCTAAGTTCTTACTAATTAGTTTTAAAATTCGCGAATGGTCGCCGAACAAAATAAAGTAGGCTTAACGCTTGTACAAACGAACACTTATTCTAACCCTTATCGGACGAAAGGCCCCGCTACGGAGTTCATGGTACTTCATAGAAAACGAAAGGCCCCAATACGGGGACATGAAAATAAATCAGTTTTCATTTAATGTATTTATCATCGCTGTAGTTTTCTTAAAAAAATATTGCAACTTAACTTAATATAACAACTAAATATTGTTGAATTTTCACAACAGATCTGTGGCATTAATATTCGGTGTAGTTTGCGATAGTCGTCTTATGGACGAGTATTACAAAAAAAAAAGCTAAAGGCTAATGACAACAGTTTATCCTTTGAACGTGTTGCGTAGTTGTATAACTTTCCATTGTGATTTTGCATCAATGACTGAACCGAATCGACAGCCGCTGGCAAAAAAACATGGCCGCCACAGATTGTCAACATCGATGTGTTGAAAAGCTGCGTTGCACTACGTACTCTCAACTTGTCATTTTTCTGTAATATTCTTCTTTCTACTTTTAAATGATCTCTTAATGATAAAAATTTTCAAATCAGCATTCTTGGATAATTCCCTTTCTATTGATGCATTAATATTGACGAACGATTTTCACAAGAGCTCTAAATATTTTGCAATTTCTTCTCAGTTGTAATTTTTACACATTTCAAACGTGCTTAACCTTTTGTTTAGCTTCTCTGCTATGTCTAGCCGTCGACTCAATACAACTGCTCCTTTTTTATGCTTAGAAATGCGTCAGTGCCTTTTTATTGTATTCCTCTGAATATTACATCTGACATTCGTTTGTTTGTTTGTTGTTTACCATCGAACGACTTGGTGCAGTTCTTGTTAACTTTAATCAATCAGCTCCTCCACTGTAAAATGAAACAAGGCAACACACTTTATAACACTTATAAGTGTATATCGCCCTTTGCACTGTTGGGTTACAAAATGATGTGGATGATTTGAAACACCGTCGCTCTGGTTCCACACTGATATAAATTAAATTTGTTATTTACTAATCCCCGGTGCACACAAGCGAATTTTTGACGCCGCGGTGACGCGATGGGACCGCTTAAGTGTCATTCGATACTCACGAATCAATTGAGCAGTCCACACAAGCAGGCGATGACGCTCATTTGATTTGTAAGTAATGTATGACGGCGCGTCAAAAAACCGTATATAGCTTCAACCTAACCCAAATGTGGCTTCAAATTTCTTAAAGTCAAATATAGCTGTCCATATTCTGCTTCAGCCACTCTATAAGTACTGTAACGATGCTTCTTTTATTCGCCATGAGGGAAAGACTGATCTTCTTTGTAGTAAATGCAGTTTAAAAGAATTCTTAGGTGCAGACAAATAAAATTGGTATTCAATAAATCGCTTATTAAAATCTAAATCTTCCTACAGAAATAGTTATTCTTTTGAGAAGCTCTACAAATCTTCACTGTGTGCCCACAATCTTCAACCTCATGCTTTAAATTCCCATATTTACAGCGGTGTCGGAATACAGCTCCTTCCCACACCAATGCCTTCATTCTTACATAAGACCATATTTTATTATATACGCAACGTTCAACTCCCCATTACCTTATTCTCTCAGCATCCTCCCGCTCATCGTTCTTCCGGAAGAGGCCTGATTGCCACCCACCAATCTCACAAACGCAACTTAATTACGCAATTAACAAGCTGACATAAGAGAACCGCCGATAAGAGTCATCAGAGCCTTCTGTCTCCCGTACTTGGCAATATCCTTCGCGAAAATGACAACCGTCAATTTACCGTCATAATAAAACCTGCCCGACCATCCTTCCCCGACAGCACCGCCGCCAACTTAAGCGCTTACCGTCCACGTTCGCGTTTTCTTTTGATACCGACCGCAATCGGATGTAAAGTAACGTTCCTTTCTCCGCGCCATTTTCCGCCTGCATCCTGACGAGACTTTTTGCGAATGGAAAATTTTTTACGTCCTCCTTTGTTACACACACGCGCTGTCCAATTATTAAATTGCATTTAAAATAAACTCTTTTTACAGCAATTCAACTGCAATCAAGGATGCCTGCAGCAAGGATATTGTTATCGGGAGGCTGGCTGCAGTCTCGGACGTTTCTATCGCTGCGCCGGGGAGGGTACCTTTTTTCGGGAAGCGACAATTAAAACTTAAATAGGGGCAACAAATAAAGGACGAAATTGAGCGTTTACACTCAACAGTAAACAGCTAGTTAGCTGATGATGGTGCGGATGTGCCCGAGAGGGACTTAAACTTGCCGCTTTTTTGTCTGTCCTTTTCGCTTTGATTGCGACACCGGAGTGCGGCGCGATATCAAAGGATCATCGAGTGTCCTTGCGTCGGGGGCACCTTACTGCCGCTTCTCTTCGAACGAAGGGGCATTAAAATTCACTTGGCTCGCTTTTAATTTGTTTTGTTCTTGTGTCGCACATTAACTGCTCAACTTCCATCCCCGCTGCATGCTATTTTTTTTTTTGGATTTTATTGTGAATTTTAAGTGAAAATGTCACGCAGAGAGGCAACGGAAGCCAAAAGGAAACAATACACCGCCTTCTCCGTAAGGACATGTGAATACATCGGATGCGACTAAAGGACTACGTGGCAGTGGCCGCCGCCCTATCGTGGTGGCATGATTAAAAACAAAGGTGGAGCGTCAAAAAATAAATATCTCAATTATCCTTATTATCGAGGGGGCATGGCACAACCCGGGCTCGGGCGCACCACACCGGGGAGTGAGTAAGTGAAAATATGAGATACATCGCGGCGGATGGGAGAACGGTATGTGAAATGCCAGGATTCATTGCAGCAGAACGTATTTACTTCCCACGAGAATTTCAATGCGTTCTGCGTCGAATTTTTTGTTTTTTTGTGAACGTTTTTACAAAGGTTTGCTTTTTTTTTGTTTTTTTATGGATTTAAACGACCAGAGGGAAGACGCATTGTCACGGTGGTGATACCACCAAACCTCCGGGTGAAATCAATTTTGAATGCGGTTTCTCCGTGTGTGTGTGTGTGGGAGGATGCATAGGGTAAATTTGTCACGAGCGCAACGAGACATGGAACCATAAAAGTCCATATGCGTTGCGATATCGCTGGATATTTATGTTGTGTTATTTTTTTTTTCTCTCTCTCTCTCTGCTACCACTCACCCGCCAGCCACTTGGCTGTGTAAACGCTCCGAGTTTATTTTTCGGCGGTTGCTTGCAGCCGAAAACTACAACCCCCAGGTGTGCGCTTTAGAAAAACATTCGGATTACCAACGTGCCGTGAACCGGTGGGGGACGGACTAGGAAAAGGATTGCACAGCTTACAGGGGTGGATGTAAGATGTGACTTCTAGATACGAAGCACGAATGGCGAAGGCGAGGGCCAACGTTGGCAGTCGAGAGAGACGGGCAAATAGCTGACAATTTGTTTGGCTTTGTGGTGCGCCATTGCGTTCGTGTTTGCACAAGAATGAGGACTCAATTAAGTTATGACATCCAGTAAGAAGGTTAAGTTCATAAAAGGACTCGTCGAGCTTTACATGGGCTATGAGGAAAAAAGAGTTTCGTGAAATTCAGTCCGCTAGATGCCTAAGCTGATCAATTTAACATTTATCGTTACCATAGATGGAAACTAAGACATAGCTGGGCGTATTTTCAAATTTATCAAGACGAAGCTCAAATCTTAGGCTTACGAAGGGACGCATTACATCTTAAAGATCGCAATACTAGTCGCTTAGTGACACTCTTTAGTTCAAGAAGTTTATATTTTAAATTCACAAAATCTCCCTTGTACGCTTTTACTTCCAAAGAGGCCTCCCATTTTTAGTAACAAGTGAAACAGCGCAGTTTTTTCAGGATTCCAGGATTTTTCAGTTGGATTACAGGATTAAAAACTTTAACAAATTTGTGCCACTTTGCTTCTTGATTCAGGATTTTGCATGCCTCAAAATTATATCAGAGGGGCTCCTGTTTTGAGTCTTTTAGACTCCACACAACGACCTAGGACTCGTTCGTAGCTTTTGTTGTGAAACAACCTTTGTTCAACTTCTTTTGAGACTGTCTTTGAAAAGGCCTCACTAACGTTCGAAGTCTCAAAAGATTTTCTGGTTGTTAGTAAGAATTTGCACATGGATATTCACGTCGTGTAAGAATCTCTGTTAAAGGTTTTGGTGCAACAAGTAAAAAACGCATGCCCCTACAAACAGCTTCCAAAGCCCGTCTGTTTCGTCTCTTCTCACGCACATCTCCACCTCTCTTATATGAGTCATAAACACACACACTAATCCCACGTGACCCATCCACCGACTTTGTTTGCATTTCACACCCTCACGGACCTCGGAGGATATTTCCTCGTGCGAAAGTGTTTGCGGAGTAAACATTTTTCAAAATACAAAAACAACAAAGCTCCCCTATCCTCCCCCACAAGAGACGTAGTTACAGAAGATAAGAGCCAATTTAAACCGCCTCCACGCAGTCGAAGGAATCGGATGCACAGACGTAATAATGAACGCACAAAAGCCCAGGCACGAAGCTGAATCTCCTTGAAACTGCTGACTGATGCAAATCCCCAGAGACGGGGTAGCCGGCGGCGAGAATCAAAGTAAGAAAGGAAACTACACACAGGAATTGTCTCCTTAGCCGGGGCATATGCGTGTCATGTAAGCCGAGCAAACAAGGGTTGCCACCCTCGCATTGACATCATCCCGCCGACTCATGTCCTCATCTGATGCTCGAATACGACTCGAGAGTTAATTACTAGCTGCAGATCCTTCTTTTTTTCGATTTTGAATTTCAATTTAATTCTATTCACTTTGTGTTGCTGCTCTGGAGGTTGGGACCAGCCTATCGAAGTGCCACTGCAACGTACTTATGAATTCTTTTGACGTCCTCCCGCGTAGCTGCAATTCCAATGCGGATAAATAATAAATGCGCAGCCGAGGAGAAAGGCATTAAGTAATTGAGGGACTGCTGGTTTGGCCAACGTCTCAATTAAGCCGAAAAAAAAAAAATAACTCACCCCTGTTCTTTTGTCCTTTTCAGCTCCTGGTTCGGCCAAAAGTTAGTTCAGGAGCTGGGTCTCGGCAACTATGCGGTAAAGTTTTCTGTGAAAGCAGCTCCCTCATTTAAAATAATCGCATTCAATTTAATTTTTACGCCCAATTGAGGATAATTATGTTGCAGTTTCGGCACGACCGATGAAAGAAAGATGAGAGTCCTTCAGCGGCGATTTAGTCTGCATCATTAATTCGGCTGGTCAGACGACACCTCCTTTTTTGTGGTGCTCCTTGTCTGGCAGTCCTTTCTTTGTAGGCTGTCCAATCATAACGCAGATAATGGTCCACACAAATTGCATCCTTTTTCTATCGTTCTCTTCTGTTACCATCACTTTCCTGTCGTCTAATATCCTTTTGTAAATATTTTCCCTTCCTGTTAACCCAGTGAATGCGGTCGACTGGGGTTTTTGTCTCGTGTGTTATTCGCAGGGATGCTCCCTGCTGATAAAATTAAGCAAAAGAAAGAAAAAAGACGAAAGGAAATCTGTTTGTTTAGCCATTGCCGGGTAGTGGGTAAATATTGGGAAAGGGTAATTTGATGGCAAACTGATGTCCTCTTGTAGTGCGCCCGTATCCCTAATTGAGACAGCATTGAGGCGGTGTGTCGGGGCTTTTACTGCAGCTTAATGTCGTGTAAGTTGATGGTTCTGAAAGAAAAAGAACGCAACTGCCGGAGGGATGTTGCTGTGGGTTAGTTACTTTCTAATTGATAGTTAAGTTTTTATGGACGCTGCTGCAGCACGCGACATGACATAAACATTTGCTCTAAGGTTCTTCGGTAAAACTTGGGCGGTTGAACTCAAAAAGAAAAACAAAACATGGTGGTTAATCCTAGAACAACACCAGTGGCCACATGCCAAGGGTTAAGTGCTGCTGATGTAAAGTTGGCATACGAGAATTATAAAAATATGGCTAATCGGCTGACTTCTGGATAGTATTCTTTCTCTGTATCTCCCTTTTTTTAAAAGTTCTTAAATTTCTTGGCAATGGTTAAGTATTTAAATTGTCTCTCTTCGTATAGCCCTTGATCAGCACCTGACGTTAAGGTTTGCTCAAAATGTTGTGACATTTGCAGTAAAGAAAATTAAATAATAATCTGCTTAACAACCCATACAGCGCCAGAGCATAGTTTTTTCGCTCCTCTACTATGTTGTATGCGATATAATTTTACACAAATGAAAGGAACCTACTGTTTAATGTCGGTTCCGAACGGCGAATCGAGAAAGCTTGCCATGATACAGATTACTCCAGGAGGATTGTCAGTCGTTCGCTAGAGAGAGCAAAATTATTAGTGAAAGTGCAGTGAATTCCAAGTTCTCTCTAGATATTTTACTTTAACTTTCGACCTAATTAGTGCCACAAATTTCAGTTCAGTTCTTATGAAATTGGTTCGTGTAAAAGACACATTATTGCATTGCTTTTACAGGCCTTTCCCGAAATTTGCTTGACCCCTGTCGATAAACCTTCAACAAAAGCTAACACCCTGTTGTGCGTTGGTGGCAATTTTTTTGATTAAATTTTAATGATCAAGTCCCTAAATATGTACGTAACCAATACAAAGGTTCTATTAGCATCTCAAATGAATTATGATTTACACTTTTTTTTTATTATAATGACCTTGACTTTCTTGTTGTTTCGAAGCAGATAACAATAGTTTTCTTGCACGTAATTTGAGATGAATTTGCATTTACAATAACGTACTCCTTCAGCTCAGTTTAAAATAAATTAAAGGCTTGCAATAAGGGTAACAGGTGGATTATACAAATTCATACCGTCCTCCTTGAAAGTTTTAGATTAAGTTCATATGCTTTATACCTGTTTTCAGCTTACAATTTTTTGTTTTCTTTTTGTTTACTACTTTAAATATGGACTCTAGAAGCAAGTAAATGTTCCTTACCTACAACATTTACTGCATTACTTTACCTTACAGACAAGATTTACTGCACTACTTTACTCAAAAAAGATGTGGAACGAAGGAAGAAGTTTTCCCGAGAAACGACAAACATGTTTTGTAGAAAACTACTGATTACTACTGATCTAGATCTTGGACTTAAAAAACGTCCTGGAGCGTTGAAAGATACAATACAATACAATAAATTAAGATAAACTCTCAAGCAAATACAATAGATGTACTGTGTACTTTTCTTATGCCTGTAGGGGTAAAAAAAGAGATGCTTTCACAAAAACAGTTGAAACTTTAGATAGTCCGTATATAATTTTACTGTTCACATCGTTTATAATTTCTCAACAAAAAAATGTTCTTCTAAACCTAAGAGACGTTAAGTTGAGTTAAGTGGCCAATTCCTTACAAAACAGTGGATACATTTTCTTCACACTCGATTCCCAGTTTGTCCTCCAAAGGTTACTACTGAGGTTCGTTCAAATACTGCTCAAGTCTTAGCCAAACACCAATCATTCAAGATCATCAAGGTCATCATCAAAGAAATTTTTGTTTAGTGTTTTCTTAAGCCGACATAGACAGAATTAAGAATCGGACGATCTTTCTCTTAAGTTTTCAAAATTATTTTCTTTTTCCGCTCTTCAAGAAGATTTTATGCGTGCAATAGACATTTTTGATACTGTAAAGAAAAACTTTGCAATGTCTTAATACTTTTTAATCACTTAAATAATTTTTTCTAAATATTCAAATTTGAATTGGTCATGGCAAACTCTGAAATAAATTATTTTTACTAGATACAAAATGCTGCGTAGATAAAATTTTATTTTGCTTTTATTTTGTTACTTCATCAGATTGGACTCTTATTCAGCTTGGTCTTCCTTATACTACTTCAATGAAACTATGTTGCTGCTGACGATGTTCAAGAGAACTGAAAATGTAGTCTAAATTCTGATTCCCTTAGTAGAAACTTCCCTACATACCCTACATCGATTATCACGATTACCTTAATTCGATTATAACTCTTTCGTGCAAAACTCAGGAGAAATTCTTTTGGATTGAAAATGAAATATAATATAAATTAAATTTTATATGATTACAGAATGTATGTGTTCTCGCCATTTTTTTTTTTTTTTTCAAAATTCTTAGGTTGTTCTCAAGTTGTTACTACACATATGTATGTAAGCACAGATCTTAAACTGCTAGCTCATAGAATCGAGTGTCATTCAAACGCTGTGCCTCCCCACACGTCCTTTACAGTTCATCATCATCTTGCAGAGTCTGCCACACTTCAATTAATTTCCTAAAAGCCATCGCAGTCAGACATCTGAGATAATACTCCCCAAATCCACTGGAGTAAATCCACTTCGTCCTGCCTTGACCCAGAAAGCCAGATAATCGCACTGCAATTTACTTATCCCCTAAGAGGATTAAACTCGAAGTAAACTGAGAGTAAACGTTACTGCCATCTACCGCCGCTGGCATAGCACTCAAAATTTAGTCTTGACGCTTTCGCTCCTAATTGCACTCCTAATTATGAAATCATTTCACCTCGCGCCGTAGATTTAAAGTTGTCTGCAGTTAGTGCTCCTTGAAAAACGTTCTCCCAGTGAAAGTAACAAACTCTTGTAGATAACTTTGAGGTAGTTTTGCGTTCCTTCGTTTTAATTGGAATAGCGAAAACGAGGTAGATACGAGTTACTTTCAAAAAAATATACACAAAAAACAATTTTGATGTGAAAAACAATCACGAAGCTGTAAAAGCGGAAAGACCGAATCCTGTAACTCATCTAATTAAAAGCGAGAACCGTCCATCATTTAGGAATCCATCATTTTCACAGCAGGAGGTGGACTCACCACGTTCTCGACAGCTATGGCGACGATCACGAAGGCGATGGCGTTTAATTTCTTGAAGAAAATAATCAATCTCACCCCGTTCACTTTGAATGGGGGGTGGAAGAGCAGTTAAAACACAACCCCCAAACGCTTTACGGTCTTCTGTTTTCTATGTCATCTCCCAGATTGCAGTTGCACCAGCAGCAGGAATGGTGTGGAACAACGATTCCTTTTCGCAGGATCTTAGCGTGGCACAGAACTTTCGCAAACAGACGTCCTTCCTCCAGTCGACGGCATCGCGCTCTTCATCCTTCGCCGGGCTCGGATATATGCAGTTACCTAAGTAGTACTCCTCGTATTACAAACGAAAGTATCCTTTTTTTTTTCTACAAAGGACTTACTTCTGCTATCTCTGTCTGTTCATTGTTTGTCTGTCTGTTTGTCTCCTGGTGTCTGCTCCGCGACTTGACTGTCTGGCGCAAAGCGATTTAAAAAAAAAACACGTCCTGTGTTCCACTTTTCCATAAAAATGTGTATTATTTAAATCAAAAGCAAAAAAATACAAAAAAGTAGTCTAGAAACACACAAAAAAAATCATATCGTCCTGGAAATCCAAAGATAACGGTGCGGTACGAAGGGGTTTCATCGCTGGATTATTGCAGAGATAAAAAAAAATGAACCAGAAAAAAAAATTGCGGAAAACAGACGAAATCCTCACAAAGAGAATTTCTAGTCCTTTAAGCTCTTTGTCGAGAGGACAGTCGTGAAATAGCTATGAGCTTCGGCACTAAGCCCAATTCCGCTTGCTGTTTAAACCGAAGACCGTTATTTCCGACCGGTTATCGTTTATTGGTTGTCACCTCCCTCGCAGGGTTTTAGTGTTTTTCGCGTAATGAATTGCGGACATCTGCTAAAACCAAAGACTTCAGCCATCGATCGATTTGATTGATTTCACGAAAATTGGTGACGGGGTTGATGACGAGACGAGATGACTCGAGGGTGGCAGTGCAGACTCTTTTTGTAGGGCGACAATTAATTGTCAATGAGAATGTCTCCCTGCTCTGTGCTCCCGAAGTGAGGAAGTCAAGTGAATTTGGGGCAGCGTGGATTTATGCCAACAAATCATAGACTTCTGTTTATTTGAAGGGAAACATCCGCAGCCCCATTGCAACCTTTAAACTCGATATGGGAGGGCGGAATGAATGCATTCAGTGAGCCAGAAGAGTCATCTTTAATCACAAATGAAATGTGTACTTTTGTTTCTTTATGATCGGTCAGGGTTAAGATTTTTTATATATGCACTAGTCTATGAACTTTTAGAAACTACAAAAAAACTACTATCAAAACTCGTTTCGGTGAGGTCGAATCAAGCTCAATTTATATGTCTTCCAACTTCGTTCGCTGTCCAAAGCTAGGCATGTCTTTACTATCAGAATGTGTTTCAACTGCACAAGATGCCTCTTTTTACTTTTAGTGATAATTTTAAATTATTTTTGAGCTATCCAAACCACATTATACAAGCATTATCTTAAAACTCACTCATACAAATTTCATTTTCAAACTACCAGTGATGTGTGTGTCTGCTGGAGTTAATTGCATAGACAGTGTTCATAGTCATTACTGCGGACAATGTTTGTAAATAAGCCCATCATAGTTAAAAATGGGGTCTCATCACGTGACTTTTCAGACGATTGTACTCCAGACGATAAATAGTATCGTTAAAAGTTAGCTACGTGCACTTTTCCTACAGTTAAAGTCGCACTAAAAATAAGTGTTACGGAGGTATACCACGCTCTACTTTGAAATCATACTAGTCTATAGGCTTAGCACGACTCAATTACGGCCGAATTACAAATATTTTATTTCTTGCCTACAATTAGCATCTACTTTATCAGGGACTTACAAAAATTTTCTCGCTGGCTAAATGAGAAGATAACAATGTTTATCAAAAGTAGATTCAAAGTCGATTCTAAAAACATAAAAAAACATTGTGTGGTGGAAAAAAATGTATGATACAAAATAAATAATCAATTTAACATTTTGATGTTTTATGTTGAAAATTTCGCAATATTTTCCATGAACCGGTCCACAAATCGTGAAATAAACAATTGTCAATACGATAATAAATGACAGAATTTTTACGGTTTCTCCAATTAACATGAAGCAGAGAAAACGATAGCGTTCTGTTGATATCGTTTTTTTATGTTTACCCCTGAATTATGCCATAAACGCACCTTTATTAAAGAAAATTGATATCTGCAACAAATAGTTCGTCAGAATGCCATTCCCATAACTTGACCTATGTAACTACAGAAATAGCAGCTTAGTAAATGTAAATCATCAACTGTACTCTCATCCTGAAATTTACATGGCTAAGTTTGACAGGGCCGAACAATTTAGTATTACTCTACACAGTGGGACGGAGGGACGTTACGTCTTTAGACACAAAGGAAGAAGTTTTTTTTCAGCCTTTATGTTGACCTTAAGTCCCTTTGAAGTTGACTCGTAATTTTGAGAACCAATCAATCGTGATTTTGTGAACAAATCAAAATGACAAGCAAAGCCCAAAGGCAGACACTACCTCGTCCTGATTTCAGGTCAAAGCAAACAAAAAAAAAAACAACTCCGAGCTCATCTGTCAGCAATTTACTGTCTATCGATCGCCGCACGCATGTCTGGCCAACTAAACCGCCCCGACTCGACCACTAGATTGCTTTGTATCTTGTATCTTAAAGCAACATCTCTCTGTGTATTGTATCAAAAGTACAAAACCCGTCTGAACCCTAAAGGACTGCCCCAATTCGCTTATTTCTCCCACTCACCGTGATCATTATTTCAAGTGCATTATTCTTCTAGAAAATGCAAATCCAGCGCACTCCCCACACACATATATTTCCATGATTGAGTACGTCGCAGGAAGGACATTGCAGCAGCAGCACCAGTGGAACTCTCGTATGTTGTAAATACAAGACAACTGTCGGTCTGCAGGAGCAGCATTACAACTGTACTCTGCACTCCTTTTGTGTCTGTGAGTTTGAGGAAAGCCACCTGCCTACTACCTGCATGAGCATGAGTTAGACGAAGTAGACGTCTGGAGGGAGGAAATTCAACTCTTTTTTGTAGCGAAGAAATTATTACGAATGGTAGGAAAGAAAAAAAAAATAAATAAACACCCCGCCAGGACATACTTTGATGATGACGAAGGAACTGGGAAAACTCCATGTCTGGCCTCGGAGAGAGTAGGAAAGGAACAAAAAATTATTTTGTCTGGCCCAGAAACGTTCCATCTTCACGATTAAAGTCCTGTCCTCCTGTCCGTCTCGTCTTTTGGACTGACTTTTTTTTTTCTCCCTCACCGGGAGATTTTTATGATTTCTTTGTCCCGTCTAAATTGTAGTGCTTTCGTTTAGTTGGATGGGGTGACGGGCGCAATAAGGCGTTAAAAAGCTGGTCAAGTTATGACTCGCGACTTTTCCACTGATCCTTTTCATCTCTCACGCTCGTGCCGCCCGCGGATTTTCACTGTGCGCTCCTTTCCCGTTCGTTTTTGTTTTTTTCTGATTCCTGTGTGTCCTTTTTGGCGTTGAAAATGTAAACAATGCTGTTGTGTGGCGATTTGTTTCGTTCTCTCTTCGTTGTTGTGCGTTGTGCTCCTTAATTTACAACAAGAGCTGAACTAATGAAAGTTTAACTCGGCGGGGTGGGCGGACGCGCGGTAGATGGAGGACGAGCAGCATCGGGTCATTTTAATTAAGCGCATTAAAAGCAAGTGGTGGACCGAATACAATTGTTTGGCATTAGGGATATTCTTTCATTTTACGGTTGCTTTTTTCGCTGTAAACAGGGATGTCCTTGGCGCAGACATGGAAACAAATAAAATGAGTTTGCTGTCCACTTCTGGCTGCTGCATTCATATATATGGCAAAAGGATTAACCGAAAAAATGAGAGACAAGACAAAAAGCAGCAGGAGCAGGAACTCCAAGGAGTATTAGCTAATTAGGTCACTTAAGGGGGTATTATGTTGTAAATTAAATTGAAGTGGGAGCACTTTATCAGATGTGGGGTTGGGCGGATTAAGATTTGATGGCGAAATGATGAAGTGGATTTTGCAGCAGACGGATTCCACAGCCAGTCATGGTGGTAGTTTGATTCGTAATTAGTGTTCCGGAGGATTGCACTTTGGATTGCACTTCGTTATCAAAGATTCAAGAGTGATTGCGTTCGTATTCGGGGTTAAGTGGATGCTATTAATTAAAAGTCAACTGATGACAGATTGACACAAATTCGATTGAAAGTGACAGATTTGTCTTTGTATTGTAAGAGCTCGACAAAATGGCCAATGAGTGAGTGGGAAGAATAGAATTACCTGTGTTGGTCTTTTTCTGATTTACATGCGTCCAGCTAGTTCGAGTGAAAAAGTTTCAAGGGTGGCCACTGAGATTGCCATTCTAAGACGGCAAAATGAGCTGAAATCATCATATCATTACTTAACTTTGATCAAAGAAGTTTACCAAAAAAAAAATTAAACTTAAAAACACTAACATCTGTAAGCAAGCATCATTTATTGTCAGCCCTCAACCAAAATAAAAGAAAATAAAAAGTTCACTGTAAGATAACTGCACTTAAAAACCCTCGTATGTTGGCAGTCCGACATTAAAGGATCATTGAATAATTACACCGAATTCCCAGAGGAGTCCCATAAAAAGCAGCTTCAGCTCCGGTTTTTATTCCCTGTTTGTTTTCTGTAACGAAACATTAACCTCTTTACAAACGAAACAACTCCAAATGCAGCCACTATAAACGTTTTTATGCATCCTTACAAATACATCGGTTCAGCCAAGCGGCTGAATTTTACATTTACTTCTGTAGTTAATAAAATGACATAATAAAAAGCATGTTTTCCCGAATTCAAACAAAACAACCAACCACCCAAATACGCGGTGGTTGACAACAATGAGCAAGCATCATGCATGCCTCGCGTAAAAAAAGGATACACGAGAGCGCAAACAAACTTTGATTTGGCTTTTTTAATGTGTCTGTAGTGCAACTAATAAAAGTTCAGTTACAAAAGTTGTTTCCCTCGTGGGGGTTGTAGAATATTTATTGTTGAATGTATTTTTGTTTTTTTTTTTGCGATTCTCGGATGTCCTTATTGACCGTGCAGGACCTTTTTTTTCGGTGGCAAAATCGGTTTTAATCGGCACGGCATGCTGGCTCGTTTCGAGTGCATATCTGTTGGTCATTGGCTGAGTGGAAATGCGAATTTATTACTGGGCGATACTTACCATGGATTGTTTATAGAAATTTTTTTGAGGGGAGTTGTAAATAAATTATAAAAATACTTTTTTAACCACATCCGAATGGGGTTTGGATAGGTCATGAATATTTTAAAATTAATGGCAAAGAGTTGATCAAATAAAGGGTTTTTTCATGCTGATTCAAATTGATTTTGAATACTTGTCAAAATTTTAATGGCTTCTGCTGCAGAGCAGGATAAATTGTTAGAGACTGATTATTCTCAGCATCAATCGCTTACAAACTTTAGCCGATACTGATTTTCAAAGAAATTCGAATCCAGTACACTGTAAGGAACCATATAAACTGAATTATTAGTTGGCTTTCTACGACAGTCGCTGTCTTTATGATTCTTTTTGATGAATTGGAATATTGTTTGAAAAACCTCTTCATATCTTCAACAATTCTTCACTGATTAAATTCTATGAGCACACGACTTTAAGAAATTATTGCAAGCGTCAGTTAATGGGCCGGTGTTTTTGCCAATTTTCCAAGTCTTCTGAGAAGTGAAGCGTCGCTTTTGAGCATCAATGTCAGTTGAATCTTATATGGAAGCTATCCCAAACCCTTAAGCGGAATTGACTAAGTTAAAATATGCAAATGGCCATCTTTTGTGTATGGCAAGGCATCCGCTTACCCAAATTCTTCTCTATACTTTAACGAACTGCGGAGATATTTGTTTTTTTAGCTTTTCTAATGTTCAGACATTGGCTGACTGCTAAGAATTAAAATGTTAATTTGAAAGTGCCACCAAATCTCAATCAAACGTTTCCACTTATTTCGTTTATAAAATTTTATCATTTGGGCGTTTAGCTCACCCGTGCAACTTTCTATGATGACTGCATCAATCACAGAATAACAAAGAGCAGGTTTGACAGTCGCTATCAAAACCAAATGGCCGCCACAGCCTGTATACATCGACCTGTTACTTTTGGAAACGCTTTGTAAACACTTAGTTCTTTGTTTCAAACTGTCTGTTTAATTGAATTTAGTTCAGTTGGTAAAGCAGAACTGAAAGTGTCTTACAGCCTCCCCACATCACTGTGAATCATCGATGTAAGGATCACAGTAACAAATAAAGTAACGGACGCAGAAATATAAAAGTGTACAAACACCGCTCACAACACCCACGAAAACCAAACGAACGACAAGTACAAGGCCAACGCGACAAATGAATATAATTAAAAGTTTTTAATTTTTTTCTTCCTCCACAGCAAATTAAAAACTTCTCGTGGAGGTCGCCAGAATAATTAAATTCAAAAAACTGCTTAACTCACTTTTCACTTGATGCCAAAAAGCACAAAAAAAAATAACAGAAAAAGTCATGATAACACGCTGTCAGTCTCTCGTTGACACCAAAAACCAAACACGTGAGGACTTTCAAATCCACACCGACGAGTGCCGCTTTGACACGAAACTTCCGGGCGTGCTCGGGTGCCGGACGGAGTTCCCTCCCAGGGATTACACCGGGGGAGAGATCCAACAATTTCATTAAAATCACTCGTGGTCATGGAGGGAAACTTAAGCGCAGCGCGTGCGAAAAGTGGGCGAGGAATTCAAAACATTCTCGCCCCCGTTGCCGGAAGGATCTGGTTAACTTGGTTCCAATTTTTTTTTTTTTTCTGTGGCGAGGGCGGAAAAATGCGCTCAGAAGAGAAAGCGTAACAATTAACGTCGTTCTGTTTTTTTTTTTTTTTTTAAATCATGATAAAAGAAAAACTGTCTCATCCCTAAGTGTGACGTGAGAAATATCGCTGTGGAATTCCCGAAAGAACTTCAACACCTCCATCCCGTGGATGGTGGCTGTGGGAAGGGACAAAAAGGACAAGTCAATTTTCCACCAACATGAAAATTAAACAAGTTTTCCATTAATTTTTCTCATTTTACTTCAGCTTTTTGTCATGGGGTTTCCTGCCGTTCTTGTCGTCTTCGTCTTGTAAGAACGAAAGGACGCGAACTTTTCAACGAAGAAAATGGAGCAGACAAATGATTGCTCTGCAGGATGCAAGGGAATCCTTTTCCTCGTTTTTTTGTTTAAGTGAAAGTTTGTAAGGTGGGATGCGGCAGACATGCATTTGAATGATTTTTTTTTCCTGTTGCGTACATATTCATCTATTTTCAATCTATAAGCGACTTTTCACCGCCTTCATTGGTATTCCAAGCATGCACGCGCTTTTAACCCTAGCAGGGTGCAAAGTGCAACTTGCACGGGAAAGTACAATGGGAGGGTGAAGGAAAACTTTTTACACAAATGGTGGGATTTACTCGAACGAACTTGGTCGTAATTACGATGTTCAACAATCACGATAATGATGAAAAATAATAAAATTGAAGGGGAGTGGATTGCTATCTTTGGTTTGACATTTTAGTTTGTGAATTGAATTTACGTGAGGTTTTTCTTTCGATGGACTTTTGATACAGATCATTTACATTGAGCCATTTTTGTAAATATTTATACTATGAACAAATTATTGCTCTACGCAAAAAGATGACATTATTAGGATGCACAAAATCTGCACTTTCGGATTTTACCTGAGAGTCTATAACTCTTGCTTATCTTTTTTCGGCGAAGACTTACCTCTCGAGTGGTGAGGGACACATCCACAAAACAGGGAAGTATTCAAACTAGTTTTGTAAAGTATTGGCTCTATTCCACTCATAATATTAATGCTGGAGATTTAAAAGAATCACCATCCATCTCAAGAATTAAATGTTGATCATTTCGCAGGCTCTAGGCTCAGCTAGACATGTCATTTATCCTAACGATATTGGTGTCGTAAAAATATTTTATTAATTATTGTTCTTAAGGCATTTCTAAGTGTAAAGAAAATCGGTGATGTGGCCATTATTTTCACAAGTACTTAAAGTGTAGGTAACCTAACAAGCAAATTTTTTTTAATTTTTTTATTAATTTTTACGCCAATGGTACAATTTTTTCAGTAGAGGTAGCTCACTAAAAAGATTCATTGCATTCCCAATCCTTAAAACTAATAAATAAACGTAAACAAATTTGTGCAAAAAAAAAATTCAATTCGACTTAGTCTCCCAACTCGTACGATGAATTTCACATTGTCCACAGCGGTAATACGAAGTTGCCTTCCAAGATGTGCTCACTTCAAAAGTTCCCAGCCTCACTCACTTCCCTGTCGTTGATCACACCACAATTTCTCCTGAGTGTGAACCATCAACACCATCATCAATCACACAAATTCTCCTGGTCACTTATCACTCAACCCATTCACCCCCACTGTTTAAGTGTTCAAGCCAATTAACTTCCCATCATCGCAAGGACTCTCTCCCTTCACAAACCACCACGCATATAAAAACAATCACGATTTGCATCGATTCAGTTGGAACAAACACACGCTTTAAGGATAATTTGTCACCGTTCCGCCATCCCACGAAAGGAAGTAAACAAAAACAACCACATCTCTACGCTGCGGTCGATAATACAGACGCTGGCTGTGGCAATTAAAAAACCCACGTTTGTTCGTCAGGTTGTATGTTAAAAAGTTCATAATAGTTCCTTGTTCACAATAATGATGTGATGTGTCAAGTGTCCTTCAACTTTCATTCAGTTACAGGACGAAGGCGGATGTAGCGTGGGTGGTGGTGGGCTGCTGTCGTAGGTGATGTTATCAACGTGTCGCTGCTCTTTCGGTTACGAAAGACAAATAAAATTATGATCGACATGTCAGGAAAGTGATTTCAAAGAATAAATTTAAGCCATGTGGTCGCGATAGTTGCTTAGCATGTCCTTTGGGACGACTTGGGGTCATCATCAATCCTGGTAATTTAAAAGGCAGCTAATTGTTTTAAATCAAAGTCTAGGGTGAAAATAAGCAGGCTTTGGTGATCTAAACCTGATTTATGTAAAATATTGCGGTGTCGACGAGAAAAACCATTTGAATAAGGTTTATAATTTTTTGAATTTAGTCAACTAACTAAATCCCTAAATCATCACCACGATATTTCTCATCAATTAATTGGATAGCTTTAAAGTTTAAGCCAATCGAACACCAACGAATAGCTATAAGCAACCCCGTACAGGATTATGTAATATTTCCCAACATTACAGACATGTAATGAGATCAAAATTCGATTTATTAAAAATTTGCAGAGAAAATGAATCAAATTAAATTAATTCACATCCAGCAAATCCAAATTAAATACGTCCACAGCAGCTAAGCTTACCGTCCCATATAATTGTTCACAAAATCTTCATGAATGCATGCAAATAAAAATAAATAAATAACATTTTATTTTATTTTATTTCTCGTCTAGATGATATTTTTATATTCATCGAAATCCATTAACGAAAATCACTGCTTCGTTAGTCACACTGAATACATTTGGCCGCCTGACGACACGCGCAGGCCGCCCCATTGTTCGAAGCATTGAACGCGATGTTTTAATGAAAATATATCAAAACAAAATATTTTATTTAAAATACAATACGCGCCACAGAAAGATGCCGGCCAACTGAATAAATAAACACAACTAATTCAAAGTGACTCTTTTTCAAAATTTGTTATATTACACTTTTTCCTTTTGTATGGCGCCGTGTAGGCGCTACAATGGCCAACGGCCAGAGGCAAAGAGCTCAAAAAGGACCGCCAATGCGACATAGAAAAACACCGGAATCAAACTCTGATGCACTCGGACCGGTGCATCTGTGCACCTGTTTACCTGAGCGATGTCGCGTAGGACAACAGCGTGACGAGTGCAGTTCACAAATCAAAGCTTAGGCCCGCGTTCTGGCCAAGGTTAAAACATCAAATCGCAAAACTGACCACACATGTTGACCACGTGGGGTTTTTGTGTCGACTGTTTTTCTGGTTGAGAGGGGAGGAAAAAGTGCAGTGGACATATTTGGAATTCGTTAGAGATTTGGTAGAGCGTCGGTGGTGGTGATGCGAAACACGAGTGCATCGGAGGACGTTGGAAATGCAGGTTGCGTCGGCGGTAGAAAAATAGAAAAGGAAAAATTAGTTAGCAAACATAGGCAGCCGGGCGAATTTTCAACAGAACGCCATTTGGTGGAAGGTTTCGCTGAGAGTATTGACTCGAAAATTCGATTTGATTGATGGATGTGGACGCAGATTGTTGTAAGGATGCTCAGCGAACGGGTGCAGTGTGGCGCATGGAAGGTTAGAGTTGCAGTCAAATTGCGGTGAGGCGTTTCACATTCGGGGATCAAGTTGAGATTTATTTTCACTCGTTGGTTCCAAGGCCTTTTTTTCTGAGAATTGTGGGCGGCAGACCATGTTGGCCTACGTTTCCTCTGCATAGAAAAACGCTTCAATATAATTTGATAAATTTGTTGAAACTGCAACGGAAGGATTGAAGTCTCGCCTTGAAGACATCTACGTCCCAGCTCAATCTGAATAAGATCCCAGTCTTAGGCTTTTAGATTAATCGGAGCAAATGGTTTTTTGTAGATTGACTTTTTTTTTTGTTTTTGCTATTGAGACGCTGTACTGAAGGTCATCAATAAATTTCAATCAAAGCCTCACAGACAAGATAATTGGCTTGTATCATGATGCAACGAGTCTTCAGAAGATCTAAGAGGTGCGCAATGGTCCACAGCGTCCTCTTTCACTGGATACCTGTTAAAGTTTCAACCATGCTTATTGAGTGCTATCGCTTTTATTTTCGATAGAAGAAAACGAGTTGTGCATTTGAGTAGTTGTTTTTCCTATTTAAAAGGCCTCGCAAGAAACATTTAAAGCCGATTTAGATGAAGCTCATGGCACATTTTCCCTGGACAAAAGAGTTGATAATTAGATGCATTATAGATTAGGCATAAAAAAATATCTGCACTAACGTCAAAAAAATTGTCTGTCGAAAAATAAAAAATGTTTTCCTGAAACACTTATTTTTCTATATTTTTGTACAGACTTTTTTAAGTTTTTGTCTATCTTTAATCTCTTCCATCAATTAGAATACAAAGGTACTGGTTGAACTTCATTGCTTTGGCTTGTAACTTACATACGAATGTGTTTGTCACAAAAGATTAAATAAAGCTGTACCGCATGACTAACCTCTTCCTCTTTTGTATTGAAATCCCCTCTGATGAGACACAAAGCATCCCACTAAATCCATCATCATCTACCACAACGTCAGCCTACCCTCGCAAGCATGATTCCATTCCCAGTTAAATCTCGCAGGACCCTCCCTCACCACCACCTTTGACTGCAACGATGGACATCCACTTACTTTGATCAAAAATCGCGTAGTAAATGACATATTCAGGACATCAGCGAGTGCATTCATCATCGTCAAACCGTGAAAAGAGGATCCCATCACACAAAAGGTGAACAAATGGAAGTCGCTTTGCTTTCTCGCTGCTGACTGATGCGCGAGGCAATATTCCTGAACAAAAGTCCCACAAAAACTCCGCGGACTGCAATGTACGCTTGACAGGTAGCGGTAGGTGGCAAATTCAACGAAAACCGAGAAAATAAAAACATCAAATGGACATCATCGAACGAAATACTCCGGCCAGAGGCTGACAGACGAAAACCAAGCATTTAAACTGCAGATTTCAATTAGTTTTATTGAAAACTCGAATCCGATTGCGGCATCGAGTGAATGTGTGTAAACCAGGACCCGCGCCTGTCCGTTCTGCGCCGATAATTTCCATAATGCGGCAATGAACACTCTCTCTTAATGGGCGAACATCCGTTAACTCGCAATTAAAGTAGTCAATTTTTGTTAACACTTGGTGTCAAAGTGTATCTAGGACTATTAATGCACTCGATTGTGTGGTGGGCGAGGATGCACTTTACAAAATTCCGTGTTGATTTTCGAAATGAGGCATAAGGTGCTGAAAATGTATCTACACACACCAATTGGCCGCATTCATGGGACGCATTATCCTCATTACCATTATTATTTTTGTTTTTTGTTTTTTAGTTTGTTTTGCGTGTTTGTTGGGTGTATTGGACTATTTCCGCTTTGGTTGGTTTCGTTTTAAGCCAAAAGGTTGGCTGTTGGATATGGGTCTGGATTCAGCCAATGTGTTGTGTGAATGGAAATGATTTGTTAATGGAATTCGACTGCTTTTTAAAGTGCCATTAATCGAGTTGAGTCACGTGATGATGTGACTTTTAAATGAATGATTTATTTAGGAAGCTTAGTTAAGTAACAAATCCAGATATTTTACTTTCAAGTAGAGGGTAATTGGCAGTAATAAACTTCTTTCTTTTTTGGTAGTTTCCCAGCAATTAAAAAAAAAAGAAAACTTGGTAAATTCAAATGGCCAATTCATCTAGATATTTTAAGACTCTCGCACCCCAATTAAACCCACTCGCATATTTCTTTGTGCAAAACTGTCGCAGTTTCAACTCTTCCACGGAGTCATGTGCTTTAAGCACGGTATCTTGCCGATATAATTAGGGTTCAGATGCAGTTCATGTCTAGTTTATGGTTTCAACTGACGTTTTTAAAATTCCACATATGACGCCATGCTCTAGTCTAAATGTTGGGCAAAGTAAATATGTCCTGCCGAGACGCCAAGAGGGTTCTTTTAAAGTGCAGAAGTTGCAACAAACTCCTCTAATTTTTGGTAAAACTTCGACGATCCGAATTTAATATTTCGAATTGTTTGCGTCCGAATAATGAACAGTTGTTTTTAATTGATTGTAACAGTCACACAATCATACGATTTTGCAACTTTTTCTTTTGTAAAAAATATTTGAACAATTTTCAAAAAATTAAGCTCTTGTACCGCATTTTCAAAGCAATGTCAAAAGTTTGATGTAATTTTCATCTCATGACGTTTCATTTATGGACTTATGGCAAGGGTATAACAAAGAAAACGACGAACATTTAGTCGCCTCGTTTCAACCAATTGCTAACGAAATTGGCAAAATTTGCGCCTTCATTCCAATTTTGAAATAAAAAATTATATTAATTTATTCAAAACAGAAAAAATTAAATTATAAAAACTTTCTTCTTTTCAGATACCCAAACATCAACATGATGGCCACATCGCCAGATATCTTTGGCAATCCATATGCATTATTTCGAGGGCCGCCCACAACAATGCGGCCGCGGGAAAGTCCCATAAATTCGTTTGTCCTCGATCTACAAACAGGAAACAAAAGAAATGTGGATACAGTACCGCCACCCCCGCCATCACCTCCTAGGTAATGTATAACATCGTCGTCATGATAACCACCAAAAAAACACGAAACAACCAAAACTCCGTCAAACAACAAAACCAAACAATATGCCCTAGATCATCCTCCGTCTACAATAAACAAAAACCAAAATAAATTCACATATCTTCAATCAACAAAAATGAAATCAACATTTTAGCAAGTCTTCTTCCTAAAAATCAGAAATAAAAATATTACAGGAAAGTTCTACAATCAACACTAGTCAACGTAAAACTTTTTTTTTTTCGTAAATCTGAAATGTAAAAAGAATTTTAGTTTGTTTGTTAAGAAAAAAGATTAAAATGCTTTTTGAAAAACGGTCTTCGGGCACCATCTGGACATACTCGCCCACTAAACGCAAACGTAAGACAAAACGCCAAAAATGTAGAAAAAAAAAATAAAATATCGAATACTCAACTTTGTAGAATTTTTTTAAACTCTTAACTGCATACATGTACTTATTAAAATAATTTAAGTAATCATATCAAAACAAATGACGTACTAATCTTTAAAAAAACTTACGATTTCTCGAAAATTCCTATTCAAAACAATAAGCTTACGCAACTAATAGAATTTTTATAGAGTATTTCTTCTAAAAGTAAACTTAATCATAAAAACTCGTACTCAAAAATAAGTAATAACTCGTACTTTTTCCTAAATTTAAGTGAACATTTTTAAAATGAAATATGAAAGCTAATATTCTAACAATTTACGCCAATGGGCGTTACGGCAACTAATCCCCCTCAAAGCCACGCCCAGAAGCGAATTTTCTCAAAATAAAATACTCATAGACTTAGAGATTTTTTTTTAAATTTAATTCTATCACACGACAAAACTACAAACAACTAACAAAAACTTATTCCACAGTAGAGAAAATAGAAAGTAATTTATTTTTTTTGCGTTTTGTTTTTACGATCAAAGTAATTTCGTAAAAAA
Source organism: Syritta pipiens (assembly GCA_905187475.1). Lineage (NCBI taxonomy): Eukaryota > Metazoa > Arthropoda > Insecta > Diptera > Syrphidae > Syritta > Syritta pipiens. The sequence continues at coordinate 31,401,025 of LR994572.1, read as the reverse complement.
CATAAAATTTTTATGAAAAATAAGAAAGAAATTTAAAATTTTTTAAAGAGCACGTTGTAAAATGGTATTTTTAACCGAGAGTACAAACATTAAAGTATACCAAAAATAGAAAAAAAAAGATTTTCAAGGGATGACACTAGAGTAGAGTAGATTTTCAAAATATACGCGTCCCTTTGTGAACTTTTTTTTTCTTATTCTAACAACTTTCAACATAAACCTATAGCAATATCATCAATCAACATCTTATGACTAACTAGCACATGGTAAAAGGGATTTTAAATTAACACTAAACTAGAAAGTAGAAAGTAAACTTTTTTTTGTCTAAAAATACTTGATATACTCGTTCGATTTTAAGAAAACATAAACTTAGTATACGGTAGAATTAATGGATCAATTTATATATCTTCAATCAACACACGATAACTATTCATTCTCCAGTCATGGTAAGTCAGTTTGTTTGTATTTAATTTGAGCGCAGTGGTAGACGAGGAATTAGCACAGGGCTGATGAAAATATTTAACCAACAAACGTTTTTGGAAATGTATTCATTTTTCGTCCACAAAACGGACGCACATTTTTTGATCAATCTAAATTTGTAAATATGATAAAATTCGTATGTGATTCTTCAATCAATAATAATTTGGAAATTTGTTCCTTTCTCACGCAATTACCTTAGTCACAGTCGTTAGAGGCTGTGAATCAGCAAAGAAAAGACGAAAATATTTTATTTAATAAAAAAAGTGTTAATTTCTCGTCCACTGCTTAACAAAAGATCTTTAATTTATAAAAATATGGAATGTTGCATTTAGGATTGTTACAGTTGGTATAGATTTTTTTGGTACAGAAATGAACTTTAGCAAAGTGGCTGCTGCGCTTTAAACATAGATTCAAAACACAACAATCGGAAAATGAATGCTTAATGATGAAAATCCTAAACCATCGAAAAATTTTAGCTTAGAAAAATTAGAAAAGCATCTTTTTAAGACCTAAAATCATGTGCATCTTTGCAAGATTCAGCAGAATTGGGGACAATCGTGACTTACAACCAAAATCAGCTTTATTTTTTTTATAATGTTTGTTTGATTGTTTAAGGGATATGTGATGTAGAATACTCCTTTACTTAGATTTGATTTTTTTAGAATTTTTGCTCATTTTATAAGTGCATATGAAGCGCTATGAATATAATCTCTAAATTTATTCTTTTACTAAAAATAATTGAAATACAATCACGAAAATTCGTATATATTTCTATGCAGTTATCGGAAAATATTGACACTTTTGAACAACCCTCGCTGTGTATTTTAAAAAGTCTTCTGTGTACAGCAATCGTTTTCAAAAATTCTCTAACCCCTTTACTCCCAAGTGTATTTAATTGGGTATTTTTATGGTAATATCTGTTGTGCAATAAAAGCATTTATACAAAAAAAGTTTTTGCTAAAATGTACTTTGTTGGTAATGAAGACGATCAAAGCAGGGATACCTTCCATTTGGATGGGTTTTATGAAACACACACAATATTAATCTTGCAATATTTTGTTTATTTGAAAGAACTAAATGCAAAAATGTTCTCTATAATCCAAAATTATTTGTTCAGTAGCTCGATAAGTTAAAGCTTATAAGCCGATGGTTTTTATGGTCTGGATCTTTTAATGCATCGCAGTTTTTACCGCGAGTTAAGTTTTTGCCCTGACCAAAGTTGAAAACTTATTTTGACGTCAAAAACTTTTTCGGTTGAGTAACTAAATTGTACCATATTTGATCAGTTAATATTCTGCAATAATAGATTTTAAAGCCCCAGGAAAACTAGTTTTTTCCATAGCACCAAAAATTAAGTAAAGGATTCTGAATATTCTAATTGCATTAAGAGACGTCTAATGCATAATAAAATGGACCGAAATCTCGTTTTAGGATAAACTTGAGACACTTTTACAACAGTAGCGCCAATATTTTTGACATTTTAGCAGATGAAATTTATGTTGTATATAAACATCAGTGAGCCTGAAAGGGTTAAGGATATGTGTCTACTGGTATCTCTTAAAGAGTAAAATTCTTGTTGCACTAAAAATTCGTGTATTTGAGTTTTTTGTTTACTTTTTATTTTCTGAAGCCTTTTAGGATACTTCTTGATCTTGGAAAGATCAACAAAGGATTTCTGTTGTAGCGCCCAGTTTAAGCCGAAACTGATTGGCATTCCAGTCCACTTTGCATAGAAATTAAATGGGGCAGTCCCGATTTTTACGAAAAACATTGATAAATGGGTAACTAGATTCCAACTCATTTACATATTTAAAGAGACACAGAAAATTCCAGAACCTTTAATATTTCAACATTACGTCCTTTTTCCTTGTCGCACTTGTAACTCAAATGAAGACATCGCCAAACCTCCCTACACCATGCTGACACAATTGTGTCCCGATTGATTGATGCACCAGAAGCGCACGTATACAGACTGAAAAATTTGTCACCATGTCAATAATTCCATGACATAAAAGCCTCCTCAGCTCCTCTCTCCACTGAAAGGATACCTACCAGACATTATTTCACGTTTCAACTTACATCGCAACCCAAAGGCTTGCCTCCAAAAGATAAATCGATTACCTGACGTCCACCCTCATCGCGTGGTCAAACATGCGCGTGTAAAAAACTTATAATTTATCAAAATTGACTTTCGTGGTTTCAGCCCCCTAATTGCTATTATTTTGAAAATTTCATTTTTAGCAAAACATCCGCCAACTAAATCCAGCCTTTTAAATTAGATTTGTGAAAGGTTATTTTCTAAAAAAAAAAAATTCAACTTGCATGGAATTTCGTTATAATTGAGACCGTGCCGACCGTGCATGTAAGTCACACTTTGGTTTAAAAAAAAAATAGTTCTTTTAGCAGAATGCCTGAGGATTCATATCCGCTGTAACCACTCATTTTGAAAATCGTACCGCCTTAGCACCCTTTTACACGCGACATTGCCGTCGAATGCGCCATAAAACAGGTGTAACATTAAGTTAAATTTTGTTGTTTGAAATCGTGTTGTAATTGATCTGCTTGGGCAGAGCGGAACACTTTTAATTGGTTATGAAACTTTGAAAACACGTACACTAATGGTGGTAATATTAATTTTGATATTCATATTTTGTGTAATTAACTTAAATTGAAAAGGAATTGCCTTCCGCTGAGTGGACGGGCGATAGAGGAATGCGTTTTATGCAGGCAGAAAATTCCACTGGACTTCCAAGTTGTACGTAATGGAATCGAAGTAATAAAAGTCGTGTTGAGAACATGACAACATCCAAAAACACATTCCTTTTGATGTATAAGCCCCAAGCACGCGTTCTTCCATCCTGCTGTGCCCTGTGTAGGGTTGTGGAATTGCCGTGGTGTTGGGGTGGGTTAATTCATTTTGGCTGGATGTTTGAGTAGGATGAGGTACTCATATGGGGCACATACCGTATCAGCTTTACGTAAGAAAGTGATTTTTAAAAAAGTGTGAGGTTTCGTATTTTTCGTCTTCATCATCTTCTTGACCGCGTGTTCCACTGACGGGGTAGCGGCGTGCAAGGCACGAAGGGCACCCGACCCTGCGCCGCCGACTCTAGCGGCTGAAGCGTAACCAGGCGAGATTTTGGACTTAATCGATCGGTCGCCTTCCTAATCGATTCGGGGATTGCATTTGGGATCGGGATCACATTCAAGGCGCGCATCAGAATTCGTACTGTTGGGGATATTCGTGACACGTGACCAAACCACCGAAGTATAGCCCTTTCCGTCCGAAGGAACATCTGCTCAATATTGATCTTCCCTTCGTTTTTCTCACCCTATCCTGGCAAGTTACTCCCACAACAGCACGCAGAAATCTCATCTTGGCAGCTTGTATTCGCTCTCTTATTCTTTCGGTCATTACCCAAATTTCAAGACCATAGGTCAGAGTCGAATGAAATACCGAGTTAAACATCTTGGCCTTGAAGCTCGGGCTTCCTGAATACAGATCTTCCAAGCTTTTTTAAAATTGATCCAGCTTGTCCAATCCTACAGGAAAGCTCAGTCTAACGACCACCCTGAAAGGAGTTGATTCAGGCTCTATACACAAACTGTGACAGCTGTGTGGTTAATGGATTTCTTATTATTTCCAAATTAAATTACAGTCAATAATTTTATGTTACATTTCTGGTCACGCCTATAATAAAAACCGTCATACTTAGGTAAACGGCTTTTCCATCATACAAATTCTATTTTTTTAGTTAAGACGCGGTTTGTTAATATTTCCAACTACCTTTTAACGTCAAAACATTATGGAAGGCTTAAATGTTTGCTCAAACGGTCTTTGGAAATTGTTAAGAACTATCACCACTTGCTTATCTTGAGAGCAAGTGTTCCAGTTCTGAATGTCGTTAATGACAAGTTTCCGATTCCGATTTTACGTCACCCACAAGAAGTAGAATTCAATCTAAATCAAATAATTATACTTACCTGAAAAAGAGATCAACGTAACCTTAAAACAGAAGCTTTTAAATATTTTGTAGCACTAAAACTTCTCTGATTTCGCTCGGCAAAAATTAAATAAAATTCCTAGTTTTATTTAACTGTCTCTTATTATTCTATAGTAAGAATAAGATTAATCGACAACAACCGACTGTAATTATTGTAATTGACGGTTTTCACTAATTAAGATATCCAAAGTATAAGGGAAAATGATCTACGTCACCCCTTAATTGTCTGAATTCAACCCACGGACGGGGAGACTAGCAATCTCCCCTCTTATAACATGCAAATTCCTCAGGCCAAGAGAAAATAAAAAAAAAAACGCGTTAAATCATTCAAGCATCACTTAACACCGTACTACATTTAATCCGTGTTTGGAAAGTAAACACAAAACTTGTGTATGAATTACATTCAAGCTCCAGCGGGTGATAATCAAAAATTCAGAGAAAACACATCCCCCACCCATATCCAAGGGCTGAATAACTTCCAAGTGTCTGTGGGTGTCTCCCCCTTTCCATCTCCATCGCTTACGAAGTGTTGACTACGCTTTCAGCAAATTAACCACCGAAGCGTGTGTGCCCCCCAACAAGCCACCCACCCACTTGGCGGCCGGTTTAATAACCTCTCCGGACAAGGTAAACATTAAGTGTAATCATCAAGCTGTTAATAATCCAAGGCGTTCAGGGGGTCGTGTAGGGCGTTTATTATTGAATTAATCATTCAATTAGAAAATTCCATTTACAATTCACACATTTGTCGGAGTGTCTTTGAGCGTTTCCATCCGCCCGGTCGTCCGTCCATCTGTCGGACTGAACATGTGAGTAATAATTAACTCGACCGCCCTACACGTATTTTCTTTTCATTTTCCCAAGGACATTCTCTCACTCTCTGGTCGATGCATTTTGAACTACCTTGAACACACGCACTGGCGACACCTTTAGTGCGCCTTAGGCGAATGCATGTTAATGAAACTAACTAAAATGCATTTAATTAGCACGCCGGTTAAGGTACACCCGAGAGTGCTACATGATGCCTCAAGATTCATCCCACCCACTCGCCCAAAACTCAGAACGCCCCTAATTAATCGAAGCGAGGTGAACTCCACTGTGGATTTTAATTTAAACTTTCACTCGTACCTCGGTTGAACATGAATTTTAAATTAAATTCACTTTCGGTTGCCGGGACATAGAGAGCTTTTAGGTTGGTAATTAATTTTGAAACTTGTGCGCAAACTGTTTTTCCTGTTGCATGTGGTACATGCCCTCCCCCCGACTGACGAACATCGTTACTTACACGACAATTACACAGCTCGACAAATGAAATGTTGTCCTGTGCTGCATTCGTTGTCGTCATCGTCGTCGTCGTTGACTAAAACAAATAGGACTTTGCTCTCACCTGTGGGGGGGTTTTTATTTTCGTCGAAATTTTAGTTTTTTTGTTTTTCTTTTTTTTGTGCACAAGGACCTCGTGAAGATCGTGTAGTGGACCCTCGAGAGAGGTGTGCATTGCAAACTCTTCACTTGCAGTCGAAAATTTCCGGATGAAAATGTAAAACAATTTCCAGGAAAACTTCACACGTGCTCTGCCACCACCACCACTCGGCAGCTCCATGCGGTAAACGACGAGTGCGAAAGGCCCATTTAGGTAGCCTCCCGACACACGACGAAGGATTGGCTCTATTACAAAGCTTCGAATAGAGCGCATTTAACGTGCCACAGCACACACACAGACACAGCAAAGACTCAGTTCTTGGGATTTATCTGGGGGATACATGGGCAACAGCCTGCCCGCAGACAGGATGGCTTGTGAAATTACTTCGAAGTGTTGGAATGGGACCTATTGTGGGTGTTGGATATTTTCAGTTAAATTGGAAATTTAATTTCGCAGTGTCCTGAAAATGTTCTCCTCTTACTGACGGAATTCTACAGGAAATTGCGAGGAAAAAAAAAGAAAAACTGCAAAAAAAATTTCCTCTTAACTCTGAACAGAAACAATTCTGCCTCACCTCTCCCTTTCGCTTAGAATTGTTCATGCGTAAACGGTATAAGGTTACCTTTGAGCTAGTATGTAAGTCGTTAAGCACACAACGAACGCATCCTTGTGTAAGGAACAAAGCCACCAAGGCATGACCAAACCCGATTATTCACGGAGTGATGATGGTCACCAGTAAGCGAAGCACCAATGTTTCTTTCAGTTGTGGGTCGTCCTTAAATTAGCTGTAAGAGGAACCTAACCAAGTTGGATGGGGTTTTTTTAGGATGCACCGAGGCGCATTTGGCGAATTTCAAATTGAAATTTATACGGTTTTTAATCATTTGCGAGTTCAAGGGTGCGATGCGAAATTTAGGGATCTACGCTTATTAAATTCGGGTAAATCAACTCATTTTCTTCATTATATACAATTTTTTTAATCTGCACTGCTTGTAGGTTTCTAAAAAATTCATTTCTTAGAATTTCGTTCCAAAGAAAAATGCTTTCAGTGTCTGTCTGGCCGATTCAGTTAGTTGCTTATCTAAAGGCAAAGTTAGCTGGACCTATCCTTTTCTACAGGAAGCAACTCTCTAACGTGAGAACGCTAAGAGGGAGTAAATTAAAATTCTGAACTTGGCAAGTTTCAATTTAAATTCTAAATAAACATAGCACCAATGTTTCCTTGATGAGTGAACAATAAAAACTTTGACATCAATAAAGAAGGTGATGATGATGATGACATAACCTCAACCCAAAAGCGTTACTTTTTGTCAAGTTTCCCGATTAGGATGAATGCCTTTACTTAGTACGTAATAAATTAGTAAGGAAGATTTATGATACAAGGTAGATCTTTTTGTTTGCTTTACGAATCAGTTCTGAAAATTTCTTGAAATTGTATAAAAACTGAAGTCTGCGCTGGAAAAAGTTCACTATTTTAATAATTTCTTGATTATGTTGTGCTCTAGAGTGTTCCCGCTACCCTGTTAGTGGAACATGCAGCCACAGAAGATAACGATGACTAGAGTGTTCCGAATTCAACAATATTTAAAAAAAATTGCGCTTGAAAAGTTCCAAATCCTGTTATGAAATCCTCACCCAAATTATGCTGCTTTTTGTCCACCGTAAACAAATCCGGCATACATATTGCTCATATTTTTTTGTGTCCGAAATGGGGACACCAGGCTTTAATGACGACATTAATTTAAACTGCTTCACAAATCGCAAGGACCCCAGTTCCCGTCTATTGTTCAACAGAATCTTATGGATTTTATTAACAACTTCATTTTCCTGTAAGGCCATCGTGCAACAAGATGCAAACATTTTCTTACTATAGTCAAATTGAGCAAACCGAAAATTGTTTCGGTCATTGCAGATCGTATTTGACAGATTTAGTTGATAACGTTTTCCATATCTAGGCGCAAATATGTCAGAAATAATCCACTTTTGGAATTTCGGGCTTCAATTCGCAACAAGGAAACTGGGTTTTCGAACAGCTCTAAAATGAACTTAATGATTTATTGAATTTAACGTTTTTCCATGTCGCAAAGAAAACAGTCTAGTCACTAAAATGTCATATTCCACAAAATTGATGATGAAATTGAACTCAACATCAACAAAGACCGACAGTATAATGGACCTATTCCAACCAAATACAAAACAATAAGCCCCTTCGATCAGCACTGCTCAGGGTAAATGACACACAAGTTTGAGATTAAAAAACAACATTCGACTTTTAACAGCCACTATTCAAAAAGCCCTTTTTACACTCACGTCGTCGTTTCAACTTTTGCCAAATTAAACCGAAATTTATAAAAGCCACATCACTCATCTTCTCTTAGTCCAATTCCATGCCCATTTGTTACGAAATTCCTAATTACAGCAGCACATCCCTGATGCCTTTACATTAAACTGCCTGTAAGCCCATTTACAAACTCGTAAATCGCATTGTTTCTGTTTCAAATGCGACGCGGCTCACACGTACATCCAGATCGCAGTCGCCTGCTAATTGGATTAAATGTCCGCTTAACCGATGTCGTTCGTTTCAGAACTTAAAGGACCTCTATACTTGTCGACCTCGTGCCTCCGAGAGATTACACTGTAACGATGTGTGACTCGTTTGAAAAGTGAAACATTTTCCAACTTTTCACACCCCACACCCCACAGGAACCGGAACCGCGACCTCTTAAGCAGCCACCACTGTGTAGCGTGCGTTACTCCGCGGCGTGGTTTTGAAAATTTAAGGACTAACTTTGGCGTTAAGCCAGGAGGTGGTGTCTACACGTGTGGCATGGCCAATAATGGAGTTTGAGGCATCATAAATTTTCCACGCTTCGTATTCAAAAGGCTCACAACTCAACACTCTCGTGTGCATGTGCTTTTCAAAACTAAACTCTCTTGTGTATACAATGTTGGCCAGGAACCTGGGAAAATGAAGAGTTCTTCAGCGATATCCTCGTGCAGCAATTGTTAAAGAGTGGGAGAGGAAAAGATTTTAATCTGCTTAGACAGATAAAAAGCGTCATAAGTTAATTAATCTTTGCTTTGAATAACTTATGGATGGTGAGTGCTGTCAGAAGAGCACACTCGAAAGGATTGTAAAAAAAATATCGCACATACGTTGGAGTTGTCGCATGTCTTACTTTTGTTGTCAAAATAATTGACCCATTTAATGGCGGCAAAGTTAGACAAATAATGTTGGCGTGGCTTATACGGAAAACGTTAAAGAGTCTACTTCGTATAGAGAGGATATTTGAATTAATCTTCTATTGAAATTGAAATGTAACTGCGAAGTACCAGATTAAAAACTCAGCTTTACTGGCGTTGTGCTATTAAATTATAAACAAATTCTACACGAAACTTAGCATGAGCTGTATTTTCAATGTGGCAATTTTTTCTTGGAGCTGAATTCTATTAACTTATGTTTGAGTGAACCTAACTAACAAAAGATATGTGTGAATCAAGTGTTCAGACAGACATGTTATAGAGTCATCATTAAAGGTTCGTAGTCTCCTGTGTTGGGCATAGTTAGTCTTTTGATTTACTTTGTCTTACTCACTCATTCGACAGTGTTGTGCAGACTTTGAAGCAAATAATAATCTAACCTTCCTGTGCACTAAACATCTCGGAGGATTTAAGAGTAAGTCCTTCTTGCAACTTTGACTGGTAACAAAAAATATGTTTGCTTCGGCATCATCCTTACTGATATTCTATTCATCGGTTTAGAGTGTTTTCTTTAATTGTCTGACATACATTTTCAAGTAGACCTAAGAACTAATTGATTGGTATCAGCGTCGATCATAATCCATCCTGATTGTGCTTGTGATCGGGACTAAAACCCTAAGGTGCACTATTCGACTGAGTCATTTGTCGAGATATCACATCACAATATTGTTCTTTTAGCATATAAATGGATGAAACAGCTGTATTATACGTGGCTCATATTGCAAATCCATTAAATTTTGACCAAAAAGAACTCATGGCCGAAGATTGAAAACATCCTTTATGTATGGTTTTAAATATTTTTCAAAACTTGTTTGCTACTCACTTAACAACAAACCCGGTGATGTGTTTTTAGGTTTTATTTATTATTTGCTCACTATAATTTGAGCTATTCAATGCGCAAATCCATTAACTCCATTTTTAAAAAAATCTTAAATTCAAGCATTAAGGAAGATAGCAAACAATTTTTTTTTCGAAATAGCAGAGATTAGCGCCATTTAAGGACAAAACTTTGTTTAAGCCATTGATTCACAAGGAATTTATTTCAGTGTGTGTGGGGTAGTGGTTCGTAGAGACTATCAATTAGCACTAAGTGCCGTTTTGAAACCACAGCTCTGAAAGTTGAGGCCTGTTCAAAAAATAAGGTGACTTTTCAAATTTCGCGGGCAGCGTACATTCGATTATCGATTTTTTTATTTTGTACACTCGTCTCGAACATATGTTTACAGTTTCAGCTACATAGCATATTTATTTTGTTTGTGCAAGGTATAAAAGTTAGACGTCTTTTGCGTGTTTGGCAAAAATTCACCTTATTTTTTGAACAGACCTCGTATATTGGGATTTAGTGCCATCGTGCGGCGTTGAGGCATAAAATCAAGTCATTGATGTTCGTTCGAGATACCTCGACGAGAGATTCAGGAAAGGGACTGCCTGAAGTCCGTTGCCTTGGCCTGGCAAGCGCTGGACAGCTACAGAAGAAGTGTGTTAATAATTCTGGTTCTGCTGAGTTATTACAACGCAGTGTGTATGATGAGGGATCCCCAGCCTAGCTGGATGATCTCCTATTGGCCAGTGACCCGTACTAATCGCCACAACTTTAGATCTATTTCAGAGACTTATGCGATGAAATAATGTACATTTGCATCTATTTCAGAGGCCAATGTACATTATTTCTCAACTTTTCGCTGTATAAAGTTACTCGAGTTGTCTACTGAACTGCCTATTTTTAAATGGGACAAAAGTAGATGTTAAGATTAAGGTCATTTCAAGTTTCTAAAAAGCGGTCATTCCCTGCACTGACTTCTGAGAATCGCCAGGATTTCCTTTTCTTTCTATTATCTGTTATAAAAGAAAATTTTGTGACGACGCGGCGTAGTAATTTTTGAACTAATTGCATAGTCTTAGGGTGGTCGTCTTAGATAAGAAACAAAGGGCAAATCGCCCGCAGCTTAAAACTAAACATTTAGTTCAAGAACTATTCCGACGTTACATTTTTCTTTTATACAAGAAAGAGGGCTTGCCTCCTAGTCCTCTAAAATTTAAAGTAAACACTTAAGAAACATCCCCAACACAATTCTCCAATCATGTTGAAATCAAATATAGCATCTTCCTACATGAGTCCTCTATCTACACATTCTTTCTATACAACAACTATAACCAGAATCTTCTAGATAAACGAACTTTTTTTTTTGTTTTCTTTCCTTAAGCAATTTTCTCTAAACGACGCTGAAACATTTTATTTGCTGCAAATGATAAAAGCGCATTGTCATGAAAGTATTTTGCGGACAACTTTAGCGGTCACATTACGTTATTGCTGTCCTTTGTTGACATCAAATAAAAACACAAAAACTGAGTAACTCTTCCGGACATCCTTGAAGATTTCATCAAAATACAATGGCTCCATAAATGCACAACAATGTAGGAAGTCATTATTGTGTTTTGCCGCTTCTCCTAAAGGACCTCGAATGAATCTCTGTGTTTTTTTTAAGTTCAATTTATTTTTTTTTTCTAGACAGTTTTTTAATAAAAAAAAAAAAACGAGGAATCGCCTCCCATCCGGAAATTGTTGTAAAGTGGAGTTTTAATTTGAGAAAAGGCGACATCAATCTAAAATGTTCAGGGTTACTCTTGAGGCGAATCGAATACGAACCATTTCCTCTCGCCGATTTCGGACCAAGACAATTGACTGACATTTTCAACTACTCTAAGGTATTAAAACACTTATTCACCATAACGGGAAAAATATTTACCGTGATGCTCGTTATGCGTGCAAACCACAAACGTAAAACTAAACTTTTCAAGCATTCTAGGCGCCACAAAAGTGGTCGCTTAAAGGACAATTGTCTTTTCAGAAACTCCTCATTGACCACCTTATATATTCCTTTCTCTGAAGATGGCAATCCTTCTCCGGTACTGCAATCAATATAATGCGCTCTTCTCGAACTGGAAAGAGTCCGAAGGTCTAAATTTTACGATTGTTCTCTTGACCATTATTTCCGATTCCGGCAAAGTGATGATTGCACAGAGAGATATTGCCGAAGAGAAAGATGGAGAGAACTCCATGATCAAGCTTCCTGACCAAATCAGAAACCTCCAAGGAGTTCTTTCATCGTTAGAAACACAACCGTCTACCTATCGGACACTCAATTAGTTATCTGTATCTTCGTGCCTTTTGGTGTCGGCGTCTCATGGCATCTCTCACACTCTTGCTCGTTCAAATTTTCTGCTAATATCATCAATGGAATTTCACAAAGATCCACAAGCAGCAGGAAGGAACCGGAGCAGGAAAAGGAGTCTTCGCAACCGGAGAAGCGCAGTAGCTCAAGGAACAGCATCAGGAACTTGGGCAATTCATTGCGGCAATAAGGAATCGATTAAATTCCAAGTACGTTGCTGCCGCTCCTACTGATGACGATGATAATGACGATGATGTTGATGATGATGATGGTGTAAGGCAATCCCGAGCCGTATTCATTGCCAAAGGCACAACACAGACACACAGGAGTGGTATCCTTGCACACCAAATTAAAGTAGGACGATAACAAGTGGAAAACCACTGCCAACCATCTCCGACTTCCCACCTTTTCAGTGTGCGTGTCTGTTTGGTGAGGTCCTGAAGGAGCACACAAGTCATAGATAATGTTATGCCTCTGCAAATGACCAGGAGTGCACATCCATCAATTCGAGATCTCGATTGCTAATCTCAAAAGTAATTTTGCATTGCTATTGACACGGAAGTCAAGATGGCATCGAGTTGATTAGGACTCCCCACAGTTCTGGATGCTTGCCCAGTCCAAGGAGTAGTGAAGAGTGGAGCATCTCGGCTGAGCCTGGTGAGCCTGAGTGTAAGGTGAGAATATGATTGGTAATTCAATAGCTCAAAACAATAATAAACTCTGAGGTGGAAAAATATTTGGGTGTCGGCTCTTGATTGCATGAGAATTGCTTTACTTTAAGTTAATTCACTTTTCGAGTGGATGTGTGTATCCTTCGTCTGGACAATGCAAGGGTGTGTTTAACTTGGAGGAGAACTGAATTATTGTTTGCATAATGGCGCTGGATAAAAGTAACTGATGCTCTTACAAAAGGGAATGGCAAATGCAATTTCCTAGACTCATTCATTTTAATATTGCGATCTCTCAAAGAAGTATCTGATGTACACCGGATGGCCCACGGGATAGTTTGGATTTTATTTTTTTTTCGTTTGTTCTTTCTGTGCTCTACAAAGAATTGTTTGCATTCTATTGACTGAGTGAAGTTCCTTCGTTGTAAACGTTGTTAGAGACCGTCGTCGTCTTTGGCGTTTACATCACAAAAGGAAGAGCGTCGTCTTTAAACTGTTGGGTAAGATCCAAAGGTGGCACAATTTTCTGCGTCGACAACTTTGACAATGGTATTTAAATATATGGCAATACGTTTTTTATGCAACTTGGCTCATGGAAAAAAAAAAATGTGGGCAATTGAATGTCATCAGGCATTGTGAAAAATGGCATTCCACGAAACGAAGGGCTTTGACATAAAATTCAAGTCTTCTTCTTATAAAAGTTTAAAGTTAAATTTGTTCTATCTTGGGAAGTCAATTGATCACCACTTAGGTAGAAATTAGCTATCGAAATAAATCGAGGTGGAAACTTGACTTAACTTAGCAATTTAGTTAAAAAACAAACAGACTTTTGACCACATTTCCGTCTCGTTCCACATTTTTGTTTTCCAACACCGGTCTATTTCATTTTTGTGTAATCATTTTAGTTTTCCAATGGCATTCTGTTTTATTTACAATTTAAAAATTAATTCCTTTATTAATTCATTTATTGATTCGGAATGACTAATTTTTCAGTAAAATCTTATGTTTATTGATTTAAATATTATATCAGCATTTTCCATCAACGATTAGAAAAATAATTAAAGAAACATGTGTATTAAAGAAAGAAATTTTCTTTAACACATAATACACACCCAGAGTAATCTCGAAAACAACCAAATAAACATTGTAAAGCCACACCATGCCATGGAAACCACACATTCAGCAAAAAATTCCATGTCAACATGGAAACAGACACTTTCCTAATTGAAACAAAGTCAAAGAAACCGAAACCGATTACAAACACATCATGTCCACATTGCCGCAGGATTTTCTCATCCGAGCTGACCAAGATCGCCAAAAAAAAAGTAAAACTCCTATAAACGAAATTAAAAAACAGAATTTCGACTGACCACAAGAAAAAACCATTTCATCCTCTGGACAGAGGTAAACATTTAATTTGTTGTGGAAAGACAATTTGCTCCTTTCACATGATTATTTCACAAAAACAGCGTTTCTCCTTTCTTTTTTCATTCAATTTCCCCTAAGAAAAAGAAAGAAGAAAAAAATATCTCTTTGAGATTAATAACGACAACAACGAAATATGTTCCCTTGTTTGACATATCCTTTAAATTTAATAACCCCGAGGCCCACTCATAATATGTGTGTGCTCTAAACTGCAAAAAATGAAACATCGCTCGTAAGTCACATTTCTTCTTTGAAAGCGAAACCAAATTCTGCAAAACAAAAAAAAAATAGAATCCTCGCGCAAAGGATAAGGACATCTTCGCATCCCCGCACATCACACAACCAAATCGATTTATATTGATGTATAACATGTCCACCGCTAGCAGACGACGGATATGATTATTACCCACCCTAACCCCACTCACACAACATAATGGGAAATTTGTCCTGCGGCTGGTATTGTCTTCCTGTGTATTGATATTGTCATGGAGGAGCATCTCGATACTCGTGACAGCTCTGACAAGCCCCAAAAAGGATAATGGAACCATCCGAGCTAACTAAGCAGGAGTGACAAAAAAAAAAGAAAACAGGAGCAAAGAAAATTTCCTCCACACACAGGAAGAAGAAACTGGGAGCCTACACGACAGGAAATATTATTTGGCAATGTGGCACGTGATGCGGTGCACTCCGCACAGTCTGCAACAATGCAGGGTTAGTTTTTGTAGGAAGATGAGGAGGCATGTGGTTGTGGTGGCAGGAGTCTCCCTTTTTTTGCGAGGTTGTTGCCACAACACCGACTTCCTTCGTTAACATGTAACACGTTACCTTGAGGAGGGAATTTTATGCGGCGCCTTATTGTCGTCGTCAACGGGTAACTCGAGCCGAAGGAATTCGCAATGTAAGTGTAAGTTATCAGCTCGTTGAGTGACGTTTTCCTTGTTGTCAGATGATGGGTCCTCGGTTATTGGATGTACTTTGACTTGGTAAGAGTGAAATTTTATTCACGACCGGCATTCGATTATGATGTGAGTGCTACAAGGAGTCTTGGGTATCTGAGGATGAACGAGAATGGGAAGTGCTTACATGCTCTTAAGGCATTCTTATTTTTGGAAAGTTATAGGCGAAGGCAAGTGTTAAGGATGCTTATGCCTGAACACGACAATGAGACGTGACATGAGTCTCTTAATCTGACCACAGCCTGGCGGTTACGAGGGTGGTCGCAAATGCATAAATTGATGTTGGCAAACATGTCTAACCACAGAAAGGGCTACGCTTTGTTGTTTCTCTGGAAGCCATCAACAATATATGTATGCTTTCTGGGAATAATTTCGACGCCGATTCTATGTTTTCATATCAATAGTTCGGCTGTTTTTTTTTTTTTTTTTCAATAATAAGCACTGCTACCACTCGTTACGTTTGTGCAATTTTCAGTAAAATTTTATGCTGCAACCATGGATCTTGTACTTGCTCTCAAATTTTGTGGAAAAATCTGCACAGTTTTTCAAGACGTTGAGTTCGTTTCCATTGTTTTAAATTTAAAACAGTAACCTGAAACAATGCAATGTTCTTCCTGGTCCAGGCTTCCTTCAACATTTTTAAAATGTTGTTCTACGAAAGGGTCGTAATGATAGAAGAAGTGTTGGAAGAATTTCTGTTTCTCCTAAATTTGTTGAGTAAATCGGGCCGTAGGTTGATGGTGAGTGCGTCGAGCTGTTAATCGAGTATACCCAGGTTTGAATCCAGCTCGGTACACTACAAACAAATTTCACGGCCCCCTCTAGTGAACGACTGACAATCCTCCTGAAGTACTTGTATCATGAAAAGCCTTCGCAATAATCCGTTCGGAACCGATGTAAAACAGAAAGTATTCTCCACACGTGTCAAATTAAAACGCGCACAACACAGTGGAGGTGCGAAAAAGCTGGTTTCTAGCCCTCAACGGGTTGTGATACTGTTAAGTAGATCATCTCCTGCTTAAAGACTTCTTTTCCATTTTGTGACTTTTTGATTGAATTGACTTAGCATCAACGTCTCTCTCATCTTGCAGCTTTTGGATCATTTGTTTGAATTTTTGACATCAAAAATCTACGTGAATTGTTTCTAATTGTGGCTAAGTGAGCGGCAGTAGTTTATGCTAAACTTTCTAAAAGCAACTCTGTTGAGTTTGTTTCTAATTCTTGACATACGTAGATCGTACAGGATCTTCTTCTTATTTCCAGTTCCCAACTGCGAATCGTCAAAACTTATTTGGATAGAAGTATGCTGGCAAAGTGATTGTCAGTCGTTCACAAGAGGAGAATCCGTGGAAGTTGTCTTGCTTTGCCAGACCGAATTCAAGCCTCGGGGGCCTGCTCAAAATCAATCCAAAGTATCGTTTTACCGTATACTTAGAAAATTTTTTATTGCTGCATTTAAAGTCGTACAAAAACAATGATACAACTGGTACCGAATTGTAAAGGCACTAAAAATTACTCCGAAAATTCTAACTTTATATTAAAATATTTCCGCTGACAATTTGGATAAGCTACCATATGTCAGGGTGGCGTGGCTTAATCGGTTAAGCGAGGTAGATCGGACTATTAGGCGAAGGTACTCGGGTTGGAATCCAGCCCGGGGAAATAACACCCCAAACGTTTTTCACGACCTCTCCTCCGACTAACCACGATGGCGTGGTTCATTAAGCAAAAAAGCTGGTCAACCTCTTTCCAGGGCACTCTGATCTACTATCAAAATGACTCATTGTATTTGTCTACAGCCATCCGATGGCATGTAATTGATTGAGTGAGGAGGGAAACGCGATTCCTCCCATGGAGTCCACATGGACCTAAGTGAGGCAGAACCTTTCTGTCTGCTGGCCTACCTAACCTAACCTAACCTAATTGACATCTGTATCAATTCCTTCTCGCTAATAAATCTTAAATTCCAACCTTTTCGGAATCTCTAATATTTATTACCTTAATCCCACCTCACCAGCGAAAATATTTTGCCGCATCCATTATCCTTCACAACCACATTCGGCAAAAAAAACAGAGAACCGAGGTAACGAAAACCTCCTCCAGAAGAAAATCCTATAAAAGGAAAAAAACACAAACATGATCGCTCATTGAAAACGAATTTATACTGTGCCACTCGAAGTAACTGCTCGCCACTCAATACACCGGCACTTTCCACACCTCGTCCTCGTCCAACCGATGCCTTGCCTACCCGCTCATGTCACGAGGACGACGATGGTGATGCCGCCGTCTAGCCGAGCTCCTCCGCAAGGTGTCCTCGAATGACTTTTCATGGACAACCAATAGCGAGGAAAGGAGTGGAAAAAAAAAAGCACACAAATCAAATACCGTTATAAATCTATATAAGTGGGCTTTGCACACCACCCCCACTCCGATTGAGTGCCGCATGTGTTGCACGTCGATGCAGAGTGGAAAAGAGATGTCGCACCGCACCTCGCGTGCTTTACAACTCTGCACACCTCGAATTGTCTGCGCTTTCTGGTTGAGCAGGTATCCTGGCGGTGGTGGAAGGAAGAAAATCCGAGGAAAGAGGAAAACTGCACACATGTGCCACGGCAGTGCTTTAATCTTTCAATTGTCGGATGAAATAAAAGAAAATCCAATTCAGTGATTGTTTTCACACAGTACGGCACCCGATAAAAGAGGAAGCCCCGGGATATCTGTAACTCAGCAAAAATCCTTTTTCTTCGAATGACTTTCGACACCCGACACCAGACGCCCAACACCCAAACTGAAACTTAGATATTAACTTTCCTGATTTGTGACTGTCTCTTTTCTCTCTCTCTCTATGTCTGTCTCGGACTGGTAATAAAATTCTATTTCATCAAATAAATGCACAGGATAATAACGTGGAATCCTTGTAATCCTCCCGACAGCATTATGACAGCCGGGTAGTAAATGCGATGATGCTTTTAAGAGGACGACACCTGAACCAGGGGAGTTCTATAAATGCATTAACTTAGGCTGCGGGGATTTTCTAGTTGTTTTGAAAATTACTTTAGTGTGTGTGCGCGGGAAGGAGTTCTTTGGATATGAATTATTACAGGATTCATCAGAAGCTTCCTTTTCACTTAACATTAACACAGACAACAACTTGGTGTGATGCGTTTTGTTGTGAGAACAGGAAGTCGTCGTCATCGTCATGCTCGACGTCTGTCCTTGGTATGTCGCCTTGTTTTCATTCCTTTTGTTTCAGGATTACTCGCTGAGACCGGATATCATGTAATGGGAAAAGTTTCAGTACTTATTTGATATCAGCACCGCAGTAAAATGCAGCGAGTGAATGTAGGTGAAGGGATTACACGGGCGTATATGGAGGTTGAACTAGGCGAGAGGGAAGCATAAAAACTAACACAATACACGCGACACGGTGGAGGGAGAGGTTTGCCATAGTTTTACCTTCCAAATACCGATGTTTACTCCTTTTTTTGTGCAATTGGACCTTTAGCGAACGATACGACTGTGTGGATAAAGTTTTTATTTATCAACGCTATTTACTCAATGAGGTGGTTGGTTTTACCTGTGGAAAGTAAAAAGAAAACAGAAAAACTATATGAATTGGGTGGTGAAGTGACTCTCCACTTGCAGCGCCATCCGTTGAATTGTGCTGGAAGCTAAATGGGCACCCGGGGTTCGAACCAATGCAACCAGTTTTCAAATTTCTTAATTTTTCAATTGTTTACTGTTTTATATGCCACGAGCTTACTTTTGCTCTTATATAGTCTATATCCTTCGCAGTGAATCCCTCTTTTTGCTGATGGAAATCTTATGAAAATCCGTGCAGTGGCTTGTGAAATTAGTCTCAACAACGCGATGATTTCTTTAAAATACAGCAAAATCGTAACAATTTAATACTCGGATTGATGATATGTCAGAATATTTAGATTCTTTGGCTGTAGAAATTGTAAAAGCATTCAAAAATAGATAAAATAATGTTTTTCACGACTGTAGATTTATTTAAGCACAAACTTAAAGTGTCCTGACTTTAAATTCCTTTAAGCACAAATATTTTTGTGCACCTCCTGGGGCCCACTCCACCAACACGTCAAACCCATTAAACAAAAAACAAAAAAAAAACGTTGAACACAAACCCACTTCGCCGCAAGAAATAATAATTTTCAACCTGACTGAACTTTCGGTTGAAAACTTAATTAGTCTGCATTATTTATGTGGCTCTCGTTTTGTTTGGATTGGCGGTGTGGTGTTATCCTGTAACCTATCCCCCCTTTAAAAAGATGCACACGATGAGAGAGAGCAATAAATTTTCTCAGCACACACTCCCTGCGGCTCTTTCTTCGGTGTTTGAGGAAATTACACTCCTGTTTGTATGCACACTTGACACTGGCAATTTCACAGAATTCTATTTCGCTGCTCCTTACGCAATTAATCACTTTTCGAAAAGTCCTTGCGAGCCATTCGCTGGCCTAAGTACTTACTTCCGAAAGCCGAGAGGAGAATGATGCCCACCTGTAGGTTTTCCATTCTGTCAAATGACCTACCGCCCTCACTCTCTCATCACCCGCAGGGGACACATCAAAAAGAGGATGTCCTACCAAAAGCACCCCATCACGAGGACTAATGCTTATTTACACCAGATCAGCCACAAAGCAACCCACCGACGACGACAACGACGATGATGATCCGAGCGTCGGCCTGCTGCTCGCAAAAGGATGATTGCTTCTTCGACGCCAGGACAACGACAGGCACACAGGACATTGTAACTTCGTACCTGGGACACGGTCGAGAGGTGCCAGGAGACAAAAATACAATTAAAGGTCATTTACAATCGAGTGCATTCCAGTTGCTGACAAAAGCTGCACTTAAGTGATTTAAAATGGGGCACCGGGGAGCGGCAGGTATTTGCTCTGCCACTGCCCCCAGAATTTCCATCCGACGACGATGGAGGGCCTCTTACATCGTCGGACGACAACAACAACGACAACGAGAACGGCGAACAAAGCAATTTGCTGCGCTGCATTCAGAATCCTTTTGAGTGCATTTCAATGCAGTCCCATGGTCGACGACGATGAGCACCCGGAGGTGTCCTGTTTTGCTCTCCTGCCTCGGTGTTACTTGTTGATGGCCCCGGGCGGTGGTTCCGATTGGTGTTATTGGCATTCTATTCCGCCCAGGAATAACATGTGACTTACTTAGCCATTATTAGGTGTTGGTCTTTCATTTCCTTTTTAGAAATCGCTTTCCGCATGTCCTGTGCCAGCCCCAGTGCCGACAGAGGACGACGAAACGGCACTCGTCAGATCCCATTCACATGCACCGAAGAAAACTGAAACCGAATTGATATCCAATCTCGGGGATGAAGTGGATTCAATGGAGAGTGTTACATGCCCTCGGGTGCCTGACGAGGTGGCTGAGTGGGGCGTACAAGGCATTACAGGAATTCCTCCCCTTCCAAGTTGATTGCATTGCAATTGCATTTTCTGTCTGCGATGAGTGCGGAGGGACGGGGTGACAATAACTCTCAATATGTAAATTCGATGCGATTCTAATTAAAACGGGAACTTTTGAAGATGGCGCATCGGGCTTTGGATATCAAAGGAAATTTTATTCACGCGAAGTAAAGCGGGTTGGCAGGTTGTGCGAGATGCGTTTGAAGTTGCCGTGTGGGGTGGGAGGTGTGCGTTCAAGTAGAGTGGCGCAGTTAAAACGAGTACCAAAAGCGATTTCCTTTTGTTGACTTTTCAAATGGATCCATGGAAAAGGAAAAAGACTTGCTTTGCATAGGTAATTAATTACAAACGTGGTGCCACTTGAGGGAATTTACTGTGGAGAGTTTTTGCCAGCGAAAAAACTTTGAACGATTGATTGATCGTTTGATATACGAGGGCTACGATTGCTCATTACTTTTTTGTTTTGCCCATGATTCTGGAGTTGAACAAAGTAGCCAAATAGGTTGTACTCAACGTTTTGATTTGTAAAATAATAAAAGACGTGCCGTCCCTAATTACCTCCTGCCAATTGGTTTTTATTTAAAAATTCTAGAACCTACATTTCAAATTCGTTTGCACTTCTTGTAACCAAATCTTATGTTAGTCTGGACTACCAGTGATTGTTGTCGCAGTGCCTAAAACTTCATTCTCTCCTCCAGTTGTTAAATGCTACCGAGGTTCGAGTAAGTAGCTGAAATCTGATGCCCTGCGCTAACTTATTTAATTAGAGTCCTTGTTTTAGACGCGATGTGGTAAAATATGCAGAGAGGCAACACTTTTTCTTCAAGTGACCACCGAGTGATGAGTTAGGTTTTGTCAGTTTGTGTAAAAATATAGATTACTTTTGAGCTTGAGCTATTGTCGTCAAAAAATTGCAAAGAAGATCGATGTTATTTGAAAAACAATAAATTTTGTTGCGAGCAATGCAATTCCATATCTTTTGGCTGCAAAATGTTGAATGTACATCTTCTTTGATATTAAATAATTCAAACGCAATTCTCGGTATTACTTTATTCTCCTACACTGCCCAATACAGTGAATCAGAGACATCCTCTTGTTTATAGATAAAAGAAGGAAGATTGAACAAAGTAAACGAATGTAACCACGAATGTAAACTTTGTCTACCATATACATTTATGTATTTTTCATTTATTTATCATCACGTTAAGAAAATAAATACAAAATACAAATACAAAATAAATACAAATGTCGGACATCCCTTGCTTAAAGTAATTCCGCAGTAAACCTTTAGATTGTAATATAAGAAAGAAGAGCTAAGAAGAACCACTTGCTGTTTTATTATTCACTAGTCCGAAAACGATTGAAAGAAAGAAATTTAATTATTTGTATCTAACTACTTGAAGTCTATAAAACTTTTAAATGTTGAAACACATGGAAAAAAAATGTATGTTGGGTTATAAAATTATTGATTTGTTTTTTCTTTCTTTCTTACATTCTTCTCTTTTTATATTGATATTGGTATTTATAGATAATTGTTGGATTTATGTTTTGTTTTTTTTTTCCATTGCTTGGCATAATAATGCCTTCCACGCGAGTTAATCCTTTACTGCACAAGCAGCCATATATAACCAGATCTTTAGAAATTCGTTACTGCCATTGGAAAAAAATGATTTGGACTATTTCGGTTAGACATTTCTTTTTAATCATTTTTTTTAATTTGCGTTATTGGGAAAAACCGCAATCAAACTGAACAGTGCGCGTAGATTCTCGCAGTGCGAAAATATAAAAAGAAATTTTTGTTTAATACTGGCTGAAATATAATTTAAGGTCTAATTTATTTTCTTAAGTTAAATTTAATATTATTTAGAAGAATTCAAGTGTTAAATGCCTGATTGTGAATATCGAACTCAGTCATATATGGCTTCTTATCTATTCAGCTCAATGTCGATATTTTGCAGTAAAAAATCGAAAAGGTTTATATGTTATTCCCACCGAGCGAAATCAGAGTGAGGATGAAATCCTTGATTTCAAGGATGTGTACGATAATGAAATTGGTTGTAAAGAACATCTGCAGGTGCCTGCAATTGATAAGAAAATAAAACACATTTTCTCACTTTGAATCCAGAATATACGAAAGAAAAAATAATTGAAGTTCGACATGATTGTTGCAGAATAAGTCAAAAAATCATGACAACATACTTAAATGTGCTTATCAACATGAACTGATTCCTATATCGAATCATTTTTTTTAACGCTTAACTGTATAAGCAGCCATATATGGCAAGAATAACAACTTTAAAATGAGATTTCAACAATTTTCTTTCGTTTTTTTTTCCTTAATGGAGCAAAGTGAAGTACAAACTACATCGTTAATTAAATCGTTTCGTGACGTTCTTAACGTCTCTGGTATTTACTACTTTGCGAGACTCAATATGAATTTTTCTACAGCTGTCACCTTCACACAATTTTAATGTATTAAGTATCGATTTGATTTTCAATTCATTCAATTAGCCATCATTATCAGCAACCCTTTATCTACTTTTCGTTTGAATTTGTCTTTGGATTATTGTCAGAAACTCATCCAGTGATGAAGCAATCAAAACTCTGTTCCACTGAATTTCCAAATTTTTATGGTTTCTCTTTTTTTAAGAAATAATAAACGCATTAACACAGGCACTGTTACAAAACAACCCATCATTTGTAAAGAAAAGCGCATGGAAAAAAGCAATTAAAATCAAATTCTTGTTAAGTAATTCTGGAGGCTTGAAATTGTCCCTTTGTTGGAGTTGATTGGCCCTAGAGGCCTCATTTTTATAACTTTTCGAGCTTTTCTGTGATACATACCATTGATATATGTATGCATGGGGCGGCGTAACAGCCCGTTGAGAGCCAGAGCCTAGCTTTTTCGCGCCTCCACTGTGTTGTGCGCGTTATAATTTTGTCACATGTGGAGGGGACCTACTGTTTATTGTCGGTTCCGAACGGCGAATTGCGAAAGCTTTTCATGACAGAAGTACTCCAGGAAGGTTGTCAGTCGTTCGCTGGAGGTGGGGCCGTGAAAAATGTTTGTGGTGTTATTTTTTCCACGAGCTGGATTCGAACCCGGGTACTCTCGCTCAACAGTCCGACGCACTAACCGATCGAGCCAACGGTGCCCACAACATACCATTGAACAACACATACCATTGAACTAAAAGTCAATTCACATAAAACTGACACAGACTGTAAGCATACTACGTGATCGTGTAAGTTTTTCTTGAAATATCAAGTCAATTCATCACTCGGCACCCACCACACAATCGTTTGCAATTCCATTCACTTTTTTTCTCATTACCATTTGTTATTTTTTCAAACCAAATTCATGCATCCACATCCATCGAGAGACTCCACACGTTCGCATTCATCATCCCTATAGAGCGATTGCTACGAATAATTTTATTAACCGAAAACAAGTGAATTCAACACCCAATAACAACGTCTCAATGGCTTTTGTGTTTCCCGTCATGTGTGAATGAATGTGGTGCACTCTCTCTTTATCCTCGGCTCGTCAGGATGCCTGTCATAAATGTTTAGAATCCTTTTCAGTTTGCCGCCTGCGGGGAATCGAATCATTCGAATTTATTTACATGCGTTAACATGTTACCATTTATGGTTTCTCTAATTTGACTGGTGGGGATGTGTTGGGGGTGCTCGAGGTTTCCTACGAGATCTCTCAACAAAGACTGAAGTGGATTGACAGATGAAGTGTGTGTGGGGATGCTGTGCTTTGACAATTCAATCGCATGATGTAAATCAGCGTGAACATCGTGAATATAATTGAAATGTAATCTGTCGTTTGATTTAGAGGAACGGCTGGGTACGCGTTGAGGGAGCTTGGCAGGAGGTTTTAGAGGGGGCTTTTATGTAAGAGTGTTTGCAATGCGGGACATTTTGGAAGCATTTTGGGATATATTATGGCACTTGCAGCACCGCCTTTCATAAGCAAGTTTAGCTAGACTTTCGCTTGAGATTATTTTTTTGTATTTCGGGATCAGACTTCAACATAAACTACCACCTTCTGCAAATCTTTTGAGAAATCTTTTTTAATATTCGCACATTTTCAAGCCACGTTTAAAAAAACATGAGATTTTCTTGGTATAGAACGTAGTGAACATGAAATCCTGTAACTTACCCAAAGGAGTGGCATAGTAATAAAAAAAAAGCACGCCATTAATGATGATGCTGTGCTCTACGTTAGGTTACGTAGGCGGGCTGACAGAAAGAAATTCATCCTCACTTAGGTCCTTGTGTTACACGTGGAGGGAAATGTGGTGTCCTATTCCAGAGCTATGTGCTCAGTCCATCTGGTCCTGCTCAGATACCTGAAAGGGAGTGAGTTGTACTCATGAAGGTGCTGGAAGAAATGTCGACCTATTCTTCTAAACTTCGAGTGACAAAGAGTTGGGTGTGAAGATTCTGTTCTCTAAATGGTCCGCTTAATTTACAAAGATTTGTAAGAAAGCCGGCGACTGGGATATCAACAAATAGACGCTATAGCTTTTGCTTTAACTTTTGATTTTTTAAAATTTTTCTTCAAACTTACGAAAACGGACGTTGCAAAAAATAAATTGTTAAAACAGCAATTGTGGTGAATTGCGACCAACTTCAGACCCGAATTTCGCAAGCGTAAGACTGATGATGCAGGATAGACAGGCATTTAGGAAGATAGAAGTGACAAAAGTTTAACGAGGGAGGCCATAGCCGACTTAATAATTGAAAAAAAAGCACCAAAACTTGAGAATAGATTATTTAATGAGATGAAACATCTATGTTATTCGTGCTGATCTCCACTCAGCTTCAAGTTCAAAACAAAAATTCCATTGAAGTGACTCTGTCTGATAAAAGCGCTACTAAATCAATAAAACAGGAAAAACTAACTAAACTGGTCGCATAAAAAAAAGTGTTTCTGCTTAAATTTGAAAAAGAATTGACAATAATCGAAGACGAAGTATTTTTTAAGACAAACACCGTAATCAAGGTAATCACCAATAAAATTTTTCAAATATCAACCTACAACGCTAACCCAGGAGACGCAGGATCTAGTATGATTATTTGACTTGATGTTGATTTGATGCTAAGGAAGAAGCAATCACACCATACACCCTGAGCAGTCTCGCAGGATGAAAGTAGTTGGTACCTTGTCGCTCCCTATTTCCCTAAAATCACCGGTTCTATAAGTGCATCCATGAAACTGCTTGAACTTGAATCTATTTTAGATCAGTTTTCCCAAGAGTTCCAATCCTTTTCGGTAGGCAGAGCAAACCATTAAGCTGTGCTGTCAACCGGGAAATAGCAGCCTTAAATCAGTTTGAAGTCGATCTCAATAACACAGTTGTTCCAAGTTAGAAAGAGCATGTTGCGCGTTTTATGATTTGATACCTAAATTGGTGCGAACTAAAGGTTACCGGCTGGCGGTGTAACATCCCACCAACCACCACCAGCCTGCGTCCATATAATTGCCGAAACCCAAAAGATGGTTAGCAGCACAATAGGCCTAGCTTAGGCCTAAAAGGTTACCGGCTAAAAAACCGAATCACCTCCCTTCTGAAAACTATCCAACTGAATGGCTTCTTCTTAAAAGCAATCTCCCACCCTCGATTCCTAGAATTGGCAACCTTGTCGGAAGATCCCGTCACCTCTTTACGATGAAAAATTACATTCCTTCAAAAGGATTAAGCTCACGAAATCAATATCTTCACCTCCCGAAGGACTCCGAGTTTCTATTCAAGCAGATAAATATTTCCATCCTGATTTATCGCCCGTTGGAGCAGGGCGAGTGAGAACATGTCCCACTCAATCTTTTCCACTTGACAGCCGAGTGT
Organism: Syritta pipiens; assembly: GCA_905187475.1. NCBI lineage: Eukaryota > Metazoa > Arthropoda > Insecta > Diptera > Syrphidae > Syritta > Syritta pipiens. The sequence continues at coordinate 31,374,312 of LR994572.1, read as the reverse complement.
ATGGAACCTTCGTCATCATTACCACGAAGTGCACACGAGGCGCCGACAGGCGTCAACCTACTTCGTCCTTGTCCTGCCTCCCCGGGAAGACGTGTTTATGCAAATCAAATCGTCGGCTTCATTACAAGCCGTGAATCAGGAATACTTATTTGAAGTCCTTTTTTCTTTCTTCTCGATTGAGCTGCCGATGTTTCTTGAGTTCTCAACTTTTCCTCGTGATACACTCGTTACCTGTCGCCCGTGTGCTGAGTGGGGGAGTGCATTTAAAAACGATTTAGATGTCGGCGATGTCGAGAGGACAGGATGCCAATCTCGTGTAATGCGAAAATGTGAAATTCTATTAAGAAGAACACGGTAAAAGTTTCTACGAAGAGAAATCGCATCCACATCCAGGTGGGCAGAAAATCTCGGATTGCATTTGTCGTCGCGTAAAAGCTTTTCCTACTCCGGCTTCTCTTTTTTTTTTTTTAGACTGACCTCTGACTTGCCTCAGTGACATTACTGCTGCCGCTGTCACCGGCACCGACATCGACACGAAACTTTCGTTGTCGCCTCTGTTTAGGTGATTTTCTATCGTGTCAATGTTTGGAGGAGAAACTTTTAAACTTCAAGCATCAAGGATCACTTAAAAACATGGTTATAACAGGCAAAGAACGCTGTGTACATACGCCTTTACAGGAGTCTACGGTGGGAAAGGTTAACACAAAAAAAAAGAAATTCAAAGGACGTCATGCAAACTGTTAAACGACTGTGTGTCTGGTTTTATTGGATGAATGTGAAAAGGTGAAAGGAATTTTTTTTTTCCTTGTACTTTGTAGTGCTCGGGCTCGTGTATAGGATTGCCGTCGCAAGGAGTTCAGAAGAAAGTTGTAAAGAAATTGAATTAGGTTCGGATGTGGGTAACGATTTCCTTGGTTACCGTCCCATGTTTGGGTGAAGTGCATTCCCATTTGGTGGTGCGGAAGGACTTTGAGTACGGTTTACATGGATATTTAACAGCTAATGCAATGTTGTAGGTGGAAGTGTGTGCAGGAGTGAGTTTGCTTCTTTTTATTTCATGGGAGAACAGTAATGGAAGTAAATTGGAAAAAGGAAAAACAAACTATGAAGTTGTTTACTTCAATTATTCTATCGGTTGCGCAGCTCAAAGGCAAGTGGCTCATCGACTTGTGAGAGGGTAGTTATGTGAAGAGAAACGTGATGGTATTTCAATTTTGCGTGAATATGTGAAAGTCGAAGATTTTGTTGGTATAAAAGTACCTCATTTGTAGTCTCTCTTGAAATGCTTACATAAGACGGTTTGTAATGCGATTGACTGATGGATAAGTATCTTAACATGGAAAGGATCTATCACTTAAATAAAGCTCTTTTTTATTTAGTGGCAAGTATTGCTTGAAGAATCTTTTTAATTGCCTGATTAGCATTGGTTTCCCCTTAGGTAATCACATCTATTAAGGCCGTTCAAATTAACGCTTTCGGACAGTTTAAAACACTAATCCGACAATATTTGTAGATCACCTCAAAAGAAAATCTACAATGCACAGAAATATCATAATTTACTCAGTCGTAGAACAACTCTCCAACAGTCAATATTGCTTCATATTTATCTTATATAATATTTTATTATTAATACAATCTAGTGAAGAATTGTTTGCCATTGAGGTTTAAAAAAAATCAACTTATCGCTTTTAATAGGTTGACACATAAAAAATTTTGAATCAATTGGGGAATAAGAAAACAATTTTCTTGGTTGCAACTATTAATAAATTATACTTAACAACTTCTCTATGATGACCGTCATTTTCACTAGCTATGGGTCCTTTTCCTTAGACCTTCATAAAACTTTTGAGAAAGCATTGATGCCAATCCTGCAAAAGTGCGTTAGCTTATAAGAAAGTTTCCAAAACTCTGTGTCTAGATCATTAAATAAAGGAATTAGTAGAACCGAACTTGCTGTTCAATTCTTATTATAGTAGACAGATCATTGCAATCCCAATCATCAGCTGTAGATAAAGCAATCACTATAATTTTTCTCCTACAGGATTTCTATAGAAAAGGTCGGGCTAAACTTTTCTCTTAAGTGTATAGAATTGCGACGAAATTGGGAGCAAGATTATTTTCAATTAAGCACAGTCTCTGCCTGCTACTACTACCTGGATTTTAAAATCTTTATACTGTATACTTCTAAATTTGTGTAGTTATAATTCCTTCTTAATTATGCTGAATGTTTCGAAAACTTTATATTTATACAGCAACTATTATTTGAACACAATAATTAAAACTCTTAAAAAATTATAGTTTCGCACAATCATCGCAGACAAACTAGACGATAAATTTTAATTAATTTTAATTCGATTTATGGCGATCGATAGCTGAAAAAAATTGTGTTTTTATCCAGGTTTTTTAAGGCTTACTTTTATATTTTATGCGTATTGTACTTTTTAAATGATTTGAACTTGAAACTAGACCAAGGCGCAGTATGCTTAATGAATGTAAATGAATCAATCGGCAATAATCAAAGGTAATCAGCTGATCGCTATGATCTCAATACATACAAACACAAGCACTTTCCACAGCTTTGCCAAGTTCTTTTTACTATATTATTAATTAGACTTTTACCATTATGACGACAGACACGCTGTTGATCCGCATTTAGTTTTTTGTTCGGCGTTAAAGTTGACAGCACGATATTTTCTTATGTCTATGTACGTTCATTTTTTCTATAGCAATTATTTGCAAAACTGCGTCGACTTGTAAATATACTTTTTAAATTAAACGCTCTGAATCAATTGTTGAAATTTGGCAGGACTGCACATTCGTTGCCTAAAATATATAAAATTGTAGTAGTAGGTCAATAAAAAAAAACGGCTTGCCATCCATCTTCCTTTCCTCATAAATTCCTTCAAGGACACAGAATTTTTCAAGACGTTACTTTTGTCAACGACATTCCACAGTCGCTTTAAAATCACCGCAAGCACCAAACCAGTGCCTACCTTCAGGCCAAAGTGAACTGAACACCCCCAATTCCTAAGCTTATGCAACATTGAACCAAAAAACCAACCACTTTGCCTACTTTTCGTCTGAACCGATTTCCTCCAGTAAACAACCAACAACACAACAAAAGAAGCAACAAAGTTCCAGCCTAAGACAACCCAAACGACATCAACCTACATGCCTGCTTTCAGGTTGTACGTAATCGCAGCAAAATTATTGTTCTTTTCTATTCTGCCTCCCCTGCTTTCTCGATGCGGTGGACGAATGAAGCGACGAAAGACAACCGAAAAACCAAAAACAAAATTCCCAGACACTTGGCATTGGAACTATTGACTATTTGGCTTTAATGTAATAATAACCCTTTTACCTACTTACAGCAGTGGCTTACACTGAGGGAAGAGAATGACAAAAACAAAAATATTATTACTCGTAAGCCGAAACCATCCCTTACGGTTGCCGTGTTTTTATTTTTATTTTTTTGTATCTCAATCTGACACATGCACGTTGTGTTGTTTGAGTTACTTTTCGTAAGCTCTGTGTGATTTAACTCAAGTAAATGAGAGGAGCTTTTTGATTTTGATTTTGTGCGGTGTTCCTTTTGAACGCTCATTGTCGTTGGCGCTCATTTTTTCATTCCAGGAATTGGGGAGCAAGGAAAAGTTGCCAACGTTTTTGGGACATGGTATAAATGTTACTCCGATGAGGGTTAATCGGGTTAGTAGGGCGACCTTGACAATGGGGGTGTGCAGAACCATTCGCAAGGAAATTTCAATTGAGGAAAGTGGAGAGTTTGATGGAAAGTAGCAACAGAAGTTTTAGGACGCTAAGCGCCCTTCTTTTCTTTTCGGATGACGAGTTTTAAGGAGTTTCTTTTCCTAAAACGATTAAAGTTTAAAACAGGGACAGACTGTGGGTTGTTTTAACTGTTTGTCTGACGGGTGAGTTTTATATAAATAAAAATTAGGACCAATGGTGTTGTGGACAAGAAGTCATAGCTGAAGGCACTGCAAGGCTAACAAAAGTCAACGTGTTTTTTATTTCCTGTTTCTAAGTTTGGAAAGAGTACTGGAAAGAAACAAAAACAGGGGAATATTATTTTTATTTCATTTGAGTTTATTATATCAATTTCAAAACAGAACAGGCATTTTTCTTTTATTTTGACTACTTTTTTGTGGACTCCGATAATTTTAATTGGAAAGGACCACGATCTTCTTTATGGAAAGGACCACAGGTTTCTTACATTCTTAGAATACATACCTCAAACTTTTAGTTTACTTGGAAGGTCAATGAAACTTTCGACTTTGTTTGTGTTGTGAAACTGAAAAAAAAAAAATTTTAGTACCACAATACTTCTCCTGTACTACAAATTAATCATTGTCATAAGCTCTTAAAAAAAAATACTACAAGCCAAATAAATTTGAACACAGTCGTTCAATCGACTGAGGCTGCAGATATGGCAAATATGGCAGCTAAGGCCCCTGCAATTCGATCTGACTTCACTGACTTTGGTGATCATCAACAAATCTTTGCCACTGTATTTCCATTTCGACAAGTAATATGCGCAAATAGCGATAATAGGCTTCGTAAAATATTCAAAATCGGTCTTTTTTTTTGGCTAGAGTAATGAAACCCAAAACTCTACATTTATCAACAGAAAAAGATTTTCTGTTTCTTTGAATGTTGTTTACACTATTTTAATAATTGTCAGACCTGTGTACAAAGCTTAGCTCAGTTATTAAACTTTATTAAAATTTTTAGGTTTTCTTTACAACTTATGAATACGATCATTCAAAAAACCAAACATGGTTGAAACTCGATCCCAGAGATCAGTACTTATTTGACAACAAGGCGTTTCTGCTCTGCGGTTTGTACGCTTGATCTTCTCACATATATTTCTTCGGTACAGCTTCCCAATTTACACATATGCAATGGCCGATGCTGTCTATTTCTCATTGGGCAATAAATTGCATACTCCTCTGAGTAATTTGTTGCTTCAACTAGTTTCTAGAGTTGTGGGATTTTTGCATCCGCTCTATGTGGTATCACAATGGGCCTCTTCTAGCCTAAGTGCTTGGCTGCCCTGCTCAGCCCACCACAAAACCTAACCTAACCTAGAATAGTGTGTGTTTTACAATGAGACAGAAATGCCTTCAAAGTGATGTTTGTTTCATTTCGAACAATATACGTTTTCCATTGGGACTGAAAATGATTTTCGATGCTTATTTTGTGTGACTTCTAACATAATGATTTTCAATGAAAATAAAATATCTTACGACTATAATTTAAGAAAGCTCTTTACTCAATCCCTCTTCCACCAAAAAGCAAAACGAATTTCCAAAAAAAAAAAATACAAAACCCAAAACCCAAAAACACCGGCAACACCAACCCCCCGACGACCATGTGTTCGCAAAGTTTTGACGCCTCCATGTGTTGTGCGCTCGAGCTCAAGCCAAAAAAAAAAAAACAAAAAAAAAAGAAAATAAAAAACAAACGCCGAGTGAAACCCAAAGTATGAATGAGGCTCGCGCTTTTATTCGCTCCCACTCATTTCAATACAACCGAATGTCTTTCTCTCTCACGTCAAACGTTCTCTACGCGAGACTATTGCCTTCCTTATCGCCAATTGCTTTTACTCGATTTTTCGCATTCGCACACTCAATTCCACTCAAAAGTCAAAGTCAAAACGCAGGCAAAAAAACACATTCGTGGGTCTTGGATCGAAAAAAAAAAAAAAAAAAAAAAAAAAAACAAAATAAAGAAAGAAAAACTGACTGTGTGTGTTGTGTGATGACAGAATTTTTGCACAAGGTGAGTTTGAATTTAATTAAATTCCCAAACAATTATCGAATGTAATTCTGCATTAAATCATCCGTCGATTGAGACCAAGACTCGCCCGATGTAAAATCGCATCGAAATTGGTCGTCAGTGACCGGGGTGACACACGAAAAGCGAAACTCGCAAAAAATAAAAAAAAAAAACTTCAGAACGCAAAATGCCAAATTGTGCCAGAAATTAATTTCGCCTGTCGCTGTCAAAATGTGCGTGTGTGTGTGTTTGGTGGTGTTTTGAGCGTGAGTGGGTGCGTGGGAGGATGCTCGTCGGCGTGTGAGTGTGTGCCTAAGTAGACCGGTTATTTGAGGATATCTTCCGATGTGTTTTTTTCTTTCAACCAAATGTGGTGTGGGACAGGGGGTGGTGTAACGATTACTTGGCCATAAGTCACGTCTCATAGTCCGTGAGCAGGTGCACACCAACGCACTGCCACTTGGCAGCCCCTAGTACGTGAGTACTCGTGAAGGGACTGACTTCGTATATGTGAAACTTGACTCTCTTTTTTGAACTCCACGACCTGCTGCTTCGTCGAGGGGCGATATCAGCCCTCGGAGTTGCTATAAACAAATTTCTACGTGTTACACAATTTCTTATCGGCCTCGGTTGCGGGTGGCTCAGCTTGGAAGGCTTATCTTTGTTAGCTTTCATGAAGGAGCGTATATGCCTTCACACATGCGACGGAGGGACTTTGCTCGATCTGGTGCAGTATGCGCAACAGGTGTTTGAAATAATCGCTCAACGGTGAGAGTTTGGGAATTCTACTTGATGGATTATTGAGAGCTTCTTGAGTGCATTTCGCTCTGGATACTTGGCGCAACGTGCGGTTGCAGCAACTCACTCTGGGGGGAGTTTAAGGAGGTGGTGGCTGTGCAGTGGTGCGGTCGCTGGCGAAAGTGGGATGTGTGGTTTTTAGTTCATGAAATTAGACGTTTTAAATTTGAAGATCTTCTGACTGCTCCTCTTGTTAGAGGTTAGTTATTGTTCGTACAGATTTGAGCACATAATTGAAGTCGTATTTTTAAATACCGAGGCTGTAATTTCGATCACTGCTCTCCGAATAGGTCTTATCTCTATTAGGTCAGTATCCCATTTTCGTTTTGGTTAACGTTTTTTTTAGGGAAAATTGTAATTTAAATAGACTTTTGTATTTATTCAATAATTATATTTCGCTAAAGCACTGGTTATCGACTAGAACGAGTAGTTGTCGGGTGGTATAATGCCTTCAGTTTTAATCAGATGGTGTAGGACATTCCATTGAAGTGCCTCCAAAGTTTCTTTCGCATGTGGCTGTATGGAACATTTTTTTAGTCGTCCAATGCAAAGGTTTTCGTCAGCTAAAATCATTATTATTACCCGTCCCCTGCCCTGACACCGATGGATGAGTTGCTACACTTTCACAGGTTCTTGACTTGCTTCAGTTGCACTTTCTTTCCAATTAAAAAAAAAAACCTAAAATCTTCTAAATCTCAACAGAAAGATTTACATTCTTAAGAAAAAAAAAAGTTTTTATGAAATTCAACACGACCATGTCTGAACACTTCTGACAAATGTTTAGCTTTCCTGAACCAGCGAAATTAGCTGTTAAATGAAACATTCAAAACAGCTGCAGTCATCTTTTGAAAATGGGCAATCTTTAAACATAAAAAAGTCTAAGAATTATTCGAACTGAAAGTGTTAAATTTAAGCTTAAACACATAAAAAAAATATATCCTTTACTTCGCAACTTATTCTGAGTTATGTAAGGAATGAATTTAGGTTCGAATTATCGAGAGTTTATCGTATTCGTAATTTCACATGAATTAATATTTTAGCAATTAGAGGGAACACTTCTCGAAATTCCAGAAGAACTAATTTGTTTTACCACAATTCTGCGATAATGCTAGCATACTTTCCTATATAGAAAGAAATAAGGAGTTTTTCTCATCGACCTATTACGAACTTTTATATCTAGTTCGTATTTCCCTACTTTCTTAACCCTACAATGCGCGACTTTTTTTTGAAAAAATTGCTATATAATTTATGGCTGAAAATACCAAATTAAAAATAAATAAAAAACATTAGTTACGTAGTTTGGCATGATTATTCCCTTCAAAATATTTGAAGTAGATTGTCTTAAAAGCTTAACAGAGTAAAGTTGTGACCCATAGTTTTTGAAAGAAGTAAGATTTGAGTTGTCTCAGATTTGCTACACTGTGCAGTGTGGAGTTAAACATCTTGAATTGTTGAACTTGGTCTTTATCTGACTGAAGCTGACTTTTAAATCAAAAAGTAATAGTTCGTTGAGAATGAATTCAAACGTAAGAAAAAATCCATAAATTTTATATTTACTGTGGCTATGTGGTTTGTATGTTAAGAACGACTTCAGTTCAGGGTTTCGTTCGAAAGGATGAACGAAACCCTTATGGAATCACTTCGGTGTCTGTCTGTCGCCTTTTACATATTTGACTATAACTTATAAGTCCGTTATAGTTAAGGGATGAAATTTGGACTGAAGATGTATCTAGGCGACCCAAAAACAAATCATGATTTTTTTTTTGGAATTAGTCGTAGATTAAAGAAAACGTTAGTACTAACACTAACGCCCGAAAAAACTTTTATTAACTTTGATGGTCGATATGGGTGTCATTGGAAAGGGGCGGGGTCCTGATTATGAAAATGTCTGTCATTAGGCTTTATTCTTGGTAATTGGCGAACCACTTAGAATTAAGAAATAAAACTTTGCCAAAAGATGTATTTCACTTGCCCAAAGAAAGTTCAGGTAAAAAATTTTAAGAAAATTTTATACTAGCGAAAAACTTAGTACCAATACAAAATTTGAAAAACAAATTTCTTTTACTACTTCCTTGATATGGGTATCGTTGGAAAGAGGATGACAGCTAAATCAAAAAGTTGTAGTATGGTAATCATCTTACTCTTATTGGTAAGAAGTTATTACCCAACAAACTGCCAAAAACTGACTTGTGTACCGTGTCCCCCACCTTATTTTCTAAAATATTTGACCAAAAAATCTGAAAAAAATTGGAGTTATGGAAGAACTCATCGCAATACCCCAAAATTATCCAAAAATCGTGTATTATTTTTTATTTGTATTAAAATAAATTAGTTACTAACTTTTTTTGAAAATAATTTCACGAGAATTTATTAAGTGAGGTACCATCGGATAGGTCTTGTAAAATGAAATAAAGTTTTCATTTTGAACTTTTTATTTGGAAGTTAAGTTTTCGAGTTATTAAGCTTCAAAGTCGAAAAAAAAGCATCCCCCCCTCTCATTTCCACACCCGCTGGTCTAAAAATCTGAAATGTAGGTTTTGATGTAATCTTTGTGTTAAAATTAGTTTGAGCACTCTGGCTTTAATAGTTTTCGAGATATTGGCCAAAAACCAAAAAAGCAACAACATTCGAATTTTGAAGATCAGAAAACGCCATTTTGTAGATCTCGGCGAAATAACAATAGAATATTATGTAAAAAAAAATATTTTCATACAATTTTTCGAGATATTAACGATTTAAATCGAATCAGTTATCGCAAAAAACGATGAACTGACGGCAGTCTCAGTGTCGCTTGCGGCATTTCATCCCCTAAATGCACCAAAGCAATTTTCACACGGCTGGCGCGATCAGCAAATGGGAAAGAGTTTTCTTTTGTTCAGTTTCGTTCGAAATGAAAATAAGAATTTTAGTGAATGAACAGTGAATTGAGTTTGACTTGATTTGACTATTTTAGTTTGTTAATTTCTTAGACTTATATTAAGTCTAAGCTACTAATCTATTTTGCGAACGAAACCCTCGGCGGATGAGTAAGACTCACACTTGACCGGTTTTTTTTTTAAATACTATCGATAGAGCCTATGAGAAGCAATAGCAATCCTCAGAAATTACTCTTATAAAGTAAAATTACAACAATTTTGAATGATAAAAAATCAAGTAAAAACTCAAAAAATCTAAATGGAGGAATATAGACCATTGGACCTTGCATGTTTCTGTTCATGAACTTAGAGAATCATATCGTGACTCTTATTAGTCTCAAGAAACTTACCATTGTTTGCTTCAATGACTGAAAAGCAGAATTTGGAAACTTCTTGACTTCTTCAGTTTCATAATCAAACTGAGATAGATTTGCGGTATTGGTACATTTGTGTCATTCTATGTTATTCACAGAACATAAAGACAACAAAAAGTGTTTTCCTTATTTTTGCTTCATCTTTACTTTTGTATGGCTTTTGTAAGCTTGCGTAATGATAATGAATCATGTTTCAGACCCTGACATAGTTATTATGACCGCCCCAGTTTACAGACAACTCAAGATGTTTATTTTTTTACGCACGTTGAATTTGGCTGAGTTCAGTTTTACAAAGGACAACGCTTGGCTGTTGTATCTCCAATTTCATGTCTACTAAAAAAAAAGGTTTTAAAAATGATTTGCATTTAAGAAATAAACTATATTAAAAAATTTAATCCAATTTGTTGTTCTCTCGTGACACTTCCACTTAATAATGGTGATTTTTTTTTAAATTTGAAACCTAATGACAAAAATCACAGATCTTTATCCCTGTTTTTATTACCGAGCCCCATTAGAACTCCAATCTCTTTTTTAATAGGGAGTAGAGTAGTGAATTCAATTCACTAAGCAAAACTAGTATGAATTCAATTTACATAAAAATGGCGGATTGTGGATTGTAGAACACCAAATTCCATGTTCGAAAATCGAATAGAACCACTAATTATTTATTTTCTAACATACATAATTTCGGTCGAAATGTGGAACACCTAATTCCATTTTTGTGGCCTGAATTGATAAAAAAACGTAGAATGCAGAACAGGGGCGCTTGATTTTTTTTTAGCAAAATTTATGTTAACTGAACGTGTTAACTTTCAGTGTAGGGGTCACACTACAGCCGTCCACTGTCCCACTAAGTGCAAAGAAGATGCAGATGTGATGACCGATTCACCTTTGCATCAACTTTTCGACCAGGTTCAGAAGTAGGTGTTAGTTAATTCAGCAGCTGCACTTATCAAACTAGGTTCTGGCTTCAATTTTAATCCCCTCTCTCTCCATCATCGGCTCATCTAATGCGATTCCATTTGTCACATCTCACACTTGTTTACAGCTCCTCCACCTCCCTGGCCGCAAATTCAACTCGGAAGACAACTCAGCTATTTAAGAGTCTCAAAATTACTGCCAAGCCAAGTGATCGACGATTTCCCATGGCAAATTTGAAATTTGTTAAACAAATCTCACACGGACACATGTCCGTCACGTCGATCACCGCGATAATCCGCGTATCACTTCGTTCCCAGAGCTATCTTTCTTTCTTCTTTCTCAGCGCTCTTTTTTTTTGTGTTGTGGAATGCAGCAGCGTCTGCGACCCTTCCCCGAATGAATGTATATCACTTCCAAATAACAGAAATTCAAATCAATCACTAACCCGTTTATTCAGGTGTTCATGCATGCATTTACCGCATTCAAACTGTTTGGCTAATCCTCTTACTCTAATTAAAGGCAGGATTGAAACAATTACAGCAATCATCGTCGTCATTGTCAATTTACCACACAGGCAAACTGGTTGCAAACAAGAATTCAAGAAATGCCCTCCATTATCCGGAATGGCGGCAGCACCCTGCTGACAATACCGCTATTACCGTCATCACCATAACCATTAGAGAGAGCCTCTTCTCCAGCACTCGAAAAATAAGCCGGCCACTGGCCACTCCAGTTGGCAGTCGTGAAGTAAATCTCACTTGGTGTTCGTTGTAAAACAGGAGCGCTGTCATTATTTCGGTGTGCATCACGAAAAATCACTCACACACACAGACACACAGACAGAAAGGAACACGGGCAATTGCCGATTCGTCAAGGAGGCAGAGCACACCTCCTGAGGTGAGGAAATCCCCCAGCTGTGGGGTTGCACTGCGGCCCCAACAGGAAATTCATTTCTTAATCAAAATGCTTTTTGTTCACCAGTGGACTGGTGGGGTGGCGAGCACATCCAATGCCACCCAACTCTAAGAACACTGGAATTACAAACAATCAAGGCGAAAACCCGTTCGCCTCGAGAGCCTCGGAAGCCTGACTCCCTTCCAGTGGGCGGGCGGGTGAAGTGAGGCGGACTGAGGCCGGGCCACCCTGGGCAGACCGCTCACCGTTGGGAACGGTCAACGTGCTATTAAAAATAAATTCAAATTACAAAACTCATTAGATATTAACGGACCTGAGTCACTTGTGCGCGAATGTGATCATCGCCGTCAAATTGGCGCACGTATGTACGCCGCGGTACAAGTTGTCCGTCCGTTGGTCTGTCCGTTCGTCCCTCAGCGTCCCTCGACGGAGAACAGATACATCCAATCCAATCCAACCGGTTGTTTCGGTTGTTACTGTTGATGTTGCCGTTGTGCTCTCTGGCAATTAATGGGTTTTCTATTTTCCTATTTTTCTGCATTCCCATATCTGGGAAGGATCCTCTCTCTCTCTTTGGGTTCGCTCTCTGTGTGGAATCGCAATCGGCTCCCGAAGCTCACGACGACACGACGACGGACAGGAAAGTAGCAGTCCGCTCGGACAACGATGCGATGCGATGATGATGATGATAGTATCTCGGCATCTATCCAGAACAAAACATTTAGTCCATAAACATGTGTGCACCACTTATCTGGTGTCGTGGTGGCACAAACAGTGTAACAACGGCAGCGTAGCTGTATCATCATCATTTGCGATACAAAAGCCTCAAGTTTCAATTTGAGGGGCAGCCGCGATGTGTGCAGGCGACGGGCGACGTCAGGCGACGTGCATGCACTGGCAGTTGCAGTTGCAATGGCCGGGGCATTCTTCGGATTCAGGGCGCTAACGTTTTATGCCACAACGGATTCACAATTTAGCTTGTTTAGATTAGTTGCTTTTATCGGTGATTTAAATCTCACTACGGTACACAGCGCGAAGAGGCGCACACGAGCCGGTCGCGGTTTCTTGTTCAAGTTTTGTTCAAGTTTTGTTCGAGTCTTGTGCGCGGGTAATTGTTGTGGTGTTATTTGTTTTTTTTGGAATCCAAGGAATTCTCTGATCGGGAGCAATTAAATGGACATGCTGCAGGACGTCCTTTCAGAGTTTACGACATTTTCCTCGCAGCGATGGGCAGCCACTTGTTCGTCAGCGCAGTGACCCAGTTTCGAGCGGGACGGCTGCCATTGACCGTTGCGTAAGGCTGCGGTAGTAAATCCGCTGCTCTGGGTCTTAGGGCTCTGAGCTTTGTTTTAGTGGTCGTTAATCCTGATGCTTTGAGCGGGCTTTGAATTTTAGTATTTTTTTCAATTCTAGCGAAAACATAAACCACATATTTTCCTTGCTCTTGTTTTTCCGGCACTTTGGTCGACGTTGCCACCAATTTGGTGGCAGTAAATGAAGTATGTAGGTACACTTCTTAAAGGTGGTCATGCGACCAGAAGGAAAGACAACTGCTTGGCTTTAATTGTGGAGGTTTATTGGCTGGGGGGTCTTAGCTTCAAAAGTAACCGACAGATGAAAAACTTTTTCATTCTAATTAAATACAGAACTGAACACGTTCTTTTGCTTTTTCTAAAACATAATCAAAAAAGGTATTCAGGTTTGAATTCTTTCTTCTTCTTCATTTTTAAATTGACAAAGAACAAACAGAACAAAATAAAAGAAGAATTTTTATTCGTCTGCCAATATCGCTTGAGCTATATATTGCTTAAGCTAAGAGTGTGCACTAAGCTTTAGCAGTAAACGCTTTTATTTTTATAGAAATAACAATTTGCGTAGTAAAGGGCTTAAAACTGAACAAAGAACTCTCTTATTCGTTACATTCCTCCCACAATAGGTGCATCTTTCTGTCGTATAGATTGCGCATACATTTTTTTCTATAAATGATTATCGAAATGAATGATGAATGAGAAGGGTTCTGAGATGATTTTCTATAAATGTTGATTTGGGTTTAAATTGATAATAATAATTTTGATAATAATTTGATAATTTTATTTAATAAACATATAATAAGGTACAATAATGTGTAATTTGCGAAGCCTTGAGGCTTGTCTGCAAAAAAGATTTTATGCATTCGTTCATGATGAACACCAATGTTGCCGTAGTTATATACTTACAAATTCCTATCTAAAATTTGAAGATAAAATTACTTTTTAGTCGATTTGGCTGAATTTAGACTGTAATTTTGACAATATCTTTAAAAGATTACACTAACAAGGCACTACAATAGCTCTGCCAAAAATTAAACCTATTTATTACTTATTAGCATCGATATTACTTTAATCTTTCTCATTGAATTTGATGCTGAAATGTAAACGAATTTTTCTTCATCACCGTAAAAAGCTTACGTACAAATATTTTTGATTTTTTCCGTAATGAAATCTGTTTCATATAAAAAAAATTTTGTTTGCAATCTGAGCGCTATTATGTTTCATAATCATTAAGAGGCCAACGCACATAAATGGCATATTAGCTCATTGTGGACCAGAACTTAGTTTTCCACCACTTTATTATCCATGATTTAAAATTAAAAAAAAAACAATGGATGAATACAAATTTTAAAAATGAATTTTGAAATAAGTTTTTTTTTATTAAAAATACTAATAACAAGTTTGTATAGCTTTACTATAGTAATATTGTTCAAAAATCGTGTGAACAACAGATTTTTTCGATCTGAAAATATGGCTAATTTTAAATTCTGACTTTAAAATTTTTGTTTACGTTAGAATTTTTTATTTTTATTCATTGTTGAGGAGCCTCTTATCAAATCTTATTTGTTTCAATTAGCATGTGGTTAGCATTTGTATGTATATTGATCAGCGAGTGAAAAGTTTCGTGAAAAAATAACATTTCACAACGTGGTATTCTTACAAATAACTTTAATGCTCTTTTTCCTTTTTCAATTTAATTAATTTATTGATGCATATAACAAAATAAAAATCTTATAATAAGAAAAAAAAGTTGGAAGGAAAACATTCAAATCATACCACTAACTTAATTTTAATGAACTAGTTTAAAAATCCAGGTAGTAAGCAATGTTATATTTCCTTCAGGCACAGATTGTACTTTCACAAGTAAAATTTTCACCAAAAACTTCGTTGAACTATAGATACAGATTTATGATATTGAAACATATAAAAGTAAACATTTAACTAAGAGGGCTAAACAATTTAAATCGCCATTATTTGCTTCTAATATTTGTTCTCTTAGCTCGAAAAAGACAGGCTCCGGCTCTCAACTCTTCATAAAACTCTCACACTCTTTCATAAAAAAAATGTATTCAAATATTTATTTTATTGATTGATATTTTGATTCCTAGAGGTAAAGTCAAAATAAAAAAAAATAGGTTCTCCAACATTGCAATTCCATTCTTCCTTCTGAGCGAGGTCTGATCACATATACAGTAAGCGTCGTAAGTGAGTGTACTGTCTCATATGGTGGAAATTTATCCTCAAAAATTAAGCAATCCCTATACAAATTTATCGCAACATTCTATCAATTTTCAACAGAATTCTTCGATAGAAATATAAAGCACGAAATCTTAGCAAAACGTGAAATTTTTGTTTAAAATCAATTTAAGAATTTATGAGAAAAAAAAGGTTATTGTGGACTTCTTAAATCATTTCCCAATCATTTTTACTGCGAATCCTTATTGTAGTATCACTTAACTCTTCTTGTATCTAGTCTATACCTGCCTAAGAAAGTTTAGCTCTGCAAACATATTTAACTGGTGTGAACTTTTTTCATTTTACCTTCTAAAATGCACCGATCTTGCCGACTGCCAGGCCAATTCATCAATCATATTTTATCAAGCATATCTCTTTTTCTGGTAGTTTCATGTTTTATTTAAATTGTTGTTCAGTCAATATCAGTGTACGACAGTTCTGGGATAATTAAGAAGATGCATAATCATTCGTAAGACTAAGCGGCAGGAGGCTCTGTAAATAAGTCAAAATTCGGTTGATGTTAATTCACATCTTTTTGTGGGGTTACTGTACTACTTTTGTAAGTATTTTACTTTCTTGGATATGAAAATATAGTTTCTGGAAAATTCTCGCCGAACCAAATCGAATTAGCAGCTCCGTTCTTTCGTGTTTCTTGTTTGAGACTATGAAAAGTGTAAAACATATCCAACAGCACTAGTCTAGGCGACTCTACATTGTTGCATTGAGCTTCACAGTTACTTAGCATACTTTATCGGCAGCTTTCTCGAAATTTTCATCAATTAAAAAAGCCGCCTTTGCTCAGAACCAACTCGACAGCTTCGGAAACGTTCCCGCTTCCGTATTACGCCTCACCACTACGACTTCCTGTCGAACAGCAAACCGTTTTTTTTTTTCGGTCCTGAAAACAGTTCGACCCGAAACCCACTTTTAATTAACAAAATTTAAATCAAAAAAAAAAAAAAAATGCCCGAGCATCCAAAGTAGGCTGGCGTCTAACGGCTCTCATCTTCGAGTTCTACCAGACCTCCGACTTGTCAAACCAAACCACCGCCAAAAAACAACAAAAAACGTTATTTTTTCACAGCATACGACCTCTCATCGGCTACGGTGTGTTACTGATCAACCAGTTATCTTATAGTTTGTTACCTTAATATAATGCACTCCGGTATATCCACGTACTTCAACTAGCTGATTACTATCCTAACGCAATTTACGCGTTAATTTCAACTCCAAGAAACCGGTTGGACACGAGTCACAGCAAGCACAGGGGATGCGCGTGCAGCACAAACCGCGAACAGCCGCCATCTGCAACCGTGTCGTCCACTTATGGCCATTACACCTGTGCGCAGTTATTCGCCAAACGCTGACGATGATGCTGAGGTTGAGGCTGACGCTGATGCCGATATCAGGTTCTCAGCCCATCCACCTCGGAGAAGAACGAGCAGCAGAACAACTTTTGCTCGGCTCAGTCAACTACTATCATCCGTTGCGGCCAATACCATAAATCTTCGTAGCAAATTTTAAGCCATTGCAAAATAATTGCGACCTTAAAACAATCAACCGACGACCAACTACAATGACCATGGCATCAACATCAGCATCAGCATCAGCAGCGGCAGCAGGAACAGCGCTAGGAAGAGAGAAATTCTTTTCCGCTTTCCACCTGGCCGGCGGCGGCTCCCGTGACATCTGCTATCTTCATGTGGCGTGCGCGTAATTCACTGGAAAATCTATTATCTCCACCAGCGGATTTGAGTAACATGTTGCTGCAACAATGCAGCGCGCATAAAAAACAACAACATAAAACGAAAAAAAAACGGAAAAAAAAGAATGCCGAGTAGAGAAAAGCCACGGCTGTGGGCTTTGAGGTAATAAATAAAATCGCTGAGGATCAGGGATTGTCACCCGATCGGGTGGAAGGTACCAGTCTAAAATGAGTTATGGCCACGGTCACGGGAGGCCCTCTTTTGGGGAAAGAGAGATGTTTGCCGGAGATCGTATGCTAGGATTGCCTGGCTAAAACAGCGGGGAGTTTTTTTTCCTTCTGCCATGTGTGTGGGATGACAAATGACAACAGGATCCCAAAAGGAAGTCAAACTCACAGTCACAATTCCACCGAGGCGATCTCTACCTGCGCTGTTGTGATTTATGTTGTCCATGTCAAATTCTGTCCTGGAGCTTTGGTGTTCTTAAAGTTTCCTCCGTTGTCCTTCCACGCAAACGTGATAAATTGACTGTGAATATTAAAATCAGATAGTCCTGCACACGTGCCACTCACACTCTGGGGGTGGTTAAGGCGTAAATGTGCAAATGGAAAAAAGAAACGTGTGACATTTCAGGGGCTGCCATGAGGCTGAAAGCTTTTATTGATAGTCAGGAAGTGACTTTGAAAAATCTGTCGCCATGGATTATTTTCTTCTGTTTTTGGGTTTTAAGGCGGGTAAGGAGACTTGGTGTGAAGTCTTATGTGAAATTGGAGGTCACTCGTACAGATTGTGGGAAAAGTATACCAAATCTAGGTCAACGAGGCGATATGTGGCACCTATTTGGAAGAAAAACTAATCTTTGATTATAATAAACATGCGAATTCTAAGACATGATTTTTTCGATTTAGGACAGTTTGCTCTGAAATCTTTGGCACCGAAGGCGAAAAGAAAGAAAAAAGTAAGAAAAAATATTGAACCGCGACTTAATTAAAGAATTTTTTTTAAAGGGAATAAATCAAACATCGAAAAGTTCAAATATTGGAATGAAGCAATGCTGCTGCGTTAATGCGTCGACTCGTGCGCAGCTAATTATTGATGCAAGACAGTATGTCTAAAGGAGAATAAGTGAAGTTACTTTTAGTAAGGGGTCTGGTCAGCTTTATGAGAACTAAGGAAACATTACTGAAGAACTAAGTGCCTTATATAGTAAATATTTTTAAGGAACACAGAGTCGGGTCGTAAGAATGTAATGAACAGTAAAAATTCACATTAAAAATACGTTTTGAGAAAACTGTTTTAGATTTGTCACAAAATTCACACCTACATATTGCCAGTACTAAGTTGCTACTGAGCCTAACAAAAAATTCATAAAAATTATAAATTCAATCAAAAGTTTTTGTGACCAAAGTATGCATGTAGGGTTTAAAATTTTTGAAATTTTTTTTAAATGCTTATAAAATGTTTCGCATACGCCCGAGTATTGAAAATCAAAATATTTTTTTTTAATCGATAAATCAAATAAATTTTGGTAATGTGTCAATGCAACAAGCTCGCTCAAGTTGATTTAAAATTCTTGTAAAGTACTATCGAGCACCGACTACAATACTAGGTGTGGTAAATAACAATCCATTATATTTGTATGCAATTGAACGCTTTATTTAGTATTCCAGCTTTATTTAGGTTTGAAAATCGGTTGAAATCATCTTCAAAATGGCAGAAAGTTATCGAATAAAATGGCGAATCAATCTATGTATGAGCCGCTCAGTGCACAATTTGATTAACTCCATTTTTTGAAAATTTAGATTTAAAATTTAAGTGTCAAAGCATTTTGTAGTCACAACTTTTTATATTTACAGTAACTTTCCTAAATAATAAAAATTAACAACATTCAACGACAACTATTTGTATAAAGGCAATTTCAAAGACAATGTGAACTATTTCATCGATTTTCTCAATTTTTTGTTTTATGGAGTTAATCGATGTGTGAACAGCTCATATATAGAATAACCGCATCTAAGTCAAACATGCGCCATTTTGCTCCATAACTTTTTGCTCTTTTGAAGGTGATCTTATTATACCTCTCTCATAGAAACCTTGGTCCTTAAGATAAAAAAACTGCAGCAATCGATTTTCGCAAACCTTTCTTGAAGCGAATTTTTCACCAGCAAAATTGTTCGCTATAGATAGGAACAGGTAGTAATAACTTGTAGCCAAGTTCAGTTAGGAGTTCTTATGCATCCACCATATGGTCTTAGTGAATTTTAATCCAGCAATCAATCAATGACAAGCTTTTCCAGTATTTCGTTCAAATAATTATCAAACGAAACCATTAAAGTTTATTTTTTGGAAATTTATTTGGCTCCCATTTCTTACATATTTTTGGTACCGACTATTTCTAGTAGCTTAGAGCCCAACAAATGCTCCAAATTTCATTAAAGTAAAAAAAAGTATTTGTTCGTTCACTGAATATATATTTTTTCAACTTATTTACCCTCCCGCCTTCTTAAATAAGAAATGCTCTGTTTATCGAGCGTTATCTGAGCGAAACTTTCAGACTTAGCGCTGTTTCTTTTTTGTTTTTTTTTCTATAAATTTCCAGGGTTGTTAATTCCATTTTTTAATAATTACCTTCCATTCTACAAAATTTATAAAAAAAAAAAAAACAGCAAAAATTAGTTTTTGATATGTCGTCTTTTTCCTCAAAAATTCAAAATTCCAATCTGTTTCGAAGATTTATTTCTAAATTTCAGTGCTTACTGCCTTAAATCTTGAAACTTAACTTTTACAGCCTGCCTAGAGTTACAGAACTGCCAGCTGATGAGCTCACAAATTTAGACTTTCGTTACGATGCTTTTAGTTACAAACAATCTACGGAGATTTTGTGTATCCGCATTTTATTTATTCGCATGATCGAAATTTATTTAATCTTTTTTCTTAATTGTACGATTGGATTGATTGAGACTTCTGGGAATGGAAATCTCGTTCGAGAATTGGAATGTCAGACGTTTAGGAACTTAAATTTTCATTTGAAATTTTTTCAGTTAAACATTTTAACTAACAAAATAGCGATTCATGTTAAATGTTCTATATTGCATTATATGTTCTATATTGTATTATATATTATGTTCTATATTGCATTACACCTAGTACGAGCATTTCAATTTGATTCATTATTTTTAAGATTATTTTACATTTTATCTTTGCGGAATATTCATTCGACAAACATTTTGTTTATGTAAATTGTTATGATATTTTAGAAATAAAATATGATTCGATTTAATTTTTATAATTAGACGGCATACTAAAACTGCAAATTTTTGCTAAGGTTTTGCTGAAAGCTACTTTGCTGTACTTTGCGGGTCATTACATTGCATTTCAATTTAGCAAGATCTTAAAGCATTTTGATATTGTCCTGCTGATTTGATTGTATTCTAAATTAAACATAATTGACTATATGGTATTTAGTTACTTTTAATGTACCTTACGCTAACACGAGGGATCCACAAGGACAGAATCTTTCTGTTAGCCCTTGTTTCTAATGTAATCTACGCACTGATTCGATGCAGTGGGTTAATTGTTTTGGTGAGTCGTGTCCTTACCTTTGTTTTTCTGGCCGAATGAAAATATTTTGTGTAACTATACAAGCGTATGGGCTAACTCTGCGAAATTATCCTCTTGTCATGCTTTGTTAAATCCATCACAATTCAGACCACCTTATCCTTTCCGCTTTAAAGGCATGACGCATTTAATTTAACTTACTAGCCGACTGCTGCTTCGTGTCTAATTTCGAAAGTACTACTGCTGATTTTATATGGCATGCATTTAAGGAAACTTTTTCGTTTTTATATTTTGTAACTTAGTTACCAGGTGCAACAGATGCAACTTCTTCATTGGCGATGTCATGCGGAAAATAGCAACCATTTTTTGTTACTCAGTGCAGTCGTTAAACGGTTCTTGTGAAAGTCAATAAATGCATTAAAAATAATAATATAGTGTAGTCCTTCTTTTGAAGCATTCTTTTTAAGTCCAAAACACAATCCAAATGCATCATGACAGAATCTCAAGCGAAAACAAATGTGAATGAAGCAAACATTGTAAGAACAAACTGCCCTTACAAAGTCCCTCTCTACGATAAGCACATGTACATACATTTACCTGAGTGAAAAGAAAAAAACTTTATAAACGCAAAACCAGCAGCTTTCTACAGAAGCAACACAACTCCGGCCGATATCTCTCAAAACTCACTCTACCATGATAAGAGACGGCTGCTGCTCAACGTTCTTCACGTTCACGCTGGGGCACCAATTAACACCGATTGTTAGGCCCTCTAACGAACTGCTTCTTAAACATCTCTCATGCTGGCTAGAAAGTAACCAGTAAATCACACATACCGTTAAATAAATCTAGTTAATGAAATTAACTCATTTTCATTACGTGCCGTGTCTGCCGCTTTGTTGCCTTAATTAATTTGCAGCAGAAAAAATCGCGGAAATAAAAATAATAAAATAAACAATTAAACATTAGAAGAAACAATTAATACCCCTGGGCTCATTAACCGTGTCGTGCTCATAGCTCATAGTCGGCTTGATAATTAAAAATTAATAAATCCTTACCTGCTTAGCCGTTTGCAAGTGCATCGGAGCATCGCAGTGTGGCAAGCGAACAGGCTAGGCGCGTACCACCGCCATCATCATCAGGCTTAGTAATCGTTGAGGTGTTTTTTTTTTGTTTCGTTTTGGTTTTGGTTTTTTTCTACATAAAAAAGGTTTGCCATTGTCAGTTGAAATTAACCGAGTCGCTGGACGCTAGCGATGGCTTGGAGAAAAAACTAAAAAAAAAAACAGACGAAGAAGCAGCAGCATCGGTGTTCCTCGAGCAAGTGGAAGATCGATGATTCCAGACCGGGTCTGGTTCTTCTCTGACCAATAATGGGCAGGCGATGTGCACACGGTGCGCTAGGGCGCGCACATGTGATCATTGTTTTTGCGCTGCGCATGCGCCCCGCAGTCATGTGCGCTGTGTGCCTATGCGCAGCACCACTTCTAACTGCACATCTTAACTGTTTTTTGCTTGCATCGATGCAGTGGATGCGTGCCGCCGCTATAGTCTTTAAATTACAAAAGCGTTGATTGAGTGCCCTCTCTACCGTCTACCCCCTTTGCCCCTCTTTCGCGCGCAACGTAACGATCCTCTCTGTGCAGAGAGTTATTATGGTTTTATTGCCATTAGCATTATGGATATTTTGTGAACAAATTAAATTACCATTATCCACGAGATACATACGCAGACACGTACGGATCTTTTGGATGGGCGCTAGGCTTCCTTTTTAGGAGGTTTTTGATTGGCCTTTGGGTAAAGTGTTTTTCCATCGTCATTTGATGGGGATATGCTTTTGGGCGGTGGTACGATTTAAGAGACTTAGTGGACTCGGATAGTGGTGGTGTGCGGAGGAATTGAAATAAATTACCTGATTTCATTAGCTCTAAGGTCTGCAATTGAATCGGATGAATCAGATAACACAAAGAATAATCTATGCCAGAGCTTAGAACGAATTTACATCACTCTGTAAAGCCTTTGAAGATCTGAAAGTAGAGGAGAGAGAGTGTACTAGACTTTAAAATCTGTCAAGTTATCAAAAAATTGTATAATTGCTACAGAATGAATTGAATTAGCCGTCAAAGTCCACATCAAATATAATGCTGATGACACAATTTTGAAACACTTCACTCTCTTTTCATCACTCACGAATCAAAATAACCGAAGAAGTGCAAGAAAATTTGTAGTAGCGTATAGAATAAAGAATATCAACACAATCAATCAACCAATCAAGTAATTTAAATAGTCTCTTAAAAATCTATAGCAGCTCTTTTTATCTACTAAGGTTTAATTTCCATGAAATACATTTTAATACAATAAAAATACACTAAAATACAGTCAGAAGAAAAGTTGTACAGAAGGAATGATGTACGATGTAAAATAGCTTCCGAATACAGATTGAAAAATAATATTAACAATTTTTGATGTGACAGTGTGAACAAATAGAAAAAAGCTGCTCATAACTGTTCCCTGTTTCTAATTTTTGACACATGGGGAAGGGATGTACTGTCCCAACCACTAAATTGAAAAGCCTTTCAAGACTGAAATAACTTTGAATATAATCAGCCGATGGCATGAGTAGCCGATGGCAAATAATATTCGAATTCGACCGGAAATACTGTATCTACAGTTCGACTCAGTAAGCTTTGAGCCTTGGCGCTTGTATGACACTTTTTGTATGGCTTCAGAGAATAAATTGTTCATAGCTTTAATGACCCAATTTTTCAGCAATTTCAGTAATTTACCACACGAAGTTGTCGGACATGTTACTTTGGTTTTAAATTTTAGAGCTTAACTCACCAGAAACTACGGTTTGGTGGCCTTAAAATTTTTTCTGTTAAAAAAGACCAAAAGAAACAAAAATGATTTATCTTAATAAAGTTTTTTTGATCGCCGATCCTGGTGAGTTTAGGAACTGAAGCCTACAAACCCGGCTTGCTTAAACATCATATTCGCCATTTAATTGGAAAATTTTCAGATTAATCGAAAACGTTTTGCCCCTTTCAAAAAATTAAAATTATAAATTAAATTCTTAAGCAATTTCAGGTAATGGTTGAAACTTCTTATAAATTTACTGTAGGTTTTTTTGACGCAGAAAAATATCTTATCATCCCATTCGAGGAGTCGGTGATCAACCACCTCACTTGGAGTTATGTTGAGTTCTCTCCTATTTTTGGTCTGCAGTGAAGGTAACTCAAGTGTTTTAATGAAATTCGACCTTTCCCAACTTGATGCCACCAACCTAACTAAGCACCTACGACTATTGTGTCTCTTTTTATTTGCCCGAGTACTCATAATCTCAGGCGTGATATTCGGAAGAATAAGTTTCGTCGAGAGACGCAACGTCAGTACCAATGACTCAAAGGTTAGGAATGAAAATTCATTTAACCATGAACTACTCGTCCACACTGACATTATTGACCTTGTGTCCTTGTGTCCTTGTGTCCTTTTCTCTATTTCTCTTTGTTTCTTTTCAAGAAGTTGGTAAACTATAGAGCATATAACAATTCAATGACCTTGCTTTTTATAAATTTTTCAATAATCCGAACTCTTCTTTAAACGGCTGTTGTCGACCAAACGAACATCTGAGCGTAAAGAGATTTTCTCACGTTTGGCCATTCTGAATACAAAAATTGTTAAGCTCCTTTTACATAATCACCTCCTGAAGTAATTCTGCCATGAAAAGCTTTCTCAATTCGATGTTCGGAACCGGCACACCCTTCACATGTGCCAAATTATACGACGCACAAGACAGTGAAGGCACGAAAAAATCTAGGCTCTGGCCTTGTATGGGCCGGTACGCAGACTATTTTAATAGAAAAAAAAAAAGAAAAAGAATTTACCAGTGCCAGTTAGAACACATTCGAACCTCCCACTGATTGAAGAAGACCTTTATCTGTCAAGTATCAAGATGTTGTAAATCGTTTTGTGTTACGTTTGACGTTAAATTGCTATCACTTCACCAATCCTAACATTTAAAAAATTCTGCAATTACTGTAAATGAAATGTTTGATAAAAATTTCCATGGACGATTAAACTTCGCGCAAATACAATCAGCAACAAAAAAATGTCTGAAACTGACCTCATCACCAATTTCACGTCTTCACACATTTGGTCGTCATCGAAGTCTTTCACGCAAAGAAAAGAAATTGTTTAGGACATTGGATACCACCTACCGAGGATTTTACGTCCCCTTCATAACCGCCGGTGATTTTGCAACCACCCTGCTGCGACAAAGCACAAACTGAATGCGTGAACCCGGATGAAGTGTAAAATTTTAATTAAATTTTTACTAAGTTCAAATCTAACCCTAGAAAAAAGAATCGCATGCCAAAGGACGTTTTCATGTCATGGCAGGCATCGTTTAAGATTTTCTTTCTTCAAAATCGCCCAGGGTTCCACTCGTATTACAGATCGCCACCAGCGCCTGCACGATATGACACTGAATTCCGAGACCTCTTAGTCTGCCCCCATGCCATAATGTTCATGCCGCCAGGCAACCCATTCCACACTCGCACTCGGAACACGTCGCGACGCAAGGGTCAAAGAGACGCTCGCAGAAAATCTATTGCTTCACTCAGCCGCAACTTGCCCCAACATTATTCGGTTTACGATACACAAGGAACCCCCCAAAAGGCAGACATACAGATAAGAAATTAAAAGATTAGATGCAATTCGGATTCTTTTTGGTTTTCAGGTACTTTGAGAAAGGCCGCCGAATAGCCGTATAGTGCATTAAAATAAAAACAAAAACACAAATATGGACATCATACGAAAATAATGAAACGTAACACTTTTATTTGTCTTAAATACAGGGTATAAAAATTATCCATTACCGCAGGTGGAGCAGGAGCCCTTGCGGCCTCGAGAACACTGGCGTACATCCACTTACTGGATTTAACAGATCTTTCTGACAGAAGTGAACTGTGTCCATTAATTGACTTTAACGACTTGCAATCGATTTAAGCCCGAGGTCTGATCTCATTTTGTTAGAGAATAGCTGTAACAGGAAATGTATATACACATCTAATTTTTTTTTTTCTATTTTTCTGTTAAAAGGATCGTTTAAGGTGCAGCGTCAAAGTGTTTACTTAAGTCGAAGGAAAATGATTTAATTCTTTGTTAATAAATCGCTCGATGATTGAATGGGAAGAGCGATCGCGGTTAGAGAATTGAATCGGGAATTGGAACATCAGAAATAAAAAGTTTTATTGAAATGTTTCCTGTGGCACTTCCGAAGGCGGGATGATTGAGCTGTTCACAGTTACATCTTAAATCTCAACTCTGATGCATTATTTAAATACGAAATGAGACGTCAGTCTCAACTTGAAAAAAATTGCAAACAAAAATTATATTGAAAAAGGGTAAATAAAAAACAATTGGATCATAGTTGGGCCAGTTGAGTTAGACTTCTCAAAAATCTAGTACATCGGCGTAGCCATCATAGTCGATTTGTGGTCCATTGTACAACACCCTGTGTGTGTTTTAGAAAACCCTAAATTGCAATCTCCTTAGTCCTATAAAGATAATTTTGCTTGCTAACATTCTTCTTAGAGAAAGATTTTCTTTTTTTTTTCGTCGAAATCATCAAAATGAGAACACTGGTCCAAGCGCTCTGAAGCAACCCGTGTAAACAAATGGCATCATGGCTTTAGTATTTTGAGCTCCTAAACGTTCTCCTAAGTCTTTTGTATCAGTGCAGGTCGATGTCTTGATGCGAAATTCGCAAGTTTTAGGTCGTCTAAATCGTGTTCTTGTGCATGCAAGGGAATCGACAATATCGCACTCTTACCAACAAATTATTTACATTTTAGTTAATGGAATGAGTTAATCATGCGGTTTGATAGATTATTCGATTGCGCATCTTTCTGCATCCTTGATTTTTTAATGAAGCATTCTAGTGATAAATAACAGAGAAAAAGATATGTAACGTTAAGCGACATTTACACGTTTTCTGAGCTTAGACAAAAAACAAAAAAAAGCCTCTTCTGAAAAATGTTTATTCTGTCGCTTACGAAAATTTGGCGATTTAGGGGCGATATATAAATTATATATAAATTTCCTTCACGGACAGCAACAATGTACTGCATCATTCCGATATGATCGACCTTATATACCTGCCTTTCGTAAAACGAACGTTACGTTTAAAATGGTCCACACTCATTTTGAGAATAAAGTTTTATAATTTCAACTTGTGCTTCTGCTATGGCTTGGCATCACTGATCAAATACAAAACCAAGATGGAAGCCACTTAAACAACATGGCCGATACAAGCTGTCAGTATCGCCCAGTTAAAAAAACGTTCAGAATAAAATGTGTTAAATATTTAGAGAATAAGAATTATAGATTCGAAATAGACTTTCTTTTCTTTAACAACGACAGGACATCTTTTCACTTCGCGAACTTTAATCTTTATACTTCACTTTACTAAAATTCATGTCTTAATTTGCTTAAGACTTTTTCCAATTCTTTCTAATCATTTATCCAGTTCAGTCTAATAAATAGATGTGGTAGAAATTTAAAAATATTGAGAATTGTTAATAATTCTACCTGCTAGGCATATCACCAGGAAAACATCACATCAACTTCCAAGGTTTGCAAATAAAACTGCAATAATCAAAAATTCCTCAATAACTGACAAACATAATAAATAATTCGTCGTCGTCGAAGTCGTTAAAATCGACTTCAAAAAATTGATGCTAGTATCGAAAAAACAACTTAATCTCTTTTTCAAGCACTCAAATGACTGAATATGTCCCGTCTAGGTCGCAGATTCACTCTCCAAATTCATATCAGTTTAAGATTTGGGTATAGACTAGCTGTTTCTAGCTCTCTATAAAAGTAAAAGTGAGTTAAGTACGTTTGAGCAAAAGTACTTGACGTCAAAACAACAATTTAATCTGCTTCCATACAGCTCAACTCTGTCCGGAAACACATAGTTTTTGAAAACCACAAACGCAAAACAAGTTAACGAAGTTTCTGCATCACTTGAAAGGTCAGCCACACACCGAGACGACTCCCTCAGACATAATTCCATCAACACCATGGTGCTAAAGAAACCGAAAAGACAACCCCCTCGTGGCGATGTAAACTGCCAGCCCTGTCCCGCCTTCCACTTTTCAATTTACATTTACAATTCGACTGGCTTTAACCATATTACCAGGAATTAAAGTCGAAACACTGGACTCTAATTCAATTTAAAGTCCATCTAAGAGCATCCCTCCTCATCTCCGTTTATCCAGGATTCAACTTGCTTTCGATAGGAATTACTGTCAGTTCCGGTTCACACCGACTGCCCGTCAAATGGGGGAATCCTTTCTCGACATGGAACAGAAAACCTCCTCTCTCTCGGTCTCTGTCTGTGGCTCGTGCACAGGTCAGAGAGGTTCTTCTGAGGATTATGATGTTGCGCTGCACACCCGACCATCAACTAAATCCACTTTCACCCCCAACCCCACCGCACCGGGCTAAATTCAATTCCAGCACTCGCTTTGTGTCCCTTGTGTTGAGAGTTCTTGGTCAAGGTCGACATGCAACAAGAGCAGAAGAACCTTCTCCGCAACCTCCCTGCGGGCTCTTCCAAGTTAAAGTTAAGGAAACACGACCGAAACAAAGGAACCAAGGAAAGGAAAGGAATACAAACACACACACCAGCAAACAGAGAACTTTACATCGAGCAAAGAATCCCACAGCGATTATGAGACGACTTGTGGAGCAGGACGCATGGCATTTCGAACGCCCTGTTGCAGGATGAGAGGTGCACCGAAGGAAGCGAAACTTTTCCTTCAAATTAATGTTGTCCTCGGGGTGGCGGGACGTACGCTTGCAGAAGGACAAAGTTTTGTAATGTGATTAACAAATAAATTCAATCGACGATGACGACGACAAAGGTGGCAGCAGCAGCAGCTGCACCGCCGAATGACACACGTTGGAGTCAAGTGGCAGCAGTCCTCGCAGAGGCGCGGAACCCACGCGGCGAAAAACCTGCGTCTTCATTTGATTTTTTTTTTTTTTGTTTTTCATGGCGCATATTTCACAGCAGCAGCTGACGCGAACAAGTGGCACGGGGCGTGGCAGACGGTGGTGTGGTAAATATTTTCATTTAGTAGGCCGCCACACGGTAATCATCTGGAAGCACTAAAAAAATCAAATTACAACAATTCACTCGAAAGTGGAGCAAATTTAATTGAATTCTAGATGAGTCTCTGTGCAGCGGTGTTTGATATGTGGCCGCTTGGTCGAAGGTAGGTCAATTAAGCGAATATTTACTTCCATCCGTTAGGCGGGCGATGAATTCTGCAGAGCGAGGGGCGCAAAAAAAAAAGAAAATCGTTAACGAACAAATTCTTGACATACATGCGATAGGAGTCGGTGGGCGGCGGCGGTGGTAGTCGGTTGTAAAAGTTTTTTTTTTCTGCCTTCCTATCCTTGGATGTGATTGCTCACAGGTGGGCTTCGACATTCGAGTTGAGTGGTTTCCCACGGCTAAAGGCCTAGTTTCAGACGAAAAGGTGGTTTTTCTTTTTGTGGAAGGTTACACCCGTCTGCAGCGTTTCTTTGAAGGTCGTCTGTGTCAGAGTTGACGCGGTGGGCAGGTGCAATGAATTTAACCGCCCACAAGTTTGGTGGAAACAAATTGATGACGTTGTGTCGGATTACCGATTTCAGGTGCTGTAGGCGAGTGATTGGTGCTTTGGGTCATTGAGCAGATTGACTGGGTGGGATGGATGATGCATTTTTCTCAAACCGTCATCATTTCAGCCGTAGAGTCTTGAATGCTAGCGAACCACAAAGAATTTTTAAAGCAAAAGAAATACTTATACCCTGCTTTAGAAATATGCTACTCCAACCGTGATTTCAAGTCCAGTCAAAAAAATAACTAGGGCCAGAGAGATCTTTTTTTGTTTAGCTCGTTAAATCTGGCTAGTTGGACCATTGTTTAAGAACACGAAAGTAAGCACGAATTTCTTTTTATACATTACTAGTTTTGCTTCAATTACCTTCTATTTTACCCATATTTTTTTTAATTTTGCAAGTAGCCCGGGCGTGTGCAAGTCCTTATTAGATTGAAAATTCTGTGATTCAAAAATCAAACAGACACAGGACGATGATGATTGAGGACAAATCTTAGGCAGAAAAAGTTTATTGTCTCTCTCTGCTAACTCAGTAAATTGTGATAAGTCAGTAAAAAATATTGTTTTAATATTGACCTCCACTAAATTGGTGCCTCAACCCAATTGAGAAAAAATACAAATTTAGAACATCTGTGGGTGTTGGGATTTCATTGAATTCGTTTTAATGCGAAATACCAAAAGTAAGCACAATGTAAACATTTAAATATTTTTGATGCATTTATCTTCTTAATATATATTCTTCTTTTGAATCAACGTTTTATTGTATTTTTTCTCCTGTTCATTGAAATTGTTGTCAATGTTATATTGTGCATATAATATTAGCATAATAGTTTGTGTCAATTAATGATTTAATTATGGTTTCCTACCAAAATAGTGATGACGGCAACTCTCAGGTCAGAATGTTCTTAAATTTTGATTTCTAAACTTTTGGCATGTGACTAGTAAAAATTACAGTATAAAATTTCTAACTCAAATTTCTGTAATTCAAAGTTTTATCATGAACAATGATTTATCGTGGTTTTTTTTTTTCAGAAATTGTTTGATCACGGCTTTTTTGCTTTGAGTTGAATTTCCCTAACTCGAATATTCCTATAATTCAATAGATATTTAAACCATAATTTGGATTTTTAGGGAATTTACTCACTGAAATTTGTTTTCTCAGAAGCGTAAAAGGAGAAGTCCCTGCTGTGCAGAAGTAAAAAAAAATTATAATCTGCGTAACAGCCCAAGTAGTAGTAGTGTTTTTGTATTTAATGGACGATTTTGTAGAAAAGAAAAGTGGTCCTGTAAAACCCGAATGCGATTTACAGAATTCTATAAAGACATCTACAAAATTATTTTCGAAAGACATTTACAGAATTGTCTACACTATTTTGCATATTTTCTATAAATCGAAGTTCTTATACTTTTTTATATGGCGTTACTAGGCCGTGGTGCGCCAAAATCCAGATTTTCACATTACCACTGTATTCTGCGCGGATAATTTTACACATGTGTAATATCCTACTGTTTAATGCCGGTTCCTAACGATTAACTATGTAGGAGGACTGCAGTCGCTCGCCAAAGGTGGGTCCGTGAAAATTGTTTGTGTGGTTCTCCGCGCTGGATTCTTTGATTTCTAGAAATTAAAATTAGTGAAGTTCTATTGTTTTGCGACACAAGTTCTTTTCCCTAGGAAAATGTAATCACCGTTCAAAGATAGCTTACATTTTTTTGTCCCGAATATGGTTTACATCTGTCTGTTTGACACCTAGTAATCTTTGTTACAGGGGAAAATGGAATACAAATGAATTTTGAGGAAATTGCCTTAAAAAAACACAATGAACATTAAGAACATTAAAGGGCTGACTGACAAGCTACAAATTGATGATATTTCTGTATTTTTTGTTTCATGCTCACAATGTCACACTTCGTACCTTTTATCAAAGCTCATAATTCAGTTCTCTTTTTCATTTTTCCAAATGTTTATCATAATACTAAACGAAATCATTAAATTTATTTCTATTTTCAAAAACAAAATTTTACACATTTCCAACGGAGAGCTTTTCCACTCATCCTATCATCTATCTAGATCTGCATGAAAATGTCAAACTAATCCCTGATCTGTCGATCTGGTTGCGTCCAGATTTGAGTTTTTGTTATTGGCCTTATTGACCTAGCTGATTAGAATTTTTTTTTTTATTTATCGTCGTATCAAACTTCTGATATGAATTCTGTTGAAACTTTGGCTTTTTTTCCACAAGGTTAGTCTAAAAAGTCTTTGAACAGTCTACTTTCTCGAAGCGAATTTCGAAATGGATGAGAAAAAGTGGAAGTAAGATTCTCTTAAGCCAGTGCCTTAAAAATAACAAAGACCTGTGAGCAGATCACAAATTTATGTGAAATAAACGTCTGATGCACGGCGATCACAAGCGGTGTTGCGTGACCTTTTCTTTGTCATACACTCAGAAATCCCTCTGTTTCAGCTTTCCCCCGAAAAAAAAAATTTGCATTTTCTGATCACACTCATCTCACAGTGATCGTGTCCGCTCCGATCCACATTCGCCCCACACTCAAACTCTTGATGGTCTTCACTTCCGCGTCAGTTAATCAACGTCAATGGCTAACTCAAATTACCATCGAGATGCTCTTAAAAAGCCGGATGTAAAATAACCACGACTCGTTATCAATCAAAGCGTGTGTGAGAAGCAGCAAAAAAAAACCTAACATCATTCTACTAAATACCTTTCCCCTATGCATCGTCCGTCCTCTATTCCCTTAAATAGTCCCATTCCGTTCCCATCCGTCCGGGCATCAAGTGCATGAACCAAATAATGAGAAAGTACACAAAACCAGCAAAAAGAATCAGCAGCTGAGCGTCGCCCAAGGAATTCCACCGAGATGAAGATCTTCCTGAATTGCAACGAAAACCGGATTCTATGCATTTCCCTATAACATCGTCCCGTCGATGACTTTGCAGGGATCGCAATATCCTCCACTCCACACTCTCTATCTCTCTAGGTGCCTCTTCGCGTCGTTGTGCGCCAAGAGTTGGTAATTATTTTAAGCGTCCCGTAATAAAATTCCACTTTAATGCATGCAAAGCTCGACTAGTTCCCTTGGGTTGTGTTGTGATGTAACAAAAAACTACAATGTACGTAAAACAAATTACGAAAATATTTCATCTCGGCCACAAAACTTCCTACAATATCAGAATTTATCGGTTAAGGAGCGGTACAGCGTCCGGGCGCTGTATATTGCGAACATTTGCGTGCACTTAAAAGGCAATCCACATAAACCAATAAAAGAGCAAAAAGGGGGATGTCTTCTCTTTTTTTTCTACATATCCTCACAACGGACCGGTACTGAATCGCGCGCTGCAGTAAACGACCTCAACTCCCCTGTCCGCGCGATGGCGATGTAATCAAACTCAACCTACCATTAGGTTGCATCTAAAGGCCATCATCATCATGATCAGCGATCGGGCCAAGTACAAATAAGCAGAACTTTGCAGCAGGCAGCAGGAGCAGCGACAGCAGCACGCGGAGGAAGGCAGCGCTTTACTGCGTCGCAGTCCGGAGCTATTCAGCTATTCGACTTCGCGACTATTCGACAACCTGCGACTCAGGTTTCCCTGGGACTTTTACTGCAGCTGTTGGTCTTGGTATTGGCCAAGAGGCTCCTCCGATACAGGCTTGGGCTGCGGCTGGGGCCGTCATGTTCATAGGCGATCAGATTTCGGTTTATCAGCATTACGGTTGGTAGCGTGTTTGGGAGTTCTTCAGGAACGCACGGTTCTGGGCAATGTTGCATTCCGCAAGTGTGGCGCGACTTTGCGTTACATTTTGTCTGATTGTAACGCCGAAATCGGTTAGGTGCCGACATTGGAATGCGTTTAAGGCGATACAGTCGTCAATGGAATCAGGACGACGACCACTGAGTGCATACATAACTGTCGTGAAATTGCACTTCAGAGCTTACGACTTACGGGCTATAAACGTGCACAAAATGAGTTTTACATGAAAACTGGAAACATCAATGGGAAAAAACCATCAACCCAAGTGAATACTCTTGGGTCGTGCCAGGAGTTAGCTATTGAAAATATGCTCTACATTCATGTCGCCAAAGGTGTGGTTTTAGCACGAAACCTAGGAGGCTGGGTGAAGAGCCAACTTGCAGGTTTTTTCGAGTCACTTTTGAAGTTGAACTAAGGCGAAGTTTCTACGAAACTAGTAAATGAAACATTTTTAGTTCAATAATCAGAACACTAACTGATAAACTATAAAATTAATATTGCTAAAAGCTCTATTTCTAAATATTGATTAACGTTCAAGCTTAGCTTCTTTTTATAGCTTGATCATAGGGACATTAATATTTTACACATCCGAATTCGGGTTCATAACCCAGCCAAATGAAACCCAGTTACCGAGTTGCTAGTGTCTGTTCTGTGCAGATAGGGGGTGATTTTTTTGTGATTGATCTCGATATTAATTTAATACAGCCTCTGCACAATGTTTGTCACCATCTTTTGACCGTAAGCTTAATAGTCTGCCTTTTAATAAACTAAAACTAATCAATATTTTAAGTTTTTTCCCACAAACGAATGTGAACAAATTTGCATACTTAAGTAGCAGGCTTAAATAAATTTAAAATATCAGTGTATCCGAGCTTTCAAGAAACTTGCGCATTGTATTTGAAGTGAATTTGAGAATTCAGTATATGTACATTTAAAAAAAAAAGAAAAAAGGCAATTAGTAGCACTGTATTGTATTGGGCGGCGTAACAGCCCGTTGAGAGCCAGAGCCTAGTTTTTTTTTCGCACCTCCACTCTGTTGTGCGCTCTGGGAATTCCTAAAATTT
This sequence comes from Syritta pipiens, assembly GCA_905187475.1. Classification (NCBI taxonomy): domain Eukaryota; kingdom Metazoa; phylum Arthropoda; class Insecta; order Diptera; family Syrphidae; genus Syritta; species Syritta pipiens. The sequence goes on along the minus strand of LR994572.1, from coordinate 31,340,270 downwards.
TCTTAGATTATCCCAAAAACAGAGAAAAACAATTACAAAATTCATTTCAATTCCTTTTTAGTACACGAAGGACCTGAAAGACGGGAAACGTAATGTTGTCTCAATAAGCAAACAAACAACAGCAAGCAATCCCCAGTTTCCAAAAACAGTGTAATTTATATATATGAAAAATATATGAATATGTCATTTTGAACACCGTCCAAATTTTCATTTTTGCCTTCCAGCTAGGGAACTAGCTGATCGGAATGATTTGAAGTCCGATGGCACAATTTCAAAAAATTGTGGTTCATAAGATATCCCGATTTATTATTTTTTCGATAGTTAGGCTGCATTTATTGTCTGGAAGAACAACGTAGTTAATTTCAACAAATTTGCAAGCTTCTGATATTTCTATGAAGCTTATAAGTACGAACTATTGTCAAACGAATAGTTGTAGCGTAGAGCGGGGCTAGTTGGAGCACGCAAATTTCGGATATCGTCTAATGCGCATGGAAGCATTCTTTAAAACCGCTGAAATTAGGCTCATAAGTGAAAAGTTCCCCAACTAGCCCCGCCCTACCGTACTGCGGATGAAGCCTTATTTAAATAGGCCATGTTTTTGTATTGTTTTTAAGAACAATCAATTGAAAAATACACAGAAACACTTGGGTTTCTATGTGCACATGTATTTCTTTTTATTACCACCTATTAATTTTTCTTTCCTTCTAAGTCAAAAAAATGAGCATTGTGTTCGGAAACATTTTCCAAACAAGTGTTTTCATTTTATTAAAAAAAAAAAAAAAATATGATTCTTGCTTTTGAAAATCGAATTGAACCGATTTTTACTTCTGAATGAAGTATTTTTTTATGGTCAAATGAAGACTCATACCTGATCTATAAGAGAATTCGAAAAGAGCTTCAAATATAAATTGGTTAAAAAAATCTTTTGACTTTAAATTAATTTAAAAAAAATAGATGAGAGTCCATTCGCCAACTCTTACTTACCACTTTTTTAGCTATCTCGCTTTCTGTTCTTTGAGTTTGATAGGAGCATGTACACATTCTGAGTCTTCCAACTATAAAAAAAGCAAATTGAATTTTAAAAATTAAGTTAGAAAAGTTTGTAGAAAGAGTCCCAAAAATTTGTAGAAAGAATCCTATCTCCAACACACGATGTCAAAATTAAATTGATAGAGGCCTTATATTGCAAGTCGTTGACCTCTAATACTGACTCATAAGTTTTCAAAAGCCTCTTTTTTGCAAAACTAAATTGGTTGACTTGCAAAATAGGCTCTTAGCGCTATGGGCATCCATTCGACTTCTGGAACCACATGTTTTTGTTTCTGGAATAAAAAAAAAAGATCCCGGCAGCCTCCAAGAAATCATTGAAATACACTGAACCCTCGTTAAACCAGGAAGCCCATAACCAACGCGACACAACCCCGATCATTACACGAGCACCAGGCAGCCAACGCCACTTAATTACCAGCGATTCTAAAAAAAAAATCAACTCCTTCCCGCTGATATGGGACAATGATATATCTCATGCCTCTCCTCCACCCATGAATCCACCGAAGGTAACCACAGCACAGTAGGCAGGAATTATTATCAACCACCCAACCAACCGCTATATGCCTTCCCGCCATTCCGCCTGTCCAAATGAATCAAAGTAAAAATGGTCAAGAGTCGCCTAGGGCTCTCCCCCCTTCCGCATCTTGTGTCGAGGAATATTCCTCTAGCCGTGCATAACCTAGAATTAGGAAGAAATCGTAATCGATCTCCCTCGATCGGCAGAGAACATGTGAACCAGTCACTTTCTGGGGAAGCGTAGGAAAACAACAACCACAGGAAGAAAAACAAATATCCAGTCACACCGGTGCACGCTGCCAACGCTACAGGTTGTGGCGTTGCTGCGCGCAGCATAAATTTGTTTATTCCCTCCAACTGTTTCTGCCTCGGCCCGCATCCGCCTCCCCCTGCAAGGTCTCAGGAAGCGATGGCATTGCCATATGAGCCTCCATCCACTTCCTAGAAGCCACTAGGTGTTGCCTCCCCATTATTTCTCATTCTCATATCTATGTGGGCCCCAATCGAGGACACACGACACAGCAAGAGGACTCGCCTATCTCACTCTCGCCACAGAGGCCACAGCATCGCCAGTAATGATGATCACGGTCTTCCTTCTGAGGTTGCCCCTACCAGCAGCTCGCGCTCCTAGTCGCAGGGCAAGAAATAATGAATAGGCAACAAGAAGACAGAGATTAGGCCAACTTGTTGCGCGCTGTCCGCTCACCAGATCCCAGATTCGAGATCGCCTTGCGTCTTGCGAGAGCGCGCGTTGTTTTTCCAGTTGCACGCTGCACCGTTGTGCCGCAAGTCCGTCCGTGTGTGAGTCGAAACTTGTTTTTCTCTCTAGGGCTTGTTCCATAAGGAAGCGCGCAATTGAACTTGCTCTGCATACGGGTTCGCTAAGATTCAGGAAGACGAAGGTACGCGGTGTATGTGTGCGTGTGCGTCTTGTTTCTGGTTTTCCACTTCTAACGGAGGAACCCTCCTCACATGCCTGATCCATCCCTTTACAGGGATGGGTGCTGCTGCACTACCACACAAAAGCGGGAGAATCTCGATTGGATTTTAATAGAAAATCGTTTGCGGATGTTTCACGTTGCGACTCGCATATTGGCATTGCCGCGCATCGGCTATTTTTACATCATTTGTAAGACAGAGCAGACGTGGACGGGGGCAAACCTGAAATTGATAACGGCATATCGGTGGTTCTGTTATTTAAGGAAGAATAAAAGAAGAAAAATCGCTCTTTCTCTCGCCTCACCGATGTGTGTACGAAGTGGAAGCGGAGATTTAATTTGATGTGAAGATGAGGCGGAGCGAGGACGCGAACTGAATGCGCATGGGCATTTTCGTGTGTTCTCAAGATTGAATCGAGTTCCGAATTGCAGTTAGGGTTGCTGGCGTGAGCGGGGAGTTTTTTTTTTATTTTCTAGCCAACTGTTGTTGATTGGTGAGGTGAATGTCCTTGCAACGGTTTTGGATTGTGAAAATGAAAAGATGCCGCAATTCATTAAATGTGGGGGTACTACTTACGGTGGATTTTACGGTGGAACTTAGGCCGTTGGGTGACTGGTGAATGAGAGATTAATGCGGTCCAAAAGCCTCCATTTAGCAGCTTCGAATGTAAATTCAACGGTTTGATTAGTTTGGGTATCGTTTAAAATACTGTTGCCTTAATTTTAAACTAACTGAGTGGCGACAGATTTAACTCGTTTCGGCGACAGCGACATGGAATCTGCAAGGCCCACTTCTGTTCAAATTAAACTGCTTGTGATAAGCTTGTTGGCCCAAATTAAAAGAATTTATTGCACCAAAGAAGATGTAGAAGTGTATGCGTGATAAGTCGCCGTTCGGCTAGCAGATATAGCGAATGCATTTACATTCCCTATCAGTTAACCAAACAACCTTTTTTTACCGTGAAATTTTATGCAGCAATTTTTTACAAGAAAGAATCAAGAAGAATTCAATCTGTCTCCTAGCTGAAGCACTTTAGGGCAACAAAACGCTCTTCGAATCGTTCATAGTCTTCTTGTTTTTCTTTCAAACGATCCTATTTTTGGTTTTCTTCTGAAGTGCCTTCTTATTGCCCTTCGAGAAGGCAGTTGTGCTGATAAGACCAAGCACATCACCAATACGCAAACAGAAGCCGATCTTAGATGCTCATTGAATTTTGACAAATAAATCCTAAAATATTTGTGCGCTATGTCGCAGTACACTAGGATCGGAAGAATATTATTAGAAGAAGATACTGTGAGTGGAAACAGTGGAAGATTTACACTGCTATATTCTCACTGTGACCGCGGAAAATTTCTGCATTTAATCAACCTTTCTAGAGTGTTCGGTTAACCAGAACATAGCTCAGCTTCATAAATAATTTTAATTTGATGTAGATCACTTTTAAGCCAATGCAGTAGATTATAGCTTTCGATACAACAAGAGCTTAAGAAACGCAACTCATTGTTTTTACAATGCTTAAATTCACTTAAATGTGTAAAGTCAACACCATTGTATTAAAAACAAAAAAATTAGAGCTTTTATGTTTTTTCTTCCTTCTTCTTCTTTACAAATTCAATGACTACTTTTGGCTAACCTTAATTTCTCATTTTCAAAACAAAAAAAAAAAAACGTTTTTTACTATTCCTAATAGCATCATGTTATCCCGACAGATTTGGATACAAGCACATAATTTGGAGTTGAGGTGGTAAAAAATTAGCTGCTCTACTGAACGATATGATGAAGAAGCTTCCCAGCATCTTGAACCTAGTCCTAGTTGGACAGGCACAGTTTTTCGGTAAATCCTTGCAGCTCCTGCAGGTGTCCGATGGTGTTAGGCCTTGCATAAAGATGTGATAGCCCATTCAACAACTCGTGATTCCTATCCATCTGTGGACCGATCCGTCCATCTGATCTTACTCAAGAACCTGAAAATATTCTTTAGAGGAACAGAGTAAATATCACACAAATCTTGGAAGATATGTCTTCCAAGTGTTTCAAACCGTGACAAAAACTGGGGCAGGGACAGAGGTAGTGTTGGATGTCTTCCCTCTCCTCTTCATCTCGACAGCCCCTGCATATAGACCTCCTGTATTCACTACAAACAGAAAAAACGTAAAAAAAACTTTACTACAAGGCTTTCTTTGTATATTTTTGGATATACATTTTTTTTTTATTAAGAAATTTGGATGACATTCAGAACTTTAGTAAACTCACTCTACTGAACTGAAACTTCGTGTTCCTTGTGCCAAATTAAACATTATCCTCATAAATAATAAAAACTGACCCTTATCACTAAAATTTTTACATAATTACTCACCACCATCGCTCAATTTACTCATAACCAAAACCTTGAATTTACATCTAGCCCTTGACTAGAAAACCACACATGTCTTTGCCAAGTTCACAAGCCAACAAAACCCCACGAAATCGACGGTTTAAGTCGCAAGTCACGCTCTCCAACCTGTAGGTGATGCAAAAATCCAAATAAACCGCTGCATCTAAAGTCAAAACTTAGGCGAAGAAGATACACAACCTCCTATCGAATCAAATAATTAATCCATCAATGCACTTTGTGATAAACGGTGCTGTCCAATAAGCACGGCCACATCATTTATCCTAACCGTTGACCCGATAATCTCTAAGGTTAAACCAGCCGATACTTTACCAAATACAGTCTGCGAGAGTGTGTACCCAATCCATCTACTTCATGAATTTGTGTCGTCTTGATTGCCTAGCCTAGTGAGGTAGCTTTTGTGCTCCTCCACTCGTAAGTGTGTGTGAGATGCGGATTATTCGCAATAAACTACACGCGTCATAGATACACGACAATCGATTATTTTGTTGGAAAGATGTAGGAGGAGTGGGTGGGGGAAGAGGTCTCAAGACACAAACAATTTCCAGCCAATGAGACGCTTGAAGAAGGATGACATTTCACTCCTTTTTAATTTTAATAAATACTTCTTTATTTTCCCGATAGACATACCTTTCACACCTTAAAGTGCGATGTGTTTTAAACAACCTCTAAAATTCACACGCACCCTACATCGTTAGGGTAAAAATATACTGCGGAAAAAAAAAATGTTCGCCAACTTCAAGGGTAAATTACGATTTTATGCGATGCTCGTTCTTTTTTGTTTCCAAATCTTCGAGACGCCGCTGTTTAAAATTTGTTTTTGGTATGGAGCAATGTGTTCGTTTTTTAGCTAAACAATTTTTTGCAAAATAAAAAAAAGAAAAACGTGTAAGGGGTGTTTTATTTTATTTTATAGCCCGGGTGACGTAAGGTTCGCGGCTGCACACACGAAGAATTAATTTTCTTCTTACACGGATGCGCTTATTCACAAACATTTCTGCGAGTGAGTGTGTGAAGCGTTTTTTTTTTTTTTTTTGGATAAATTTATGCACATCAATTTGATTCCTTAAGTTTTTTTTTTGATTTAATTATGTGAAGATGAATATTTAAATTTTCGGAAGCATGAGATTGAAGAGATTAATGAAAACGGGCAAATCGGGACACGGGTTATGCAATCAGTTGAAGTTGTGTGATACATCTGTGCGAAATAATTTTTTTTTTGATTAGTTACGACTTGTTAACATGAGATACATATTTATGATTTTAAGTTTTCTTAGTTCCCAAAAGGTGTTGTTAGAATTGGCCAGCGAAACAAAAGTTGTTCGCATTAGGTTTGCCAATTTATTGGAACTAAATTTATTTCAAAATACAAATCTTTCGCCAAAATTTAGGACTTGCGTATGTATTTTTTACGATAGCTGTTCGACAAGCCCTTTACTTTTTTAATTTGATGCATAAATAACTACAATGCATTGTTGTCCACTAAGTGCCATCTACTTAAAAACTAACGTACGAGTGCATATGTGTTTCGTCATCATTTATAAAAGTCATCAAATAAAGGTGCTTATCACTCAAATTGATTTATGTTGAATATATCAAAGAAACTTTAACCTTAATCCTCGACGCAGATGATAAAAAAATCAAGTTCCTAATCATTCTTTCAAATCAAAGGGTTTGTTACCATTTTTCAGTTTTTTAATCGGTTTTTAATTGGTTAATGCAAGCAACAGTTCTGTTCTTAATTCTTCGAGTATTAAATGAACAGGAAAAATCTTAAATTTATGTTTTAAAGCACTTGCTTAGACATAACTTTTTATATTTACAATAGCTTTCCTGGATAAGAAAAATTATCACCCTTATACGACAACTGTTTGAATAAAAAGTAGTGTATTTCAGAGCTAAATGCAAATTTTTTCATCGCGGCGCCCCACAGTGGTTTCACTTGTATTGGGCGATGGAAAAAAATCTGTAAAATGAGAACCCATGGACCGATTTAATTGAAATTTGGAACATAGCATGTGTCCTGCGAGTCCTTACGTGGTTCAAATTTCATATACGCAGCTTACGTATTTACGGGGTAATCGTAGGTCGAATAATTAAAAAAAGGTAGTCTGTAGGTTTTGGCTTAGAAAATAAGTGTCGTATTATTTTCAATATTGCTAAATTTAGTTTTAGGACTTAATTTTAATACTAATATACATAAAAAAAAGTTAAGTATAAACGAAATTATAAACTATAGTGGAAATATACGCAAATTATCGGTAGTACCTATATATTCTTTATTTCTGATGTCTTGCTCTTCTTCAGAGAGGAAATAATCTCTGCTCCATGAAATAAAATCGTATGTACTGTCACCGGCATACAATACCGAGGATACAGATTTGTTCCTGGCCATAAGCTCATTTGATTCCTCGATTCTACATTTTTTTATTTTGGCATAGCAGTCTTCAAATTATTTGCATGGTCGTTCTGCTTGATACTTCATTTCTATCTTTCTAAAAAATTACTGAAAACTTTCCTTTAGCCCATTAGTTAAAACATTTTCCTTTTTATACCAAACTGCTTTGTATCTTTCGTAAAAATGAGACAAGAACCTTCTTTTCACCTCTATCACTATTTCATTATTTTGACATGGTGTCAAGTCTCTATAATTCTCTAACAAACGTTTTTAGAAATTACAAATACTTCCATTTAGGAAATAAGCATAAAGAACTTCATATTCAATTTCAAAACTAGCCATCGTGAAAGTACGAATCGATTGAATTAATAAAAGAAACAAGGAAACGAATAATAAAAAAAACACGATCAAGTAACAAAATAACGCAATAACAAAATTGCAATATGTTTATTAAGATTAATTTGAAGAAAACGAAGAAGTATATGAAATATATAAACTGTATAAGAAACACAAAAGTCAAACCACTCTTCGTTCTCAAATACAAGAAAGTAATTTGCGGTTGCCCCAAAACAATATTTCACGCGAAACAGCTTTGCAAAATATTTTTACTGAATTTTTTTCGGTTAAAATTGTACTAGAATTTCAGATATCGTTACTTTTAAACACCTCGTTTTCCCAAAGTGATTAAAAGTTTTTGCACTATCGAAAGAGAATACCTCAAGCTTTCAGAAAATGTAGGTCTGCCGTTGGAGCCTCTTGGAGCACTTTTTTTGAGCCAACAAACATTGGGATACCCATCTAAAAAAGTGTCCTTAGTCAAAAGCCTTGTTTGTGAGATCGATAAGGAATATGAAAAAGATGTGAATACATTTTGAAAGGTAAAAATGTACCCTTTAAAATGAATATAAACTTTTTTCTATGTTCAATCCGCCGTTCGGAACCAGCAATAAACCGTAGGTCCTCTTTATATATGACAAATTCTAACGCGCACAACACAGTGGAGGCGCGAAAAAGCTATGCTCTGGCCCTGTATGGGCTGCTACGTAGATTATTAATTTTTTTCATTTTATTTCACAAATTGTACACTGAACAACTAAAATATTATCCAAATCTTTTAATTATCGTCCATAGATTCATCGTGTACGTACTGATCGTGTATTAACCAACATTAACGATTGAAGAGCTGGTTTTTGAAAGGATTTAACTAGACGTGATCTAAAATTCATAAACGAGAAACTTTTTATCATCATGTCAACTCTGACTTAGTGAATTCACTCTAAGACTTAGCCAACAGAGTTCGAATGCCGTCATTCAAACGCCGTCAAGCAAACCTTTTAACAACTTTTAAAAATGAGCTCTTGATCTAGCTTATCATGTATTCTATTTTTGATTCTACAGCTGGTATAACCTCCGTGACTCTTGGAAAGCAAGAAACTCACCTAAAGAACGCAACCCATCTATCCATTGGAAGCTAAGCATTCCATGTTCCTGAGCATTTCTGAACCCTTTAAAAGTTTCCCTATTATCGCAGATCTGGAAATCTTCGCAGATCTTCGCTCTCGCAAAATTTTACTGCAATCATTTCTCGGTCACTTCCAGATCAATTGATTCAGATCATTTCTCCTTAAGCTGCCGTACACAAAGCTGTCGCCCCCATCATTCCTTTACCTCGTTTCTCTTTTCGGTGCAAATCTTCCGCATGATTAAAAAGCTGACCGCTTAAACATTCTCACTAAAAATTCCGCACCGATCCACCGCAAATTAAGGACAAGCTCAGGCGATTGACGTCAATTAGCATTCAATTGAATATCAATTTATTCTTATCATGTTAATATAGAACTGATATCAAACGTTTCACTTTTCATGTTACCAAAAAAAAAGCCAAAGACAAATTCGATTTGCACCAGTTGACGATTCGTTTCATCGCCACAGACCCTAATCATGTAATAGCTGTCATTTCGAGAACCCCGTGATTTAATTTCAGCCCCCGATTCGGACACGTGCGGATACAACGTATCTTCTCTATTCGCATGAACACATGCCAAGCAAATAAACACACACAACCACTCCTTCTCAAACGGGGGGCCAACACTCGTTGTTATTTTCTTGTTCTCATTCATTTTTCTTTTTTTTAATTTTGTTATCTTATCGAATTTTCACTTTCGATGTGTGCCGATGTAAGCCTTAGTAAATATTTTGCTTGTGTATCTCTGGAGTTAGCATTGTAAAACAATTAACACCGGCACCAATCGCATAATCATTACATATTTGCTAATGAACGCACACACACGGCATGCGTTTGGAACGCAATCGCGCGAGCTGAGTGTAATCGAGTTGATGATAAGAGACACATGTCATGTAAGAAAATTAAATTGAAAAAAAAAAAAACCAACTGAAATCAGAATGTGTTTGTTCTCCTCTTTAGACAATCAATTAAACTTTGGCCCAGATACATTTTGGTTTTTTGTTGTTTTATTGTTTGCAAGCAAACATTCGCTAAATAACAGATGTTGAACAGATACACAAACACATTGTATCTTTGGTGCTTTCGGCATGGTAATTACGATTGGCTCTGTATTCGCTTCCTCCCTTTTTCTGGGGCTGAGTGGTGTTTCTAACGATCGATTCGATTTTCGGGTGAACATTTAAATTTTTCGATTCGTACGCACGAGGGGTTTGTTTGTGCTTAATGGATGTGTGAGCAGAAAGTTAGGGTAAACTTTGTCTTACATCTCTGGAAATGGCTTGGAACGAACATGTGGGTTTTTGGTATAGGGGTGTGAAATCGAATCAAATTCGAAACAACTAGATATTTTAGATTTCAGAGGTTACTTGTCAAAGTCTGTGGCTTTGCTTGTATTGACACTTCATATTTTGTGTTTTACAAGTTAGTAAAGAAGAAATCGCTTTACAGAACCAAACGAAAATTGAGTCTACAAAAAAACAGGATTTAGGAACAATTAGGTAAATTTTGCAACATAATGATCAGTGAAAAATGGGGCCTAAGTTGTAAAACGATGGTTAACGTTGAACATATTTGAAATTCAGACACTTGATCAGTTTATACTGATAACTTTAAAGCTACCGTGTTTGGACAAATCACAAACAAAAAAACCTAGAAAAAAAATTCAAAAATATATAGTAGTAGTAGTAGTAGTAGTTGAACTTTATTCAATACAAGTAAAATGCAATTCATAAGTTACAATATATACTCGTAAATGTAAAGCTAAGGTCATAAGTAAATAGCCAAAGAAAGTAGTAGATTCCACGCCCTTATGGCCATATTGCTGAAAAATTGCTGATACTAAGAATTAAAATGTATGCAAAATATTCTGTTACCAAACTGCAATCGAATAAAACGTGCTTTTTTTTTCCACAAAGTTAATTATTTTTATAAAAAAAAAAACATTGTAATTTTTTTACACCCTTAATGCAGTTTCAGTCGCTAAAGTTGATTCAGCAGCTATGATTAGCTTTTAGAACGTAAGCCAATTAAATAAAATGAAAGTTTTAAGCTTACATGATCATGGAAATGTACAAAGTTCGTCAAAATCTAAATCTAGTGTTTTATAACCCTAAAACAAACAAAAACAACAAGTATAAATATGAAAAGAGTATCAATGTCAATGAAATCTTAAGGGCTTGTTGGCTAATGTTGCCCAAGTAATGCCCAAGCATTCTAAACTGCCCTTTTTTGATGATATGTGGATCCGTAAAAGGTGTTTTCGGCGTAAAGTTTTATGACCAGTATTCCCTAAACATTTTTTACCATTTATCTCACCCGGTGATCATTTTGGCCAGTCCATGACGCTGAAAAAACGAATCAAACCATTTACTAAGGCAATCTGTATGCCCCGACGTATTGTCCTGTTGAAACGCCAAGTCCTCGTCATCGTATTGCAGTCAATTTGGTACTAAACACTTTTGAACAACACCAATGTAGTCTTAACTATGCGTTTTGGTCAAGTAATAGAAAAGCGAACCACACTTTAAGACCCTCCATTCGTTTTGTACTATCAAAGGTGGCTATATAGTTATGAGGCGAAGTGTATGCTCTAATTCTACATCGTTGTACTCAAAACCCGTCAGAAGGAAAGGAACAAAAAAAGCGATCAGTCTGTTATGGTTGCAGCAAACTGAATCTATATCACTGAAAGGTCAATACGAATCTGTGATCACTTAATTGATGACACCGATCATGGTAGCCGAAACTGCGATTCCCTAAACCGCAAGAATTTGAACATGGAAAAAACTTTAAACTACTCAAAGAATAATGGGAGAAACAAAAGTCTGGAACATAATTTTTATTTTTTTCGAACTCTTAAGTATAAAAAAAAAATATTAAATTTAGTTTGAAAGATTATAGTATTAGCTTACCAAAAAACAAAAATCGTAAAAATTCATTAACATAAAAATCAGACAATATTTCAAAACTCAACATAGGTTTATGTTCCAGAAGTTTGCTTGTCGTATTATTACTATGAGCTAGTGCAACAAGAACCTGAAGCAGAGTATACAAATACTTTGGCTCCAAAAATTGATGGTAGAGGGGTCAAAAACAAGCATTATTTTTTATGGGACGAGCGGTTTGTCTTCTTTAACCGGGTGAATGCCAAACAGAATTGTGATTTGCAATTTTCTCAAAAATTAGCCGAAACCACACGGTTTTTTGTGTTCGATTCAGAGTTGATGTAGAATTGTCTGCAAAAAACCAATTCACCACAATTTTTAAAAAAAGAAAGATTGCGCCAATCTTTTCCACTTGTTTTCCTAAAAGATTTTAACTACATGCGAATTTTTCAAAACTACTACATGCATACCTACATCGAGTGGCGTAGCAGCCCATTTAAGGTCAGAGCCTAGCTTTTTTCAAAACTATGGACATTAATAACTTAACTTAAATTTTCGTTTAAAGGTTTCTGGCTTTCAAAACTTGTACGTATAGCACTTCATTGTAAGTTCTTCTGTTGTTTTAAAAAATTTCTTTTTCTTTAATTGCCTCTACCTCCTAAACGGTGCTTTTGCCCCTCTGCAAAAAACCATATTAAATGTTGTGCGCCAAAGATATCGTAGTCCTGCCACAACCTAAGTAACTCGAACTTTATTAACTTGAGCTTCACTTTGTGCGCCACTCGAACCTGAGCTTTACCAGCTTGAAGTATCGTAAACTAATTTGTCGCCCCTATCAGTGCTTAGAGCCCAACAAACTTTTCTAGCACGTCCGCAAGGGCAATTTATCAAACTTCTTGGTTCTATGGTATCTGTTCACTAGAATCAAAGCTGTGTAGAATGCGTGTACGATTCATCATGAGAAGATTACCGTCAATGAACTGATTACCCTCCATCCACGGCGCTGTTGAATAACCTAGCCCTCCAACTCTTTTCAAAACTCACATGATTAGGTTTACCTAACTGACCATGCAAATTGGCAAAAAAAAAAAAACTTTTTTCCTCTCACCTCAATTCATCGTCAACGAATCAACTTCTTGCAAAGAAAAAAAAAACAACACCGAACCCACTTAAAAGAAGCCACTCTCTTTAAATTGCCTGCATACTCAAACACAAATTGCATCACATTAAGTCGAATGGGAAGGGAAAATGTCAAAGTTCCCCAACACTAAAATTCAAACACCGTTACATATTAAGCGATCCGCCAAAAACTTGACAAAACCAAAAAAAAAAGCGAATCATAAACCTACCGCAAAATTTCAAACAAACACACACTCGCAGACAAAGTCACACTCATACTCGCTTCGAATCGAGCGCCCTCTTTGCGAATCTCCAGCTTGCAAACTTTGTAGCGAATAATCTATTTCCCTCTCTCTAGACTCGTCTTTTTCTCGGGCGTCCATTACGACGACTACAATTTTTGTGCTGGCAGTTTTTTTTTTCTTTTTGTGTTTGCTCTTCCGTGCCGCACCGCCCTCTTGGGGCTCTCTATAAATTCATTTTATTGCCCACATTACCTACAAATACTATTTTATTTGCCAATTTCCTTTGGTCTTTTATGTTTTTTTTTGTGTGTGCGCGCCTCTTCTCGCAGAGCTTTTAAAGCCGTTACGAAAGCACACACAGCGCTCTCACACACAGCAACAGCGCACAACGCAACGCGAAATAATAGCGCATAGTACAGCTATTTTACCAGCGCGCTGCTACACATTGGCCGCCGCCGTGCGCCATCATCATCCACAGCGCCAGCACCGCCATCGCGGTCTCTGTCTCTCTCTCTCTCCGTTGGGCCGACGGAAAAGCTATGGCCCCGCTCAGCATGTGTGCCGCTCGCCGTTCTTCATTTTTGCAATTTTCTTTTGCGCTCACGCTCACGCGCCGCGCTCAATATCAGTTACGACAAACGACCTTGCGAATATTACTAAAGTGCAAAAATGTTCGCTCACACGCTTTTCGCTTTTTTTTTGGCGCACACGACGACGCAAAGAGCGAGAGCGAGAGAGAGCTAGCCGAGAAGGAAGGTTAACACAGTTCCACACGCTGCGCGATGCTTTTGCCGATCGTCCCCATCCCCGTCCTCAAATCATCGCGTCGTGTCGTCGTTTCGTCGTGGAGCGAAAGAGGTCTCGATCGCGAAGAGCGGAATTAGTGGATGTAGAAGATCAGCAAGTGGAATTGTGCTGCCATTTGTTGGTTTCTTTTTCTGGTTCCTTTTTATTTCCTGTGAAAATTTTGCCGGTTCACCGATGTGTTGGTGTGCGCGGCGAGTACGTTGGAATGGGCGTGTGGAGAGGGCCTGTAAATTAATTGAAAAAATAAAAAAGAGCTGAGCGTGGCGTTGCCAGGAGGGAGGGAAAAATGTTGTCGAAAGCTTTGTATAAGCGTTTCAAACTTGAATACGCGCCTTTCATGAGTTTCAGCTACTAATTACTGGCGAGAAAATAAGAAGCTTGACTAATTGATTTGTTCCACAATTCACCGTTTTTTTAGACATTTAAAAAAAAAAAAAAATTGTTCAAATGAGTTTTGCATGCAGTTAGAAATGTAGCTTTAGTTGGGAATATAAAAGCAATCAAATGAAGCTTGAAGCTGGCTTCTTGTCAAGAAGCTGAAAAGATACGCAACTGTCGAAAAATATTTTTTTTTTTCATGACTGGCAATGTATTTTGCACGTTTTCTTCGTTAATTTTTTTTTTGTGGGGGTTAGAGAGGTAGATCCTGTCTTCTTCCTTGTGTCGAAAACCAGTTGCAAGGTTTTTCAGTAGTACTCTGAAAAGATTGTCAGTGAGAGGTAAAACTTTCCTATCTTCGTTACTCTGAATTGATACTAAGCCAACAGTTTTAAAATTTAAATACTTTTTAGGTTGAAACTTATTTTCCATATAGAGGGTGGGCCAAATACAATTTGTTTTTTCTAAATACAATTAAATGAGTAAAATTATTCTTTTACATATATCATAGTTTTATTAATAAGAGCAAATATCTCCATTAATTATGTAAAACAATGTCGTTCAAGTTTCTGCCTCAGCTGACTTCGCAGAACAAATTCCTCGTTGATGGCTTCGGACTGTAGCAATTGGTAAATTGCTAGGATGATATTGAGCTTAATTACTTGATGCTTGAATCCACTTGCTTTATGCAAAAATTGCGGCCAATTCACATCACAAAGCCAGCTGATAACACGATTAAGGTATTTGGTGCGCAAAAGATCGATTGTGGCGTGGACTGTGCAGCAGGCATACCATCCTGCATAAATTAGAGGTCCATCACGTCCATGTTGCCAATTTCAGTAAAAAAAAAAAATATGGTTTACGTGGCCTTGCAACGCCCAACGGTGACGAAACGTTGTTTGTAGCCTCATTTTCGTAGAAAAATTGTGCCAGCACTCCACAATTCGCACCAAGCTGGAGGCTCAACAATAAAAAAATAAAAAAAAGCCCCACATGCGCCAATATACCGAACATCAGCCGCCTTGTCAGAAAAAAATAGTTTTTCGCCTAAAATAGTTGTCCAATTCAAGCTGCGCTAAGCGATAACTAAGCGGGTGGTCGTGCGCCTTCAATTGACTTGCAAGGTCCTTGAAAACGAATAATCCGAGATCTTTGTACAGTTTTTTTTTTGGGCTAGAGAATTGTTGAGTTGATGAGATCGATACTCATATCCGTACATTAGGTCCCACACTCTCAGCAGCAGTCATATTTTCATTTGTGAATACCGTACGACGACGGGGACCATGACTGTTACCAAGAACTTTGATGATGGATGCGTGATGGATGCGTTATTTTACCTAAAATTTCCATCAAAATGTCCCGTATTGGCTTAAGCGCATGATCTTGAAAAAGAATTTTGTATTTTCCTTTGTAAATCCTCTGGCTCTGTCGATTGAGGTTTTAGTTGAAATTGTTAGCGTGTTCTTATGACGCTTAAGATACCTGTATAACCAATCCTTCCCATTCTTTTAAATTGGAAAAGCAATTCGGAATGCAATTTTTTTTCGACTTGATATGCAAAAGAACGAATGTCACTCCTGGTCTGACTTCATACCATCGCCTTATTTCAGCTTTTTAAGGCATCATCCAAAGCAGTTTCCAACTAAATAACCGAAAAATAATAAGCGTGGAATTCTATTCCACATTACCCTCCTCAAGGATTACCCGATTTGGAAACTATTGCAAACTACGACTCATAACACAAAATATATCCAAAAACTCAATGATTTAAAGCAAAATTATTAAACTAGACACGTTTTCGATTACAACTAGACTTGCACAATTGAAGAAACTGCACATTTTTCCTCGGAAAAAAACTCATACAAAAATGCTCAAAAAAAGTCATGCACACTTAAATAAGAATTTTGACTGACTCAGACACACCGGTTGGTAATATCAATGAGGAGAAGAGCGTAACACTTGTTTTTGCTGCTTACATTCTAAGAAAATTAAGAGAATAGGCAGACCTTCTGTGGTTTAGAAAATAAGGCAGTATTCCACATTACCGCATATTCCACATTACCCGCATATTCCACAATACCCGAAGTTACTCTAATTTCGATGAAGTTAGTTTCTTTGAGTGAAATAAGCCTAACGAACAAGAAAGATAGGGAACGAAAAATAAATTTTGAGAATTTTCAAAATGCTTAAGCTTCTTCTAAGTAAGGCTAAAACAGTCCACCGACAAATTCCCTTGCATAGTACTCCATGCACATTTTTTGTCAACTTTTCCGCTGACATAATTTCGCCCACTATTTCATATTAATTTTTGGGCACAGAGCCCAAAAAAGGCAAATTGGCTAAAACGAGATCTCCTTCCGTTCTCTCATCTGGCAACACTTCCCACCCTATTCTACTGTGTATCTACTTCACAAAGCTCTGCCGATGAGGCAACCATGTGTCTTCTCACTTGTTATCTGTGCACAGGTCCTTCGATGCTCTTTGAGTGTTGCGTACAGAACAACAATAAGAAAAATTCAATTCGTCAGGAGGGTGTGGTGTGGACGAAAGAGATCGCAGAAAAAAAAAACTTAAACTCTCTTCTACCACAACTACCACAGCGTTAGATGCTTAGAGATCGGTCGGACAACAAGCTCTCCTCTTAGAAGAAGTGTATTAGGATACATTGGTTGTTGTTGTGTTTTTTAGCCGTTCTTTCAACCCTTTTGCGGATGATCCGTTACACCTGTATTGGTTGGCTGTGTGTGTGCATCATATGGGTAGAGATAGATATTTTGGAATGTTGCCTGCGGAGAAAATTTATCTAAAAGATCCCGCAGATACACAATACAATTGAATTTTTTTCTTTTTACTTTTGACGTGAATTTCATGTCACTCTTTTGATATGCGCGAATATTTGTTGTAGATTTCAAGAGAGAAAGAGAGACCAAGAGCGAGTGAGGGAGAGAGAGTGACAGAATGGCTGCGAGAGCGTTAGATACTTTTATTCTCCTGAGCGCACATGTGTGTTTGCAAAATTCTTCTTTGTATCTTTTGCTCCTCCGCTGTGTGCCAATTTCCTTATAGTGCACGATCTGGGGTATTCTAGTTATTTCTTTTTCGATTGCGTTTGGCGCTAATAATCTCGGTTTCTTCTTCTTTTTGTTGGTCTTCTGTTGTCTGTCTTGTGCTCTGCTTCGTTCTTTTCTCTTGCCCATGCCCATGGCGAGCGAGTGCGGTGTTAACTAATATCATTTGCGAATTTGTTTTTTTTTTTCTTAGTATCTAGATAGATAGATGTACATCTCTCGATCTTTTCGCATGGAGAGCGAGAGAGCAAGTGCACCGCGAATAGTACGCCACGCTCTCTATTTGGGATGTGTGTGGCTGGGACACCGTCGAACCGTGCCGCGCTGCGCGGTGCTGCTTAGAAGCGACAAATACAGAGTCGAGTCCCTTGTAGGTGCGCGCTTGATCGCACGATTATGTGAGTGCGTATCTATTACAAACACAAGCATGAGTTTTATAAGGAATTTCGCAAATATGTTGAATAATAGTCGTGATGTGTAGCTTGAAAAAAAAAATATATTTTTTTTTTGCAATGAGTCTGTTTCGCACGGGCTTTTGCGCTGCCTTACGCTTCTCTATTAGTGGTGGTCGCGATCAGACCGGCGGTTGTGGTAGTTTACGTTAGACAAGGGACGACTTGTTTTGTTTGCTAACTTCTGCTTGTGCAGTTGCGGCTGCTGCTGCTCACTTTTAGATACTTTCGTACGTTTGTATGCATGAAGTTTTGCTCTCGCTCTCATGATTTTTTTTTTTTTTGTTTTTTTTTTTTTTTGCGGAGACCTCTAACGATATTTGCACAGTGTGTTGGACGTTTTTTTTTTTTTGTATTTTCTTCTGCTGTTCTCCTCATCATCATCTTCATTGTAGTCGTTGTCGTCTTCTTTTACTTCGTTCCAAGTCGGCACTGTGTAGTCTTCGTCTTGGTAGAGATACGTTTATTTATTTACTTACTTCGTTTTTTTTTTTAATTCTGTATTCCTCCGTTTCTTCTCCGTTTGGCCAATGTTTTTTTGTTGGTGTAATTTTTCGCGAATTCAAGCTTTAGAATTTGACTTTACTAATAGTGTATGCACGCGGTTAACATTAGTAGTTAGTCGACTGTTTATTAGATATAGTGTGTCATAATAGTTCGTATGGATACAAACGATGTTTCTCGTCGCCTAACGCTCTCTACGATCGCTAAGATAAAACTTTGAAATAAATTTATATTAAAAAAAATATAAAATTATTAAATTAAAAAAAAAAATTATTAAACATTTAATTTTTTTTTTCAAAAAAATGATCGATTGACAAAAAACAAAAAAAGATACAAAAGTGCAATAAATATACTCAGTGTTAGATTCCTACAAAGTATCTCTAAGATAATTTTTTCGTGTAAAAAGATAAAACAAAATTTGAAACAGAATGTGTAAGAACCCTAAAGGATGAGGTCAGCACTTCAGACAGTCAGTTGGCCATTTATTGTCGTTTACATTTGAGCCAATTGAGATCGATTAAAAAGTATCTTGTGCATGCAAAAATAAACCAACAAGTGTATAAGACGAAAACTATTCAGGGCGATTGTGCAAAATAAAAAAAAAATATATTTAATGCCACCTATAAACCTACAAACAAATTATAAAAATATCGGCAACGGCTGTCAAATTAAGTAAATGTATAAAATCGGCGCGCGATGTCTGTATATCTATAAAAACTCAACGACTATGCGCTAAACAGACACCACCAACAACAACAACATCACCGCCACCACCATCTATCTCTTCTATAATACATTTGTGCAAATGACGACGTGTCCAATTTGCCCTTGATACTTTTTTTTGCGTTAGTGTTTCGTTTTTTTTTTTTGGATTATAGCCGCACATGTAAAAAATTCGCAAGCGAATTTCGCGCGAGCGAACTACCCTGAGCAGTTGTAGATACTTAGTATCTCATGGAACATGAAACATTTGTTGAATAGTCGTTGAAAATAAGAGAGAGGAAAAGAAAAGACCGCGTGAATCTTTGAAGTGAGTTATTTTTTTTTTTAATTTGAAGACACGAGGACCGCATGCACGCGCATGCAATTCAAAAAAACAAAATTCAAAGCGAAACAAAAAAACAAACTAAAAACAGAAACGCAGATAAAAAAAAATTTGAAATTTTCGCATTTGTAGTTGTTGTGGGTGGCTCGCTATAACGAACATTAGTTCTTTTTTATTCTCGTTTGAATTTTGTCCATCTAAATGTGTGTTAGTATGTGATCTCGCGCAAAGTTCCTTATATTGTGTTATTTTGGCAAAAAACAACCGAAAATCTCGTTTTTTTGCAGCAGCAGCAACAGACAGACAACATGCTCCATCACCAATACCACACAACTTAACAAAAAAAATAAGAAAAACGATCATAATTTGAGAGTGGACTTTTTGTTTGCAGTAGCACTTCTTCGTCGTGTGTATCGTGTGTGGTGTGATAATTATTTTTAAGCGATTTCGACAACGCGTTGTAATTGTTGATGACGCTTAGTCCTGTGAAATTTCAAAATTTGTCAATATCCCAGCATACGCAGTGTAGAATAGGAGACGTTTAGATTTTCAATTAAAAAAAAAAAGCAAATTTGTGTAATTCAAGCAGAAAAAAACATTTTTGGGATATCTGTCTTACTGTTGACTTAAAGTTGATGTTTGTGTTGTTTTAGATGAAGAATTTTCTAAGACTTGTGTATTCGTTAAATTGTTGGACCAATCGGTTTTGTGTGGTGTGCATTTGAAAAGTGAAAACTTGAATTCGTTTTTACTCACATACTGCTGTGTCTCTATGAATTAAAAGTGTGTCGAGTCCTTTTTCTGGGGAGAGACAGAAAGGACTCCTGGAAGTTGATAATTTATTCGGGCTCTTATATATATATATTTTTTTTGCCGTTTGCTTTTTTTTTTTCGTTTTGTTTGTTAATTTTGTGTTATTGGAAAACTGCCGAACTTTGAAACTGATGGTTACTTTGGATTATATAATTCGTTTGAAATGACGAGGTTTGTGGACATTTTTACATTTTTATTTATTTTTATTTTTTTAGCTGTAAGAACTCAGATTAAGAAGGCGACAAGGTATGGTTGACAAGTCTCGGTCCTTATAGGAAAGCCGTAGTTACATGAGGCCCTAAGTGCTACATATTGAAGTAAATCTTCTAAAAAAAATTGACAACTGCTCCGAAATTCATTTTCTCAGCATTTGCTTGTAATTTTTTTTAACGGCAGTAGGTCAGGGTCAAGGGTGGCTGACGACATCGAATTAATTTCCCCTCAAATTGATATTTAAATGCAAACTGGAACTAAAAATAAGACTCATTTGAATTAATTTACAATGAACTACTTAAAAAATGTAATGATTATCATGCAAGTAGTTTAGAAGAGTCTTGAGATAAAATTCGTAACATTCATTCTGATGCGGGTATTGCAATCGTAGTACGAAAAGACAGTGTTTGATGACGATACAAAGTAAAAAGGGTAGAACGTTGATTATAATTTCTTTTTATTGTGCATCGGAAATGGTATAAACTGATCCCGTGGGAAATTTCCGAAAAGGGATATTTAAGGTGATGGGTGTCTCTAATCATGGCTTCAGAATTCCGGATCGCCAACACATTCTTCTTTGACAACATTCATTCTTCTTTTGACATTTACTTAATAGGACTTTAAAATGCAACTCAAGGTCTTGAGTCTGCAACTTAATGTCTGTAAGTACCAACTGTTGTCCATGCATAAAAAAATACTTCTCTGCTTCTCTGCCTCGTTTCTGAAAGTGCTCAATGTTGTTCATATCCTTGTTCATCTAAATATTATTGCCTTATTTGCTCGTTATTTATAAAGTTTGTTTTATAAATGACTGCAACTCTCCTGTTTTGATTTGCTTAAAGGTTTTTAAATATTCTCCCCGTCTTATTTTTATTTTATTCTATTAAATATTTGTCGCTTAAATTCTTTTCGTTATCGATTAAGAATTCCTGTATACCTTTCAAAAATAGAATCAATTTGATAAGATTTCTTAATTTAAACAAATTTATTGGCTAAGGAAATTCTTGAAAGCATTTTGAAAGAAATGTTTGCTATTTTGTAAACATTACTGATGATGATTCTTATAAATTTTTAAGAAAGACAAATGCATCTCTGTGAAATGAAAAAGTTTAGACGGTCAAAAGATTTGTTATTCAACATTTTGGAATAAAGAAGTCATCTCTTTTGGTTATTCAACATTTTGGAATGAAGAGATCATCTCTTTTATTTCGATGTTAAAATAAACGATCGAAATAGTCGTACATAGCGTCAGCATCCTTTATGCCCTCTTTAGGAAGTTATTGCTTTTCGGATTCGCTTATTCTGTTCACTATGTGAGTCCCACAAACTCAATGAACTGATGGCTCAGTATCGCTGTTCGTAACTAGAAAAACTTTTGAGGGCTACCTTAAAATCTGCTAATTATATTCATTCGTTGATCCAGACCTTAGGCAACATGTTCTCGGCAACTTTCCAAGATAAGACGAGAAAATCAGCGGATGTCTGTGCATCACTTTTCTTCAATGACCATAAATTCGATAGAAATTATTCATGCGTAGGAATTACGTTGTAGTCTCTGTATAATATGCAACCCATACGTAGTCTTTAAGATTTAGAAATGTCTAACTGTCATCAACTTTGTATTACTCGTGTTTTAGTTAAAGAGTCTGTTACAGTTTTCTTAGTGATGTCTTTACTTAAGGGTGGCATTAGTCCCCATCTGTCAGCGATATGTAGTCCTTCGCTACATGCGTTTAGTTAATATGAAGCCTCTATACCGCTATATCCAATTTGCTTTCTGAAAACAAGCTTTTCCAGCTATCTGGAAATAGATGGTGTCATGCGACTTATTTTTTTTTTGGGTCACATGACGGCTCGAGTTCAAGTTAAGCACTTAAGTGTGTGCTCAACTTTTTTGTGAAAGTTAATCAATGTGCCAAATTCATGTCTGCATGAAGTTCATCCACGGCGACAGAATAATTGAGGCTTTAGGAATAATATTTTTTTTCCTGAAATTGTTTAGATAAGTTTAAGGTCTTAAAGATATTCCCAATTGAAAGCAGACAGCATCGTTCTAAATATGACGCCTCAGTGCATTCATTCACCCCCCAGACATCACCTCACCAAGTGCACTTGCGTCCATCAATAAACACAAATACGAATATCAAGTAGTTATTGATTGTAAATGTCAACAAGAACTACCAGCCAATAGCTAATCTCGCACCAAATAGCCGTGATAGACTAACGTTGAACTTACGAGTGTCACCAGTCAGCAGCTCACACGGATCGCAATAAAAATGTAAACAGCTCTTAAAGCTGCCACAAAGTGTAACCCCATTTCACCAGCAGCAAATCAAATGAAATCCACCCACTCATGTGCCTGCCTCACTCCACTCATAAATAATCATGACACAAAGTCACCTGTAAACACACATGCTCATAACTAGATCGAAGAGTTTTTTTTTTTTTTTCTTTTTCGTTTTTTGTATTTCTATTTTTTGCACCCACAAACCAATTGTTCTAACACCAAACAAATGAACCTTATCACATTTAAACGGAGGGGAGGGTTTGAGAAACAAGAATGGAAACGGAGAGAAAAAATCACACGCGACTTATTGTTGATGACAATTTTCTGCTTGCATTTGATTTTCCGTCTAATTAACACTCAGGTGTTAAGTGAATGCGAGTAAACATTCATTTGCAGGTAGTATATAAAAAGTAATCCATCCCTCCAAAGAGAGAGAGGAGGTTGTGCAAATGCGACAACAATGCGCGAGCGCAAAAGTAAAGCCGACCTGCTATCAGTTGCCTTTTTTTTTCTGTTTTAATTTGAAATTGCATCACAGGTTACACATTTGATTAAACACTGACACTGAAGCGGAAAGTAAAAGTGAAGAATTCCGCCGGGCGTGTGTTTTTTTTCGCAAACATATTATGTAATCGTCAATTCGACGAGGTGGCGTTTGCTAAAATGACTGCACAATATACAACACACACGGTAATTTGTGTGTTTCTTATGACATAGAAAATTATAACATTTAGCGACAATTTGCAAATAATTTTTTGTACTAATTAATTGAGGTATTATGAACTTTATGAGTACTAATTTAGTTTGATTACCGCCTGTCAGAGTCGTATGGGGGTAACACGGTACACAAGCGATAGCGAAGGTGTCAAAATAGATATGATCGAAGTTGTAAAGAATTTTTGTTTTTCCGGAATAGAAAAAAAAATACAAATTTTGTGTTTACACGGGGTGCTGGAGAGTTATTGATGAATTCAGAATACATTGGCGGGAGCCGGACATGAGCGTTGTCGGTAGTGATTCGTCGGGCAGCAAGTTTGAGAAATTTAACAAAAAAAAAAAATATCCATAGGTTTTTGACTTAAAGATGAGAATGTAAGCATGTTTGTTTGAGAGTGCCAGGAAATAACAACAGAATTTGTCAAAACAAAGCAGGACTATTATATAAAGGAGATGATAATTAGATCTCCCCGTGGTCTTATCCTATTTGCAACTCATTCATTATATTATTCTTCATAGAAATGTAGCTAAAATGACAAGTAAAAAAAAAATTACAAACATTTTCCGAAATAGAAACATCAGCAATAGAATGTTGCTAACTTATTTATAAAAAATAATTTAAGAACTTGATTTTGCAGCTTGTGAGTAAAATAAATGAAAAAGAGGAAAACTAAAAGAAAATTATTAGGTTGTCAAATATCTCCCTTCCGCCTTTTTGTCTTTTGAATTTTACGGCTATGTACAAAGCGCTAGAGAGCTCATATCCAAACTAATGCATGCATGCATAGCGTTGTTTTGTAGGTTATGTCAAGACCTTTCAAATGATGTATTGCCAGATACGAGCTCTGTAGCTATTTGTACATAGCTGGAAAAGGGAGATATTTGACAATCTAATATTTCTTGTTGGACAATATACAAATATAGTAAACGTTTAAGTTCTTTTGATTGCGGGAAGCGAGTAATGATTTATCATCAACTGTTTCATCAATTTTTGCCACAATCGAAGAACATTGCATAGCGAACAATACAACTTTGCACGTAATCTTCCGCCATTATTCGTTAATTTTTTTTAACAATATTCTTCTTTTGTACCTGTTCTGCGATCCGTATGAAAATAAGATCGCTTTATTTTATTTGATGATGAAAAAAAGAAAATTTTTTGACATTACAACGAGCCCATGACAATGGTTTGAATATTTTTAAACGTTTCTTTGTGAGGCGTAGCTGATCGTTAGAAAAAAAAAAACTTCAAAGGTGAAGTATCAGTGACATTTATGAGCTACGACCCCGTCGTAACCATAATAAGGGCGTTAATTTGAGTTTTGAAGGATTACTAAAATCAAACCAACTCAGAAACACTAACATTCACTAACAAATGGAACGCGCTTCATTAAGTTTTGAAGTTTGAGGGGTTCTAAAACGCAGCATAGAAATATTTTCTCTATGCTGAAGACATTTTGCTGACTTTATCCATATATGAGCCGTTCAGAGTACACATCGATTAACTTTATCAAACAAAAAATTGAGAAAAGCGATGAAATAGCTCACATTCGGCTTTGAAATACACTACGTTTTATTCAAATAGTTGTCGTTTATTGGTGTTAATCTTTATTATTCAGGGCAGTTATTGTAAATATGAAAAGTTATGATTATACTAAATGTTTTGACATTAAAATCTAACATTTTTCAAAAAGTTGAGTTAATCAATCTGTGCACTGAGCGACTCATATACTGTGTTTTCTCTCCAGAATTTTAAGGGTTCTATCTTCATCATCATTAGTGGCTTAACAGCCCACGAAGGGACAGAAACTAGCTTTTCGAGTCTCCACTATGTACGGGTTAATTTTGACACATTTGAAAGGGAACAACAGTTTATTGCCGGTTCTGACGACGAATTGCGAAAGCTTTCCGTGACAGAAGTACTCCAGGAGGATTATCAGTCGTTCGCTGGAGGTGTGGCCGCGAAAATTGATTATGGCGTTTTTTCTCCGAGCCGTATTCGAACCCGGTTATTCCCGCTTAACAGTCCGACGTACTAATCGACAAAGTCACGGCACCCACATAAGGGCTCTATGAATCTCCAAAAACAGCTCATAAAGTCCCAGGGAGACAAATTGACCATAACGAAATGAGGAATGACTCTTCAAAACCCACCTACAAACTGGACTGCTTTTAACCATAAATATTAAACAAAAAAAAGCAAATCATGAAATTTTATTATTTGTCTACAGGGGGAATTTAATATTTTCTGATCGCAAGGCAAATCACTTATTGTGTCCTCACCAAAGAAATCTAATTTGCTTACTAGATTATTCTTTTACTAAAACTTATTTATAACCACAAACGAACTATTTCCAGAAAAAGGATATCATCAGTTATGCACTTTTGCACGTGAAACACATTTTTCAAAGCTTCTCAGTTAGATTCCGTTTGGTAACGACAAGTATACGAAGTTAAAGGAAATGCTCTAGATCTCACGTTTTCTCTAAATGAACTGAAAATGATTCTGTTCAAATGGAAGACTTTTTCTGTTTACAAAACTCGCAAACATTTTTGCGAGTGAAATTTAACCTCTTGTTCATTAATCCACAACTTTTTTTTTATTTGCTTTTTACACTCCAGATAATTCTTTGATACCTATTGGGTTACATAATTGCCGTTTTCTAAATTTTGAAATCAAATATCACATTTCTCTTCTTACACCTTTTTGTTTTTACACCGGATCACTTTTTGATTCTCATCGGGATGAATGACTGGACTGTTTTAACTATGAATGTGGTTTGCCTGCTTTATATATACGAGTGGAAATAGTTTGTGTCTTATAAGGCTGAAATTTAGTATTTTTGTGTTTTAATTGTACTTGTGCCTTTTTCTTTTAAATAGCACACTCCTTTTTTTCCTTTAGAAATTTTTAGATCCGAGTACAAAATCTGAGAAACCCAATCCCACATTTGGCGTCAATTACTAAGTCAGAAAAGCAGTCTCTTTGAATCGTATTAATGGCTAGAAAGTTTTTGAATCAATTCGAATGATGTCTATAGGAACCATATTCCAATCCGATCTCACGATGTGAACGATCTTTATGCTTTTCCTTAATAACCCCGTGCAAATTACTTCGTTAATGCTCTTAAAGTTCATGATTTTTTTTTCCAAAATAAAACTGTTCAGTTATCGATCGATAACCGCTCAACTTTGCACCAATGACTCAACGCCCCGATTGGATCCTCAGCGGATCAGTGATCTTGCACTGACCCACGGATCCCGCACGTCACACACGTGCCGCTAATAGAACGCTCGAGGTGCATGATTCTTCTCCGCCGATCAAAAAAAAAAAAAGAAAGAGGATCGCGATACGCCACACAACCGAATGCCCACCAATAGATCTCTCTCCCACAGTCAGCGTGTATTGTATTTTGATTTAATTAAATTTCCCATTCACCATCAAACAAAGGATGACCTCATTCATATTGCATACGTAAAAGTAAATAACACCCGTGTTGTTGTTGTCCATTGCCCTTTTGTGTCAACCTCTATCAAACTAGCCTCACCCAGTGCTGTGTGTTTCCATGCCGCGCAGATAGATATAGTTATGCATCAGTGTGTGTATACGTTGGGGTGGGGAGGGACATTTAAGTATTTCTTTCCGTCTCCCACCTACTGACATTGCGAATTCAATGCGCGCATGCACAATCGAATAGAATCAAAACCTATTAACTACAACTTCAAACACAAGCAGATTGTCCTTCAAAAATAGCCAAAAACAAAAACCAACTCTGCCGTTCCATCAACGCAGCAACAATCGAAATGACCAGAAACAGCGATGAATATATCGACCATCGCTAATTTATATGCACTGAGGTTTGTTTCGATTCGATTGTCGCATGCCAACATGTGTGTGCGAAAAATTATCAACAAAAAAAAAAGCACGCGAAATCGACTTAGAGAATCCAAGACTCTGCTTACAGATTGAGATTCTTTATTTTCTGTCTCCTTTCGGGTGCTAAGCAGCTCCTTACCTGCATTTGCGAACACATTGTCCGCGCCTTTATTTCTCTCTGCACATATTCATTTGGACTATTGTAAACCAACCAAGTCAAAAAAAAAATGCAAAAAAGGAAGAAAAGCAAATCCCAAAACAACAAAAAATGTATCTCTTTACCTTGATAGATAAATTGTGCTTGTATGTCACGTAGGTACGAGAAGAAGGTATAAGCGATGTTGTTATTTTTGCGTTGTTGTCATTGCCTCGGTTCCCTTGCCAATTTTTTTTCGTTTTCTTTGTGCTTTTTTTTTGTTAAATTGGCAGTGCAAAAAATAGCTTTAGATACTTTTCGATGTGCTGCGTGTATGTGTGTATCTCCAAAATTCGCAGCGTACAAAAGTTTAGGTTTGTAATTCTTTTTGCAAACTCACCACACCACACAACCTCGTGTCAGAGTCTCATGAGCGTGAGCATCATTTGCACCCCGAGTATGTAAATTAGACGCTGCCGAAAGAAAAAAAAAAATGTCCAAATTCAACTTCAACTTCAGCCATAAATTACAAAGGTCAAATTGATAATGGTAGTTGTGTGTTTCGCAAGCCGAAAATTGGCGAAAAAAACCTTTCAAGGACATTTGACTTGAAGCCCGCACACAACTACACGTGCATGTCGCTTACGCTTGAGAGCGGCGGCAAATTTTGGGCGCAAGAGCAAAAAAAAAATAAAAGACCAACGTCAAGTTGCACAACTTTGCAAAAAAAAAACGAGCAGCAAATTTTTTACCAAGGCCTCCGATGGGCTCTGAATAGTTATTACCAACTGTTTGGTTTGGTTGGCTGTAGTAATCTTAGGGTGACGAGGAAGAGAGCGGCCATTATCGCCGAAAGCGAATAGTTTGACCTACAGTTACGACCACCAGCGTATGTCTATCGTCGCCGAAGTCACTGCCGCACACACACGCGAAGCATTTTATGCTGGAATGCAAAAATTCACCCATTTGTTTATGGATGTATTAATTTTGTTGCTGTTTTTTTCTTTTTGCGCTTTGAAATTTTGGAGATACTTTTTGTATTTGTTTGGGGGGGATACGAAATGTATCTTGGGTAGGGCAGCGTGCATGGCCGTGAATTGAATTAATTTGATGGGTCTCCCTTTTTTTTTTGTTGCTGTTCTTTGTGTTACTTACTTTTTTTTTAAGACTTCACGCGCGGTGTTGCAAATTTTTTGGTTGCATATAATCGCGTAAACATGACCTTGATGTTCTTGTAGATATTTATTTTCGTGTTTTGTTTTCGTCGTGTCGTTTTTTTTTTTTTTGAGTTTAATGTGTTTTGGCTGGGTTTCGCGTGCACGTTTTGATTATTGGATTTATGGAATGCAGAAGATCTGTTTAGAGGGCTGAGAAGTTGCTGAGTCATTTTCAATAGAATTACATCATGTGCAATTAATTTTACTTGGCATTCGTCCTCGTCTGAAGCCTCCAGACGGCGTTAGAATTGGTCATGCGTCGGGTGATGGACAGTGTAAATATTTGCATCAGCGATTATTAGTCATCTTTTGGAGATGAAAAACGAAGTGATCAACACAAATTGTTTCTACAGATTTCATTTACGAATGCGTGCAGCCGAACAAAAAGCTTTAAAGTCAACAGTGAATCGTTGAGGTTGAGCTGAACTGCAAATGCTTTGTTCTTTTGTCAACACTAATCAAAAAGTGCTCTACAATCGTTTACTTTGAAATTTCTCAAAATTGGCAAGCACAGACCCATAAAGCTGACACATCCTCACTGTCTTTTTTTTGCAGTACATTGGATTCAAGGTCTAAACCTCCTCAAAAAAAAGAGTTACAAACTGTTCAACCGCAGATCTTTATTTTAACAAAACAATTTTGAAAAATAGACTGACCATTCGATTTCAACGACGACACTAAATGAAATGCAACTGCCTGGGTCAATAAAAGTTCTCACAACAAATTTCGGCAAAAACATATGTCCCAGAAAAACAGTGACTTCCTTCTTTCCATAACTTTTAACCAACCACCGATGGTTTTTATCCAACTTCAACTGACATGATATTTCCTCCTTCAAAAATCGCTGGCACGTCCAATTTTAAAACTTCCGCTTCTAAACCATCAACAGAAAAATCTTTTATTGACCAAAATTACCACAATCCAAGACTACGTTTTGTCTCCAAAAATTTGCAGACATCGTCTATTCCTCCCATCGGTCGTTTGGCTTTCACGGTACTCAACCATCATTCAATTCGTCACCCGACGCTAAACAGTCATTCAAGACTGACTCTCTCACACAGACCCCCGCTGTTATCACCGCCAAATAAGCTTGATAAATAAATTATTTTTTGATTTATCCTTTCGATTCTCAACAAGTCTCGCATCTACCCGAGACACCCAGCCCAGCCTAGCCATACCAAGGCAAATGACTAAATTTATCACCGTTTCCGTGTAACCAATTTCATTTTAACCACAAATAATGGATCCACTGAATGCCTTATCATGCATCAACAGGCGAAACAAAATTCAATTCCCATAGAAACGGGGAGGAAACAAACAATCAAAACGCTCCTCACCACATTTTTGTGTCTTTTGCACAAATTTGTAAGTTGCAAATCCGGTTTGCTTTAGGGAAATATCCATCCATTAACATTTGGGATCTTTATAATTATTTCAAATCATCGAATGCAAATTTATCTATCCACCAGACGAAATCCATAAAAAACCACAGCCAACTGGCCGGCTGTGCTGTGTATAACTCTCTTTCGAGTGTAATTAACATTTTTATGGCGTTATGTAAAGGCGCTGTTATGCTGGCAACAAATCACCAGGAACCTTTTTAGAAAACAAATGAAGTGCACACACTCACCGGAGCGTCTCTATAAATTTTATCAGCAAAAAAAAGACAACTGCACAATGAGTTGGTGGACACAAAAAAAAACGAAAAATTTGGGAGAAGAATAAGCCATGCAAACTGGTTTTTGGAATGTATGCACCGATACCTTGTAGATTTTGTTTTTGGCAGTTTTTTTGCGGCGTGTGTCCATGTAAAGGTCTCAAATCACTTGAGTCATGCTTTCTGTGGCCGGACCTTGAAAAATATTTCAAATTCTTCGGCAAACAGTAATCCTTCGTTGACTAGACGTCGCATTGGTCGGCGCAAACCAGTTTCTGCCGAAAGGATATTTTTTTAATCGCGTGTCAGTGTTTGGTTATTGAAAGCATAAATTTTCGAATTTTTTTTTTAAGTGTTTTGATAAATTAAGCTGAGGGTGGAGGAAATTAATTTTGACAACCGTGTTGGTTGTGAGGAAAAAAAGAAAAAAAATTACCCATACGCCCACGGGTTTGTGGTGCGACATGGAGTCTTTTTTTTTGGATTTTTGTTTTTTGAAATTACTCTTGCTCCTGAGCTGAGTTCGATTCAGGGCATTAGAACACGTTCGCCTTCACCTTTGATAATATTAACGTTTATCTCAAGTGTTCTTTTCTTAGTTTCTGTGGAAAGTGATCTTTGTAAGGAAGCTAGCTTACAGCTGGAAATACAAGAACAGTTTATTTTATAGCTTATTTTCAAAAGAAGAAAAAAGGCAAATTAGATTTTTGTTTTTCAACTCTTAATAACTTTAAGAATTGATATTCCAGCATGACTATTGAAGCTTCTTTCAAGTTTTAGTTTTCTAAGCGCAAGTATATCTAGTGTGATCGTGAACTGATAAAAGATTCCCATGCTACCTACAACTCTTGTAAAAGATCGACTTTATAATAATGATTGCGTCGTAATTTTTTTAACCTATTTATCAAAAATATTTTATTTCATTTCACTCCATTTATTCATTCACTTAAGACTCAATTAACAATATATATTATAACAATATGAACACAAGAACATCGGCAATTGCATTTTTATATTAGGTTGTCAAATGTCTCCCTTCCGCCTTTTTGTCTTTTGAATTTTCTGGCTATGTAAAAGCGCTACAGAGCTCGTATCCAAACTAATCATGCATAGCGTCGTTTTGTAGGTTATGTCAAGACCTTTCAAATGATGTATTGCCAGATACGAGCTCTGTAGCGCTTTGTACATAGCCGGAAAATTCAAAAGACAAAAAGGCGAAAGGGAGATATTTGACAACCTAATATTTGCCTTGTTTTAGCTGTTAAATTTCTTGTGAGCTTTCTGTAATGGAATGCATTATATTTTATAACTTTATTGAGATCCTATGACAAACAAAAAATTGTTTTCGATATTTTCAGAATACTTTGCTGTAAAGCACGACTCTTGCTTTTTTTGGTTTCCCTACACTAACTTGGACTACTTGTCCAATGTCATTTATCACAAGATCTTCACGTCAGCTATTTCTTTCCCAATTGTGTTTTGTGCAATATTTTTGCGCACATTTTGAAAAAAAACTTGGTAACTTGTCCGTCGCTTTCTTTTTTTCTTTAAACTTTTTTTTCAAATCAATTATCAAACAAAGGACGTCCCTGAGACTGTGCTTCACTTACAAGTAGTCCCTCCAGCCCTCGTATAAAAGATCTAAGTCAACACTGCAGTGGAAAATTCCAAAAGTGTAACAAAATAAAAATTCATCTCAGATAACGTCTGTCTGGACGGGGCCCTTACACACTACGCACTCGCTCAATCTACGTCAGCAAACAACAACAACGAACAAAAAAAAATGGAAAGAATCTGATATGTCGTCAAACTCTGAGACTAGAAGGTGTGTCATTTCATCGAGCCAAAGACCGTTCCACAAAATTCCCGATAAGATAACACCTGGCGATTAAAAAATCGACTCACCATTCATTAAATTGAAAAACTGATCGCTGTTGTAAATTTTCCGCAAAAAAAAGCCAAATTATTCCCTAACTCCCCCCGATAGTGATATTTCCGCAAAAATTATATTTTTAAAATTTACGATATATTTTTAGAAAGCGAGACATTTTGCATGCTCGGCCATTTTGGGCGACATTTTTTCTTTTCTTTTCTGGCGATAAGCATACGGGACAAACAAAGTACACAAAAAGTGACTAAGTTCGACCCGAATTTGAAAGTAATTAATATTTCTTGTGTAATGGATCACATGAGGTTTTTGTTTTTTTGACTAAAACTATTTATATAATTATATTATACAGGCTAACACATTCCACTTAGAAATTAAGTGCCTGAGTTGAGCACCACCACCAGCGACAAGAGAATTCGGGATCATTCATCATTTCGTTGCGATTTGAGAAATTAACGCATCCAATCTGCCAGACAGAACGAGTTCAGTTCATGGAGGTGGCATTTACAAAAACAACCAAAAACAAAACATTTTTTTGAAAAAAAAATATTGTTTCTAATTGACGGCGGTGTGGTGTGGTGTTCTTGTTTGTGCATGTAAAATGTATTTAATAGTTGCACTTCCTTTGGCTGATGGCTGTTATGGCTCTGCGGAGGATGTAAATTAACTGCAGACGTGTACATGGCGTGTTAATTTTTTTTGTTTGGTGGCGAAAAGAATTTCTTGTTTCGCTAGCGTCGCGACGGTGGAAAAAGTGTCCGGCGGTGTCCTATTTTGTTCTGGAAAATTATTTTCTATTATAATTTTTTGAAGAGGCCTCTTGTATTGGGTTGATATCTAGATTGCTGCTGTCACACACACCTACGCCTACGCCTGCGAATCACATGTACTTGGTTAAATAGTATAATGCGTGCGTGTTCTGGTTATTTTGAAATGATAATTTATTTTAATTAAATGATGTCTTGCATCTTGTTGTGGCGTCTCGCAGTGGCGTGAATTCCAAAAATACGTGATGGCGATGGAATTCGCTAGTTTCGTTTTTGGAACCTGAAGTGTTACAACTGCTTAGAAATGTAATGAGCAGTGAATTATTTTTACGAAGACTTGAATATATCTGGAACGAGTTTCAATGGGTTTCTATTTTCAAATTAAATTTATATTTTCACAAATTTCACGTCCTGCGAAACTAAATTTGAAAATAATTTTGAAAAAAATTCTAGTGTCATAATTTCTTCTGTTTCATTTTCAGAGAAGACTCTGAGAGCTGTAATAAACACGTTTGTCTTAATGAACATGCCCCTGACTCAAAATTTAGAGATCTTTAATGCTCTTTTATGCTGTTCGACTGGGTTTTATGATCCAATAAATTTTTGAGTGTTGATAGAAAGTTTGAGACCGTTTTTACTACTGTTGCTGTTTTTGTAAATCGTTTTTCAGATATTTTGAGCCAATATGGCATTTTAAAGGCAACCCATAAGTTGATATCAAATTCAGAAGCGATTTTTGCCAGCACAAGGTCTATTTCTACTCAACTGTATGCAATACTTATTTATTCAAAACTTTTTAGTGCTACCAGCCAATTTTGACAGCTGTCAGTTAAGGGTTAGTAGAAGCGACTATGGAAAAATCTTTAGACACAAATTCTTAATTTGAATTAGAGATTTCAACTCTGCATAAGAACAAATTACAAATATTTTATGACTGTTCATTTCGGCCGATGATGGAGTCTCCTGGTAATTCATCAGATATTGAAAATCAGACATTCGCAGTGGAGTTTCTGGATAGCTCAACATTTCGGTTTTGAAATCCGTAATGCCCATAGGTCAAAGCAAATGGATTTAAATATACTCATCCTTCGTTTTGCGCGGTGGTTAGGGGAATAAAAAGTTTCGTGCAAAGCAAAACCGCGCAAAAGGATTTATGAGCGTACATGAATGTATTTTTGACAAAAAAATCATAGTGAGCCATGATTCTGTGATGGAAAAAACCTTATTTCCTGCAAAGCAAAGTCAAACAAATCGAATTTGGGTAGATAGTTGAAAATCGCACAAAGGTGAAACCGCGTAAAACAAGACTGCGCAAAACGAGGAACGAAGTATACAAAAGAGGCAGAAAGAAGAAAAATTTGATAAGCCTAATAAAAGTAATAATTCTGTACCTCAATATACTGGGGCTATGTACTCAATTGAACATATTTTTTGTTTTTGAATCAACCATGCATCGTTGCATATTCTAAAATTCTTTTTGTTTTTTTTTTGGCCCTAAAGTGCCAAATCCAAATCCACTGCCTCCTCTTAGACTCCGACA
Organism: Syritta pipiens; assembly: GCA_905187475.1. Classification (NCBI taxonomy): domain Eukaryota; kingdom Metazoa; phylum Arthropoda; class Insecta; order Diptera; family Syrphidae; genus Syritta; species Syritta pipiens. The sequence continues at coordinate 31,305,895 of LR994572.1, read as the reverse complement.
TAGCCTCCACGTCATGACTCGAGAATGTCAACTTGCCACGCCTCTTTTCCACCCTCGATTCTTTCTCGCAGCCATCTTCACCCGCGTGTCATTTCACGACCTGTCTGCCATTTCGTGTGCATCTCTTTTTTTTCCAAAATAAAAACCTTATTTATGAATTCACGCAACACGTGAGGTCATCAATGGTAATTTCGACAAAACACTCGAAACGCGAATTGTGTGACTTCAATCGTATAATTTACTGTCACTGCAAAAAGACACAAAAAAAAATCCCACAAAAAAAAAAAATTCAAAAACCGCGAGTGAAAGAGAGAAGCCGAAAAAATTATTTACCATAAAATATATGTCAGCAAGGTAAAGGGCGCTAAATTATTTATTTGTGTTTGTTGTCTTTCTTTTCTTTTTTTCATTGTTTATTTCCGTCGATGAGATAACCTTGGCTTCTATTCGCGTTTGATTTTTCTTTTTGCTAATTTGCATTGCCTTTGGGTTAACAAAATGAAAAAAAAGAAAAAAAAACTGTTTCTCTATTTTTTTTTGGCAATTTACACGTTTTCGTAACGCGCTGTGAAATAGTTTACAGCGCGGAACCTTTAGGCAAATAGATAGACTCCATGGAGTGGGGTGGTGAGGTGGCCTTCAGTGCCGCTCAACAGTTGGGAAGATGTGATGAAAGATAACAGGGCCGTGAAGTGACAAACGCGGCTTAGATATTCACGAGGTGAGTGTAACCTACTCGCTGGATTTTTTGAATGTTCTATTTTGCTTTTTTTTTTCGTTTGTCGTTTGTGTTGAAAGGTTATTGACTTTAAATTTTCTTTGGCGAGTATAATTAATGAATTATGAAGAATAGAAGAGACGTGTGTTGATTTATGTTACCTGAGGTGGAAATGGAGCAGACTGTCGAGATCGTTAATCATAGTGTGGGTATTTGGCACGTGAATATTGGTTGGAAGATGTTCTAGATCTAGGAGATGACAAATGTTGGCACTGTTTTAACTGTGTTTTGGAAGAAACTGTGAAAGGCCTCTCTTGACTTATTTTTTATTGAAGCCTTTGCTAAGACTGTTCTTCATTCACATGAGTGGGGTGTGAAAGAAGGGTGTGACGACGCGTGACAGGCACAATTAATTTAGACCAACCAGGGTGTTAATAGATTCAAATTTTTGGGATTAACCACGAGATTGGAAGTAAACAACAAAAAACACAATCGAAGTGTTGTCTGCCGATTGTGTGGCATATGTTAGTGTTCGCCTTTCAAGCCTTCTCGAAACGCGTTACACAGATGAAAAGTAATTTCTCTAGTATAATGCATACCACATTCATATCTCCTTTTTCAAGTCAACAGTTGATAAATGCTTACCAGAACCTTTTTTCAAATGAACTTGCAGAAACTAACAACAAAAGAGATAATTTTTGAAAACTATATCATCCTTTAAAAAAAAAATAATAAAAACATACTGGTCCAGGCTCTCCACGCTGAAGTACATTTTATAAATCTAGTCTTTCTCTATAATTTCGCATGAAAAGAAAAATAAAGATCATTGATCTTTGCTTGACCATCACCGAAAGACATTCGTGTCTTAGAAAAATTGATAAAAACGAACTGAAGTGACCTAAAGGCAAAATACGCAGTTGAAAGATATATTTAGATTTATCACATCTCTGAACTGTAAACTGTGCGATGGCCTGCCATTATAGAATTGAAGAACGTAATAAAAATCTAACCAACTGGTGAAAATTCGCCACTCTGAGACACACAAAAATCAAATTTATAACTTTATCAAAAGAAATTTAGACTAATTCATTTAAACAAAAAACAAAACATGCTGTAAAAGAACTAGAACAGGTTTTACACTCTGTGGTATGCCACAAAGATTAAAGCCTTATTGCTTCATAAAAAATCCATGTCTTAAGCTTTAAAAGGTGTATATCACTCAAAAGGGGATCATTCACCAGTTTAAGCTATGCCACAAAGATCTATGAATTTACCAAAAAAAAAAAACAATACTGCAACTTCTTGACAGTGCGCTTATAAAAATATTCCACGTTAAAGAAATGGATCAAACTCGCTACACTGAGGCATATCACAAATGTCCAGGCCTACTCCATAATCAAATCAAAAAAAAAAGTAAAATAAATCCCAAAAACCAGAGACTTAACCAACTCGCGTTTGTTATTTTTCCTCGCAAGTGCATTCGATGCATGACTAAGACACTTCCAACGAAAAGGGAACGAGCCCCGCCAACGGCGTAAAGTGAGTAACGCGTTGTGCACCCAGAATTGCTGCCACTTTACCGAGAACGCCAACGTCAGCTTTTTATAAGTCGCGCTTTATTATGATAAATTAAATTCGTGGAAATGCGATTGTGATCATGTGTGGAAAAACAGAGTTTTGTTGTAAAGACAAATTGGAGAACGTCATCTGCGCATCACAAAAGGGACTGGGCACATGTTTTTGAAGACTGCGAGAGTTGAATTCCAGATCATACAGTCCCAAAAAGAAAACAAAAAACGTTTCAACTATTTCTGAAGTCCTCACGGATATTCAACCCAACAACACATACGATAAGCTCCGTTTAAGGTGAAAAGAAATACTGTAAGATAAACAAAACTTAATACTGACCAAACAAAAATAAATTCACACACACGCACCGCACAGCACAACAGTTGTCAGTTATAGGTGGAAGGAAATGCGAACGGCTACAAAATATCTATCGACAAATCTTACACCACAAGAAGTCCCAGAATAAACAAAAACGACACACTTCCTTACCGTCGTTGTTGTCGTTGTCGGAGTCCATGACCAGAGCATATATCTTCCAGAAACAAGTAAACTATTTCGCCATTAGTGAGAGAGGCAGAAAGCCACTCACCACGTGCAGCATCAAGGATACTTCAAACAACGGAGTGGAAGAGAGAGGACGGCAAACAATATTTAAGGTCAAACATTTTAACTTTTGACCAGAAAACTTAAAGACACTTCCCACCACTTTCTTAGGAGGCTATGCCTTCGACGACGGCATGACTAAGACTCCTGCTGGCACCTGCATCTTTTGTTAGCAGTCTCTCTTTCCGTGTATGTGTGTACGTCTGCCGACCAGCACACTAAGTAGTTAAGTTAAACTAACGACTCGAAGACGATAAAACTCAACAACAGCAACGACATCAAGTCAAAAGGAAAACTTTACGAAATGCATAAACAGTAAATGCTCCAGAAATTCACATCCGAGAACCAGTACCGTCTTCTAAACGATTTTCCTTTTTGGTTTTGTAAATAGTTTCCATATCACTTTGAATTTTGTCTTGGGTAAATTTAAATTTACCTCAACCCTCTCTCACACATACAGGCGAAGCGAAACGAAGAAAAAGGGTTCCGGCTGCAAATGCGTGCATTGAAACACGGTAAATCAAGTAAAAGTTAAAGTTTGTCTTTGGCCTTTGCTGCAGGGATGGTTCACAGAACATCCCCAGTCGCACCCCCGCCCACCCACACACACAGAGTGGGCGTGTGAGACAGCTCTTTCTTAGTTTACGACATTACTGCGAGGTACGAGGGGGAGAGAATTTTCGGTTCTAAAATTATTATTATGCTCAGTCGAGTGGTTGCTCAATTTGTGTGTTTTAATTGCTTGCAGAGTGCTTTGAGGCTTGCAGTCTTGGCGGACGGGCGTAAAAAGTTTCCCTCAGTAAAGATTTTATGGATGCAAAATACTACAGAGCTGATATCCTTTTCACACACAAACAAAAAAAAAAATAGAAATGGAAAGTGCACGGAGGTGATGTGTGTAATTGCTGCGGATTAAAATTGTTGACAAGTTTTTGGGAAAGTTTATGTTTTTACGGGTGGAGGAGTAGAAACGGAAATTGCAGAGAAATTGCCCAAAGGTGTTACAATTCGGATATCTGGCTAAGAATGGAATGAAAGGATTGGTTATCCTTGAAAATTTGTAGGTGTTTCAATGGCATGACTTAATTTGTGGAGATTTATTTGGAGTACACGAGGAATTGTTTGCATTCTGGGTAACTGAGTCTGTGGAACATGTCTCAAGACAAATTGAAAGGCGTAAAATAAATGTCAATGTGGAAACGACTTTTTGGGCATGGAAATAACCTTTTCTTTCAAATCATCTTCAAATCTGAGTTTTGTGTCAGGCTATTAGGCTGTCAGAAATTAATACACACAGTATCTGACAGTCACCGAAAACGTTGGTTTTGTCTCTCGATAGGGTAATAGGAAATTTGGGCCCCATCTGTTATTCAAAACTAGTTTTTTTCCTTCAATAGCTTTTTTAATGCTTGAGTGCTATAGCCTTAAGAGCCTTAGCAGTGAAGTTTTTAAAATTCTTAGAGGTTTCAACCTTTTTTTCAGTTGAAATTTTTTTAATCTATAACATTTTTCATAATTATTATATACAAGAACTAAGAATTTTGTTTTATTTTGTGTACGGACTTTTTAAAACTGTCTTTCTTGAGGTTGGAGCTAGCATTCGCTGCTCATTTCATCATAGAATTTAATTGAAGTAGCTTAACAGACTCGTCTAGTCCTTGAAAACACGCACACAGAATTCTGGAAAGAATGTAAAACGTATTTTTGAAGGAGTTCTAATATAAAACACTTCGTGGCGCCCCATAGGATCCGAATCATGGTATTGTAAATTGCTGTTGTTCTTAAGATCTTTTTCGTGATCTATCTTACATAAATTTAGTGGCAAAGCTGTAGATCGAATAATTGTGCGTGGATTGATTTCATCAGAAGCAGGTTGTAATCACTAAAATCCCTTTTTGCATCTGACAAGCTTCTGAACAATTTTCAGCTTTCCAAGATGGTTTTTCGTTTTTCTATTCTACGGCTGTTAGGATTCTGTTAGGCTTTTCATCTCCACGTGATCTTAAGCAGGCCATAGACAGAAAAAGATATTAAAGTATCAAATTTGTTTTGTTGTCTCCCACAAAAATTACGCCATTCGCACCTCCTACCCTATAGCCCTCATGAAAAATAAAAGAAAAAGATTTTTTTCACGTCGTTCACCTCCTCTTCAACTTTAATCTAAGTCATTACTTTTACGATAGCAAATTTTTTTTTTACAACCCCCAAAAAGTAATTCATTTACACTCAATGTCAAAGTATATGAACTAAAAGTTGTTGAATAAATAGTTGTTAAACTTTCACAACTGCTCAGTTCATGTCATAACAAATGCATTATCTTAATTTTTTGCATCAAAATATTAGAAACTATGTTTATTTTTATTTCTTTTACGACTTGCGAGGGTTAATTGTCGTTTTATTTTACGACGGACTTGTTGATCCTTCTGCGAGGACAGGGGTGAGCTGTCAAAGTCTTTTAAAGTGACTTAAAAATTGCATAAATCTTTTTTGTCACTTGTTCTTTGTTGTTTTACAAGACTTTTATTGTATATTCAAAGTTGGAACAGATTTGAGTCTTTAACAGTTTTTCTTAATGAGATTATGTTCGGGTTATTGAAAATTATGAGAGCTTTTCTGTGTAGGATTCTCACAGAATAAACATTAACATTAACATTAACATGACTATGTCCAATTTCTGATTCACCAAAAATGAGGTAAAAGATCCCGAATATTCTTATTGCACTAGGAGACATCTGATACAGACTTAAATTGTTAAATCGGGTTTTAGAATAAAATTACTACGGTTTTACTGTAATCATGCCAGAATTTTAAAGCTGTCACCACATGAAACTCATGGTATACAGGAACAACACCAGACATGAAAGGGTTAATGGCGTTAGATTGAAGGGGATTTATGAAAAACAAAAAAAAAAGAAATGTGATCAAAAATGTAAAGCTGGAGTTCGAGCTCTAATCATAACCAGTTTACAATGTCTTAGTTTCTGAATGATCTCCTGATCGTATTGTTATCTTCTTATCATCTGATATGAGCGATCTTTTTTGTCGTAGAGTGACCTTATTATCGTAGAACTGACTAACAGGCGCCGTTTCAGAAAATTTGAAGACCCAAAGTCAGACATCAGAAGAGCGCTAGCAAACTCACCCCTTCAAAATGCAAAATTCTTTAAGAAAAAAACAGTCACATTGGAAAAAGAAGGATTCTCCACCGAATTCGTGGGTACGACGTAAATACCAAAAAAAACAACTTCTCTCACATCCGCGCAGCAGGTTCAAAGTGATATTCGCTCGCATACAAGTCCAACTAACGCTCGCTGTCAAATAAATCTATCTCCGCACACCACTCGAATCTCAGATGTATCCATAACACTTAATCCTAGTCAAATTCATACACATTCTCTCTCCACAGAGCCCCCGAAAGGTCAAACCCACCGCACACACACTGATTTTTTGAACCCCACGATACTCAATCTATCTCGGCGAAAGCTCGCACCGTGCACCGCCGCGTGTACCGCATTCACCGGGCACCGTACCGCGGGCCTAAGCCCGGTGTGCGATCATCTTGAAAAATGTCTTCGTGTAACCTACAGTTAACTTTATCCACAACCGACGTAAGGCAACTAGAAAAATGAATATAAACGAAAACTGGCCACCGATAAATGCCCCCCTCCGGACCGGACCGGGCCATGTGTTTACTCACATCGCATAGGCCGCAGAAGCCCACGACGACAACGACAACGACAACGACAGCGACAGCGACACGACGACGATCACGATGATCGTCGTGGCGCTGTCGTGGTGGTGGTGTGTGCCCTGTTGTACCGCAAGGCAAGTAGATAGAGGTGCAACTCATTTCCTTGGTTGCAGGTTGTTTGGGCGGTTAGCTGGGTGGCTAGATGCTCGGATCCCTCTGCCTACTGCGGCGCAATGGTAGGCGCATGCGTCCAGTTTGTCAATTATATTTGTTGTTGTTACTATTCGCCTCCTTAGGGTAAAAGATATCTTCTTCGATTTAATTCTTTTTTTTGTTGTTTTTTGTTGCTTTCGATGCTGGTGCGGCTGCTGTGGCGGTGCAACTATGCAATTTCTACCTCGCATGAACCTCAGAGAATGTAACTGTATCTTGCATGTTGCATGGCGGCTTTTTTCACGTTCCAAGTTATCCCAGCGGATGGATGGACAATGACGATGGACCAGAGCTCTAGCTGCCTGCATGCCAGCTACTTAGAGCAAGCCAACGGAACGGCGAGTCATGTGGCACGCTTGAGTCTCTTTTCTTTTTCTATTTAATAATCCGATTAAGTGCAACCGGTTGTATGTAGGTTGATAAACCCTTCGCGCATGTGAAGATATTTTTTAGTAACTAGGGAAATACCTCTCCCGAGCAACGATCTGACGGCGGACCGAACGAAAGATCGTTCTCAGGTGTGTTACGGGGCTCGGCTTGGCTTGACTTGGCCGCCGGTTCAACGCGAGAGGAATGTGTGTACTCAGTTTTGAGGCATGACCATTTATGGGACCCCATGGACGATGGAACTTTAATTGCTCCACGACAAACGAGAGAGAGAGAGAGAGAGAGGGGAGGGAAGGAGTTCGATAAAAAATTATCGCACAATGACAATTTTGTATCTGACCTCAATTAGATAGGGAAAAACATGTCGCTAAACTTTGACGTTTATCTCTTAATGCACAGCTTCGTATGTTGCGGCAACTCGTATCTAAATCTGAATGTGAATCTGAATCCAATGGATGACAGGTGGTAGTTTTAGGTAGCACACACAAACTGTGCTCTCCTCTCAAAAGGAAATCCATAATTAGATGGACTTCAGGAGGCAGTCGGCCAGAGGCGGTTGCTGTTTTAGCTGTGCTTTGCTGTGTGGTGGTGTGCGGTGCGGCGATGCATCCTCATCGCGGTGATTGGTGTAATTTAGTAATAAATTTTTTCACTTTATTGGGTGCGGTGCGTCGTGTTGTTGCGTTTGTAGCGATTATAGACGCTGCATATCGTCAATTGGATGTGTTGTGTTAGATGTTAGGTTGTAAAGAGTTTTTTTATGACTCGGCTTGGGTCATTTTCGAGGAACGAGGAAAAACTGGAAAATCTTCGGATGTTAGAGAGGTTTTAATTGGGCTAACTTTGGATAATTAGTGGTTTTTTCTTTCAATTAAAATTGCAAATGATTGCAATTGCTATTGATGGCGGATGTTTTGCCAGAGGACGCGTTGGGACTTCTTTCGCTCCCATGGTAAGACAGCGGTTTAAATTTTTTACATGGATTACGAAATGTTCATTGTTTTAAATTTGCATATGCGAATTTAATTTGAATCACATAAGACCACCAGCTGCGACATCTATTTTACTGCTGTCAAAACTTAAGTTAAGTTTCAAACCATTTGTGGTGTGCATTAGATAAATTTGAAATTAATTCTTAATTGCTTTGTCAAAAAAGACAGATCTTAATAAATTGGGATAGTAAAAAAAATTCTGGCTTCAAATTCATTTCTTTGGGAGAAATATAATGAATATAATAAATATATAAAAAGCCTCGATTGGAAGTTCAATTCACAAAAATAAACACGTTGGAGAATTAAGTTGTCTCTTGTCAGTGAATCTTCAAGCTCGTGAGACTTCAACTTAAAAAAGGTATAAGCTTAATAAGCTAAGGCCATTTACGCCCAACTTGAAACGAGTTTATTATTTTTACTTTTATAAATTCGAACTTTGTTTTGCATTTTTAACCGCCCTTGTTGCGCTACAAAAGACTATGTCTTATTCGTGCAAAAATTTATAGAAATAAATTAAAATAAATTGAAATTCTTGTCTGTGGTCAACATTTAACTTAATGTATATCGGACTAAATAAAGTCAAATAATTATTCCAAGTCTCAAACAACAACCTTTTTAGATAGTTTTCGATTGTGGAGACTAGAAAACTTTTATTTAATGCCCAAGAAGTTATTCCAAAGATATTAACACTTTCAGCGTTTTGTTGATCGATCAGACTGAAATATTAGGTTGGGGAAAAAGAAATCCATTATTGTGAAAATCGATTACTAGAGTTTTTCGCCAATAAGGACCAAGACTTCTATGAGAGAGGCGTTATGAAGCTACCTTTAAAATGGCAACAAATTATAGAACAAAACGGTGCATATTTGACCCAAATCGGACAATCCGAAACAAGTTAAATAAAGTCTTGAAGTTCGCAAAAATAATGGATTTCTTTTTCCCCAACATAATATAAATAATGACAACAAAGTGAATTTGTTGCTCGGACTTTGAATCTTGACAGTTTGTTTTGACAGTTATTGTCGGTGGGAAAGATTGCCATGATAGACGTCACAACTTAAATTTTTTTAAACTAAGATAAATAACAATTGCAAACCACAAAAATCATATGAATCATGTAACAAAAAAAACACCTCTTTGTCAATTTCAACGCGGAGAGAAATTCGCCGCGGAAAAAAAAATTGGGTCAACCGGGCCACATTTACAACTCCCTATCGCCTTTCACTTTCCTTCCCCAAACTATCAAAAGATACATCCAAACTTCAACACACACTCTCGCAACTTTTCGCGAAGCGCGAGATATGATCTAATAAAGAAAAAAATGTTTTCGGTTACAGTATTCAATTTAAAATCTAGGTCAGTGCCAACCTTTATTTTTTCGTGTGTCTTTACTTCGTTTGATTTCTCTAATTCTTTCGCCGATAGAAAAAAAAAGCACACAGAAGTAAAGAAAACAAATAGTTTTTGTTTCTTTTTGTCAAAAATTTACTGAACACATTTAACACACAGACGATGCTGTGTGAGCACACATTCAAAGTGAAATCATTCTTGAGAAAAAATAAAATGACGGCGCCCTAAAACTGCGTTCAAATTGACTACTCGATAGAACCTGCTGCTGGAGAAATTTATATTCGCCAAAATGACGTCATCCCGATCGTCGGCCGAGAATCAGCAAAGTGCGCGTTTGTTACGCATTCAGGCAACACGTCGTGTAGCTGTGTATCTCTGCCCGAAGAGTGAGACAAGCAAGACCATGATGCCATGGCATGCCATGCCATTCCATACCATAAACACAAAATAGTAAATTTGCGCTATTATCGAGGTCAGTTGGTTGGGAATTGAGTAATAATCGTTAAGGTTAGGTTATATGGCATATGGCAAATGCACCGACCACCGCACCACCACCACCAGTGGTTCCAGTTCGTGCAGAGGATTGAAGTTAGAGGAGAGTTACATGTGTGTAGTGTTCTCCATAGGATGGCAGAGGCTGTTTTTGGCTTTTGCATTTTATTTGTAGCTGTTGCAAATTTACAAAACAAAAAGGCAACAAAAAAATTGTTTAAAAAAAAAAAAGAGCAACTGCTAAACGGCGGAGATCGTTCAACGACTTTTATGGTCATCAGAGCGGAAAATGGCGTGTCTAATAAATACAAATATATCTACAACTCGTACGTGCGGATATGTGAAATGGATTCTTTTTGTTTTGTTTTTCCTGTTTTTTTTTTTTTGCAATGACAATTTTTTTTCTGATTGTGTCGTTGTTCCACTAATGAGGGAAGGTCGATTACAAAATCGTGTACAAAGCTTTGCAAAAATAGACCACACTCTGTTGTGGCTCCATCTCACTCTAAGTAGACCAGCACGGATTGACGTGGGATGTCGACGTCGTCGTCGGTGGTGATACACCAACGATTAATGCAAAATTTGGTTTATTACAAATTGCATCATATTCTATGCCAGATATTGAACTCTTGCATCACTCAACAAGGTCGTTAAAAGCAAATTTCGATAACTTTGGGTTAGCTACTTGACCATCAAATGTAAATATCGTGGGGCTTGTCGAGGTCTCGTAAAAGAAACTATGCCATCGTTTGCCTGAGGGTAAACGAAAAAAAAAAGCAGACCTGATGAGAGTCGCGAAATTTGGCTAATTGATGGGATTTCGAGTGGCGTCAGCGGCATTTTAGTGGCCGCCAGTGTCAATCAGGGACACTGATTGGGAGTTTATAAGCCATTTTTGAGGTGGAGTTTCTTTTAATTTTATAATTGATTTCGTCAATTACCTGTAAAAAAATTAGAAAAGTGTCAGCGCCTTTGGCTGGCAATCCTTTAGACATGGCTGACAGTGAGGGGCTGTTAAAATGGTCATATTATAAAAAGTTTATATTAAAAGGAGAATAGTTTAGTTTTAGTTTTAGTTTTAGTAGTACAAATCGCTACAGAGCTCGTATCCAAATTAATCATGCGTAGCGTCGTTTTGTAGGTTATGTCAAGAGCTGTCAAATGATGTATTGCCAGATACGAGCTCTGTAGCGCTTTGTACATAGCCGGAAAATTCAACAGACAGAAAGGCGGAAAGGAGCTATTTGACAACCTAATATTTATTTCTGATCCCTCTTTATTTTTTTGTATACAGACGGGAGTTTTATTCATGTTAGAAGTGTGCAAAAAAAAAATGGTGATCAAACTCTGTCGGTCATCCCCATCTATGGAGCAGCTGAAAATTAAAATTGAAACTCCAGTATGTAAGTCTGCTCGTGTTTGAGTTGCTGTGTTTTTTTTTCTGTAGAAAAGACATTCTTCAAAAACAACCGTACTCAAAGTTGAAAATACGGCTTAGCCTCCAATAGTTTGCAGAAGGCTGGGTGATCTTAACGTTCAATAATATATAATAATAATAAACAATTCTGCAATTAGGCATAAGCACGTCCTTCTAAGTGGTATGTTTGGGCTAGCACTAGAAAATTTGCTGGATCTTCCATCGTCATCCACTTGTTAAATCATTGGCCATATCCTACTAACGCTTACATCTTTTGTTATCTACATCGACATCTTTTTTGCCTTAGTGGCCATATTTTTCGTCCAAACTTCTGTGTTTAATTCTGCATCTTTCTTGTCCCAATGACACTCCCAGATTACTTGTAAAAGAAAATGGTGTTTAAACTCAAAGACTCAGTGTATCCATTTCAAATTCCCTCCTCGTGCAACTTTTAATTAAAAACAACGAAACCTACACCTCCCACTGTCACCAGCCCACCTTAGGAACCTCTCAGCACAGCCACCTAATCTGCAAACAATTGGTCGTGTGGGTTTCCACTCTGTGAATCCTAATTCAAGTGCTAGAACCAAAAAAATAACGAATGAAAAAAAAAACCGAGAAACGGTTCTTTCCAAGAAACCTGTGCACTTGTTTGGACAAAACGACCGACCAAATCGCAAGCAGGTAACACAAGTTTTGCAACAATCTACACAGCGTTCGTTCGGATTCCAAAAAAAAAAAAAACAAAAAACCCACAAAAAGACAACAAAAGTACCTCTATCTATCCAATGGTTACTGGTGTGCAAGTGGTGGTGGTCGACTAGGGTAGGACGTTAAAAGTTACTGCTATCTGCAGGTAAGTCTGGTACTGCTGCAGGCAACTAGCTACACGATTTTTAATAATTCTCCGCCAAAATAGGTTATTACACAGGTTATTTGTGAGTCGCGCAGAGTGCACGATGGAAAATAGCTTCTTACTTATCGTCATCCGTTTCTCTCGGTCCTAACGGTTGATGGTGGCTCGCACTCCAATCTGGGTGGCTGTGTTGTGTGTGTGTGTGTGTGTGTGAGTGTCGCCTTCTTGGTCGTCCCCGTCCGCGACGCGAACTCCTCCAGTGAAAGGGCTCTTCATACATGACGCGACTTGGAAGTGGCGTGTGTACAATGTACACAAACATCCCGTGGATACTACACACGCTCTGCAAAAGATACACAACATCTGACTGCAATTGTGGTGCAGTGCACCACACCGGACCAACATGGAATTCGCATGGAAATACTCCTTTGGCAGTTAAAAAAAAAAAAAAAAAAACTCACATTTAACGGATTTCACGTATGATCCAATGTTGCAACAGGTATTTTTGACATCGTCGCCCGTCGCTCCGACGTGGTGCACCGGTGCAGCGGTGCAGCGATCATCTATTGGGATTTTATTGGCTCCAACTGTGTGGCGCAAACAGTTGATACAACGCGCCTCACGGTGATACAAAATATAACAATATGTCCAATCGGTGGATGCTGGTGTCGTTGTGCTGCTCGCCGCGCTGACGCCATGGGACTGCCTTTGCCTTTGCTGGTAACTGTGCCTGTGCCTTTGGCTTTGGCTTTGGCTTTGCCTTCTCCTCTGTGTCTCTGTGTGTTGTGCTTGTATGCCCACATTTGGCGATTCGTACTGCAAGTGGAACATTTCATATCTTGGCGGCCTTTTGGGCCGAGTATCTCGCATCTGTGCACAGCAAGCGCAGATATTTTCTTCGAAGGACAGCTAGATTAGTGGTGCAGACCGTACACGAGCATGCATGCGATTTAATGCAGCAACCGACACGTACACAACGGCAACTACAATGTAACGTTGCAGCGTGATCATGATTAGCATATTTTGTCACCGCTTGATTATTTATAGAATTTATCCAGGACAATTGGGTGGGCGCTAATGCGATTTTATGGTTGTGCGATATTGGATTGGCTCCCAGTCGCTGACTTTATTTGGGAGTCTTTAGAGTCAATTGTGTGGTGACCTTATTGCGCACACATGTGGGGGGACTAAGCTGACATCATGTGTGTCAATTGGGTTGGCGAGGGTTGCTCACCGGTGGGGTGGAGAATTTCTCCTCAAAGTGACCAGCATGAGTTATGAGGTGCAAAAGGTGCAGCTTGACGAAATTTTTTTTTTGTTTTTTGGCAGTGATTGATTGGAAACACCACTACTGGGCAGTGGGTCTCGAATATGATCAGGCGAAACGATTGTTTGATTTGCCTTCTGCTGAATGCCAGGCAGTCATCAAACGGATACATTGTTATGCATGTAGGCTAACACTTTAGGAGCGTGCTTGGCATTTGATTAAGTTAAGGTCTCGATTTGTGATCAGTTAGGGAGATAAGTGTTTGGTGAAAATCGTCTTCTCTTTTTTTTTCGTTTGATTTGATGATTCAGGCTAAAGTCCGAGTGAAGTTTTTTTTTTTTAGAATCGAAGGTTTCAAATGAAACACTTCGATGGGTCAATGGCTTAGAATGTCAGGCACGCGTAGGTGTGCAGCTCAGAATGGTATTTGAAACTGTTGGAAATGTGGGCTTGTTACTTTAGGATTACACAAAAATTCGTGATGGCATTTGTTCATCAAGTTGAATTGCTTCATTTGAAATATGTTCACTTTTTCTATGAGTTTACTTGTGTTTTTTAAGGTTTTAATGGTGTTGAGCCAAATTGTTTCTCTGCCACGTCCAAGCAGCACTTGGGTACAGTCACCAGGATAGGACAGACTGAAATCTGCCTAACAGCCCATACAGGAACAGAGCTTAGCTTTTTCGCGCTCTTCACTGTATTGTGCGCTGCATAATTTGACACATGTGGAGGGGATCTACTGTTTAATTTCGGCTCCGATTGTGAATTGCGAAAGCTTTCCATTACAGAGATTACTCCAGGAGGAATGTCAGTCGTTCGCTGGAGGTGAAATCGTGAAAATTGTTTGTGGTGTTCTTTCCACGGGCTGGGTTCGAACCCGGGTATGCTCACTTAACTCACAGCTACGGCGCCCACGTTAAAATAAACTAAGTAAAATGTAATTGCAGACATTGCAACCTAATTGGTTCTAATTTGCAGCTACTTAGAATTTTAGACGCCAAGGTGGGGTTTTTTTCACTGCCTTGTAAAATGTTTTATTTGGGCACTTCTATTAGGGGTTAAACTTAAGCATTTTGTGCGCTGTTTAGTTCTTACATCATTATTAAAGGTAATGTGGAACACTGCCTTATTTTCTAAACCTGCTTCTGCTTGATCTCTTAACTTTCTCAGCATGTAAAAAGCATAACAGATGTGTTACGCTCGTCTTCTTATTGATATTACCAACTGTTGTGCCTGAGTCAGTCAAAGTTCTAACTTAGGTGTGCATGACTTTTTTGGTGCATTTTTGTATGAGTTTTTCTCGGGGGGAAAATGTGCAATTTCTTTAATTTCCTTAAATCTTGAGGAAGGTAATGTGGAATACTATTCCACAAAAGATTTTGCCATTAAGGTAGGCGATATTAAATTTACTAGTTCGTTTAAAAAGCTATCCAAATTGTGCGGGATGTTTTTACAATATTTTTTTTTGCTTGAAAGGCAAAAACTCGATTCGATCGATTGTCAATTGTCATGGTCCGACCGATTCGAACGGCCCAATTTTTAGTAACTCTGGATTTTTTTAAGATCTTTTTGAATTTAAGTCAATTTCGATCAAAAGTAACATGCGATTTTAGACACTCCCATAGGAAAAAGTTTGATTATGCCCCCTCCAATTGACACCTTAGGACCAAAATCCAACAACCCTGGAATAGTCTTTCTAATGCTTCACATTTCGGCCAGGAAAGAAGGTACCTGTAATAATCAATTGAAATTAAAAATGGCAAAAAAACAAATTGCCTGCGAACCTGCTTAAACTGGAACTGATTCCGAAGCTAGACCAAAGCTAAACGAAAGCTCAACAAGCCTAAGTCTTTCAAAGACCGAGTTGTGTACAGCAAGGAACCGAATAATTCCATTCTTCCAGAAATTTCAACGGACAGCATTGATGTCCTTATCTGATTTTACGTTCCCTAGAAGAGCAGATTTCAGCCTATTGCTTACCGACCAGACTTCTTTGAGCAGATGTTGAAGAGCAGACTTAAGTCACATCTGCCGTAAGATGGCGCAATGTTTACACTAAGAAATATCAATTTTTATAAAAAAAATACGTGTTGCTTAATCGTGTAATGATGTAGCGTCGGTATCAAAACAAACTCCATCAACAGAAAGTTACCTGCTGTAATTATTGATCGGACCCTATTGCAAAGTCAGAAAAACGCAATATCCGCCAAACTGTCAACACCGATCCGTTTTTATTGAAAAACTCTTAATTTATTCAATTCTCAGTGTATGTTCCTAAACATGTAATTAATAGCCATCAAAAAAATTTTATGTGGTAACACAAATTCACTTAGCCGTAAGTGCTGCTGAGGCTAAGTCGATGAAGATAAACTGAAAACTTAAATCTTTAGTTCGATTAGTAGAGAGGAAGCGCTTCAGGGAACTTTACCAAACTCTTAATTGAAACCGAATACTGATTGTAACTCCGAGCTTCCACAAACCAATAAAAATCCCAAACAATAAAAAAAAAAATTGGCACTTGTTTCGAACATTACTCGGGAAGAAGAGAGAAAAAAAAAACTCATACGCCTGAGTGACCGCAGAATCCGACTACGAAAAACCAACAAAATTTAAAATCACAAAAACTACGCCCCCCACACAGCACCCCTTGCCGAAATGTCGAAATGGCGAAAACATCCCTATAAATCGCCCACTCTGCCGCTCTAACGTATGCTAATAATTAAATCATGTGCATGAGGAAGGCACATGGACGCAACAAGTTCCGCAAGGCCGTCCTCTCCAACAACAGAGTGTCGCGTCGTCGTCAGCCAGCAACAACAACAATGTGCAACATTTGAGCACCGAAAAAAGACACGCCGCACACAGACGCGGTCGCTTGGTGTGCACCAGAGAAATTTCATAATGAAGATGATAGTGACGATGACGCCGGTTGGGTGTGCTGGTGGCGGCAGCGTTGATGACGACAATAACGGAGGGCGGGAGTGGCACGTGTGCACGGCTCTTTTTTTGTTCAACCCAACTTGAGTTGAATGGGATTTTCCGATTTTCCTATTTTCCACACAGGACAGGAGACCCAGAGAGAGAGCGTGAATAAAATTCTTCATAATTTTCCTCGTCGTCGACGTGCACCGTCCAGCGGCAGCATCGTGCACCGGGGAAAGGACGGCGGGCCGACCACACGTGTGGCACTAAAAGGGCGTTGTGTGCATCGAGGGTAGTGCGGACGAGACGGCGGTAGCTTCGTGGCGCTCGAAAATCGTATTTTGCCAAATTGAATTCGAAGAATGCGAGCAGCGTGTTGTTGTTGGGATGCTTGCGCAACAAATGGACTGAGAGTGGCCATGTAACCACTGGCAGGAAGGGATGGAGAGTTCTTTTTTTCACTTTGTCTTTGCCCATCCGCCCCACACCGTGCCAGGCTAATATTCCATGAGTGTGTTGGCTTTGGGACATTTAAGGACCAGAATGTGAGATCCTCAGTGTCGGGGATCAGTGGAGGCTGTTAAGAGAGGATTTCGTGTAAAATATTTATGTGAAACTCTCCGTCTGTGTGTGGAGAAATGGGCGGATTCCTGGCGCCGCTGGTCGGTGCATAATTTAGCTGGGAGGGAATTGTAGATTCAGTTGGTTTTTCGTTCCTTATTTTTGGGGCAGGATTGAATTTATGAAGTTGTAAGTGACTGAGATTCAGTGGTGTGGAGAGAATTAAACTTTGCCATGGACTTTCAGGGTCATCTTTTTTTTCGTAGGGATCAACATGGTCTCTTGAAAACAGATTTTTGTTTGAATTTTCAGTTGTTCGTCTCAACAGATTTTTGTCTGAATTTTAAGTTTTTCGCTTCAATTGAGTTGAGAGGCTAACTTTCGCTCTTCTTCTACATAAGAACATGCACAGACCCTTCCAGAATTGACTGCTTGAAAATAAAGTAAAAGTTCTTCCATCCATCACAAAATACTTCAAAGATGAAACTACAGATTTTCCTTAGATGCTTAGAATTCAATTCCCATCAAAATAAACCAATTTTCGTATCAAATATTTAGAGCACTTAAAGCTTTCTGTAAAAACAACCGATTTTTAGAACTATCGTTTCTTCCTTCACGGTGCCTCAAACCACCTCAACATTATTCTCAAATTATCCGAAAGTTGTGAAATACTATCGAATATCAATATTCTAATTCACTTAGCAAAATTTGTCGTGTAATTTATTCAAAGCAAACTACTGTGCAAGCAATTCACAAGTCCTATGGTCAACAGAGCAGAAAATCTATTTTCTCAGACTATTAGGTTTGATTTGGAAGTACGTAAAAGAGGTAACTGCTAAGCATTCTAATCAACTAGCACCTTAACCATCTGGATGTGCTGACATGTGTAGTTTTCAATGGCAGGGTTTATAATAGACTTTCAACCCTAATGACGGTTATCAAAGCGGAACATGTGTTAAACTATTATACTTGAAATCTATTGGAATACTATTTCATATGAAAATTTAAATTGGAATTGTTGCAAGAAATTAGCAGCCAGAAGTTTAACGGATTATCATACAGAATCACAAATTGCAGATTTTCTTCTACAACAACGTCATTTCTTATGTGAATTAAAAAAAATAAAGCTTTAACCGCTAAGCAATTGAAGCTACTCTCCTTGATTTGATTTTCAATTCAAAATACAAGATTTCAACTAAAAAACCGTTGTTTTTTTAAACAACGGTTTCATTTTAAAAGACTCTTTTTATTGTTTACGACTCGTATAGCTTACCTTTTTTTTATTATCTATTGTAATGGCTCAAAGGAAATCAACAACGAAAATAATTATTTGGTATGAATGAGTGACTTGGGTCCTATTAATAAGTGTTAAAGGCAA
Organism: Syritta pipiens; assembly: GCA_905187475.1. NCBI lineage: Eukaryota > Metazoa > Arthropoda > Insecta > Diptera > Syrphidae > Syritta > Syritta pipiens. The sequence goes on along the minus strand of LR994572.1, from coordinate 31,287,479 downwards.
GAGAGATTAACTTTATCCGAAATGTTGCACTTTCTCAATTCAATTATTAAAACATTCGTGTCAGTGGTAGGCGTTTGAAAGCAATCCTCTGAAAAAGTTGCTCGTCTTTAACTAGGACATCGTATAACTTTTGAAGCTCTTGTCATCGTAACTGGTGAAACTCTGCTAAATAAAGAAAGTACAATTTTTGGCTGGAAAGTTCTAAATTCAAATCTTGAAATAGTATCCCTCATTTACGATCCCAATATCTTAACGAAGAGGCATTCCATTCAGATAGGCGTAATTCCACTCCCACAACAAACATACAACGCACTGTCTTAACCTCTCTGTCACATTGCAAATTCCTTAACTTTATCTGACTGCTGCGCACCTGGCAGGAGCCGGCGTTCAGTTTATAAACAAATTATGCAATCCGAATGCAACTCGTTCTTATTGACACCATCGGGTGCAGTCACAGAGCGCAGCACCGACCCCATGGAATAAGTTCAACATGAGACACCGACCGACCAGCCGATCAACCGACTGTCCACTTGCATCCGAGACGATGTAATTAGAGCTGCAGATACACGCTTTATTAAGACGCAGAGTGAGTGCGAAAGAGAGAGAGTGAGAGAAAAAAAGTAAATGAATTAAAAATAAAAAAAAGACGTTAAAAGTGAAACACAGCATAAATTACTACCGCGCAATATATGCCACCGCCATGACGAAGGTTGTTCGGGGTCAAGGTAGTCACTTGATAATGATTAAAGTTTTTTTTTTCTTCTTCTTCTGTTGTGCTTTGCTTTGCTCTCGCCTCTTTTCTTTTTCGTTTTTTTTTGTTTGTCGTTTGCAGGCTCTTTCTTTGAGTTTTCTTTCGGTTGTGGCATAAGCGCAGACAGGGCTGCGAGAGGAAAGAAAAAAAAAGAAACAACACCGACTAAGAGAAAATGAAAAATTGCGCCAACTGAAACCAACCGAACCATTGAGACGTGGAAACAGTAAGTCCACAGCAAAACGGTGCCTTGTTACTAACAATAATTACTGTCTGCGGGTGTGTGACTGTGTGTGTATGATGTTATGGTAGGTAACGGGTGCACTGTGTTTTGATTTCCTTTTCGCGCCGCTTTTTCTTGCTTTTTCTTGCGGCTTGGCCTTCCTGCCCTTTTGGCATGCAACTTCTGCTCTTTCCTCGCAGACTGTCTGACTGTGCGCGCATTATGCAATTTCAATTAATTTCAAGAATGCGGTGCACTCAGTCATTGATAAGGGAGACTGAACCGCCACAATCAGCGTGGCTAATTGCCATCTCCCTCTGTCGGCGGGTGTCGTCGCCTCCCTCCGGAAGTGTGGTTGTTTTTTTTTTTTTTCTTTCTTCGCTGTGGTCAGCAGGTGAGAGAGGGAAAACTCATTACCAAAAGGATTTTTTATTGACGCCTCGGGAATATGTATCTTTTGACTAATTAGCCAGACGGTGAAGTGATTTAAGGTGACGTTGGAATGCGAGTGTTTTGACGGGTTCTCATCAAATAGACGGTTTTTCGTTCTTTTGAATTTTCTTTTTTCTCTTTCTCTTTTTTGTGTTTTTTGTTGACGCTTAGAGTTAGAGGACAAACTGTTGCCTAAGGCGAGAATTTAGTGGTGATGAAATTGTTCGTGGATTCCACTGCAAATGACGTGTGTGGTAATGAAATTTTTTACCGTCTTCCTGCCTGAACGGTGTGACGAATGGACTGAGACTTTACTTGTTTAAGGTCGCTTCCTTCTTTGAGTTTGAGTACCGGTCATGGATATCTTTCGATTAGAAGGTCGTTGAATGATCAACGACTGGGACTGACGGAATTTTGAGTTCTGGGTTTATTGAACGTGAGGGCTGGGTACCTTTTCTTGGATAGAGGAAGAGATTTCTGAAATTTGCCAATGGGAATCGGTGGTTAACATGAGATTTACGAGTGGTCGTTGCATGGTTGCTGTTCTGGCTGCGATTTGGAACTGAGTGTTGGGTTTTTAGAATTATTTGTGATTGCTATCGTTATATACGCAACAAACTTTTTCCATGGAGATTGAAAAGTCTTCAATGAATTTAAGCTAAACAGAAAGTTTACTACTTAAACTTAAATAAAGTGTTTTTACTGAAAATTCGATATTCTCTACCTCAAGGTTAGGCGTTTTTGAAGACATTTTATTACTCGAAACTTAGTAGGTCCAGTAGGTCCACTTTACAGCTTTTCGAACGTAACATTTCTAATTAAACCGTATATGATTTTATAAGATGTTTGTTCTTTCTTTCAAGTATTGCAAATTCAATTCTGAGCTACACCGATCTTATGAAAACGTACCTCTAGGTTAAATTTCTTTTCTAAACGTCTCATTTTCTTGCGGCTGAATTTTTGTTTACTTTTGCGTGTTATTTTATTGATGTTGTTGGTTCTTATTTTAATTTTTTAACTCATTTGTTCTTGAGCTTTAAAACTCTAGTATGGATGAATATGAGCAAATTAGGAATATATTGGTCTCGTCTCTATGACAAGCATTTAATAAATTATGACAATTTTATTTATTTATTGACATCATCAATGGATATTTATTTTTTTGGCTGCATTTTTATAAAAAAAAAACCATTTAAAATTGACAAGACCTTAGTGTTTTAATATTTGTTTCACCTATTTTATAAATTATTTAATAAACTGTAACATTTTTGCCACCTAAACTCAAATGTTTTAATATCTGCTCTTGAATTCTTAAGTCTCAAGTCAGTCTTAAGGTGTCTGCAAAAGTATGTAAAAGTGTTCACTAAAGACAGAGCACGTTGAGAACAGTTGTAACTACAGGTTATTGAACATTAAACACCAAGCTTCCCAAAATTGAAACTAAATACAAAAACAAGACACTCCTAGAGTCTCGTCAAGAAAATTCTTCTGGTCAGCCACACGCCATAAGGCCGTCTGCTCTACAAAGAATGTGTGTCGCCTTTAGAAGTCCTTGCTAATAAACCGAAATCTGTTTTCTTCCACCACAAAAATGCTCTTAAGTTACGGAATCGTCAAAAACGACTGATTTCAAAGACCGCCCACCGCAGGTCATAAAAACTTTGTGTACACATCAAAAAGGCAGGCCGTCAAAGTGCTCGCCTCATTAGACATTAAACTAAAATTCCAAAGGCTGAGTGTGCATTTTCTGGGCACAGAGCATCGAAAGTACATGGGATGTGATAAATTTTTCCTTTTTTGCGAAAAATTTTCGACTCGGAATCTCATTGAAAATGAAATTTTCCAAAACACAAATTCAGTATTATTCTAAAATAAAGTCAAAAATTAAAGTTCCAAACTGAATTTTGAACACCGGATATCAACCACAAAGATAAAAAGAGAGATTTCTCTGTGAGGTCCTGGAAACTTACAATTCGATTACGATTCTGTGTGTGGAAGAGTTTCGCAAGCACATTCATCCAGGTGTGATGGTATCCATTTATTATAAGCTTTAGAGTTATACAATTTATCCAGTTTATGCGAACGGAAAATTCAAGTGATGGAAGGTGAACTAGAACTCGTCGGGTGTTTGCCGGGATCCTCCTTTGGGGAAAGCATTCAAGCGGAGGATGAATGTGTGTCGAGCGTAGGAGGGAGGATTACGAAAGGGTGTAAAGATTGCATGGAGAAGTGAGGGTTTCAATTAAAATCCTATTTCCATGTGAAATGCTCAGATTATATTTGCACCTTGTCGACATTTCCTTTTTATTTTTAATTTTTTTGTGCAGTTCGGGTCGAGTTACGGATGTGAGCATCTTGCCAAAGGCAATTGTTAAACACGGATGTGAAAGTTCGTTGACGGTTTGGGAGGTTTTTCGAGGTTTTTGTTAGCAGCTGGTGTGAAATTCATGAGTGAGTGATTGTTTATGCCAACAAGTGGATTCGTTTTACCACATGGATTCGGGGGGATCCGTGGGGGAGTAGAAAAGTTTGCTTGTTTGTTTTCGGCAAGTTTTTGAGATTCATAAGTTAATGAGTTCGATGTTAGTGTGGGAGGAGCTCATTACGAGTGTTGGGGGAAATCGGCGGGCGACCAATTAGCTTAATTTACAGTGTTTCCAGAAGGAGAAAATATGCTGTGGTTTTGCAAATTTAAATATTTTTTTTTTTTTCTCCTTTCCTTAGAAGTTACGTAATATTTTATAATTTACCCACAAAAATTGGCGAACCAAGCCAAACATGTTCAGATTCACCACAAATTGAAATAAATTCTCTACGATCAGATCAAAAACATATTTTGTTCTAATTTCCTGGAAGAATTTCAAAAATTGATTGAAGATACATTACACTCGTTTCATTAACATATTTATACAAAAACAAAACTTAAAACTTGATTTGATAATTTTTTTTCTTTTCTTTTCTTCTCCTAGGTAAGTGAAACATGGAACTATTTTCCTACTGGTGACATCATTCGTGGTCAGGTAACTCCCTTAAGGAGCTCGGAGGTAACTTGTTAATAGACTCTTAGCCCGTAAGATTTTTATAAATTTTTTTATGCAAAATTTTAAAGTTTGAAAAAAGCTGCAATTGAACATTGAGTACGGAGAAAGTTAGAAAAATAGATGGATGTAAATTATTGCATGCCTAAGTACAACTAGAGAAATGGGAAAAAGTTTTCGAAAATCAAACATGCACCTTGGTTACTTTTGAAAATGAATGCATCATATACATATCTTATTTATTCGTTCGAAGTGTTTAGTTAAAGAACGACAGACTTGTTCCTAAGCATATCAATTGCATCTATTTCTCTGAAGATTACTGTTAGCTAAGTTCAAAATTATACTGCAATAAAACCTGCTAATCGGACTGCACGTCATGCATTCCTTCATTCTATTTTTCATACAAATTTCCCTCTATAGTCGGGACACCTGCTAATCCGACCACTTCTCTTCGGTCTCGAGTGTGGTCTAATTTGAAAGGTTTTACTGTATGCCTATATTTGCAATAAGACTGAAAGCACTACATTTCAAAATTGGACCCAACAATTTAGCATATTTTTAAGCATAGAATAAAATGCATGCATTAGGATCCATTTCAATAGAGATATTCATATTTCTTGCATAAAATAGAAAGACCAAGATCAAAGCGATCGTGGGTTTGTTTTTCCCTAATTTTTTTTGTTGCTCTTCTTCCATCACATCGTTTTCTAAAATAAAAAAATATCAGGAGCATTTCTGCGAATAGTTTTGCTCGTTTCTTGGCATATTCATAGCAAACGACATCAATCGTCAAATTGGAATCCATGAAGCAAATTTTAAAAAGGAAAGTGTCAGCCTTCAGCTTAATTGAATATGAGCATGCCCAACAAAATTGAAGTATTTTCATTTCTAGCAAAAATTTAAATGACTATAGAAAGTTAGTTAAAGTAGCCAGTAGCTTAAATTAGTTCAATCAGCTGACACCTTTCTGTAAAACTGTTCAACAGTAATCGGGCCATCGTGTAATAGATTTAAGCTGCTTCAAAATTTATGGAGTTCGGTTAAAAATCCAGACACCCATTTCAACGTCTTATACTTTTTCATTCACATAAATTTAAGAGCGAAATTCGAATCCCTCATATCGCGCTCTAACTAAATTATCCTAAGCGAGAAAATGAACATTTTAGAGAAGAGGCTTTTCTTAGTTTTTAGTATTTTCTATTATTTATAACTAGAATGCTTAATTAAAAGAACTTATGACGCAGAAAGATGCACGATCGAATAAACTGTTGAACTGCATCATTATCTTATTTTTGCTCAAAATGTCGCTAAGGACAATTTTAGCGGTAAAGAAGTAAAATAAATGGTGTGAAAATTGAATGATATCCAATCTGATGCTTTCGAAAATTGGGACAGTCTTAAGAAGTTAATTTCTTGGCATCTCTCGCTATCATGAGCAGATGTAAAACACAAAAAATAAGAGTGGGTTTTAACAACCTGATTAACAACGTCTGGTTTTCATGAAGCTATGTACAAACATAAGCCAGGAAAGATAAAAACAGAAGAAAATAGTTCAAAGCTTTCATATTTCCTGATCCATTTCATCTATGCAATTTATTGGTTGGGTTTCAGTATTCGAATGCCAGTTCAATTTGTCATTAAGTTTATTTCACAGAAGGACCAAAAAATTCTATACATCATTTAAATCAATTGCCTAATGAGATCCTTAAAGGCAAATTCTGTCTTTTTGTAAGCACACCAAAGAGCTTAACATTTCATATTCTTATGTATTTTATTTTTACAAGGAAATATTTTTGAGACAATTAAAAAAAAATCAGCTGTGTTTCTAAAGGAATTTCAGTTCCCTACTCTTGCAGTCATATTGACCCAAAGTTGAACAACGTGAAAGAACGCCATTTAAAAATTTTTAAATTTATGTAGAACGAAATGCCCATTTAATTTCTGATATTTATATAAATATGATCATTGGTGGCCTAACAGCCCGCGGAGGGACAATATAATTCAAAACATCTGAAGGTGGCCTACATTTTATTGCCGGTTGTGAATGACAAATTGCGAAAGCTTTCCAAAACAGAAGTATTCCAGAAGGATTGTCAGTCATTCGCTGTAGTTGGGGATATTTATATAATACCAAAACTCAGGTTAGTAGCTTATAAAAAATTGAAGTCCAGCCTATAAGGCATAAAGGAATATATTGACATTTGATAGCATACATTAATGCACAAGACTATTCGGCAGCAAAATGTCATTAGGTTGTAACAAAGTCTGTATAATGAATTAAACAGTTTCTCTTTAAAAAAAAAGTTTTTACTTAAAATAAATTATTTTATTTCAACTCTCACAAAATAATTTAAAAAAGTTGACAATAACAGCAGAGCTGGCAATGGTCTTCTTGATTCCAACCCCTTTAAGACCCATCATCAAAGTCATTTTCTTGACCGTAAGTTCCACTTACTAGGTAGCAGCCTTTAGGACCCGATTAAACGTAAACTTAAATTGATTAAAACAAAAAGGAAGCTAAGCTAATTAAATTCATTGACGAGAAGTAATTATAGTTTGTGACAAAAACTTTTTGGCCATCAGTTTAGATTCTGAGAAAAAAGAAAAGATTTTGCTGTCGTTATCCCCTCCAACCCAAATGCAAAATATAAAATTTGGTATAAAAAACGTGACTCTGTTTTCAATACGACGCTTAAAAGCCTACAAAATTGACTAAAGGTCATGCCCTAAAACTAGGCCCAACGCAATCAGCGTAAATCAACCGCAACTACCGCCCCGGCCAAACACTCTAGATCAACAACTTTCTCTCCGCCCGCCAGAACATCGCGAAACTCTAACATAAACATCTCTCTCTCTCTCTCTCTTTGTCTGTTTCTTTCTTAACCGCTTGGATATCTAAACACAATTCAAAACCCGATCGCAAAAAAGAGAATTAAAATTCCTAAACAAAACGAAGATGAAAGAAAAAAAAAGAAACACCCACAAGCCCTTTCAGTTCGTTGGCATCCAATTCCCGTACTCTACGCGTCGACGATGCCGAGCAGCACCGCGTCTAGCCCTTTTCCCTCCACCGCTGCTTAATCCGCATTCTTTCCGCCTTAAATAGTATCCAACGCCAGCTTATAGCTTTGGGCTGGCAAAACAGGAAAACAAAAAAAAAAAATAGTAAAAATAAGAAAGAACCTAGTCATAGGTGAATGAACGACTGGTACGCACTTAGAATTGTTTATTACAAATTAAATTCCCGCCTTTGGGCAGACAATTACCGTGATGCCACACTCCTACACACGCACACGCAAACCCATCGAACAGTGGTAGGTCACTAGTTCAATAACAAACACACAAACACACAGAGAAGGTAGATTTGTGCCCAGATGTGTTTACACAAAAACAGTTTCTTTTTTTTTTTTCTGTGTTTTGTCTGCTGTCAGTTGGAGTGTGTGTCGGTCGCTCTTTAAAGCGACGACGCCCACACACGGACGCCCGCCCGGATTCGGGGCCATTCAGAGTGTATTCGAGAGAAATTACAAAACCCTCCGAATGACCACAACAGGATACTACCACTCGGGTGGCTGTCAATTGCAGATTCCATATTGACCGCTAGTGTGATGCCAGTGAACTCACCACAGTTGCTGGCCAGGCGCACACACACACCCACGTGCAGGTTGGTTGTAATTCAGGTAATGAAATTTTCTCCCCCCCAACCCCACAAAAAAAACACAAAAAAAACAACGATCACCAGAAATTGCGAAAAATAATAAAACTGCAAATAAAACGCAGGAATTAAAATCTCGTGTGTAACATGTCGCAGGACTTGAAAATTATTACCACGCGGCAGCATCACTGCCACCGGAGGGGCCAATTCGATGTTTTACAATGAATGTCTCCCACTAAAACACCGAAAGAGCAATTACAGCAAATTTTCACGTTTAATTGAGTTTTAATGTAATAATTCTTTCGTGTAAATATGTCCAAGTGCCCCGGGACTCAGGGGCACAACGATGGCGATGGTGTTTGGTGCTCCGGCAGTGGGTTGCAGCTATCGAAATTGCAAATTTAAATTTTTATTGCCGAGTGTTTAAAGTGTAGGGATATGATGGGTGCTCTTTTATTTTTAATTGAAGTCTGCAAGTCTGATGATGGATTTTTATGTCGACGAGTGTCATTTGGGTTACGTTGGATCTTAATTTCAGTTGAGAGATGGAAAGTTGTTACCAAGATGACTGCAAATTAAAATGAAAACGGGGCAGGGAAGTAATTAATCACAGGAAGTTGTTTTAAAGACGACTCTTTGTAAATTGTAATTAAAAGAGCAGAATTTCATAAGTCGCGCAGCGCCATCCATTGGTTATGAGAAGAAATCTTCATAGTAGCGAAGTTTCAAACCAGATCAAATTTCGATTGCAAAAATTATTTTTTACAATTTACGGATTACAAGTCTTAGGTCCGATTGTAACATTCTTAATTGGGAATTATAAGGCGAGGGGTTTGGGGCACACGGCACAGACGCGTCTTAATGCGATGATGAATTTATTAAGACTGGTCTTTAACACTTTTCTTAAAAGTACCAAAGATTAGTTTACATAAGATGATGTACATCGCATGCTAAAACTGCAAAAATCACACGACTGTATAGCAATGAACAATTGAGCTGTACTTTTACATAACGTAGTTTTTTTTGGAAATTATCACTTGTGCAAAATAACATTTTTTTGGAAATCGGTCAGAAACAGTAGCCGGTAAGTGGAAAAACAAAATTTACGAACAATACGATTTCTTACAGAATTTATTTTAATGCCCTCTAGCCTTAAAATATGTGATTCATATTGATTTGGAAAATAAAATAAATCTAGTTAAATTAAGTTGTAAGTAAAAGATGTAAAAGCTTCTCCAGGTATTTTGATTTCAACATTTCGTTTCGTCTAAACTAAAAAAGAAAAATAATAAAATAAAAAAAAAATAATTATAAATCAGCTTTTTTTTATTCAGTACATTTTAAGAACAACAAATGTTTGATTAAAAAAGACTTGACCTAAGTCCAGTCTTAAAGAGGAAGTTAGAGGAACCTCTTAGTTTCGAAATAGGTCGCCTAAACAGTTCGAAAAACACTTATGAAGCCGATTAAAAAAATATTCGCTCGACTTTGATGAAACTTTTAATCTTGTAGCTCCTGAAGATTATTGAAGATCATTCACACTGCAAACAGAAACACAGAAATCAGCATTATTAAGCGTCTTTAAAAAAAACTTTTTAACATTTCGTTTCAAAATGTTTTCGAATTTTGTTTCGACCACGATCATGGAATAATGATCCTTGAATGCGAACTGGTGTATGCAAATCTTTGCAAACAATTTTTTTTACTATCCTTGGGTCCATCAAAGCAATCCGTTTGACTAATGCTCTCATCAGATCACGTCATCACATGTGATGTTGTCATTAAATTTATATATATGTCTTGAAGACGTTCTTATGTGATGATCCAGACATTTTTATACTTCACTCGATTCAATTCAAAAATTTGTCGCCACAAAGAGATTGAACCTCAGCCCCAAACTCTAACTACTGACGAATTAAAACTAAATTCGTCTCGTTCAAGTTCTAGGTGTGGCTCGCCGTTTCTCGGCTTTGCCCTAAAGCAAGCCACATCATCATCATCTTAGAAGTTCGTGCGTGCCCAAATTGAGCTCAAATTTCCGAAAAACCCTCGCTCCCTTCAACGGCGTCGTCTAATTTTTGCCGCCACAAATCCGGTTGCCAATCTTAGACCTAAAACTCATCTCCATCCGCCCTTGACGACGAAAGAGCAACACATGGCACCAATACGGCGTTCGGAATGCACGTCATCTCATTCCCAAGTCCGTATGCTTTCCCTAAAAGGGTCATCAAATGCCAATACATCCAAAAGAGCAGACTTATTAACCCATACAAACAGAACAAAAAGAGAGAAGCAAAAAAAAAAAACCAAAACCACTTAACAATCCGAAAAAGGAATAACCCACAGACGGCGAATTTTTTTTTTTTTCGCCGAAGCGCCCCAAGCGAGCGCCCAAGCTCACAGCCACACTCATACAACAAGCGACGATAATTAGTCACACCCAAGTCAAGAGAGTGAGGATACGAGAACGCGAACGTGAACGCGACGAACGCGAAAGCGGTTGGTTCCCTTCGAGCTGACGGAAAGAGGTCGGTTGGCGGGCTGGCGGGTGATGAAGGTGCCGCCACCCCCGCACTCAGCCAGTCAGTCAATTGGTCATTTGTTGGCTGTTTAGTGCACGTTTGATCGTGATTTTTCAGCCCTGCTCGGTGCCATTTAACGATAGCCTCCAATGTAGGGTATGGTTACAAGTATGTCGAGCTCACGATTGTGTGCGTGTGTTCGCCGCCAAAATAGGGTGTTGCAAGCTTAGCCTGCAAGGTCCCTCTCGCTCTCGCTCTCGGCCGCGCCGCAGTTCTGTTCTCATTCCCTATTCATGCGGCTTCAGGTTTTCAGCGGCACTGTTTAAGGTGCGCGCCGAGCCTACACGCTGCCGCCATCAGCAGTACGGTAATGTACGAACCAAATGAAAAGTTCATGGGTAAGCGGCGAACTCCTCAGGTGGGATAGAACACGAGCGACACAGATGCTCGTTCCCTAGCTCAGGGTGGTTGCGAAACAGCTACGGCTACGGGCGCTGCCGAATGCGGCACTGTCGTCTCTCCGAGAGTGCGAAATCGCATATTGATGTCAGGGAGTTTGACTTTTGTCTTTTTTTTCGAGTCTTTCTTATGACAGAATTGTCCAGTGCATGGTGTTGTACTTGAAATGAGGTTCTGAGTGGCACTTCTGTGTTGTTTGTTTAGTTTGCCGTGTTGAACACCCTCGCAAGCGTGGAATTCGTGGTGCTACACCGTTGTGCAGGGCTCACTTTCAATTTGTGGTGGCGGCTATGGCATTTGACCGTGGTGGGCAGTATTTACCATTCTTTTTCTGTGTGACACAGCCGTAAAGCTAACTGAAAGCGTAGCATTTATACGCGACAACAAATCCGTTGATTGCGACAAATTCAATTGTAGAGTTAGAGGGATGTCACTAAGGAAGCTGCGGTGGAAGCGCGTTAAGTGGGTGAGAGATTCATTACCGTTTGCTTCTAATTGCTACTTGTTCCCTTCAAAAAGAAAATGATGGAAAAAAGACAGTTTGGGTTGTAATTACCGAGCGGATGTAAGAGTTGGCAAGTTATACATTCCTTGAGGGTCTGTGAGGGTGCAAAAAACTCATGGAGGTGAGGTGGAGGAATTCAAATGACACTTTACCGGGCAAAGACAAGGCCGACATTTGTAACGACCTCGGAATTAAGTCAACCAGTAAGACTCGAGCTATATTTAGAAACATTTACGGTGTTGATTAAAAGATTGTCAGTTGGGTTCTTAAAGTTGTTCCTTTCGAGTCTCGATTGTCTCGATTTTACCTCAAGCTTCGGTAAAACTAAAATTCACATCTGTGCTTTACAGTCTTCTGGGTAAACCTGGGATTGTGCTGTTGGAATTTAGGACGATGAACAAAGGTTCTACCATCGGGTACTATCCTATTAATCCTAGTTTTACACTCCATACAACGACAGGTTCACCCAAAAGACTGTAAAGTACGAATGTTTAATTTGGTTGGATATCTTCGAAAACCATATAAAACCATACGCTTTTAGTTTCATGCTAATTAAATGGGCCTTTATGCAGAATAATGATTCCGAACACTCCTCCAAAGTGGCAAAAACTTGATTTCATGCGGAGAAGATTGACAATTTGGATTGGCCAGTCCAGAGCCCTGATTCAAAGAAGAGCTTGAGGAATGAAGTCAAAGTTGAAATCAGAAAGAAAAACTACAAAATCATCTATAATGTTTGGACTAACACACAATAAGCATGTTATGCTATACCCAAAGCGAAATTCCAAAAACACTGAAGAGCAAAAGTGTAACAATGTTCCCATTTAAAATGAAATACTGCTTGGTAACCACAATTTTTCAAAGAAATTCTATTTTTTTGTTTCTTATAACAATTATCGCAATCTTATCTACGGAATCCCATCGGTTTTTTGTGTTTCCACCCAATATTTCAAAAATGGTAACTATAAAACCTTCATAACTCCATTGTTAAAGTTTTGCACCATTGAAATCGTCACTATATATTCGTGCTGCGTAATTCAAAGCCATCACTTAGTTTAATAATTTCGGTCTGATAGGTAGTGTTCACTTTATTATTTGTTTATAAAGAGTCGTTTAAGTAAAGGTTTAAGGCAACAGGTCAAAGATTTGCTAGTTTTGAGGCAATCTTCCAGACAAATAGCCAACATTTAAAAAATAGGCAACATATCGGTAGCAAGGATAAAAAAAAGCCAAGAATTTTCACAGAAAAGACAAAAAAAAAATTAGCAGGAGAAAAGCATGGCACACTGAGAGGCTTTTTAAGTCGGAAACAAATTTCGATTACAAGGACTGAATTCCAAAACAACACTAAACAGGCGGTGTTTGTACTCCCCTTAGGACTCTAAATGAGGTAGATTTCAAGGCCTGAGAAAATAAGAAGAAACCAGTTTTATCGATCAAAAATATTTCTCTACCAGAAGCAGTTTTGGAAAGATACAAGTTTTGAAAAGAAAGTAACATTCAGGAAGGAATATTAGATTTATGATTCTAATCTATCTTAGGGTCTGGTTCATAAAAGTTAATATTTTGTATTTTTATTTGTCATATTAATGTTTAAAGAAACAAGGAAAAATAGTTTTTACAAATCTGTATAAAGGGAAAATTAAAAAAGGCACAAGTTAAGTTTAATATCAAAATTATTAACTATTTAAATGTTTGTATGCACCAAAAATTAAAAAATGCAGCACGATTCAGTGCTTTTTTCTACATTTTGGCAATTTTTTTTTGCTACGCTTAAGTTGCATTATTATTGAAGATGAAGTATAAACCTTTGGAAGAACCCAAGCACCTTTTTTCTAATATTAATATTTCCGACAGTATAGCACAACAATGAAAAAATTAAAAAATGTGCCATTTATATGTCCATAGCTGTAAGAGTTCTGTCTAAGAATTTACCCCGCTTAGTTTTTTTTTTTTTTTTTTTTCAAAAAATTCGTAATCATGGAATTTTTATTTCCACAAACATTCCCCGTGTTACCCTTGCCATTAAGTTCGCACACATTGATCTTTTCATCTTGATAAATCTCTTAGATTTAAAAACTTGAACCGAAAGTTTTTATCAATCTTAAAACAGTGGAAGTTTTTTTAACAAGTTTCAAATTTGTTTTTAGACCAACTGGTGATTGAGATATAAAGTCCTGATAGTTCTTAACAAGTTGAGAGCTAAAAGAACTCTTGAGTATTTTATAAGTGACCTATTTATAATTTGTTTCCGAAATTTATTCGCTATCACGTTTTTTTGATACAATCGCAACCATTTTCTGGAAAAACCCGATCAGTATCAAATGCCCTACCCAAATTAGACTTAATTTCCACGCGCCGTAAAGAGTTACGCAGTTCCAAAAAAATGGGCGAGTTCACATAAAAAAAATGATGGTGAAAAAAATACTGTTGTAGATCAAATATTAAAACAGAAAAGAACCAATTTTCGTAAACGTTTTTAAAATCTTTTAGAACACTCAAGAAAAAGATCTTGAGACGAAAGTCTTAATCAACTTTTAAAACTCAGAACACAGACTCTGTGTTCTTCCTAGTTTGTTATGTTTGCCTAAGGTTCTCAGTATTCGAAATCATATCTCGAGCTTAATTTATTTGAGGCTTCTTCAAAAAACTGGCACACATTCAATCTAATTTTATACGTTTGTGAATCGACTTGGGCTTGGAAATAAGTTTGGCAGCTTTTTAATACTTCAAAATGATAAGGAAGTCGCCAAGAACTTACGAAAAACTTCATTGAGAACTCGACCGTTCTTAAAAATTCGATACGAATCCACTATCAGATGCAGAAATGTCTCAATTCATTCATTTTGATGAATTTTTTTTTTCCAAACCCAAATCAATCAAACAGATCTCCAGATACCATGCCTGTTCATGATAACATGCGTCACGCCTTTAATCACACCACCTCTTTGTTAAGTAATGCTGTAATCAACGTCAACTAACGCGATTAGGTCATCATACAGTACACAAAACTGTGGGCGTGCAAAAAGAAAAAAAATGAAAATCATGTCAAGAACAAAGTTCAAAGGGCCCACATCGACCGATAAGAGACAACACCACGCGCAACAAAACTGCTTTAATTAGCACATCTTCGTGTTCGCCCTTCAGAGACACCTCTACGCCCGCAGATACTTCGATCTCACACATCCATTCGCTTCAGTAACAGCAGAAGCAGCAGCCCAAAATCTGGAGAGGGGTACGTCATCGGCCCCTTACATAAGTACACCCTCTAAGTGGACAGGCAAATACGACCAGAATCAGCGCGTGTGCGTGTGCTCTAAAAGGGCTAAATGGATAGATAAATATTTTCAGCTCGCAAAAACTCACACACTCTCGCCCTTTTTGCCACCCACAAAGTCACTTAACCCTGTTATCAATTACTTGCATATGTAACGCCCACCGCCCGCCCCAGTCCCGGCAACATTGTCTCTAAGTACCTGAGAAATGTTTACTTAAGCTTTTTTTTGTTGCTTTTATCTTCCGCAAATAAATCATCCACGACGGTGAACGTCAGAAACAAAAAAAAAGTACAAACCTAAACACAAACAAACAGAAAAAAATCACGCAAAAAATTGAAGCATTCTGCGGCGCTCTCTCAGGGTTGAGTTAGTGTATCTCTCGCGGCGGTGTATCGGTGCGCTCTCGCGCAAAATACGCGACCAGACTTTCAGCACTTTGTACCCGCAAAACAAAACGAAATAAAATTAAATAAAATACAATTTTTTCTGTTTTTTTTTCTAATGCTGTGTCCTAATTTTTCGTCGTCGTTACTACACTTACACTTGCAGATACAACGGAGAGTCGTCGTAGGTATAGAGGAATGCTTAGCTCTTTTTTTTTATTCGCATTCGTTTTTTTCTTTTTTTTTGTGTTTAATTTCTCATTCTTGTTGTTGCGATATTTTATTCGCCAAAAACGAGCACACATCTATTTAGTTGTAGACGGCCGACCGACGACGGTTCGCACACATTTGCCTTTATTATTTTTTTATTGTAATTTTTTCGGTTTCATTTCGTTTGTTTTTTGCAAATTTCGTAGGTACCTATACCTAACCGAAAGAGACTACAAAAAAAAAAAAGAATTCACATGTTGTGTTTATAGGTATAGTGGCCGAAGCTTATTGGTGGGTCGGCGCGGAGAGTTGACCTTCAAAAAAAAAAAATAATAAAACAAAAAAAAGAAACAAAAATTCGCAGAGTTGCTGCTGTGCGAATTTCTCGTGTGTGTTTGAAGCGAATCAAGACGGCAAGACGGATCGAAATTTTTCGCTGGTTGTATCTATTTTACTGGCGATTTCGCTTCTTCATCTTTTCGCTCAATTTCAAATACATAGAAACACAGAAAGACCTATAGTCGCCGCCGCTGCCGCCTCCACCACACCACCACCACCACCACTATCATCATCACCGCGCCTCGCACGCCACCATCATACTTAATACTGCCCCGTCCCGTGCTACTACTGTACCGCTGCGCTGCTGCTGGGATATGGGATCTGCTGTGAAATGTGTGCCGTAGTTGATTATGATCAGTATCAAGGTTCGGTGTTTTTTTTGCTTTTTCGCGTTCGCGTAATTCCAAATTTCGCGAAGGTACTCAAAAATTTTGTGAAATTTTGATTTGATCCGCCTTGTGTCATCGAAACAGTTTTTATTTCTCTTTTTTTTGTTTTCCTTTTCGTTTGTTTCGTTTTTTTTTCGTCGGTGTGTGGTTGTTTTCCGGATTGATCCTTTCAATGGGATAGAGAAAAAAAAAGGAAATTTGTGCCAGCTGTGATATGATCATGATCATGATTTAAAAAAGAAAAAAAAAATTCTAAGAAACTCCTCACTTTTTGAAAAAGTAACCAAGTGTATCTATAGTGCCAAAAATAGTTTCCATTTAAAAAAAAAAAAGAAAAAAATTTAATAAGTTGTGATCACCGATTTACTTGCCAAAAAAGATCTTTATGTAACACCAACCAACGACTTATAGGAAGTACCTTTTGCACTTGGATATTGAATATGTAAAGAGTATCTGCGGGGCGATCGAAGGAAAGAAACACACAGCAGAGGTCTTGAGTAGAAGGTATGTCAACACCCAACCGTGGTCGGGGGGTGGAGTATCTCTAAAAATGAATGAGAAAAAAAGGGTGTGGAATAAATAAAATTCGCGTTGCAAATCGTCATCACCATCATCATCATCATCATCGTGATCATCGTCGTGATCTCTTCTGTGTCGCTTGCGAATCAATCAGTTGGAAAAAAGGGTGCGCGCGTGTGAGATAAGTTTTTCCTTTCCTTCCTCATCTCCACCGAGAGCGAGAGGAAAGCTTTTTTTTGTGTTTTTCAAATCGTTTTTGCGTGCTATACGATCGCTACACGATTGGTATTTTCCCCGATTGAATTTTTAAAAATAAAACTTTGTGCAAAGAGAGCTTTTCGCAACAAACACACAATTAGGGCCATTGTACTTTTTTGCTCACGTCGTCGGTCGTCTTTTTTTTTTTTTTTTTTTCCTACCCAAATGTTGTATCTCTGTAATGGAATATGTTGTGTTCTTTTATTTTTATTGCTACACTAGATAGATCGCTTAGATACTTCTTTCGCAGTGTGGAGAATAAACAACACTGGTGAATTAGGTTTTTCGAACGTAATTGCTTCGGTTGATGCCGCTGGATCTAGATTGAGTTACTTGACTAATGGAAAATCTGAGCTTTACGACCACGGCATGTGTATTTTTTTGTGGATGTAAATCAAATGATTTCTGACGTAAGTCAACACACTCCACAAACTTAAATAGATACTCTTTTTTATTTTTTTGGTGGCATCCTTAACTTGGCAAGGCGACAGAGATTTGGACACGTTTTCATGTTCATCGATATATTTACACATTTACTCGAAAAACCAATTATCTGAGGGACTGAGTCGAAGTCCGTCCTGCCTTCCATGACAACGACAACAACAGAATGTGAAACATTAATTTTTGTCATTTAAATGCTTAGTTTGCCGTGCACATTGTTTTTGCGTATCATTACACGAGTGACTGGATTAGTGAGATCATTACGGCGAGTCACTGTCATAGTTCTGTCAGTTTTAGAAACTGGATGCAACCATGATTGATGGCGATCAATTAAAAAAGAAAATGTAAACTAATGCAGAATAAATTGTAGTAAGGGATGGCAATGCTTATTTCTATTGGTCGCAAAATGTCGTTGCATGGTTGAGAGATGTTTATTATGGCTGGGAGAGAACTGCGCATTTGTCAGCCGAATGTGAGGGCCGAATTCGCGTTCGTGCAAGTGAGTTTTATTGGAGTGCTTTTATTGTTTTATCGGAGAACACGAGACAGCTGACCTTTGTGTCTGTGGGGTCTATGGAAAAACATTGATTCTACTACTGTAGGGCATAAAAAATTAAGAGAGGCTTAAAAGCGCTTAAGAAATTTTATTGTAGCATGGTATCATTTTCAACATGTGTTTTGAAGCCATTACAAACTTCAGTAAACTCTCAATAATTCGAATCTCTATTATTTAAAAATTTCTATAAATAGAAGCATTCTCATAGACCTCTGTAACTGGAAGAAAACCTACGCAGCTTGATCCCCTCGTTAAAACGAATTTAGTTTTGTGTAAAACAACATGAAAACCTCTTTATTCGAAAATGATGGCTTGTTTACCTCTATAATTCGAGGTCCAGTCTCCTTTTCTTTTTCTTCAAATACCGTTATTTAAAGTGCGTACGTGACGAAAGTGAGCAATATTTTTTTTCTGAAACATCTATAATTGGAGAACCTCTGTAATTCGATATTTTTTTTGGTCCATGTTCGAATTATCGAGAGTTCACTGTACTTGTAAGCGTCTCTTGACCAATCAACAAATTATCGTTGGAGGTTCAGCAATTTTACGGTCCGTCCTGCCAGGAATCCGTTATGTATAATTATAGAGTCAAACTCTTTTTTTTTTTGACACAGAATTGTTTTTTGTTGGCTATAAACGACGGATTCTGGAATTTATTATTGAATTTTATTATGGAATTTTTTGCATAGAAATTCCTTGGAAACAACTCGCAAAAATGAAAATGAAAATTGTTTAGTGCTTCACTGGGTTTAGTGAACATTTTTTTAGTGCTTCACTGGGTCAGATTTAAACCTTGTTATGTTCCTTCAATACCCGGGCTAAATGTCAAGCAAACAGCAGAAAAAAGTTAAACGTTTGTTAGTTTCAATCGGAAATCTCAGGGTTGTTGTCAGATGCTTTTTATAAATACCAGCCAATTTTTGATCTCTAGCAAGGACCTTTAGAGTTAAAAAAAAACTATCTTTGTTTTATTCCATTTCAAAGTTCTATACCTCTAAAAAATATACCAAATACAATCTTTGATCCATTACTTTCCTGTCTCTTAATTTAAAGTCGATATTTTATCATCTGAAATCAGGCTGGAAAAATTTAAAAGCATAGCCACTTGAGCCAAATTTGGATTCATACCAATTATTGTCAAATAGTAACGCTTAAAATTTCGTTACGTTGAATTCTAAAAGAATTGATGCTTTGAAATTTGTTTTTCATCAGCAGGCAGTTTACTTTTCGTGTGAATTGGAGGAGTTCTTCCTCTGAATCCACAACAATCTAGATTATATAAGAATCTATTAAAAAGCCCATACCAACAATTCTTGGATCTTGTTTTTCTTAACCCTACACAGCGCGACTTTTTTTTTCTAAAGAAAAATTGTTTTTATATTAGGTTGTCAAATATCTCCCTTCCGCCTTTTTGTCTTTTGAATTTTCCGGCTATGTACAAAGCGCTACAGAGCTCGTGTCCAAACTAATCATGCATAGCGTCTTTTTGTAGGTTATGTCAAGACCTTTCAAATGATGTATTGCCAGATACGAGCTCTGTAGCGCTTTGTACATAGCCGGAGAATTCAAAAGACAAAAGGCGGAAGGGAGATATTTGAAAACCTAATATAATTTATGGCTGCTAATACTAGAACAATAATAAAAAAAAAAAACATTAGTCTTCGTAAATCGGCATGATTATTCCCTTCAAAATATATGAAGCAAATCATCTACAAAGCTTAAGATAGTAAAATTCTGATCCATTATATTATTATTATTATTATTGGGCGGCGTAACAGCCCGTTGAGAGCCAGAGCCTAGCTTTTTCGCGCCTCCACTGTGTTGTGCGCGTTATAATTTCGTCACATGTGGAGGGGACCTACTGTTTAATGCCAGTTCCGAACGGCGAATTGCGAAAGCTTTTCATGACAGAAGTACTCCAGGAAGGTTGTCAGTCGTTCGCTGGAGGTGGGGCCGTGAAAAATGTTTGTGGTGTTTTTTTTCCCCGAGCTGGATTCGAACCCGGGTACTCTCGCTTAACAGTCCGACGCACTAACCGATCGAGCCAACGGCGCCCACTATTCTGATCCATAGTTTATAAAAGAAGTAAGAATTGAGTTGTATCGGATCTGCTACACTGCGCAGCGTAGGGTTAAACTGTTGACATTGAAATTGTAGGCAAATCCTTTCGAGAGAGATATTTTATGGTATAATTCGATTTGAGAAAAGCTCTGAAATAAAAAATACAAAAAGAGTTCAGTATATAGTCGACTCCCTCTAAGTCGAGTTTGTTTGTCATGTCTTGGCATTCCCCTTCCCAATTTTCCATACAAAAACTTATTGTTCCGTGAAAGCTCGGAGGGATTCGACTGTAATTAAATACATCCACACTTTTTTCTTCAAACAACCTACCCTATTTCATATTAGGATCCAATCAATACGGTAGTCAAGTTATCATCCAAACTCAGATTTGTTGGTTAAATAACTCATCAGTATTTAACAACTCTTTAGAACTTCAAAGTTGGCAAGTAATTCAGTAAGAAGTTTCTTAGACCAAACTTCTAACTAATTAAAAATTAAGTTAAAATTGATAATAATCTCAAATCATTTAGGGATAAGACAAGAAAATCTAATTTACCGGGCATTTCACATTTATTAGATGTTTTCTTAAAAAGAAACCTTGAAGTCCTACAGAACTTTCAAACAACATTGTTCCATTTTCATTGCCTTTTTTTTTTAAATAAAAATTTCATTTCGTTGCACTCCGCACCTAATTTTAATTGACCCTCAATACCAACATGGCTGCCAGTCAAATTTTTATCTCTCTACTTCTAGTTTCACACGAAAAATAAACATGGCCACTCATGAACATGAATGACTAGAGACTGTGAAGCGCCGTTGGCTTTTTTTTATCTATTACTTCGCTTATTTGTAACCCTAATCGCCCTAATCGTAAATTTTTTTTTGCGAGTAATTTAGATCATAAAAAAAACTTGGAAACTCATGTGGGAATCCCAAATTCAAGTAAAGATAAAGACACACCTTTGTCGTAAACTTGTAAAAGGTTTGTGTGAAAGTTATTTTCGTCGTGTGGATTAAATAATCGACGTATAATTAATTCAAAGTTAGCTATTAGGTTTTCAATACGAGCACATTTGCGAACTTTAAAAAAAAATTGCAACCAGTGTCTGGGGCAGTGAGTGCATTCAAAGAGACATTGTAAGAACAAACTTTGCTACGAAGCTGAAAACTCGACTTTACAGGCATTGTAATCATGACATAATCATACCCAAACATTGGAAAAAAAAAGAATTATACGATTGAACCGCTGTACAAATGTCCCAGGTTAAGTCACCAGTTTAGAGGGACTCAAAGTCGCTGATCATTTGATTGAATCAAGGAAGTAAAAAAATTCTTTGAATATTTTTGTGAATCCTCTGCTATTGATCCTTACCCTTAGAGCATTTCAATTGTTTCATAAAGTTTGCACCACAAGCTTTGTCGATCCTCTAAAAGCATTCGCATCCTTTTGGTAATTATATTTCACTCAGAAAAATATTTCTTTTTCCTCAAAAGTTTATAAAAAAAAACTTTGAACTCTGTCTGACGACTTAGGACAGACCCTCTAGCAACCATCCTGTTCAGCAGAGGACCAGCTCACCACCCTGGTCATTTGTTAACTTACGGCATTGGTCACTGGAGCTACTAAAAACCGGTTACACAGAAGATCTAATCTTTGTTGCGTCACGAGGACTGGTTATCACCACGAGTTATCACTCAAACCGGTCGTCACTGGTTCCTGCTGAATTTCGAGTACAATGAAATGTCAAACTCTTTAATAGACTTGTCGAAGTACTGATAAGCTTCAGCCCATCAACAAGTTACGTGCGACTCCTTTTCCACAAGACACCGGGTAGAACAGAACATTCCCCCAGGTGGCCAGCAATAAAAAAGCCAGGCCCCTCCTCGATGTTTGCATTGCTGCAGGGTCCAGCGGAAACAAATTCCACCATACCGATCGTTAGTTCCGCGAAAAAGTTGTTTGTAATTGCTGCACCTAGGGCCAGTATGCAACCGCATTTCGCTGCAGTCGATTTGTCTTAAAAAATCCGTCAAGAATCTGTCGCCTTGGGCGATCATCAAAATTTGTTTCCTCATTTAAATTCTTTTCTCGTTTGTTTCTCCCTCTTTCCGAATCGATTTCAACCGAAAAATTTTCTTGTGATTCATCAATGAATTGGAACACTGCACTTAATGCATAACTAAATGGCCAAGATAAACATGTCGGGATATCTCCTCTTCTGTTCTGTGTCCACGACATTTCACAACAAGAAACAAATTAAAACTAAAATTATTTGAAGCATTTAAAACAAAACAAACAAATCATAAAAACCACACAACTCACGGGGCGAGCAGTGCAACGCAGAACATTCATTCATCGCCGAGTGCGCCCAGAGAAGTGGGCAAAAATAACAACAAGTGCCAACTGCCAATACGTCATTTATTTAAAATAATTTATCGTACATGTGTTCGGGGCGAGGCAAAAGGAGAGATTTCATTCTGTAAAACAGAAGAATTCTAATGCACTTCTCCTTGGCTCGCACTCTGCGTGTGTGTGTGGGGGGTGAAGATGACTTCAGAAAGTGCCAATTAATGGCTCGGATAAATGCAACGCACATTCGGACGAAAAAAAAGTGGTCTCCAATGTGCGAGATGTCACCGCTTTAAAACACGAAACAAATTTCGTACTCGTGTGATTTTAAGTTAATAACTATTTATTTGCACAGTTGTTGGTTTTAATTCGCTGTCTAGTGTTTAAAGTAGGTTGCAATTGTGTCTCATCTTGCGTTTGGGTTATTTACAATTGTAATTGAAGTTTTATGTGTTTTCGTGTTTTGCGGAGAAAAAGAATTAGGTCACCATGGTGTGTTGTTTGAAAAGTATGCTCTGGAATGACAGCTTTATTTGACAGCTGTCACACTTAGTGAAGTGGAGTGTAATTCGGCGCAATTAGTCGAGAGTTGCAAAGGTCAGGTCATCGCTGATGTTACACGTGGAGGCAAATTGAAAAGTAAATTTGTGTCTATGATGCATGATGCTTGTTAACAGAATTGTGCTTCGTTATGAAAGCAGTAATTCCTGACACGTGTCAAAAACTGACAAAAACTTTACTCCTGTGAGTCTAACTTTGTAGCCGTTGCTACAAGATGAGTACTGAACAGCAATAGAGGTTCAAATATGAAACGCGAAGCGCAGTGGGTATGAGGTATTTTGATATTCTAGGGACGAATTTAATCCTCTCAGTCGTCGCTTTGTCATTTTTGACCTTTGGTTGGTTTTAGCAGCTACCTCCATCACGAAATTCTGTCATTTTTGGCTTTTAGATGGTTTGTTCGTAAAAGTTTTGTCATTTTTGACTCTAAACTTGAAGACTCTAAACAAGTTTTGACGTTTAGAAAGTTAAAACGCAGAAATTTGGATAAAACCAACTGCAAAAACAACTACCTAAAGCTTCACAGAGGCTTAAAGAAACTCGAAATCTTTTGTAGTGTATCTTTTGTGTTTTCTGAATCTTCTTTCACATCTCCGCTAAAAATAAAAAATAAAAAAGGAACAGCACATCGATTAGTAAAGCGCAACTGCTAATCAACTGGCGCCACGCAAGTGCGAAAGAACTGAGCCACAAAAAAAAGTTTGTAAACAGCCGCTTATCAGAGAAAAGATACACACGCTTGTTCATATAAAACAATGAAAAAAAAAAGGAGACACGACAGTGAGATAAAATTTAACGGAAGTAAAGAAAATTATGTATCTCATTGGCAGACATCTACTAATGACGCAACTATCTTTGCAACGATGGCGCTGAGGTGAATACACATTTTTGAAATTAGTTCCATTGGCCTAATTAGGCTGACAAATTGCTGAGTCTTTTTTTTTTCGTATAAATTTTATCACGTAGTATTTTAAACTGCGTAAAATTTTAAGTGTTGGAGATTGTACTAGATTTATTTCGAGGGAAATGTTGGTATTCCACAGGGTGGAGGTGTTTCTCTGACACTTTTTCTGGATTTCTGGTTAAAAATTATGTATCGAATCCTTCTGAAAAAATATGAAGGTAATTTTTTTTTTTTAGAGTTTCACACACTTTTTAAGTCAATAAAAAAAACTCGATGTCGTTTAATTTTGTGAGACCTTAAGTATTAAAATTAATAAAACAAAAAACCAATTGTAATAAGTTTTGACGACTGTGGTTTGACTTGACTTTGTCACAAGGAAGCTGAAGAAATTGCATCGAAATAAAAAGCAAGCATTATGCCTGCCTTTTATGATGCATCATACCTCCATGGCCAGATTTGTAATTACTCTGCTTGAGAAATTTAAAGTGTTGCAGATGTGGTTCTCATACATATTCTGAAGAAATCCACACCCAATTACTTGAACACGGATATTGGCAAGACCTTCAACCCACCCTTTAAAAAAAAACCAAATAGATTTTCTTAGATAACCCCAAGCCTCTGAATAACCTCAATTCCAGTTACCAAGGGCCTCTAAAAGTTCTACGACAAAAAAAAGCCAACCCAACTGAACCACCAATCAATCTACTTGCGAACTTTTAACCTCGCCTGTTGCCAATTACACACATGAATTGGGCCCACACCACCACCAGTCGCATTCGCACTCTCGCACTCGCCGTACCCCATCTCCGAGCGAAATGAAACTTGCTCAATTAGTTGAAGCCCACGGGCGACAAATAGATTGTTTGCAATTGTACTTAGGAACACATGAGGCATGGGGCAGTAGCTCTCACGAAAAAAAAAAAGAAAAAAACGCTTCAACTGAATCGCTTCAACTGTATCTCGGCGTAACAGCGACATGTGCCACATTTGTGTTAAGTTCTATTACAACAAATGACATCATTCACCATTTTTGTCGACAAGCTTTTAGTTGCAAAAAAAATGAGAATGATTAAGTTTAAATTTCTTTTTGTCTTTTATTTTTGCCTCAGATAACAAATTTTTGTTGACCCTTAGTGACAGGAGAGGGAGAGAAAAAAATAAAGAAAAATATGCCTCGTGTAACGAATATGCCGGCCGCAAAAAAGTGCTTCACTTTACACAGTTCGTTCATCCATTGAAGCTTCACGCACTGCCTGACCCCCCTCCCCGCGATACACGCACCCAAGAGCACACACATGCGGGCCACGCACAATCGATGCCCCTTCATATTTTTAGATATAGAATTGAGAAGTCGTGTTATTGTTGTTCTCTACGCACACCTACGCACCTACGTTCCGGCAGTTAATACGTGTACAAAAAAACAGCAAAAAAAAAAAAAAAAGAATGTATCTACAAAGCCGCTTGCCTACCTCAACTAGGCCATTAGATACATTTTGCGAAGTGCGGGTTCATCGACCGCTAGTGAGCTGCCGCTCCCGCTCTCCTTACGGTGGGCGATGGTGCGGCAGCGGCGGCTGTGGCACGAAGAATCAAAAAACAAAAATGAAAAAAGTAAAAAAAAAGAATTTTATTAAATTACTGCGTCTAATATTTTCGTTTTTATGAATGTGATTCTTCGCACTTTGTGGTGTTCGATCTTTGATTTTCGTTGTTCGCCTTATGGTGGCACGTCGACTAGTTTTTGCGTGCAAATTGTGCGTGCTCGCACCTGCTGCCGCTGTTTGACTGCCGTGTGCCTGTCTTACCAACGCACACCCGCCACCCTTGCCACCCGGCTTACTTGCCGATGATTGTTTGATTAACAATCTTTAATCGCTGGGATATTGTACACGTGTTTTTTTTTTTCTCTCTGATTATTTTTGCGCGATCTATTTGTGTTCGGACGACGGAGAGACGTTGCGAAATTGACGGGAGTGGGAGGGAGTTGGATACACGCAGAGTGAAGTATATTTTTTCTAAATATTCGGCTTGTGGGTTAAGCAAACAGAAAAGGAGCGATTTGAATGCGAATGGATGGTTTTTTGTTTTTTTGTGGCCACTTTGCTGGATGGCTGAGAAGACCTCTTGGATTCATCTATTTTTGAACAAGTAGTCGGAGATGTCGGACTATTTTTCAAGTGAATGGGAATTAAAAATTGAGAAAAAGAACGAAGAAAGAAAGGGAAGTGAATCTCATCTTAGTCGATGAATTTAACAGTACAATGGTAAAAAGTAAGGCCAACTTTATCAAACAAAAAATTGTGTTTAAAACCCGAGCAGTCCTCACTTTGGTAGTGATTAATTTTAATTCTTTAGATTCAAGTTAGTTTTTAAAATAAATAATAATTACACAATAAAATATATGAAATAGTAAATAAATGAATAAATAAATAACTCGTCAAAATTAAAAAAAAAAGTAGAATTTTAAACCATTTCAAGAGGATCTGCTAAAAAATGAACTCGGAAGTCGTTTTGTTTTCAAACAACATAGGACTTATATTTCTTATAATCTACCTAAGTGGTGTTAAATGACACACAACTGAACATCATTTTGAGTGGTTGCATCGGAGAGAAAGATCAATTTGATGTTCATATTAAATACAAGTCGTCCTTAAATTGTAATCCTGGTGCAATCGACTCCGCTTAACTGAGAATCACCGATTCGCAACAATTTTTTTTTTACCTAAGCTGTATTTTCTTTTAGGCGTACTTCGGATAGCTAAAAAAAATCCCTTATCCAGCTGAAAACTTAAAAAATTCTAACATCATTTCTAATGTGTCAATATTTGATCTAAAAAAATTCGAAACGAAACAAAACTTCGATAACTTAAAAATAAAGAAAAAACGAAAAAAGAAGAAATAAGTATTAGGTTGTCAAATATCTCCCTTCCGCCTTTTTGTCTTTTGAATTTTCCGGCTATGTACAAAGCTCGTATCCAAACTAATCATGCATAGCGTCGTTTTGTAGGTTATGTCAAGACCTTTCAATTGATGTATTGCCAGATACGAGCTCTGTAGCGCTTTGTACATAGCCGGAAAATTCAAAAGACAAAAAGGCGGAAGCGAGATATTTGACAACCTAATATTTTTAGGTTAATTCACAGGTCGCTTTCAATTGCATGCATGTATTTCATATATTTCAGTTATGCGGCGTAGTTTTAGTATAAATTAATAATTTTTATTACACATTTTTGTCGGTTAATCAAGTTTTTCAGTTAAGCAAAGTAATTTGTGAAAACTGTGAAAAAATGCTTCGTGACAAATTTTGTGCTTCAGTTAACCGATTTTTTCAGTAAAGCTTAGTTCAGTTAAGCGAAGTCGACTGTACTTTGATACTTTTGGTTAATTAGTGCCGTCGATATATCCATATACTCAATTTTTTTTTTCAATTTGCGTCAATGAAGTTCAATAACCTTATTTCTCTTTAAAAGATCGCTTAGAAAACAAAGTCGATCTTTTGAAGGGGTGAAGGTGTTCTAGAGCTATTTTATGATGAGAAATAATGACAGTCAAATTCAGTGTCAGTGTTCTATGAAGGTCATTGAAATCTTAGAATTGGCAGAGATTCATACAGCAAACACCTTTTATTATACTCTAAATACTTTGAGTTGAATAGCGTTTATGCCCAATTCATAGCTTGCCGCGTATTTTTGAAACCTCTAAAAATCTTGCGTCACTAAAAAAAAACTTCGATTTAAAAAACCTTGTAGCTGTCTTTTGTCTGTGTAATTTTTCGCGATTATCATCAAGACCTAAAACATTCTGAAAGAAATGGCTAAGTCTTCAAAGGACTTAACAACCTGTAGCTGTTCGGATTTCAAATTTACTTACTTATTTAGTAAATTAATTATTGCATTTCGAATACTTTGAGTTGAATAGCTTTTTGGGCAATTGCCAGCTCCCCACGCATTGTATTTTTTTTTTTGCGTCTCTTACAAAAAAAAAACCCCATTTCAAAAATCTTCGTTCCAATGCCATAATTGAATCGACTATTGTTAAAACAACAT
This sequence comes from Syritta pipiens, assembly GCA_905187475.1. Classification (NCBI taxonomy): domain Eukaryota; kingdom Metazoa; phylum Arthropoda; class Insecta; order Diptera; family Syrphidae; genus Syritta; species Syritta pipiens. The sequence goes on along the minus strand of LR994572.1, from coordinate 31,259,599 downwards.
AATCAACAATTTTATTTTCCTAAAGGAGATACAAAAAACAGTACTAAAATATGCTGTTGATGCTGATGTCTCATTCAAATTTGCTTGTGTTTTAGGTATCCAATTACATATTTTGACTGTCAACACAAAGCTCTGCCCACAAGCAATGCAATAACGTAATAAAAGTAATTTATCAAAAATGTGTTATTTATATTGTTTTAAACCTTCATCCGTCCCTCGGCCGTTAATTTTTTAATCAAAAGCAATCGTTTTTCTCATATCTTTTAAAATATCAGACATACAGTTTTGAAATCAAGGGACTAGTTTCTGTATGTAATTAGCAGCTGTGGTAAAAAAAAAATGTTTTTGCTTGGGTTAAAAATGACCCGAGTGAAGAAAGAAGGTTAAACAATTTATTGATTCAATTATCATCAAGACCTAAATCTTTCTGAAAGAAATTGGTAAGTCTTCAAATGACTTTAAAACTCCTGGCTGTCCAGATTTCAAATTTTCTTACTTAATTAATTCTATTTTCAAGATAGGCCATGAAATGGCGGACCTCAGCTTCCTCGCCCTCACGGCGTTCCGTGTGCATTTGATAAATTAGCACAGTAAGAAGTTTAGACAAAATCATTTTTACAATGACCATAAAACTTTTCACAGTTCTTAGGCAAAATCGAACATAAACTTTACCTTAAGATCATTAATCCTGATGGAATTTACTCACTTGATACTACAAACTGATTAACTTTGAAAAAAGAAAAAAAATCATGGCATGAATCAATTAAATTTTCGATAACTTAAACTGGGTTATCCCTCGTCATAGCTATCGATTAGATCTCGAAAAATCGTCACAGACAAATATCGATTAGATAGACAAGACACGCGTCGTCTCGATACGAATTTCATTACACTCCGGATGACGTCGTTGCCGATTGGAGAACGACGATATGGACACATCCGCAATAAAATTGCACGACGCTCACAGTGGTAGGGCAGGGTGCAAAATAAAAATTTCGCCACTGCGTAAAAATTTAAGTGAAAGTGAGTGGTGGTCGGTACTGTTGAGAAATTAACCCTTTCATGATTACATTTCATTCCATTTACAGAAAAAAGATTTATTTGCGCTCCATCAAAAACTAAATAAAGTATTTCGAATATTCTTTTTGCATTCAGAGACGTCTGATGTAGAATTAAGTAAATCGAAATTGGTTTTTAGCATGAACTTAAGACAATATTACTCCAATTGTGGTAATATTTTTTGAGTTGTCAGCGAATGAAATTCACACTGGGCACGTAAACGTTTAGCGACAATGGTTGAGAGAAAAATTGCAGACGAAAATTTTTTTTGTGTTTTCTTCTCAACATGAGGACTGAGAAAATTTACTAATCGAAGGATTAGAATGAGTAGGAATGAACTCACAGTTGGTTAGGTTGCTTACTGCTTTTATGCGCATTGATGATGATCGAAAACCCTAAAACAACCACCTTCGAAGTCTGAACTTACAACGATTTTCGAAGGACTAAAGGACGATGAAAAAGTACACTTCTGCATGTTTTTTTTCCCTTCAAATCGTTCATGCTTAAAAACTTTTCTGGTCAAATAAGATCATCTCATTAAAAGGGCACGCGTAAGAGATTTCCTCCAGTACTGTCGACCTCTACCCTCGAGCCCCATGCATACGTGATGGTCACAATCTATCAGGGTTCTTATCTCACCAAAAAAACGGAGAAAAAAAACATTCGCTCAAAGTTCATATTTTGATATTTTTGTTTTGCTTCTCCGTTTACTTTCTAATTTCATCGTGAAACACACAAACAACCTAAAAACAACCTTTATGCAACCTGACATGAGGAGTACGCTTTAATCTCGCCATTTAATTGCCTTGGGTTCAGGGTCAAGCTTTGATTATAAATTGAACTTACTTTGGCCCGCTTAAGACACTGTTCCGGACCATCTTTGTAACCGATGGTCACGCGCTGGCGTGTGGTGGATTTTGGAACGCACGTGCCGTCTTCAAGTATTAAAACTGATGGTTACAACCCATCAGCGTTGACTTAAGTCGTGAGAGTCAATTAAGAAGTCACGATTGGGTATGATCCGGTTTTTGGTAGTTTGACCGGATATTCTCCATCATCGATAGTGGTCCCTCATTGAAATAAACACTATCGGGAGTTGATAACCGAGAACAGAATGAAATCAAATCTTTTACGATAACTTAACGCTGGGGTCACCTTCTTAAGTGATAAGTGGGTGGAGTGCTGATCAGATTTGGAGATCTGGTGATTGACGAAATTCTTCAGCAGATCTTACGATCGTAAGTCTGTGGGTTAACAGCCTCGCTATCGTACCTAACGTGCCCTTTCTTCCTTCATTAAGTTTCGTTCAACTTATAAACTTCAATTGAGTTGATAGTCGTCAGATCGTACGATCGTAGGTCTGTGAATGAACAGCCTAGCGATATACTAGCGCCCCGTCGGTAAAGTTCTTAGAATAGGAAAGATAATTCAAAGAACATTTTTTGTACCGAAGCAAAGCCATTGTTGGTCCTGTCGATTGACACATGAGCAAAATTTGAATCCTTAACTTTCACTTTTTGCCTTCGTTAGGTTTCGTTCTATTCATCAATTAGAATTGAGTTGCCTTGACATGGACGTTAATTGTTAAAATTGTTTTAAGTTTCCAAAATGCTTTACTATAAGATGTTAAAAATGTTTTTAAGATTTTGTGCTCCATTTTTGACACTAACATTTTCTTACGTAAATTTTTTATTGAATGCCAATGGGACCATCATTAGTGGCGTAACAGCCCACGAAGGGCCAGAGCCTACCTTTTCGCGCCTCCAGTGTGTTGTGCGCGTTATAATTTTGACACACGTGAAGAGGACCTACAATTTATTCCCTGTTCCGAACGGCGATTTACAAAATCTTTCCGTAATAGAAGTACTGCAAGAGGATTGTCAGTCGTCGTTCGCTGGACCGTGGGCCGTGAAAAATGTTTGTGGTGTTGTTTTTTTTCGAGCTGGATTCGAATCCGGATACTCTAGCTTAACAGTCCAACCCAGTAGCCGACTAAGCCATGGTTGGACTAAGTCCAAAAGCTCGCCTTGATGAGTTAGAGTTGGCGGCATAGGGTTGCCTGAAGTTATCTTCTGCGTGCATTGCCGCTGAGACCCCGTTAGTGGAACAGGCTGCCACAGAAGATGAAGAAGATGTTAATGAAATCCAAACTTTCAGTCGTACACCCTTCCGCCTTACCCCAATCGTATATTGTTCACTCTATGAAACCCACCAAAAATGTTGACCAGGTCACTAAACATCAAAGTTCAAAATGAGCACGTTCACAGATACATCCTACACTTCGCTTTTCATCAAAACCCATAAATTTTGCATCTTAAGGCCAACGAAGAGAAATACATCCTCAACACCATTATTAGCCAGACGCCGATAGCGTCGTGATCCAGTCTTAACGACCTGAGACAAACTTTAATTTATAAATTCCAATTAACCTTTGCCTATCCACCACACTCCTTAACCTTTCACACAACAACAACAAGCTTTCATAAACAATCTTTTGTCGTTGTAAATACTCCCAAGTGAGTAGTTCAATCACATTCAACTGCATTATTAGCGTGCACATGAACTGCAATTGAAAGTGAAACCGATCTGGCGTTCTGATGAGCGTACAGAGCCGACGTCACACCGCAAACACACACACCCACACTCACGTCAACAAGCTCGCCACCCGCTCTCAACAGAAGAGGAGAAAAAAAAAATTAATCACTACTAACCAAATAAATAATAATAATAACGCCAACATTGTATAACATGTGGATGTTTTTAAATTTAGATTTTCGCACATTCCCCGATGTGGCCCCGCGAAGAGCGAGCGATTGAAGCGAAAGTTTTTTTTTGTGTCTGTGGGAGAGATTGACCGGCATGGATGCGAGAGTGTGTGTGCGGTGTTATCTCGAAGAGCGTCGAAAGCTTTTTTTTTTGTAGTTTGCTCGCTCTATGCGAAAAGCGGGACGCTCTGTTATCGCGGGAATTTCAAATGAAAGTGAATTGAGAGTGTTTTGTTTGTATCTGCGCTGCTGCTGATGTAATTATCAAAGCTTACACAATACAGTTAGCCGGGGTGGCGTTGAGTGTCACCATATTTTTTGCACTTTTGAGCTTTGCCGGGCGATCATGGGATCGCTTCTGGAAAGCGTTGTGCCGGTGGTGTAATCTGCGAGTTGGGAACGCGTAGGTTCTTCCTTCCCACACACACGCATACGCATACGGACGGAGAGATACTCGGATGCGTTTGTATGCGTGTGCTTAAAGAAACACGCAATTTCTCGGATATTATGTAAGACCCTGCAGATAGCCCGAGCGCCCTGCAGGTTCTTCTTATCCGTAGAGCGTGTGGTGTTTTTTTGCCGGCGCACGATGATTTTGCACGTTCTTTTTCTACGTTTTATCAGTCACTTTCGATTGTGTGCGGGGCTGTAAAAGCGTGTAAAATTCTCCCCCATCCACCGCAGCACCGGCGGGCGATTATCTAAAAGAAAAATCTCACACATGCCCGAGTTTTTTTTTTTTTTTCTTAGGTCATTAACCCATTTGAAGGCGACTAGAACATTTTCTCCGATCTCACTCTCTCTGTCTCTCTTGAATGGCAATGATTTTGAATCAAAACACAAGTGACAGCTGTCAATTCTGGGTGGTAAAAATGCTTGAACGTCACCGGCACATGACTCCACTCCTCCGTCTCTCGCTTTCTGTTGTCTGCTTCTGATGACAGCGAAAATGGTGCGGAATTTTTAGTAAACAAAAAACCCAAATCGTAGAGATGGTGGAGGAGGAGGGAATCTGCGCCAAAGTCACTCAAATCCACTGACTGTCACATCAAGTGGCAGCATTCGTTCCGCGTTCGTAAAAGGATGTAAGTTGTTGCTGTAGCAAGCGCCATGTTGGCTAAGCTTGATGGCTCGATGTGTCCAATAATTTTACGCGATGTTTGCAGAAGCAGCAATCGGTGAATCGTCGTACACAATTTCGTGCCATCTAATCAATTGAAAACAAACAGAAATCGATTTTAAGTGGTTTTTGGCAGTTAGCCCACACCTCTCACCGAATGAGTTAATATATCGGCCAAATGGAATAGTTTTACCACAAAAAAAAAAAATAATCAGCTAGTGTGTTTTCTCTTAGAGGGGGTTTTGTGTGGTTTTGTTTTTTTTAGGGGATTCAAGAGCTGGCCGATGGTTGTTACATCGAGTGCCCACTGAGTGGAAGACTTCTTCAGCTGCTTTACACCACAGACCTAATCTTGTCTAGTAGACTGCATGTGGGAATCCCCTTTCATTCACAACATATTTTTCAAAGGAAATCACTCGAAATGGAGATTTCTTGGCTTAAGATTAGGTTTAGTTGTAGGTACGATTGTATTTACAAATAGAAATTTCCAAGAAATAAAATCGGCCTCAATCAGACTCAGCTTTTTCTAAATCTTCTCATCATAAAAATTTTTTCTAAAACGTTTCCAATTGCAAAGAAAAAATAAATTTTTTGCGAAATTTGGGGGGGTTTGCCTAGGAATTAAAATTTTCAATTGTCGAAATAAACCGTCGGTTTGGCGTTTCAAAAAGTGTCAAGATGACATTTAAGGTAGTCCTACAAATTTCTATTTGTTAAACAGAAAGAAAAAACAGAAGTAGGAGTACCTGGGTTCGAACCAACCCGGGGAAGGAACACCATAAACAATTTACACGGCCCCTCCTCCAGCGAACGACTAACAATCCCCTTGGAGTACTTGTGTCACGGAAAACTTTTGCAATCCAATAAACCGTAGATCTCCTTCACATGTGTCAAACGCGCACAACACAGTGAAGGCGCGCAAAAACTATGCTCTGGCCCTGCATGGGCTGTTACGCAGATTAAACACAATAACAGAAAAATATTCCCCATCAATCAAATTGGAGGATGAGGACAAAATTGGAACTGCCAAGAACTAGGTCTAGTGGCAAAGACAACAAATGAGTGGGTAAAGTGAATCAACTTTGCGTCTTTTAGAATTTTAATTTTTAGTTTTTTTTTTTTTAATGTAGCCAAATGCACTGTTGTCAATCATCAGTAAAGAAGTAATCATTCGTGCACATTAATTTTTCTCAACCAAAAAAATCCCACCAATCACCAAACTCAACCCCTACGCAAAGTGCCCGATATCCTCTCCACTCCATCCACCCTCATACTAATTTTTAATTAGTCACAAAAAATCTTCGTTCACTCAGCACACTAGCGAAAAAGAAGAAAATTTGTACTCACTAAGTAGGTCAAATCGTTTTCACTTCCAAGTCGTAAAATTCAATTATTCATTCAACAAATAAACACACAATTAAAATCAATTTAGCGCCTCGCTTGCTGTCACATACTTCTTCACTGGGGGAAAAAAAAAAAACTTTGTCTTCTCCTATTGGACGCCGCGGAATGAGTTGCAGTCACGCGATGAAATGGTTTTCTAAGGATGATTAGACGTTGCTGACAGTCGGAGTATGTGTGCTAACTTTCTGAGAATAGCTAAACTCTACTCCGCCCCATCGGACGCAGCAAGTAGTTATTTGAAGGCGTCCTCTAACGCCCTCTTAACAAAGACCCTTAACACTGAGCTTCAAAATCGGCTGAATTATAGTTGTTGGGATTTCTTTTTCTTTTTGGAGGCGACACAAATCAGTTAGCGTTGCTAGTGATCTGTTGAAATTGAATTTGAAAATTCATTATCTTTAATTTTGCATCTCAAAAATAGAAACTCAACAACAAGAGCGCGCGAACATAAAAAAAAGGTTTTCAAGTCAGTCGTACGTGTTGTTTGGCTGACATTGAATTGATCTATGGCGAATTTGTTTGCTTTTTTTTTTGTTTCAAGGTAAACCTGCAGTGATATAACAGACTTTTGTTTGGTTGTGGAAACCTTAAACCAAATATTTCCGGATTTTGTTTGAGCTCCTTTACGTAATGGCCTCGGAAGAGACCGGGGGAATTTTTTCTGTGGTCTCGAATGGACAGAGGAAAACAGTGGTCATCTTCTGTGTGATTGAATGCGAATCATTCAAATAGTTAAGTTTCAATATCTGTGGGTAAACAATTTTGTTTGCTGTGTAAACTGCGCGGGGTTTACATAGTGAAGGGGTTACTCCCTTATTCTTATCTTTTACAAGAAATCTGGTCTGTGGAACGTGTAGGAACATGGAAGTTTATCTCACAAATATGTACAACTTGTAGATTGCAGTAAATCGATTAGGTCGTGCGTAGAGAACAACGCATGTTAACACTGGTAAATCCGAAATTCTTGAAAAAAATATTTTTAAACATAAAGATAAACGTCGGTCTTAGAAACAGTGAACATAATTTAACGGTCGAAAAGTTCTATAAAGAAAAAATAATAGCCATTCCTTTAAAAATTTAAAAGCTTACAAAACGTTGGTTTTGAGAACAATCTGTTTTTGGAGCATTACTGCAGTTCTTTTCATTTTCTTTAAATTGGATCCCTGCATTCTTCCAAATTTAACACAACACAAGTGTCCGAAGAAAGGTCTATCTCTCTGCTACTTTGACAGAGGAATCCATTGCCCTAAAAATACGATTTCATGGAAATTTATTTTGAATTGTTTAGCGACTTAATTCGTGAGTTGAAACAACCTGATGTTTTGTTTGTTTGACTTATCCTTCATTTCCCATTTATCTTTTTTAGTCTATTTTTTTGCTCTTTGTAATTCGGGAAGTCAACTCAAGTTAATAACGAAATGTTTTAAACGATGGCTTAAGGCACAAATAATTCAAAACCCAACAATGGTCTATGTTCCAGATTTTTGCTTGTCCCATTATGCTGTTCTGATTCTATAATAGCTGTACCGCTCTCTATCTCAAGCCCCATCAGGCTAGTAAATTTCATTATATTTTATTCGAAATAAGGTTGTTCGGATCAAGCATTCGCACCTCTTTTACACAGAAACACATCATCAGCCATTTCAGGGTGGTGGTTGTTTGTTGGAGAAATTCTTGTGTTTTCCTCGTCCGTTCAAGGAATTGTTCAAATGATATGAAAACGCAGAGACAGATTTTTTCATCATTTTTATTTTCGCAGGAAAGCATTAAAATCTCTTCTCCATCAAATGCTCAATCAAAATTTACAAATGCCTGGTTTTGGATAGTCTTTAGGCCCGCTTAAGCCGTGCCGTCGCGTCACAGCCGCGTCGAAAAAAACGCGTGTGTGGACCCTAAGATTCTGTCGTTTATTATTTTGCATTTTAGGGTCACATTTTATAATCGCAGCTGTCTCGTTCGATTAATTAAATTTTATCAAATTCTGATAACAGTGAGCCGCTTTTCTCCTCGTTCATGTGTTTCCTAGATTTTCGAAACTTGACTTCATATTTTTCAATTTTTTGTCTTTAAATAATACTAAAAAAAATCACCTTACATACCACCGGATCAAAAAAAACAAATGTCGCTTACCGTCCCCTTTGATGGCTTAAAATTTGTTCGCCCTATATCCTAAACAAACTTTCAATTTCATAGCCGACTACAGGAACTATTCTGAGTTCAACCGAGCGTCGTAAATTACTCTACTCAATTTCGTTTGTCACAAAATTGCTCCATTCCACTACAAACCTATCGCTAAATGCAAGTCAAATATTTAAACTGTTACACGGCTCAGATCTGGTCCCATCTGTTCAAATACATTAATTCCACAACCATGCAAATGAGCTCCTCCCCATTGAACTGAACACTAAAAACCGATACCATTCCAGATGTAACTTCCGAAAAGGATATTTGAGTTGTGTTAAAACTTCCCTGAATAAATTTCTCCCTCACTACACCGACAGAAGGCTGCTCCAGTTGGCCTTTTTACTTAAAAAACAAAGAACTACAAACGATATCGAACGATATTTAGAATCATCCTTCCCCGGAAAACTTACTGCCTAAATAGTTGATCAATTTGATTTCTAAAACTAAACCGAGAAACTTCAAGCACCAAACGACAAACGGCATTTGCAAATTCGAAAGTCAAATGTCGTATGTGACTTTTTCTCGTATCGGCTCCCTCTACCGTTGGAGTTAGCTTTCGTTACTCGAAATAGTTTTAGCATATTATTTGCATAATGTTCATTTACAATTTAGAGCCGTAGAGTTTGGCAAGTTTTATCGAAAAGTTTTTTTTTTTTTTTCTCTTTTTTTTTTTGCGGAAAAGTAACGACGACGATAACGTAACATCTGCAAATGGAAAAAAAAAAGTTCTTCGTCTTTGATACACTTAACCCAAAATGTTTATTAAAATGGATCACAATTTATCGGTTCGTTGACATTTAATTTGCGATACTAATACACACACTCACGCATTTTGGCTGCATATCAGGATACCGTGATGTGTCTTAATTTTAAAGATACGATCGTATTGTTTCCAAGGGGAACATCATTTTTTTTAATCAGTAAACTAATTTAAATATTTTGGCTAAGAAGAAGAATCCAGCAAAAAAATAGTTTTATCGTTGAATTTTATGGATCGTAAATTTGTGCGAAAAAAAGAAAAACGCTTAAGTGAATCTGACCAAAATCTAAACCGTGATCATTATAATTTTTTTTTTTATCAAGGCTCTGGGCGGAATCAGTGGGGCATGTGGACAGCGACTTGGCGCATGTCCGGCAGATGATTATGGCTGAAACCTTTCGATTTATCTCTTGTCATTTAGATAAGATTTGTGGTGATAATTATGGTTGCAAAAAAGAAATACAACGAAAGGAAAAAAAATGGCGCAGGGATAGACAAGATCATATGATAGATCGGTATTTTTATTTCGGAGCTTGTCGACGGGATTTATGTATTTAGTCAGTGAGGAAGAAAGCGGGGGATATAGATATAGGTTGTGAGGCTATAAAAAGAAATGAAAGGGGAAAGTGAAAGTATTTAGATGCACGGTGTTGAGGACTGTTAAGGCGGGGATGCTTTTTTTTTGGGGGGCATTGAAAACATAAAAATTAAATTTGTTTACGCCCACTAGAAAATTCTGCTGAAATAGAGGACACACTTAATTTTAGTGGTTTTCCACACCTACTTTATTTTTGCAATCGAATTATGGTTCTTTTTTAGTCAATTTGGACTTGAACTAGAAGACGGTTCATAGACAATGTGAAGGCGTGATTCTAAATTCCAAATTTGAATACGAGTTGTAGAATTATTTAAGATTTTTCAGTGTTCCAAATCACGAAACTTCGTAACCATAAAGTTTGTTTTTAGGTGTATGTACTAGATTTTCAAAAATAGTTTTCACAATTCGAAATTGCGACAGAATTAGGGTAGATATTTTTTTAAATTAATCGAGTCCACGTCGTTTGAAAATTTAAAAGGTTCTCCCAAGACAGATGAGTCTAGATTTGAAAAAGGTTGATAAACGGCCAAGTTACAAGCAAATTTCTCAGTAAAGTCAATGCAAGCCTCACAAGAAATCTAAATAGCGATCGGTGTAGATCGATACTGATCGTAAGAAAATAAAACTAGTTACTTCCTTATCAAGCAGTGAACCTTTGGAGGATCTACGCCCGAGCTAACGCTGCCTTCTAACGTTGACGCCAGGCATGCTGCTTCCTGTCCGAAGAAGCAAGCTTTCTTGCGTCTGTGATCACTCGGTCTCTGTACCGGAGGTTCGGTCTCCCTCTTCTCTTCGAACCAGGAAGCTCGAATTCAAAAACCCTTTTAGCTGGAGCGTTAGTGTCCATGCGTTCGATTTGGCCGAACTACTATAGTCGACGGATTTTTACCTTCTGGACATCTTTGTATAGCTCGTAAAGTTCGCGGTTATATCGTCCTCGCAGACAGGACCGAATATCCACCCTAAAATTTGTCTTTCAAAGAAGCTAAGGGTCAGCTATGCAGTCCTACTTATCGTCCAACTTTCGGCTCTAGCAGTTATAGGTCATGATCTTGTGTCTTTGAGTCACGAGTTTTGATCCAGCCAAATAATAGAAACAAGTAAAAAACTGGGTTAGGAAAAGCTTGTTAGAATTTTGGATTTCTGCTCTTCGGCTTACATTTTCTAATTCGCATTTTTAGTTAAACAGACGATCAGCATCGATCTACCTGAATATGGAAAAATGTGAAGAAAACGTTCCTTGAAGAGTTAAATATTTTTTTTCGATCATGCTCATGGAAAAGCTCATCATATCAATTCACCCCTTCATTTCCAAAAGGGTGACTCATCTCAAAAATTTCTCGCAGGCTCTGGTCACCCTCTCTCATTTCGAGAGCCACTACCACAAACCTCCAGCCACAACAACATTCCTCAAAACCATTACCGCTAAGCACATTGCTCAACATCACATTACCTCGAAAGTGGAGGTGCATAAATACCAAATGCATTGGCCCAACATTTCGCCAGCTACCTCGAGTGTCCATTCATCAGCACGGACACGCGTTCCGACGGGAACATTCAATTATTTATTCACCAGAACATTGCGTTTTATCAGCGTTGACATTTGTCATCGTCGGGTAGCCTCAAATATTACAAAATCGATGCAGCGGATCTGTTGTGACTGGGATGTGTCCACGGAACAGAAGGGCGGTGATGTGGTTTAAATTTTCACCTGAAATTCGGGTTACACGTGTGAGTGGTTGTATTGAGATCTTTTGCAAAATATGTCAGATGCACTTTGAGGGTGGACATGGGTTTCTTCAGTAAAAGGGTTGGGGTTGAAGTATTATGTAGTGGAGAGCAATTGATTACAATTTTTGTTTTTTATTTCAGGTACAACACTGACCAAGGAGCTATGGACCAGCAATTCTGTCTACGCTGGAACAATCATCCGACTAATTTAACTGGTGTGCTAACCTCCCTGCTGCAGAGGGAGGCGTTATGCGATGTCACATTAGCTTGTGACGGTGAAACAGTGAAGGTAATTAAAAACTGTTTTTTTTTTTTTAATTAAAATAAAATAAGTTTGGTTGGACAAACCATTAGTTTCAAAATAATTCAAAGGCGAATCCCAGACTATGAATGCTTTAGGCTGGAAGGCATCTTACGAATTTTACTTTTCGTGCCTAAAAAAACTAGAATCCAAATTATCAGGGAGGAAAAAAGTGTTCAAAAGTATGCACTCATCCCTCGCTTTGCGCAGGGGCTAGGGGAATGAAAAGTTTCGTTCAAACTGAAACCGTGCAGAACGATTTATGAACATGCATGGATGTATTTTTAATAGAAAAACCATAATGGGCCATGATTCTTTGAAGAAAAAGCTTTATTTCCTGCAAAGCAAAGTCGCGCAAAGCAAATTCGCGCAAAAGGTGAAACCGCATAAAACGAGACCGCGCAAAATGAGGGATGCGTACACTGTCAAAAGACAGTGTACACCCATGTTTCAAGCATTGAAAAACTAAAGTAGATTCTGGTTCCCCGATTTTGCAACTTTTTCCAGTTTTAGAAAGGTTTGTTCATTCTCTAAAAGTGAAAAGAAGTATAACAATACATCTAACAACAAAAGTTCACATCAAACTAACCAAAATAAGTCAATTTTTCTGGAGGCAAAAGAAAATGTACAACTTAATAAAAGACCAGAAACTCAAAACTATCACTAACATTGTTATGTTTTTATGCCTAAAATAACCCTGAAATGTCTTAACGTTGATTGTACTAGATTTTTAATCAATTCGACAACAATTTTATGCCATTCATGCACTGAAATCAACGTAAACGATATTTTTCTTGTCATCTACCGTTTACAGACAACAAATCACAACATTTCTACAAATTACCATCAGATTAAAGCTTGGTAAGAGTAGATATACAGTCATAGGTATCCAAAAAAGCAACCATTTCTTAATTATTTCTGCTGTATTCTTCAGATTGTTGTCCGACTAGCGGCCTCAAAATATTTCTTCAAGATAGTCAAAGAATCTACTTTATTAATTTTAGTATTGTTTAACACCAAGTTCCTATCACCTGATTCAGCTATACATCTTCCACTATACCCGAGTCACAATCATATGCTATAGCTGACTTATAGTGACTCGGGTATAGTAGGATTGTATAGCTAAATTAACTTTTAGGGAATAAATAAACCTTTTCAAAGGTAAAAGAAAGTTCTAAGATTGGATCACCAGAACCTATTTTATGATCTAAAAACTAGGCTTGTGACCATTGTACAAACTGCAAACTTTACCAAAAAAAGTTATACTAAACTCTTTTTAGAAAAAAAACAGCACAAACATTTTTCACGGTCCCACCTCCAGCAAACGAAAAACAATCCTCCTGGAGTACTTCTGTCACGTAAAGCATTCGAAATTCGCCGTTTGGAACCGGGAATAAACTGTAAACCTTCACATGTGTCAAACTTATAACGCGCACAACACTGTGGAGGCGCGAAAAGCTAGGCTCTGGCCCCTCGTGGGGTGTTACGATACTAATGATGATGAAACTCTGATCTCTGAAGTTTTGTCTTAGAACTTAGAATTTGCTGTTTTGCGTCTTTAAAGATCACTTTAGAAAGGTCTTTTAGTAGCTTATCAAACAAAGTTTTTCAAGGACCGTTGCATAAAATACCAGATTGTAATGAAAAAAGAACTGCTGAAGGTGGAAGCATATAACCTTGGCGCTTGGAAACACTCTAACAAATTTTATGAATTAATCATCCTCTGTGCTCTCGCTCTCTGCATGAATGTTATGCGACACCAATTGCATTTTATTGGCAGATCTCCCAATGACAGCCCTTCACATAGTCATGAGCATATTTGTTCTCCATCGCTCTGTCGCCGGAAGACAGTGTCGGTTGGAGTTGCAGTGACTCCATTCTCCCACAAGTGCAAACACTAAGACCGAGAACCTACCTAACCTAACCCAAGACCGAGAACAAGATGCCAAAGATTCTTTAAGGTTATATGCCGAATGGAATTTGGAATAAGCGCTCCATATTTTCCGTTCAGTATCGTAAGTGAAACATAATTTTCGAAATATCTGTTTTTTGAAAAAAATATTCTTCATTTCGTTACAACAGAACTATAAGCTTTGGAACACGACCTGTGGATTTCAAATTACAGATTTCTATTTGAAAATTGCCTGAGCAACAAAATGTTATCACCATGACGACTTGTAACGGCGAAGTCATCTGTTGTCAAAAGTCAGAAACACTTATTCAATTCGCAACGAATTGTGCGCCTTAAAACCCCGCTCACCTAACTCGCCTAACGAAAATCGCACCAAAGTTGAGAAAAAAGAAAAGAGACTTTTAAAGCCAGTTAAGCATCCTCACGTAACACCCCCTTGTTTTGCCGCACCCACTCGCAAGAAAGAAAACTTGAATACAATATGCACCGGGAAACAGATGGAATTGTGTGACAATTTATTTTAATATTACAAATCCGTTTGCATCTTTCATCTCGGCGCCAGTCCGTGTTCCGCATACCGCATACGTTGTTGCGTTGCGTTGCTTACAGTGTTGTTCAGTTGTTGTTCCTGGCTACATCCCAGTAAGCAGACGAACGCGCGCGCCTCCTGATGCAGAACAGAAATGAAATACGTGAGAGAAATTCATCTCACTGGTTGCCTTCCTTTACACGAAAATCATGTCCTTTGCAGCCAGTTCCCTATCATTAGGCACATAAATTACACAGAAAAAAACAAACAAACAGAAACAATTTTCTCATAAATTCTTTTTCTTTTTTTTCCTTTTGCAGGCGCATCAAACAATTCTATCAGCATGCAGCCCATATTTCGAAACAATCTTCCTGCAGAATCACCACCCACATCCCATAATTTATTTAAAAGATGTTAGATACTCAGAGATGCGATCGCTGCTCGACTTTATGTACAAAGGCGAGGTGAACGTTGGCCAAAGCTCGTTGCCGATGTTCTTGAAAACAGCTGAAAGCTTACAGGTGAGTGTTGAAAGACACAGTAAATTTTGAATTTTGAAATTACCAAATAAAAAATCCCTTTCAGGTTCGAGGACTAACAGACAACAACAATTTGAATTATCGAACCGATTGCGATAAGCTCCGAGAATCGGCGACGTCATCGCCATCTAGCAAAATGCATTTCGATCGGGAATCCAGGGAAAGAGAACGGGAACGTGAGCGAGAGCGCGAAAGAGAACGCGAACGCGAACGAGACCGTGACCGGGAGCGTGAGCGTGAGTTGCATCATCGCAGCAGTAGTAGCTTAAGCTGCAGCGGCGGCAGTGGAATGCGTGAAGCTGGCGGCGGCGGTGTCAGTGGAAGCAGTGGTGCTCCTGGTGTTGTTGGAAATAGTGGTGCGGTAAATGCTAGCCTTCAATCGGCCGCAGCAGCCGCATTAGGTTTAAGCGAACGATCTCCTAGTGTTGGCGCTGGTGGCAGCTTAGGCGGCGGATGCGGCGGCACCGGCCCTGGCTCAGCGACAGTCGCTGGAAGTGGTAGCAGCAGTGCTGGTGGTGTAATCAGCACCGACCGGGAGCGTGAGCGTGAACGTGAACGCGAACGGGCCGATAGTCGTGATGAACTAATGCAGCTAGACTATAGTAAAGATAGAGATCGTGATAGAGAAATGTCCACCACACCGGTAGACCATAATATTAGTAGTAATAAGAGAAGACGTAAGAACTCATCCAACTGTGATAATTCGTTGACCTCGACACATAACGCAAATGTACAGGACAGGCATTACACTCAGGATTCTCAGGTGAGTCAAATGAATTCATTTTATTTAAACGTTAATTTGGTGTCAAGGCGAACTTCCTTCAACTCTCACCTCATTAAATCGAAGGCTTCTAAATATATTTTTTAGATCTCTAACCATTGAGACTTTAAAAACAAGAACACACAAGTTTGAATCCCGCTACGAAAACCAAACAAAAAGTACGAATGTTGCTCAACCTGCCGCTCAAGACCGCGATAAATAGTCCTCTCCATATGTACTTAAATGAAATGTCGTTTAAATTCTTTTTTTAAAAGACCGGCTTACAAAGTTCAGTTTTCAAAAATATGGCAAAATTAGGAAGCAAGACAACACAAGTTTATTTCTTAATAATCCTCTAGGCATAAAACTGACAAAATTAACTGATGTCTAGAGAAGAAGAAGATAAAGATGTATTTATTAGGTAGCATAAATTTACAATGATATTTGGTGATCACACATAATTAATACAGAGATATGATCCATTAATCTTTCTTTTGAGATATTATTTATACAAATGAGAATTAAGTAAGGAAAAAAGAAAAACTCTATAAACATTAGAAGGAAAACTACCAGTAAAACCTTCCAACAGAAGTCTAGAGAAGCCTCTACAACTTGCTCCGACCATAGGCAAAGGCGATTCGATTTCCTGACGACCAGCTGATTTTTTCCATTCGGCTGCTTACAAAAAATCGTATTAACAAATTGTAATCGACCTGAATTTTTAGAACTTTAAGCCGCCTGTCTTTTGGACTTAGGTGACTTCCTTCGTTATGTGAACTGCGATGTCTAAAACATATGTGCATATTAGTAAAGCACCCCTATGAACAAATTTACGTTTTTACTTGAGAGATAAAAGTTACGAAGATGAAATCTTTTTCCTTATTTTCGGAGCATCAAATAAGTAAAAAAATCTAGAAACATTTGTAAAATTCAGTAAGCGGAAAATTTGGAAAATCACCACGGCAAAACTTAAGCGCCCCTTTGGTTTGAAAATATATTCCCTTTCGAATTGCGTACACTTCTCTGCTTTATAGTATTTTATGTACAATAAATTTACAAAATTGCTGTACTTGAAATCTAACGTGCATAGTATTCGTTTACTTTGCTCTATTTTGCCTTACCTTAGAATAAATTTTAGCTTGAAATGAAAGCTGTGATTTTAAAATACATACAGTTAGTGTCCCAGCACAAAAGTCCGTTTTTCAACAAAAATAAAAATGCATAACTTAAACCAAAGCATTCCAGAATTTATTAGTGAGTAAAAAGTAATTACAGTCGAATCCCTTTAAGTCGAACTCCCTCTAAATAGCCATATTTTGGCATTCTTCTTCCCTATTTTCCATACAAAAACCATCCTCTAAATTGAACCCTTCCTTCATCGAACTAATTTTGACGTCCCGTGAAAATTCGACTTAGAGGGATTCGACTGTGTTAAACATAAACAGACACCAGAACAAAATTGTCTGGTTCATTTTCTATGAGCAAAGATTAATATTCTCTGATTCAGTTTACACCAGTTTTGTGCAACGATGAAAACAATACTTTAGTATTGAGTCCAGTCGTTTTGCTTTCAATATTTGCATTATACGCCTTGGTCGACTTTCGGACAATCGAAAACAATAACTGCTTAAATTAAATTACCGAGAATAACGTTGGCGCATTGCATTCGTTGGAAAGAGCGATTTTCAAAGAATCACAAAGATATTCTTAAGGTTTGAGCTTTGTGTTGACCAATTTAAGTCATCATAGTCATGTCATCTTCGACCATGTATTACCAGTCTTTATCGTGTTGGAATACAACTTTATCACACGTATCACTGACGTTGTGAGGCAGTATTCAGAATATCCACTTCTAAACATGTCTGTCCATTATGCTCTCTGTACGGGGTATTTTCCCAACATCAAAAGCACTCCTGCAACCCCTTAGCATAATCGAGCCACCTCCGTACTTTAATTTTTTAACGAACGTGATGTGGTTTCAACGACTCACCTTGTCTTTTCCAATCCCTGGATCACCCGTCAATGCAGTACCGGTTAATTTTGGTCGTATTAACCCGGCTTGGTATGAGTTTAAGCCATGTGAAGCCGGGCTTCGAAAAAAAAAAATAAGGTGAGCGACATCATGTAAGGTAAACAGTAAAGCACGGAGGTAGATTCTCCATGCAATGAAGTTGTGTCCTTGTTGTGAGTAGCGTTTTCGGAGCTTGGAAACTATTTCTAATACAAAGTATTTAGGACCAGCACGACTATTCGAACATTTTGAGGTTTGACATCACCGCATAAAGTTGCAATATGGCCTACTCACCAATTGAAGTTTAATTTCAAAGTGATAGAGGCCGGAACTACAAGGCCGAACAGGATTAGGGTGGGCTTCAAATGCAGCGATTTAATGGCCAGCATAAAGCCCAGATCCTAAACTTAATAATAATCTCTATCCCTACATGAAAAGTGCTTTCGTTAAAGAAAAACAGTTCTTTAGTACAGAGCCCAAAGAATTGTGTAAAGAACTGTACAAAGAACTGTGGGCCTCAACTTCAAACGACTGTAGTTGACTATTTTGAGACTAAGCAAAGCTTATTACACAAATAAACATGGCAAAGGGACTTTTGACAGTATATGTATTTGATATGCATGCGTGCACATGTCGTTTAAATAAATAGTATCATATCGCATTTTAATTACACTTCTTTTTTCAACCCAATCGCTTGGCGGTCTTGAAATATCCTTTATCCTGAGTTTTTACCTGTATGAAAAATTGGTGCGAATCTGAGTCAGGAAGTATTTAATGGTATCGTGACAAAAAAAAACTTTTTTTTAATTTTTGTTTATGGCAAATAATTAATGAAAACAGCAAATTCAAAGCTTACAGTATCTTTAACAAACCCTCCGAAACTTTTTTGTGTACAAGAAAAAAGAAGTTTGTGAATTTAAAAAAATGCTGCAGTCACTGAAATTTCGTGTTGATTCTTGTAGTGCAAACGTCGGAGGAAAAAGCGCATGTGGTGGGCCTTATGATTGTTTATCTATATAAGCAAAGAGATGAATAGCGAAACCAACGAACATGGCCGTCATGTAGAGCCACCTTTAGTCGCATCGCGCACACAACAGCGGGCTTTTGTATGAACAATTGCGATGCTTATTCATTGTGTTGGTTAAGCTCCAAAAAATCTGCTTTTAATCTGAAAATATTAAGGTCTCTGAGATGCTTTCTTGCCTCATTCAGTGCATGTATTGGACGTTTACTTTAAAAAGAGTAACATGTGACGTAAACATTACAATGCAAAAAAAAGGCTTTTTAATTAAAAAATATTAATTCCTCTAACTCGAATTTTTCTTAAACTCCCTCTAACTCCAACTAGTTTTGATGTCTTGTGAAAATTCGACTTAGAGGGATTCGACTGTATATGCTTTCTCTAGACTAAAATGCATTTTAAACTCAGCCCATTTTATTTTTGAAAAAAAAAATCACAAAAATGTGAAAACTTTTCCCAACTTGTTAGCTGTCAAATTTTATGTGCTTAAAGTGCGATCCACCCTTCAAATGTTTTGCTGTCATCGAGGATTAGGTCAACAGACTACAACAAGACCATAAATAACTGTGCATCCCTTCCATTACAATTCGATCCACCTCCATTACAATTGAAATTTATTTGTCCAATAATCCAAAACTCAAATCCCATGCAGCGTGTTTGCATAAAATAATCTCAGTCGGTAATTACAATTTGATTATATTCAGCAAAAAAAAGAATAAACTACACGAACATCAAAACTAAATTCAATAGACTCTAAATTACCCCACGCCGAATGTAAAACTCAATGTAAACAGAGTCGCTTTTTGTTCCGCATCACTTCCCACCGCCAGCGTAGTCGAATTAATGCACTTTACAGATTTACAAACTCGCAAAAAACGAAAGCCCCCAAACATCAACTGAATGGCGGATTCCCATAAATTCAGTGACAATACCCACTCAATGGACGTGGTAGATTGATCACAAAATTGCTGCTTGTGGCGCGAGCGAGAGCGGGAGCGTGGTACCACTATTCAAATAAACATCGTCCTGGATGAGGCGCGCGAAATCATCAAAGTGTAAAGTGACTCCGCGGGGGACTTTAGATTGCCGCCATTCGTTGCACAATTTAAACATCGGTTAATTTCAATCATGGACTCTCGCAAACAACACCCGAAATAACAAATTAAACATCCTCGTCACACAAAAACTTGTTGGCCAACAATTAACGCCTCCGAAATCGCATCTCTTGCCGCATATCATGATGATGATACTCTGACGCTTCGATGCTCGGATGCTCACACGAAAAAGCCAAAAAAAAAAAATAATAAAATCATTATGCTAATTTTTATGTAAAAGTCGAATGTGGGCGCTGAAAAACTGCCAAATGATGATATTCAGTGATTGTTGAATTAGTTTCTACGCGTGGGTGGCACCGAGGGGTGGTGCTGTGATGGGTTTTAAATTATGCACAAACACACTTAGTCGGGGATCCTGTGGCGGAGGAACACACGTAAAATCATGTACTGTTAAAATGATGTCGGGTATTTATTGGATTTTTGACGCTAATGGTCGAATGTAAGCGAAGTAATTAGGAAAACAATTCCCACGATGCTCTTTTCTGGTAATCTCTGATAAATTACCCTGCCTGTCGATTTTGATTGCAAATAAACTTCAGCGACTGCAACTTTAGTGCTCGTTTTGGGCAGCCATTATTTTATTTGCGAATGGGAGGAGTGATTTGCGTTTAAGGTTATTTATTTAATGCACTGATTGTTTTCCTATTGGGACAGGGATCATGGAGTGGGCTGGAAGTAGACTTTTTTCGGTAGCCGTAGGACTTAATCAAGAACTTAACCAACAAAATTTAAACAAAAAAAATTAAGCTGTATGACTTCTTGTGATTTCTGAGGTTCAGATGACAGAAACTAAAACTTTCGCTTTTTTAATTCATTTCAAGACTTTTTTTCATTCGTCGGTCGTCTATGCAGAGTATTATTTTTACCACATCAGAGGCGTTCTCAGAACTTTCCCATTAGTCCACAGTATTTTACATTCGGATAGTTTATTTGCTTTCTCATAAGGTTGTGCATCGAAGTATGAGACCGATTCAATTATAATTGAGCTTGATTATTAAGGTCCGGTGCATACCAGCGACTTTTTGCACGAAATGTGCCAACCGACACAAGATGACACTACGGGTATTCACAATCCGGTGCAACAAGTCTAGTAAAAGTGCAATGTTTAATTTGTTTGCACTAGATCGTGAACGCACTTTTTATAATCTTTTGCAACACTGAAACAAATATCCATATTTGACATTTGTTGTGAAATGACTAGGCCTGTGTAAAATGTTGATGAAAAGATGCCAAAAAAAGGTAAAATAAGAAAATTTATTGAATTTTTATTGGAAAATGTAGCAGATATGCAAATGAACTGAAAAAAAATGTACGTTATCCGTCCACTGTTTTACCGGGGTTATCCCTCTTCGATGCTTCTTGGGCAGATCATTATTAATTTCCATTTCAAAGAATTAAATGAAGAAATGACTACACGCAATGGAAAAAACTATACTATTTTGTACACACAATTTTCAGAAATGAAAAACAGCTGTAGCTGAATGACATTTTGTTGAGCTGTCAAAAGCAACTGTAAGGTTACACCATTATAGTTTTTTCTTGCAATAGGGTCGGGGTATTGCAAAAGTGCAAAGCTGGTGCAAGATTGTCTTCAGTACATTTTGTTTTTGTGGTGCAAAAAAATGTTACACTTTTACACTTTTGCATCGATACAAGACCAGTTGCTCCGGATCGTGAATAGCCCTAATGTATTCGACATTCGTGTTTCAGGGAAACTTTTAAGAATGGAGCATGCACTCTATTCTGCCAGATCTTGCAAATATTTTTTGATTGAAATTTAGGTCTTAACAATTATCAAGTTGCTAGCTGATGATAGGATAAGGCTACCAGACATTCTCATGGTTTTGTAGCGGTCAATAATAAGCAATTAATAAAAAATTGCTTAGCCTTACCAAGAAAATCTATGCAAAAATTATTTAAATTTCACTTATCTTCTGGGCATATCGCTGCCTCGGGCACAATTTCGTTTTTCTAACTTTGACTTAATCAGCCGAGCTCTGAAAAAGATAAATGACTTTAATACTGAACGTGGATACGATAGAATATATTTTTAAAACTTTCGTATAGCACGTTCGCCCTTGCCAGTACATCAAACTAAACCAACCTTCACTCACTACTGCGTTTTTTTTTTTTTTTTTGCTTACAAATCAAGCGATTTAGCATTGAGGTTTCATACTCTTGAACATCAGACTATAAGCAGGTGACTTCAAAATAGTTTTGGCTGGTATTCAAATTAAATTCCCACCATCTTACGATCTGAAGTTGAACATGAAAATCCACGAAATAATATTTCAAATTTTGTCAATGATTTCCTAAACTTCACAGCTTCCCCACTACAAAAACCACAAGCCACCCCACACATGCCTAAACATGCCCAAGTCCGTGTAACTGCCATTTCAGTGTTGTATTCATTGACAAAGTCGCAGCTCTTTTTAATGGCCTGACTAAACAAAAGTAAAACAAAACCAAATCAAAACATCGCAAATGTCACGTACGAGAAATTAACTCGTGCAAATTGCTTTTCATTCAGCCGTTTTAAAAACACCACCTCTCCGCACATTTCCATTTACAAAACCCCATATGTTACACTCGATTAGGGAAAAAAAAAACCATTAAATCAAATTCATCTAAAATTTCATTAACAAAAGCTCGACAAGCGCTACAAAATATCAGACCTACCCCACAACTGCAAACAGGCACCCTCTCAGTTGCATAATCGCCGTCACTCTTATCAATTAATTGAAATTGAAAGTAACCGTGCAATTATACACGATATTTATCATTAAAACGGGGTTTATTCATGTGAGTTGTGTTGACTCTCTGAACGGGGCTGGCTAATAAAGCAGACGCGCCGCACCGTCCGACGTCACACGAACTGGAAAATGTACTTTCATTTATCGGTGCAGTTCGGCGCTGAGTGACTAAGTGGTAAGCGATTTGTGTAAATCATTCAAACAAACAAAAAATGTGATTTGCACACAATCCCCGTACCCGGGGTGCATTTTTGGGGTGTCAGAAATCGACGTCCTGTGGCCACCTGTGTCACCTTTTCGGAGCTAATTGAGCGAATTAAATTGGCCCTTTCATTGGTGTAACACCGAAAATTGATTTAATCAATGATCTATTTGATTTAAATGTTTTCGAAATCAACACTGAAGGGGGCAATATTTACTTCGGTGGCGATACACGGTTGGGGGAGAGATTCGAATGTTATTGTTATCCGGGTGGCGTCAGGCGCCAGGCGCATGCAAATGCAATTGTATTGCCATATTGAAATCGATTCGTTGGCCATATGAATGAAGGTTTCGATTACAAAAATAAATAAATATATAATTCACTGGCAGTGCGGGCAGCACTTGATCGTTCTTGTGTGGTGGCGAGGAATGGGAAGCAGTTTAATGAGAAATTTGATTGATTTCTCAATACAAAAAAAAAAGAAACAAAAGCAACAAAAAAAATGTACTACTTGTCCGGATCGCATGAATATTGATATTTGTTGATGCAATCGGATTTATTTCTTTAATTTGCAAAATGTCAGCTCGTATTTCTGTGTAAACGTTCAGTTTGGTGGATTTTTACTGTGAGATGGGTGGAATTATTTTTTTAAAGCGCCAGCACATGTTATTACTGCCGGCTTTACACTTCATAAAATTAAGTTAATTCAATTTGAAGCTTAAAATATTCTCCGCATTGATTTCCTGCAATCAGATGCTGGTGAAAAAGAGTTTAAGCCCTCATTCCAAGTATGATTGAACTGAAACAATTCCGCTTGTTATAAAATGTTCCCAGAGCTATAGACAGAGAAGTTAGATGATTAGTGTCTGTGAAAAATAACCTTCATAAGCTGTATTCATAGGCCACGAACTCAGTTTGACCATGAAGTCGAATGAAACGTAGAGCTAGATCCTTTTGAAGGCAAAACTCATTTTCATCTATTTTAATTTTGTATAAAATTCCTGCAAAAGTTTGTGGTTACAAAATAGTAACCCGACTCAATACTTCAACTTTTTAAATTATATTTTAAGCCTAGAAACCTGCTTCTGACACCAAGTTTTACATTATTAGGCTCCAAATCATTTTCTAAGTTATTCGAAAGGTAGTAACGTATTCTGAACAAAATTTTCTTTAAAAGGTTATCGGCTTAGTCAAAGTTAACATTAGTATGCTTTTGAATTTGTTTTTACTTTTTTGACGCAGTTCTGAAAAAATTTACCTTGCTCATGAGATTTTCTCGTTGTTTAGTGCTTCAAAGGGACACAATGACTTGGATCACAATTGACTTTCATTTCACAGCTATAAATGATGATGACTACTGACAACAATCTCCAACTAATGTCAGTTAAAGTCACCTGTTTTGCAGATCTATAGGTCTGAGTGACTGCCGCGCTTAAACGCGACTAATCTAGGCCATTGGTTGGTCCATTGTGCTGTCACACTTTCAGATTGCTTCCAAACTCGGACTCGTTACCTAAATTTAGAAAGATTAGCAGACATGCCATCCTGCGTGTTTGACGAGCAAAATTTGTAGTCTGATTTCCCTGATTGGGCTAAACCCACTTGGACCTATTGATGAAAGTGTTTCATGAACTGCAACAACTTTGCTGCCATTATGGCTTCTGCAAGTAGCTGTGAGCCAACCTGTGAGCGAACCAATTCTCCTCCTATCCTAGCTAATTCGTCGGCCCTTTCGTTGCCTAGAATACCCGTGTGTTCAGCGACCCAGGAGGGTGAGACTGCATCTGTTCGCCATCTCCCTTAGACATTGGCGACATTGTTTTACCATCCTTGATCTAATCGATGATGTTTCCAGAGCCATGATGGCCGCCTGTAAAATAGACTGACCATCCATCAAACCCATGGACAGCCAATGCGCTGCCTCATGAATTGCTCTAAATACAGCTTGAAAGACACTACAGCAGTCCGAGATGCGGAGGGACATCGCTAAGCTCCCATGCTCGTCCCTTTTTCTGGTTTTGGTCCGTTTGTGTAAACTTCCAAGGCAGCCTGATTTCTCACTCTGTCAGTCTCCCATTCTTCTCTGTTTGGAATCCTAATTCGATAGTTTATATACTCCGTCACTACGACGAAACTCTGGGATTTAAACTAATTTTCCAAGCTTTAACCAACCCACAACACAAGGATTTAGTGCCATAAAACAAGTATTCAAACACATTAACACTTGACTGGCCCAAGGCGGAACATTGCTTCTAGCACTGCCAATAACATTTGATTTTTCAAACCATTTTCTATCTTTTTTTTTTTTTTGTTTTTTTAATTTCAGTCTCAATTCGATCACCTAAATGTTCTTGTAAAAAGAAGAATCAGTTCACCTGCCGTCACTGACAAAAGAATAAGTTTCGAAAAAAAATTTGAAGCGACTTTTAGGGATGATTGATAAATCAAGTCAATAACTTGACACTGCGATTGCATAAAGCGTTTTACTCTGTCAGATTTTTTTGACTTACTTAATCTCATAGCCCAAATTTTCAACACAATCAGTTTCCGAACCCAATCCATAAGTTTCTTTCTAATTTGTGAATAGTTAAATAACGACATAAAACTAGTATTTGAACGTTAATTACCCCAAACATTTTATTTTTATTCACTCCCTCTTAACCAGAGCATCACGTGCAGACTGAATTGTCATACTTTAATACCGCCAATAATGCGTTTCAATTAAATCAAAAATTACCGACTAATTATTTCAAACGAATATCCATGCAATTACGATTAAATTGCTTCACATTTAATTATCTTCGATAATGGATGTATGTTGTATAACAACAGTCCACCCTCCCACCATTTTTTTTTTCTTTAATTTATTTTGTATTCGCAATTTAGAATTTCAATTATGTCTACATATTTTTTTCTGTATATTCTTTTAGGCATCCTCCCATAGTAATTTTAAATCCAGTCCCGCGCCAAAAACAGGAAACAATTCAGAATCAGAGGACACGGGTGGTCGTCGTGACTCCCCACTATCAGCGAGTCAAGGAGCTGGTCTCAGTCAATCGCTTAGTATTAAACAGGAACTAATGGATGCTCAGCAACAGCAGCAACAACATCATGCATCTCTACCGCCTGAACTGTTGCCGGTAAGTCGAATAGTTTTTTTACCTCTCCCACCTGTAGAAATCCACCTTTTAGAAAACTTGTTTGAAAATTTTCAACACAAAAAAAATAAAAACAAAAAATCACGTGTCCTTTAGTTTTGTTAAGGTTTTTTCTTTGGACCGGTTCGATGGTTCCAATTTTGTTGTTCCTTTATTTTGATGTTTTTTCTTCTAATTTATATTTTACATGATGTATTTTACTTATAAATAAGGCCCATTGTAGAGTAGAAAAAAAAAAAAGAAATAACTTAACGATAAAAAAAGAGAAAAATACGAGGGGCGAAGGATTATTGAGATAAACATAAAATCGGCCGAGAAAAAGAAAAAATCTAAACAAAAGAAAGAAAGAAAATGTTTGTCTATTCATCTCTCTATGTTTATTATGTTTCTTCTGTTCAATTTTGTTTTTATCGTCTACTTTTTTTTTTTAATTGTTTCAAAACGAAAAAGAAATGCACTTAAAAATAAAATCCTTCCCCTTCTTATATTACATCTCTTTTTTTTAAGTTATTTTTTATTTCATTTATTTTTTCTCTCCCCCACTTTTCAAAATTTAAAAAAAAAAATAAACAAAAAACCCTCGGCATCACTGTTGAAAGATACAGAAAACTGTTATTCTCGATAATCCTCGACTCGATATAATCATACCGTCGATAACAATGCTCACAACATCAGCGACACTGTCGACCACGCAACACCAGCCACAATCTGTGCCGCCGCAGCAGTCATCGTCATCTCCGTACTACTACCACCAGTCCAGGTACACACCCACCCACCATCATTCCCAGTACCACCTCCACCAGCAAGCTTCGCAGGAGCAGCATTTCTTTAATTCCCAGCATGCGTCTGCTGCTGAGATGCAGAAATTCCAGTCCCAGCTAAAGGACTTCCAGCAGCAACAGCACAAACACAACCTCAAGACCTGGCTGCCTCCAGAAACCGGCATAATGTCGTCACAAGAATCCGACGCGTCGTTACGCTGCTTCCTGCGGCACAGGGACTCGCAGCAACATCCGTCTTGTCCCACTTCCACGGCCGACGTTGGCATGTACAGCACGAGCTTACCAAAACTCCCACCCAACTACGCCTCCTTCGTCGGCAGCGCTGGTGGATCGGCTCCTTCGCAATCGACGCTTCCGAATAACAACATGGCGCTGCCAGCACCGGCACCAGTAGCACCCACGTCCTCGCGGAAGAGCGGCCGCTTCAGGTCCAACTGGCTGTATCAATTCGATTGGCTGCAGTACGACGAGGCGGCGAACACAATGTTTTGCAAGTTCTGCCGCAGGTGGTCGAACGACATTCCCGACATCCGAACCTCCTTCGTCGAAGGAAACTCGAACTTCCGCCTCGAAATTGTCAACCACCATAACAAATGCAAGTCGCATCGCTTGTGCCATGAGAGAGAGCTGCTGCACTTGGACGAGAAGAAGCAGCAAGAGGCGGTATCACCGCTAAATAGCGCCACAAAGGACACCACGGAACTGGTCCCAAATGTGAGCGTGACAGACGCAACTGCCAACAAGGACATCAGGCAGAATGATTCTACAGGGAAACCCAGCACAAACATTGATTTCGTTCTTAATTTAGACTAAAGCTTAGAAGATGGAGACATTTTTTTTTGCATTTGTATCAAGTATACAGAAAGTGTTACACGAGATAATGTTTTTGTTTCACTTTTGTTGTCAAATCCTTCGCAGTAGAATAGTTTTGTTCTTAATGTAAAATACAATATATTTGTCTGCATGTTTATGAAAAAGGTGTTTTGTCATTTGTGCTCCAGCAGGGTGGCTTTCAGCGACGTGGGGTCCTGTCCGAATCTTATTATAATTATGGCAAATTCTTATATAGTTAGGCTTTTTTCACGGTCTTGTGGGCTTTTCTTAGGCTTTTTAAAGATCAGCTCAACGTTTTCGATCTGTAAAACTGGTTGTTTCATTTATTGAGTTTAAAAAGTAACCTGGTTTCGTTTAAATTTTATTTTTATTTTTCGTTTGGCAGAGCTTACGTGATTATTAAATATGATTACAACTGTAACATAGCACCTACCTTGAAGGCTTAGCAAAATGAAAACTTGATTAATTGTAGAAATAAGAAGGTGTTAAAATGCTAAAAACTTTGTTGTCGTCTTGGTTGCTACTTCGGACTTATGAATACTTCCAGAATTTTAGAGTATACACTTTCTGCAGTTTTGTAGTTATTAATAAATTTCTGTAAACTCTCGATACTTTAAACCTCTATAATTCTAAAGCCTTTGTAAATAGAAGCATTCTCACAGTCCCCTGAAAAAGCCTCTGTAAATCGAAGGAGACATATGCATTGTTTATCTCTGTAATTGGAAGTCAAGTTCACTTTTTTTTAACAGCCGTTAATTGAAATGCGTGTCTGACGAACGTGAGCCTCCGTAATTCGAAAATCTCTGTAATTCTAATTTTTTTCTTGGTCCCTTGAACTTCGACACCCTTACAGTCTGGCCTCAATTTAGTTAGCATCCTTTTTTGCTTTTAAGTGAACTGGACTCTGAGGAGGCCATTACAATACCGATATGTCAATTCTGTAGATAGTTTACTGTATAATCTTTAAATATTGTTTTCTTTTACTATGTTTTGTGAATAAACGCTTTTAGAGCTTAAAGACATCAAACTAAAGACTTTTGTTGTCTATAAATTTCTAAAACATCGTTTAAAAGGAAGAAAAGCTTGTCATAATATCCATGACATTTGTTACACCATCAACATCACCCCAAGCTCAATCATGTAAAAATTTGCATACACTTTTATCATTCAACTTAGTCTGATAAGGTCCTATAGGCGTCGTATAGAATTTCAAAGAATATTTTTAAAAAGTTCTTTGACAGATCTGGTTCTTTTATTACTTAGTAGCTAAAATCCACTAAGGCCTTCTAAAATTTTAAAAGATGGCGTCTAAAAATTGGTTGTAATAATAATAATAGCTACGGCCTAGCTTTTTCGCGCCCCTACTATGTTATGCGCAGTATAAGTTGACACATGTGGAAGGAACCTACTGTTGATGATAGATTGTTGTTTTTTTTAATTGCACTGTTATTTTGTCCACTTACTGATTATATTCAATTATTTTTCACTTACACTTTTTAATGTTTTTATTAAATTGTATTTATTTCGTGTAATATTTTATAACACATGCTAAATTTGAAATATGCCGCCGCTCGTGTCGTAAAGTGATGCCGCAAAAAAAGAAAAAAATTAGTTTGACTGCTGACAGCTTAGGGCTAGTAAATATGGTCATTGAAATTTCATATTTGCACTTAGGCCACTAAGCGACTGAATTACAATACATACAACTCACTGCACATAAAAGTTAATTTTGAAAAATGCCTCTTGATGTCAGTGCACCGGTTCCAGAGAATGGTTATATGACGAAGCCAAAAGCCAAAAAATGTCTTAAATTATATCGACTAAGGTCAATTTGTTTTTTCCATGATTTATAATAATAATTTTTGGTCTTTTATTTTTAAATAACTATTGAGTTTTATGTACAACCTAAAATTGAAACCATCGAACAACCAAAAAGTAAAAAACAGTAGAATCACTAATTTATTTCCTCAAAAGCCATTCTGTTAAATAATTTTAAATTTTGTATTTTTTTTTAAACTTGCGCTAAATGGAAAATAAATGGAAAAATAAAAAAAAACACAGTCTGGGGGTATGAAGTTACATCCTGAGGACATGTCAAATTTATTATCATCACATGGCCTACAATCGGACTCCAGAGAGGACCAGAATGATGTTAAGCAAATGCAATTGGACCAATCGGATAACATTGATGGTGAGTGTTTGCTGATTCTATTATTTTTTTTACGTATAAAACAATTCTTTCCCCATTTTAAATATTTTATTAAAACAATAATATACAAAATATATACCTTAGTTTATTATTTTGCAAAAAGTATTTAGTATGCAAGAATATAACATAGTTTTTTTTTTAATTTTTTTTAGTTTAAGGTAGTTGTTATAGTTGATTTTTTAGTCTTTTTTTTTTTCTTTTTTTCGTAAATCGTAAAGCTATTTAGTTTTGTGTACGTCTACCTCTCCTTTTTTCCAATTTTGCGTATAGAAAAACAATTCTCTATAAATGAAAAAAAAAATAATTTAAATTGAATGAAGTAAATTAAACAGCAATCGAGCAATGTTGTCACAAAACAAATGGACAAGTAAAGTGAAATGTTATTTAGTTGAGGGTTGATTTTTTTATGACCTGCTATTTTGTTTTCAACTACGCATAAAGGACGCACTTAACAATGGCATTCATAATGAAATGAGGCAAAGAAAGCTCTTACACATTATTTATTTTAAAAAAAGTTTTTAAAATTTATCTGCTAACGAGTGTAGTGAGTCCCAATGACTCATAGCCAATAAGCCATGAAGTAAGCGAATGATTACGAAAAAACTGCATCAGAAGCACACATTCGACACCCTTACAGTCTGGCCTCAATTAAGTTAGCATCCTTTTTTACCCCCGACCTGGTTTAACTTTTTACCACCACCTTCAACTAGAAAAAGGACCTTAAGCCAAGAAAAAAATACACAACTAAGTGTGACCCAAATTTTCTAACCATGTGGACACTGTCTGCGGCGCTCCGACAGAGTTCCAGTCTAGCGTTTTAGTATGAACAACGTTTTTGTACACGATAAACATGAAAAATTGTTAACACACCCCGAGTGTTTTGTTAACAAAGTCGCGGGGTACATATGCTAGTCTGCTTCGGCTTTGAGCAGACAAAAGTCTAGTTTTATGTAGACGGACATTGCCGGCTACTATTCACAAGACGTTTTGGTCGAATATATTGCGTATGTTGTTCAAGTGCTCCCGGCATAGGTAATCGGGGAGAGAGTTGTAAGTTCTCTTAATGGCAAAGTAATATTTTACAACTTTTTTCGTCTATAATCTATAAACTCTACAATTTTTATTGACACTATTGCACTTTGTACAGACCTCTGAATCGTTAAAACATTTCACTTACAACGTCCACTTGTGTGCACTCGGTAAATTAATCATTACTATTTTCGCTTTTTTAAATCTAAAAGTACCATAAATTCAACAGCTAACGACGTTTACAAAACAAAGAGTTTCGTCAAAACTGAATCCCTTTCTTTGTTTCTCCTTCCTTACGATTAGAAACCAGTAAATAAATTGTACATAAAAAAAATAGTATTTCTTATGAAAATATCAAAAACAAAAAATACCAAGCAAAGAGTATTACCTTTAAAAGTACAAACAATTTAGCTAGCCACATTAATCAATTGTATTAATTTCAATTATTCTTTTTCTTTTTCTTTAAAATTACAAGAAAAAAAAAATAAAGTACGAAACTTAATACTACTTAAAAAATATAGCAATAATAATGGGGTGGTTTTGACTTGTTCTCCCTTTTTGTTTGCTAATAAATAATATATATATATATATTTTTTCTCAATTAATTTGCATGCAATACTTTTTTTAATTATCGTCTTCTACTCTTTTTTTATATTAGTACATATATATTTTTTTCTTAGAAGCAAATTTATATTTAAAAAATATAAATTTAATGTAAGTATATAAATACAAACCAAAAAAAAATATATACCATCGCTAAAAAAAATAGTACTACTTTCAAAAAATATATATAGAAAATCAGAAATGAACAGAAAATAAAAACAGATCAACACCTCTCCTCCTATGAGAATGTGCATGCTGCATGTATATAGATAGTCTTTTTTTAAATGAAAAAAAAAAGAAAAAAAAAACAAATTTTTAGATAGAATGTATGTTTTTGTAGTAAGCTGAAAGTCCTACTTTATAAGAATATAGTTTCTTAATTTTTTATCATTTATTTTCTGAACTTAGTTATTAGTTTGTTTTTTCTCCCGTTAGGTATTTGTATTTATTTTATTTTCTTCTTTCTTTTTTCTTAAACACATCTTTATATATATTTATTTTTGTTTGATTTCATTTTATTTATTTTTTTTTTTTATTTACGTAAATATACTTTTATTTTTGAATAAGAAAGTCTTATATTTACACAAATACCAAAAATGAAAAGCAAACATAAAAGAAAAAGAAAAAATATATCTCAGTTGTTCTTGGCCGTTCTTGTATGGGAATAATTATTTGTTTCCATTGGCGGGGTTGTGTTACCGGGAATGAATTTGAATACAGTGTGTTAAGCTTAACACTAGGCTTTTATTTACTCTTTCAAAACCCTCACCTAAACGTTTGAACAAAAAAAATGGTTTGCATTACCTGCGTTCAAAATAAAAAGCATATTCCCAAAAAAAACAAAACTTAACTTACGAGTGTAAATGAAATAGACTACTCGTTTGACCAAGCTTTGCACGATTGCACCATACGGATGATAATCTGCAAAACAACACTTACCATAGCTTACATTACTTTCATATGTTTTATTATAATTTTATTCCTTTATTTATGATTTTTATTTATTTCTTTTGTTAACATGAAATTAAAAAAAAAATAAAAGAAAATAATATAAAAGAAATATGTTTACTACTTTGTCTTTAATGTTGCAACTTATATATCACAAAAAATATGTATACAAAACTTTTATTCAGAATTGGAATTGATATATTATTGTTTAAGTAAAAACTACTTCTAAAGAATTTTTTTTTAAAGTATGGATATTCATATATGGATCTAAATGTCTGTACTATATATGCAATTTTTTTTCTAATAATTGGCCTTTTAATGTTAAAAATAAGTGTTTTGTTGTTGATAATTGGTATATTTTAGGTATTTTTTTGATTTCATTGAACTATTCACTTATTTTGTATCCTTGGATATTGTCAAAATCATCGATATGTTGGGTAAATTTCAGTCGTACTTAAAAAAAAGAGCTTCAAGAAAAAGAAACACAAATTTCTTTCAAATTTCTTTACCACGAAAAGTTTTTTTTTTTCTTATTTATTTTTTCTTTTATATTATATTATTTT
The DNA here is from genome assembly GCA_905187475.1 of Syritta pipiens. Classification (NCBI taxonomy): domain Eukaryota; kingdom Metazoa; phylum Arthropoda; class Insecta; order Diptera; family Syrphidae; genus Syritta; species Syritta pipiens. Next base: position 31,226,709 of record LR994572.1, on the reverse strand, counting down.
CGTAAAGGATTTTGCATTTGTTATTCTTATGCAAAGAAATGTTAATTTTATTTTTCTTTCTTTCTAAAAAAAAAGGAAATGATCTTAATGAAAGCACCATAATTTTCTTATTTTTTTAATATAAACAAAAAAAATTATATTAAAACTAAACTACTCCTTACTTTTGGAAGAATAATTTTATTCGTAATTTTTTTTCAATTACTTTTCTTAACCACTAACATATTAAAGTACATATCTCTCTCGCTTTTTTTGTAGGTATAAATTACAAATAATTATTATTGTGTTGTTTCTTTCTTTTATTTATCAAAGAAACAATTTACAAAAAAAAACGATCTTCTTTTCGTAACTCTTTTTTCGCATTTTTTTCTCTAATATTGTTACTGCGCACATTAAATTATATTACAAATTCTAACAAATACAAAACAATGAATTAAAATAACTTAACTTTACTGAAAACTAATAAAATTAAATCTGCTTTAAGATGATATCATGCCATATGCATGGTTTTTTTTATTTGAAAAAAGGTGAAATAAAAAGAACTGGATAGACTTAGATAAAGTTATTGTAATTAATATTCAAAAGTTATAAGATAAAAATTTATGGTTGCAACATTCAAAGACTTAAATGAAAAGAAAATACTGAATACTCCGAGTCCATTTGATGAAAAATAGTTTTAAATAAAAGGCAATGATTCTTATGAAAAGAATGATATTTGAAAACAATGGCAATTGATGGATTATAATTTTAAAGATGAAAAGAACATTTATTTTTGTTTTATTTAATTTTTTTATTTTATGTATAATTTTTTTTTTTCGTCCCATTTTTTGGTTTATTTGAATTTCAACCCTTTTTTTGCTGAGCTTTTCCTAAAATACAAATCTCCAAACACTGAAAAAAAAAAACTCAAACAAATGTTTGTTTTAATTTTGTATTTTGTTTTTTTTTAAGATGGTTTACTTTGGTTTAATGCAAATTTTATGTTGTTATACTTCCCCGATTGTTTTCACTTTGTTTTATTTTAATGATTTAGTTTTATTGTTTTTTTATAATTGACATATGAGCAATTTTTAACTTATATGATTTGAGTTTGTTATTATTAGATAAACCACTAGTTGAATTATATTTATTAAAAGTATATTCATATAAATTTATATATACATACATTAAAGTGTAGATGTCTGTTGTTAATTACATAAATATATATAATTTTTCTTAATTTTATTAGTATAAATGAATTATTCTTTAAATTAAATCTTAAAAAAAGAAAAATATAAATAGATAAAGAAAAAAGTATATAATTTGTATAAGAAAACGAACAAAATCATAGCAACGAATCGGTGTTTATTTCAAAATTCAGCTGTTGCCGTGTCTCAGGCTATTTGGACAACAAAGTGTAATTTGTTCAATCCGGTATTATACAGATCTATATACCAAGAGAAACGATAATTAACAACAAATTATTTCAAAATTTCCAATTTCGTGTTAGTGCATCCCAATATTGTATGATTAAGATTTCGTTTTACCAACGAAGTTATCCGAGTTTAGTTTTTGGACATTCGAACGAACCAATCTTTGGATACCCTCGTTGTTGTAAAAGCTAGTAAGAGTTTATAGTTATTAAAAAAGAAAATATCCCACTTTTGTTTTTTTTAAGGATTTGGTTTGTTAATTTATTTGACTTGAATTGCAAGAAAAAAAATATATACCCACACAAACGCCTATATAAATATATAAAAAAAAAATTTGCTACCTTGTTGATTTTTTTGGTTTTTTGCTATTATGTTTTATTTTACGTTTCCAAATATATCTGACATGCATAGATAAAAAAAAAAAACAAAACAAAAAAAAAAATGTCGATGACGCGGCGCCATTTTTAGGAATAGAAAAAATAAACACACATTCAAGCTAGAAATATAAAATTTCCCTATTTTTGTGCTCTCATACCTGTATAACAAGCCAACCAAACCAAACTGTTTACAGGTGATGATGTGAATGACGATGATGGCGATGACACGAACACTGACTATTGTCATTTAATCAAAAGCAAACAACTTAATTTGGCACTGCGTTGTCACCAACACTATATACCAATGCCAATTGTTGGCCGTAGCCTTATGGACACAAACGGTCTGTTAAATGACGCAACTCCAACAGTCATAAACATGACCAGCAACGCATGCAGTGCTGGTAGCAATAATGGTGGTTGTAACAATGGCACAGCACAATCATCACCGGCAGATGGAAATCCCATGACATCAAAGTCTCCCACGTCATCCTCCGCATCATCGATATCGCTACAACATCAACATTTAAATTTGGCAATGCACCATCAACATGCTGCTGCGGCTGCCTACCAACAGCAACAGCAACTTCAACATCAACAACAGCAGCATCTTTCGCATCCCTTAACTTCATCAACATCATCCACATCGTCGTCAATTTCTTCATCGGCAGCAGCAGCAGCAGCGGTAGCGTCAAACCGACGCGATCACAACATTGACTACTCCACGCTTTTTGTACAATTATCGGGCACCCTGCCCACTCTGTATCGATGCGTCAGCTGCAATAAGATCGTTTCCAATCGGTGGCACCACGCAAACATCCACAGGCCTCAGAGTCATGAGTGTCCAGTCTGCGGGCAAAAATTCACGCGTCGAGATAACATGAAAGCTCATTGTAAAATAAAACATGCTGATATTAAAGATAGATTCTTTAGTCATTATGTACATATGTGATCAATTTTTTATGTAGTAAATTAAAAAAACGTAAACGTAAACCACTTAATATTTAATCAATAATCAGCAATTAAGAAACAGAAAACCCCCAAAAAAAAACGTTCAATTAAGTATATTAAAAAGTATTAAACATAAACAATAACTTAGAAGCAATTTAAAATGAAAAACAAGTAAAGTATTAAATTTTAGCAGTAGTGATAATGGAAAATCAAGAAACCAAAAAACGAAAAAAAAATTATTTAAGTATATAACATACTGAAATTTAATAAAATATTTAGGTCAATTTATTTTTTAAAAATTCTTTAATTGTATGTATATATATGTACATGTATATTTTTACAATTTTGTCAGTAGAAAGTATAAAACGCTAAGTGATTGATGATTGACCGTAAATTATAAAACAAAAACAAATACGTTTTCTTTTTTTTTTATTTAATTTTATTAATTGCGCTGTAGTAGTCAAAAGTCGATGACTTCCAAAATTTGTTTTCTTATTTGTACTTTATTTAATTTTTTTTTTCAAATGATTAACTTGAATGCAGTTTATTTAATTTTTTTTAACTAGTGCGGTTGTGTTGGTTTATTTTCTTTCGATAAAAATAATTTGAGTAAAATAATAATCATTGCCTTTAACTATTAAAAAGATATTTACTAGTCATCGTAAAAAAAAAAATGTCTTCGAACCCTAAATTTAGACAAACGTAATAGAATCACTCAGGCTAATGGGTTTTACTTTTCATTTGTTCTTTAAATTTTAGCACAGTATTAGTTTTTTTTTTGTTTTTATTTAAGGGGTTTAACTTATTTGGCACAGCTGTAGTTTTACTTTTTCCATTGCTTGGATTTCAACCATACGATTTATTTTAGTATTATAAGAAGAGAAATATATCTTAAGGACTAATGGATAAGTATCTTCTACCTTTATTAAATAAATAATGCATCCATCAGTGGCAATGCAAACAAAATATGACCGTCAGCTCAGCTTAATAGTCAAAACAGCGTTTTTCGATTTTTTTTATTTCTGTCGTTTACCAGTCGCACTTTTTTATTGCCTTCCAAATTTTAGTCAATTTGTATTTTTTTACACAAAAATATTCGTATTTTCTTAGTTTTAGTTGCAAAAAAATATTCTGAAAATGTGATTTAATGAAAAACATTGCTGACAAAATACGAACAAAAACCGAATAAGATAATGGTTGGTCCTTGCAGCAGCAAATACAGGGATCTCAAGTCTAGCTATATATATTTTATTTATTTTATCGTAGTAAAAAAGAAAACATCATTTTTTATTTTTTTCAAACTTTCTGATGCCAAATTTATAGTTAGCACTTAGAATAGTTAGACATTATTTCGATTTGATTCATTTTAGAAAATGACTTGGCGTCTATAAGCATTAATTGGGCCAAGCTTATTATACTCTCTTTTTGCCACCGTTCTAGAAGGAAAATTTATAATATACGTAATAATGTGGGACCTTAAACAAAGAAACAAAAAAAAATGATTAAATTAAATGTATATATACAAGTTATACATTAATTAAGTAATCAAAAAAATATTTTTCAAAGTCTATATCCTTATCACATTAATTTATAAATTGAAAAAAAAATCGAGGTTGTTTTGCGTGAGTGAAAATTAAAAATAAAGCAAAGTTATAAAGCATACTCAATTAAGATAAATAAATCAAGCCTGTAAATAGATATGTTTACTTTTCAAATTCTACCACAATATCTCTCTATTCAATCTATATTCCAAAAAGAACTACCGAGGATGAACAAGTTATTATTCTACCAACAAACATATAAACATAGTATCGATACATTTAAAATATTGCTTATTAAACAACAAAACAAAATACAAAAAAAAACAAAAACTTTTCTTCTTGACCCCATTTCAAAACACCATTTATAATTAAATAGTAAAAATAAACAAAGAATAAATAAATAAATGCATACTTGCTATTCATCTCACATAGGTGCTTAAAAATAAATAATTATCTCTTCTATAAAGTCATGTATAAACACTAAATGTTTTTTTCTTAAAATAATTGTTCAAGAAACATAAAAATGCATGTAAGAGAAAATTTCTTGAAATTTAATGATAACAGAAAAGCAATTATTTATGTACAACAAACAATAGTAGTCCCTTTTCATCTTAAAAAAAAAAACCAAAGAAATTTAAGTGAAATACATAGATTTAAAAAATAATAATAATAAAAGAAAACATTACCAACAAAATAATTATGAAAAATCGGACTCATAAACGAACGAAAAATTAGTACAAACATTTTGTAGAGTATTGCCATTAACAATTATTCCAAGTTTAAAAAATATCCAACGTAGCTTAAAATAAAAAAAAATATATTGCTACGCAATAGTTTAACAGTATAAAGGGTGAACTTCTTCAAGCGAAAAAATCCATTAGCATCAACATTCTAGGCTGATCTTTTATTTTTTAATCTCATCAGTTTTATATAATTTAATTTTATAAAAATGAACCAAATTGTTTCAAGTTCTAAAGATCTACACATGCCCATATTTGTTTTCCTTCTTTTATTTTGCATAGAAAAGTTTCATTAAGTTAGTAGAAACGATTTACTTTCATTCGTTACTTATATCAAGTCTATCGATGACACACAAATTAAATGAAGCCTACACAGTATATTTTGTGCAATTCAATTAGTTCGTCTGCTCTTCTTCTGGCACAACTCTCATTTGTTGGACGCTTATCGAAATCCATGTGTCTGGAGTTCCCATTACAAATTTGAAGTCCAGAAAAATTGGCATGTATCTAATTCTAGTTCAGGTCATTGAAAGAACGTCCAGCCGAAACTAAGATGTTCAAGTGTCTGACGTGTCCAAGAATCATAAATCGGTTAAAATACTCAGAAAGATAAAAATATGTAAATGTCCACTGCCTTGTTGCGTTATAAGTTTTCCAAAATTTTACCTGTACCAAGTTTGCTGAGTGATATTTCTTTAATCTCTTAAAAATATCGCGAAGTATAATTTTTTGTTTTTTTTTTTCTTGCATTTATTAATTATTGTCATCGATAAATTCAATTCATACCGATTCTTCCCCGAAACCTAATATTTTCGGCAAAGCCATTATCAGTATCCCTTTTTAAAAACCGACCATTTTTATTGTAAATATATTTATTTTTAAGTTAAAAAAGACAGACAAAAAATTAAGCAAACATTTAATCCCACCGAAGTATGCATTATTAAAAATAAATATATTATTGGAAACAAATTTCATTCTAGTCAAAGGAGAAGTTTACTCTAAAATAAAAGTCTTAGAACAAAAATCATTTAGTCATAAAAGTGATGTCATAAAATTGACATGAACTACTTAACTACTCGACATATAAAACAAAAAAAAAAGCAAAACGAAAAAGAAATCACTACATTTTCAGAATATTCAGTATTTATTTTTTGTTCTCAAAAAGCCCACCTTAAGTAAAAAGAAGAAACAAAAAAATTTTTGAAAACAAAACAGATTCTAGTTTTTGTAGAAAATGTAAAAAATAAAAATAAACCAAAAATTCAAAACAATAGTGAAAGAGATAAATTATGAGTATAATAAAAAAAAAATGAAAGTATTATTTTAGGTTTTAAGTTTAAAAAACAACATAAAAAATGGTGATTTATCAAAATTTGAAGAAAAAAAAATCTATTAAAGAAAATAAAAATAATAAGTTTAGGGAAAAAAATAGTTTTAATTATTTAAAATATATATACACATAAATATATATATATTTACATAAAGGAATTACATTTAAAAAGTGAAATAAAAATATATTAAATAAAACCTTTAAAAGAGTCTATTTGAATTTTTTTTACATACACTTACAAATCTTCGTCTATGGTATCGTTGCAACTTAAACAAAGAAAAACCAGTTCTTTTTATTTCATTCAAAGTAGTTAGTTAAAATATCGTCTCATTTGAGTTTGATTTTATTTTTCTCTTTCATTTACTTCAAGAATATATTCTTAAAATTTAGGAAAATAAATACGCATTAATTATAATGTTCGCTTAAGTCAATAACGCTATAATATATGTCTCATAGTTCGTTCATGTGTTTAAAAAAAAATGAAAGGAACTTCAAGTGAAATGTGTCTTTTTTGTTTAAAAAAAAGTTTGTTTTTTTTCCTCTATGTTAAATGTATTTTAAGACTTCTTTGTTATTTAAATATTCGTGTGGTAAACTTCTGTCTAACTGATATCAGCTGGTAAGTGTTACTCTATTTATGTATAGTGTCTTTTTCTATCTTTGATTACGCCATTTTATTTTAGTTTTAACTGTTTAAGAAACTTAGTAAGTAACAAGAAGCCTCTTCTGTTCGTCTAACAAAAATGCCTAGTCTCTTAACGAAAGGCTAAAAAAATAGAAATGCGAATCACAACAACTAAACAGGGGAAGAAATACATGACAGTTTCAATAAGCTTAGTGTAATTATGAATCTTAGATCTAGATTTTTTTGTTCGTGCGTCATTGAAGACCACTAAAAGTCTATTCTCTTCGTCATTCAATGGGCTCGACTTGTTCATAATTTTCATGTAATTTTAAACAATCTCAGCTTATATTTGTTTTTTTTTTTCGAAATCTCAGTGAATGATTTTCAGATTTAATGAAATTTTATAAAAAAAAAAAGAAAATTTGTTTACTTCATTTATTCGCACTCATTATAAAATTCTTTTCTATATTTTCACCAGTTAGAGGAATCAATTTAGTTTTATTTTAAGCATTTGTTGCACAAAATCAGGATCAAAATGAAATTGGGTAGTACTACTTACTTTGAAAAAATTAAATAAAAAAAAAACAAATCTTGATTTTGTATGCAATTTTGTTGGTGTATGTTAAATCTGTTTATATATAAATATTATTGTTACCATTGTTTAAATGTTAACTTCTCTTTTTCTTCTCTATTCGTACAATATGTCCATAAACTTATAGGTATATACATATATCCTAAATGTAATCTTATTTTTATTGCAAAATATCTTTTTTTAAATAGTACTGTTTTTTTTACAATATTCTGTAAAGAAAATACAAATGTTATTTAATTTCAATTTTACTAAATTTTTTTTCTTCAACGAATTTTTTCAAGAAAAAATGCAGGAAGGAGGGGTGTTGAAAATCGATGTTTTTTTTTTAATCTACCTTAATTTATAAACTGAATTGAAAACTTCACGCGCTTGCAATTGTACAATATTTACAAAAACGAAAAAAAAAAAAATCAATTCTATTTGTTTTTCAATCCATATGTACAATTTAAAAATTATCTTTTTTATTGGTGCGGGATGGAATGGCTATTTCAAAATAAAACACAAACAAATAAGTCAAATTTATTTTAATAATCTGGAATATGGTCTTTCATTTATGCGAATAATAAAAACAAAAGTATTTCATTACATAACCAATAAATACAAAAAATAAATCGAATTATTAACCAATAATATGTGAAAAGAAATATATACATATATTAAATAAAAGAAGCACATTCAATCTTTTTTTTTTTTGTTAAGAGGGGTACAAATCTGGATAATTCTCTTTCACATAACAATTATTTCTAACTAATTGTGTTTTTTTTTTTATCGTTTTTATTTGAAATTGATATACCAATTTCTTTTTTAAAGAAGTAACATTTACAAAATATTTCATTTTCTCGATAATTTTATTCCTTCTCTTCTATAACTAAATAAACATATTTTTTTTGTATAAAAAAAAACGAAACTAGATCAGTTTTTGAATAAATAAAATAATTAATAATATTATAACTTTCTTATTAATTAAAAATAACATAATTCTTAACATTATTGTTTTTTTAAGAATAGATCCTTTTTTTTTTTCTTATATAACAACAAAGTTGATGTTTGTATATTTCATCGCAGGAGTTTTTATGTTTGCTCAGTGAGTGCATAAGGATTCTAATGATGGCATTTAAAGCTATAATAGTTAGTTAAAAAGGTCCTAAAGAATTATCTAATAAACAAAACCCTAAGATCTTTAAGTATGTATCATCAAAAGTCTCATTTGGTATTTAATTCAATCCACTCTTTTCAATATTAAAGCTTTATTTAGCACATGGAAGTAGTTTGGTATGGCACTTTGACTAGGTGTTATAATAGAAAAGGTAAAATTTTTATTCTGAAACACGTAGCAAATTGTCAGAGAAAATATTGAAAATTGTGCTTTTAATACAAATTCAAATCTACAATTAGCTTTACATATGAATCAAGGTTTCGCTCTTAACCCATATCAATTACTCAAATGGAGAAAATAATTGAAAAATGGAGAAAAAACTTGAGTGTGACTTCCACTATCAATTTTAAGGTATTTTTACCACTATATTAATTGATGAAGATTTTTATTTAGTTTTAGCCAACATATTTGGTTTGCTCTCATTAAAACAAGAATGCAGTGCATAATTTCATCAAAAAACAAGGTGATCAAATTATTATAAATTATTAATTTCCGCTCAGGAACCAGACGAGCGTTGAAATTTTCGTTAAGTGAAGCAATACAATCGAACGATGCCTTCCGCTTCACATTTGTTTTCAAAATTCACTTTAATATCATTGGCATCTTTCTACTTCCGTGTGACAAATAAGCTTTAAAATTTCCCCCTATTATTTAAACACTTGTCTAAATAACACCCAACCAATTGTAAAAAGAAACCAAAAATTAAGTTTCGAACTTATTAGTATTTTTTCTTAATCAACCAGAAATAGTTTATAATACTTCCCCTTTACAGTTAACTTTATAATTGATTTTTGTTCAATTTAAGCATATCGAAAATAATTTATAATTTTTTTTAATGTGAAATCACCAACAAAAACCCTGTTTTTTTCTTTTATTTTTTTTTCTTTTCGCGAATTTGATTGATATTATTGCAATCGAATATTTTGACACACGAAAACCAAAAAAAAAAATCAAAATAAAACAAAAAAACGATTACACACAAAACAAACAAAAATATAAAACCAAACATTGTGTTGTAGGCTCAAAAGCGTGGCATATGCGTCTAACATTCGAGCGTCTATCTGGCGGATGCAATCTACATCGATGCAAATTATGCGGTAAAGTCGTAACGCACATACGCAATCACTATCACGTACATTTTCCGGGGCGCTTCGAATGTCCCTTATGCCGTGCCACGTACACGCGCAGCGATAACCTTCGCACACATTGCAAATTCAAGCATCCAATGTATAATCCGGATACGAGAAAATTCGATAACATCCTGTCAGCGGCCCAGTCACCGACGGCCACGCAAATCGCTGCAGCGTCACAGGCTGCAATGGCCGCAGCAGCGGCTGCAGCGGCAGCCAGTGCATTTAACGCAGCTGCTGTGCAACAACACCAACAACAGCAGCAACAACAGCAGCAGCAACAGCTCCAGCAGCACCAACAGCACAGCAATTCAACGTCTGAATGATACAGTCAGTATCTGAGCTGGAACTACACAAACATGTTAAGCTCAACGGCCAATTCGTTCTTATGGAATCTCGATGAACAACCTTATCACAGTGGCTACCACAGCTTGAATAGTAATAGTAATAACGATAGTATCAGCAATAACACTAGTGTAACCATAAAAAGTACCAACAACTCCTATCCGCCGCAGCATCAACAACCACAGGATCACCAAAATCACCAACCACCGACAAATCGCGAGGACCAACTGCATGTACACCGTGAAGACTCGGATGTGAATGAAAACGACGACGACGACGAAGACGACAACCTATCGGAGAGTAACGCCGATGATGTCGAATGCCTAAGGAACACGAACAATAGCAATTCCTCGTCGAAAGCGTTGATCGTCCAGCAGCAGCACTCTCCATCACTCTCATCAACAACCACCACAACAACAACGATCGCCCTAACCACAACCACTCCTACTCCGACAACTTTCACATCTCCTCGTCCAGCGCTTTTCAACAACGCCAGTCATTCTGAGAGAACAGCAGTGGTGCCTGGAAGTCCACCATCGTCCGCCCCAATGGAACACCAACAGTCGTCGTCGGCCATCAGCCATCTGAGCGGCGTCCTAAATCAACTTCATGCACTAGACAGGCGTTAGGTATCCGCCGCCGTTGCAGATGAGCCACCCACGCCCCATCACCCCGGCGCTGAAAGGAGAAGAGTTAGTGAAGTACCAAACAGTGCAATTTTTTTTTTCTATGTGAACTTTTTGAAAGAAGAAAAACAGACGCCAAGCGCATGAAACAAATTTCAATGCACATCCACTCGACACTTATTTTATTTTGAACATGTAGATTAGCCTCTAGTTTAGCCAATTTGTGGTCAATTATTACAGAGCTACAAACGAATTTAACGCGGTGTGATTAGTGGATCTTGAGTGAGCCTTAGAATCCTAAACCCCAGGTTTCAAGTTGCTATTTTTGTTGTTTTCTTTTTTCGAATGTCAAGATACAGAGTTACAAAACAAAAGGCGAAGGAATGATATTAAACGAAACATCAGGTGGATATAAAATTGGAAAAGCTGATCCAAGAATTGTGAATGTTCACAAAATTATTTGGTTTATCGGTGAAGAATAATTGGTGGTTGTAAAAAGACGGAGTTACTCTTCCTCAAAAACCACAATCGCTTGTTGTGTCCTCGTAAAACAATGGAATTGTTTCAAATCAAAGTCTAGAGTATTGAATCTGTCTGGTATTTCAGAAGTTTATTGCAATTTTACATTGCATAGCAGTAGCATACGAAAACTGCAGCGTTATTCTCGATATTTGTGAAATATTTTCAAACATCTCTCTAATGACATTTCCTTACTGGCAATCATCGGGGTCAAAAACAATAAGAAAAAATGTGAATAAGTGAACAACAACAGCAACATTATGTGAATATGAAAAATCCTATTTATTTATTTATTTTCCTCACCCCCATCACACGCTCACATCAGTCCCACAAACCACACTAGCGAATCGAATAATTCTTAGATAACAATACAACAAACAACAATATATGCCAAATAATTAATAAGTACTTTTGTCGAAATTTTCTAAGCACACAGTTTAGCAAGTTACAGAGAACACCCATAAAATAGCTGTCGAGTGGACCGAGTATTAGTAGATATTTTAGAATAATGATTATTTGTAATTTTAATTATTTTAAAATTCAACGTGAAATAGTTTTTAGCATTCGGATAACTTAAAGAAATATTGCACATACATTTTTTTCAAAACAAATATAAGTGTTTAGAAGTGAAACAAAAAGTAGAACATTAATACAAAAGTTCATAAACGAAAGCTATTTACAATTTTTGAAAAACAAGAAAATAAAAACAAAATGCCAGATTATAAGAAAAAAATATTATAACAAGTGTTGTATATTTTTTTTTTCTTTTTTTACATATACTATATATGATTAAAATATTGTATATGAATTGTTGTTGTTCATTTTTATATTAAAGAAAATAAAAAATATGATATATATTATAATGTATTAGTGAAATTAAAGTAAAAATTTTACAATTTAAGGTATAATATATTTTATACTTTTTTTACTCTTTTTTTTGCAGTAACATTATTTTTTTCATATATAAAATAATCAATCTTAACTATAAAACAGTGAAAAAAAAAATTAAAATAGATATAACTCAAACCAACACACATTTAATACATATATTTGAATGTATATTTATGTATGAGAATACACAAAAAAAGTAAAAGAAAAAATTCTTGTACAAATTGAACTTATTTAAATGAAAAGTAATAAACTAGTTTCTGTCTATTTAACACTAAACACACACAAAACAAAACACCACACGCACACATAACAAACTAAACAAAACTCTCCCCCCAAAAATGAATGAAAAAAACAAACGAATTCATGTTTTTTTTTTTTGTAATACTTAATTATACTTACTAATTATAAAGAATGAAATGAAAGGAAAGCGATATATTTATTACAGACTAATTCAAATGAGAAAATACAACTAAATAGATTAAAAATTTGAACAAAGAAATCCGATTATTTACATTTATATTAGTTTAGATAAAATTTAATCTAACCCATTTTTAACAAATACTAGTAAATTAGAACTAAACAAAACGAAAAAAAAAAATGCTACATATATTTATATTTATGAAAAAGAAAAACTTCGTGATCGATTGTCTATATACATACACTTAGATATATATATTTTTTTTTAGAAAATTAACAAGTAATAATATTTTTTACATCTAATTTTGTGTTAAGATTTTCATTGATTTATTCAAGTAAAGTTTTTTTTTTGTATAATATATGAAGTTATCATTTAAAACATTTAAAGGAGGAAAAAATAATATTTTACACCATGCAGTTCTTTCTTTTGCAAATTGTTGCAAAATAAAAACAAAAGTTTTATTATAATTTTCTGAACAGCTTCTTACTAATAATTTCTTTTTTTTTTTTTTATTAACACTGTTAATGCGCATTTTTTGTGTTATTCTTAATGTACATGGCATTGGAGTAGGGAATTTTACGTCTTAACCTTTTTTTTTTATGCAACTAATTCTTTTCATTTGTAATTAATTTAATTTTGATAAAGTGAACAAATATTTTCAGTCAGAAGACAGACAGTTCAATGTTAATACTCATATTGTTTACAACAGAGCTATATTTTAATGAAAGTTATGCAGCCATGATGTGCTCTTAAGTTCGCATAGAAACTTAGACATACTCAAAGCTTTTTAAAATATTTTTATGGACAGTCGATTTTTTATTAATTGTCCTTTTTCTTTTCTCCATAAATACCAATTGTTTTGTTTTATTTTAACAAAAAAGTATATTTAATTTGCGACAGAGAATTTGCAATCTCCACTCCACTGCCAAGTTACGCTTAACAAAACATTTATTTACTTTCCTATTATTTTTATTTGCCCCAAGTATATTTCCTAATATATTTGAAACGTAACGTAACTATTTATTTATAAAAGAAGTACCTTTTGAACAGTTTCTTGATATACCTCTACTTTTAGTTTAAAATCAACAACACAAAAAATACAGAGATCAGAGTTTATTGTAACTGAACAGAAATTATTTCCACATCATAAAAAAGAACAGAAAAATTTGAAATTTTATGCTTTTGAACGAAGAGATTTTATTTTCATTTGTAGCATTCTTATTTGTTTCATTTTGTACTGATGGTACATTTTGTTTCTCTTTAATTTTTATATTAGTTTTGTGATGTTATGGATGCTTGTTTTAATAATTGTGCTCAAAAACAAATATTTATACATAGATTTCTCTGAGCTATATTTTTTTCCACTTTTAACTAAAATGTAAATGTGTATATATGCATGACATTCTATTTTTTTTTTCTGTCAAATTAAACATCATAAATGTCTTATATCAATTTTACAGAACTAATTTCTGTATAATTATTCGTGTACTAATAAAATAAGTTCAAATAATTCTGTTTCTTTTGTTTCTTTGGTATTTAATCCCACCGAATGTACATTAGCTTATGTTGTTGTTCAGAGAAATATAATGATAAAATATATTTCAATCGTAACTGCCATTTCGCACATGATAATAAATTAACGAAAATAAATAAACAATTAGCGCATAATAACATCACATTTATTTTCTTTTTATTAAATGTTTACTCAATTTTTATTAAATGAAAACAAACAGCTATCAATGAACATATTAATTTCTTTCTAATCTAATTCAATATGGGCATATATTTTTTTATTTAACAAATTTAAAGAAAGATTACAATTTTCTTTTGTTTATACACACAAATATATTATGTATCATATTTATTTTTATACATAAATTTTAAAAAAAGAAAAGGAGCACTAAAATAGTAATGAATAAACGAGCAAAGGATGAGGATAAAAGGTTGTGTTAAAAATTAAAGCAAATTAAAAACGAAATGAAAAACAAGTTTTGGCCATATATATAGACAAAAAAAAAGAACATACATATGTATTTGTAAATATGATTTAAACTTCAAAAATTAAAAATATTCTACTTTTAGGCTTTCAAAATTAAACTTGAGAAAAAAAAAAAAACTAACTTGTTCGTAATCTTATATATGGAATTTAAAAACTGAAAAAAAAACCTAATATTTACTTTTATATATTTTTTGTGTAAAAAAAGAATGTGATAAAACTGTACGGTTTGATGGTGCTAAATCCAAATATATATTAACGAAAATTTTATTTAAAAAAAAAAGAAAAAACAAACAAACAACAATTTCTTCGTACATACAAAAATACCAACACACACAAACACACGCTAAGAAAATAACTAACTCTTAAAAAACAGTTTTTGTTACCTAAAAAACAAGTAAACAATTCAAAGCATTAACGAATGGAAATAACTACAGAGAACAATAAAGCAAACATAATAATTATAATAATAATAATAATTTAACCGAACGTGCAATATTACTAGTTATTTTGTTTTTACAGTGATTTTTTTATTTTTATTTTATTTTTTAACTTTTTTTGAGACAAAGTAAACAAATATTTTTTTTAATAATTAGTATAAAAGAAAACACTACGTAAAAAAAAGTTTACTTTGATTAAAATATGTTGAGACATACATTTTTTATATATATATATAAATATATTTATATACAAAATAATAATCAGTCTGTTGAGATAGATTCATTTGAATTCATTCCTAAAAAGCAACACAAATGGATTATTTTTTTCTGTTTCCGAACACAAACACATATAGCATTGATTAAAAATGAAAACAGATTTATTGAATGGATTGTAAATTTTTTTATTTCATCAAAAGAGTATCACAAAAATCAGTTTTTTTTTAAGAAAAATAAAAAGATAAATATGTAAGCTTAAATACAATGTTCTTCTAAAAAAAATGTAAAATTAACAAATCACTAATGATTGCATTCAATATCAACATAAAACAAAAAAAAAACAAATGTACATTTAAAAGTTATAGATTTATTGTAGATCGTAAAAAAGAACAACTATATATTTTGGAGAAAAACAAAATCTTTACCTGACTTTCGTAGATTTTTATTTTCATTATTTTCCTTTTGATTTAATTTTTTTATTTTCATAACAAAAAAAATCAATTCTCTTTAGTCTACCTTTCTTTTTTTTTTATTTCTTAATGTATCTTATAAGAACAAACAAAATTTCGTAGAAAAGCAAGGAAAAAAAAACACAGTTTAGCTTTAATTCTAAATTTAATTCATACTTTGCGAAGCATTTGTTACGATTTATTAAGAAAACACACCAAGTTATTGAATATTAAAACAATTAATAAATATAACTATAACTTATAAAGAATTTCTTATTTTTAAAGAAATATATAATTTAAACTAACAGATACAAAAAAAAAACAAAAATAAACCAACAAAAAAATTATAATAAAACTGATATTTTGAAACAAAATAAAGAGATCTTATTATTTCATCTTTCATCGAAACACATAAAATAAAATATTATTACCAAACGGATTTGTGATGTGAGTGCGAGAATGGGAATCAAATAATAGTCTATATTTTTTTTATTAAGAAAAGGGATTTATAAATAACTACATACATTTTTTTTTACTATATGAATTGTGCTTCCAAATCGTCGATATCTTATTTCAAAAATATTCTTTCTTATATATCATTAAATATGTGTACCTCCATTCTATTTTATCATCATCATCGAAATTTTCAACCCTCGGCCCAATTTTCCTGATCAATATATATTTTTTCTTGATTTAATATTAACTCTTTTTTATTTTTGTATTCATGTTTTTTTTTTTTTTAATGTGACTGGTGTTTCACAAATATTTTATGTAATATTAAATAACAATAAAAGTATTGTATTTTTGTTGAATATTATTATATTTATTATTACATTTACAATAGTAAGTGCATTACGATCATATTAGGAATATAAGTAAGGAAAATACGTTTAGGTTATTCAATTCTGCAATTTATTACGTGCTTTCTTAGAAAACGTTTATTGTATATTAAATAAACCACTGTACACCACATTGAGTGTTATGATTTCGTTTAAAATTTGTTTGATGGCATTTTTGTTAAAACGTACAGTTTTTGTAATTTAAATCACCTGACAGTGAATTAATTTTTTTTATTTAGATTTCTTTTAGCAGTTTTGAATATCCGGGTGTTTCAGAAATGTTCCTACGTAGCTACCGCAGTTTCTATTGCAAATACAACATATATGTTTATCTTTCTTTTTAAAAAATCATGACCACATGATTAAAATTTTCTAACAAAAAATCATCGAGACACGTCAATTTGTGGATTTTTTTTTTTTTCAATAAAAAATTTTTTGTTTGACTCAATAATTTAACTATTGGGTCTTTTTTGGCAGGTTACAAGCATAAAAATATATTTGTTGAATGTGTCTCTTCGGTCATTAATATTTTTTACAAAACCCAACCATTGGAGCTCATCAACAAACTAAGAAATTGAAATGTTTTGTGTTTACTTTGACAAAATAGGATTCTTTTTATTCCTTCCTCTTACCAACAACGTCTATAACGAAATGAACAAGAACAACTGAGATATAAGAAACAACTTTTTTTAAAAATTTTATATACAAAAAAACCTCACACTTATTCGTAAAATATATATTGCACGCTGGAATGAAATATATATATATATCTTATTCAAAACAAAAAAGAATAAATAATCTCTTTATACTCTTTGCTAGTATATAGCTTATTTTTTTTTTTTTATTTTTTTTTCTACTTTGAATTTTATAAAATGAAAAAAAAAATAAATGAAAAGAATAAATTAGAAACTTACTACATACGAAAAAAAAAAAACTATGTGCTGCATTGAAACAAATAGATTAAGTATATAATGTATTAAAAAAAATACTTACTTCATTACATACGAACGCTCAACAAATATATTTTAAGGTTTCTGCCACAGTAATTCGCAAAGCAATAAAATAAAAAATAATAATTAAATTTAAATACATATATCTATATATTTTTTCAACTTACGCTTATTTCACAAAGTAAACTATATACAAAACCGCTTGGAATGATAAAACCACTTAATATATTAGTTGAAATATTTATTTATATCTAGTAGTATATTTTTCTACCCATACATATAATATGCATACCAGCATTTCGAACAAAAAAAAAGTCAATACAAAAAGTTTAACAACTATTTTACAAAGTTTATATATATCTTTATACAAAAATACAATATTTATACTCAATTATTTGCACATCTTTGAAATAGTTACTTAACAGCAAAACCGACAAAGTTGAGATCAATATATACAATTTTTTATTTTAATTTTTTTTAGTTTTTCCTAATTTAATTCTCAAATCGATAAACTATTGCATTTTTGTTAAAACAAAAGACAAAAAAAGAAAAAAAAAAAACTTTGCCGTTCCAAAACTTTTTTAAGTTTGAAAATTTTAAATGCTGACAAATGAAGAAAACAATATTTTTATTTAAGTTTGTTTCTTTTATTATTTATTATTATTTATTTATTTTTTTGCTGTGGCTTTTTTTATTATTTTGATTCTTCTGTCTTCTCTGGGCTGATTTACGCCCCATTTGTGGTGTCTTTTTTTGTTGGTTACAGGGCCGGGGGGACGTCATCATCTTTCAACTCCCTTATCGACAGCATCATCATCATCCCCACCACCCCCGCCATTTCCAATGCATTTTAAAAGTGATTACCATCATGCGTTGGATGTTGGACTTTACCGTGGCGGCAGTGGTGGCGTTGGCAGTGGCGGTGGAAATATCGGCAGTGGCAGTGGAGGCGGCGGAGGTGGCAGTAACGGCGGTGGTCATCATCATCATCATCAAGGAATTGGAGGTACATCTGTATCTGGCAGCGGTGCAACCGGCGGTAGTAGTCACAATTCTCATCATCAGATGTCCTATCATAATATGTTTACCCCGTCCCGAGATCCTGGTACAATGTGGCGTTGTAGATCGTGCGGCAAAGAGGTCACAAATCGATGGCATCACTATCACTCGCATACCGCTCAACGTTCCATGTGCCCCTACTGTCCGGCCACATATAGTCGAATCGATACGTTACGCTCCCATTTACGGGTCAAACATCCAGACAGGCTACTCAAACTAAGTTCTTCAATATAAATGTGAAAATAAATGTATCCAAAAGAAAGAATGAAATGAATTACTATTTAACATAATAATGTATATTTTTTCTTATCTTATTTCAAATGTAATTATATTTATAAAATCACTGTTTTTTTTTTTAATTCAAAATGTTTTCCTATTAGTTTTTAATATGTATAATTTTTAATTGCATTTATTAGATTTTACAACACAACCAACTTCTTAAATTCTGCCGAATCAAAGCCATTTGCAGAAACTTGTACCAAGTCAATATATGAAAAAAAAAATAATTGTAAATTTCTTAAATTTCCCCCATAAATGAAATTTTAAAAAATAGGAGCTTATTTACGAAAAAAAAAATTACTTGAAATGCAAATTTCTTTCTTGCAATGAAAACAAATCGAAGCTAAGATAAAATCTAGTAGAAATAATAAATGCAACATTATCTTTAAATTGATCAATACAAGATCGGAATCAATGTAAAGTGGAAAATAACACATTACACGACTTTGTTTATTTAATAACTTTGCGCTATGAAATCTTATTATTATTTACGAAAGTTTAGAAAACATTTCTCATTTAGACGGTTTAATAATAAACAAGAAAAAAAAAAAAAACATTTGCAAGAACCGAAAAAATAGTCATTTCCTGAAAATTCTCAAGAAATTCAGGGATCAAGTTAGTCATAATTATAGGTTTTGTTTTTTTTTTTTAATATAAATTCCTATTTTTAACAAATATACATACAAAAATATGCGTTAGTTAAAAAAAGAAACGTGCAAGGTCATGGAATGTAACAGAAACAAAATAACGCAACCTTTTTTATCTTTTTTTTGTATTAGTCTTTAAATTTAGTAAACAGAAAAAATGAACATATACAAATATCTAAATACCTCAAATGCATTTCAGTTTTAATGTTAATTTTATTATTCTCTTTTTTTATTCTTCTTAAAAGTTAATCTATGTATACATATACAAATCACCTTTTTTCGTAAATTTAGTTTAGATTATAAGCATTTGTTGTTTCCTAATTTACTCGTACTCGAAGCTAAAGAAGCTAGAGAATTCTAGGCTATGGTTTGTTCAAATAAAATAGTTTTTTTTTTATTTATAAACAAAAATATAATAAGTTATATGTACAGTACAGTGTACTTGAAGTTAAGGAAAAGTTTTTTTTAAGTTAAAATTTAAGTAAAAAAGGCTTTCTAGAGATAGCTTTAAAGTTTGATACATGTTATAATACATTGACAGTAGAGCCAAGTGAAGGGTGTTACATTCTAGACAGTGTCGAATATATTCATATTGTAAGGCTGGATTTAAGTGCATTTTGTTGCCAAAAAAAAAAAAACCTGCGCTAACCCACTCCTAATGAAGCTACATGTTTTGTTACAAGAAAATAGGAAAACAACATGATCAATTTCTGTCAAAACTTATAAGCGATTTTTTAAATTTAATTTTTTTCCCCCAAACTCGCAGCGCTTTATTTTAATAATCAACAAATATCAATATAGATTTTCGATTGTGTATATAAAAATTTATACTTTAAACAATTAATTTACAATTAGTAATGGCATGCGAAAAACAGCAAACGAAACTAACTAAAAAAATTCTTATCAAACTATTAATAATATAATGACTTCAATCAAAAAAATACAATTAAAAAAAATTAAAAAAAAAATCCATATCAAATTTATACTACACATAAAATAAAATATATTTTCAGTACTTTCTACAATAAAAACAAAAAGTATATATACATTATCAAAACATACAGAATTATTACTTCTAAAAAAAAAAATTTGAATTTAATATCCGTCGTTTACAAATACTATAAACAAAAAAAAAATTGTATAAAAATAAAACAATCCCTACTCTGTAATTTAGCACATAAAATAAAAAATTCACACATTTCCTACATTTTGTTGTAATTCATAGAAAATAAACAAACAACCTTCACATATTGATTAAAAACAAGCAAATTATATTTAAAATATTGCCTTTTCTGGTTTTGTAGTAATGGATATGAAAAATAAAACGAAATTTTATGTGTTTGTAGACAGCGCAGAGAAAAAAAATAAATAGCAGATGATTAAAAAGAAAAGTGCCAAGATTTTCTATTCTTATTAAAATCGCTTAGTCGTTCTTACATATAATTATAAAATTTTCGCTATAATTTGTTTTTTTATTTGTCTGTGTTACTAGTTTTGCTTGTCTTTTTTTTTATTGCTTAAAGCACCATCATTTGTTGTCAAAACTTATTTTTGAAAAAAATACACATGTTCGATTAAATTATGTTTAGCTAGGTTCTTTTTTTCAAGAAAATCTAATGCCAGAAGCTACGATATATATCTAAAAAATTTTATTTCATTCATAAAATTTAGAAGCCATTTAAGTAAGAAAAATACATACTATTTTTCATAAAATTTAGGAAACATTTTGTGATATTCCAAATTTTATTTCTCCTTGTTAATTGTATATACTTTTTTGGTATTCGTAATTTCAAAATTGTATCCCAAAATTGTTCATGTGATATTTTTTTTTGTCGGAATTATAATTATTATTAATTTTTTTTTTCTTTTTGTTCTTTGGCTATATTAAAATTTATTGTTGAATTTTAAATGTAAATGTTATTTTGTTATAATTGTTTTTGGCATTGAATATTTTTTTATATGCATAAAATGTTTGTTCTTTAAAATCATATTATATAAGCTTTTAAGAAAAATCCAATAAAAGGAAATCTCCAGTTAAGACCTAAAAGAAGGAAACTTGTAAATACAGTAAGCAGTCGAAGATAGACGAAAAAAAAAACATTATATACCAAAACTGGCCAGAATTAACAATATTTTTCTTTATTGTAACTTTCATTTATATACAAGAAAAGAAAAAAAAAATACTTAAAATTAAATCATGAATCATTTAAGAAAATTAAGTCAACAAGAACATGTTTAGAAAATACAAAAAAAAAAGTATCAAAATGTATATATATTTTTCTACACAATGTTTATTTCTAAGACTCAAAAAGAAAATGAAAAAAATTATAATAAAAAAAATGTAGAAAGAATTAAATTTTAAGATCAGTAATAAATTAAAAAGGGATTGAGCGGAATTCTTTTAATTTTCTTTTTTCAGCTATAATAGAAATAAAATAGGTTTTCTGAAAAAAAAACAAGATCCTTAAATAAATAAAATAAAAAAATACGAAGCATCCTTATAGTCATAATAAAACTAATTGTCAAACTATTGTATAACAAATATACTTGCATAATCTTTAAGTAAAAATTTTCAAATTCACAATTTTAAATCCTCTTGGATTTGACTAATAAGCAAGAAAACAATGGAAAACATAAAATAGTAATTTTAAAATATTTGTTAATGTAAAAAGATTTAAAAAAAAAGAAACAATTCATAATAATAAATGACAAATCCAAATAAACAAAAAGTCCTCAATAAATTTAGAATTGTTAATATTCTTATGATTTTCGCATTTGGAAGCACAATTCATTTATTTACCCATAAGACAGTAGGTAGGTGTGTGAAAATGAAGGGGTTTCATATCGGTTTTCTTATTTGTCAGGTTTTTTAGAAACTATGGTAAGTACAGCTAGTAAAACTTGTGGTCCAAAGGAAGCTAAATCGTGGATGAAATCATCAATTACACTGTATTTTATTTTTGTTTTATAAACGATCTGAATTAAAAGAATATACTTTTGAAACAATGGTGTGTTTTATTTAATAGAATAAGAGTAGAACAAATATGTTACATTGACCACTAACTTTTTATGGGGATTCTACGCTTAAAGTTTTATGTAACACAATATTATTAAGTAGTTGGAGACTTAAAAAAGTAGTTCAATGTACTGAATGAGGTTGTCACAAAACTGTACATCGATTAAATTTCTGAATCTAACTTTTGAATTATAAGCGAGATCTATCTTCAAAACGTCCACAGTTGAATCAGTCATTACTTTGCCTATTGCTATCGCAAAGCACCTCCCGGTCTTCGTACTACAAGAGTTTTTTTTTTCTTTTTTGAAGACTATCCTTTTAATGGATTTATCGTTGTAAGTCATGATTCAACGACTTGCGGCGCACCGCTACGAGTCAAACTCTTGACTCTGGTCGATCTGTTCCTCAGGCGAACTATTTCGTTCCATTCGTTCACCGTTCAAACAGATAAGCCTTTACAAATTAACATAAATATTTCACAAATTAGTATATTCCTGCGACTGTTTAAACAATGAGAAAAAAATTCACATTATGCGACTGCAGAAAAGTCTCCGCAAATTGTTGAGAGCCAGTTGAAAAAACATTCACTACAACGGTTCTTGTCAAAATGTTGACCAAAATAAACCTAAATTTTGGCATTTACTAAGCTGGTTAGACAAGAACTTCGTACGTGCTGGCAGCAGTCTGTTTAATAGACTTTACTCTTACAATAAGACCATTGGGGTTTATTTCAAGAAGCCAATTGTACAATGCAATTAAAACAAAT
Organism: Syritta pipiens; assembly: GCA_905187475.1. NCBI lineage: Eukaryota > Metazoa > Arthropoda > Insecta > Diptera > Syrphidae > Syritta > Syritta pipiens. Next base: position 31,203,405 of record LR994572.1, on the reverse strand, counting down.
TAAAAATGATGGCTATAATCTTTGAAGCTACCAAATCCACACGGTCATTTTCACAACAAGAACTCAACCACCACGAATTTCATTACATTCATCGACCCGTAGACAAAATAAGGGTCATTTATTTCAGTACGTTTACCCGTACGTATCCTGCACCAATCATTCTTGTCCTGTACAACAATTTTTAAATAATCGATCATTTCCAAAATTCACGCTTGCTTCTTTGAAAGCATCCCAGTACTATCGACTGTTCTGTATCGACATTTTCAACTGGCAATAGACATTTCTTCTTTCAAAGATTTTGTTCTATTTTTTTTTTTTGTAATGACCGACGGCGACGACGGCCGAGCAATTTTGCAAATGCTGTAAATTTCTTAAGGTTTTCTGTGAAAAAAATTCGATCAACAGCTAGCTGATTCTGATTTCTAAGTGAAAAATACTTGTACACAGTGCTGATTTTCGATACGAACGTTTTGTCAATTGGAAAACAACTTCAAGACTATTACTTAACCAAAAAATATATAATTTATAATAATGTTAAATAAGCAAAATAAAAATAAACAACTCTCGTTCCCAACAATTGATAAATAAATTCCCCTAAAATGGTAAGTGCCATCCCTGTATCGCTCCCGTCATTTGTAGAGATACACAAATTCTAATTGGAGAGTGGATAGACAGAAAAAAAAATATAAACCATTTGCCAATTGCCGCCATATTGAAACTTTGTTTGGGCCTTTGACATTGGAAAATTGTTGCAAAAGTGCCAAGCGAAAGCGCTAAACTAACCATCCCAGTGATTTTAAGCTGATTTACTTAAAAAAAACCTAACAACAAGTGACCACAACGATCAACAAAAGGCACCGCATCAAATACCCATCTAAATAACTATAAATTCCGGATAGAAATTTCCTGTTTTATTCTGGCTAACAATTCGGTGAGTAGAATGAGTAGTTGACTGCATTTTGCATCAGCCAAAGACACTGGAAGAGTTTTTATATGCTACTGCTACGCATAACTTATGCAAAATGGTGAAAAAGAGAAACAATACGCAATGCGAACAAGTGCGACAGAGTGAACGAATGGGGATTTCTTTTTGTTTATTTTTCAATGTCAATAACACCGCCGCGAAAACCGAAAGAATTATTTATTTACAATGAACAATTCGATGTTTTTATTGTTGTTGGATATTCGAATGTATGTGGAGTGGTGGTACAGTGAGGCTTTCCTGTGAATGATTCTGGTCTGCGGTTGTTGTAGTTGGTTTTCTAAGAGGCAAGGGAAAAATCTATAAAATCTTTCTCGGAACTGAGTTCATCAAGAAAAGGAATGAAGCTCTAGAATGCAAAAATGCTATCGCTATCGGTTTGTATCTGTAGGGGGTAGTGTAGTATTAGATTATTGGTTGGTTGTGACTGGCACGCGTTTTTTATTTTTCTTCGTTTTTGTGGCTCCAAAAAAGAAAAAAATCGGTATAGAAGTTTTGATTTTACGATTTCGGTTCGGAGATAAATTTTTAAAGAAGAACACTAGTGAATTAAGCAATATGCAGTCTTGGGATGTGTGTCCATATGTACGTTTAAACAAAGTTGGTATAATTTTTTTTTGTCAATGGTATGATTTTTTTGTTTATTGGTTTTGAATGATTTCGCATTTGTAAGCAGTGAATTTTAGAGATTTGTCAATATCTATCCCATGCGTAGGCGATTATTGGCGTTTCTTCCCTTTATGCCTGATTGTGTAAGTTTTGTTGTATTTTGTTTGTCGGCCACGGCAACTGGTTGAAGAGCGGGCTGAAGGGAGCACATGTGATCGGAGGGAGCTAAAGAAATTACAAGTGCGAACACTTGTCGGCGTTTCCAGGAAACATGACGCGAATAATGGAGAGCAAAAAAAAAAAATAAGGCAGGGGTTTTGTGCTGCACCTGCTTTTTACGATTTTACTTTAAATAGTTTCTTTGTTTTTATGATTATTTAATTCTTGAAGCAACTGTACTCAAAAGGTACTCGAAAGGTCTTAAAACAAATGTTTAGCATTTAGCATCTCATTTCATCTTACTATGTACTATGCCAATCATTGCCACCACACAACACCGTGTTAGGTTTGCGTACAAATTGCTATGAATGCAATTTTAGCTCGTTTTGTGCGTCTTCCGTTAAGTACGACCAAATTTTACTCATGAAATAAAATGAAACACGAGTGAAATGGAAAAAAAATGTCACCGGTCCCTTGATCGTCGCAATGTCCGGACTCTGCTGTATTTAAATAGCTTTTAGCATCTAGCATCGGCGTTGAGAGACTGCGCTTTTTGAGATTGATTAGAGATAGCGGTAGATGCCTCGCAAAAAACTTTTATTCCTCATTCTTTTCACATAAAAAAGCCAGTCAACAAAATGAGTTTTTCCTAGAAGTTATTTCTTTTTAGTTCGAAATTTAATTACGGCGAAGCAGCTAAACGTTGCAGTTTTTTAAATCAACTTCCAATATGTGCTTTACTAGTTTGCTTTTTATGGTATGATCTCCTGTTCTTCATTTTCTGGAAATCTGAGAATATTTAATTCTAGCCGCTAGTGAATCTTTTTTTTTCATATCTCAACTTTACCGTATTTATCATATCACCAGCAAATATGAAGAGATAAAGATAGTACAAAGCATTTATTTCCAGAATCGGACAAGTAACCATTATAATCTTCACGGCAAAAAACTATTTTTAAATCTCTTGACAAAAAAAAAGGTTTTTCCCCTTATATCAGCATTAAGTACTTTATTTGGAAGTCACAATAGACTTTATCAACTACATCAAAATGCATGTTGATCGAGTACTTAAATGTATTTCCCATAGGTTAAATTGCATTTTATGCAACACTTTAGTATTTTGATACTTCACTACTAACTTTTTCGAAAAAAAAAAAAAAAAAAAAAAAAAAAAAAAGAAGAGTGCAGAAACAGGCCGTTGCTGTCTCAGATATGTTTGACAGATGAAAGATGTTTGCGATTCTTGACAGCTTGTTAGTGTTTTGAAAATGTTTTTAGTGCCGTCTTATGTGCCGCCAAGTTTGTTATAAAGAAAATTCATTTATTGCTGGATCTTTCGCTGCTAATAGAATAATATTACATGCAGTTCCATTATTGTGTTTTCATTGTATTCCTAAGGTTATTAAAACCAGCAATCGCTTCTCTCTTTGCTTTTAACTGAGAATCATTGTTTGTGTTGTGTTTACTTTCTTGGTTACTATTTTCTAGACAACTACAATGTCTACGACGAGAAGCCAATGTTGTGAGGTAAGAAATAACTAATCTTTATATCAATTTATGTTTGGGATAATTTAATTTATCGCTTTAACTTGTTTAATAATGGAACTTTTGGGAGGCGCATATAAAGGATATTATGAGTTGCTGGTAACTCCTCATCGATCGTTAGCTTCATAAGTAGATAACTGAATGTGTCCACGTTGTTATCCTGCCTAATGGTTAAAGAGATCACTCTATGAAGGTGAATTCCAAAGTAAAGTGCGAAACCACATTCTCACAACTGTACACGAGCATCATAGAAGATGCATCTTCTTCGCTCCGAGGTTGCAAATTATCGATGTTAGTATAACCTTGTTGGTGACTCCTCTCGTGATTTGGATCTTGGTAATATTTAGCCAGTGCCGCAGGTTATATATCCACAAGCAGAAGATGCATAGGAGAACATATTGCAAAGTATTGTACCCTCTGTATGGAAGAAAACCCTGGCATCTCCTGTTTTTCGTCGAATTAAGGAAGTACTTTTATTCATGCCTATTAACCACTGAATTCTTTATCCACTATTATAATGACTAATAAATTTCGTGGGTTGGTTTTCATGCCTGTTGCTACTAAATTGCATTTCGTTCGCAATGCGGATATCATTGGTAACTTGTAGACCTAGACAGTCTAAGCAGAAATACGTCGCATAGAGCCTTGTTTAGACTAAAGAGACTCTGTGACACTGATCCTACCCAACTGTTGCCACAAGACTTTCAAATATACTTCAATTCCTGGAGTTCAAAGGAATTCTCAAAGCCCAGTTATCGGTTTAATTGATTAATTTACGATCGCGGTGCAACTAGATATGATAATATGTCTAAACGAAAATGTTCCTCGGCTCCTCTTCATTATTTTTCCTTTTTTTTTTTTGTCAGTATGAAGCATATGTTTAAATCTTAAGCATTAAAGTCTTTTAATCAAAGCTTTCTCTTGCAATTCTGGCTATGTTCTTTCTTTTTAAAGAAGAAAGATATAGATCTCTTAATTTTGAAAATGTAATTTGAGATGAAAATTGTTTGCTACGACCAACATCTACCTCTTCTCATTGTCTCCTGTAATAATTGATGTCTTCATATATCAAGGATCTCTTGCCAAATAAAGAATACATTTAAATCCTATAGAGTCATTCTAAAATGAATATCACTTCCCTCCATAGCACATCATTCTTTTCTAAGTTGACTCGCTACAAAATACTAATTCAAAACCACAGCGATGCAAAATCATCAAAGGAATGCCTCACCATTTTGTCAAAAGTCAATTTTCCAGTCATATCTTAAGCATGTCAATAAATTTTCTCTAATATCTCATTAACAAATTCAGTTGGCGGTACTAAATCAAAAATTAACGTCAAAACGCTTGGCAACATAGATGTTCATACACACGACTCTTCGAGAAGTAAATAAAAGCTGTTTGGACCGTCTTTGAACTTCCCGTTGCAAACCGCTGGACTATTAATAAAATAAAATAATAATAAAATTCTTCGAAAATTCCATGTACTTGTTGCATTTCTGCATTTCAGCGTCTCGTTTAATAAACGAGATGAAAAACTAGAAATATTACCACATGGCATTACTATTTCAAAACGAAAATGTTTCGTCTCGTTTATCTGTACACAAAACCGTCGAAAGCGTGAGCTGGTAGATTTATTTTGTTCATATGCCTCAGTTGCATAGAAGATTTTGTGCTAAACAGCCGTTCCTCTGCTCTCGTTGTCCAGTCGGTCTATTCATTCCCGCAGCGCTTGTGTCTCTGTCTGTAGAATCGAAAGTTTTATTTTTAGAATCTCAGTTTCTTTTTCCGGAATAAAAATGAATTACACTAAAAATACACAGCGATCACTTTAAATGACGGGTTAATTGTAATTTATTCTGTCATTTATCTCGTGGGTTTGGATTTTCATTTCCTTTGAAAATAGAAAATGGTTAAGAAGAAACACTCGTTTCGGAGTCGAAATTCGTCTTCGTCGTCGGAGACGAATCCGCGAAAACGGGTGAAGCGTTGCTGCCGTAAGTTCGTCGCCTTTATGTGTACACAAGTCGGCGTCGGCGCGTTGATTGTGGTGTACGCAATATGTGGCGCCTTTAGCTTCATCGCTATAGAGACGCAATACATTGACGGCTCCGCGGATATTGTCGAGAATCTGAGGAATAATTGCTCTGAGGAGTTGTGGGTGAAAACCGAAACCCTGAACCTCTTCAATCGCACCGTTTGGGAGAGCGACACTGAAAAGATACTGAAGCGATACCAAGACAACATCACGCTGATGATAAAGAAAGGCTACGATGGACGGACTCCGCTGCAGATCTGGTCCTTTCCGGCGGCACTGATGTTCTGCCTGTCGGTGTTCACTATGATCGGTTATGGCAACATGGTGCCGCGAACACCCTGGGGCAAAGGCTTCACAGTGATATACGCGACCTTTGGCATACCGCTGTACATCTTGTACTTCCTAAACATGGGGAAAGTGCTGGCGAAATCATTTAAATTCCTCTACCGTGGTCTACACGAGTGCACGCAGGACACAAACGCAGATGAAATGGAGTCAGGAGTGCGCAAGAAAATCATAGTGCCCTCCACAGCGTGCCTGTGGGTGATAATGTTTTACATTTTGACTGGAACGGTGATGTTTGCCAACTGGGAGAAGTGGTTCTACCTAGACTCCTTTTATTTTTGCATGACGAGTCTGTGCAAAATAGGCTTTGGAGACTTTGTACCGGGAGCAAGTATTCGACCGATTGCAACGCATCCAGGTGGGCTGGAAGACGCCTCAGAGTCGACATTCAAACTGCAAAAATTCTATGAAACCGACCAGCAAACAAAGCTGGCTATCAATTTCATATACATGCTGATCGGCATGGGACTCGTGGCTATGTGCTACAACCTTATGCGAGAGGAGGTTCGCGTTAAGATGCAAGAAATAAAAGAAGATTTGAAGTTGTGTCTGGAGGATATGCGATCGCGTTCGGCTTTGTGTTGTGGCCGTGATTTGGATGACGAGGAGTATTACTATTAATACTGTCGAAAAAATAACTTTAATTTTGTCTAAACTACTTAGGAAACTCTGCAGTTTCTTTATTTTTTTTTTTGTTTTTGTTTTTGTCGACGATACATAATCCATGTTGTTTTAGTGTATTGTAATAGAAACCAAATTGTTAATTTTGAATATGTTTGTAAATTTGGTTAAGAAAACGATTTTTTTGTGTTGTGCATCTCTCTTAAAGGTAAAAATTGAAAACTTTTGGAGACTCGGTAAACGTGATACAAACTTTAAGGTGATGCTTGGTGGCAGCGCAGACCGTTTATGCACGCCAAGCACGTCGGCTGGACCATTTCGAATATTTGCGGTATCTGGATTTCAAAATCGAGCGAATGACATTGTGTACTGTCCACCAATTATACGGCAATCAACCCAAAATGTGGAGGATTCGACGGCGATTGTTTATTTTGGTGGTGACGTTCAGGTATGTTATTTACTTTTTTCCTTAGATTAGTGAGAAATTTCTTTTTGGAAAACAAACTCATATAACCAAATTGAGGATTAAAATGTGATTAAATCAAAATTTGTAGCTTGAATAATTTTTACTATAAAAATGATATCTTGATCTTGAGAATGAAAGGTATTTCCGAATTACAAGTTTCTGATGAAGAAATGATGCTCTACTATACGTTTTACAGCCTTGGCATAACGTGACTTAAGATTTCTATATTGTATAAGAAGTCATATATTTTGCTGACATCGAGTTATGAAGTTTCTTGAACCGGCAATAGATCACACGTTATTATGTGGCTACCCACTTCACTATGGATAACCATTTTCGAAGATAGAATGACTATGTATGTGACAAAAAGATAAATATGGTCTTTTTTAGGAAAATTCTTCCCGATTCGTCTTTCATAAATTTTGTAAGAAAAAACAAGTGAAGTTCCAACCTTCATCAGTTTTTCTTAAATTTTCTACTTAGAATCGAAAACTCTCATAGGTTTGCTGTAAGAAAATTAATTTCATATCTCGAAACCAGGAACTTTCTATAAAATTATATAGCCTATTGATTTAATCATAACTATTTCTAGTGAAAAGTGTTTAGAAAAGACGATTCATCATCTCTACCGTCTATAAACAAATACTTCTACACACAGTTCATTATTTATTACACACAAACCGATCGCATAACTTTTTCTTAAGTATTATTACTTGCAAAGACCATGCAACACAGAATCATAAAAATAGTAATAGACATGGAGAAAAAAAGAAAACGAAAACATCGAATAAAACACGTGTGACCGCAATTTACTTTACTTTGGATAGGCTTCTAATTTGTTTTGTGCCAAAAGGAGGACGTTAGCCTACAGCATCATTTGCCAATCATTTTTTATTATTTTATTTTTTTTATTCACAACGAAAACTCTGTTCCCCATTATTAATTTGCTGTTTGTTCTCAAATTATGTTTTTTAGTCAAAGAAATTATAATCTTTATGCATGCTAATCTGTATCCTAACAACTATAAATTGGCATCGTTTCAAGTGAAACAATAAATTTTCCAAAAGGAAATTGATGAAAATAAATATTTGCAGAAAAACAGAATCACACTGTATGCGTGTTTTTGAGAAATGCATTTTTTCTTATTTTTCTCCAATATTTGTTGTGTTTCTTTTAGGATTTTCCCGAAAGCATGGAGACAAATAGAGACAGTAGGGGTTACATGAAGTATAACCTAGAGAATTCAGCCATTTTATTGCGGGAAGCATTTCCCAGATCGCACATAATTGTTATACGTCCGGTGAGGTAAGGAACTGGCAATGATAGGAAAATCGTAAACATCGATAAATTATTAATTTTGATCTCACTCTCTCTGACCGTAGGATGGAATTTAAAACATTTAGTTGCTTTGATAACTTTGTACGTGGAAATAATGCTGGGGTACCGGATCACACGCCGATGAATCACGCACTTCAACATTTAGAAAAGTAACTATAAAAGATAATTAGAACATAGTAGCATCCGGTTAAAAATTATAAATACTCACATTGTGTAAATACGCGTTTCTTTAATCCAACTCAATTTTCAGGCTTCTGCAAAATCTCTCTCAAAGATTGATTTCGATACCTGAAAGTGAAATTTTAGCACAAGTAACAGCAGCTGCAGCCGCAGCAGCGGCAGCAGCGTCAGTTACGGCAACAGCCACTACAACGACCGTTACCATGGCACCTTCACCAGAGACCACGACATCTTCAGCAGCGGCTGCTGCTGCTGCCGCTGCAGCAATAGCATCGGCAAACAGTGACAGTTGTCAAGAGATGGACATTGATATCTTGCAGGTACAAGAGAATGTGACTGTCGACACCGATGGCGCCATGGTGTTCCCGTGCGCCAATGAAAATTCAAATCCCCCACAATGCACAAATGACGAAGCATCGCAAAATACAACCAACCTAGCCACATCACATTCCTCAGACGTTCAAGATCAACCACACGGTGCTGGGTCGGCTAGCTTTAACAACACCACGCTGAATGCCACGAACGACTGTCACCAGCAGAACAACTTGCTGCAAACTTCATTTGCACAGCACCAACAACAGCAGCAGCAGCGGAACCCTCTTTGGTGGCGCGAGAATCTTAACTTGGATAAATCAAAACTAATTTTAATTGGCTTCAGTAAAGGCTGTGTTGTACTCAATCAAGTGAGTGAACGAGTGTAAAAATCAAAGATCTAATGTGGCCACACTGCTAGATCTGGTGTTAACTTGATTCTATTTCTGAAATTTTCAGTTTATCTACGAGTTCCATTATTTAAAAACCCTAACCCCCGATGATAGCACAATGATTAGACTTTTATCTCGCATTAAAGACATGTACTGGCTGGACGGCGGACATGGGGGCCAAAAGAACACATGGATCACTTCAAGAAGCTTACTAGAAACCTTAACCAGAATGGGTGAGTACCAATCCGAGTAAGAGTGTAATTCTTATTGGTCACACACATATTTTTTTGCAGGCATGAATATTCACGTTCATCTGACGCCATACCAAGTGCAAGACGATCGCCGGCCATGGATTCGTAAGGAGGAAAAAATTTTCACCGATATGCTCCGTCGGCTGGGGGCACCAATAACACGCCGCCTACACTACGAGAGTCAAACTGCGAATCTCATGACGCACTTTGAGGTGCTACAAGCATTCTGTCAGCATATTCATGATTTTAGTCAGCAACAACAGCAACAGCAGCAGCATGACCAACAGCAACAGCAAAGTATTCATCAGCAGCAACATCACAGTCTAAACAAAACCGGCGGCGAAAACTCCTTAAACGAAAAGTGACAACGACGCCGATTGAACTTGAAAAAAACATTCAAAACATCATGTGCATCACCGTCGTCGGCGACTGCGGCAGCAGCTGTAACAGCTCTTGCCACAACCTCAGCTGTTCCGACCACGTCACTATCAACTCCATCAGTAGCTTCTCCATCTTCACCTGTACATAAGCATCATTATAGGACTAAGCGTAAGATACATAAATTATATTATGCCATGTGCGGTTAGTAGCAAGTTTTATTTTATTCTTTTTTTGTTTAAAATATTTTTGCTCTTGTTTCACATTTTCCTTTTTTTTCTCAAATTTTAACCACTTTAAGGTACCTAGTATTAAATGTGTTTGTATTTTCTCTTGTATGTCTTCAAGTGCTTTGCCTAAAAACATAAATGTGTCCATGTATTAAAAAGCACTTTAAATACTTCAATATACCACAATTTTATGGTACTAACAGTGCAATAAATTGTTTTCAACTTCAGTGTCTAAATGTATAGATGATTTTTGTAAAAAAAAAAAAAAAAAAATGCAATTACCTGGTTAATAGATGTAATGTGTGACGTTTCAACAAGAAAAATATAAATATAAATAGGATACAGGGCATAATCGATCAAAACCTTCACACAGTAGTTATTATCACAGGTAGTCATAGTCATATTTGTAACAAAATAACTTAAATGAACAAAACATAAATGTTGTGTGTATCATTTGGAACTCGTTCTTTAAAATACTACCCATTGTTGTGGCGTCTTTTTAAATGTCTTAAAATAAGTGCAGAAGTGAAAAATACAAAAAAAAAAGGATTTCGTTGCTTGCTTTTGCGAATATGTCCATCTGCCATTGTGTCAACAACCTTTTTTTGAAGCCAAATGATGGCTGAGAATGGAATTTTCTTAATTAAGTTCACTTTGTTACATAATCAGGAAAGTTTATTGGACCAAAAATAAAAAAACATTCAGATAACTCTTTATAAAGATTCACTCAATGTATTGTCGGCTTTTTGAGTTGTAATAAATTATATTTTTGGGTGAAGAGAGTTATTCGCAGTCATTTGATAAGCTAACCAGCATGAAATAACGAATTTTGTCCACGATCCGTTGACCGCCTTAAATTCGTCCTATCTCTTTTCACTTGAATAATAGACGGAACCAGTATTCGATTAGGCACGAGCACGCTGCACTATTAGATTTAAAAAGTCACAACAGTCTTATTTAGTTTGTTACAAAATTTGCTGGTGCGAAAATCATCATTACGCCTCAGTACTACAGATTACTTAAGAATTAAATACAGAAAAAGAAAAATGAATAACTAGGAAAATAATATATAAATGCAGTTTGTAAATATACATTTGATTTCTCTAAAATTTGTTTGCATTTCCGATTCGCTTGGTGTTACAAAATTATATTAATGTTTTTCCTAAGATTTAACTGTCCCACATAAGAATAACGAGCTTACAACCGATTATCATTTTTCTTTTGCAATAAAATAAAAAAGAAACTATTTCATTTTATACAAACATTTACATATTCCTTCCAATGATATTTGTAATTTAAAAGAAAAAAAAAAACAAACTCTTCTCTTGTTCCGAATTAATATTTTATTTCATTTTTTTATTATTCAATTTAGTAATATGTATGTAGTTTTATAGTTAGTTAGATGTTAAGAATTATTCTAGACGTAAACAAAAAGTAGTTATAATTCAAAGTAATTGTGAAACTAAACGAATATTTACATATTAAAAACAAAAGCTTAAATGGCAAAAATATTTATGAAGCAAACAATACTATTAAATAATAAAAAAAACACATTTGTTGATGTACCTTTCGAATTGCAGTTCAAAATTGCTTTCTTATTTTCTAATGATGAATCTAAATTGATTATTTAAATTTGGATGGAAAAAAGAAAAAAAGAAGAGTATTGAATTTTTATAAAAAAAAAATAAAAAAATAAAACCAAAACAAAAGATTAACAATTTTTTGAGAGAATGTGAACAAATTGATATCATCTAGATATAGTATGAATATTGAGTTATAGTGTAAACGAAACTAATGTATTTAAAATTTATATGAAAAGATGAAACAAAAAGAATTTACATTAAAACTATTTGCAATTGTATTAAATATAAATAAATATTGCGTATTAACTTTAAATGTAAAATATTGTTGTTTGTTTAAAAAGCAAAAAGAAAATGTTTCATAGGAAGACTCAGTGGAGGTTTGTTTTACAGTATTGCGAAACCATCGTTGCTTTGACTGCATTCAACTATACATTGAAAAGCAAAACTGTAACAATCTTTTTTAAATACTGCCTGATAACCTCAATTATTCAAACATTCTACTTATTTGTTTCTTACAGCAACTATCACAATGTTATCTACAGAATCCCATTGTTTTTTTTTTGTGTTTGCACCCAATATTTCAAAAATGTTGACAATAAAAACTTTACTACTGCTTTGTTACAGTTTTGTTCCATTGAAATTGTCCCTGTTTCATCATTTCATCACCTAGTGTAAATATTTCAGTCTGATAGGTTGTGTGCCTTAAGTGTTCTGTTTAAACGAGTCGTATAAGTGAAAATATAAGGCAACGGTGCCGCGAAATAACGCCGAGCGAAAAAATGCCGAATTTCAAAAGGCCTTATTTCAACGTGATGTGCCCCCTCCTGTAACCCCCCTGCTTGGCACAGAGATAGGATTTGGGGTGGGTGCGAGGATTGGTTTGGGTATATGTTATAAATGCATTTTAAATATGAACATAAGGAAGCATTGGACACCACCATCCTCGCACCCACCTCGAGGGGCAGCATGCCCCCCCATACCTTCTTCACTTTTCACCCGCTCAGAATTGCCTTCTCTCTGAATTCGGAATATATTTCACAAGCAATGTTATTACGGCGTTATTTCACTTTAACAACGGGCTCTAAATACAGTAGATTTCAAAGCGAAAGTAAGGGTAGAAGAAACCAGCTTTATCGCTCGAAAATTTATCGTCACCAGAAGCAGTTTTCGAGAGATATAATTATTGGACCTACTACGATTAAAAAAAATAATAATCTGCGCCCATACAGCGCAAGAGTATATCTTGTTCGCACGACGATTGAAAACAAGGAAAATTAAATTTAGTTTTAATCTATTTTAGGTTATAATTTTCATCTTAGGCAATTTTGTCTGTAAAGACCAAAATTTACTGGATTTAATCTGATCGGCGTTCTTAGTACTGGACTAAAGTCTTACGTCCTTCAAAACCTTAGCACGTAAAACAAGGTGTGAAACATGAGAGCGGTTCTTTAATGGTTTGGGAATGTATTACCGTCTAACTATTATCTAATAGTAAAAATTGATGGTATAATGGAACAGTACCCTAAAATGCTAGAATAATATTTGTCAGCTAACATGAACATGATCGCAATGATGGAAGATCAAATTATTTTTCAACATGATGTGGATCAGACAAATTTCGCTAAAATGAAGAAAAATAACTTCAGTTGTCAAAAATTTCAAAAGTTGGAATGCACTGCACAAAGTCCTGACATGAATCTGATCGAAAGCTTATGGACTTTTTGAAAAAAAAAAACAACTGGCTAGTCACAAGAGTGATACAAAAAGGATAAACGGACTATGGAATCGAACGTAAGAAGAAGTAAGTCTTGTCCTTTTCCAGGTTGGTGCCAAACCATAACAATGAAGTGTTTTCGTATTTGATTTAAATTGTGTTTTTTTTATAAAAATGAATATTTTATATATTTTATTTCTGACAAAAATAGTTTTTATAAAAAAATATAAAACAAAAAAATTAGGTTTTATTTCAAATTATTATTACACTTTCAGGGCTCTGCAGGGTATGTCATGTTTCGGTAATTACAAATGCTGGTGAGCTCTAATCTCCTTAGTAGCTTCATTGTTCTAGATTGACTGTTTTACTACGTCTACTTGAACACTAGAAATTTGAACATGATTTCTATTGTTTTGGCCAGAACATGCATTCTTTTCGATGCACTAGACTATCAAGTTGACTCTTATATTAACTATTTAGTTCATTTGCTTTCGTGCGAACAATTCAATCGTTCTTAATAGCAGCTTGAAGGTTGACAGATTTTCTATTTAAAGATTTTCAATTGAATTATTAAAGATTTTCAATTGAATTAATTGTAGATAAACAACATTTCTGGCAAAACGTTCAGAAAAATACAATCTGAACCGCACTCTTAACGACTTGAGGATCCATTACCTATGCTTAATTTTGAGACCAGTTGATAAAATTAGTCGCAAACATCTTTGAGTTCTAGATTAATAAACAATACGTAGCAAAAGCAAAATATCGTATGTAACACTAATCAATTAACTTGCTTTCTCGAAGCTAAAATTTTTGATACAGTTGCCACATAATGAGTTTGTTTGCTTCTCCAAAGGAAGGGTCATTTGAAACAGAACACTTTTGTATATAAACTCAGAAATTAAACTACGATTTATGAAAAAAGATTTATATTTAAAAAGTTCACTTTTTCTTTGAAAATGAGAATTATAAATGCATAAATAAGAAAAACAAATTACAAATGTAATTAACGTCACCCTACCTATGTACATGTATTTGGGCATTGAATCGTTTTCCATTCGTCTGACCCATCGCAACAATCACAGACTCCATCGTTAACCCGACTACTCGATATAAAAACATCTATTCCCCGCCCAGTGATATGTCGTTTTTGGTATTTACAATAAAATTTTCCAGCTACACAGGCATTTGTACTGGGCTCATCACTTCCATCTGCAACGCAATCACAGAAATCATCATTCAATCTATCAAAAGGAATCGCCTGACTCCCATCCAAGCATTGAAATTTCCCTTCGAAATTTGGTTTATAAGCATCATAGTCACGAAGTCGTATACCACTGGAAAAAGAAAACCTTCTAGTATGAATATGATTCCCAGATACTTGTAAATTATTAAAAAAAAAAAAAAAACTCACCGTATGATTTTAATGTGTTCACTGCCGTTTTGCTCCGCACTAACACTATTCAGCTCGGTACGTTGATCATCAGTCTTTCTGTGACTTAGAACTATATATTTACTATCTTTAAATTCTAAAGTGCTATCTAAACTAAATGGTGTACTTGAACTAGGTAGCTGGTTTATGGACACCGCTTGATAGATGAAGAACATTATTCCAAGAAGGAATATGCCGAGCAGGAGCATCTTTGACTTGTGCTTATAAAATGGTTTGTAGTATATATTCTCCCTTTTAACCCATGTTTTCTTCATAGTTGTTCTAAGTGGCTGCTGAATTTTTACTTATTTTATTGCCGTTTAATAAGAAAAAGTTTAATTTCGATAATTGACGTGTATGTTTCTTGTTTATTTACATAAAAAGCACTTCAAATAGAATACTTCTTTCTGAAAAACAAGACAGTATGTGACGTGCGACGATATAAAAAGTCAAAATATTTCGGATGTTGCAGTGAGTGTTCGAATATTTTTGAAAACGTCATCGAGTTTTTCGAACATTATAATTTCTTGATAAATATACACATTTTTTATTTTAATAAATGTTAACTATACTCTTATTTTACTAGAATACATAAATCCATTCACATTTTAAAAATATGCCAGTTATCAATGATCATTTATCAGACTCTGGCTCATGTTGGTGAAACTTCTCTAAGCTCTTGGTCAAAATTGATTAAAAATTTACAAATTAGAAAGTTTTCTTACATGTTTGAGCCCTTATACAATATATTTCACTGGGCTGTTTAAAAATACCTTAACAAATTTCCTACGAGTAAAGAAAGCTCAAATCCGAGCTATGTAGAAATAGAATTGTAATTGAGTTGTGTCTTAGAAAAGACATCTCTAAATAAGTTTATGTGTGTTGCTGAAAGAATAAAAATAAATTTTTTTTTATGAAGACGTTATTAAAACTCATTCCTTATTTAAGAAACTCCGACGAACAAACCTTTTATGCTCAATGTCATCTCTGACATCAAATTGACGGTTGTGTGTTTTTATTTCTAATTGTTGTGATTAAATATACATTTGTTGCGGGGCTTAGTAAAGTTTTATCATGTTTCGTCCATACGATTGGGAAAATAGAAATGAACAAGTCGTAGCTGATACATACGGTGTTCTGGAACGAACTTCCAGCAGCATTAATCGATCGCATCAAGTCGCACTTGAGACCGAACAAATTGGAACCGAAGTAAGTAATGCAATTCTCAGAAACGCCCAATAAACTAAACATCGTATTTAAAACAGGTGCTCTCAGAACTTAGCGAACAACGAGAGTCCCTGCTGCGGACTCAGCGTCGCTTGGATAGCGCTGATACGGAACTGTCGAAATCTCAAGTGGCACTGCGTGCAATTCGTCGCAATGTCATATACAACAAGTTGATATTGATTGTGATAATCTTGCTTGAAATTGGTATTCTAGCAGGTCTGCTAGTCATTAAGCTGATGTAGTGATGAAGTTTTTCATTTCATTTTTTTTTTTTTTCACCTTGTAAATGATATATCTTTTGAATTGAAATAAAAAGTAGTAACGAAGTTTCAAATGATGTCATTTTTTAATGATGTCTTGGCATAAATCTTCTCAGTTTGGTTTGGGAAGAAAGCAAATGTCCTTTTAAGGAAGAAGTCACTTTGTTCTCGACTAAGTTATGATCGGACCTCTTTGGAGTCTTTTACACCAGGTTTTCGGTTACTTTTCTTGCAAAGCTCGAAAGCAAAACAGTCAAGAGGAGAAGTCACTTGTGCCGAACTCATTAGAGAAGAATGAGAACAAATAAGTGGACTCCAGGCAGGTAGGGCCAGGCACTCGAGGATAGGGTGAACTAAAAGTTAATATAGAAAGTTGACCCATAGCAAAAGTCAATAAAAGACGACCAAACCAGTGGCGCTTGAACTTTTTATTAAATAAAAGATAGTAAAATAAAAAAAAAATAAAAACCTTAAGCTAATATAAAACATCAAAAATACATTTGTCCCTAATTCGGTAGTGAAAATTCAACCGAACGAGGCAGATGTATTTAGATACTTGTTCTTCTTGGCCTTGGCCATTTTGCACGAGTTCACTGTCGCAGCGAACCTCAGCGACTTCACCGATTCCACATAGCAGTCTTGGAACGGAGCCACATTGATGAACATAAGAGTCTTCGAATTGCCTCCCAAACTGGGCATGAGTAGATGCGTTAACTTCGAATTCCTGTACGGGATGTGGTCTTGTTTTTGCAGTAATGCTAAGATCACGTTTGTCAATTCACTGAGGGAACGATTGATGTTCTTGGTCTCGTTCATGCGGATGCTTGTCTTTGGGCTCTCAGAACCAGCTAAGTCGACTAAGTTGATAGTTCCCACCGACGTTTCGCATTTTTCTGCGTGTGTTCCAACCAATTCGATCTTGGTGACAGCATGCGATCGCGACGATCTATCGTTTCCAACTGTTGCCGCTGTCGCTCGATTCATTTTGGCTATTTGCATCAGCTGACGCAAGCGGTTGGCACTACTCACAGTCTCCTCGGTTATGTTGGTCACGTAGATGTCTGATTTGTTGTTCTTCGTCATCCGGATCTCCATGTCCTTCTGCTCGTTGCTGAGCAAATCATACAACACCTCATTGTAGATTTCCAGGAAGGTTACTTTGATTTCGTACTCCCAGCCGAGGTGTTTGTAATTTTTTACCGACTCGAACAGAAGATCCACTGTACGCGGTATGACGCCCACATTCGATGGAATCCCGTCCATTGTGTATGTCTTTCCACTGCCGGTTTGACCGTAGGCAAAGATGCAGATGTTGTATCCGTCGAGGGCTGACTGGATAAGCGGGGATACCATTTCGAAGACGTCCTCTTGTGAAGACCGAGGATGGAATACGTGATCGAATGAGAATGCGTGGCTTGCCACCTTGTTCTTTGCGCCAGACGACAGCAATTCTAGATTTTGAATTTCTAACGATGCCTCGTCCAAGTAATTCCAGCCGCAGAGAAGACGATCTTCCTCATATTCTAGTGGTGGTCGAACGCGACAGAACACTCGGATATTGCCACGCAAATCCATGACGGCGTTGTGCAGGTCCTTTCGTTCCATGTTCGCCTTAAATAACTGCTCCTTACATGCTGCCAGCTCTTCAAGCAACTCCGCATTGTGCGTCGTTAGGACAGATGTTTGTGATCGCAGCTGGACGGCTTCTTTGTCAAGAAGTGCGTGGCTTGCGAACAATTTCTGAAGAAAAAATTAGGAAAAACAATCATAATCAATAAACAATAATCACTTAGAATGGACGTGTCACGGCAAACAAATAAACATTTAAGAACTATACGCCTTCTAGAGCGAACTGAAGTGCTGCTTAGAAAACCGATAGCGTCGCATACTTACATCGTAGTCCTCTTTTAATTTTTCAAAGTCCTCCTTGGTTGTCTGTAGGCACTTGGTGATCGACGCTATCTTCATATTCTGTGAGTTCGTCTGCCGCTGCAAGCACTCGATTTCGGTCTGAGCGTTCTTCAGCTCATCCTTAACCGCAAAGAGCTGCGCCTGCGACTCCTCGTATTGCTCCGGTAGGTTTTCCAAATTTGACAAGTTTTCCCTCATGTTCTCATATTTCTCCTTGAGCACCTTATGCTTCTCCTGCAGATCATTGTAACGCGCCTTGAAGTCATACGGTGGAATACGTTTGTTGATGGGTTTCGCTGCTCCCGCCGTCGAAGTGGATGTGGACGCGGACGTGGGTGCCTTCTTCGTCCTGGACACTGTCGAATTATTGCTGATGGTACTTGTGGTACTCGTGTTTGACGACGTTGCAAGTTTGCTGCGAATTCCGGTTATTCCCGCTCGGAGACCAGTGCTCGCTGTGGTGGTGCTGCTGCTTTGTAAACGTGCCATTTTTGAGGGAATCGTTGAGAGTGTGGGTTCCAGCCTTTTCGGCGCTCGTTTTTCTGTCAAACGCAAATCACTCACTGACTTACTCCTCCGTAGTTTGGCTCGATTGTTATTGAACTTGGGTAGCTCGCCTGCACCTCCGGCTCCCGTCAATCCATTTGTGGTTGGTAAGCGCAAAGCTGTTTTCGTGCCGGACACGTTCTGCTGTGGGTTGAAAGGCTTTGAGCCACTATTGCTATGCATGCGCAGGTCAATCGCAGATTGGCTTCTGCGGACCTTCGGCTTATTTTCAGTCCTCGAAGTGAAGCTTGGTGATTGAGGCCGTCCTAATGGAAGATTAAAACATTATCAGTTTTTAGCGATTCTCGAGAATATTCAGTTGCTTACCTCTGGTGTGGAACGAAGGAAGATTCTCAATATTGCTTGACAACGGAGCGGGCTTATACGAGTTGCTTTGAAATTTATTAAATAAAGCTGTGTTGGCTTTAATGCGATCCATTGGCAGAATAGTTTTTGTCAGCGGTGTGGGCCGCTTTAAACCACTAGGTTTTGGTAATCGTGACTCCATAATAATGTATTTTTAGTGTAATGCCCTTTTGATATTAAATATAGTTTATTAAATCGAAATAAATTAAATTAGAAGACACTAACAATCAACACCTTTCAATTGCAAACACAAAATTTGTTCTTGCCGTTACGAAGTTTCAATTTCTAAGTTCGAAAGCGATTTGAATTTCGAAAATAAACA
The DNA here is from genome assembly GCA_905187475.1 of Syritta pipiens. NCBI lineage: Eukaryota > Metazoa > Arthropoda > Insecta > Diptera > Syrphidae > Syritta > Syritta pipiens. The sequence goes on along the minus strand of LR994572.1, from coordinate 31,184,198 downwards.
GATTTCGAAACTCTTCGCAATCGGTGTGAAATAAAGGTTGATGCACATAGTCAGACTATAATTTTTTTTAAATAAAATCAAGACACGGTGTTGTTTAATTCACAGCTCTCAATGCTTAAAACTGTTTTGCTGTCCACACTTTTTTGTAGATTTTTTTGAGATCTTGCCATACAACTATGTTTATTATTTTTAATATACGTTAAAGCCTAGTAAAAAAGAAAACAGCCACTTTAGAGTGGAAAACAAAACGAAAAACCACTTTTATTTCATAATTCCTTCCTCTAAGTTTCTGACAAAAAAGTAAAGTTCTTTTAAATACAGCATAACTCCCAAACAGCATAAAATACATCGACTGCTGAGTTATAAACTCATGCAGTTTGTTACAATATGTCTTCAGTTGAAGCTGAGATTAAACCCTTTTCCGACGCACGGTAAAAATGTTCCCATCGAAAGTTCAAACATCCCCAAAAATTAATTTAATCAAATCAAATATGTATCAGTTGATCCGTGAGTATTTTGGGCATTATGTATAACGATTAAAAATGTTTCCTTTTTTTTTTATTTTTACACTCCACGCTAAGCCCTTTAATTTCATGAAATGATGGTAAATTTAAATTCTCCATCTTCAACTTATATATTCCTTCTTAAGAATAAAATTGGGTTTCCACTCTTGCCCTTTACATATGAGAACTAAAATTGCATTTGAAACATTTACTGATGAGACTGTAGGAAATGTTTTCACTAAATTTCAAAATTGAGTACATTTTTCCCGACTCTCCTAGTGGAGATAGCGAAATTCCGAATCAACTATTTTCCAATTCGCTTCTGCTTAAAAACGAGATACTGGCAATGTCACATCGAGAAAACATCACCCCATCTATTGCTCGTTTTAGTACACCAATTTAACAGGAACGAAAAACGTAAATAAAAAACACACCAATGTAGTAGTATTTTGTTGTGTGAGTCACGGAGGCCATCAAAAAAAAAGTTGAAAGAAGAAAGTTTTTGTTGTGGTGAAGATTTTTTCGTGAGCGGTTGTCTTTTATAGTTTATCTCGATTTCTTTCCATGGAAATTTATTTCATTTCAACAAAATTTCTCTCGCACACGCCTAATTTAAACTAAATAAATGTCTATTTACAAAAAACATTAAAATAATCATCACCTTGGTTCCCCTGCACTGTCAATTTTATACACGACAATAAAAAAAAAAGTCGTATCTGAAGACAGCTGTCAATATTTTGCGAATTAAAATATTACGGTAAATTAATTGAGAAATATTTCAATAAGATATTTGCAACGCAATAGTCGTATTATCGATGTTTCTTAGTTCATGCTGCAAGTTGAACCTCCCGACAGTTAGCTGGTGGTAGCTCTCTCGTGTATGGTTGGTGCTACAAAAGTTTAATTCACCAATTGGGATGTAGCAGTAGCAACTCGTGATGTTTTTCATGACGAAATAGTTCGGAGTGCAATGCAATCTTTGTATCTGTTCCCATTCGAAGAAGAAGAAGAAAAAGATTGTGTTAAGTGAAGCGCACTTGGCGGCATTTGGGACACGTTTGCCGCTGCAGTGGCTCGGACTTTGATTTGTTTTGTTTTTCGTTCGGTGTGGCAGCTGTGACATTAGAAGTAAAGTTTCTTTATTGTTCTGATTGTGGGGTGTTGGAAATAATAACTCGCTTATTCAAGGCCAAGTTATTTCTTTTTTCGACTAAAAATTCCTAATTTTGTGTGTGCTTTTCGTGTTGGCTAGCAACGGTGGTGTTCAGGAAATCATGCAGACACAGTAAGTGGAGATATTTTGTTCACGCTGGTGACCGAATCGTTCAAAGGGCATAGAAAATCGTTTTGGTGGTTGTAGTGGAGTCCTCGTGCCCTCAGAGAGTTGTTCATTGCCTGCTGCTTTTTGACCTTGATTTGTGATTCGCCGGACATCTTTACGCGTGTGCTCTAAATTGCCGCCAATATTGAACTTTTGTTGATGTGGTGTTACGCATTTGCGGCGATAGCTCTGAATTTCCAAACCCTTTTTTTTTATTTGTCGCTGTTTGGCCACTGGCCACTGGTATTATTCCGCTAAAACAGGTGGTTAGCGTCAATTCTGTATGAAAATGTGGGAGGTCGGTCGTCTCCCAAGCATCTCAACGTGTTAGAGATCATGAGAAAATATATTCTGACATTTTTAAAAGTCCATCTCTTCAAATTTACTCGCGAAAGTGTGGGTACCAATTCGGCGATTAATTTTTTGAACGATGGAAGCACGTCGGAGACATTCATGTCTATTCCTGTTCACATGGAACTTCTTGATGACGTAATCCATGATCCACGTCACGGATGTGTCGCTGTTTCCTCCTTTCACTGCTTGACATTTTCAGTACTAAATCATTTGTAGCATTTATATTCTTATCTTAGAGATTCACTCGTACATTCAAAAATGTTGGTCACAGCTTGGCTTTACTTGTCACAGCGAAAAAATCCAGAATCCAAACTCTACAATAATTTGCTGAGCAATCGCTGAGCTGAGTGCAAGTGGACTTACCTACTGGCAAACGAAATCATTTAGATTAAAATAATCGGGAGTAGTAGTGGTCATATGGGTTGTGGATAGTGTGAGTGATCATACCCATGTTTGAATTATGTTCAGGGAACAATCATTGATTCAGGTCTTGTAGGTGGCATGTAATCGTTCAAAAATATTGCTTTTAGGAGAAAGGTTTCGTACTCTGCAGTTTGGGACCGGGAAATAATAGTTGGCAAAAAATGGGTGACGCTAGGTTAGACTCTAGCCCTCAACGAGCTGTTACACCCCCAAATTATGATTATTCCTTACATAGAATGATGGAGCCAGTAGTCGGGCCATTAACTTTTTTTTACGTTTGGTATGCTCTTAAAAATTCGTGTTTGTAGTAAAAAATAGGTTAATTATCATTTCCAATTGTTTTAGGTATGAAAATAAAGTCATTTTTAGGGTATTATTTGATATAAAATATTGAAGGCCGACTCATCAAAACCTGTCCCCTAAAGCCGAATCTTCAGTAGCCGACAAGTAGAAGAATTACTGAAAAAATTACGATGGCTTCCCCAGTTTTATTAAATTTTTTAAGTTTTGTTCAATATACAGTAAAAAGAATCTATTGCTAAAACAAATATAATAATATAAAGCACCTTGCCGACAATATTTCACTGATTTTAAGACATTTTTGAAAATCACTTCCACAATTTTTTTAACACCAAAAACCAGACATTTCACTTTCGACGAAAACTTGAATCAAAGTGGCAATTTTAACTAAGAAACTAGCAACTGCTTTGCACCAATCTTTTACTCACAGATAGAAAAATCATTATCCTTTATAGAAAAAAAAACTGCAAGTGTGTATTACAAACGGAGTACGTATCGTTTTCCAGCGCGGCGGCCGGAATTGCGGAGTGCTGCACTCAATATTATTTTCTTTAATTTTTCAGCATCGTAAACATTCATGTATTAGTGGGCATTCAAACGTGTATATTAGATCCGGTATCTTGTCTTGCGTTAGACGACGCGACTCAACGCTGTTTTTAAGATTCTAAAACGTTGATAACGACGTTGCAAATCATTTGTTTAAATTTATCGGCAATGGGAAAACGTGCTCTGAGTGATTTAAATGGCGTTCGCAAAAATGAATATATAAAACAAAACTTGGACTAGATTTATTTCCCGTTGGGAAGAAATGTATATCTCAAATGCATATTTTCTTTAGCTAAAATATTGTTTAGCTTAAGTATTGTTTTCTCTGAATGTATCTCAATATCTATTGAACAAACACAGAAAGAGCGGTTTCAGACTTTTAAGGGACATAGTTGTTGAGTTAATTGCTAACGATGAACACAAAGGGGAAGAGCAATAAATCGTTCATTATTTTGTGATTAGTATTTCTTTAATTTACCATACGAGTAGATTTAGCACTTCTTTTTTTCTTATTGAACTTCAATTTTGTCACAAAAAAATTGAAACATTTTTTTTTGTTACAGAAATGGATTTCCAAAGCATCATAAGCCAAAAGGACCCACATGCTCGCACAATCATTCACCTAGACATGGACTGTTTCTATGCTCAAGTCGAAGAGATTCGTGATCCATCACTGCGTACACAGCCGCTTGGGATACAGCAGAAGCAAATCGTAGTAACATGCAACTATGTGGCTCGTCAATTCGGTGTTACAAAACTGATGCTGATATCAGAAGCAAAAAAACTATGCCCAAACTTGGTCCTTGTGAACGGTGAAGATCTGACAAACTATCGACAAATGTCCAATAAGATTTTCGATGTGATTTTAAAGTATTCGCTACTGGTGGAGAAGATGGGCTTTGATGAGGATTTTGTTGATGTCACAGACGTGGTTGCGAGTCGCTTGAAAGATGTGCAAAACGTGCAAGTTGAAGGTTATGTCCACCCGCCGGGTCGAGAGTTGGCTGATTCTTGTGACTGCGGCTGCGACAAGAGACTTGCGATTGGCTCCCAGGTTGCCAAAGAAATTCGGAATGAATTATTCAATACCTTGGGCATCACATGTTGCGCTGGAATCTCATATAACAAGCTTCTTGCAAAACTGGTAGGCAGCAGGAATAAACCCAACAAACAAACGGTTCTCATATCCCCCTACGCGGAGGAATTTATGCGCGAATTGAACAGCCTGCATTTGATCACTGGTATTGGCCAAAAAACCGAGTCATTGCTCTTGGAAAATGGCATCGCGAACGTGACCGAACTGCAAAACTGTAACATGGAAAACTTGAAGAAGAAACTGGGCTTTGAAACCGCAACAAAACTGAGAGAGCTATCGTATGGCGTGGATACTAGACCCGTCAGGGCGACTGGCAAACCGAAGACAATCGGACTAGAAGATTCGTGTCGACCAATATCGGTCAAGAAGGACGTTGAAGAAAAGTTTCGCATGCTTCTTATGCGGCTGATGGAACAAGTGTCCGACGACGGTCGAATACCGATTGCCATCAAGGTGGTCCTGCGCAAACTTGACACAGTCAAGAAAACGAGCCACCGAGAAACCAAGCAGGCGAACATCTTACCATCGCTCTTCAAGACCATGCCTGACGGCCATATATCGCTCGCCGACGGTGCGCTCCAAAAGCTTTTAAAAATTATAATGAGATTATTCGAGCGAGTTGTAGACTTAGACAAACCATTCAACATCACACTGATCGGACTCGCCTTCTCTAAGTTTCAGCAACGAAAAGTAGGCTCTTCGTCCATTGCGAATTATCTCATAAAGAAAACCGATCTTGAAGTGCAGTCCGTGACTTCGATAACCAGTGACGATGCGTTCCAATCATCACCGCAAAGCTTCCATCCAAGTGATCAATTCTACAGACGACGAACTACAGCATCTCCCATCCCAATGAGTGTTGACGTGGAAGCTCCCTCATCGGATATTTCAGACTTCTCGGAAAATGAAGTTGAGCCGTCGCCGAAGAAGAGTCGATTCGGGATGCTGATAGCGAAGAGAAGGTGCCTTTCCAGCAATGACATGAACGACATTGCGTCTCCAAGCAAACTTCGCGTATCGGACTTGCGATTAAATTCTCGCGATAGCGAGAAAGACATTTCTATCAGTCCGGTTTCGTCACCCTCCACCTCGTTTCCAGTGCCTGTTGCAAAATCTGCATCACCATTGTTCCTTAACGCGTCACCAACGCCGTCTGCAAACGGTGGAAGCGGCTGTGAAAGTCGTGAAACTAGCATGATCTGTGAGTTCTTGCCATCCTCAACAATGACTCCGTCTGCCTCTGAGGATGGATCAAAGCCTGCAGACCATCAGACCACCACATCACAAACAGATGATGATCCTTCAAACATCGTGACAAAAGCAACGATTACAGGAAATCTTTCGAACATTCCGTGTCCCGCTGGTGTGGATCAGAGTGTATTTAACGAGCTGCCAATTGACGTACAAAACGAACTGATCAGCACTTGGAGGTCCTCCATGACAGCAAAGACGAGTAATTTAAATCAAAATGCGAGTCCTAATGCCAGCATAAGTGCTACAAGCACAATCACTGGTGGTCAAAAGAACACTCTTTACAGATACTTTCTGCGAAATAAATAAGTACGTCATTTTTTTTTTAAAGAAAAGAAAAATAAACGGCAGTCCAACTCCATCTCTTGTATAGTTAAAAATGAAATATATATATTTTTTTATTTTATCACACATCAGGTACTTTTAAGACATAATTCTTTTTTACCAATAAAAGTATAACTGTTCTTATGTGATTTTTATTTACTTCTTTATTTTAAATAAAGGTATTGGCTGAGTTGATTAATTTTCAGCATCCGTTCAGGTTATGTAAGAAATCTACCTCATTTGATTTCATCATACAATGGAATAAAACTTAGGGCAGGCAAGAGAGTTCCTTCCGATCAAGCCACGGCAATCGACTGATCAAGTACAACTAAATAGCTTTTGGCTTTGAACTAAGGTTTTCCTACACTGAGGTTTTACTAAACAACTATGTCCATTTTTTGGGTAAAAGATATTCAAAACGAAGCTAAAAATATACTGTGAAGCATTAGAAGTGTGTAAAATCCGAACCGAATCCAGTCGTTTGAAAAGTCAGTTTTGTAGCAACACTTATAGGGCTTAAGCTTAGGGTAATATTATACACGGTTAGTGGATACCCCTCCATAAATTTGTACGCGATAACTCTCGCTAGTGCCGGGAATAACCAGACGAAAAGAAGGACGCCGAACACGTAGGGGTCCGGTGTATGCGTTCCAGAGATGATAGCCCTACAAAGTCCACAGATCTATTTAGCCAAATGATTAGGTCCGATGGCAATTCGGCGGAAATCGTGATCTGCTCATTCATCGTAAGAGTGTGGGCTGATGGTATCTGCCAATCCTCCTGGAGTGCTTTTGTCATGAAAAGCTTCCGCAATTCGCCATTCGGAATTGGCATTAAGCAGTAATTCCCCTTAAAATGTGTAAAATTACGCGCACAACACAGTGGAGGTGCGAAAAGCAGAAAAGTCTTCAAATTGGAGGTTGGTTGGCTTATTTCTTGAATCAGGAAGCTCAGTTTCGAACATTTTTAGCTGGAGCATTGGTATCCGTGTGGTCGATGTGGAAGCGTGTGATTGACGGTATAGCTTACTCAACAGAAAATTCAAGATAAACATTTGTGAATAATTGTATAAAATTTTGAATACAATATTTAATCGCGAATTTTTAGAGTTTGACTCTTGTTTATTCAATTTTTTTTAAACTTCGCTCCCTCACGGTTATTTAACCCTTTCATGACCGCACCTTATTCCAAACCAAAAAAAAATATTTTTTGCTAGAATTTGGCTAACGAGGTCTCAACTAAGTAAGCCAAATTTGAAAAATATATATATATATTCAAGGACTAAAGGATGACGATATATCGAATGTTGTTCCTATGCAGCACTGGTCGTCTATGTTACCTAAAATTGCATCATATTCGGAACCATACATTTCATCTGAAAAAGCCTTTTTTTTATTTTTAAAATACATACATATATACATATGTACAATCGAATTATTATTATTATTATAATTCGTTGCCTTACAATTAAAATTACTAAACTAACATTCATCTAGCACAAACTGCAAAGGTTTCGGCTTAACCATCGAATTAATTTCAGAATGCTTTTGTGATTTTAAAACACGTTATGAGATCTATTGAAATGTAACTTTTTATTGAGATTGCACTTTATCCAAACCAAAGTAATGGATCCCGAATATAAAATTCTTATTGCAACATTAAATTTCTGAAGCTGAATTAAATGGTTTAAACTAGTTTTAAGCAGAAATCTAACACACATTTTGTTTTAATTGGGCAAATATTTTTTTAGTTCTGAGTAGATGAAGTTTATGCTGTGCACAAACAACACTGGGCATGAAAGGATTAAATTTCTATTTTGAGTTTTTATTTGATCGATTCAGTTTCAAATTATAGAGAATCGATGGTATATTCTCATCTCTGTACAGTTCATAGAGCTCATGGCTGTTTCTTCTCCTCCACTACATTCGGTTGCAGACAGAACTGAACACTCGTCACAGAATTTTTCTTTCGAAGGAGAAAAAAATTAGCTCTCCTGCCTTTCTGGTTGTGTCTGTAAACGTCCTGTTTCTGTTCTTCACGCTATGATTTTGGACCTCTGCTGTTTTTGTAAGCGGAATGTAGCAGCGATTGCTGAGGATTTTTCTGCACCGAACCTTCACTACGATCCCATTCGTAGTTTGCGTCAGCCTCGAGGCTCCTTCACTATTATCTGTCGATCGCATTTTATCCTAGTGCATGAAGTTCTGTCTTCGGTTTCGTCTGCACTGTGGCATCACAACAGGAGTAATCTGGCTTAAATCCATTTTTTTGGAAGCCGACATATAGTCTTCGGTATAGTCTTGTCAAATCCATTGCATACATGTTGTATTGAAATTAACAGAATTAACAAATATTTGACCATTAGATAAATGAACCCGATTACGTCCAATGCATGTTTTCATTTTTGGTTTTAATTAAAAATCGACTCATTTGATTCGAACGAATAAAAGATCATCCGGAATTCTTTACTTATAGATTTATTTTCATTTTTTTTTATTTATTTACATTGCATAGCTAAGTTGATTCTAATAACTATTCTACATTTCTACCGGCATAAATAGATACACCAGTAAAAAGCACAAAACTCGTTCTGTCCTCTCCAAATAACATAGGAAACTCAGAACAAAGGCAGGAAAATACAAGATTAACGTATTTTCCATTTCATTTCTTCATTAATTACATATGCATTTTGATAATTTTAAATATTTAATTTACTACTAATCTACTTGTTATTAATTTAAGACAAAAAAAAAAAAAAAAACAAATAAAAATAATAATTAAAAAAAAATTAATTAGAGATCGGCGAGTTAACAACAGTTTAACTTGATACAAGTGTCTTATAGAAAAAAAGAAATGCTTTTATAATATTTGTTTGATGGCCCAGACTGTGAGAAAAATGATATACAAAATCAATTAATGATAAGCGACTTCGAGTAGATGATTTTTTATTGTTTATCATAACAAACCCCTAATAAGATCAATAGAAGAAACTAAAACTGAAAGATCTCGCCGATTAACAATGAAAAAATGTTGATAAAATTTTATGAGAGAGAATAAAAACTTGGTATTAATATGAATTCACTTGTGGAAATTGCCAAACCGCACACATAACGAGATGGACCGAGATGCATTAATGGCTCAACCATCCAGCTTTTATAAAGTATCTACGAATTGAATTCTCAGTGGGGGAAAGATTTGATGAAAGCGGTGCACCACTCAGAAGAATTGTCTTTAGTGACAAATAGTGCGTTGGAGGGAGATTTAATACATTACACAATTGAATTTCATTCGAGGACAGCAAATTCTGCCCTAGAGGACGAGGTAATTGTTTCAGTTCGTCGAGTTGATTTTTGAGAATGCTGCTCATTGACGGCTGATGTTGTTGCTGCTGTTGCAGTTGTTGTTGCTGATTTTTTATTGCGAATTCGGGATTTTGTTGTGTTTGCTTTTCGTGTCCGCCTTGACCGGCCGTTGTTTGATAGTTTGATGTTGCCGCTACCGCTCCCTGATTGTTGTTGTTTATCGCAATTTGATTGTTGTTGCTGCTGCTGTTGTTGGTCGGCGTCATATTCGACTGATTCGTCGCCGTATGACCCGACGATCCCCGACAGCTATCCAAGTAACTTTTGCTGAGCAATGATGCGTCTGAGTAAGTCTGGTCTCCGATGTGGTGCGTGGTTTTTTTTCCTATGGAACTTGAGTTTACCTCGCTTGCGCTTATAGGTTCGCTAAACAGAACAAAAAAAAATATTGGTTAGATTTTTAATTTTATAAAAAAAAAATCTATATTCATTATTACGTACGGTTTTTTGTTGTGAGGAGAGTGCAAGGACGATCCGTGCCGATTTCCAGTGTTGTGATTGTCCTGTTAAACATTGTCTTATACAGCCATTCATACGTTCACCATTCGATCCAATTATACACGTAAGCTGAATATCGCAAGGCATTACAATGAAAATATAGAAATGGAAATGAGCATTCTTTGGAAAAGAAAAACGTTTTATTTATGCAATTCGATACATTCTTTAGGGTTTTTTTATACTTTACAAGCAGGGAACACGATATTCAACTTCTCGTGTATAATATCGGATTGAATTTTGTTGTTTTTTTTAATTTAAATATAAATAAATATAAAACAAAGGCATAAAAGTGTGTGTGTGTGTGTGTGTTTATATACCGATGTATGGCGTGATCATTTTTAGTTGAATTTTATACACGAAAGCCAAACTTGTGTAAAAATTCAAGCGGGAGCCTCCCACTCAAAAAATTCTTGGGAGATGGATGCCAGTTGTTGCATAAAGAGGATTACATCATTCTGGCACTAATCAATGCAAAAACAATCACTGATCGAAAAAAACATTTTACTTATCAACTCTGTCTCTAGGGACGATCTGTTGTTTTCTTTATGAATTGCTGAGTCATTTTTATGGGAATCTTTTTAAAGACTTGTTAAAGGCAAAACAAAAAAGATTAGAATCTTATTTACACAAAACTAGAACGAACATTCGTTATCGGGAAGGCATGAAAAACGATCAGAGCAGACTTTTTATATATACGACAAGTTTTTGAGTTTAGATGTGCACTTTGTCACGTACGCATCCATCTAACTGAGACGGTCTGAACCAAAGTTAAGTGCCTTTATGCGGATAGACGAAAGACGAACGTGCATTCATCTTGAGCACTCAAGAATTAGGAGACTATTAAGTGTATCATTTATTAGCCAGACAAATTCAGTTGTGTACTTATCAGCGTTTGGAACCGTCAAATACTGCTAGCAAAGCTAGAGCTTGCAAAATATGAAAGCACATTATTTCGTCAGAATACTTTTTTAAGAGTATAAATGTAAACATGGAACCAACTAACTTGTGCGTTTATGTTTGGTTTCCATTGCTGCTCAAGGCTGGCTATAAGGACTCGTCAAGTCGCATCTAGTTTGCTACACGATACATTAGCCCTGCAGACGATTTACTTAACCGTAAAAATTTAATTAAATCTTTTTTGTTTAGTTCAATATAGTCGCCAGAGATTCCAAGATCAGTTTAAGTTCAGAACAACGGCGCAGATTTTCATATAATGTAGCAAAAATCTGTAGAACCTTTCGTTGTTTTTTTGAGCCTACCTCTAACATTCCATAGTGTTCTAGGACAAACGCCGTCACAAGACAGATTCACAAAAAAAAGTAGTCAACACAAACAGGCCACATAAAAGCGCGAATCTAAATTTTGTGTTTCGGAAATAGCAAAAAAAAAAATCAAATCCAATGACTAATGTGATGCACGAAAATCAAAATAGCTGCCAAGCAAAGAAAACAATACACTTAAGAGTTGAAAAGTTTATGCTTACAGTCTTTCCATGGCCATAAGGTCCAGAGTTTCGATGCTGGGCCACCGCTGCGTGCTGTTCAAAGTGCCGGCATTCGTCAATTTTCGTCAGACCATTCCAACGATATCGGCTAAGCTCTGACAGCCGAATTCGCAGCTCCTTCTCACGCTCCAGAGAAGCCAAAAGCCGCTCATACTCATTAGATGAATAAAATTGGGCAAATACTCTGAAACGATCACGAAATTCTCTTTGGTCTCGACTCACACGAGGATGCTGTTGATTTTTGTGGCGGAAAAAATTCGCAACCAGCTGATAGTCTCGAACAATTCGTTTTCTTCGTACCCTCTCGCGCAAGCGTCGCGTGTACATGTCAACATGGGCAAGCTTCAACAGATAGTCAGATTCGGTATCATCGATATTCAACGTCAGGGATGAGATCAACTGTTCTGCAGTTGGGTCATATTCTCGCTCGAAACCATCCCTGTTAACCATATAGCCCAGTTGTGCTGATTCCTCCGGCGTTATGTCAAGCTGAGGCAACTTTTGCATGGCACTACTACCCAATGGCCCGGTATCTTCGGTGGTATGGTCGACTAGCTGCGGTCGCTGGGATTGCGCAGGAATCCAAGTGTGCCGCCCGATGGTACCATTCAAATATTTATTTACGTACTCTTCTTTGGAGTCTTCAGCACTCTTTGTTTCGATGTGTTTACTAATATCCTCCCAATTCCCGAAACCATACTTCTCTATGGCATCGAGCAAACGAAGCTCTTCCCGAGCTGACCATGATCCCTTGCCACGGAATATGGACAATATTGCTGTTCCTGTGTCCATGAATTGGTATGCATGGTTATTGCTGTGATCTCCGATCTCTGCACCAGCGGCAAAACACTGCGAAGCACAAAATAAAAAAAATAAAGCAAACACAACATAAACAATAACGTGATGTGTCACGACTGATTGTGACGTCACAAATATGAATACAGAAAAAAAAAATGCATGAAGCCACGACCCACCTGCAGACAAAGGTCGAAAGCTGGACATTCGGCGCAATGCACCCATATACCAGTAATATCATCTTGGCAATTTGTGCAATTATATTTGGTAAATAGGTCTGCAATAGAAAATATTATTTAGATGGTGAAATAATTTGCGAAAAGTTAATAAAAATGAAGATGAAAAAGCCACTCACCCGCCATATTGGCTTTGTGAACCTAAATTCAGGGTTGAGAAAGAGGTCTGGCACTTAATTATTCACAATGGAGAGCACTTTCATTTGGGATAGTGTGAATTCAAATGAATGTGTTTTTGTTAGGACGAATTATTTTTTATGCACTGGGAAAATTATGAAAATAGTTTGTGGATAAATAAGTGAACAATTTTTAAAAACGGAACAGATTTTTATAAGTCGGAATAAAACATTACAAAGCTAAAACGAGAAAATAAGCAAAGAGAAAAACTGTTGTACAGGCTGTTAAAACTGTCGGTACATATAGAATATCATAATTCTATATATACTAAAAAATATTTGGTGACCAATATCTGGAAAAAAATTGCACATGTTCCTTAATAATTCAATAATTTAATTGTACGTAGTAAGCGAAAGAAGATATAAATCCGCAAAAATTTACAGCTTCTATTATGTCCTTGGACCATTGACATATTATATATAGACTGCTAGTAGATAACTTCACACTGGTTTCAACATCTCATCCGATAAGTCAATAAAAGCGGAAAATTTGAGAAACTCACGTACGACTGACGGAATCTCCTGCATAGAAAGTGCCGCCATCTTATCGACATCTATGGATATAATGTGTTTTTTTTTTTTCTATAATAATGGTAAGATGGCGACACTTTCTGCGCAGAAGAGTCCGTTAATCGTACGCAAGTTTCTCAAATTCGCCGCTTTCACTGACTTGCCGCATGAGTTGTTGGAACCAATTCTCGAACAGACAATGTATGAAAGTGGCAATAGAGTAGCAGTCCATATTATTTTGTTTAAAATTTATTAAATTGCAAGTGAATTACAATTTAATTTAATTAGAAATTTAAAATATTTCAATGCCTTGGACGATCCTTTGAATGATCACTTTCATCGATTTGATTTCAATCACGATGCAATTTTTTGAAGTCTATTGTGAATGCACCGGAAAAAGTTCAATTGACATCGAAAAGATGACAGCAGTAATGACACCCGTTTCTTGGAAGGTGTATTTATTTATTGTTATTGAAATAAATAGGAAAAAATTGATCTACTATAATTAAGTTTAATGCACCCGCGAACAACTGCATCGTAACTACGATTTAAAAAAAAATTTCACACTGCAATAAAGTCACAACGCTGCGAATTCACGCTAAAAACCAATCCCATGGTTTTGCATTCGGAATTGAATAAAACATTTAGCGAAAACTAAATAACAAATAATGCCCTTGGACAACACAAGTGCGTCTAATAAGTCATCGATAATGAAACCGTCCAAACGTGCATCACGATTATCTAGTCTAGCTGAGGACCTCAGCATTCCCGATGATGCACCCTTTAGGGCACGCCTCCATATGCTGTTTTCTCAAATCGAAAAGGAATTTGAACTACTTTATATTGAAAATTTAAACTGTAAGTCTACTCCAATGCTCCCAGAGTCCGATGGAAATAATCAAACTTGTTTCATTCGCAGTACAAGACAAACTGGAATCACTTGGTGCAAAAGACAGTATAGGTGCTGGTGACCGCTCAATGGGACACGATGATCCAGACACAACTGGATTATCGAACAAGAATTTCAAGTCAAAATTGGCTTCGGGAAGCAAAGTCAAAGCCAGCCACAAGATTCGGGCGCAAACGTCAAGAATTGTGTCGAGCTTCAAGGCACAATCGATAGTCAGTTCGTTAGTGCGTGATTTCTGTGGACACAGAGACGGAGTTTGGCAAATCGCAGCCAAGTCGGGGCAGCCAATAATCGGCACAGCATCGGCTGATCACTCCGCGCGCATATGGGGCATTGAGAATGGTCGTTGCTTGCTGCTGTATCAGGGCCATGCTGGGTCGGTCAACTCAATTAAGTTCCATCAGAACCGAGATCTTGTTCTGACCGGAAGTGGTGATGGTACCGCGCATATTTGGCAAGCAGCAGTAAATTGGGAAGTTTCCAAGTACGAACTTGTTTCACATAAGTATTTGTAACAATTTTTATTCATTGTTCCTTGCGGCTTTTAGGAAGGGGCACTCATCAGAGGAAGAACTCGACGATAGCGATGGTCCAGTCGAGGATCGTGATCGTGTGGACACGTTACGGACACCGCTTTGTGAGTTTTCCGGTGAACGGGGGCACACTTCGGTTGTTGTGGCTGCCGATTGGCTACCGAATATGGATCAAATCATCACAGGCAGCTGGGATCGGACTGCAATTCTCTGGGATGTGGAGACTAAGGAGCCGTTGCAGCCGTTGACCGGACACGATCATGAGCTGACGCATGTTTCTGCTCATCCCAGTCAGCGTCTAGTAGTGACTGCCTCACGGGACACAACTTTCCGGCTGTGGGACTTCAGGGACGCCATACCAGCGGTGTCTGTCTTTCAGGGTCACACAGAGTAAGTTTCGGTTGGCAAGAAGTGTGTAGACGGCACGACAAAGTGACATATGTTAATGACTCTTGAGCTAGCTTTAAATGAAATGGATTTTTCTTTTTGTGTCTTAGGAGCGTCACATCAACGGTGTTTACAAGAGACGACAAGGTTGTTTCTGGGTCCGATGACCGCACCGTCAAAGTATGGGAGCTGCGAAACATGCGATCAGCGCTGGCAACGATTCGGACAGACTCAGCGGTTAATCGGCTAGCTGTCTCAGCGACCGGCGTCATAGCGATGCCTCATGACAATCGTCAGATTCGCTTGTTCGACCTAAATGGCCAGCGAATAGCTCGGTTACCAAGAACAAGTCGACAGGTAAATCAAAAGCAGTCTTCCATTTTCCGGCTTTCTGTTCTAACCGGTTCAATCTTTCTTTAAGGGCCATCGTCGTATGGTGTCATCAGTTGCTTGGGCCGAGGAGCCTGTCTTCAACTGCAATCTTTTTTCATGCGGCTTCGACAGGCGGGTTCTGGGTTGGTCAGTTTCATTACCAAAGGAAAACTAGATTATTTAAGAAATATCTCGAATGCATCATTAAATCTTTAGGAACATATTGTTATTAGAAAGAACCATATAGTTATTCAAATTTGTTTTGTTTTTTTTTTTCTTTTTATTCCTTAAGACAAAGAGTTATGTGTATATTCACAAATTGTTATCAATGTTGACTGTATTTTTCGAATTCCTTATTGGACAAATCACACATCACATACAATTAAAGAAAATATATATGTAAATCTGTTAGAAACCTTTTAAATATATCACGAACGATTCTAATTGTATTTTCTGGAGCAGAAATATCAATTTTTGGTTTCGCGCCTATTGGGAAATCTCATAATTTATAAAGTTTGTTTATTTATAAGAACATAGAAATGTGAATGTTACTATCATAGATGTATACCAATACGTTGTATTTATTAATGAAATTAGAAAGCTAATCCATACATTGATGTGGTGACTTAATATAATCATATTTACTAAAAATTAATGAATTTATTTTTAGGTTTCGAAATTAATCTGAAAATAAAAAGGTAATCAATTAGAATCTATAAAACTAGATGTTTTTTTCTTGTTTATTATTATATAATAAACTTTAGTAATCATAACAGAAGAAATTTCAACGCTTCATTAAATTCTTACAGTTTGTGTTTGGCGGGTTATAGAATCTGCAGTAATCCTTCGATTTACGTTGCCCCTGTTTACGTCGCACAGGGGTGCGTTTTAAAGATTTAGGTGGTCTCTTAGTTATGTATTGCAATGGAAATTACTATACTTTGCAAAATAAATATTAATTATCGACCAAAAAAAAATAAATTATAATAAGTCTAGATCGGAGTGATCTTATACTTGTGCTCTATCATACAATTATTTACGAGGCATATTTTTTATCACTGAGGTGTTTGTAGCATCTGAAGTTAAGATAATCAGACTTTACCTCGTTTAAACAAAAAAAAAATGTTTCCTTATACAATCGTTTTTACAAAAAACTCGATAACTGAGTAAAGAGCAGCTACAGTTTACACCATTCCTTAGCTTCTAGTATACAATACAAAAAAAACGATCGATCTATCGGGTGCGATAATATATTAGAACTAGCTGCTTTGCCTCGGCTTAAAAATGTATACAATTTACAACTTTGCAAATAGTTCTGACTCAATATCTGTATTTAAAAACTTGGTAGTAAATTGTTTATGCTAGGAGTTATTATTAGGAGTCTCGTGTAGTGCTTTGAGATTTCTTCTGATGCAAAAGCGGCAAATACCAAAAATGCTTTATCCAATCTTTGCGTGAATAGAATCGTTAGAAACTCTTGATCCACTTCAATCTGCTCCTATCTGCACAATCTATCTGGAAAAAAGTACAGATAGATCGATCGCCAATGCGGGATTTGAGGAAATCAGAAAAAGAGTACTTTGAATACCTGCGTTGTTTTTATCATTCAATGCATCTACTCGTAAGTTGTAATCAAACTCAATGCAGCGAAGTAAAATGTAGCATAAAGCCGTTTGTAAGATAAGGAGTTTAACTTCTAAATTTCAACCGCATCGGTTAAGCCGTTTCAAGCTTTCGAATCGCAAATATTAATAGAGCTGATTTGGAAGCACATCGGATTTTTTTTAACTCTTAAACGGCTGATCCAAATTCGGTGAAATTTGGAATATAAAATTTGTTCTTGGTTGGAATATGTTTGACTTCAACTCAAAAAGCAACACCAGAACATAGCGGACTTTGAGATAAATTCCAACGAATTTTGGGACTGCGCACACATCTTCGGCGACTGTTGTGAACAACTCAACGTTATTTCAACCCTTTTTCTTCAGAAAAACAAAAAAATGTACGGAATATGATGGTCGAATGGAAAATTAAACAAAAAATGTAGTTCGAACATCTGCATTTTTTTTATGATGCGTTCGAAGTTGACGTCAAACTTAATACATCTAGACAAAAAACACACTAAAACACAACACATAACAGCAAGCAATTTACGTTCCAAATTTTAGCCAAATCGGTCAAGTGGTTTGACCGATTAGGCTAAACATCCAAACTTTCGAATTTATAATATTACCAGAAATTAAAAAAAAAAAATCAAAAATAGAGTACCTACTACTACCTGCTTTGATATGCACTTGTTGTTCGAATAGAAGTCAAACTTTGTCCATCAACGAATTAATTAACCCATATTGTAAGCCATTATGCTAGCAGTCTATCTTCCAAATTGGACTTCCAATTGGATCTTTTTTAATTGGACTATCCAATCAGAAGTTAATACCACTTATGTTGAAAACGTGAATTGTGAACATGACTCTTTTATTTTATATCTTGGCCATTTTAATCAATAGTCTTATAATGTATGGCCTATATGTTATTCTGATATATAAGCTATATTATTGTAATAGTTGTATAAGTTTCATTAAAATTGATTTACTCGGTTTTGCGTGAAAGAGTAACAAACATCCGCACAAACATTCAGCTCTATAACATTAATAGGATTGTTTGACAAAGTAAAATATGAAAATTAACCTCTTTTTGCTCATTCCACTTTGACTCACCGTGTAAGCTCAAATTGATAACTTCATGATTGTCTGATTATAAATAATTTTGACCACGATTGTCCTCTATGCCTGTGACTAATTTTTAAATCTGTGGTGTTACTTTGAAAAATTTAATTTTGGTCAGCTAAATTAGACCTCTATGCGCGTCGTCTCGATTTACGTTGTGTAAAGTTATGATCCTTGCTTCGATTAAAGTCCTTCTATCTCTCGATTTACGTTGTAATATAGGTACGGTGATTTTTTTAACCGTTTATATTGAAGATTACTAAGCCATCGGAACACTATTATTACTGTTTTTTAAATGAAAACCTGCAGTATGTATAAATACTAGTATAGTACTCCGACTGTACTAACAGCCAATTTTCGTAGTTCTTGATCAACGTCGTCTTATTCGTTTGCGTTCCCATTTACATCTCGACGTACATCAAGGAAAAAAAAATCAGTCCGTCCGCTGCACAGTGGTTCACTAGAAAAAAAAATGAAATTCAAAAACATGAAAAAGTATGCATTTTTTAAGCAATTTTAACGCTAAATATCTTTGGAAGTATGATGAATTTAGAACAGAAGTGCATATGACTGCGTTTAAAAAATAAAATATATTTACATCTTTTTTATATTCTTTGCCAATCTCACAGACAAGGCTTTTGATTGAAGGTACTTTTTTCGACGGCTTTACCAATGTTTGTTAGTTCATAAAAAAAAGTGCTCCAAGAGGCTCCAATAGGAGATGAGATTTTTAGAAAGTATTCTCTTTCGATAGTGCAAAAACTAAAACACTTTTAACCACTTTGAGAGAACGACGCTTTTAAATGCAGCGATGTCTGAAATTCTAGTACAATTTTAACCGATTTCCTTACGAAATAAATTCTGTAGAAATATTAGAGTTTTTGCTGATGTGAAATAGATTTTATTGGGTCTAAAAATATTTATTTTGTAATCCTCTTGCTTGCCCATTTTTAGTATTTTATAATCAAAAGATACATGTCTGGGCTATGCCGCAGCAAGCGCAAGAGCGGGAATAGGTTTATATTGGTAAGATAAGGACTTAATGCATTAAGGGATCACAAATTACTTCCATATTTTACAAATACAATAGAACCTTGATTATCCTAATTGTTGCTGGTAGGCATCCGGTTTTTGTGATCCAACAATTGAGCGGCTACATCGAACCATCAGAGGTTTTTTTATCGAGCTTCTGTACTCGGTGGAGACTGACTGGCAGCTATGGCCTGCCAACGAAACCATCCAACAGTTATTCTTTTGCATTGCGACTTTCAGCACCTCTACCATGGACCCACCATTGAGTTCCGTTGATGCATTTGGAGTAACGCGCTGCAGCACTTCTCTCGTTTTTTTTGGGTAGTTATTCAAAGAGTTTTCTGAGACTAAATTTTTTTCGGAAGAAGGCAACTGGCTTTATTTTTTCCCACTTACTTTTATAGGTGTTTGTAGGACGAAGCCTTATAAAAACACTTGTTTAGAGTGTTGTGTTTTTTTATACCTCCTCTTCAGGATGTAGGCAATTCGTGGTGAGTTCGTTCAAAATTTTTCAAATTTTGACAAATCTTGCTAAAGGCCAGACAACAAGCGGCTAAAAAAAAGTGTCTACATTCAAATCACTGCAATCCCCTTTTTTGTTTGATAAAAACCTGCTTCAATATTGACAGTGTAAATATTTTAGTACCCAGTTATAAAATTTATATCAATATTTGATTTTCCCACATTGTATTGATGTATACACAATCTCTCACGGGTTGTTACATCTTGCAAAAGAAAACACTCAGTCCTGCATATTCATGATAAGCAGATGTTAATTATTCAGTTACTGGCACGATTGTGTCTGTGATTAGAAAGCACTTATGCACGTTACTATCAACAGACGCAAATAATCCAAATCTTATCTGGGTAACGATAAACTAATGAACAGCCCGCATTACATACAGCTGCATTTGAAACGACGCGTGATGGGCAAACACAAGATAAACTCTTTTAATTTGCTTAGTTCGATGCTCGAGAGATAAAAATAGAAATAATTTATACATAACTGCATTTCTACCAATTTATTGTAAATAAAATAAATGTCTTTCCCTATAAACGCAATTCAACAATAAAACTTTTCTATTTGTCCATAGCCTCCTTGACATCTACGGGAAGCTTTTCGATGAGGTCTTCATGTGAGACGCTTTTAATCGTACCTAATACACCGCGTGTGTTGGGATGCTGGACTTGAGCATTGTACAAGTAATGCTCGCCAAACATATCCGTCAGAGTGCCACCTGTAGCTTCGAGAACAGCTTCAGGAGCGCATGTGTCCCACTTTTTACAGCCCCTACTGGCGAATACGTAAGCATGAGCCTTACCCTCCAGCAACTGGAGGACTTTGTAGCCAGCTCCTCCAACTTTTATAACATCGGTTGGACTCAGTGCATGGATTGCACTTTGAACAATCGGATCGGAATGTGATCGTGTAGTTGTAATTATGAATTTATCATCTGGTGGAAGTTTTGCTTCAAATCCTCCTGTACCAACTCCTTTGAGACCCCAAATAGTTCGTCCCATTTCTCCAGTCGGGTGCTTGTAATAAGGCTGATGAATAACCCCCCCGATAGCTCGACTCTGCACGGCAACTCCAATCAATACGGTGACATGCTCCAGAAAACCTTGCGTATACTCGGATGTGCCGTCGAGTGGATCCACCCAAATGATGCAGTCTTCATCTTTGACATTCATCAAGTTCTTAGGACATGTCTTCGATAACAGTTCTTCGTCCATTTCAGTCACTAGCCATTCTTTTGGAACATTCAAGTCGGAGGAACCCTCTTCTCCAATGATGTTAACATTCGGGAATTGCTTGCTTAGCGATGCTATTATACACCGTTGTGCTGATCGATCGGCTTCGGTTTGTAGGTCATCCTTGCCCTGGAATAGAAAGTTCATTTAGAAATTAATTGTTTTTTGAAATTGTGTTAGCCTGCGACGACGAACCTTGTCAACGATTCCCAAATGACCTTTTTGCATAACATCCCTGATAATACACCCGGCTACTTTAGCCGTGTTTATTGACAGGGACATTATTCGCATCACAAGTGGACTAGACATTTTATTAGAACGAGTACCGAAGTTTATTAAACAATTAGATTTCTCTTAACTTAAATTTAGGTGAATGTAAATCATGGATACGGTTTATGTAGGTTTTCTCTTGGCTGTCAGTTTCACTTCAAATTACTGCACATGAGGTGCGTTTGTTTTTGCCATATAGTAGACACAATTGTTTTAAGAACTCGCTACAACAAAAATTTGGAGGTCTATATGATTGTTGGTCATTGTCTGTTCATAAACGAGCTTGAGAAGTAAAATTTGCTTAATAAATAGTTCTGCTAATTCTGAATACACAAATTGAATGCAATTTTTATGACAGCTGGCTTAACTTAACAAAAATTCCGTCCTTTAGTCGTAGAAGAATTGGTGCATTCTTTTTTCGAGTAGGTATTTTGTGTTTAATATCTAGTAACCATTAATTTGTTATTCTATACTATTTTTTATACCAAATTAATGTTAGACATATGTTTTTGAAAGATCCCACGACTCCACTGAAGACTTAAACCAAACACACCTTTTTTGTTATCACCCCCACCTCGCAGACAGCCTTTGGTTGTCAATTAGTCTAACCTTTGGACCACATTCGTAAGTTTTTCTTCTGTCCTCGGTTGGTTAAATTACTCTCTATTCGCCTCCTTAATTCTAACATATTTCCAATTTACCATTTTCAGTCAAACTACCTCAAAAAAACGATGTCTCGTGTTCTAGTTGGAGTTAAGCGCGTAATTGACTACGCCGTTAAGGTTCGTCCATCATCCACTTGTTGCAAGCCCAGATCCCCATACTAATTTTTTGCGTAATCACTTACAATGTCTGCAGGTCCGCGTTAAGCCAGATAAGACTGGAGTGGTCACCGAGGGAGTCAAGCACTCGATGAATCCCTTCGATGAGATTGCCGTCGAGGAGGCAGTCAAGCTGAAGGAGAAGAAATTGGCTTCCGAGGTGATCGCCGTCTCCGTTGGACCGACCCAATCCCAAGAGGTCATCCGTACGGCCTTAGCCATGGGCGCTGATCGTGGCATTCACGTAGAGGTCAGTGGCAAAGATTACGACCTTTTGCAACCAGTCCATATCTCGAAGATTCTCGCGAAACTCGCTCAAGATGAAAAGGCCGAACTGGTGATTTTGGGCAAGCAGGCGATTGATGACGATAGCAACCAGACTGCCCAGATGACAGCCGCTGTTCTGGACTGGCCACAGGGCACTTTCTGCAACAAGGTTGAGAAGAGCGACGCTGGTCTGACCATCAGCCGTGAGATTGATGGCGGTCTGGAGACTATCAAGACGAAGTTGCCGGCGGTGCTGAGTGCCGACCTGCGTCTGAATACGCCTCGTTATGCTACGCTGCCCAACATCATGAAGGCCAAAAAGAAGCCAATCAAGAAGGTGTCGGCGAAGGATCTGGGTGTGGACACCACTCCTAGGATTGAAGTCGTCTCTGTCGAGGATCCTCCAGTTCGCCAGGCTGGCTCCGTGGTGCCTGATGTGGACACACTTATCTCCAAGCTGAAGGACGCAGGTTTTGCAAAGTAAATCGTACCCCGTAAGAATAAAGTTCTCCCCATGTATGTGGAACCATAATTGGAAAGTGCATTTATATACAACTAAAATTTTATACCTAAATTGTTGAGCAGCAAATTAAAGAAATCATCGAAAAGTACTTTGAGTTGTTTTTATTTCTTTTACAGCGTTGGGGGGAAGAAAACATGCGAAATTATATAACAAACGAGATCTTGTTTATTTGCGGAGATTGATATGTGCAGAGTTTCTTTCATAGAGGGCGCTCAGAAAGATTGGGGTGGTTTTTTGTACACAATCAATAACGCTTTTCAATTTTTCAGTAAATATAAACGCATAAATTGGAAAAACAAAAAATAAATTAAATGTTACTCAATTCGTGTCCTTCTAAAGGTAGACGTAGCCATTTTTCGACAACTAGAGGTCGCCACTGCTCACACTGTTTTGACTCATGCAGCTGCAGCGTAAGAGAACTAAAAATTAGCTGTCAGTAGTCCGCATTGATCTGTGACGTTTTACTTTGGCTTGGTTGAGGAAGATACGGTTTTTGGTAAAATTATTTCACTTATTTAAGAAATATTAGAATCGCCAAAATAAAAAGAAGAACCAGCAAAAATGGCCCGTCGCGGAGCACAAGCAGAAGATCTATCAAACGTAGAGTTTGAGACCAGCGAAGATGTTGAAGTGATACCGACTTTCAATTCGATGAACCTCAAGGAGGAGCTTTTGCGGGGAATCTATGCATACGGTAAGTGGGTCAAAATAAATTGTTCATTTCGCGAAAGTGTAACACCGCCACATCTATTTTAGGTTTTGAAAAGCCATCGGCCATCCAACAGAGAAGTATTAAGCCCATAGTTAAAGGACGCGATGTAATCGCTCAGGCACAGTCCGGAACGGGCAAGACAGCGACATTCTCCATATCGATACTCCAGAGTTTGGACACAACGCTGCGTGAAACACAAGTGCTGTGTTTATCACCCACGCGTGAGTTGGCAGTACAAATTCAAAAGGTTATTCTTGCTCTGGGTGACTTCATGAACGTACAGTGTCATGTCTGCATTGGTGGCACGAATTTGGGAGAGGATATCAGAAAGTTGGACTACGGGCAGCACATCGTCAGTGGAACGCCAGGACGAGTGTTTGATATGATCAAAAGACGAGTTTTGCGGACAAGGTGAGGTGGATGTGTGTTTTGTGTGTAGTTGTGTTTAATCGAGGTGATGTTTTTACTTTTACAGAGCTATTAAGATGCTGGTTCTCGACGAAGCAGACGAGATGCTGAACAAGGGCTTCAAAGAGCAAATCTACGATGTGTACAGATATCTGCCGCCTGCAACACAGGTCGTTCTCATATCGGCCACACTTCCCCATGAAATCCTCGAGATGACCTCAAAGTTTATGACAGACCCCATTCGGATCCTCGTTAAACGGTAAGTTTCTTGCAAGTCGAGGAGCCTTATTTTTCTTCAAGTTAGTCGTATGAGCATATTTGTTTAATTGAAGTGGGCACAGCTAGATATTCGGTGGCAGAGTGTTGTTGGAATAAATTATTTTGTAAAAACATCTTCGCTGAGAGCTGCTCAAGCTCATAGCCATCATCATCATTTTCTTGACCGCGTGGTCCACTAATGGGGTCGGTGAGCAATGCACGTGGAAGAGATCTCCAGGCAACCCGATCCTCCGCCGTTGACTTTAGTTCATCAGGCGGTAACCAGGCAAGATTTTGGGCTTGGTCCATCCATCTCATGGTGGGTCTGCTGATTGAAGTCGAGATTGGAGCATTCAAACCAAACCATCGAAGTATAGCCCTTTCCGTTCGGAGAAGCAGCTGCTCAACATTGAGGTCTCCGCGCACCCGAGTAACTCCTACAACAGTTCATCACGACAGCTCGCGGCTTTCGCGATCTTATTCTTTCGGTTATTACCCAAATTTCATGACCATAGGTGAGAGTTGGAACAAATATCGAGTAAATACCGATAACTTGGCCTTCACACCAAGCTCGGCCTTGCTGATAACAGACCTTCAAGCTGTTCCAAAATTGATCCAGCTTAGCCAATCCTACAGGAAAGTTCAGTATTGTTTCTCCCACTGGCTTGAATTTGAAGACTCCGAGCTAGAGCAGTCCAAACGCTCTAGATGACCCAATCGTTTTAAGCGTTGTTTCCGGTATAGCTTGTAGAGCTCGTCGGTGAATCTTCTCTAGACGCCATCAAATAATCAAAACGCAAACGATCCAAAATCACACACATAATTTTCTTTTCCACAGATATTAAGGGATCCCTTGTCTTATGCAACGCGTTTTGTCAAAATACATGTTTTGTGTTCAATTTCATATGGTTCCCCCAAGTAAATTCAAACTTGAATTCTCCTGCTTGTTTTAATCCTTTGTGTTAATGTCGCTTAGGAACAATTTTGTTTTCTCTGTTATTTATGACTAGAATGCTTTATTAAAAAAACAATGATGTAGAAAGTAGCGCAATAGAAAAATCTATCGAACTGCATCATTACTTACGATAGTTTGACAGTTAGGGTGCGATATTACTTCTGGAATTTAATCTTTTCCTCTTCCATCCTTGTGCTCTATTCTTTAATCCACTAAGAACACAATTTAAATACAAATTTCGCTAATAACTTTGCCAACTATTGAGCTACCAAGAGCAATATAAAAATCCTTTTCCACCGATTGTTGGTAACTTTCTTCAGCCAAAGAACTGAGTGTTGCTCCAGGTTTGTATGTTCGACGAAATGAAGTTGACGTATTAATTTTGCCCACTGTTTCGAGAAGATGCAAGGCAGATCTTGAAACACAAAACCGTCCAACGAACTCACCATTAGTTCTTTCGGTTTTTACCGATGGTAAATTAATAAAATGTCATGTACAGTGTTGGTCAGAGAATTAGCACACTGTATTCACTTAAAATAAGCGATATAGCTTCATTTGCGATGTTTTCCAACACTGTTTTGATTTTGTTTAGTGCTTTTATAAACAATTTTAATAAACAAAAAGGAAAAATAACATCTCAACAGAATAACGACAGACAACAAGTAGTCTTGTTATATTATGTTGAACACATTTTCTGCTTTATTACACGCCTTCACATGCCTTCCACTAGCCCTTGGCATTGACGAATAGGAATGCTGTTCTATTCGCACTCAACTGCTATATAAAGCTTTGTTAAATAGCCTGGTTTCTAAATCCAACGCGCAGCTCTATTTCTATTGAATTAAGGTCAGGACTCTGTCAGGCAATGACAACAGATTGATTTGGCGATCATTAATGCACTGCTTTACCAACCGGGAAGTGTGCATAGGATTATTATCATGCATAAATGCCCATGAAAATGGAAACATTTTGTCTGCAAAGGGCTTCCGATATTATCTTACAGTTATACTGGTCCATTCGTTGCTCTAATTTCACGATAGGCTCAACACCGTGCCATGAAAAAGGCAGCCCATACAATGATACACTCTCCACCATGTTTCATCCTCTATCGCGCTTCATAGTCCTTACTGCACAGGGCTTCGTAAACGCCGAACATTGCAAAAAGGGCTGAAAGTGAATGTTAATTTGAAATTCTTTACTAATATTTGTATTTCTTTTCCATTTTAGTGATGAGTTGACTTTGGAAGGAATCAAACAATTTTTCGTCGCAGTGGAACGCGAAGAATGGAAATTCGACACATTGTGCGACCTCTACGACACCCTTACCATAACACAGGCCGTTATTTTCTGCAACACCAAACGCAAGGTCGACTGGCTGACGGAGAAGATGCGTGAGGCAAACTTCACAGTGAGCTCAATGCACGGTGACATGCCACAGAAGGAACGTGACGAAATCATGAAGGAATTCCGTGCTGGCCAGAGTCGCGTTCTCATCACGACAGATGTCTGGGCTCGCGGTATAGACGTACAGCAGGTTTCGCTGGTCATCAACTATGACCTGCCGAACAACCGTGAGTTATACATTCATCGCATCGGTCGTTCGGGTCGTTTCGGACGCAAGGGTGTCGCAATTAACTTCGTCAAGTCCGATGATATTCGTATTCTCCGAGATATTGAGCAGTACTACTCAACGCAGATCGACGAGATGCCGATGAACGTAGCCGATTTAATCTGAATTCCACACCAAATCCAGTTCTATCTTATTGTCCCTAATGAATTTGAGTTTTTTTAAAGCATATAACACACGTATGATGATTTCATTGTCTTAATAAAATTTATTAATTTTCCATTCAATGAAGTACAACACTTGGGTTCTTACTTTGGTCTAGCTGGATTTATACAAGTGATCACGGCGATCACACCGAACTGGACAACATGGCGGGTTGCTTGGGGATTTGTACATAGGAGGCTGTCTGCTGCGTCGGGCTCGCGACGCTGTTCGGTTGCTTCTCCTTGGACTTGAGCAGCGTCCCCAGGATTATGCCGAGGAAGAGGATCAGTCCGACCTGGTGATTTGAAAAGAACTTCTTGGCGCAGTCCGTGGGGTTGTTTATGTTTAGTGAATAGACCTGAAACGGGAGAGATGAAAATTTTAGGGGCATAATTTTGAATGTGGGATCATGATCTTTACCTGCTGCACCAAGTGCCCAGCTACCATCCCGACAGCTGTGTAATATGGCCACGTTTGATCACACGCCATGCCCGCCGCAACCAATCCGGACATCATTGCCGTCGTGAAGCCAGACAGCCACAGCTTGGTGTTCTCCCCGAATCGCAGAGCAGTCGATTTGATGCCGACTTGCACATCATCAAGCTTATCCTGATGGGCGTAGATTGTGTCGTAGACTATTGTCCAGCAAATGCCTGATAAATACAGCGGTAAGCAAGCCGACCAGTTCACAGCACCTTGAGTGGCACACCAGCCCAGAAGGGCGCCCCAATTGAATGCCATGCCGAGCACCAGTTGTGGCCAGTAGGTAATGCGTTTCATTAGTGGGTATGTTATCACCAAGCTTAAGGAACATGCGCCGAGTATAATCGACTGTAAATTCAACTGTAGCAGAACTAGAAGACCAAGACTGAGTTGTGCTGACAGGAACACGATTGCGTCGAACTGCGTTATTTCCCCGCTTGCTAGCGGTCGTGTTTTTGTGCGTTCGACTTTCGAGTCTAGATCTTTGTCCCAGAGGTCGTTGATGGTGCAGCCAGCTCCACGCATTATAAGTGCACCGGTTGCAAAGAGACCAAGCATCACGGGGTCCGGCCAGCAGCCTGCCGGCGCACTCAGTGCTATGCTCCATCCGCAGGGCCAGAACAGGAGGTATGTACCTTAAAAGGAGAATGAGAAGATTGAAGATGTTAGTTGATGGGAAAACGTTTACAAGGAAAGGAGGAGATGGAGCAGAGAGGAATCTTCAGGAAAAATATTTTTTAGTTTACCCAGAGAACGGCGACTGAGCTCTATAAGTCGTCAAGTCTAAAAGTTGTCCAGAGGATTCTTTTAAGAAAAAACGAGAGGATTTTTTTTTAGAAGTGTCTGAATTTGGGTCGAGCTTTGTTTTCCAAAGTTAAATTAATCATTTTTTTTTGTGTACACTTGAGCTTGGTATTTAACACACTACTGTGGAGTAACTTCGAATTATCGGAGGGTAATTATTTGCAAAAACTTTCTTTTTTGAATGATTCTTAAATTCTGTTGATAAGATTGATAGAGTTTCGAAAAGACGAGGGAAGCCAGATGCAAGACAGCATTCTTAACAGAAAGCAGCGTGACTGAGAGCGCTAAAGAAAGGATTTACTGCTGAAAGGATGTCCTGTATAAGCAGAGCTTCCACGGGTTGCTGTCGTACTAATCAACCAATTTAAGAAGGTAACAGCATATCAAATCATAAGAAAACCAAGCTCATGACTAGGATCGATTTCAGCGGTGCAAGTAGAAAAATAAAACCCGAACCGCACAAAGTTTATTTTTAAATGAGCCTCACGACGTTTGCGTGCAGCACCAGTTGATGACCTTCATGCTTTGCTGACAACTTCAACAATTCATTTTTCCATCGATACTTAAGTGGTGTCAATTTTCAAGTCTGTCTGTACTGCAGAAAGTTGAAGGGCTCAGACCTATGTATACTGCAGCTGTTACGCCTGTGTGTGATGCACACATGCAGCTTATTCAAATATCACCTGACACCGGTGCCCCAGTGCACTTATTTGCATAACAAATATAATTTATTATTTTTGGAAAAAAAATAAATGTCATGGTGGGGTGACAAAACTCTGGACTATGAAAGTGAATCACGAAAAACAATTTGCTGATTAGAAATAAAGCGTGTTAGGCGGTTTTACGGCCACCCCCGCAACGTTTAAAGCGGTTGACATTGAGTGTCCATTGTCGAGAATAACCTCAGCCAAAATTATTTTCAAATAATATAATATGACCCCATAGCTATCGATTTTTTAACTTACCAATAGGACGATCGACACGCATTAATCTTCCATATGGCGATATAGCGCTTCGCATCTGCCGCAGCAGCGAGCTCTTGTTCGTGCTCTCCAGTTGCTCCGTCAGCGACTTCTCATCTAAATTCTTCTTTACCACACAGCCTGTACTTATGCTCCTTACATTTAATAAAAATAAATCCTTTTCTATGTATTTCGTTCTTTGTGGTGCAAATTCCTTTAGCCCCAAAGTTCTTGGATTAAGAAATTTTTGCAATGCGCCATGGCATTGGGAATGGTATTTCATTCGTAGACAAGCTGTGCGCATCGACAGCATTTTGCATTGAGGTATTCTTGTGAAATGGCAAGATCATTTAATAAATCGAAGACAACAAAACTGGTTTTAAGCTTTGGATTAAATTTTTCGAACTAGAATTGGGGTTGGATTTGCTCCGCGAAATGAACCCTGAACTTTATGCTTGATGATGAATAAAAAATTAAAATTTGTTGTGACACAGAAAAAAAAGTGCACGCACTATTGACATGTAATTACAACATTTTATTTCTGTTAATATTTTTGTAAAAATATGTTTAGAACTTTCGTAATAAGCCAAATCAACCTGCAATTTTTCCCGACCGCGCTAGGTGTTTTGGCTGAAATGCAACAACAATGTGACTCGGCAAGTGACAGTTGAAGAAAAAAAGAACAAACCATAATATTGACACTTCGCTTGCTTTTACTTACGATACGTTACGATAGGAAACGGGGTGCCTTTATGGGAAATGTCATTATGGGAAAAAAGAATAGTAACGTCGAGAGATTTAAAAAAAAACATGATTTTCGTTTTATTTATTTGTTATTTCCGTGTGTTATTCAATTTTAAGTCGGTTCAGTAGAACTCGCAGTTAAGAATGAGAAAATCGGACAGTTTAGAAGCAAAGGTTCTATTTTGGAACCAAATCAAGTTGTTTGTTCGTGGGTAGATTGGTAGATGGGACTGCCGGAAATGAAAGGAAATTAATGCGACGCCATTTTGTTGCTTATGCTCATCCCGTCTATGATTTGTTGGTTGTTGGGTAATTCGGATTTTTTTTCCTGCATTTTAATAAATAAAGAATGGAATTGGAGAATATCAACAATCGCAACTGTCTGAAAGATAGTTTTCCCATATGAGTGAAAGAAAAAAAAAAACGAAATTTGTATTTTAAGAGGATCAGGAATCGACTGTAAACGTTGTATTTTTTTTTAGGTTTTTCTTTTTCTGTTTTGTAATCCAATTTGAACTTTAATTTCTATTTTTTAAGAGGCGAAGACAAGCTTGCAAGCCAATCAAACGCGAGATCTTATATCTAAGTGGCTAATAGTGGCGAAAGAGTTAAATTTAATCTTCCGCGAACAGGCGTCTAAATAAGGACATTCATCACCTTTTAACGTCTTTTTACTCGCATGTTTTTTTTGTTAGAATAGAACTCCGGGCTTTGCTTATCCTAAAACCGAAGCTCTTCCTGCGGCAGCGTACAACTTGTTCGTTAAAATGAAACAAAATCCACGTCTTAAGCCATAATTTTAGACCTTCGAGTGGCGCATCAAAACTTGTATGAACTATAAAATCGCTATTATGCAATTGCATGAGTTAAGCATAGTATATATATTCAAAAATTCTAATCATTAATATAGCGCAACATAACATTTGTGACAAGTGTTTTTGGAGCAGGTTTCTTCAAAAAATCAATACCAATTAGCACTATATAGATAACGGACTGTATCACGAGCACTAATCCGCTTAGCGGCCCATAGATGCATTTTTTTGCAAGTGACTGCTCTTGCACATAAAAGTCCTGAATAGTCTTGCCCTGAAAGCAGCGCAGCTGAAGCTCCGAGACTTTTAGCTGAAACCACTTTAAGTAGACTTCCAGAATATTGAAAATAATGCCGCAGGCAATGCCAATTGCAAATCCAACCAGCATTATGATGTTGATGCCATCCTTGTCTCTCTTCCCAAATGAGCCCAAAGTTGTTGGGCTGCGCAGGTTCCGATAGCTCCCGGGTGGACTGTGACGCGAGAGATTTCGCGAACCTCTCGAGTAGAGAGTATCCGAGGATGGCGTGTGCTTTAAGGTTAGATTTGGTGTTTCGTATTCTACTTCGTCTGTGGATATATACCGGCCTGCAAAGAGGAAGGGAATTTTTGTATCATGGAAAAAAAAATGTCCACCCCTTTGCACTTACTATTTCGGTTTCTCTTTTGAAATGTAGTTTCTTCAGGGAAACTAATGTTTGGTACCAGTCCAACGTCGTTAAGGTGCGCTGAATTGTAAAAGTTATCATCGGTGCTATTAAAGGTTCGTCTTTGCGTCGCAGTGTTGCTCGGTCGTCCACTATCCTCTAGGTCATCGTCCACAAGATGTGTTATTTTTTTTTCTGACCAAGCGCTTTGCAAAATGTTTTGGGCCATTTTCACCCAAATGGTCATTCAGATAAATTTGAATTTATCATGAACTTATTACTGAAATTTCATGGCAATCTAATCGAAACGAGATCAAATATCAAACAAGCAAGTGAACTTAAAATATGTAGTTGTCGAAATGTACGTAAAACAAGAGAGAATGCTGAAATACATGAGTAGGTTGCAAAATGAATTGTGTTGTATTGTATGAATTAAATGTATTACAGTTGATTGGCGCATATTTGGCGATGAACGTACAAACGAATCTAGAACAACAAATCAAGTTTGTGTGTTTGTGCCTGTTTTCGATTTCGATTAGATTCGGACTGGGTAATTTCCTGGTAATTTTTGAAGATAGTTGAAGCGGCGGTAGCCTTGTGGGTGTGATCATTAGAGGAAAGTTAGGAAAATGTGATTAGCTATGTTAATTTTTGCTTTTGATTGATGAATTTAAAGTAAAGTGTAGCAAATGTATGCCTAGCCTATTTCTTGTTCATTTATGTTGGTACAGAATTCTTCACAAGTCTACTGAACCGCCCATGGACTACGACAACATTTTGACTATTAGTCTAATTTGATTTGCTGGTGTTACAGAATACTCTTTAGCATCAGATCTTGAGAACTAATATCGGGAGTTGGACTAATAGTTTTAGCATTTTATGAAAGATGATGCAAGTTTGGGTCAGCAATGGTCTTTTTAGTTCTCTCGATGATAAAAAAATGTACTGTTTTTTAAATTGTATGTAACGGGGGTGGCAGCGAAATTTGAAAGAGTCTTGCAAAACTTGTATCGGAATATCATTGGACATTGGTTTGGAATAGAGAATCCTTATCTGATTTATTTCAGACGGAAACGAGAGTAAGACAGGGATGCCCACTGTGCCCAACCTTATTTGCTCTTTTTGTAGAGAATGTTGTGGACTTTTTATCTGGAGGCGTGGAGTTTGCAGGCGTGTTCATTAAAGCTCCCTTGTTTGCAGATGACATTTTGCTATTGGCAAGATTTCAGGAATCCGGATGATAAATCGTTTAAGTGAGTACTGTGTCCTATGGAGCTAGACCGTCAATATTGAAAAATCACAGATATTGATTTAAAAAAAATGGTGGAAGACTTGCGACCAACGAAAAATGGCAGAGGGGTTGAATTAGAATTTGTAAAGAAATATAAATATCTAGGAGTCATACTATCTAGCCGTCTAAATAAGAAAAAAGCATATGAACGAAAAAGTAATGAAGTCCGAAACTGTTATAAATGCTGCCAGAAGGAACTGGTTCAGCAACAAGCATATTCAGCATAGCAGCAAATTTAAAGTTTACGAAGCTGTATCAGAGACAGCAATGCTGTACGCGGCGCCAGTTTGAGGGTATAGGCCTTAGATAGAAAAATTACAGCTCTTTTTCATTAAAAAATATTTAAACTTCCTCCGAATACGCCAAACTAGATGGTGGAGACAGGCTTACCTCCACTATACATAAAATCACTAAAGAAGCACATGCGTTAATTACAGCGGGTAACGAACATGACGAACAATAGACTCTTGAAGATAGTGGCACTTCAAACAATTCGAAACAAAACTGCATAGTTCGAAGAGTGGTTGCGATTAGCTCAACGGCGTGGTGTAGCTTTGAACGCGGATAGCCAAAACTGGAGTAGCACACTATCTCTATTAATAAAACAAGTAGATAAGCAAGCCAGAATGCAGTTTTTGGAAGAAGCAGTGGAATCTCTTTATCGAAATATATACAGTCGGCTAAGCCATAACTTGGAAAGTCGAAACTATTTCAAAGCTGTATATAGCATACAGCAAATATCACCAGATTTTAGACTTCGAGGAGCACTCCTAAGGCTAAACTTCATACCTCTCTCTATAATCTGTAGTATGTGCAATTTAGAACAGAGGGAAGATATGCTACACTTCTTAGGCAGGTGTCCGATCCTAAAAGAAACTAAAAGATCGTGTTTCGGAAAGCGATTAACGAAATGGAAGTAACTAAGCTGCACAAATTCTGCGAAATCGCTCTAAAATACAGAGCGAATATTTTATCAGAGAACTTTTGATTTTTTTACCATCATACACAGTTTAACAGTCATAAATACAAGCTTTTTTCAGTACTGCACTGCTCATCCGACTGACAAAGCCATGCTGTTTTTTGAGATTGTTTTTTTTTTTAAAAGACAAATAATTGGAGGAAAAATCTATCTAATCTAAAATCTAATCTAATCTGATAAAAAATGTAGAAATTTGAAGTACAGAGACTCCAGAAACTATTCATAGAGTAGAAACTAGAAGTCTTCCAGAAATCATGAATACTTGCTTTTATTCTGCGCTTAACAATGAATAAAACGACATAAATAAGAAGAAATTACAACAGTAGTAGACAGACAGTAACACAACACTCTCAACAAAGCTATCTACAAAACAAAAAAGTTCATTAATTTTGCATTTTAACCTCCAACAAATATTCGCTCACCCTCACAATAACTCAGTTCTAAGTTCATGAAGCATCTTATTGGACCAAATTTTGTATAAAATTAGATACTTTAGCTTTGACCTAAGCCAGATGTTATTTACAGGCAGCCACATTTGAATATTACAGGATATATCGTAAGCAGGAATTATCGTAAACGACAAAATGAAAATTGCACAGGAGGTTTTTTTTTTTTTGTTTTTGTTTTTTTCTGCTATTGCCAATTGGCCAACAAATTGATGTGTCTTCTTAAAATATTAATAATTATGGTTTTTGTAATATTATTTCTTATACAGTAAACTCTCGATAATTCTCACAGTTCCCTGAAAAAAACCTTTGTAAATAGATCCCCTCGTTAATTCGAATCTATTTTTGTGCAAAAAAAAATGAAAACCTTTATAATTCAAAGCCAAGTTTACTTTTTTTCTTCACAACCATTTGTTGAAATGCGCGCGTGACAAAAGTAAGCATTATTTTTTTTCTGATGCTTCTGTAATTCGAAATTTGTAATTTGAAGTTTTTCCCTTGTCCTATGAAATTTGAACTATCGAGAGTTTACTGTATTTAGTTTTTCATTACCCTTACTCTTATAACCTGATTGCGCTCTATTACTGTCCAAAACTTTTTAGTTTTCACGTGGTATATTTTAAATAGATTTTTTGCATGTTGTCGAAGAAATGGAATGCCACGATTTTTCAACTGCTTCTGACAATTGGTCCTTATTTGACAGATACTGACGACCTAAATTTATTTTTGAGTTTATCCTACAAGTTCTCAATGGGATTGACATCTGGGCCATGGAATGGCAGACACTTTTTTGGCACGAAATCAATCTTTCACAAGACTATGTTTTGAATCGTTATCCTGATAAAAGTTTAATCGAAGGGCATGCTTGCCTCTGCATGACCTTTTTTAAAATTGCCCTATATTAATATTTTGTCCTACTGTCAATAACACAAAATATGAAGGGCGGACACCATATCACAAAAAACAGCCCCATACTATGCTGCCCATAACCTCGTAAAGGCCCTATTTACGAAACTTTTGCTTTTGACTTTTTTTTTTGTATCTTCTACATAAATACATATGAAATACATACTTCGAAAAAATAAACCACACATTAAACTTCAAAAGAAATAAACTTTGCATTACTTTAATTTCTATATTCGGGTTGCGGTATGCGATTTTGTGATGAAAAATGTGTTTAAGAGATTATGGGCAGTATGATATTTCCCCTCCATGTCTTACAGTTCTCATGGTAGCGCGGATGGTGGTCTTTTCTTTTTGGTAGCCTAACGTTGCGTTCAGAGTCCGAAGTAAACAAATTAATTTTAGTTTCATCAGTCTAGAGGATGCAATTCTTTTACTCCTTCAGCACCGTTTCATTTACACACATCTTTTTTTGTTGACCAGTTGTGTAAGAGGATTTGCTTTTCAGGATATATTTTTTAGTGAAAAATTCTATTACAAATGTCTTAGAAAACAATCCGACTTTAAATGAAAACAAAAAAAGGTACACAGCTCATATTTTCCAGACCAAATTTACATTCAAATTGTGCTGGTTTTTTTTCAAATAATTACTAAGAAAATAAATACATACATAATTAAAATTAAGCTTTAGAGATGAGAACAATGAATTATTCAGATATTGTTACTATGCCAAGCCAATAATAAATTTTTCCACACTCATAGTCTATCATACGTTTTCTTTTTATAAACTCTGTAAGACATACATAAGTCGTTTCGTGGTGTAAAACCACCACGTTTCGGAAATAATCAATTTCATAATATTTTTTTCTTCATCACGTTCTTTGGCTCGATTATCGAAATCGATAACTTTATTACCGGTTGAGGACAACGTGGGAAATTTGTGATTTGTCTAATAGTCGAAATTTGGACTATAGGTTATGGGCTTGACAAAATCGCAATAAAATCATATACAAACACCGTATTTAAATAATTAGGCATGAAATTGCAGGATACACTTTCGGGCTTGTGTTTCCTTAAAACCAAAGTTTTTTTTTTTTAATTTCCGAGGACAGAGTCAATGGGTAGAAAGAAGTAGTAGTAGAAGAGTATGATGTAGATTGATGATTGGGGAAAAATTGACAATAAAGCAGGACTTTCTTTACAAGTAACACAAAAAACAATTTTTAAAATATTTGAGATGAACTTTATTGTTCTTTATGCTGGATAGTTTAAGAATCGTTGTTGAGAACAACTTATTAAATAAATGTTACACATCAAATGGATGATAAACTGCAAGAAATGAGAATTTTAATCTGATCATCTATTTAAGACACAGGACTACAGTTGTCTATGACACCGATATGAATCTTCGTCTTCGGGCAGAAATTATATTTGCTAGGTGCGTAATCGTGATCACATTAAACATGGATTTTTTGACTTTTTTGATCGACAAAGCTTAGGAATTCCTCCAAGAACTTGTTGTCCAAATTTTATGAGTGCAATGTTTTCTCCGATGTGTTTAATCTGTCGAACAACTGATCTCTGTTCCCTCTTCTAAGTTCCCTGGTATGACCGTTTTATAGGTATACTTCGGTTTGAATGCGGTATCTATGCCTAAAATCTTGACATGAAGATCTATGTTTGGTTTAACCGCTGGCAATGATTTGTGCTGTAAAAAGTTTCATCCCCGGAGCCAACAACTGCATTAAGCACGTTGTGCAGCCGAAACATTCGCCTCTGTAAAGGCACTCGGATCAAGCAAGGTCTTACTAAAGACGTCAGAGATATTTAAGCTGAACAGAAATGTCTTAAAAGACGGCATCTTATTGGGTTGTGCTCCCAATCGCGCTACCATTTTTTTGGATCACCGTTCTCAAATAAGATTTTAGGGCTAACAGTCTAATAAATGTGCTGATTGCATTATCCGATTCACTGGGGACAATAAATTTGTCAAAAAATCTTTTTTCATCTGCGATTACTTAAACATTTTGCAGTTTAAGAGTTTGCATTTGGAGATTTAGAAGGCGATTCGGTGTTTATTGAGCCGACTTAAGAATTAAGAAACACTTTTGTTCAAGCCACGCCCTACAAATTTTTTCTCTTAGGTTTGTACAGGTCCAAATTCTTTGGCAAAAAAGTGATTGAAAAAAATCCGAAGAACTGGAAATTTTTGCCGGATGCTGATTATGGTTGACAGTAGTTGGAATTGGATGATCTCAGTTAAGAGCAGTGTTCAGGTGGTCACTTTATCGGCAGATATATGGCGATATTGATATAAATTTAAATATTAATCTCTCAGAGCCTGATACAGAGGCAAACAGATTTGTGTATGTTCCCTTCGAAGATCGTCCTCCTTCTAAGGTGAATCCTTCCGAAGAGACAAAAAAAAAACAAAACGACCTTCCTCGATAAGGTTCGGCGGAAAAGTAATTATCTGTTCTGCAAGAGTAATAACAGACAAAGCTTCACCGCCCCCAAAGCTACAAGAAATTCGTTTCATTTCATCCCTATTCCATTTTTGCACTCAGACCCACACCGTCTATTAATCATCAATTACTCGATAAGCTTTTTTGCACACGATCAATTTGCCGGCTTCACTTAATCAAAATATTCCATTGCCTTAAAAAAAAATTTCAGGTACAGAGCTCCGCAGATTGTTTTGGGCGTATGACATGAAGTACACGTTCCCGCCGTGTTGCTATCACCACTTAACAAAGAACTGCTGAAAAACAAAGTCTAAATTAGCGATCTCTATCGTATCAGTAAGCCGAATGGCAATAGCAAAACGTGTCCTAATCAGCTCTTACAAATTGGCCATAAAACAATAATAATGCAGAGCCTACGTAAAGAATTTTTTTTATAGATAAAGCCTCTTCCTTGGATACTTCAAATTATGCAATCTCCGAACATGGACTCCTTTGGAGTTTTTTTTCGGATTTTTTTTTTGTGAAAGATTCCCAGTCAATGACGATAAACGGCCTACCTGTAGCTCTACAGAGTCTACCGATAAGACTCAACACACAATCTTGTAGAACGGGACAATCTAAAGTCACTGATAAGATACTCGACGGTTTTGGGTCCCCCAGTTGTGCGATAATACGCTCTGCATTGAATTTTATGATATCTTTGCCTTCCATTTATAAAGAAGGTACGCCTCAGTATTTTAATTTAGTCACAGAGAAGATACACAACTGGCGGGTGTTTTGTAGATCTCGTTTAAGTCGATCCTTCAAGTTCCTTAGTCCGGATTTTATTCAATCAAATTTAAAAATCAAAATGGATCACGATCATGGAGATGACAGCTCAACATCGACAAATGTCTGCCCGATGATTATGACGGTGAGTGTCATCGCATGTCGCAGTGGGGTCGACTCAGTGGTGAAAGTGAAACAAAAATTTTTTTTCTTTGAATTTCAATTCACCTGATAAGGAGATAATTCTGTGTGTTTAACAAGAGACAGAGATTCCGATTTGATTTATCTTTTGTTGTTTTCTTAATCCCATGTCGGTTCTGATATCTCAAAGTGTAGTTAACAGGAAAAAAAGTGTTGTGAATGTTTTTATGTTGGTACGTTTTCTTTGTTTTTACCGAAATTGTATTCTGGAATTAAGTGTCGAAATCCTTTATTATCTTGAATTTGATTTCCGATTTTCGCATGGGTCAATGAGTATGGCTTAACTTTTTATGAGTGTGTGTCTTTTTCCTTTTTATTGTTGGCAATACAAAAGGTTTCCAAATATATTGTTTTTAAATCGCCATTACAATTTGTGAAACCAATTAAGCTTTGAAAATTTGCACATCTTTGATGAATAATCCTAAAAAAATCGACTTTATAGATCTTTGGGTATCATTAGGAATTATTAAAAGCCTGACGAAACTTTTATAGCTTTAGCAGCTAGTACAAATCCTAACCAGCGATAGTCTCCTTTTTTCTCAATTAAATTGAACATTTCTTATCCCAGCTTAATGTTCTCTGGACTTATTCGCTTACCAAACATACATTTAATTATTTATCGTTTTATTTCAGAGATGAATTTTAATTTGGGACACAACTGGTCTGAACAGTAAATTTAATTAAATTTTTGCTGATTCAATCTTAGTTTTTGCATTTATGTATAACCGGGAAAAATTAATCCTTTTTTTGGACCGAGCTTTCTTTTCTTTTGTCAAATTGGTACTTTGTGTACTTCCAAATTTTGGAAAATGGCTTTGTTTTTGCTAAAATTTTAAGATCATAAACATTTCTGTTACTTTCTAACTCTAGCGTTTCTTCTCATGAATTACTTACTTATCACTAAAAACCGGCGTTTAGCTCTTCCTTCATTTTTTAATTCGTACCTGAGCTTACTTTTTATGTTGGTCTTATTCCTCTATGGACGCGTCAGTATGTGTCTCTGAATGCGGTTACCTGCTTTTTTTGAAATACAATTATCGTAGGTCAGTAAAGCGAAGTGACCTGGACTTCAAAGAAAATAGTATCCGACGTTTCTGCTTTTATAGTTTGCGCCAATGGATGTGTAATCTTTGAAAGAATCCAGCAACTCGTGTTACCAGCATGCACGATTTGCGGAATATTATTTTTCCTTATCCTCATGCCTGCGTACTAAGCAGGCGCCCACACCTCTGCACTCATCAACCTACTTCGAGGGGCTGGTTAGCTATTAAGCTCTGTCCACTGCCTCTTGGGGAGTATCCGAGTTTGATTTGACTTGATTGCAAGTCTTTGTTTATCTGCAACCCTGAAATAGTAATCCTACAACTAAAACACTGCGTTTCTTTACAGCGTTTTGATGTTCGAAGCCGCTTAAACTTTCTCACTTTAATCAATATTTAAAACTCTGTTTTACGTTCTTAATTTCACGCAACGTTCAGCTTTTCAGCTGAACCCAACCGTATTCTATTTTAAACGGTTTTTTAATGCACTCGCTTTTATCTTCATTTACTTGCCACTTGACGATAGCAGACAGGAAGAACTAACGCAAAGTGTGGCATACAATACGATGACTTCTTTGAGATAATGCCATGCCCCCATCCCAAGTCTGACAAAGTTTCATTATTACATCCATTAATCGCCAGTGATTAAAGTTCACCGCCTTTCTTTATCTCGCCCTTTCACACCTTTTAATTTCAAGTGTTTTACATTGTTCTTTATTTCTCAAGTAGGTACTCAAATAATTTAACTCATGTGGCTTTTCTTACAGTTCCACGCTGGACATTGCGAGAAGGTCTTGTGGAAGAGTTGGGTCGCACAAACTGTCACCCAGTTCACGCTATCGGCTCTGGCTCTATTCGCCCTTGCGTTTATCTATGAAGTATTGAAATTCATTCGGGAGCTCCACATGCGTAAGGTGCTGAGGGAACAACGTGAACGTCAATTAGCCATACAGTCAAAGAGCGGCAATCCCAACGAAGGATCATGCTCAAGTACACCACTTCAATACTCGGATCAGTTGAATTGGAAGGAGAGAATGCTCAGCAACCCGCATCTTATTCAATCGCTACTCAACCTCCTGCAGGTATCACTCTCCTACTTCCTGATGTTAGTGTTCATGTTGTTCAACTACTGGCTCTGCCTGGCAGTGATACTGGGACTTGGCCTGGGATACTTCTGTTTCGGTTGGATAAAACAGGAAGTGACCGACAGCGATTGTTGTCACTAGCGAAACTTAAATTTCTTTTTTGATATTAATTATCGAGCTAAGTGTGTGTTAAATCTAAGTATTACGCGATAATACTGTTGTTTTGTTTTTTTTTATAAACGTAAAATAAAAAAAAAAGAGTTTAGTCTGAACGAGTACGCTTGTGGTGTTTTTTCTTGTTTTTCGAGAGATGGTTTTGTGTCATATTTCTTGTTATCCTGCATGGGGAATGGGAAACATGAGAAGATAGGAGAAGCCGAACACGCCTTCTGAGTTGATAGGCTACTACAAGGACATGGCTATGCAAAGAAACAAAAAAGGTGTCACTTTCTAGATGAACGTTCTGTGAAATTTCTCTCCATGGTTGATTAATGTCCGTGCGCCTTTCTTTTGTAATTAGAAACCACTCTCGCAACAGGCATCTGTGTGTGTTCGGCATTTTATTTTTGGTGTGGAAGAATATTTCGAGTGGTCAGATATGTCTTTGATGTAAATCTGACCACGAATGTTGTTTATTGGTGTCATACCCTGGACTGGTAGTTTAAACTCTGAGATACTTTTAGATCCTAATTCAAGCAAGATCGAATTGAAAGGAGTCTTCTCTAGTTTTCTCTAAAAATACAACACCATAGTTTAGAATCTTAACAACATTTTAGTCGATAACAAAACGACTTGTATTATACCGATTTTTATCGCTTCTTGTTAGATGTTAGAGTTTTGTCTACTAGCCAAGAAAAGAAGGAGTTTATATGACTGGCTAACAGGAAGTACCTATAGTTAATATTTTTTGTTAAAAAATAATCAACTTAATGGCAGAAGAATAATGATATAAACTACAGTACTGGCAGGGTAGTTGGCACATACATATCATATCGTACAAGGTTATAATTAGGTAAACAAGGGTATAAATTAAAAATTAATGTATTTTAGATTTTGGCAAAAGAACTATAAAAAAAATACAAAAAATACAAAAAAGATATTGGAAACACGCTGCACTCTCGTCAAAGTACGTAAAAATATAAGAACATAAAATAAAAACGAATTAGGCGTTCACACTCTTCCATTGATATCTTAACCAATTCTTGATGAACCCATAATGACACGTTTCTTAATACAGTAAACTCTCGATAATGCAAACTTCTGTAATTCGAAAACCTCTGTAAATAGAAACATTCTCACAGTCACCTGAAAAAAACCCTCTGTAAATTGAAGAAAATCTATGCAATTTGGTCCCCTCCTTAATTCGAATTTATTTTTGTGCAAAACAATATGAAATCCTCTATATTTCGAAAATGATGGCTTGTTTAACTCTATAATTCGAAGCCAAGTTTACTTTTTTTTCAACAGCCATTTGTTAAAATGAGCACGTAACAAAAATAAGCAATATTTTTTTTTCTGAAAACTCCGTAATTCAAAGACCTCAGTAATCCGAAAACCTCTCTAATTCGAAGTTTTTTCCTGGCCCCATGAAATTCGAATTATCGAGAGTTTGCTGTAATTGGCCACAAGGTTTTCATTAAACTTAAATCTGGACTCTGAGGAGGCCAATCCAATGCCGCTATGTTAATTTTTTCACATTAAATAGCGTGTCAGTACTGTATATTATGAAGAAATAAAAGGATAGATGGGCAGGGAGCCATGTTCATGCGACGGAGTCGCATACATGACACGCCTCGGTAGTCGTACTGCAGGGGACATTCGTGCTACGTGGCCAAACCATTGAAGTATATAGAAAAAGCTGCTCAACATTAAGCTCTCCACGCACTGTCGTGTTTCTCACCCTATCTCGGCGAGTAACTCCTACAACAGCATGCAGAAATATCATCTCGGCAGCTTGTGAGAGTTGGAACAAATACCGAATTAATCACCGATAACTTGGCCTTCACCCCAAGCTCGGCCTTCCTGATAACAGACCTTTCAAGCTATTTCAAAATACACCCAGCTTGGCCAATCCTACAGGAAAGCTCAGTATTGCTCCTCCCATCACTCCTGAAAAAGACTCCGAGATACTTGAACTTCTCCACCTGTTTCAATGGGACTTCGCTGACCTGCAAAGTGCATTGCACAGGCGTTCTGGAAATAACCATCACCTCGGATTTGTCCACGTTAACCTTCATCCCAGCATCAGTACAGACGGTCACAAACCTATCTAGCGCACGCTGGAGTTCCATCTGTGAGGATGTAAGGATAACTAAGTCATCTGCAAAAAGCAAGTGACTTACCCTCAGCTCCCCCAATGTCAAACATTCTTCACCTCGGCTGCGTTGTAACATCCAGTCCATGTATAAAATGAAAAGGAAAGGTGACAAGACGCACCCTTGGCGAAGTCCAATTCCCAGAGTAAAAGGTGTAGATTTACTACGGTTAATCCGAGATTCTTTCAGACCTCTTAAATATGTATAATAGAAAACACTCGTACAAACACGACCCTTGGACAGAGTTTTTGTTACATGCAGTAATAAGTCTCTTGTAATGTCGACCAAAAAAACTTGGTAATAATGTCAACGTGCGATTATTTCATTCATATGTAAGTCGTATGTGACAAAGTTTTCGTTCTTCAAATAATCAATGCCTACAATAAAATTGTTGAACAGTTTTCTATGATATTATATATGGACTGCTAGTAGCCAACTTCACACTGGCTCTAACATCTCATTCGGCAAGTCAATAATAGCGGCGAATTTGAGAAACTCACGTACGACTGAGGGATTTTTCTGCATAGAAAATGCCGCCATCTTATCGACGTTTATGGATATAATGTGTGTT
Organism: Syritta pipiens; assembly: GCA_905187475.1. Lineage (NCBI taxonomy): Eukaryota > Metazoa > Arthropoda > Insecta > Diptera > Syrphidae > Syritta > Syritta pipiens. The sequence goes on along the minus strand of LR994572.1, from coordinate 31,140,786 downwards.
TTTTTCTATAATAGGACGACACTCTTTATGCGTGAGAATCTTTTTCTAAATGTCGCCGTTTTATTGACTTGCCGCAAAGGATGTTAGAACCAAATCTCGCGCAGACAATGTATGAAAGTGACATTAGAGTAGCAGTACATATATAATATGTCAATGGTACAGATTTATTCTTTTTCAGTATCCTGTAAAAATAGGGTGTTCGATGTTGAACGCATTTTTTTACGAATATTTCCAATGTCACTGATATCATTTATCCATCAACCAACTATGCAAATTTATTCAACTCAATCAAAGTACACACGATGGAAGAAGATATGACAACACATGTTCATCCATTGATCCGATGCATGTTTGCAGAGTATCACTACGAATTACTCTCATCGGTTACGGGAAAACATCGCGTCATTTTCAATGCTATTCGAGTTCGGGAAGATTAGATTTCTCTTCCAGAGTTAAGCATGTGTACTTCTATGCAAATGAATGTACTTGGATATGTAAATTTTAATTTGCTGATAGGTTAGGGTGCTCGTAGTTTGTGTTGTATTTCAATCACCAAAATATCTTATAGCTAAAAAAACACTGCTTCTGCATGAAAATTTAAGGCTTTAATTTAAATGATCTCATAGTTTGAATGATCTGATTTAGTAGCAAGCAATAGTTCAAACTGTTTACTACAATTCAACAATGTTTACAGACCGTTGCAATCTAAAAAAATCTGCAATATCTGAAAAGAAATCTTCAAACTCCAATACAGGCCACTGTGGACTGAAATATAATTTTAGAGTTTAGAGGAACCTTTCTAACAAAGATAACTTTCGACTCTGTTTGAAAGAAGGTAGACGTGAGCCCTGGATCTCAAATATATCACTGATTCATTATTAAATCCTTTTACCAGAAGTACTGTATGTTAAGGCGGGGGTGGTAAGATCTGCTTTGTTCGTAGTGTGATAACGAAAAGTGAATTTTTCAAGTTTAACTGAAAGTATATTTATTTGTTGTAGTCAGTTCTGTTTCTTAGTTGACACTAGATTTACCAGCTATTTAAATATATACATTTTTATTTCTACCAAAAGTAGTCATAATGACTGGTCTTTAAGAAAAAATCTTAGTGAAATCTCTAGTCTTTATTTACTTAAAAAAAAAATAACAAAATGAGCTTAATAATATAATATAATAAAAAGTTCCTAAAAATGATTTTTTAGTTATAGCTACAAAAGTCATAAAGGAAAACGACGAGCAATTTTAAATTGACTGGTCTCGTAAATCTAGTGTTCAATAAATCAATGGGCTATATTCAATAACTCTTCAATATACGTAGTACTATAATTTAGAAAAAAAAAATTGTATTGGATATTACAAAGAAAAATAAGTTGCCTTTAATTAAATTTCACTGAGTGTATATTCTTCTCAGAAACTATATCTCAACGCAAATTATGCCAGAACAATCTAGATTGACGAAGATTTGTCCAATAGATCTGATAGTCGAAAGCACAGAAAAAAAAAACAGGAGTAGAACTTCAGAACATTATTGTTGTTAAGTTTGGAATGAGAGCTGGTCATTAAGAAGCATTTCGAAGATCATTTTCAAACGCTTAAATTACACTTGAATTTCTCCCGTAAACTTTATCTTATTAAACTTCTAAAACTGTTTTAAAAAAAATTATTACAGACTTGCACATTAAAAGTTACAATACAGTATTAGCTCTTGGGCTAGAATTTACCTTAATATGTTTTCAATGGAACAGAGGGATGGAACCTGCTTCTTTGCTTTTGTACTCATGCTTTTAATTACCGAAATAGCTTCATCCAATACCGCGCTCGCACTCTAAAGATATATATTTATGTTTAAATACCTTTTACTTTTACGTTGTATTAAATTTAGTTATTCAAGTAAAACAGCGGAACACATACTGTGTCACTGTAACTGCTTCCAACTTCTGCGTCAAAAGTATCCTAAGATTCATCACGAACTCAGGCTTTTTGCGTGAACTCTAAGTGAGGGCAGTTACAATAGGCCCACTCAAGGCCGCAAACTCTAACTTTAGTTATTCAAGTAACGTCAACGTACAACAGACGGCTTTTGCTATGTTAACTTTTCATTTTTACACAAATCAATATTATATTTTTTTTTGAATTAATAAACAATATTGAATAATTATAATAATAATAATTTACTATAATACAATTAAGCCACTGCAAACGGCACAGAAACATCTAGTTCGAATACTTTCTATAATACTAGTCGTACTAGTTGGCCCTTATTTTAGAGACTTTATCATTAAGATATTTGTATATTTTTAAAGTACTCAGGGATTTTTTCAAGCAAAGCGGCAATATCCCAAGTAGAGACAAACTTACAGTTTGCAAGTAAACTATGGCATCTGTAAACTCTCTAGTTTCACGTGCAATACATTTTTGAAAGTTCTTTACATTTACTGCCCCAACTTATTTTATTAAGCTTCCTTGTTCGATTAAAACATTTAGTAATTATAATGTCTACATAAAAAAAATTAAAGATTGGATATTTACTATTGATAATGCTTACATTGTAAGATATGTGCCTTTTTTTTCCGGCTATGTACAAAGCGCTACAGAGCTCGTATCTAGCAATACATAATTTGAAAGGTCTTGACATAACCTACAAAACGACGCTATGCATGATTAGTTTGGATATGAGGTCTGTAGCGCTTTGTACATAGCCGGAAAATTCAAAAGACAAAAAGGCAGAAGGGAGATATTTGACAACCTAATATATCTATTAAGAATCGTTAATACAAAGTATAAGGCATTGGTTGTCACCTAACATTAAAGCTATTTTGTTATTATTTTATTATTGAAGCATCGATTGACATTAATTTAAAGCTAAATGGTCATGAATTATAAAGTGATATATCTATGTTCATTCATTTATATTTTTTTATTTCACAGAATCAGAATTGTTAATATTAAATCAAATTTAATGAATGAATAAATAAATGAAATGAAAAGAATTCTATGTCCTTGTCGTATGCAGCGTAATGGCTAACCTGTTATTGATATCAAAAAACAAAGTTCCTTAAGCTAGAAAAATAAAGTCAAGCGAAAATCAGCATTCATTTCATTCATTTATTGCTTGTTTTTTTTACATCGAACATTGTTTTTGAAAATATTGTTCCAAATTCACACGTTCTCGATGTTAGATGAATTGGAGATCCCGTATCATCCATATGGTTTCATTGATACTATAACCTTGCTTAAATGTTGATACCTTAAAAACTATCCAGTAATTAAAATTCGGACAATTTTATTTCATGATATTTTTTACCACTTTTCTGATTATGTGTCCTGATCTCTTTAATATTTAGTTTTTAACGATTTTAGATAATCAACTAGTAACGCCAGGCAATATTTTGATTGAGTACTTAATCAAATAAATTTTTTGTTTCAAAGTTGTCCCTACAAATTTGCATCTTTTGATTTTTTAAATCAAAATATGTGACAAATTTAATGTATATACCTAAGTCCAACCTTGAGTTTTAAAAATCGTCTGTTTCTCGTTGTGTATCATAAGCATAAGTCTATAGTTTGTAAAAAAAAGTCACAGGAGCCAAAAAGTCACTGCATTATGCAGATCCGTGAACGTGTTTTGGAAAAACACATTCGCCTGATGTCCTCAATATAGGCAAACGGCAATATTCGGCAAAATTCGATCAAAATATGGGCAAACGATCAATATTCGGCAGCTATTTGCGATAAATGACGTTACATCCACATACGCACAACTTTTCTCATTCCCCTTTAACGTCGACCTGTCTTTTTGAAAAAAACTCCAAAAATGTTCAACCAATTATGATTTTTACCTTCAATTAACGATGACTGGATGTTCCAAATTGGAATCCTAAAATAAGGCGCTAGGACCCTCCCAATTCATGACTTACAATTGAAAGCTAACTCTGAAACAACGACGAAGTAGACAAGAGAAGACGCAAATTTTTGACCTTTGAGAGACACACGACTGGAGCGTCAAAGTCAAAATTCCAACTAAACAACGAGTCCTGCAGGCGACATTCATTTAAAACAATGTTTTATTTATTTATGTGTAAACATTTTATTTACTTTTCATAATGATAGTCTTAAAAAATATAAATTCACATTTGATGTGGGCACAATATTTTACGTATATTTTCAATGATTCCCTTGGGGGTTAGCTTTTCCTAGCTGAGAAAACGACACACACATGTCCCCCCAAATTGGCATCCGTAATACTTTTGAGAAACTTGCACTTAGAACAGACTAAAGTACCAAGAAGATAAGAAAATAACTTAAGAGGGGCCTAACACTCGCTGAGTTCAGCAATAAACTTACGCGTACATATACAGATACTTAACCCTATTTTGTTACCGCATTTTTTTTTTTTTTTTTTAAATAAAACTAATTAAGTTTGTTATCAAAATACAAAAAAAGATTCACACTAAAACTAGAGACCGTCGCTGTGATGAGCACTGCTTCATAAGCCCGTCGCGGTGGTCATCATGCCGCCGTGGTGCATCATGCTGGCGTTCTGGATGTACATGTAGTAGTTGGTCTCGTCGACGCCGAGATGCGTCGCCACCGGAGAGCCGGCGGTCGGCATGGTTGCGATGGCGCCGACGTTTCCATTGCAGCTCGATCGCAGCGCGTTGTTGGCCGCCTGCGCCTGGTGGGCGAGGATGTCGGTCACCGAGTGCGACGACGGCCAGCAGTGTGTCGGCCTCAGCTGGCTCTGGGGTGGCGATGGACTGCTGCAGGAGACCGACCGCATTCCGTAGGGGTAGGTCTGGTAGATGGAGTTGTACAGGTGTGTGTGGTGGTGGTGATGCGCCGCCGACGGTGTGGACGGCGAATGGTGCGGCATCGAACCAAGCTTGTTGCGGAGGATTCTCGAGATCGAGCTGACGCTCGGGACATTCGTCTTGTCGCAGACGCCCTCACTGAGCAATCGGTCGCGTATTTCCCATGCGAAGATGCCCGGATCACGCTGTTTCAGATCTCGAATGTAGTTGACGACCTTTGGTGTGGTCACTCGCGGCTTCGAACCGCCAATAGCTCCGGGGAGGATCGACCCAGTCTCGTGGTATCGCGCCAGGATCTTTGACACGCAGCCGTGGCTGACACGCAAGTGGCGTGAGATGTCGCAGGGCCGCGTGCCCCGTCTTGCCAATTCGACTATCTGCAGGCGGATGTTGTTCGGCAGAGGACGTCCGTTCACGAACACTCCGCCCAGCTGGTTGACCTCTCCGTATTGGGGGCACTGATTCTCTGAAACGAAAGGAAAGAAAATCATGGTGAGTTTTAAAAACGAAAATGCACGGGCAGAGTTTTGCTTATAATTGCGGCACAGCATGTTTAACTTGCGATTGGGTTTTAATGAACTTAGCTTCCGATGGTGGAGCATAGAGACGTGTTCCAGGAATTGCGGATGTGGAACAGATGAGGAAGTTACGTCACGATCGAGCTAAGTGCACAAACGTGCAAAGTTCAAAGTACTGGGTCTTGTTCTGGAGCGGTTGTGTGGTGGGCTGCATTAAGTGCGTTTTCACTTCTCGGATTTGTGTGGTTGAAGTGGAGACGGGAAAAAATTGAGCAGCGAGGTTTTGAAACATGTTCTCGGGGTAAGTGAAACCACCAATTGGGTCTTCAGAATACTGTTTTCATTAATCTCCTGGACTATAAAGGCTGATCTGCCACCAATCTTGTTTCCTTTATTCACCCATGTAGTAGACTCCGGCTAGCTTATTTTAGATTCTTAGATTCCGTTCGTCAGATTCTATTTTGCATATCATCTTAACATGATTGTATTATAATCAGAGTTGTAAATTTTCAAGTACCAGTACCAGTACCAGTACAAGTACCGGGTACTGGTACTGGTACTTGAAAAAATCAAGTACCTGGTACTTGGTACTTGAAAATCGCCCAAGTACTTTTTCAAGTACTTCATTTCAAGTACCTCGTTTCAAGTACTTGTACTTGGTACTTGAAGACTGCCAAGTACTTTTTCAAGTACTTCCCAAGTACTTTTACTTGGGACTTGAATACTTGCAAGTCCATTTTCAAGTACTTCCCAAGTACCTTTACTTGATACTGTGATACTGCTAAGTACATATCGAAGTAGTTTTTAAGTACAAGTCCATTGCAAATACTTTAGAGGAATCAGCTGAATTTGGTATCAAATGAAAAGTTATTTTGGTGAGTTTTGTTAAAAAATAACTCAATTAGTTATCGGATGAATTTGGTCTGGAATTTGCGGTTTTTACTGATGAATTGTAGTTTTGTGTCTCAAACGTAATTCACAAATTATGTTGTGAACGATGGGTATAAGTTGACAGAGTGTTCATACTAAATGCTCCATTACAAGTGTTGTTGCAAAGTGTAAATTCTTTGAACATTAGTAACAAGGCGTTTCCTCTATTATTTACTTTTCGTGAGTTTAAAGGCAACAAAAGTAAAAACAATATTGCAAATGTTGCGTGCGAAGTTTATCACTGCAACCATAGTGCAATAATTGCCTTTATACTGTGTCCATCCATAAAATTAAAATGGATTAAAGGTCTCAACGATATTCGACATAAATACCACAAAAATACTATTGAGACCATAGGCAAGTTAGTTTGCAACTATGCTGAAGAATTTGCTCGCAATATGGGAATTGATGTAGAGAAAACTTTAAAAGATGAACTTCAGCAAGAAGAAAATATTTATTATGATTTTGGGGTTGAAGATCAGGGTAAGTTACAATACTAAACACTTCATAATTTACTGTAGTACTTAAATTATTTTAATTAACCAATATTCTCTTTAAATATGGTTCTTCAACTAGCCAGCAAACACAATTTACTTCAAATTTAATAGAAATGGAATACGCAGCCTACATAGCCGAAACTAACAAAGAGAAGGGAATGAAAGCCCTTGAGAAATACCCTATTCTCAAAGAAGTTTCTATTAAACTTAACACGGTATTAACATCGTCAGCACCAGTAGAACGGCTGTTTTCATTTGCTGGCCTTGTTAATACTCCTAAGCGAGGGGCGCTTTCGGACGAACACTTTGAGAAGCTGGTTTTATTGAAAGCCAACTTACTATTCATTGAATCAATAAATTAATAAATTAATTCAAAAATATTGTGTTGTGCTTTATATATTTCATGATAGTACATATATAGTTGAAAAGACTTTCACAAAAAAAAAACCTATCATTTGGTACCAACAATCTATTTTCTAATAATTGTTTCAAATTTCCTAATTGAGTTATTTTTTAACAAAACTCACCAAAATAACTTTTCATTTGATACCAAATTCAGCTGATTCCTCTAAAGTATTTGCAATGGACTTGTACTTGAAAACTACTTCGAGATGTACTTAGCAGTATCACAGTATCAAGTAAAGGTACTTGGGAAGTACTTGAAAATGTACTTGCCAGTATTCAAGTACCAAGTAAAAGGACTTGAAATGAAGTACTTGAAACGAAGTACTTGAAAAAGTACTTGGGCGATTTTCAAGTACCAAGTCCTGGGTACTTGATTTTTTCAAGTACCAGTACCAGTACCTGGTACTGGTTACTTGGAAGGTACTTAAGTCCAAAAGTACTTAAGTACTTTACAACTCTGATTATAATACATGGACTTAAAATGATTTTAAAGCCTTCTCGTTTCTTTGACCAACAAGGAAGTCAGTTGAATAGGATCAAGGTAATCGGGTTCGAATAACGCTGATAACTTCTTTAACTCAATACGCCCTAACGAATTAGTTATTTTGTTGAAAATCTAAATCTAAGACTTCCAATCGGGCTGGAGGGCAGAAGCAATCATGTGTCGAGACATGTGAATTCGGGAACTATTTCTTCAATTTTATTTTATAATAAAATAAAAAAGAGTCCGGTGGTGAAAGGCATAGCCAGTAAAATCTATTGAGCTTTATCGAGAAAATTATGGCTTTGTATAAATACATATTTGCACGCTCATTGGAAGTTACACTTTGAAATTAATACAACTTAATTTTGGTGTGCATTTCATTGATGATTGCTGAAATTGAATTTATCTGATTAAATTAAAAAGCTGTTTTGTAGGGTTGCCTCAAGAATTTTCAAGCTGATTGAAACGATAGTCTACTTATCTTATATTCGATAAGCATTGCTTTTAGAAACTTCGAACTGATGAAAATGCTTAGTCCTGGAGTTTCTAATAAGAGCAGTTCAGATGATCCTGTACCTGTGAACCTGGACCCGTTCTTCCTTAAATCAATGCACTCTTTATGGTGTGTATTGATTTAAAGAAGCCACTATGTAAACCTTTTTAAAACAAATCAGATCTCACGTTTAACAGATTCTCGTAACCACCAACGCAAAGGATCAACACATGATGTGGCGCATATGTTTTATGTGCTTGAACAAATCGTATTTAAATTAGTTTAGTATCTGGTCTTATCTGCTGCCATTTCTAGATTCAACCACCAATTAGATTTACGTTTTTACTCTTACGAATTTTTTTTATTGAATTAAGATAACCAAGATAGGGTTTTATTTGCAGTTTATGAGTGATAATTTTCGACATTTTCACTCTACCTTCTATGCGAATCCACTAACAGTTTCTAAATTGCAATTGGTTAGTCCATTGTACACCCACAATATGAAAATTTGTTAACTATGTCTGTGCAAGTTTTAGGGCGTGTATAAGAGTGGTGAATATTGGGTCATTTTATTGTTTGTGGTGGTACGATGGTACAAACAGCAGTTTTTGGGTGTCAATGGTGGCATCAAATCAGGTGATCGTAGCGCACTCCACCAACGCCGGTCGCACATTTTATATAGACGCAATCAGATGTTCACACACTGCCACTCGTGTTTTGACGAGCGCTCTAACCCCATCTTCCCACGCATGGAAATTATTTTCCTGTAAATCAATTAATTATATTTAAATTGTTCCTCTATAAAAATTGCCTAGTTACATTTTCCTATATTAAAAATAATATTTAACATTATATGAAGTAAAGTGAATTTATTTAAACTGAACCATGTTCCTTCACTAAAATTCTAACCTCTTTTATTAAAAAAATCTCTTTGATTATTTTTTTGGGAATCACACTTAGAAGCACTAGTACTCAGACTTAGGAGAAGACTGTCTCGGTTATATATGAGCCTTTCAGAACACAAATCGATCAACTCTATAAAACAAAAATTTGAGAGTTTCTTTAAATTCGACTCTGAAATACACTACGTTTAATTTAAATAGTTGTCGTTTAATGGTGCTAATCTTTATTATTTAAGAAAGTTATTGTAACTATAATATATATTATCATTACCTACATCACCAAGTGCTTTGACACTTAAATCTAATTTTTTTCAAAAAGTGGAGATAATCAATCTGTGCACTCAGTGGCTCATACATTGATTGTTTAATGTTAGATTTTTGGAACTGCTGAGCACTAAGCGGCACAAATACATTTGAGAATTTACAACATATACATCTGAAAATTTTGGTGCTACGTTACAAATGAAAGCACGCCGTCTGACTTGAAGAAAGAGTGTTTATCTCAGTCCACTTACAGAAGCTCAAAGGAATAATGGAAGTAATATGATAATAATAATAATGGAGCTAAGTTTTGGAACATTATGGACTAGATGTTTACTTGCCTATTTTTTGGAACTCCTAAAAGTTAAAAAAATAAGTGTGTGAGGGGGCCAGAACCAAATGGCATGGGAAAAACACAAACTTTCGAATAACACTGCCTGATATTTATTCAATGTCTTTTTGTATATTTCGTGTGTCTTAGTTCATTGCATTACCAGATTCGCAGAGTTTTCGGGGAAACCATACGGTCATATGGCCAATTTTGAAATACAGAGAATTTAAAATGTAAACGGTCTAGCTACAAAAATGGAACCAAAACAGCAAACTATGATTTCGTCGACAACAAATGCAGTTTGAAAGCTTATCCTAGGTTACTAAAAAAAAAAACAAAATCATAAAAATTCAAATTTATTTTCCAGATTTCTGCTTGTTTCATTATTACTCTGAGCGACTGTTTTTAAAAGCACTTTTACTAGGCCTTCGTATTCAAATTTTGGTCAAAAGGCAAAGAAGACTTAAACATCGTTGACCAAGAAAAATATCTGTTTGCTACATTTTTATTTTATTTTAGTTTTTTAACGGTCATTTTATCCTTTGATAATAACAAGTTTAGTTATCTGCAAAATCTTATCGGTTGTCTGCAAGTGGATTTATTAAATCTGGTTTTTAGAAATTGCATTTTTTATAAGGCACCACTATTTACTACGAATTTAGTTTCAAAACTTACATAAATTATTAAGTATTCAATTTAATATTTAAGTACAAGTAATATCGTACACAAATTATTTACAATGAACGTGTTTCTTGTTTTATTGCATACGTATACATTTTTTAAATTAATTCCAATTTGTTTTTCTTCTTTCGGGATTTTAATTAAGGACCACCAAGCAAGAAGACCAAAAGCTTCATCTCGGGTTAAATAGAATACCCAAAATATCCTAAATTTAATCAGAAATGGGGTCAAGTCATTTTTAGAAGAGACATTTCTGCGCGTTATACTTATTCCAAGGAATATCTGATTGCTGATTTATTTGTTACATTTAAAGTTCACTCTCGTACTCTGAGTACGAGGATCATACAAGAACCATCCCCCTCTAAAGGCGTCTTCAGATTAAGTACCAATCAAAATATTCAATCAAAATCTCCAAACTTTTGGAATTTTTGAAATCAGTTGACATACCCCAATTAAAAACACTGCAGATAAACAAATATCTTTTAAAACTTTGTTACAGTGTTATACCCCACATAGAATACAATCAGGAGCCGTAAGCTGTTTTTTCCTAGGCGTTCTGAAGCATTATAAGTGTAGACAAAAACACAATAAATTGCGATTGTGGAAGTTTTGATCCACCGTGACGTATTACTTGTCAAAATAATAATTAAATGCCAAACTTAGGGCAGTTGTACAAAATTTACACTTTTTGCTTGCATTCTTTTTTTTTTTCAAGCTTACTTTGTTAAACCAAAGACCTAACGCAACACACTCATAACTGCCACTTGACGTAAACAATAGCTGCAAAGTAAAACACTAATCTTATCTGAAACGTGTTCTTGTTTTGTGTTTCGTCGTTTCGGAATCTGTTGTACTCTAGTTTTGCACATCTGGCACGGTAGTGAATAATGAAAACATTACATGCATTGTAAGGTCTTTCCATTCATGAGTTTGTTGTACTACAAGTACTCTAGGCGATTTTATTATTTTTTTTTTTTCGTTTTTACGATGCCTTTGAAAAGGGCCACTTGCTGCATCTTAGTCACGGACGCATGTTTCTATTCCTCACGTATCCCACTCATGTGTGATTTTTTTTTTTCGACTTTTTACAAACATCATTGTTTCGATATGTGTACACACAACGTTCAGAGTTGGGTTATTAAATGGGCTGCTATTCTTAAGTTTATTACCAACCAAAAGCGTGTGGAACTAATCGAACGAGATCGATGTGGGGACTGATGTTGAGGGCAAGTGGTTCCAGGATTGCGTTTGCGTTCCGTTGACGGGGGATGATGATTCAAAAAGTTCAGTTTAACTTTGCACAACCAGCAGAAACCAGTAATAACGATTGTGTGCGAAGTGGAGGAAGCAATTGGTGCATGGCGATAATAACTAGTGAACTAGTTTCTCTGCTGTTATGGCTGTAAAATTTCAGTTTAGATAATTTTTTTTTTAATTAATTTTTCAGGAATTGTTTAAGGTTTTGGGAGTGGCTGTATGATTTTTTTTTGTATACTGAAAAAGTTGTTCATGTCTGAATCAGAGCTCATTAAATTCATTGCGGATGAGGTCACAGTGGGAGTGGCATTTTACGGTTTTAAGAAAAATCTAGACAGCTTTGAAAATTAAATATTATAGAATGTTGTAGTGCGGAAAAAATCATTAGCTTCACAAAACGGGAGGTGGTCTTGCGGAATTGCTTAATACGAAATTGAAAAAAAAATTACATAAGTTCGATATAGGAATGATCGAAGCTTCGAAGCTTCTCATAAGGATGCAGATGGATGGTCAAACTGGTAGCAAACAAAGTGATTCTCGCTATCAAAACAAAACTCCACTGCTGATGGCCAATTGAAAATAGGAGGCTATAATTATTCGTATTATTAAGGCTAGATGAATTCCAAGAAAGTCGGAAATTCTCCATTCGCTTTCATAGCACAAACAAATTGTCTTTTTAATTTGGTTAGTACTGATTGGATTATTATTCAAATATGATGTCTATGCACGCTGACTGAGTTTCTAATGATCACCATTTTTCCGTCGGACATATCCCAACAATTTAATTGCGATTGGAAAACGAAGCTCCGGTGTCCGTCTGTCTGTCGATTTTTAAATAGCTGTATATAAATTATAAGTCCTTTGGAATGAAGAGATGAAATATGGATTATGGATGTATTTAGGCCAGAGTTGTAAAAGACTGCGATCGTTTGTAATGCAATCCCTGAATTCTTGTAACGTATTTTACGACGTTGTGTTCTAATAAAGGTTTTTCTCTTTTTCCCTCAATTTCTTTGTTGTTCAGCTTAATTTTTTCATTTTTTAACATAAATCTATAAAAGCAAGGTACCAAGAAAGTATCAAATCTCTATTTTTTTAAATGTGCAATGATCCTTGCAGAGTAATAATGACACAAAAATTTTACGATTGTGAATCATTCAATTATTAATTTCATTAAACTACGCATTAAAATCTTTTTTAAGTCTTGACTGGAGCAATCTTTAGGACAAATCTTTTGATTGCAAATCAGTCGAATGTGTACCCATGTCTACGGTGCCGTGTAATACTTGTCGTATGTCACGTGTACACGTGTAAATAGATACACGTTTAAAATCTGTAGCTCTAGATGAAGCACAAGTCGGTTGATTTCGTTGTTGACCAAAATGGTGTTTTCAACTATCCAGCAGAATTTTTAAATTTGCAGAAATTGCCCGAACTACTACGTTTTGTAAGCGGGTGGCTTTGCAGGATACATACAAACTTTGTACATTATCATCATCAAATTAAAAAGGTAAATAGACATTTTTTTTATTTTATTATTTCATCCAATTCAGTCTGAATATTTACAGGTATGGGCGGACAAGGTTTGACGGGCCAGATAGTTTATAATAATAATTTCGTGGTTCAACTTTTTCGTGTAGAAGCTACGTGTTGTGCATGGTACAACTTTGACACCATTTTTGATTTTGATGTAAAAGGGCCCCAGAGCGTATTGCGAAAGCCGTACATAATAAAAGAATCGAGAACGATTCGCAATCGCTCACTAGAGAAAGGGACAGCATTGATTCTGGTGTTTTCCCCTGGGCCGGAACGAGCATGCGCTCGTTCAACCGTGCAATAAAATAACCATCAAGCCACGGTGTTCACAAATTCCAAACTATTATTTTAATTTTTATTTTTTCAAAAATAGGTTCAAAACAATCTATTCAATCGATTTCAATCTGTCTTTTGGCGATTAATTAATAATAGAAGAAAAATGTGAGACAGCCAGTTCATTTTGTCATTTTGCATGAATTTAAATCAATGGAGACCTTTAAAGACTCAACCTTTAGAAAAAAACGTTTGAATTAAATAATTTAACTGGCAATCTCTAGGTCTGTATGTCAGTATGTTCCTTTAGCAGATATCAAGTTTCATTTCACGATCATCCTACCTGCAAAGATACAAAGCACTTCAGTTCCGCTTATGTAACAAAATTATTGGCTCAGTAAAACAGTCGACGGGACAACACTGCACTTGTTACACTAGTCTTTAATAAATGTGCAGTCTTTTCAAATTCATACACTACTTAACTCTTCGTTGTTATCACCCAGACAATAAGCTCTCGTAAAACTGTAACGTTAATCGCCTAGCCATTATGCCAAGCATATGGAGTGTTGACACCTTTTACGTGTGCTCCGAATTCGCTACAATGCCCTACCTGAGATTTATTATCATTTTTTTTTATCTTAGTCTGCCAGCTGAAAACATAAATAGTAACATTTATTCAGATGCACTTCCTAAATAATTTAACGGTTTTTCTAAGCTGGCCTTGAGACACTTTTAAGTGTCACAGGAACGACCACTGGAAGTATAAATAACCTCTAATGCGAGTTTAGGCTTTCAGACCGAAAGTTAGTCTCGTTAAAACCAGAGTGGAAAAAAGATCACAAAATGTTCAAATTTCGTTTAAGCAGTTTAATTTTCTTGGTGTTGCTGATGAAAGGGATCGCCGGATTCAACATTTTCAGTGCGTTCGATCGTGAGAGTGATGCCAATGAGAAGAAAATTAATGTGACAGAAAAAATGGAGGTGAAAATATTAGACAATTGGTCGACATGATTTTAATTTTTTTTTTTTTAATTCACAGAGATCGTTTTTTGATTGGTTCTCATGGCTGCTTTTAGATGATTTCATCACGGAGGAAGAAGAAGATGAGAAATACTGTGAGTTAGATATATCGTAAAAAGATTTTGTATTAATTAAAATTATTTTAGTGATTTGTAAGAACTGCACAGTCATAATACAAAGTGATATGAAAACAATGCCTACAGTTGTGACAACGACGGCGGCAGCTGCAACATAGAATTAGTGTGGTGGTAATGTGTAAAGTTTGTGTTGGCCTTTGTTTTATCTTTGTAAATATTAAACTTGGGATCAGTTCAATTTTAGTGTTCATTTCTTTTGCTATCAAACTAAACCTAAGCCAAGAGCTCCAAATGTCTTTTGGATGACATTTGTCAATAAATGGAGTGGACGACAGGAAGCGGAAACATTTTTCTGTGCTCGACTTTGGTATAACGTAAAAGTATCATTGCGTGTGATATAATTTTAAATGTGTTAACGATGTACAAGTCCAACAATTTCATTTGATTTATATAAAAAAATGCGTCGTACTTCGAGCGCTGTTATTCAATATAAATGAAAGGATTTGCGAATGTTTTTGTTAAAACAGAAGCTTTTTAAAATTTGTTTTTTAAATTTGGAAGAAATGTTCACTTATTGTTGAAGACCTCGTTTAAACGGATAGCTAGGGCATATATTACCTTTTTGCCAAAAGGTTTTGTATCAGAAAAGTTTTTGAGGTAACAGTCCGGTTAGTACATCTGATAAAGTTTATTGATGAAAACTTTGAATCAATTTAAACGTCATCAACAGTTCTAAAGTGCGGTTAAAATTGACAATATTTTTGTTGGATATACAGTACTCCCAGGATATAAGCAACCCCTTTAACAGCAAAAATGTATGTTGAGCCGAGACTTACCAACGCCATCCTTTGCCATTGTACCCGCTTTATAACAACCCGGTTGGCGTGCTGGTGTGTACGAACAAGGCTATGAACCAGGCCTGTAATACCTAAGTACAAGTACAAATACCATTCCCCGTACTTTCATTTTTATAAGTATTGTATTCTTTGTAGCTTATAAATACTTGAAAAGATCAATTACCAGTACAAGTGTAATTGTAAATGTACTTATAATTCATTTTGTAATACCAAAAGTACTTTAACATAGTTTTCAGTTCCCCAAGAACTCTACTATTCCTTCGGTACTTACTTTTATTTTCGCTGAAAAGAATGAGTGGAGTTCCATCTGCATCACACTGCATGAACCGAATATTGAGAAACACATTTTCAATGGGGATTTATATTACAAAATGCTGCCTTCGTGAACTCGTGTGTCGTTATGTAACAAAACAAAACTTTTAAGTAAAATTTTAAGTAAATTTAATTATTTATGTAAATTTTTTAAATTCGACAAAATGCCTTTAAAGACACTTTTGTGTGCTATTACAAAGGCCACCGCTTAATAGAATTTTTGTTGAAAACTCGCTTATAAAAGCAACACAATTTTATGCCCATGTGCATGCTACTTTCCGGGGAGTACTGCTCTACTGATTATTGTACTGCTTTTAAATTCGACAGCAGTTCTAATTCCAGGAAGTTCAACGTGTGTTAAAAAAAGTTTTTACTTTACTTAATACTCTGGGCAACAATTTTTATCTTCCTTTCTAACTTGCAAATTTTGCGGTTTTCTTCAGGTGATCAAAAGGTCAACTAAATTTTTTGTGTGAGGTAAAGTGCTGCTTAACCAGCAATGAGCCATTAACCGAAATAATCCGTTTTCAAAAGAAGTGATGTCTGTTCAATACAGCAGGAGGGATAAAATATTTAATTAAAGCGCCTCTAAACATTTCATTGAGGACTTTTGTAATATGTGGCCACTTTAATACAAATGAAAAATCATCATTAGTGGCGTAACAGCCCATGAACGGCCAGAGCCTAGCTTCTTGCACCTAGACTGTGTTGTGCCGGTTATAATTTTGACACATGTGGAGGGGACCTACAGTTTATTGCCGGTTCCGAACAGCGAATACAAAAGAATAGCTTTTATTTTATTAACTCCTTTGGCTGCTTTTCCTTAAATTAACGGCTCAAAGTAATTAATTCTAGTTTAGATTTCGACCTTCAATCAATCTTTTTCATTTTTCCTGGTTTGTTTTTTAGCCATCCAAACGAGCTTTGTCTTTAACACTGAAGTGAGCATTTTTAAAATGTCAAAACTGTAACTAAAAACAGTCTTAAGTGAGTTTTTCTACTTCTAATTAAAGTAAGTAAAGTTTCCTACTTCCTCGGAGTAGCCTCGGAGAAAAAATTTTATACATTCAAATTTTTTACATTAAAAAACTGGCTATTAATTCGGTCCAAGTCAAAACCATAAAAATCACCCACCGTAAAAACGCGGGTTTGCTTTCAAATTGGCAACTTTTTCAATTTTGTTTTTAAATCTTATTAGCAAGCAGTGGAAACCGGAGTCTTGCCGTAACGTTGGAAGTTAGGGGAATGTTTAGGTCCCAGCCTCAAAGTAGATCCAAAAACTGTGCCTTTCTGGCACCTAACATTAAATTTTCTTTCGTTTCACTTGACCGCGATCTTCTAATGAGCTTCATAATTGAATTAATTCACTTTTGTACTCCAACTAATTTCCGATTAAAGTCACGTGCAATGCAAAAGAAAAAGAGAAACTACCATGAACCAATGAAGTTCCTAATTTTCTGCATAATTTGAACGAAAAATCATTGCGTACCACAAACAGCAGCGAAAATGCATCGACACTCAATTTTCTATTTTTATTTTTTTGCATACACATCCACACTTTCATCGTATGCGTGTGTACATTTTTGGAATCGAAAATCTGTTTCGTTGTTTTGTAGACAAGGCGCGTCACATATTTCGTATTAATTATCTGTGACTGTATCTAAATGGAAAAATATGAAGATACCGCCTTTGAGGGAGACGCAGCCACCATGGGGATGGGAGTTTGTTGTTATTTTCGTTGTGGCTTTTCGGTACAAATGTCTGGTGGACACACTCTCAGACAGAAGACAGAAGACGTTGAGACGTTAAGTTTGATGGAATACGTTCGATAGAAATGTTTTTGCATTTTTTTTTTTGCTTTTTTGTTATAAATCCGTTGGGTTGTTTCAAACAGTGGTCGCGATTGTATTCTTCAATTTCCCAGAATTTATGGTTATGCTTCTTTAAGACAGTTTTAATTAGCCTTTTTATGGTCTTGCGGGAAAGATTTTCAAGTGGTAAAGGGTGGCATGGAGTAGTACAAAAAGTGAAGGAAGGCTTCCGTGGAAGGCGTAGTTGGGGAAATGGTGGGGCATGTAATTGGGGCGTGCGTAGGAAAAATGCACGGATATTTAAAATTAATGAAACTTCATCAACTGGACGTTGCAATAAGACTTTGACTTTCGAAATGTTGACAAAAAAAATAACAAAAGTTGAGACTGATGAATCATAAACCTTGTCAAGAATGAATCATAAGCCAATTCAAAGTTCAAATGTATCAGTTTAATAAATTTTCGGTTTATTTTAGCTTACGTTAATTATATAATATCAATCTGTTAATCCCTAAGTGAAATCGATATCGTTTAGTTTGAGTTGTCCAATTTTGAGTTATTAAAATAAAAATCTTTAACTTCTGAGACAATTTTGCAGAGTTTTCTGTAAAAATTTCGGAAGATGAAATAACAAAAAATGTTGTCTATGGTTTCACAGCGTCAGAAATTAGTCGAGTATCTCAAATTTTCAAATTTTGAGCTGTTATCGACACAGAAAAAAACTATTAGTTGAACAATTTTAAGGAATTTTGGGTTAAATGCTGGTCCGAAATGGGAGATAAAAAAATTAGGAACGTCCCTAGACCGAAATTTCGGATTTCGTCAGAGAAAGCCCAAAATATTTATAAAATTAAATGCATTCTAAGTTCGTCCCGCTCTTACGATCTAGATAAAAAGCATCATATATTTTTCTTGCAGACCGTCTACACGAGATAAGGTGCCTTAATATTGTCGCACTAAAATTCCTTACATTGATGATGAATGTATGAAACTCTCGTCGGTTCTAGCGCGTTAATTATTTTGATTCAAAATCTCCAAAAACATATTCTCTGGCCCTCAACGGACTGATACGCCGCCCAATGTATGTATGTATGAATCAAAATAGTAGGAGAACAAAGGTTGTTTTTGAAGTTTTTAAGGACATAGATATATGACATCAGTGCTGCCAAAAATGTGTCAACGGCAAAGCCAGTGGACTCGTGTAAGCTGATATTAATAAACACTCTAAAAGCTAAATAACAATATAGTGCTGCAGACATGCCAATGACAAATTTGATAAGAAATAAAAGAGAAATTCACCTGAAAATCTTTCATCTGAGCGTACTCCTCCTCTGTGTTTAATCAAAAAAGCAATGCATAAAAGAAACAAACAAATATCACCCACAATCAAAGTCCCTTCGTCCTACACAATATTTTGTGAATGTTATTTAAAATAATCCGCCCTAGTCCGGGATAATAAGTCAGAGCAAACGGTCCGTGAAAATCCTATTTTCTCCACTGCGCCACACAATTGGATGCAGTTTTTGTGGTAAAGGGACCGAGAAAGACTCACGCAATGTCTCTGCGACATTGTAATGTTTCTCTTGTTTCAGTACAAGGAATGCGCATGATGTTTAAATTTCATGAAATCAGAAAATTTGAAAATTTCATTGGAGTCGTGGCCCCATATTAATTAACACAAACTGAATGGATGTCAACGGCAGCCAACGAAAGAAGAGTGGTGGCGTCGAAGACAGCGACAGTTTTTTTTTGTGCTGATGAGATTTTTTTTTTCGTACTCAGTTTTCTTTTTTTGGATTACGGATTTATGGAGCATGACGTCAGGCATTGGAAAGAAATAAAAACTGATCTGGTTCTGACCTTTGAACTCTCATTTGTTGACTTGTTAGCAATAAATCAGCAAAGCTTGAAGAGTGATTTAACCGTAGACCTAGGTCGTTTTTGACCAACATTTTTTATTAATTTAAGATATTTAAAAAACTTATTACTATTTTAAGCTATTTTTAATGACTTTGTTGTTAGAGCTATAGTCAATGGAAATCCAACTGTTGACATTCTGTAGAGTTAATCGTCCTAGCAGCTAAGCTCGTTTAATTTGAAAATATGGAATTTTTGATTATCTGATAATAAAAATAATAGTAATAATAACTTTTTGTAAAATTAAGATAACTATGTTTTTAGGGTTTCGTTCCAAAGGAACAACGAAACCCTTATAGAATCACTTCGGTGTCCGTCTGTCTGTCTGTTTTGGAATTTAGGACTTTTTTCTTATTTTGGGTCGTTTTTTCGACCCGCCATACATTTTCGGATTGTGTATGGAAATTTCGTTGTGATTTCATTGAAAAAGGGACTAAATTTTTTTATTTATTTATTTTCAATCAAATAAAAAATATATTTCGGCAAAATGCTCAACTGTTTTTCAAAAAATGAAGAGTTTTTTTCGGGTACCGACGAATACTTTGTTCCTGGATCCGAAGAGATTGATTCAAGTGAAACATATAACGACGGTGAAGAAGCACCTGTGGATTTTGCGAATAATGATAGTTTATCAGTTTCGAAGGACAACACAATTCGGTGCCCAATGTCATTAAATTCATCTAATAAGAATATTTACATTTGTTCGTTTCCTTCTGAAAATGTAATAGCAATGAAACTGGGTTACTTACTCGTTATGCTATTGCACGAGTTCATGTAACAAAACAAAAGGTGGTGTTGAAAATGCCGATAAAATGTCTTCCGGGTTCAGCGTAAAACGAAAAATCATTTGTTTCCCAATGTGCGTATTTTCAAGCGTGATATTTCCATCTCGCAAATCGATCTAGAGTATCCGACATTTCGAGACAACAAAGTCGGAAGAAGTTTGTTCATGATCTAGGTGTTAAATTGAAAAAAAAAACACATCGCAAAACCTCCTCTCGCCTCATGTTTACCTAACCTTCAGGCTACAGTGCATAGTCACAAAATTAAAGGTACTAACCCACATAACAAAAGGCAAGGATTTTCTTCTCCCAAGTCAAAAAAGCGTGGCAGATGTTCAATTTGTGTTAAGGAAAATTAAAAAAAAAAAAAGCAGCGGGTGTGGAAAAAATATTTGCAAAAACAAACACAATCGTAAAATGCAGACATTTGATGACTACAGTTAATTTATTAAAAACACTATAAGTCTTTTGACTTACATAATGATTGACTTCAAAACTTAAATTACCAATTACCTTGGATATTTTGACTAATAAGTCACTAGTCAACCGACTAAGTTAAACGACTTCAGTCTTTATTGACTGGTGTTAGTCTTTGTAGTCGTTAAAGCTGTCAAGTATTCTTTTGACTTGATGTCAATTGACTGTCTTTTTTAATCTTTCAACTAGTAATCCTAGCAAAGTAGAATATTTTCAGCTATCATTTCGGCAATTAGCCTTCGAAAGTTCGAATCGTCGTATTGCTCCAACACCCAAGGCCCATTTCAAAGTCGGTTTACGGTTGAAATAGAAAAATATTTTCTTTATTTAAAATTTGAATTTAAGAAATCAATTGGAAGACTCTGTTCGGAGTTACTGCATTGGCCATCCACAATGTTCCTTGTACTCCATGATCTGCGAATGAATATGGTCAACATGATGTGTATGTTGAGGATTTAAAAGTTTAAGCTTCAAATTTTATTGCCACGAAAATGGGAATATGGGGTAAGTAGAAATTTTCGTTTTAATCAAATTGAACAACAAGCAGTTTGAAATAACGAAAGATATTGTGGCGGCTAATCGCTTTTGCGACTAGAGCTACGTCTGATATCTCGCAAAAGCATGTTTGTGTAAAGTAAAGTTCTAAATGATTTTTCCTTAACTCCGATATTTTATATAATCAAGCAGTAAACCAAAATAGATGAAATTCTCCATACAATTATATCTAAAATCCAATCAAATATCCATCCACCCCAAGAAGTCTCACATACTTACCTCATCCGTTGGTCTGCTCTCCTTCATTCTTCAGTTTCACTCAGGGAACCCCCAAAAAAATTTATTGCCACCCTTAAGCCACATCACCTCCAACAAATGTGTAACAAACAAGTGTCAAGCACTTCTCTCTCCATCTTCTTCACCGCATGAATGTTTGTCACAGAAAATAAGACCAAACAAAAAAATACTCCCATAAATACTTCACAAGACATAAAACAACCAACCCACAAGAACAGGAGAACCACAAAAAACCAACAACAGCAACGAGAAATGTGTCACATGAACAAATTGCCACTGACATGCTTTCTAGCAAACGAACATCCAGCCAACCGAACAAAACGCGAACCTATCAACTGTGACATTTGTTCGTTGCGTCCACGTTCGTTTAGTTGTTTAAATAACGTTCGCCGCACGACGGCAAATGCGCAAAATGAACATTCCCGCCGATGGCGAATACTTAACATCTCTCTCACTTCGCCGCAAGTGCGCTGTTTGGTGCGCTTGAAGACGTTCTCGTTCCATGCGCCCTCCGGCACACAATCGTTTCGCATAAAATTCAAAATTGGCGCTTGACTTGTCACAAACAGCGAAAGAAAGAGAGATACTCTTTGGCCTCCTCCATCCGGCACCTAATAGGAATAATTTTTCAAAAACAATTTTGCTTAGGAAGAATAATTAATTCAATTTCAAGAGTTCTCCGGGGTGGGCGATACAGTGGTTCTTGAATTAAGAAGCGGATAGGTCTCATGTGTGATCAGTGTCAACTTCATGTTGACATCAACTCTCGTTCGCGCATTTGTATGCTCCCTCTCTCTGGCAACGGTGTGATGGCATGACAGGAGACGCAACTCGCTTTGTCGTCTGACATTAATAACATAAGATGACATATGTTGTGACTTGTGTAATCCTGAGATCGTTAATTTTTCGCTGCAGTTTTCATACGAATAGAATTGAGATGTAAAAGTAATTTATGATCTTGGTGTTGGGAAGGTAAATTTTGATTTGAGTGTTGGCAAATCGTAGTTTGACAGTTGATTTGACAGCCGATCAATTTGCACTGGCAACAGCGGTAAGCATCAAATGCAGCAGTTTTCAATTTACGATTGATGAAATTGATTTCAGTGCTAACAGGTGGCTGCGGGTGTAATTGGCAGATGGTTGGCGCTGTCGGTGTCTCAACATATCAAGCAACCAGTCGTGAAATGATGAGTAAGCGTCAATAAAACATACCGTCGTTTGACGTACGGGACTTTCCTTGAAAATGGTCACATACAAAAGTTGTTTTTAGTAGTTTTTAATGAACCATTCTTTACACAGAGTTTTCTTAAAATTGAAACCTTATGCTAGCACAATTACAATTTTGCCTTCGATTCTAATTTAAAATGTTTAGAAATCAGAAGCTGGCTTTGGCTGCTGCGGCGCAACAGTCAGCAAATTTTGACCTAAATTATAAAAGAATCAGTGGTAAACTTTGACAACTGCCTTAGGTAAACTTAATTCCAAACCAATTCTGACACTTGCGCCTTTGTTTTCCCGTTATCATCCACAACCGGAAGCCTTCCAGGTGGGTCAGACCAATCAGAGTCGAATATTTTCAAACAAAAAATTCTTTTCACGACAAGAATACATAATTTTCACACGAATTTTAATTACCAAACCCAGTGTCTCACGAATGAAATTCCAATACACACAGTCACCTCATCCAAAGTGGCCAAAGCCAACCTAAACACGCGTTGTTAACACTCTGAGCAGTTTAATTAATAAACGAAAAAAAAAAATTAAATTATCATCAGAAACTGATAATTCTTCTTCCCAACGGCGCTTAATTAATACAATTTTCCCTCGATCGAACACGGAATCAAAATCAAAGAAAATAAGAAAAATCCCATCATAACTTTGTAAAGCGCAAAGCAATTCATTTAGAGATCTGGAACAATTGGACGACAGCAACGGATCACTTAATGAGTAGAAATAAACGAGCCACACTATCGTTAGACCGTATAATTAGAGTTGTCAAACAATTATGGGAAAATACACAATTATTAGGAAGCAGTAGTCGAAGAAGAGGTTATCAGTAATAAGCGCGCATCGTGCATAAGTCACGGGTCACGATAACATAGTTTGTGACTGGGAGGGTACGCGTAGACAGCGTTCGATGAATGCGTATTCCTTTGGAGCGACAATTTGACTAGACAACAAACAAGGCGTCTTCGACATCTTTGGGAATCGGTGGTCTTGTCTGGAAACTGATTGTGACATTGTAGGGAACATGATTTCTCGCAAATTATTTATGAGGAGAAACGTGATAACGTTAAAGAGACATCTTTCGATGTGACACAGTTGATTCAATTTTGCGGTTTAAGACATCGTCGATATTCAAAGCCGAAAAAGTCGGAAGAGAGTGACGATTAACGCCATTTGATAATGAATCGTCAAATGAATTGAAGGAAAACAACCGAACTGTCAAATCTGAAAAGCAAGGCTCTAACATTTCGACAGTTTTGACAGTCTGTGATCAAATGACATTGCAAATTCTTAGACTTTTGAAAATCATTCAATCATTATCATGTGTGGCGTAACAGCTCACGAAGGGCCAGAGCGTAGCTTTTCGCGCCTCCACTGTGTTGTGCGCGTTATAATTTTGACAAATGTGAAGAAATTATTCAACCAGGAGCGAAAAATGTACTCTACAACTTCGTAGCGCTATGTTCTCTAGAATTTTTTAACCAACACTTGGACTATAAACAGAGCAATAATGTGTTCCCTTTCGGTAGTGTTGTAAAAGAATACAGTCTTTTCGGAATGCATTCGCTGAATTCAAGAAAAAATCTGATTATTCAATTGACTTAATTAAATGAACTCGACTTCAATATTGACATCACGTTTCCCTTTTGAACTCTTCATTGCCTTTGCTATTTGGTATCACTGGCCTTCATCATGTGCACTGCAAGATTTTTTGCAGAATACAAAGAGATCTTAATTCAATTAAACAACTCACTCAATATCGATCCTAGGAGACTCATGAGTAGTCCTAAACTAATCCACAGTTGCTGAATAAAGTATTCCGCGAGATTTTGCAATATTTTTCTATGACACTTGTAAAATTCGTCTTCTAAGTCCACAAACACCTTGACCTTATCTTTATATTAGATTGCTATGATTTAACGCAGCACGAGTAGATACGTGTTGCACGTGAAGATAAAATCAAAAACAATAAAAGTATACGACCTTGTCATGAATTTAACAGTGTTTATGGCCATGATAATATTTCCTGTGATAAGAAGTTACTAAATTTTGGTTTTCAGGTGGCTCTAGGTGCTTCAATCCGCTGCTGTCTTTTCAAACGCAATCTACGGAGATAAGTGACCACTAAATTAACTGACATGATAATCTACAATTAGCAAGTACTAGAGATACGCATTTCTTTTTATTCAGCAAATGAAAGTTTCGTCTTGTATCTCTAGTTTGTTTTGGGAGAAGAAATACATTGGTTTTTACAGGGAATGATTCGCGTGGTGGGGTTTGGTGGGAGCAATAAATGAACCGTTTAGAGCACAGATTGGTTAACTTCATAAAACAAAAAATTGAGAAGAGCGATAGAATAGTTTACAATTGTGCCTGAAATATACTGCGATTTATTCAAATAGTTGTGCTTTGTGTTAATTTTTATAGTTTCGAAAGGTTATTGTAAATATAAAAAGTTAATACTGTACCAAGAGTGGACTATATCAAAAATATAAGTTAATCTGTGCACTGAGCAGCTCAAATGGTGGACTTTAAAAATGTTGAAAACAGAACAAAATTTGAAGTATCAAGATATTTACTTAAATTTTCCTTTTTTGCGATTAGCAACTTTTGTGAATTGTTGAATTGAAATCGAGAATCACAAGAGCCATAGAGTTGAAGCTTGCAGAGAAAAATCCTGGTGACTTGTGTTTACAACAATTCCATTTGCAAAGGTGAAAATCGGTTTACAGTTCGCAATCATCATCTGTGTAAGGAGCGGTTTAGTTGAGGTCCATACTATGAGACATCCATGAAACAGATGATGAATGAAAGTTATAACTTAGTAGATGAAATAAAAATGAGTCATTTACATGAAACGTGAATTTTAATGTTTATATTTTTTTCTGTTTGAAAAGTGTAAGATTTTATTTACACAGTCGTATTTTTTCTAATGACTCAAGCAAAATTTATCCAAATCAAATTTTATTTTCTGTTTCTCAATTTGTGAACGGTGTGTGGCTCAACAATTATGAATCGTAATCAGTCTGAGAGTTCGCAAAAGAAATATTTGAAATTGTAGAGAAAACGCTCTTGTCAGATAACCAATCGACAACATTTTTCCTCAGCCTTTCGTCAGGTTCGGAAACAATGGCCTTTTGGTACTAGATCTGGACTGTATTATAGATTATATTCATTATATACATATATTGTTTCATTGGAATAGCAGGTCTTTGTTGAAATCTACTAGTTATTTCGCTTGTACAACAAACGACACAGATTGCACAATATCTTATGAAAAGAGCAGTAAAATAAAAGTTGGCATTTGATGTAGCATTGTTCCATTTAAAGATACAGGGAGAAGACTTGCAAGCCAATAAATTGCCTTCGTAGCTCATGGCCTCCCAACTCATTTTTAAACTAAAATATCGGCGCCGTGGCTTAAATGAGTAGTGCGTCGGACTGTTAAGCGAGCAAAGCTGGGTTGGAATCCAGCCTGGGGAAAGGACACCACAAATAATTTTCACGGACCATTTTCAACGAACGACTGACAATCCTCCTCACCGGCATTAAAAGTAGGTCCACTTCACGTGACAAATTATAACGCGTACAACACAATTGAGGCGCAAAAAAGCTAAGCTCTGGCCCTTTGGGGGCTGTTACGTAGTAGTAGTAGTAGTAACTTTATTGAAATTTCATTTTTATATCATTCTAATATACGTAAGTCACAGAGGATAACTTAAGGCTACTTAAGGGCTGTTACGTAGATTATTTTAAATTAACAGGAACAGTTTGACTGCGATTTCAACATTTCTCGCATTTTACCAATGTGGCTAACCGTTGCTTTTCAATTTAAAGTCTTGCTTGTAACCGGTTGCATATCTGCTGAACAGAGAGAGGGGCTCAGTGCTACAGAGTCAAGGATATTTTTTTTACACCTCGTTCCATGCTTAACATTATACGATTGATTGAGATTCTCCACATCCTTTTGACCTATCTATGCATTCTATCTGCACTGGTCAATTGTCCCCTGCCCACATCCTACTATTATTAAGCACATGGCCTTATTTCTTTTCGATTCGTCAACACCTGATCTGATCAGTGGCAGAGAGAATAGCGCTTGGTTTTGTGGGAGTAAGAGAATAAACCAGATATAGTTTCATGTGCCACTATCAATCACAACCTCATGCGTCATTCATCTCCCCCCACTAAAGCCCATTAACTCGACAGCCTCCGCAACCCAAACACTTTGCATTGATTAACATGTTTTCAGGGCAAAACTACAAAACGTCTCTCGGTGTTAATTTCAATTAAAGCCCCGGCCGAAAATATACCCCGAATAAGAAAAAAAAAAAAACCACGACAGCAAACAAATTAATAAATAGGCACTCGCCGTCAATGAGGCCACCTTGGAAGGCAAACATCATTACAGTCATTCATTCAACACAACTGACAACAAATCCAAAACCACTTATTAGCCGTTCAATGAGCCAAAGTTCATTTGAATTGTTCCTTCACTCATTTCAGTACCGAATTACGCAAAATCCAGCACTTGCCAAGAATCCAATTTGACTTCGGGGCTCCAAATCACGAAACCAAAGGCAAAGACGACCGAAAAACGGCCATTAATGGAATGATCAAACACAGAAACTAAGTAAATCCCCATCAAGGAGGAGGAGGCAGGTAGATATGACGAGTACCTGCCGTGCCATTTGATATGAAAGCCAGTAGCCGACTTATTATTTGTTTTAAATTTGTTAGCCCACAAACCGATGCCGAGAGCGAGAGAGAGTGTACGCTGGAGGTCTCCGACGGACAACAATGGCTTGAAAGGGTTTCCCCTCTCCTCTTAGTATGCGTAAAGCGGTCATCATCACACGTAGGAATAAAGATGCACATTAGTGAACTACTGGGAGGAGATATCCGTCGTGTTTTTTTTTTTTTCTTCTTCTTTTCGTTTTTATTTATTCCCATTCCGTGTACATTTCTTTTACCACTTCGAATTGATGAAAAAAGAAAAAAAAAAAAACGCAGCTAGATTCGATGATCAGCGCCCGTGTTTGCGCGGCGCGGGGAAGCCGCCTGCGTCTATCTCCGGGTGAGAAGTCGACCTCGACTTTTGTCCGACGCGTTGAAATCGCGGCGGCAATCGACGGAACCGACGAAACCGGCGGCACCGCGGCACAGCATCCGTAGAGGCCATGGATTTGTTTGCACACCTTATTAAGTTTTTATGATACATGATAGGCATGCCATGCCACACACACACACGCATACGTTGCACGGGCCTTCAACGGTAGTAAGTCGGTACCCGAAATATAAATAATGTTGGCATTATTTTACAGCCAGACAGGCAAACAAGGGAGTTTGCGTCGTCGTTGAAGGGATAATGGATCAACAACACGGTGGTCGATGCGCGTCCATCGGTTCATCTGTTTACGATGATGCGCGATAGCTGTCTCCCACCCTTCTCATGTGTGTGTGTGTTTTGACTCTGCAAAGGAATCCCAAACGACGCACCCGTCCTCTTGAGAGTCCTGGCAAAAACAAAAACCAGAAAAAAACAGTTGCTTTTGTTTGCGAAACCGATTTCAGGGATTTTGACAAACGGAAATCAGCGATTTGTAAGTAGCTAATGGCGGGAGCACTCTGGAGGATTTTAAAAATGTGCATGTTTGCACTTTTTTTTCTGGGTAAACAATCCTGTGCGGGTTGATAAACAGGAGTTGACTGGTATCTGGCGCCAAGGTACACTGTTTTGAAAATAAATGCGGTTGCAAATCATATTTGACTTCGAAGGGGTGAGGATCGTTAGACCGAAAAGTTGAATAAATAAAAACAAATTCCAATTAGAAATGAGGAGACATTTTAGCCATGTGCCTCTGTTGAGTCTTAGAGGCGGCTTAATTTTCCGTTTGCAGTTCCGAAAACATCAGTTGTTTCCTCGAGCAGAGGCCTGTTTTTGCAGAAAATTATCACCCCCTATTACGGTAGTCAAAAGTCGATCCCGAAAAATCTAAATTTTGAAATACAATCGATCGACAGAATGTGTAATAGATTTTGCTTGACTGCTTTGAAAAATTTATATGATGAGCATACAGCAAAGGGGATATTGAGAAATGAAATAAAAAAAATCAATTAAAAAATGAAAATTATAGAATTAAGTAAAGGACAAAGAAAGAACAAAATGAGAAAAATCCTACGAACAACAATTTAACTGTAGTCGATGAAATCGTAGTTGGTTGTTTTGGTTCCATTTGGCCATTTGACCGAATTATTTTCCCGAAAAATCTTCAAATTTGTTAACATAATGCACTATAAAAGACACAAAATGTACAAAAAGACCTTGAATAAATTCCAGGCAGTGATATCCGGGCGTTGACCCTGTTTTTTCCCGTTCCGTTTGGTTCTAGCTCTTACATAACTATCAAAAGAACTATCGGTTATTTCGTTTAGTTCAATTTTATATTAAAAGAACATGCAGTGCCGTACACGTAATTGGAAACACCTAAAATAATCTTTTTGTTTTCACCATATTTGCAACAGGACGATCATGCATAAGATATGAAAGTATACACAAAATAGGGACATGTATGATAATAAAATTTTGATCTTTATTTTATTGCAAATTTCTGGAAACACTAAAATATAAAATTTAACATCAAGAACATTGAATTCTTTGAGAAGTTGTTTGAAGAAATGAAGAATGCATGGTAGAGTATTTCGCAAAGGCTTTACAAAAACTGGGTGAAGTTCATGCTTTGAATATTGCCGACGAATATTGTCGATAACTATGGCGCTGCTTTAAAAAATACCGAAGTTTCAAAACCGTTTGTGGAAAAAAGTTATGGATTTCTTATGAAAATCCAAGCGCTTCTAGTTATAATTTAATTTGCTCATTTTGCACTTTTAAATGACAAACGCATAATGTTGTGGTACTTAATGTAAAATCCATGGTTTTTTTTTAACAGGTGTAGTCTGTACCTACAATAAAAAACAAAAATAACTTTCTAAGGTGGAAAATACTGGAGTTATGGTGAAAACAAAAAGATTATTTTATGTGTGTCTTCTAATAACGTGCACGGCACTGCACATTTCAAAATTCGATTTTACTTACAACATACAAATCTTCTGCTAATCTTCACCGCTTTTATAGGAAGGGATTAGGACACAAAAGTAGGGGTTGTTCTCGAGTCGATCGATTTCCCTTGACTTAAGCCCCTCTGGCTAGGGTAAAGCCGCGTGCAAAACGTCTGGCGACAACATTTTTGTAGTCGGGGCAGTCTAATCTTTAATTTTATGCTACATTCAGTTATATAAAAAATTAAGATTTCGGAAAAACTGACGTTTTCAGCAGACCATAACAACCATCGGTCGCGACAAATCGCTGCCAGACTTGCGGATTTGATATCGTTTGTTAAAGACCTTCACGTTGGTACATGCCATTTTTGGTTATCCTTCCACACCCAAAATCTGCTGTGGGCTCTTGGTCTACGGGGACAACTTAATAGGGGTGTATCTTTACCAGAAGATTTTAGAAAGAAAGAAATCAAATCAATCAAGGTGTGTGTCCATAGAGTTAGTTGAATCTGAGGAAATATCACTCTTGATGTCCAATTCAGAAATAGATCAGAAGTTCGGTTTTTTTTGCGGCTGCCGTTTTATGTTAATGGCTCGGTCCAGCTCGGGGAAAAAAAGCACCACAAAAAATTTTCACGGCCCCACCTCCAGCGAATGACTGACAATCCTCTTGGAGTACCGCTGTCACGGAAAGCTTCGCAATTCGCCGTTCGGAACCGGCAATAAACTGTAGTTCCCCTTCACATGTGTCAAAATTATAACGCGCACAACACAGTGAAGGCGCGAAAAGCTAGGCTCTGGCCCTTCGTGGGCTGTTGCGCAACTACTGATGATGACATGTACTTTGACAATAAAACTTGAGGGCGTTTTAGGAGCAAAATATGATTCGTTGGGGTGTCAGTGATAGACAAACCGAGGCTTTATAGTCGTTTGACTGGACTATTTAACCAACATACCGAAGTTCAAATCAAATACCAAAAAATTTCCACGGCTCAAGAGAGGACCAACAAAAATCGAAGTTCAGTTCAGTAGTATAAATACCACATGTGGCTTATGAACCATAGTGTTAAATGATAAAAGGATACTGTTGTTGTTTGCTAAAATACACAAACACTACGGGCTTGTATCAAGCGCAAAGAGCCCTACATTAGGCGTACGCATGCACCTATCGCCAAAAATGCGCATTCTACTCTGATCTCAGACACGAATTCTACTCATTCGAACACATCGGCGTCGTGGAATTGAAAGAAACGACAGGTGAGTTTTACAATGAATCCTGTTGAGATTTGGTTAAAATTATGACAAAGTCGTTGAACTCAAATTCAAGCCTCAAAGTTATATAGCTGGCAAACAACAAATCTAAAGTTTTGGTGGAACCCAGAAAAATCCAGTTACTTTTACTGTTGTCAAGCTCCAATGCTAATTACTTAATTTATGAGAATTTTTATGTAAAATATCCTTACCAAAAATCGGTAATCGGTAATTATGCCAGCTATTCATGTCGCCACAGTTTCTTCCTTTTAAGGCCAGGCATTGCTTCTGCCTCTGCGATACTAATTATTTGTTTTCGTAAAAAGTTCTGTCCTCCTATTAGTTTTAGTTTTATCATATTACCAAAATTAGAGCAGTTGATAAAACGCTACGTGCGGTTAAAAATTAAGAAAATAATGAAAAATTTCGATTATCAGATACTACTATGACAGAAGTAAAAATGCTGCGCACGCTTGTGAAAGAATGTGTTGCGCACAGTGCAAGTATTTTCTCAAGATTTGCTGTGTGAAAATGATTTCTAGTTTTTGTTCTAACGTCTGTGATGTGAAAAATGAGTAGCGTTCTAAGACCTAAAGAAGATTGTAAGATTTTATAATCTACTTTTAATTTGCAAAGCGATTGGTGATCAACTCTATTGTCAACAATTTGACTCATTGCAAGTTCAAAGAAAATGGCCCGAATGGCTTAATAGAAAAAATTGTATCTTCTGTCTGTAACGCCGGATCATGTACATCCTTGGTCATCCGTCGAAAATTGTAAAGCAAGTTTTGCTGTGTCCAGCATAAAATTTAGTCAGCAACTCTCTGACTATCACTTATCACAGAACATCATTAATCGAACTGAGTTGCTCGTAATAGAAGTTTGTTAAAAGTCTAATGCTGGATCCAGAAACCACCAAAAAAGAAACAAAAGCAAAAAAAAAAATCATAGAAATTCATTAGGTTTTCAGATTAAAAAAAATTATTTGTCCCCACTCGATTCTGCATGCTTGAAAACACCCGTGCGTAGAAATTCATCCACACGATTTTGGTCGGGTGATTCACGCACATTGTATTTGGGAAGAGGCGCTTCTAGCGTATTTCGTTGCGGTTGACACAGTTCACGTATTAGTCGTGTGTCTGGTCGATATTTTTCTGTTTTTTTATTTACCAAACATCTTTGAGGAGCTGTTTTGTAGAAAAGACTGACAAAGTATTGTTTCTGCCAATCGGAAAGCTGATTGAGAGATGAAGCGCTTTTCACTACGGTTGGGAAAATTATATTTTCCACTGATGGATTTAAACAGTTTCAGAAAATTATCATAGTTGCAATGAATTATAGTTCATGTTTATTGAAGTATAAGTAAGAACAATTTTATAAGATTAACAACTTATAACTTGAAACATACCACAGAAAGGTATTGCGTTTTAATTTTATAATTTGACTTAATTTCAATTACTGTGATAAAGTATTCAAATGCGGTTAGCGCGAAAAAAAAAAAAACACAAAAGACAGCGAAAAAATACTGCATGCAACGAAAAAACGCTTCTGTATGATTGATGCTATATCCCGCTATGTATCTCATTTGCGCGCAAAATTCGCTTCTACTTCCGCGTTTCGCTTCAGTTTAAGTAGGCCTCAAAAATTAACCTTAACTAATAAGTCAAGAAATGTCAAAATTTTCAATTTTTGTTTCGAATT
Source organism: Syritta pipiens (assembly GCA_905187475.1). Taxonomy (NCBI): domain Eukaryota; kingdom Metazoa; phylum Arthropoda; class Insecta; order Diptera; family Syrphidae; genus Syritta; species Syritta pipiens. The sequence continues at coordinate 31,108,124 of LR994572.1, read as the reverse complement.
CAAAAAAACCTGCAATACATCCAGGATTATCAAATAAATGTTCCCCGTTGGAGAAATAAAATATTTTGGGGATGAACAGAATAACTTAAAATTGACAAAAACGTAGTTAATGAACTAGCAAAGTCAATCGTAGGTAGAGGAGTTGAAAATTAATCACTTGGCGAATTGAATGTACACAGATTATACAATCTTTCAATCTTTTTCAGGTCGACCATGCCAATTTTACCAGCTTTTCTGTATTTGGACGACCAATAATCATGAACAGGAGTCAGTCATTTCGATTGCTTATGAGTTTAAAAATTAACAGGTGAGGCTTTCGTGAATAAGTTACAATTAAGTAAAATGCTGATTAATCTTAGATCAGAAAACGTCGGAATAGAAAGAACTCTACTTGATTGATAAAGGACCAAAACGAGGACCGGAAAATGGATTATTACGCCTCAACAGTGTCTCCAAAAGTACTCACTTGACACATCAAACTTAACGTGGAGAAGGAATCGTTATTATCAGCGAGATCGAGATTATCAGCGTCGTTCAATTGATTGGCAAAGTTGTTCGGAACTGTGAGAGGAATCCTTCCGACGAATCTTGCAGTCATTTATATAATAACGCCATTCAACCAAATTAATTGACTAAGTTCTCAAAGACAGTGGTTAAAGCGGAAACCTTGAATGCATTTGTGGAAACCAGCTTTGTCTTTAGCTGATTGGAGGCAGCAGTACTCAGCCATTATGATGACTTGTTTATTATAATTCTTCAAAAGTCGCAAGACGCTGATTTACTGCAGGACCATGCCTCTGCCAACTGAAAAAATAAAAATACAAAGCTAAATGGGTAGTTCTATGACGAGATTTTTTAACCATTTTTCACATAATCTTGGCAAACAGAAGGAAAAAAGGCATCCATGTGCTTTACTATATTTTTTCTTTCGGATTTTAGAAAATCTGGCATCGACTTTTTACCACCTGAAAAACTAAGAGAGTGTTGAACTTAAAGTAGACATTTTGTGCCAGGAAGGGGAGTAACTAACCGCACATTTATTTACTCCGTAGACCGTAGGACTTTGTCACATAAATCAGACTCAAATTATACGACACGAGGACTATTTCCTGAATAAAACAACACGTCCACACTACGAACACGCCCCGGCATGTTACTTTCTCTCACCAACGTGAGCAGCGGGCACCATTGTAACCCATTTTTGATTAAATTTACCGAATCAAAAAGTTTAAACAAAACCCACTGCGATATTTATTGCATCTGCATTCCGCAGCAGAAGAAATGTGTGCTTTTATTTTATTTGTTTTATTTTTTTCCTGCACATCGAATCCATTGAATAATTTTCATCCATCCGCCAAAGCGTTCGTGATTGTGTGCCAAGGATGAATACAGAGAAATTTAATTTTTTCGCATTACAAATTGATTTAATTAACGCTGCCGAGTCCGCGGCCCGACCACATTTTGCTGTGCGCAAAAGTGGGCGATTTATTATTTTGCACCCAGTTATGATACTGCACACCTAATTGCAATTTGTTGCATTAAATGTGCGGGATCGTGTGTTGGGTGCAGAGCGACTAGGAGGAAGTGGCCCTGTTGCGAGTTTGTGTGTGCAAGTGTTTCCGACTGCTTTTAAAACGGGGGTAAAAAAAAAAACAAACCAAAAACCAACTGTTTGTCAACGAAATAAATGACTTTAATAAATCACGCTGAAGACACTTCGGAGCTGCGCTAAGCTGAGCCAAGTCTGGGGTCACTAATGAGCAGAGTGTAACGTTAGCCGACAATGTATGCGAGTACATGTTTGTTGACAGTTCAACACATGCCGCTTGTTAGGGTTGTCCAGGATGCTTGGCAATTTGGAGCCGAAAATCGGAGCACCTTTGATAGTCATTGACAGTCACCCTCTCCCCATGGGACCTTAGTCCTAAAGGGTGCACCGAAGATCGGTTGGAGATCAATAGATCGACTTGGCATTTTGAGAATTTTTATGGTATCCGGCGGAATGTGACATCGCGTGCGACATGTTTTGGGTGAAGCCGCAGTGATTGTGGTACGACGACGCACTTGTCACCCCCGGGAACCAATCGGGGAAGATTGATGAGAAAACGAATAAGTTCATGACATTCGGCGCACGCTGTGTCAGTGCGGGAGTGACACAAATCAGAGATAATCTACTCGACGGGGGAGGGTAATTATGCCTTGTTTTTTCAAATACTTGACGATGCAGCTGTTCTGCACTGGGGGGATGAAAATTAGAGCGCACTATTGGTCGTGTTACAGATGCTGGTTACCTATGCGGTTATCGCGGAGTGTGACAAATCCGGGTAATTTCATTTTTTTAATGAGTCTGGTTTCTGTTTATGGTTTGGAGTCGTTATGGCAACTCAGCCAGATTTTAAATGGAATTGATATTTCTGTAAATCCAAAAGAACAATGGGCCTTAATGGGAAACGGGTAAAGTAACGAAACACATGTGGCCGCGGTGACGTTACTCAGGTTTCACTGGTGGTTTATAACCCTCTCCGGAGAAATAATAATGTGAAACTTATTGCGATCTTAGATAAGGGATGAAAGTCGGAGAAACCTTTTTTGTAGTTAACAGGTTGTTGATGCTGCACTGAGCGTCGTGACTAGCATGTAATTTTTCTCAAAAAAATAAAACACAACCAAAAACTTGTTTTTAATGCCAAATTTGATGACTCTGTGTTTGAATGCTTAGAAAAGGGTTTCTGAATTCTCTACAACACGCGCCATTTTCCAATAAGAAACTATTAAGTTTGACTGCAGTTATTCTCAATTATGCAAATAAAAAAAGACATACTCGAAGATCACATAATCAAAAGGATATTTACCAGATGCAGTTGCGAATAGTTAACGCTTAAAAATCGAAAGCCATATTTAGCAGCTTGTGCAGTGGAGGGTTAACAAACAAATGCATTAAAAGCGCAAATTTTAGTTTTATTATTATTAGAATAATAATTCCAAGATTAACTTCAATTTGATAAACAGCGACACCCTCAAAAAATGTTCCTTTAAGGTTTTTTCTTTTTTTAGTCCCGAAATGGTAGATGGTTCATCTGCAAAAATCAAGATTGAGATGATGAAATAGACATACATCGATCGTGACACTCGAATTTGGCTGAATAAAAACTAAAACTGGCGAGCTATATATATCTTTTTTTCATTTCCTAAATATATTTAACATCTATCTGAATGGCAATAATGTGGTAATAGTGGTTTTACAGTGAGTGAGTGGGATGTACAATGAACATGGAGGACCATTGTCCTTTCTTGTCATATTTCTTAATGTGGCTAACTATTAGGTGTACAACTTTGCTTCCGCCGTTTTTTTCTGAAGTTCAAGGCTTTATTGTAATAAACCGGCATTTGATTTGATTGCGTTTGACACGAGTCTCGATCAAGTAATGCCTCCAATTCTGCATCTTCGAAAACCTTCTTTCTTTCACCACCATGCCATTCTTCGACGTCAAAATGACCGTTCTTGAAGCGTTGAAACCACTCTCGGTATGTTCTTTCACTAATAGCGGCCTCACCTTAGGTATTTGAGAGAATTCGATAGGCCTCAGCCGCAGACTGTTTCATATTAAAGCAGAAAATTTAATCCTCCTGCAAATGACGAGAATATTTCTCATAGGCTGACATGTCTAATCGAGAATAACTTTATGATGAAGACACAAATCGACTGATATTTCGATGGCGTTATGTTTACAAATACCTAAGCTTATTGTATAGTATCGACGATCTACTTATTTCTAGCACCGCTTACCGCTATTGCAAAACGGGGGAAGCGAATGTACTAATATATGATAATTCTTATAGGAGGGTTAGATATGTATTTGCAGATATTTGCAGCAACTTTGTCCTGTATTGACTTATTTAACCCTGTCATGTCCATCTAATGCCAGACGTAAATATTGTTTTTCATTTTACCAAACACAAAATTAAAGATTCCAAATAGTCTTATTGCACTAAGAGACGATTGCTGAAGAGATAAATGAGCTGATATCGAGTTTTGAAATAAACTTAAGACAGTTTTATTGAAATTACGGCGTTATTTTGAATTATCAGCGTATGAAGTTCATGGTGTATACGAACAACACTGGACATGAGGGGGTTAAAGTTTTTTTTTGTTTTGGTCGCAAGTCTGATGAGGTAATTATATCTGATGATTCCATATTTTCCATACAAAAACCATCCTCTAGGTCTAACTCCCTTTAACTCGAACTAATTTTGATGTTTCGTGAAAATTCGACTTAGAGGGATTCGACTGTATTTTTTTGTTTCTTCGAATTTTGCTTAGTAAATACCCGTCGTAATGTGTTTTTGATTTTCTAATGGTCGGGCATGTCGCTATCAAGACCATCAAGATCATAGCGAGTGAAGAATGATGAGAGCTTAAACTTCCAGACATTAAACGTGAGTAGACTTGGTGGCCAACATGACCACATTGCCTTCACTAGAGATAACTGTTCTCAAAAATTGAGTCGTTCAGAGCACAGAGCGGCTCAGTTGTAGCAGAGCGCTATTTAACGAGTTTTAAATCTGTGTTCCAACTATATAATCGCAATTATAACCAACAAACATTTAGCGGAATAAATATGTTTTCGATTCAATTTCAAATTTTGAAGAAACCAAAAAGAAAAACTAATGCACCGTTTAAAATGAATGTTGGTTTTGTATTAGCCTACTTGCACTTCTGTCTAATTAAGTTCGGATGGCTACTGCATACAGGTATCAATGTTGTACATTTTTCTTGAGTGCATTTCTTTATACAGTAAACTTTCGATAATTTGAATTTCATGGGACCAGGAAAAAACTTCGAATTACAGAGGTTTTCGAATTACGGAAATATCAGAAAAAAAAAATTGCTTATTTCAACTAACGGTTATTAAAGAAAAATACAAGTAGACTTGGCTTCGAATTATAGAGGTAATCAAGCCATCATGATCGAATTATAGAGGTTTTCAGGTTGTTGCATTTATTGCATTTTCGATTTACAGAGGTTTTTTCATGGGATCGTGACAATGCTTCTAGTAACACAGGTTTTCGAATTATAGATTCGAATTGTTGAGAGTTTACTGAAATTTAAACACTTTCCACAATGTTACCAGCAATGATCGACGATGCTTCAGACATAATTTCGATGGTTTTTAGTACTGAATCGATAAAACTGCTTCAACGTAATTTGTCTCCAGTTTCTAGCGCCACATTAATACCTCGTTAATTTGACCTCAATAAGTGATTATTAAACACAAGGTTATAAACTGTGTTATCATTGTAAATATGAATAGGAAAACTTTGACAACTCTGAAATCTAGTGCATGACGTAGATTTAACATGGTAGTTATGTCCTTTTGGTACTGAGTCAAGTTCATAAAGATCATGAATGAGAACTGAAAATTTATTCACCTTCAACTGGCAACATCACAGAATTCCTCAAGTACAAAAATATAAAACAAAAGGAAATGAAAATAGAATTATTTCATGTCTCTTTAATTAACACGTTCATTTATTAATGTTCCGTGTAATAAATTAAAATAAATTAATCAATTTTACCATTTCGTCCAATTAAATCAAATAAACAGTTCCCAGCTCATTTCAAACGTTGGCGTTTATGTAACAAAAGCGACACATTGAGATGCGAGGCGACATTTTTTTTTTCTTTCTTGCAAGAGATACACGAGTGCAGTTTTATTGATCATTTTATTAAAACACATGTTTGCAAAGCACACAGCCACAGAAAGCCACACACATATTTTTAGTTTTCTGGGATCAGCAAGCACAAATTGAATTTAAATTTGGCATGAAATAGAAAGTTTAATTAATAAATGCAATGCAACAACACAAATGCATAAAATGCGAGAATAAGAATTGTAAACATGCAAAGCAGTTGAATTTTTTTGTTGTTTTGTTTTCGTGTAAAAATAAGACGACATACTGTCAGACAGATTGATTGAGATAGAAAGTTGGATACGCTATGAGCAGTTTTTTTTGCATTCAGTTTGTGTAAAACTTATTCAAGGAAACGTGCTAAAAATACATCACCACAAATCCCTTGTTTAGCCAGCGCATTCGAATGTAATAGTCCCCCACTCCATTAATGTCAACTTTTCGCAATTAAACTTCATCGTCCACACACCATAGAGATTAGCTTATTTGTGAAATTTTCCATTTAAAATGACTGAATTGTTAACTAGTGCCTTGGCTGGGTTACGACGAATTTTATTTCAAGTGAAATTTGAAAGTACTTTGTGATTATTACCGCTGTCATTAACGAAAATTAGAAGAAGTGCTGCCAAAAAAAAAGCAAACAAAACAAATGGAATTGGAAAATACGACAAAAAAACAAGAAAAGAAACCCAACTCTTCAAGTGTCTGTGTACTGAGTGATGATTCTTCTTCACCTGCACTTCAATCCAATGTAAGTAAAGAAAGAGAATATCTCAACGGGTTGCCGCCATTGTTTGTAATTACTTTATGCTTCGGGCGTAATGTTAACTGAAGTGCTACCGGCACCTGTTGCCCTCATGATCAGTCCCATTCATATGTGTAAATCAGATATTTAAGACCACAGACGTTTGTATGTGTGAGAAGAGTTATGAAGACGGCGACGGAACATAAAAAAAAACTTGGCATCGGCGACGAGATGAAGGAGCATTTTTAATTAAAAGCAAGCAATGTCCATTGACTGATCGTCGACAAGATCGACGACGTGTCGTCGTCGTCGTCGTGGTCGTTGTCTTCTGTCTGAATACAAAAACGAAAAGATGATGGCTTTCTGTGTGCAATGCCATTAAGCAGGAGCCACTTTATATGCATGGAAACGACATATTGGCGACCAGTAGCTTAAGAAGTTTATAGTTTCTGTTTTTTTCTCTTTGTTTTGTTTTTATGTTATTCACAACTATCAAGCGGAGAATGGCGACTTGAGGATACAGAAGAAGGCAGTTTGCAGTTGCTTATGGATTTTTCGAGACTTCAGCTTTCACGTTAATTTGTTTTTTTTTTTTCTTTTTTTTCGAGCCAAAAAGCGATGAATTTTTTGAAGCATGACTGAAAATGCGAGGCGCCGGCAAAAACAGAGTAAAAAAAAGAACCCTTGAAACTCATGGACTGACGACCAATTTTCTTCGGCGCCTGTCCACAGTTTACGCTACTTCTGGCGAAACCGCTTATCCTAATACGAGCTACATGCTTAAACTTATAATAATTTCAAAAATAGTTTGGACCACTTACACAATATAAAGATCCGCACACAGCTTCTCATAAATTTTTGCTCAGCCAACTCTCAGCAAGCTGTCAAATGGCTGAGTTGGTTTTATTTCTTTTGAAATAAATCAACTTTTGTGTAATATCGTTCCAAAATATTATGAAATCTTTTAAGGATAAATAACATCGATCTGATTTTTTGTCATGGGTAAATTATCCAATAACCTTGAAATCTTGAATCTTAAGTCTAACGCATGGAAATGGATATTTATATATTTTTCTTGTCTTTGGGAGTCGAATTGAACGATAATTTTTAGATCGTGAGATGTGGTAAAAGCGTTATGAACATAAACTTACCCTGAAGTGGGTTTTTTGAAAAAAAAAATTTAATCTTGAAATGAAAGATAAGCGCCCTCAGCCTCGAATAACAATCAACTTTCATATCTTCTTCAGAATTATCATCTTGGACACAAGATGCATTGGTGAATAGCAGAGGTCGTCTTAAACTCTTGTCATCAATCTGAGTGATTCCAATCCACAGAAGACTTGGTGTGAAACTTCACCTTGCAAAACGCGATGCATTTTCTTTTCAAATTTCTTCGAGCAGGGACTTCTTCAGGAATCAAAAATTGTCTAAATGTAACAATACTATGATAGAAAGACATATGTTAAGCCGGCCAAATAAGGATATTAATGGAGTATCGAACGCTATGTCAAAAAAATCGAAAAAATTGGCTTCTAAAAACTCGGATCTTTATTGACTCTTAGAGTCTTCGTCTAAATTTTTTTAGATTGCATGTTTGATGTTTGTGTTTTTAATGAGTTGTAAGCCATAATGGCTAAGTTTGAGGATCAGAGAGTCAGTTTTTCCTACCGTCCTGCTCTTTGGCTAAAGTAAAGTATGTTTTCATTTCAAAGCCAATTTTGAACGAATTTTGCTTTTACGGACTAACAAAGGCTTTTGTTAAGTCAGCGATTCTGGTGTCGGGAAAACATCTTTCTGAGATAGACAAAAAGAAAGTTGAAGGAGGTTATCATGAAAAAATGTAATTAGAAGTTTATTGAAACTTTTTTAGTAATTCTGTGAAGTGAATTCCATTCACCACTAAGAAATGCAAGACCGTTCCCGTAACTTGAGATCAAATTCTGATGGCTCTATTACCCTCATGCAGCTTGAAATTAATTAAAACCTGTGGGGATTACTAAAAAAATAAATTTTTTACTCTCATAAATATATCGTACATACGTTGGGCGCAACAACCCGTTAAGAGCCAGAGCCTTGTTTTTTTCGCGCCTCCACTGTGTTGTGCGCGTTGTAATTTTGACACATGAGGACGGGACCTACTGTTTAACGCCAGTTCTGAACGGCGAATTGCGAAAGATTTTCATGACAGAAGTACTCCAAGAGAATTGTCAGTCGATCGCTGGAGGTGAGGCCATGAAAAATGTTTGTGGAGTTTTTTTCCTAAGCTGGATTCGAGCCCGGGTACTCTCGTTTAACAATCCTACACATTTACCGATCAAGCCAACAGCGCCAACAACATACAACACATTTATTAAGAATAAAACATGAAACATATTGTTCATCAAGTTTAAGACACATATACTCATTTATAAGTCAGATATCTTTGATGATACCACTAATTAAGTGTACGGATGTATTTTTAAACAGGCAGAAAGCCTTCGTCTAGTTCTAGCACATTTTTTTGGCAATCTCCAACCATGATTGAAAACTGGAATATTTACTATATTTTTACGAGCTAAGACACTGTCTGGTACGATGTCTGCTAACTTTTTTTTATGACACAGGAAATTGATGGAAGCTAATTAAATGGTTTAAAAAAAACTGACTGTTTAGTTGGACTCAAATCGAAGTGGAAATGATGGGTGTCGTATGAATTATGATTCATCCAAGTTTGATCTTTTTTTACCAATTTGAAAGCAGAAATATGACTAAAAAACTGTGAATTAATCACAATCTTGGATGAGTTTTAGAACTTTCTTTGCGAAAACTGATTGCTCCACAGGAGGAAGCACATATTAAGGAAACTAGGTCTAAATTAAAATAGAAGTGAAGAGAACTTTAAGGAGCATTTGAACTTTTGGTAGATGATCACGATACTTTCACTTTTCTGTTAGCAGCTACTTAAAACAACTCATGACCATGAAATGTGTGTGAAATAAAAGGCAGTAAATATGGTCGACTTTTTGCTTTACAGCACCTTACAGAAACCCATCCCCAACTTCTGACATTTAAAGTCCCTATCACTGCCTGCGTTACTCGAAGCACTTTCCCATTCTACTCAGAGACATTAAGTTTTCCCAAAAATTCCACAAATTTCATTCGTAAACATCCTAGACAACAAAAAAAAAACAAAAAACTGCCCGCACGAAACACATTAAGGTCCATGCGCTTATGACTAATCCGGCAGTGTTCGCCTCTAATCAAACAGACGAATGACTGTATCTCAGCGAAACACGTAAATGAGTAGTTTTTTTTTTTTTATAAAAATACCAACATACGCGACTGAGTTTAAAAATAAAAACATTTAATCAAATTAGCACTGCGAAAAACTGTTAATAGTAACTTCTTCTCCTCTGTTAACTTGCCATCATTCTTAGCGTCGGCTAATTAAATAAATTAGCAGACAGATAGATTGGTTCTATGCATAAAGCGTACGTAAGATTCATTAGAGATCGACAAAAAGACGTACGATTTTTTATTGATTAGCGAAATTTTATTGCGATCATAATTGATGAAAATATTTAATTATCAAGAGGGACTATTTATAAATACACAACTACCAACCTGGGTCCATGGTTCAATGGTGTAGTTCGTCCAAATAGTGGTCGTCGTCTGATTGTATTATCCAAAATCACTGGGTTTTCAGATCGTGTCTACGATTTTTTCCCCCGATCACAACCGAATACACACAGTTATTGGCTAAAATTAAATTAACACTTTCTATAGGAGATCGCGCGCTCACTTCACACCTAATTTGAGTTCTTTTCGAGTGTGCAAATCCTATTGTTTGGTTCTGTTCCGGTTTTTTTTTTCTTTTTCGCATCTAAAAAATTTTTACCGTGAATGGGGATGACACATCAGGTGTTTTGGAAAAAAAAAAAACTAAACACAAAAAACACAATGTCGCGCGGATGTAATGAGCTGGACTGACTCGGCTCGGCTTTTGTTCACTGATTCTCAATCAATCCGTAACCGATCACCAGTGGGATGCATCTAACCAATGGTTGGATGCGCGATCAAGTCTACCGAGGGTGTTGTTTGCTACACACACGCACCGTGTAAATGCGACGACACCACACTTAGTGAAGCTAATCGAACACTGCAAAATAGCGCACTGATGTCAAATCAAATAAATCACGGCAGCAACAAGAATCACAACGATCACCACCAACGATCGAGTGGGTATCCAAATACTGAAGTGGTAGCCAAGAAAGATGCTAATCGCGGCATGGCAAGCCAAAAACGAGTAAACGAATACAAAAAAAAAAACCAAAAAACATGCTAGCGTCGAACACACAAAAGGGATGGTCCGCCTCCCTTCCACTGTCGACTTTTGTGGAGCAGTATTGGTTTCGTTTCTGAGAGCGCCGCACTCACACAGCGATCGGATCCCCGGTTCGGCCACCAGACACGATCGAGAATAACATAAAATGAAGAAAATCTTTCTGTGGCCATGGCGCGGTGTATCTATGAGATACACCATTCTCGATCGCAGTGATCTTCGCGAGTCGTTAGGCAGGGTGTTAGCGTTAGCACGCCTGCGCCTGTGTGTGAAGGCAACCGGGCGGAGTTAGTTTTTGTATGGTTGAATGGCCAATCTGAAGCAAGCGAGCGTATCCACTGTAGGCGGAGATATTTCAACGCTACGTATAATGAGCATGATCATAACAATCAAATCAAAGTCAGTCGCCTTTGTGTTGCACACATTCTTTGGTTGGGTAGGCACTACCTGGCTGGTAATTGGGTGAGGCGTGCTATCGGCTGCGGCGTGCTGAGCCATTTACTCATTTTGATTCGATCAAAGGCCAACGTAAATTGATTTTAGCCAATTAGGTTGGTTGTGATTGGGACTCTTTAAATTTACCCGTGGCGAAGCAGCAATTTCTAGTCAATGAAAGTCGAATTAGTGCGAATGGGCAATAAGTTATGCAATATAAATTTTTATGGTGGGAATCGCCAGATGAATGGGTTCAGTCCGCGCACGTGAACACTTTGTCACAGCCGTACGCTGTACGTGTCTTTCAAATTTATCGAAATGCGTTGAGGTGCCAGCAGGGGATGATATTTAAAAATTTGACAAGCTCTTATAAGTCTTCAACATTTTAATCTGTCTTTGAAAATAAGTTCACATTGCTTGGTGAAATTTTATAAATTCTCTAATTTAAAGACTCTAATTCGAGTCATTGCAACGTTGTTGATTCAAACGTGTTTTTTTTAAATCTTATTATAAATGGTTACCTTTTTTTTCAACTTCGTCGTCTCAAGAAATCGACATGCTTATAGCGACCATCTTTGTAAAGATTAAACTACATTTGAACGTTTCAGAATCGTTGCGAACAGCAAAGTCACAATAAACATTATGGCTAGAAATTTTAACAATAAACGATCTTGAATCACAAATAATGCATTTTTTCACAAATTTCTTATAAGTAAAGGTAAACTCGGCCAATAGAACTGAAAACATGGCATCCAATCGAGAGTCTTTTCTGTAAATTTTATTTAGACAAACTAATCACAAGACAAACTGATCTTCCGTCATGCGTGCCTAGATAACTTCCTAACTATCTTTTATAACATATTCATCTAGTTTTTTTTGCATAAAACCGATTTTTAAAAAAATTCATTCGCTTTGTACACACATGGTTCCAAAAATGACATTCTAGGGTTTGAATTTTAGAGTTAATTTATATGTGCAGTTTGGAAGCAACAACATCTTTATTCCATTGGTCTTTGGTTCGAACTTGTCATACATGGAATCACACCCACAATCATCACAACGAAGTCAACATAATCCGGAACCGGGTGGTAGCTGATGATGCAATGTGAATCACTTACGGCAACTTTAAGCGAAAATGGTCGCGGTCTAATCGTGATGACATGAAAATTGTGGTGGATAAGTTAGGAACGTACCAGGAAGATTTTGCAGGAGGATTCATAACACGAGACTTTCTGGTAAAAAATCTTCGTATGAGACGAGGCTTGTAAAAAGGGCTGTCCAATTATTTTGTTTATAGAGACACTGGATTCTATCAACGAAATCATCTTCAAATTGGAAACACGATATCAATGGTTGTGTGTTGCGTTTATTTAAAAGGATACACAATGACCGTTCAAAGTCGATTCTCAAACCATTCAAATTATTTTAGAATTTCTACTTTCTGATAACTTAAAAAATAATGAATTTTTTTATTTGCACTTAACACACAAAGCCTAGAGTTACTCTAAGACGTCTTTACTGATCGAGTTATTTTATAGATCTTTTAAAAAAAAATTTTTTTCACGTGTTCTGCATTAAAAAAACAGAATATACATTCTAAGCGATTTTGAATTTCAAGGAAAGCAAAAGAAATTTTTAAGTACCGAAACTTAGCTAAGCTCTGATCCGCCCACGCGGTGACTTTGGGTCACCGTTTCAGTTTCGAGAGAAAGTTTTACAAAATTTTGAAAGCAAGCCCATTGAAACTTATTCACTTTGTTTCTCTACGGAAAAACTACGTAGAAATCATAAAAGTTCGGAATGTATTACAGTAAGAAACATATTCCGCCATTTGTTTTCCAACTTAATCCGCTCTCACAGTCACTTTTAGCTTTTGTCAGGTCCCCTTAAGCGTGTCACTGGTGAAATAGTGTCATTTGACAAGACTAACATATTAAGAAAGAGGAAACGATAAGTCTCATGATATAAGCCGCGCTCCAATACAATTATGCTGCAAAGACCAAAAAACGTCTGCAACGAACACTGAGAAAAATCAGTTGTACGTCAAGCTTGTACCCTATGAAAAAATTAACCAAATAATAAAAAAACAAATCAAACAAATGGAGTTATAATAGTTATTTGTATAAAAATGAAAATTGAAAAACCAGCTTCAAACGATTTTTTTAAAAATATTATTTCAAAAAATAGTTACCACATTTCTAATATGGTGATTTTGGGTCGTCGTCTGGGTGGATTAGGGAGAAAATTGGCCTCGGCTTAGAGTTAACTCGGTAAAATTTTATACCAACTTTTCAATTAAAAGTAAACCAGCAAAACTCTGAAAATTTCTCTCAGAGATTTCCAAAACAAAATTTCTTAGTTGTGAAAGCCCAGGACTAAATAATAGTCTGTCAGCAATGTAATCAAAATTAAAAAAGAAAAGAAGTTATTTTTTCTCTCACAACTAAGTGGAAACATCCCACGTAGTTGCAGACGAAAAACTAATTGCGTCTTAGCCAAACTCTTTGTATTATTATTCTATTAAACCTTTAATTTTGTTGATTTTTCAAATTGTTAAATCCATTTTGAAATAATAGCCAACAAATGGGAATGTAAACAATGTATCCGGAAAATGCTACGGCCAAGTGCGGCGGCCACCCAAAGAGGTGTACTTTGGTCGCCACTATTTAGCCGACATGTTGAGTAAGAAAATAAATGTTCAAAATTCGAATTAAAAGTTCAAATGAATTGAGTAAATGTTTCTTGACCAAAAAGATAAGAGAGAGAAGGGAAGAAACGGTCTTACTCCCCCGATGAAATTTAGTTATTTGTTTAATCTTTTTTTTTCTTAACTCAAACGTAATTATTAGGACCTTTCGGACAAATCTAGCGGGTGTATATTTGATGTGTGGTTATTACGTTTTTAACGCTAATTGCTTTGCGTGTAGACATGGATCTTTTTTCCGGTGTTTGACGGCGTTGGGTATGCGTATGGTATGCGTTGGGATAAATTAAAAGTGATTACCGATCTGGAATTTGAGGTGTGCATTTGCATTTTTGGTTAAAGGTCGAATGAGATTATCGCAGCCTTTTTATGTTTCAAGTCTTAGAAATTGCTAGCCAGTGCCTCAGTTAGTAGTTAGGTTTCCGCTACAAATCTATCCAAGAACAATCTATGTTTCCTCTGGTTTGGACATCTGGGCTTTAAAAAGCTGTCGTCAGTGGACAGTTTAGACCTCGGTATTCCAAGTTCAAGCACTCCAGTTAAGTGTGGCTAAGTGAGGTTGAGGTACTTAACCTCTCAAGAAAGGAGTTTACGTCGACAATCTATACAAATCCTATTTTTAAATTAAAATTTTCGATGACGCGGTTGAGCTTTTAGAGTGGTATTTGGTGAATTTCATTTGTCACAACTTGTTTTGTAACATAATCGTTACAAGACGCTGATTGCCCTAATGAAGAAATGAAAGAACCAGACTCAAGCAACACCTCCCAAAAGTCTCTAGATAACGACTGTTAGATATTTTAATTCCAAATCTTGCTATGTATTGTTTTTATCATCTAGTCAAGCGTGCCACTTCTCCTTTTCTCCTAATAAAACTAGCTAGATCTTTTGACATGAAGGTTCTTAATTGGCTTTTCCATCAACAAGTTATCAATTCGTGTGTGATATTTTAGTTTTGAGTATATAAATATTTTAGTAGCAGGATTCTTTATATTATATCTCTGTATGACTAATTTTGTATTTCCAAAATTGTATATTTTTGACACAATAATATGTGTGTTGTGTATCTATCAACAAAAAAATCGAATTCCCTAACCCAAAATTTCAGGATTGTAGTTTTAGAAACCATCCGGATAAAATGATACTACAAGTTTTGGAATTCATAGCTCTGTTTAGAATATTAATAGTGTACTTGTTTTGTTTGCTTTCTCTTTCATAAGAAGAGTTAGTTGCAACACTGTCCTGAACTAGCGTAATGTTTAGTTTTACGAATAAGAAAAAGAAAATAGTTCTCTTTAACGAATATCATAATTCAGATAGACCAACAATAATTTATGTCATTGTCACACATTAAAATCATACTTAAAATTCATTACCAGATGTTTCCCAGCAATAAATTTTTATTGGTACATCTTCAGATTAAACATGCTAACGATTTTAAATTTAAAACTCATCAAGGGTGTGGCAAAAATAATCTCTTAATGCGAATGTGTCATATTTATTGCAAATGACATTAAATGTCAATGTGCTTTGTGTGGCTAAAAGAAAAAAGAACTGAGATTTTTTAATTATGACGATAATGCAGAAAAATTAGATTTCGCATCTTGACTAAGAATGAAGAAGCTCTGCATGTCAGCACATTACGAGCGGTAGACTCTTTCTTCAAATGGAAACAAGCTTCCAATGGTCTAATATTCACCAGATGAGGAGTTTATTAATTGCTGTGTTGAGACGTTGATTTCTGTCCACGAATTGACGTACGGTACCCAAATTCCTTGTTTTTGAATCATTCCCATGACTTTCAGGCGTTTTGAAAGGGCTTGTTGCGTCACTCCCAATGATTGTTGCGTCTTACACTAGTCTTGATCAAGTAATGCCTCCAATTCTGCATCTTCGAAATCCTTTTCTCTTATTAGGTATTTGAGAGCATTCGATGAGCCTTTGCCGCAGATTTCTTCATATTAAAGCAGGAAATTAAAACCTCCTGAAAATGACGAGAATTTGACTCTTAAACTGACATGTCTAATCGAGAATAACATTATAATGCAGACACAAACTTTAGCTGGGTGTGCTAAAATATTGTAAAGCCTTTGACCTATGAAAATAAAAAATCTATGTATCTCTGCCCTGCCTACGCATTAAAACTCATTCTGTAGTTATCGCTTTTTGCCCTGAGGATGATCACAAACCTAATGGGCTTAAGAAACAGCCGCGTTCTGTTCCAAGTAGTGTGAGACTTTTACGCACTAACACCATATTTCGACCTCTTCTCTTTGACATCATTAACTCTGGGACCGCTTTATATATAATTTAATACATTTAAAAGAATTGCTGAAACATAAGCTATGTTCCCCTTTTAGTTTCTTGGCTGCAAAGTTTATATCTCCGGCAGAATAAACTATAAAACCCAACAAAGCATCTTCCGCATCTTTTTTTTCATTGCGGCTAGGAATAGTTTACCTAGCAAATTCTGGACCTTGAAACCGACTAGGAGATTTGGCATATTAATCAAGGCTGAACAGACTTTTGATCAGATTGTAGATTAAAACTTCCTCAAAATAGTTAAAGAGAGATACAAACTGATTACTAAGCTGTTTGTATTTTACTTTAAGAATTACATTTTTAACGCCCAATGATCAACGATCACTAATAGACAATGAACCATCATAATCACATCTTTAACAAATAGTTAAACAAATTATCTATTCTTAAGAAGGTCTTGCAGCCGACATTTGAAATTAAGATAAGTCCTGTTTAGTCTGATTTAGCTTTTTATCGTCTTATAATAATTCCTATTAGAATTAATTGGCTGGCCTTCGTAGAAAGTCATGTTTTGGTTGACTTCCAGTGTATTTTCCTCTTCGGTGTCTGGCAACATAGGCCAAATCTTACGTCGCCCAAAATGATTTTTTCCTATCAGCCGCAAGTTTTAATTGACGGCAAGCAACTAGGAAGTTTTAGTTTTTATAAAAAAAAAATGACAAATTATAACACCGTCACCCGTCGTTAAATAAAACAAATAACTAACCGCACTGTTAATATACTCCGAGCATAGTAGGACACTCGTAAATAAACGTAAAAGAAACAATTAACAAAAATTTGACAACATCATCTAATAAAGCCGATGTCAAACCAGCGATTTACGAGCATCCGCAGCGAGCTCAGCGCAGCCCTGCACACTGAAAATATTTATGAACCATGACGCGCTACGCTATGCCATGCCCTCTCCGGGTCGAGGAAACGCTTCCTCTTGAGGCTTCTGCCACTCAAAGAGACACCGAAATATTGATCCAGTTTGCTGATGCTTGAATCCTCTCCTCTTCGGAAGGGAAAACATGTGTTGACAATTTTTTTCTTCTTTTCTGTTTTTGATGCCTCACTTTAAGAAAGAAAAATTAAAAACTAAGGGATTTTCACACCCCTGCTTTTGAGTGGTTGCAATCAGGTGCGGGGTCATATCCAGAGAGGCCTCAAGTGCTGGAAGTCGGAGTCTCAGTCTTAGACGAGCAGACGCTTGGGGAACTTGACCATCCGGATGCCTAAGTGTCTGCGTTGTGTAATAACAAAACATCACGTCAGTCTTTTGGTTTATTTTTCTTTTTATAGGAGCTGTAGTCTCGCTTGGAGTTCAATCTCGAATTACAGGGACACAAGAACGCTGTGAGTGGCTTTGATATTCGAGTCATTCGAGTGGCGCGTTTTGTTTTCTTAAGTGTGGCAAATGATTGTATCTGTCACTTTGGTGTCGCGCATGATGTCGCAACAGATCAAAGGTGTCAGCTAATTTGTTAGAATGCTCTGAAATGTGAGAATCGCAATCGGAGTGACATCGCGTTTGTCATCGTTCTTGTAGTGAAATTAATCAACTGCGCTGTGTCTCACATGGAAATGTTGATCTAATGATGTCATGTGTGCGTGTTCTTTCATTAATTCGCACAGTTCGTAGTCTTTTTTTTAACCATTAATTCAGATTTCTTGAAAGAGATATGATTGAAAACAACTTTTGAGATAATACCGTCGGCTGAAAAATTAAATTGTCTAGTAGCAAAATACCTCCACCAAATATCGATGAAGACATCAATTCAAAATCTGTTTTGATGATTTGAATGTCTTCAGTTCATTTTTTTAAGGTCATTGCCGAAAGAATGTTAAAGATCTCTGATTGATGCAAACACAGCCGATACAATTTTCCACGAATGTTGCCAATTCTACTTTTGCCGTCCCGAAAGGAAAGTTACACTCTACAACTAACAGATAGGTTTGAAAAATAGGCGATGGCAATCTTGTTCTACAGCGATATTTGAACTAGCATTCCAAACCTACAAGTAACATGAGCCACTTTCAGCTATGTAATGTGATAGCAGTGTAAAAGTAACGTTAATCTTTACACTCACGCAATATTAAATTTTAGTTGGAAGAGTTTTAGTAAGCTCCCATTGCCACGAATATCAAAGTTTGCCACAATAAAATTTCTGTCAAATAGATGATTGATTTTTTTTTGAAAAACTCCAGAAAAGCTGTATTTATATTAAAAGGTTTTTTATTATTAAATTTTGTGTGAAAATTATTTTTAGTATCTTTAGATTTGAAAAAAACAAATGAGACGAAGAAGACTTTTTAGTTAGCAGAGTAGCTGAAACAGCAGTTTTTTGCAATCAACAGACTAAAAACACGGTATAAATTTAACTTGACTAAAAATTCCTTTAATTTTGACTGCTTTTATTTAATGGCATTTGTATTTCAAAATGTTACTCTGAGATAAAAAAAATATATATTTAAGTACAGTGCTCAAGGCACACCTATTTTAAATGAAAAACATAATAAATATGTCAAAAGTGTTGAATTGGGAAAGGCATTCACGAATTTATATCAAGTTAAGAATTCTGTTAAGCTGTGTGTCTCTGCGTCAAATGAGTACATTAAATTTCGTACAAATTTTTTTGTATGAAAAATAAAGTTTATAACGATTTTAATAAGGATAAAAAAAGTAAAAGGTATGAAACCTCACACAATTCATTTCAAATTAGCTTTTTATCATTTTTAGTACATTTTTATTGGCTTAGCAAAGCTAGTTGAAGTATGTCTTAAACAATTTACTAATCAATTTGCTTATGAGCAACATAACATCCCCACTTTATTGCAAATAGATTTGCAGAACATTGATTCTATTTTATGCTATAATATATTTTTATTCTACATTGATAACGTAGCCCTACACTGCGGGACCTTTTATCGCTTATTAAAAACGTTTACTAAAAAAATAATTTCTAGGAAAATAGACTAAACACACTAGAAAAATAATAATAAAAAAATTAGCAGTCTATGTCATTCAAACATACTTATTCCCTTCCCAATAGATGAAGCAGATCATCTACAAAGAATAAAATGTTGATTCCGTTTTTAAATTGAGTTGTATCAAGTCATCTACAATGCGCGGTGTAGGATTAAGGATAAGAAAAAGCGAGCTTGCATTACAAATTTTCTTTTTTACAATCAGCCAAATTAACTTGTTCTTTCTATTTATTCTTAATTTCTTTTTAACTTTCTGTTAGACAGGATAGTTCTAAAATGTCAACTCGCTTATCTTAAAGGCGTAATTGTAACCCGACTGATTTATCTTCTATTTATTCTATTTAATGCCCTTTATTTGAACATAAATATTTTAACTGAAAAAAGAAAAATAACTTTTAAAATTATAATTATTAAAATTTTATTAATAACGAAATTAATTCATAATTAAGACAGATTAGCTCTAGCTGCTAGAGCTTCGACTTTTAAAAAACTTATAAACTTTCCTCCTGGTAAATATTTCTTAAACTCAAACATAAGAAAATAAAGAGAAAGATTCAAGCCTACACTTTGTCCCAAATGTGCATAATCGTTCCGACAACAGGCGTTAAAATAATTCAACTCAAACACCAACCAAAACGAAAATTCTCTATTTATTCCAGTTCACCACCAAGCAGCTATTCACACATTCACCGACAATTTCAAATTGAAATTATTCCTTTCTAGAACGAATCAAAGTGATTTCTTTCCTCCACTTGCAAAATTACGAAACCAGAAAATTCGCAACGGCCTTTTGAGCTCACCGTGAACGTGCCTCCGCCTCTGAAGCGAAGGAGACTACTCTTCCCGCATTAAAACGACAGAACGAAAAAATCAAAACAGAAAATGGTGCTAACTCGAACAGAAAAAAAAAAAGAAGAAAATGACGACACTTTGGTGATGAAAAACCAAATGTTTTACGGCTTTGCGGGCCCTTTGAACGGATAAAATCGTCCCAAGTGTTTGGGAATGGCGCAAAATCCGTTTTATGTTTGCGCGCGTCAAATGTGCCACAACTGACAATAATATATGCATGCAGTTCAAAAACAACAACGCAAAACAATCATTCGAAAACGAAATCATGACAGCCGTCACTTCTACACCGGGCCGAGACGGGCCGACACGGATCTCACTTTAAAGTGCGGCAGCGCTTAGTCTCGTTATCGCCTATGCATTTATTGAAAGTATCTCGGATAATTTGAGTGCTAGGTGCATATTCGAAAATGACATAAATCGCACAGGCATTGGCGAAAAATTTTGCGTTCCTTTTCGATTTTCCGCCTCCCTTCCCCACTTCAAATAAAATGTTCAATTAGAAACCTTATGCACGGGTCGTTTTGGTATCTCTCGCAAGTCAAATACCATCATCTCGCATCTCACAGCTCGCGGCAGAAGCATCTTCAGCATCGGCTACGCAGAGATTCGGGAGGCGAACCCCACTCTAAATATACGAAACCAAAAGAATGAGAGTTCGCTTCATGCTGCGCTTGAACGAATGAACGCTTCGACGGCATTCTGATTTGTTGCTACATATGCTGTCGAGTGATCGCGGTCCTGCTGCTGGGCCAGCCAGCAAAGCTGAATTCCGTCTATGAAGAGCCGTCGTCGTTGTGAGCCCGTCCCCGTCCCACGATAAGTCTCGTATGTTTTTGGTGTATAACTGCTGCTGGTCTATAACTAATTAATAATATTATTATTATATTTGTGAGTTTGTTGGTTTTGGCTGGTGGCTTTGCTGGTGCACCATTGGGCGAGAGAGACGCGAGACGCGTTGTGCTGTAGCTCATTTTGATATCTTTTCCGCATCATGATGTTCGATGATAGACGCGGTTTAAGTGCATAAAATTGCTGACTATAAATAAGATTTAATGAATCATTTTGGTTTAGTTGAGTTGAGGTATTTTTATTTTGCCTTTGCTGGCTAAAGTTGGGATGTTGCGAGGTAACTCAGGCGGAGAAATAGCTCAGGGATATTCAAGTGATTTAGTGAGATTTTCTTTTTAACGAAACTTCTGATACGAAGGACTTTGTTACAGTCTTGGGTTGTGAATAGATGTAAATTCACATAATCAACCGGGTCACGTGCATACAAATTGCAAGACTTTACTGGCAAAATTTCTTGGAGTCGATTTTCGGTTCGGTACGATAGCCAGAATTTCTTGTTGTAAGAATTTTTGTTTTACTTCCTAATCTTGCCTGCTGCAGCAGAAACAAGTAAAAGAATGCATTCTTTTATAATGTAATGTTTCATGGCACAGTGAAGGTGAAAAATCCGATTAGTTTCCTGCAGACCAATTTAAAGTTAGGGAACTTCATGCGTCTAGTAATTTTGATGTTCTTTTTCATGGATCTTGTCTTTAAAGGATTCTATTCCATGATGATTCTATTAATCCTTTTGTATTAATCCTTTTGTGGAGCTCAGATAATAGAGAGTTGCTCGCTGTGTTAAAATATTGCCCATCATTATCTAAGATCAATTATTTACTTTTGTGAATTGTTTGTTAGATGTCTTTCCAGTAGAAATTTTGTGAACTTATGGCCATTGTTTTTTTCAAAATAATGTAACTCATCAATCGTTTATTGCTGGCGGTAAAAATACATCTCTAGCAATTTCATCTACCTTCGAAGCCTATATTTGATTTCTGTGAATCAAGTTAATGGCGTGATAAATCGAGGTGCAAATCATACAGTTTATGTTGATGTTGACGAGAACTTGATTGACCATCGCTTAGTATTTTCTCCTTGCTACGATTTTAGTAGAAAATCTATTTCTTATCCGCAAGTCACCATTTTATGTGGCTCTGTTGATTATCAATTAAAATTTCTCGGTTTGTTTGTAAAACACAATTTTTTTTTTCGGACAACAACAGCGAAGCTGGAAAGTACAAGAAACTTTAAACTTTTCGGACAAAAAAAACATTTTTTTTTAAATTTTCGGTCTCGATTGCAATTAGGACAACTCAATCTCTCAAGACTGTACTGCTCGAATTTGAAAATTTCAGGTGGAGGAAAAAAAAACGTGTGTAAATGTCACCAAATAGGCAAAAATAGATGGATATCTTAGACCAGTAAAGCAGCGGTAACAAGTAGCTATCGTATCTAGCTACCGTACTTGGCTTCACAAGAGAGTCTCAATTCTAACGAAGGGGCGCTGCGTAACAAGTGCCTGACAAGTTTTCAATAGAACTATTTCAAAAGTATTTATTATGATATATTGTTAACAAAATAACTTTTCATCCACTGTCCATCATCGTCATTTGCAAGTGCTGCTGAGTTTCTTCTTTCTCATGATAAGTTTTAGTTCCCACTTACGCCCTTTCTTTGTTGCCTCAACATCAAAACATTCTTGAAGTTAACGAACAACAAGTTAAGTAAAAATGTTTTCTCAAAAATGTCAACCATTGTCATCAAGTCCTTCCAATATTTTCCCGGATCCCTTAAGCCGGTTTTTGTTTTATTTGTTGTTCTTCTTCTTATGATTTTTATGATCCTTGACGAAATGATATTTTCTCAACTGCTGCACATTCGTTGCAAATTACTGAAAATCAAAGAGGCGGTGGAAATGAATTCTAAATCGAGCGAAATGCTTTATATATAAATTTTATAGAGTCATTATTACACATCCAGCAAATTCATGGATTGTGTCTGTCAGTATCTGTTGGGTCTGTTGCAATTTTAATTAAGAAATGGAGAACTCCATTTCAACCGTTCTTTTGGGGGTGACTTGTAAAATGACAGAATTCAATTTGTTTTCCTTATTTTTGTATAAATTTATTAAAAGTAACCTCAAGTGGGAACATTTGTGTCTGTCAGTGAATGAAATTGGTTTTTGAGAGTCTTTCAAAGATTTTTAATTTCAACTGTGAATTTGTGAAATGCTTTTGTTTTAGCAATTTTCTCTTTGTCTTAAGAGCCTTACGGAGAGGATTTTTTAAAGTCTTGTCGTTTCAAGGACATTAATGGTTTGATAATAACAAGGGCTGCTTAATTAGAAGAGTCAAAATTTGGCTTTAAGACCTTTTTATTACAATCCACAAAAATCATAGTTGTCGGATTGCAAAAAGGTGCCCAATGAAAACGTACGTTGCATGTGTGGCCAGGGCTATCTTTGGAAGACTAAAAAGAATTAGAAAAGTTGTTTGCACTTTGGATAAAGTCATTTGCATGTTACGAGAAATGGAATGAAATCAAATTGAAAATCAAATGGATCAGTTGATGACTTATTTCAAAATGAGTTTTGCACCCATTCAATGTGTATCCAGCCAGCAGCATTACTTTTGTAATGCCCTTGCTTACTTACTTACTTACTTATCAGGCATTTAACCCTTGGAGGGTCTGTGCCTGAGCCAAAGCCGCCTTCCAACGTTGACGGTCCCGGGCATGCTGCTTCCAGTCCGGAAGACCAAGCTGTCTTGCATCCGCGATCACTTGATCTCTGTACCGGAGGTTCGGTCTCCCCCTTCTCCTCGAACCAGGAGGCTCGGATTCGAAGACCCTTTTAGCTGGAGCGTTTGTGTCCATGCGCTCGATGTGGCCGAGCCACTGTAGTCGACGGATTTTTGCCTTCCGGACTATATCCACATCTTTGTACAGCTCATAAAGTTCGCGGTTATGTCTTCTCCTCCATTCGCCTTCCTCGCAAACTGGACCGAATATCCGCCGTAGAATTTTTCTTTCGAAGGAGCCAAGTATCAGCTCTGCAGTCCTGCTTATCGTCCAACTTTCGGCTCCATACAGTAGGACTGGCAGGATAAGGGTCTTGTAGAGCATGACCTTAGTTCTTCGAGTCAGGAGTTTTGACCCTAGCTGTTTGGACAAACCGAAGTAGCAGCGGTTGCCAAGGGTGATTCTACGACGGATCTCCACTACGATGTCATTCGTGGAGTTTACGTTCGCCCCAAGGTATATGAACTCCTTAACTACCTCGAAGTTATAGCTGTCGACTGTAACATTTTGTCCTAGGCGGTGGGCGACGGATTCTTTCTTCGTCGACAGCATATATTTGGTTTTCTCCTCATTTATCTTCAGACCAGTTCGTTTAGCCTGCTCTTCAATCGCGGTGAAAGCTTCCACAATGGCCCGCTGGGACCGAGCGATGATATCAATATCATCTGCGTAGCCCAGGAGCTGGACCGACTTGTGGAAGATAGTACCTTCCGTGTTGACGTTGGCCCGCCGTACTATTTGCTCCAGCACGAGATTGAAGAAGTCACATGACAGCGCGTCTCCTTGCCGAAATCCGGTGCATGTTTCAAAGGGCTCGGACGTTCTTGAGCCGAACTGCACGGTGCATCGAGTGTTGTTGAGCGTGGTTCGACACAACAGGATCAGTTTTGCCGGGATCCCGAATTCAGCCATCGCACTAAACAACTCCTTGCGATGAATGCTATCATATGCGGCTTTGAAGTCGATGAAAAGGTGGTGCGTATCGACTTGGAACTCGCTGGTCTTCTCCAGGATTTGCCTTAGTGTGAAAATTTGGTCTATCGTCGATTTGCCGGGCCGGAAGCCGCACTGGTACGTGCCGATTAGTGCGGTGCAAAACGGCTTTAGACGTTCACACAGTACACTCGACAGGATCTTGTAGGCGACATTGAGCAGGGATATACCTCGGTAGTTCTTGCACGAGGTAGGATCGCCTTTTTTGTGGATGGGGCAGATAGAGCTGGTATTCCAGTCGTCGGGCATGCATTCGTCCTCCCAAATTCTACAGATGATCTGGTGCATGCTCCCTACCAGGACATCGCCTCCAGCTTTGAAGAGCTCTGATGGGATACCATCCGAGCCTGCGGCCTTGTTGTTCTTCAGCTTTTTGATGGCTGTGCCGATTTCTTCGATGCTGGGAGGGGGAACGACTTCATCGACTGGAGGTGGGATCTCTTCGTCCACTACCACTCTCTCTTCTTCATGCTCGTTAAGCAGCTGCTGGAAATGCTGCTTAAAGACATCCACTATTCCCTGCGGGTCGGTGACAAGATTATTCTCTTCTTTGTAATGCCCTTGACTATGCGTTATCAGCTTTGTTCCAAAACGTTTCCTGCAGCTTTGTAGGTAATCGTAACTTGAAATATCGCTAATAGAAACTTTACCCCATACTATTAACTATTATTTGAGATAAGAAACAAATCCTTTTTTCAAATTTCTGCAATTTAAAGCGTAAATGTTCAAACGCAAATCAGAAGTTACAAAACCGATGCCTTAACTTACTACCAGATATACCGGTATGAAATGAGCGTTTTTTTTTTGAAAATAAAACACTTATTATTAATGGGAAAGTAAAAACATTTTATTCAAAGTATTGGCCATTGTCTTCTACACATTTTGACCACCTTTCTGGCAATTTGTGAATACCACGCCAATAAAATAGTTCGTCTTTTAAAGCAAACCAATCAGACACCCAATTTACGACCTCCTCGTAGAAATCAAAGTGCTGCTCAGCCAATGCGTGTCCCATCGATGAAAAAAAAATGGTAGTCGGAAGGCGCCAAGTCTAGTGAATACGGCGGGTGGGGTAGCTGCTCCCAGCCAAGTGTTTTGATTGTATCCTGAACCGGTTTTGCTTTGTGTGCAGGTGCATTGTCATGGAGCAAAATTACCTTGCCGTGTCTTCTGGCCCATTCTGGTCGTTTCTCGATCAATGCATGGTTCAAATTGATCATTTGTTGTCGGTAGCGATCAGTATTAACGTTTTCACCAGGTTTTAGGAGCTCCTTTGGTCCCACCAAACACACAGCATTGTCTTCTTGCCGAATCGATCTGGTTTTGCAGTCGATGTTGATGGTTGTCCCAGATTAACCCATGATTTTTTCCGTTTAGGATTCTTAAAATAAATCCATTTTCATCGCCAGTAACAATCCGATGCAAAACCGATTTTCTTTTGTGTCTTTGAAGCAAAATTTCACAAGCGTTTTTTCGGTTTTCCATTTGTCTTTCATTCAATTCATGTGGCACCCATTTTCCACACTTTTGGATCTTTCCTATAGCTTTTAAACGGTCAGAAATTGTTTGTTGTGCAACATTTAACATTGCTGCCATTTGCTTTTGACTCAAAGTGTCATCTCCATTCAATATCGTTTGCAATTCGGCGTCTTCAAACTTTTTTGGTGGTCTTCCACGTTCTTCATTTCTCACATCAAAATCATTATTTCTGAACCGTTGAAACCATCTTTTGCATGTTGCTTCTGATAGAGCATTATCACCATATGCCTCGATAAGCATTCGATGCGACTCTGCAGCACTTTTCTTCAAATGAAAACAAAAAATTAATGCTTTCCGCAAATCATCACTTTCTGGTACAAAATTCGACATTTTTAGTCGAATCACATCAATAAACGAATCATTTGGAAGTTTTGATTTGATCTAGTTATTCCTCTCTGTTAAAGAAAGTCTTGAATTCATTTCGAGCATCGCATTCTCGAGGCTTTAAAGACTATCTAGTCATTATTAAACTTTGGTAATAATTTTTACAACACTCTAGTCACTTTGCAGTTTCATTAGGTTCATTTATTTAAAAGCTACCGATAAATGGAACTAGAATGATAGCTGTTCTTAGGTTATCTTGGGCATATTGCTTGAGTTGCCTTGTATTTTTACTCAAAGGACGTTTCAAAGTCATTCTTGTGGAAATGTGATACTTTGACGCACAAAAATTCTGGGGTTATATCTTTT
Source organism: Syritta pipiens (assembly GCA_905187475.1). Lineage (NCBI taxonomy): Eukaryota > Metazoa > Arthropoda > Insecta > Diptera > Syrphidae > Syritta > Syritta pipiens. Next base: position 31,081,232 of record LR994572.1, on the reverse strand, counting down.
TAGCTCAATAGTTTTCTTTTGTTTGGTTTGTCTTGTTAGTAGACGACCTGTGGAATCTTTAGTCATTGTTCGAGTTGTTGGCACAAATGGCAAACATAAAGCGTAAACCACAAATGAGTCAATACAGATATTCAACTTCCACTTCTCTTGTCACTTGATTTTATTTGATAGGGTTTCTTATAACATTTCTTGCTTTAGTCAGATGAGTGTTTAAATGGGTAGTCAGTGGCGTAAACTTATTCTTCTTTTATGACGTGATGTGCTTACGTTCTGAATAGTAATGGCCACCTACATGTGTAAAAACTGTAGACCTAAGACGGGCGGAGACAATTTACGGATGCATTAATAGATAGATAGAGACGTTAATATTTTTTTATTTAATAATTGTAGGTACTTGGTTTTAAAGGATTGATTAAAGAAACACTGTGACAAAAAAGAAAGCTCTGACGAGTTAAAAAAAAAAATTTGAAATCTTTTTCTTCCCCTCACGAACCCAACCATTCTGTTCGCGGTCAGCGCCACCTACCACCGACTAGCCAGCACACTCTTCCACGCACGCTAATCAGCTGAGTTTGACGTGACTAGAAAAAAAAAGACCTACAGGTTAAAGTGGGTGGCAATTTGAAACGAAAATAAACATTGCGGTGTTTATTTTTAAACATTTATTTTTCCTTAAATTCAAAGCTTCATTTTTTTTTCTAACAATTTGCATATTTGATTAATATTTTCCGCTTAACTTTAAGTAAACGACAGTAAATAGAACGACAACGAGGTGAAAAAAAGACTTTTTAGCTTTTCTCAAACCGCGACTGGATATTGATTCACTCACTGCTGAGAATTCGTTAAATAATGCTTAGTTTTTACGAAATAATTTTAGAAAGCGATTAATTTAATTGAAAATTTGGCAGATTGTCTGCTTTTCTTTATCGTAATATAGAAAATCAATTATGTAATTGCAGCGTGATATCATTTTGTTTATCACGCATTAGTTTAGTGTGGTCCTTTTTTTTCTATTTTCTTGGTGGAATTGTGTTAGAAAGAAGTAAATTTAACCGCGAAGAAAGATGAGTTTAATACTGTTTTTAACGGCTGCAGCGCATTTATTTTATACTCCATTTACCAAAGTCGAGGAGAGCTTCAATCTCCAGGCAATGCATGACATTCTCTACTTGAGACACAACTTCTCGCAGGTAATTTTGAGTGGGATGGACTGTCCTATGTGTGTTGATGTTCTTCATGTTTCTCTTGCAGTATGATCATCATGAGTTTCCGGGGGTTGTGCCGAGGACTTTCATTGGCCCACTCTTCGTATCGATAATTTCGTCACCTTTTGTCCTGTTGTTCGAAGCGCTGGAGATTCATAAATTCTGGGCACAATATGTAGGTAAACATTGGAGACTTGGAACGTTAGCTTTTAAAATTGTTTAATCATCTCCTTTCTGCGCTAGTGAGACTTGTGTTGGCGGGGACGATTGCAGCGTCATGGAACAACTTGAGGAAAATCATCACGAAGCAGTACGGCTTGATGGTGTCGTTATGGTTCACGCTGATAACTATTTCTCAGTTCCACTTCGTGTTCTACATGAGTCGGACATTGCCGAATGTTATGGCTTTGCCATTGGGTACGACAGAGTGACATCCAGTTCGTGGGAAAATCATTTGTGAATGGCTTTCTTTTTTTTTTTTTTTTAAGTGTTATCGGCGATAGCGTCGTGGATGAGAGGTCACAACAAGAACTTCATTATTTATTCCGGCCTATCAATTGTGGTATTCCGGTCGGAGCTGGCGCTCTTCCTTGGACTGCTCTTGGCATTTGACTTATTTTTGAAGAAGGTCTCGATAAAGGAGTGAGTATTGCTTAATGATGTAAGTTTGGCAGGTCCATGTTAGGCTGCCAAGTAGAGGTCTTGTTGCTTAACCTTCATGATTTTGTTTTTTGTTTAGCCTATAGAGAATTACTAGACCGTTACTTCTTCTGCAAAGACACCACAGTCTTATCAATAAATTTCTTTTAGACTCATTCAAGTTGGAGTGCCTGCTGGCATCATCATCCTCTCGGCAACTGTGATTGTTGATTCGTTCTTTTGGCAACGTCCCTTGTGGCCAGAGGGACAAGTCCTCTGGTACAACACAATCATGAACAAGAGTTCCGACTGGGGTGTAAGTATAATCCTGCATCGTCCCACAAACCTCCCCACAATAACACACGTCCATACAGACATCACCATTTCTGTGGTATTTCTATTCAGCAATACCACGAGCTATGGGATTCTCCTTGTTATTCGTTCCAGTTGGATTCTATTTGGAGCCTCGCATCCGTCCACTCGTATTGAGTGTCGTCGCATTTGTATTTTTATACTCTTTTCTACCGCACAAGGAGCTGCGATTTATAATTTACATATTCCCAGTCCTGAACCTTGCATCAGCTTGTGCTTGTCATCGTCTGTAAGTAGTCTTGCGAGTCAGTGTCAGCATGGTCCTAACATAATTAAATTTTAGGTGGATAAATGCCAGCAAGTCACTGTGGCAAGGATTCTTGGCCCTCACCGCTGGTGGACATGTGGCTTTGAATGTCTTCTTGACGCTGTTCCTGCTTGTCGTGTCTGGTACGAACTATCCCGGAGGAGTGGCGCTCTCACGTCTTCATAGAATCGAAGCGGCTACAACGAATGTCTCCGTTCACATTTCGAATTTAGCGGCACAGAGTGGAGTGTCGCGCTTCATGGAGATTCGTCCAGATTGGAGCTATGACAAAACGGAAAATCTCAAGTTCACCGATGACCACATGTCCGGTTATACTCACCTGCTGGTGGAGGCGAAGAGTAAATTAAACGATGATTGGCACTTTTTACAAGAGAACTTTGAGACAATCGAGTTCGTTGATTGCTTCAGTAACATCGGGATACAGTACAACTCGCTGCTGCCGGTTCGAGTCAAAACGAAGCCATGCGTTGGTATAATGAAGAGAAAAGCCGTGGTCAAGAGGAAAGTTAGAGTTCAGCCAGCCAAGGAACCAGTCGTGGAGGTGGTCAGAGAAAAGCCTGAAGTGGAGATTGAGAAAATTGTCCTCCAACCAGAAGTAACGCTGTTGAAGGAGGTGGAGTCGACTGAAAAACCTTCAGAGGAGGATGCTTTCCAGTCGAAATCACCTTCAGAGGAAACATCTAAACCCGCGCCAGAAGAAAAGCCTGAAATCCATGAAACGACCGAGACCCCAGAAACCAAAGCTCCCGAGCCAGCGAACGACACGCAGCCGTCGACTGACGACGACGATGGTGTTGTCATAACCAACGATGAATCCGTGGAAGAGGGTTCCTCCTCCCAAACAAAGGAGATAAACTTCGCCGAGCTAAGAAATATCGCACTGGGAAAGATAACCAAAAGTACACGGGCAAAGCTACGTGAAATCATCGAACAGCACTACCGATCAAGAGGTTCTATGATCGAAAACGACTCCATCGAGCAGAAGCCAGAAGCCACAGTTCCGGCTAAAACGGTGTCTGGAGAAAAACGCACCCGGCAGACTGTTAAATCAATCATACGACAAGAGAAAATCAAGGAAATGATTGAGAAGATCTCGCAAATGGATCTAACCAAGTTCTGCGATTTGAATAAGATTTCAACGAAGGACTGTCTCAAGCGTGTGATCGACGATATTGATGAAAATAATAAATAAAACGTGGAAGCATTTGGGTGATTTGTGTGTGTACTTTTTTTTTGTGTGAGGTAGACTTTGAACTTGGATACGATGTGAGTTTGGCGAGGTGAAGGCGAAGGTGAAGAATTGGATTTTTTTGGACAATCAAAAACCACATGACTTTGTTAATATTTCTAAATAGGTTAGGATCAACGGAAACAGCCACGATTATTCAAATTTTAACAAAAAGTCATTGAAAAAGAGGTAAAGTGACGGTGCCAGGCACTTTCATTTCAATTTTAAAACGTTTATTAAAAACTAACGTCAAGAAGAGGTTTGGTTACAGTCCTCTAGGTTTTGTATAGCTCTATTCTACTACGAGACTGATTCGAAAACCACATGTACTCATAGTGTACATACTCAAGATGGCAAACCTTTATACATTCGGTCTTAAAATACTTTTCTTTCCCATTTGGTTGCAACACAGAAGAAGGAATGAAGATTAAAGCCAAATATATTCTAAATTTAAAAAAAAAGTCGTTGGAAAAGTGTCAGATGAAAAAAACTAACGCCAAAAAGATGTTGGATTGGACTCTATAGCTCTATTCTACTACGAGACTGAGATTCGTAGACCTCTTGTGCACCTAATGTACACAAGTGCTTGCAGCCTTGCAAAGATCCTTAGATATATTCTTTCTTCCATTCATTTGCAACACAGGCTTTTAAGGCTGACTACATATTTTGCTTTGGAAGAAGACCGGAATGGTCATGGCTTTAGAATTTAATTGAACGATTGGATGAAGGGAAGTACGATTGGCCAAAATAACTTTTAACTTACTCCCAAACAATTCACCGCATTCAGTTAAATTCTTTGTGAATTCACCAATCTTCTTTGAATTTCAATTTCAGCAATTTAGTTAAAACTTTTGGAAGTACAGTCGAATCCCGATAATTCGAAATAGCAAGCGAACAGCATTTTACAAATAATTTTCAGAATTAGTCGTAAATTAAAGAAAAGAGTTAGTAGTGATACTAATGGTCGAAAAAACTTTTATTCGGTCGATATGAGTGGCATTTTAACCCTTTCATGACCTGAAAGCGGGAAAATATTTTTTTTTTCGATTCACCAAAAACGAAGCAAAAGACCCCGAACTTTTTGCACTAGAAGACATCTGATACAGACTTAAATGGTCTAAAATCGGACTTTAGAATAAAATTACTACAATCTAACTGTAATTACGCCAGAGTTTTTGAGTTGTCAGTAGATAAAATTCATGTTGTACAGGAACAAAACTGGGCATGAAAGGTTTAGGAGGAGGTAGTACTCAGATTACGAAAATTTCTATTTGTGATTAAGTTTCGCCCTCTAGTTTCCACACCGCTATACCTAAAAATCTGAAAGATGGCGTCGATCTTTACTTTAGAATTGGTTTAAGCATTCTGAATTTAATATTTTTCAAGTTATTAACGAAAAACGTACAAAAAATATTACAGTAAACTCTCTAAAATCCGAATTTCATCAAACCATGAAATAACTTCATATTAGATGTTTTCAAATTACATAGGTTTCAGATAAAAAAAGTTATTGATCACTTTCGTCACATCCGCATTTCAACTAAAGGTTGTTAAAGAAAAAAAAGTAAACTTGACTTTGAGTTATAGAGGTAAACAAGTCATCATTTTCGAATTATAGAGGTTTTCATGTTGTTTTGCACAAAAATAAATTTGAATTAACGAGGGGACCAAATTGCATAGGTTTTCTTCGATTTATAAAGGTTTTTTTAGGGGTTTTCGAATTATAGAGGTTCGAATGATCGATTGTTTACTTTATATAATTAAGATTTGATTTTCAATAGCGTTTTCGAGATATCAACCACTTAGTTTTCTGCTAAGAAAAAGGAGTCAACTTAATCGACTAATTGCGAACATTTCAGCACAATCAGAAATTGAGAAAGGATTTTCTTTTGCTTAGTTTTATTTCATACGAAAAATTTTAGTGGTCAGTTGCAATTGTCAATTTCTTTACCATTCTAGTTACAAATCTATTGGCGGAAGAAAGAAACGTTGGTCGTGTGAGTAAAAATTCCACTTGAGTTTTTTTTTTCTCCGAATTGAACACTAAACCCAGGGTTCCAGTTCCAAACCCAGTGTCTTGGTAAAATTTCATTCATTTTTTATTTATGTTCCGCAGACTTACTTACATGGTAGAATATCTTAATGTTATCTTAACCAACTTACTGACCTGATAGGGACACCAAGTCTAACAACTTAAATCTTTTGTTGTAACGTATCTGAACAAAACATTGTTTTTAAAAGTAGCAATTACAACTTAAACTACGAAAATTACAAAAAAAAATAGACTGTGTTGTCACGATATCTTTGGCTAACGTGGATAGCAGAAGCATCAAGACAAAAGTCTCACAATCTCAAAGATATGACACATAATTCCTTTTTTCTTTGCCTCGAAGTCTAATGAAGTAATCTTATACATATATGGTATTATGGTCAGAGCTGCAGTGTTCTAGGCTACGACGTATATCACTTGAAACTCCACGGATTTTCAGACAGTAGTCTTACGATTTGGATTCAATCTTGCATTCCCAGTTTAAATGCATATTGCCATGATTTTGAATTCAAAGTCTGTTTTTTACCCACCTCAGGGACTTCGGTATCTTATCATATCACTTTAGAATTGTAAATTACTAAATCACCGCGAACACTGAAAATTAAAGCCACCGCCAACACCAATATTACTTTAAACAGTAAAATGGAAATATATTTCTTTGTTAACTTGAAACATTTAATGGACTTGATCTAAATCCACCTCCATAAGAGGATGTGATCATGGAACGTTCGAATCACCTACCCAATAACACAGAAATATAATTCTACTTTTAGGTGTTTGTCTAATTTTGACTTGTAAATTAAAAAAAAAAAAAAAAAAAAACAATTTATTCAGGACCTTTTGGAATCGCCATTTCAATGAACATCTTTATCTGTATTACAAGGCTGACCACACACAGGCCCATAGTTAGACGATAGGTGAATTGATCCTTAACCCCACCCTTCAAAAAAATGGGTCTTCCATCAGCCTTCTGGAAATGTTTTTGAAGATCCTTAAGCTTTCTAAGGCCCTTGTTCTCTGCGTACGCAACATTGGAGGTAGAAAATTGACGAACGACTGCCTGAAAAAAAGAAGTTACATAATATTACGAATAAAAAAATTTTATTCAAAAATATATTTATATGCCGGTTAATTTGTATTATTGTTCTGCATGTTGTAATGGTTTTTGAGCTTATTACTCACTCTTGATACGTTCATTTTTGATTAAATGGTTCAAAATTTTATAGAGACCGTGTATAATCGAATATTAAACCACAAGAAAATTATTTGACAGGTAGTTATTTTTTCATAAACTGGATAGAGAGCGTATCTGAAGTTATGGAGAAGCGACATTACCAAACAAAATGAGAATGTTTCTATTTATAGCAACCGTTATGTTAGTTGAATGTTTCTGTTTATAGCGAATGTTATGTAAGACGGAAAATGATTTGAAATCCCATTTATTTTTTTGAAATATGGTTCTATGTACGCTATCTGAAAACGTTATATTAGTTTTACTTTTAGATTGTAGACTGCTGTAGATTGCATTTGGATTTCTTTGTTTTTGAGCAATTAATAGATGTTAGGTGGAGCAATGGAAATTTTTTGTGGAATTTTTTTGCCGGTCCTTGGTACTCTTGCTTAACACGGAGCCCACTGCTCGTATAGACTCGTATGAAAAGTGATCAGAAGAGTTTGGATGTGAGAAGCTAGCGAAAATCACTTATCGTCACATCGAAAATCGTTTAGTACGTTAGAATGTATTTAACATTTTTCTCGTTTCTTGCTTCCTCACGTCACCGTGCGCTAAGTTTTAGTATTGAAGTCCGGACATCATATATGGTCTATCAAGAGTCGCCTTGGCCATGAAGAATATCTGGATTTCATTCCTAACAAAGGCATATCCACTGAAGATGCACATGTCCATGTTCAAACTAACATTGTGGAATATTCAATTGATTGAACATTTTAATGAAAAATTGGAAATCAATTTGTGGACATGTAATTGTATTTTTTTAAAATTATATTTGAAAACCGATTAGCCTGCTACGGTGTTGTAGCATGAATGTTTTTTCCTACGATGAAAAGTCTTAACCACAGACAACACAATAATAATCCAACCAAATATTGGCTCATTTGTGGTCTTAACATAATTTGCCGAGCAGATGTTTGACATGATATAGATATACAGGTAATATTTGTGCAGAGTATATTGCTTTCTATAATTGTTCCTTGGATGTTTTTTGAACTGTGGAGATGACGTAGTAAACATTCGGTAGGGAACTCTTCGAATCAAGTCGATGGACACGGACACGGACTGGAATTCCACAAAAAAGCATAATCAAACTACAAACCGAACAGTTCCACAACTGGAAGTTAGCAGCATTTTGACAACCACAACATGACGTCACTCACACTCCCAAAATCGTAAACAAAGGGAGGAAAAACATATTCCGGCATCTGATTCGTTTTTCTCAAATAAAATAAAATATAGTGATTAAATAAATACAAATAAAATGGGTTTCCTCACAGTACTGAAGAAAATGCGACAAAAGGAAAAAGAAATGCGCATACTTTTGCTGTGAGTAGTAAATGACGCGATTGATTTTTCTGATCCATGACACATTCACGAATGTCTCTTTCGTTCCAATTTCAGTGGTCTAGATAATGCAGGAAAAACCACGATCTTAAAGCGATTCAATGGAGAGCCTATCGACACTATTTCTCCTACACTAGGCTTCAATATCAAGACGCTAGAGCACAATGGATACACACTGAACATGTGGGACGTTGGCGGACAAAAGTCCCTTCGATCGTACTGGAGGAACTACTTTGAGTGCACAGACGGACTGGTTTGGGTGGTGGACAGTGCGGATCGGATGCGCCTGGAAACGTGTAAGAGTGAACTCGAAGTGCTGTTGCAAGAGGAAAGACTGGCCGGAGCAACCCTCCTGGTGTTGGCGAACAAGCAGGACTTACCAGGCGCCCTGTCGTCTCAGGAAATCAAAGAGGCAAGCAAACCACCAACGTCCTTTTCAGTCCAGAATTTCACATATCTCATTACAGATCCTGGAATTGGACAACATAACTACGCACCACTGGCTGGTGATGGGCGTAAGTGCCGTGACCGGCGAGCAACTGCTCAGCGCCGTGGACTGGCTGATTGCGGACATTGCCAAGAGAATCTTCACACTAGACTAGAGTACCAATAAAACACATTGTTGAATTCATCCGGTTTATTTTTCGACCAAGAATAATTTGAACAGCTTCTCTTCGTTCGGGCTTTGGAAGTCGTACTTTACGTTCACCTTGACTACCGCCGTAAAACCCTCATCCAACGACGGTGGAGTGTATTTTTTCCTCATAGTATTCAGTATCATAGGGGTTATCTTGGAATGCTTTCTATCTGTCAAGTGGCGATGGGCGAGATTGTGGTGCAACTGGCTCAGCGGGACGTTCATCTCAAAGCAACGGCAGGGCACGTTGTGTTTGGCGGCGATGTTCAAAAACTTTTTACGCGATTCTACGTCTACGTTGGTGTTGTCGATAACCGCCCTGTTCCCTCCGCCCAGAATTGCTTCGCAGCATTGCATACATTTCATGATGTTACCCAAGGTGTCGGAATTGAGGACTGTGTAACCTGCCGACCCTAAAACTTTATTGGCAAACGTACTCTTACCAGAGCCAGGCATTCCAACCATGATGATCAACTCGCATGCGTCGGATGGTACTTTTGTGTCTGATGGTTCGAATTGTGGAAGATCGGGGAGTTTTCTGGGATCGAAGCCGGGCAGTTCATATTTCAGTGGTGGCTGGTTGAAGAAATGCTCCTCTGGAGTGTAGAACTTTAGGCCTATATTAAGTGCGAATAGTCTATCGCAGCAGGAATGGTCTTTCCTTTTTTTGTCCCCAACCAAATCGCGGCCCGCCGCGTCGCCGACATAGAAGCTCTTATTTAGGTCTATCGGAATACCGCCGTTGTCTTTCTCTTCCAAAAACTTCCACATGCCCGGCACTGGCTTCCTGTAGATACCCTCGCCGGCAGAAATAAACACTTGTATGGGGACTTTAAGCTCTTTGATAACGCTTCTTATTTTCTGTTTAAAGTCGCCCAGTCTCACCTTTCCTTTACAAATCCCCGCTTGGTTTGTGAAGAAGCATATCTTGTAGTGGTCCTTCACCAACTGCTTCAGCTTCTTTGGAATGTCTGGATGTAACATTTTCCAATCCGTACAGTCTTTCGGGAACACATTGCCAGACTTCGTAGTTATTATTGTGCCATCCATGTCGTAGCCAGCGATTTTCGCTGATGGCCTCAACCCAGCAGGGTTGAAAACTATCAGCATTCCATTATCTATGACCTCCCATGTTGACTCGTCCGATATCGTGCCAGATTCGGGCTTGGGTTCACTTTCAGCGGCTATATCCGACAGTTGTTTTTCTCTTTTTTTAATTTCAAATTTCTGATGAGCTTCTGGTGGCGGTTTGAAAACTATTTTATACTTATGCCTACCATATACCATCTCCAAGGTGTCACCGTCCTGTGCGATTGTTTCGGACCCTTGCTTCATAATGAAGCCATTTAAAGATATGGGATTAAGGCCAAGCACCGTGACTTTGATTTCACAACTTTCCATGTCTACCTCCAGGCAGAGTTGCTTCTTCGAACACTTGGAGTCTCTGATGCCAGACTCTTTGCTACGACCAACATAATTTGAACCAGCCTCCAGGTGGATTGTGTGTAGTTCTGGTTCCGTTGGTTGGAGGAGACATATTCGTTTTGTGTACGTATTATGTTCTGCTGATTTATAGAGGTATTTTGTTAAAGCCATCCTTACTGATAATCTTAAACTAAGAAACTAAAATGTTTTTCTTCTTTTTTTTTGGTCGGATGAATTCCTCTTTTTTGTAAATGACTAAACAGCTGATTTGCGGTTGACAAGGCAATTTGACACTGGAATGAAATAAGCTAAAAAATGTTTCGGCAAAAACTTTAGAAATGAAGTGATCTGTTTGTGGTATTTTACAGAAATCAAGTACAAGTATTAGTCGAGGTTGATTTTTAACTAGACACCTCATGATTCCATGGCTTGGGCTTCAAATCATTTTCGGTGTCTGAGGATTTGTTTTCTACAGGACAAAAAGCATCGGCACATGCGATAGTCCCGATCGTTGATTTTTTTCTGGGAAACAGAATTATACTTATCGTTGAATTGGAGAGAATTACTTAAATGCAGTTTGTATCTAAGGTTTTCAAACCCTTTTTAAAAATATGTGTCGATTAATCTTCCCAAAATTGAAATCTCTATCTGTGAAGCCTGGCAGCCCCGAAGGGACCTGCGTCAACGTTCCAAAAAGCAAACAGGTCCACTCTCCGTGCAAATTTTGACAATAAACAAAAACAGCTGGCCCTTTCGCGGTGTGGTTTTCAAAAATCTCCAGTTTTCGGGTTTATTTTTTTAGTTTATTACAAATCATTCCGTCGTAGCTAAGAATCATGGCAGGACTTGAAGAGTTCGTAACACGTGCAAAGAGACTTGTCGAAGACTTCATACGAACACCAAACAAGCAAACTCTACACGCCGCTGAAGAGGAACTGCAGAAATACAGTCCCATGCAAATGCAACTCTTTCAAGTTCGACTCATAACTTCGTTGATGCTTAAGTTGGAAAAAGTAAATGGGTGAGTAGAGAGCAAAATCTTGCCTCCTTCATGGCCTGATAGAACACTCAAATTTCTAGGGAGGACATAGAAATACAAGCCGGCATAATCAGGCTTATGCACACGATTATATCGCGAACATATCTCAAAGACGTGAAAGCCGTCAAGACGTTGCTATTCATCCTGATCAAACAAGTGCGGGATTGTAAGAGCGCGGTCACCAAGCAAAATCTCTCTGAAGAAATTAAACTGGCAACGATGCTGTGCATCGCGGAGATATTCAAGCGGTCTACTTCGGATATACTGGAGCAGTATTACACAGCGGAATCGTCGTCATTGATAGGACAGGTTCTTCTGACGGCCGTTGAGTTTATTTCCACTGAAAAATATCGCAAGCTGGTGTAAGTAATCGAAGTATGCATGAAATCTCTCTTATGTTAGACAATTCCAGAATCGCTTCTATGCACTGCTTAATGGCAGTTTTCTATGTTCATGACCAAGCTGATTCCATGGACATTGTGCTGCGGAATCAAGTGGCCGATACAGTCTTCATATTCGTTCCGAAAGTCATAACAGTCCTCTTTAACACTGCGCTGTCGGATGACAAACTGGGAGAAACCTTAATTTCCGTAAGAGAGAAACCTCTCCAAATGTTCCACTCACTAAACGTGTCTTCCTTTTAGACAGCCATAAAGGCTCTGGGCCGGATTCTTCTCATCATGTTTGATAAGGGTGATCGGGGATCACTGCCGTCGTATGACCAGAAGGCGTTCATCGATCTGGTGAAGAAATTCGAATCGCAAAGTCTTCAAAATGGCGACAATGGCGGCATGCAGACGCCAAAGTTGACGAAGGAGAATCTCGAAGAGCAGCTGAATCGACTCCAGACGGAGGGCAGAACGTCACAGTGGTTCAAAGACACAGCAGGCAAGCTGAGTAAATTCTTCCCAAAGCTGTCGATTGTACGTGCGAATCAGTCACTGAAAATTCGCCACGAATACGCCAAGCTCTGTTGTCAGTTGTTCGAGAGATGCTCTCGTCGACTGGAGGCGAACAACAGCGAACTTCTTGAATCGATCATGGCCATGTCACAGGATGAGGACGAGTCCATTAGAAAGCAATGTAACCAGACCCTGCAATCGGTCCAACACTCCAACTGCAATTTTATTTTCGACAACTTGGTGGACACGCTTTTCGACAGGCACATCACGAGACTGCCGCGGATTATAAATCGCTGCGACAGTAATGAGCAATATGCCGAGTTTCAGTTTTTAAATGGATTCTTCCAAACCATCTCAGATGAGCGTCTGAAATTGCTCTTCAGCTTCTCAAAGAACTTGGACGAGCTGTGTCTTTGTTTAATTTCGGCGTTTGAATTGCGCCTTCAGCGCGATTTGCTGGTGGAGGAGTACGCACTCAGGGATATCTGCGAAGATGAATATATTCTGCACACCAACTCATGGCGGAGGTTTAAGAACATTGATTCTCCTCGTGTGTTGGGTGTGCTGTGCGAGATTTGCAGGAGCCTCGGGCGCGGAGAAACGTCTGGCATTGTGTTCGGTCACTTGATGGAAATGCTTTCGACGAGTGACGAGGTCGCGAATGAAGTGATATTCATTTGTGCGAATATTCTCAGTAATGAGACGTGTGTCGCAGAGAGAAAGGAGCTTATTACCTCGTTTCTGAACGAGCTTCTCGATGAGAGGCATTGGCATTTAGCCCTGCAACCGGATGAAATGCGGAGACTCAAAGTTAATAAGGTAATAATGTTCGTATTCACTTGTGTAGATTGTAAAGAATCGTCTTTCAGAAATCGGATTGGTATGTAGACCGCACCCCGGGCTTGTATGAGTCTGCAATTGAAATCCGAGTACAGGACTGCAACTCGGACGACTCGGACGATGAAGGTAAACAGTGGCTGAGTATTTGAAAATATGTTGCAAAAAAAATTCCTAACATTCACAGATGATCAGATGAGCTTGGTGACCTTTGCTGATGCACAGCTTAATGTCCTCCACACGTGTATCAGTTTAGACGCACTTGGGAACATAGCACTAGCAATAGGCGAAGGTTTTAAGCCGTTTGTTTTCCAGTCACTTCACAAAGTTCTCCTCAAAGCTGGTTAGTCATAATGAATTTCAATATGTCGCATAAATTAATCCCGTTTATAGGCAGCAGCAACTACAACGTCTACCTCTGTGGAAGCTATGCACTTTCAGCGATACGAAAGGCACTGGGATTCGGTGAAATATATGAACTTATCGAAGAGTACACTGACTACATTTCATACCACATGAGGACAATCTTAAAGAGGGTAAGCATTGTCATACGATCTTTCCATTTCAAGTCACGAGAATCTTGTTTTCAGTCTGCAGAAAGTCAAATGGCTTGCGACATTCTTTCAGTTGTTCTTCAGTACAGTTCCCTAAACACGGTTGCGTACTTGGAATCTATTTTTTCAGTCATTCAAGAAGAATGCGCGAAAGCTCATCAGTCGGACAATGTTACGTCGTATCTAAAAGTGTTTCATGTCTTCTTTTCGAATGTGCCTAAGTGGACCAGCGACGTCGATGAGCTGGAACGAGAGGCAGACGAGGAGACAACCGCGGAAGTTGAAGACACAGAACTTTACGTTAAAGGGTTAAACATATTAAACAAGCCTCGAGGAGATGAGGTGGAAGAGAACATTCAAACAAATAGCCTTGAGGATCCAGTCGAAGCTAAAGAGACAGAGCCAGAAGACCCAGAGCCGGAAAAGCCAGAACTACCTCGTTACATTAAGCTAACGATAGAGATCATGGGTCAGATTATAAAGTTTGCGTCCTCGCAAAACAAAATGCAACAAATTGTGGCACTTGAATGCTTGATAAGCGGCCTTCCTCTGCTAAAGGAATACGAAGACGAGTTCTTGCCATTGGTGCATCGCATTTGGCAGCCATTGGTGGAAAGAGTAAAAGAAAAGGACCCCATTGTCCTGAATCGTTGCTTTTCTCTACTCGAAGTGCTCGCCGTGCATGCTAAAGACTTTCTTCTGAGAAGAACACTCAAGTGAGTAGTAGATTTACTTTCGAAAATCATTCAATCATTTCAAACTTCTTTCAGTGAGGTTCTTCCATTCCTGGTGGACTTTCTCTCGACGACTGCAGCTAGCAGCAAAGCTGAGATCAGTCTTGCGTGAGTGTCCTTCACTAGACTCGTTTCTAAAGTTAACCTAACAAATGCTCTGTCTTTTAGGCAAACTCAAGAATTTAAGTTGCAGTCGAAATTATTGCAGAAGTTTGCAACTTTAATCACGAGCATGGAAATCAGTGGAAAACATTTCTATGATATTTCTGAAGCAGTGGCAAATTACCTTGGGAACAAGCAGCCTACCACTTTACAGACGTATGCCGTTGAATATTTTAAGGAGCTGAGAACGTACAATGGCCCATTTCTGTACGTTGTAGTCGTGAAAAAGGAACATTGTGTAGAGTTTAAGGAAAATGTGACGCTGGTATTGAGTTATTTACACGGTAAGACTGTACCTTTGGTTGAAAATGATTCAATAAAGTAAAAACTAAAGCATGACATTGAAATTCCTTTCTTTTTTATGGTTGTTGGTAAGGTTTTGAAAAATTATTTACTGGGTTTGACAGAAACTCAAAGCTGTCAGCAAAGGCATCGGTGGTACGGAAATGCGGCAAGAGTTTTTTTTTAGTCCTAATTATGAACTACATCTGTCTGGTTGATACCAAGTAATTAGCTACAAGAGTAGGCAACAAGAAATTGTTACGTAAAATTAGTCGGAGTGATTTTTGATGGACCCCAACTCCAGAGAACAACAGCGAGCTTCTTAAATCCATCATGGATATTGGGCATTTTCATGGACACATTTAGACGCAAAAAAACTTTCTATTTTCCAACAGCAGCGGACTTACGTTTTGCATCCTAAACTTTGCAAAACAGACCAATGAGATGCGTATATAGTCTAGGTGCCCATATTGTTGACAAGTTGAAGTGAATGGAGATTTCGCATAGACTAAAATACAATGCCTCAATCTTCATATTTAATCTACTTTATCCAAGGTACAATAAGTTTCAAAGAAACTTACAATATGTTGGATTGCATTATAACCTTAAAAATGTAGGTAACCTCCGATTGTCCATTTACAGAAGGGCTACCTCACAAAACAATATATTCTATAAAGCCCAATTGTATATCAATTTAGATGCTAATATAGAAATGGAAACTAGTAAAACTGGGTTTTAGGAGCAAATTTTACAGCGCGCTCTGTATTTTTAAATTATTATGAGTTGTAAATGAATTTAAAAGAGTTCTTCTGAAATAATAAAAAAAAGAATTCTACAGGTACTGTAACAATCTCCTACAAGACATTTCTCCAGAAAATTGATGGAAACCATTGTTATGTCCTGACTCCACTGTTTGTCTTCTTTTAAATCAATGTATTGAATATTCCAAAATGTTCTAAGCCAACTTTTAAAATACAGTGTTCCATAAATTTTTTCGGACGACGGAGAAAGCTGGGGAAAAAAGGCGTTTGTTCCCAAACTATATGTAACAATTTGCTTTCAAGTATTCAGAATTTGCACAAGTCTTCAGAATTTACCAAAATTAATTCAATACTTTAAGCCATTCAAAAGTTATAGGAAAAACAACAACCAATGTTGCAAAATTCAATCCACAAAAGTTTGCGTACGGTGTGTAAATTTTCTCAATAAGGACCTTCAAATAACTGTAAGTAATTAAGAAAGTAAGTAAATACATTGTCCTTGTATACAAGCTCTTAGCAACTGCGGAAATATAAAAAAACTCCAAAAATATGGTAACTTTAGACCATAAATATGGGAAAGACGGAACTGAGTTTGAATGAGAGGCTAATTTGTATTAGGAAGGACGAAGGTCTTACGGGGAGATATATCAAACCTCAAGAAGCAAGTCAACAATCAAACAAACAATAGAACGCATCAGGAACGTATTCGATGGAAATTGCAATCAAAAGCAGAACTGGCCAATCATCCATGCTCTCTGCAACAAATAAACGAGTTATCAAGCAAACGATAGGTCATATATGGTTTGGGAATAAATGCCTTATTCCCCCTAGGTTTCTTCATCGTGGAGCACAGTAAATTTTCGATAATTCGAATTTTATAGGACCAGGAAAAAACTTCGAATTACAGAGGTTTTTGAATTAAGGAGGTTTCAGAAAAAAGAAATATTGCTCACTTTCGTTACCTACGCATTTCGACTAAATTGGCTTCAAATTATACAGGCAAACAAACCATCATTTTCGAATTTTAGAGGTTTTCATGTTGTTTTACACAAAAATAAATTACACATTTATACTGTAAGAATGCACAAATTTACAGGTGTTTTCGAGTTATCGAGAGTTTACTGCATCGGCTTTTGTAAGCTCAGCTCACAATTGACCGAGTGACGTCTATTTCACTTATATTTTACATTTAACTCTCTAATGCGCACACCATTTTTCAATGACAAACTGTTTAGTTTGACTGCAGTTATTATAAATAAAATAAAAAAAGAAATAACAAATGCATAAAAACACATGATCATAGATCTAATCTAAACTACGAAACCGATATATAGGCAGTTGCCTATTCCCAATAATTAAGACTTAAAAATCATAAGCCATATATGTTTGTGCAGGAGAGGATAAGACACACTGCGCCAAAGTTGAAAGACTACACTACTTCAGGAGTCACAGGTCTGATAGGTAGACAACATGATAACATTAAAACCGATTTCACATTCCAAAAAAACAAACGACTCCTCATTTAAGTGCATATGCTTTATGCATCAGCCAGGCATCAAGCAAGGACTAACCCAATACACACGTCTATGGTTTGCTCAAAATCCAAGCATTAATCTAAATAGATTATCTGCGTACACAGGTCTTATGTCAAAATAAACGAACAATTATCCAACAATACACCTTAAGTTCAACAGAATAATTTAAAAATAAAACGAAACACAATCTACTATCGTTGGGAATTTTGTGGTTAATGCTGTTGGAAGGGTAGGTAAAGCACGAACACGAATGAATCTTAAAATAGCAAATGCGAAATTTCCTGTTTTCTTTTGTGTTAATTATTACCATGGAATTTTAGTTAACTGTATGTGTCTGGCCAGAAGGGTGAATTAATAAGCTAATTGCAGCTAAGCAACTTTACCGGCAAACAAAAATAAACTTTGAACGATTCAACATGGGTGTGTTGTTTAAAATGATTTAAATTTAAAAGTTTATTTTTTTAGAAAGACTGGTATTGGGTATGTTTTGAACAATTGGTGTGGGTGAATTAAAACCGGCAATGTTTTTATTTATCGGCAGACAGCGCAGAAAAAGTTGTGGAGTGGTTGGTGTGGTCGTTTTGATTCGGTCGAGTCAGAAAAGAATTACAAGCAAACTGTATTTTGCCGACTTAGTTGCGTTAAGTGAAAAAAAAATCTGCGTAACAGCCAATACAGGGCCAGAGTATAGCTTGTTCGCGTTAAGTGAAACCTATTCTAAAATTTTATCACGTTAAAAAAAAACACTTCGAGGCAGATGAAGAAGCAGATAGAGGCTGGTGTGAAAAGTGTTGCTTTCGATTTTTTTTTATTTGCTTTAGTTTTATTTTGGTTTTGTTTTGTTGCGGAGACAAAAAAATTCAAATAGCCAGATCTCTCACAGTCGGCAGCAATAGTTTTATAAACCTATACAATTCTTTTTTATACTGCAACTTTAAATGTATATATAAAATAGAAAAATTTCAATAAACCTACATACAGACGCAACAGAATCAACAAAGTAAAAACGCAGAAAGATTTGTTCAGTTTTAAACTTTAAACTGTAAACCGTCTCTAAATCTTGGTGTCATCAAAAATCTGTGTTCCATTTTGGGCGCAAGTATTCGCATACGATAGATTTCAAACAAAAACCATCTGAAAACTGCCTAATTGTAGAATGGGCAAGAATAACTTATGTAAGGGCCAAACTAATTGGTTAAATTCTATCCTAACCGGCTTTAAATTATTTTAGAACAACAGCAGGGGTAAACCAAATACTAATATCAATCAAAATATTTGTATATTCATTCTTATATGTATATTCATTCATTTGTATATTCATTCTTAGATGCTTTATTTTAGAATTGGGTCAAATAAGCTGTCACATTGAATTTGTGAATTTCTTTCCTTTTAGTTAATTTTTCATGCAATTTTAAGTTTAAAATAATAATCCGATCGTTATGGTTCAACATAAGGATCTGTAGGAGGTCTAGCTGAAATGTCAAGTCAAGTTTCACAAGATTCTGTTCGACACTTTCTAGAAATCGTTCCAGAAACTTAAAGAAAATGTAAGCCCCGAGTTTTCCCTTCTGGAATAAGCGGCTCACTCAAAACTGAGCTGAGTTTCATTTAATGTAGCTCTAATAGTTTAGAAATAGTAGATATTTAGTAATTTCAAAACCGACCGGCTTGCGACGGTGGACGGAGTGTCTTTTTTTCATATGACCATTCTATAACCCGCAAACACACACTGTGGAAGTTTGAGGGGGTGTTAAATTTTGTTCTATTATCATTTATAGAAAAAAAAGCAAAAAGCTTCAAGAAAAAAAAATATGAAATAGCCCAATAGTTTTTGAGATATTAATTCTACTAAGAGTATTAATCCCAAACAGG
Source organism: Syritta pipiens (assembly GCA_905187475.1). Classification (NCBI taxonomy): domain Eukaryota; kingdom Metazoa; phylum Arthropoda; class Insecta; order Diptera; family Syrphidae; genus Syritta; species Syritta pipiens. The sequence goes on along the minus strand of LR994572.1, from coordinate 31,062,152 downwards.
AGTTCAATTCGAACTCATTCGTATCCCCAAAACAGCGATGGATAGAAGTTCATAAATAGCAATTATTCTCTTTGTAATAAAAATGAATTTTTCCCGCCGGATTGGGATTGTAGTACACAATCAAAAAGATTTCGTCTCCCTTTCGCGTTTCACTGTAAAGCCCAAACGCGGGACATTCGACTATACGCGAATGCGGCTAAAGAACTCGAATACTATCCCTTGAACCTTTTGAATTAACTGAATGCACTGGTCACCGTACACCAGTCGGCTTGGAATTAACAGGCAATTTGTTGTTATTGGATGGCAAATATGCCATGGCCTTCGGTCATTTTTTTCCCCTGGTAATTCTCAGTAAACCTCAGTGTTTTCTCGCGTATCTGTTTACTCAGGAGGCGGACACTCTGCACTTCTTGATTGTGAATGAAAAGCTTAAAATGTTATTGTCCTCTCCATGTTCGACGTTACTGCCGACATTTGTAGTGCTGAAAAAAAAAAAAAGAAAAAAGAACGTACGTGAAAATTCTGGATAAAGCACAGAACTTAATTTTTCTACGATTACATGAATTGAAATTCCACTCTCAACACTTGATTGATCAGTCAAGCAAATATTAACAAACGACTTCGTTGCATGGCAATGATACTTCTAATTTAAAAACTGAAATCGAATCAGCAATAATGAGATTTGTTCTTTACAGATACTTGAGTTCAATGCAACGGTGGGAGTGGGTGTTGAGAGCAGAAGGGTATGTATCAACAACAGATTATTATACACATCATTGCTACTCCTCTGAGAGTTCTATTCTAATTCATAATAGCTATTATTATTACTATAACTATATTAACAAGTAGAGATGTAACGAATGGTGATTTGACCAAATACCGGATTGACCGAATATACTGTCAAGGGCAGAATATGTACAGCGCGATGCATTCTAGCACAAATACCTCACATAAAAAATTGAGCAGGAATGAGCTATTTCTTTATATATCACTAACACGCCACAATTAACTATTTGACGCCCTACCAGTGGCATATAATGGAACAGAGTATACGACTCGTTTAACATTTAGAAGAAATAATGAAAAAACAGTTCCGATTTTCATGTATCTCAGCAAAAGCTAAAAAGACGGTATGAGAACACCTGCTGCTGCTTTATAGCAACTCTTCTAGACTCTACATTCCCGACAAGATTTTTAGGTTTGATTCAAATCGAAAGAGCCCGCCAAAAAATTCAGTGGCAAAGAAATGAGCTAAAGATTAAAGATTCTAAATTAAAGTGGACGGATAGCCGAGCTAAAGTGTAACAAGGTTCCCATTTAAAATGAAATACTCCTTGGTAACCACAATTTTCTTTCTTTTCTTGTAACAATTATCGCAATCTTATCTACGGAATCCCATCGGTTTTTTGTGTTTCCACCCAATATTTCAAAAATGATAACTATAAAACCTTAATGACTCCTTTGTTACATTGAAATCGTCACTATATACTCGTGTTGCGTAATTCAAAACCATCACTTAGTTTAATAATTTCGGTCTAATAGGCATTGTTCCTTACAATGAGTCGTTTAAGTAAAGGTTTAAGGCAACAGCTCATAGAATTGCTAGCTTAGAGGCAATCTTCCAGATAAACCGCCAACATTTGAAAAATAGGCAACAAGGATAAAAAAGCCAGCAACTTTCACTGAAAAAACAAATATAAGGATACACGGACGTAATACATTAGCATTAGCAAGAGAAAAGCATGGCATATTGAGAGGCTTTTTAGATCGGATACAAATTTCGATTGCAAGGACGGCATTCCACAACTACACTAAACAGACGGTGTTTGTACTCCCCGTAGGTCTCTAAATGAGGTAGATTTCAAAATCTGAGAAAATAAGAAGAAACCATCTTTATCGATCAAAAATATTTCTCCACCAGAAACAGTTTTGGAAAGAAAGTAATATTAAAGGAATGAGTGTTAGATTTATGATTCTAACCTATCTTAGGGTTTGGTTTTAATCGGTTTTAGGTTTCTTAGTCTAATAAGACCAAAATTAGCCACATTTAGTCTAATCGGCGTTCTTAGTATTAGACTCTCTTAAACGTAAAGCATACTATGAAACACGGAAGTAATAATTAAATCATTAATCAGTACCAATCAATCAATATCAATCAATTTGTATTCCCAAAAGTAGAAAGCGATAGCATTATGAGGAAGGAACAGTACTCTAGAATTGTATAACAACATTCACCAGCTACCATGGTAATGACGGCAATGGTAAAAGGTCAGATCATATTTCCACATGATATTGATAAAAAACAATTCGCAAAAATCGTGAAAAATAGGTTAATTTGTCCAAAATTTTAAAAGATGGAATCCCATCCACAGTCCTGATATGAATCTCACTGAACATTTTTCGGCTTTTTCAAAAAAGAACTATCCAATTAAGAGACGGATACAAAAAGGATAAATTAACTTTGGAGTTAAGTGTTACAAGTATGGTACGTAATGTTGCCCACAGCTCTACCAAAACTGAACGACAGTGTGCCATTTATTTGTTTAAGAAAACGGCAAAGGATTATGAAAATTTAGTAAATAGTAACAACTTTTGTGTTTTTTCAGGTTGGTGCCAAACTGTAACAATGACGGGATTTGTTTTTTGTTTTTTTTTTGTAAATTTTGCTTTTCATAAAAGTTAACATTTTCTATTTTTATTTGTGATATTAATGTTCAAAGAAACAAGGAAAAATTGTTTTACAAAACTGTATAAAAGGAAAATTAAAAAATATGTAAGTTAAGTTTAATATCATAATTATTGTTACACATTTGCTCTTCAGTGTATATATACAGTCGAACCCCAATAATTCGAAATGGCAAGGGAACAGCAGTTTTTACGAATCACAGCATGTTACGAATTATCGAGTCTTCGATTTCACGAAGTGGAAAACATAAAAATACGGATTAACGGGGCATTTACATTTCATATTATTTTTCAGTACATATTATTTAATTTTATTAAATCTAAGCGCTTAATTCACACGTATGTACATATGTTATTAAATCTTAAGTACATTGGCGACTTCAGCAGAACTGAAGAGTTTAAGCGAACTATGTCCTAAGTGTAGAAGAATATTTGAAAACAATGTGAGTAACGTTAGGATCATCATTTTTTAAGCTCCTTTCCTCCGATGACGATACACGTGGGATGATGTAAACCACTTTTCTGTTTTTGTGAATTTCTATTTCGACAACTTTGCAAAATCCCCTGCATCTAAATGTGTTAAAACTTTTTTAATTAACTATGAAATCATTAATTATCGGTTTAGCGGAAAAATATTCTGCGATTGATGCCAACTTTCCAGCTAAAAGAGACGATAAAAAGAAAATAAACGGAATGTGTTTGTTCGGTGTAAAAAAAACTTTTTTAAAGACTCTGACCGCCTGATAGTACCATACAAATAAGAGGACACTCATCTCTTGTGGACTTTGCTCGTCAATTACCAAATTGCAAAAAAAATTAAAAAAAAAAGAGATGTGATGAAAATTAATTTAAAAAGTTTAAAATTTATCAGAGTTTACTTTGGATGCCTATCAATGGACTAATTTTTCATTTTACTAAAAGTGTTGATAATAACGAAAACCACTTTTGTCAAATTCTTAAACTTTTTTTTTTTCATTTTATAATTCAATCTATTAAATTTATGGGAGCTTAAAAAATTTTTGACTGTAGCCTGTTCCGTTGTAACGATGGATTGGCATTTCAAAAAAGAAACGGATCGAAAGTTGGCTGTCATTCTCTCACTTTCCGTAACGTGCATTGCCAATTAAAAGAAATGTTTGCGTTTTGCTGGGATAGCATCAGGGGTGGAGGTGCGTTGGAAAAGAAGCCGTGAGGAACATCACAAATGTGATAAAAGGTACCCAGTATGCATCTCAAAAAATTAGTTTCAAAGAACATTAACAACTTTAGTAGAAGAAGGCAGATCAAGGGAAGAAATCTGTCTGAAAAGTCTTCTTTGATCTAGCCTGTAAAAAAAAACAATGCCAATGGCTGTTGGAGAATCTAAAATAAGAAATTTTAAACTTTATATAAAATAAAAAACCAATTGACGCTCGTACCTATTTCGGAATTGAGAAATGTTTAGAGAATCGGTAAGGGGACGGTTAAGTTGTCACTAAAAGATGGTTGTGGACACATATCATTTGCTTGGTTAATTAAAAATCACTTGCTTCGTCTCTTTGATTTTCGTAGCATGCTATGCAATCTTGGCATGATTGCTAGAATTAAATCACGCTTTTTTGACATTTCTTAGATTAATTTCATATAATTTAATTTTTTCATTTATTTCATTTTGTCAGAAAAAAAATCTAATCGATATTTTTTGTAATTAGATGGTTGGATATGAGATCTGCTTTTATCCATTGGCATTTATTCAAACATAAACTTGAGGTCTATCCAATCAAACAGATAGAAAAATAAAGACACAGATGTGAGTAAGAAGTTTTCCATTTTTCATTTATTAGTAGTAGCAGCATTTCTTTTTGCTAGTCTATGTTATTGTTATTTTGCCGTGTTTTATTGTTCTTGCTGCATTTAAGATGAGAAAATGAATAACACTGCCTCATCGGAACATTCTTACCACGCTAACAATTTCTCTAACGACCACGTCCAGGTCGTCAGATACTCAAAAGTTTTAAAGAGAAGTTTGTCTGCTGATGCCCTTCAGATTCGACATACCGGAGCCGGTTGACCAATCTCAGTTTGGTCGTGCAGAGCCTATAAAGTTCTTTGCAAGTATCTTATCTATTTGATTGAGAATTCAATCTATCAATGGATTAACTCACAGATTTAAGGTCTGAACTTTTGGTCTAACCACCCCACTTCACGCCAGTCAATCCATGGAAAAAATGTAAAAGTCATTGCCAAAATACTCCATTTCACCATTTCACCACAGAAACCAAAACCATCACACAAAAAAAAAAAAATAATAAGCCTTTTCAACAAAAAGCGACATTATATTTTTTCATCACAAAATCCACAAAAGTTCTCTCAGCTTTTAATTAACATCGTTCAGTAATTAATAGGACGAAAATTGAAGTACGGTTATAAGTAATTGTTTTTATTGTTATTAGGTAACAATTCTTTATATTTTTCAACAGAATTTATTTATTATTAATGAGCGAGGACACGTCATCCCTCTGTTATATGCAGAAAAAAAATACCATTGCCTTTATTGTTTGTGCAGCCGGCCGGTTAAGCTCATTTGAAATTGGCATTTTCACGTGTGAGTATATTAAAAAATTAAAAATCAATTTAAATTCGCTGATTAGTGGATGGGCTCTATTATAACAGCTTGTTTATTCAGATTTTATCAATTAATTATTCTCGATGGCTACACGCATAAGGTGTCCAAATACTTCTAGTAAAAAACTATTTCAGGTTTAAATAGCGGAAGTTTAATCATGGTTTGTGTCATTAAAATAATAAAGTTTAATACACACACGATAATGAAATAAATTTTGTTAATTAGCGTTGAGATTCATTTAGTGTTTAGTGACATTGTTTTGTTTGAGTTTTTTTTTTATCTACATTTTTTCAAATATCCACTTTAAGAGGAGAAAAAAAAATAAACCAATTATGACGCGCGTCAAAACTAAGTGGAATTTGAATGGTATTTGGTGGGATATGTGCGTTGGGGAAAATTAATTAAAAGAATTTGTTTTGCCATAGTTTTACTCTTTAAGGTTGATAAAAATGTTATTCTTTAAACAGAATTGTTATTGTGGAGAGATTTAAATTAGAGCTGAAAGGTTTCTGCGCCTATGTGGTCTTTTCCTTTCGGAGCGTTTTATAGCTATAACTATAACTTTCCTTGAGACAAGTTATTCAAATTTAGATCCATCACGATGATCCGAAAGTGTCAAAGAGGTTTTTTGTCGGCCTCTTTTGTTATCCACAAGTTTTATCGGCCGTTAATTAAAAGTGACCGTGGGGCATCAGGCTTGAAAGTAATAAGGTGTTGGGAAATAAAACACTTTAATCTATTTAATATAATATTTCTGTTAATGCAAAAGTTCACGAGAGTTAAATGCATGTGCATGGATACTTTAAGATAATTCATTTAGAATATAAACGTGTAGATAATATAGGTACTAGAATTAGTGTACGTTGCCAAGTCGTATTTTCTACAAATATTTAGAATAAATTATTAGATTAGTGTCTATTTTTCGTAGTTTACAGCAGTTTTGTTTCTTTTTGTTGGTTCGAAAATTATCCCCCGACCCAAATTAGATTCTTCATTATTGTTATACTTACAAAGTTATCACAGTGGAAATATTTCGCAGGATATTTTTTCTGCGACAGTAGGTGAAAAGTCGAAGGAGTTAAATTGCGTTCCGTTACAAATTCATGAAAGCGCATTCATTCTTAATTACGGCTTCTATTATTTGCTATCATTTCGTATTCGACATTCACCACAGTCTGTTAATCAAACATCGCAAAACTCAAATGACGTTTTCGCAAACGATGCAATTATTTCATTCGTCCTCATTTCAGACTAAGCCTCATGTGTCGCCTTCAGGATTTAATCGATCCAGCGCATACATTCAGTGGCAGCAGATGGTTTCATTGTGGTCCTAAGTACCACAAAAACCCAAAAAAAAAAAAGGAGAAAATCACGTCAAGCACAACTCTCGCAGAACCTCCAGCAACTCCGACCAACTTAAACATTGACACAAGTAGAGCACGGGTCCACCAGTCCGAGAGATAACTCCGACGATTAACTACCATGCTCAACATGACAAGTAGTTTACCTCAATTACATCGCACATTTCTATAACTCACCGTGATTCTCTGTTCAAACCGCCAACCGAAAACCTCCGAAAAGCGCAGAGACGCAGAGTGACAGAATGGCAGTAACCGGAGGTGAGCAGAACGAGCGAAGGGTGGTAGCCAGTCTTCATTGTTGATTTCTACCTGCGGGATTCTCATGAATTTTGCGGGACATCAAGCAATTTTTATCTCCTCACCCACCTCCATCTGATTCTTTTCTGAGCGCACAGCTGGACAAATCACTAAGGTTGTTCAACTCGGCTAGGGCAGCACTTTCTCTCTATTTTTCCCTCCACCCACAGTTGGTGGTCCTCGAACAATTGTAGACCATTAATTATGCACGGACGATGAACTCTCATGGAATTTTGGTATCCATGCAAGGCATTAATTACAGTAAATATTCATGCATCGAAGGATTTTTGTGCCCACGAAACAATAGAACAAATACAAATTGTCCGACGTCCTTGGGGAGGGCTGGAGACCGTAGCGTGGTCCTTTAATTCGGACAAAATATCAGTTTTAAGTCGGGACTGGCTTGTTACGGAGACAAGGCCTATTGAATTATGATGCTGATGATGCTGTCGCATGTGTGGATGCCATTTAGAGAATGAACGTTATTAGACGCTTGAACGAGTCCGAATTTGCATGGCATCCCTTTTTTTGGATAGCTCACACTCGTTTGGAATTAAGTTGAATGGGTGCCATGACGCTGTGCCGGTCACTGTGAGATGTATAGCCGTGCAGTCCTTGTGAAGGAGCGGGTTAAAAGACAGGGGTTTTTATTTATTCAATGAACGTCGTACAGTGAGGCAGGATACCATAAAAATTTACATTAAATCAAAGTTATACAAAGTTAGGATGTTGAAATTTTGCATAGTACCACTGTAAATTCATTATCAAAGTTACATGTGGCCACGCCCACTAAAACGACCACTTTTTTTGAGAAAAACTTTTTTTTTTCGGCGTAGTAAATTTGTCTAATCGCTTAGTTTTCAAACTGAATTGGGCTGCAGAATCAAGCTACCATTCAGTTTTATACAGCTTTGACTTATAAATGTCGCTCCCTCAAAAGCAGCTACGAAAAATGATTTGATGTGAAAAAAAAAGACAATCGCAGCACTTACAATAAAGTACTATGCCGATTTTGAAAGCCACAAGCCTGTTCTTTAATCGTACGTTAAATTATTCATGTACATAGTTAAAATTATAATAACTTTAATTAAAATAAATAAACTTAAAACTCAATTTTTTTACGAAAAAATTTGAACTTAAAAAAAAAAACGTATAACAAAATTAGCAAAAAGTTTAGACGGTTCCCCAAAGTACATTAAGTAAACAATGAAAGAAAGAAAAAAATAGGCTTGGGCGTCTTTGGAACTTAACTAGTTGCACCAATTAAAAAAAAAACATGAAAATTAGATGCACTTGGAACTGGTTCTATTGATTTTACTGTAATTTACAGCTCAATGTTCTTTCTGTCACCACCTTTTTTTTTTTTAGCTTATTATATACTCAAGTTAAATGACTATATGTATACCAATAAAGTTTTGCTAATCTATGCGATTTCAGAAATTTTTATCGCACAAAATACCTTAAAAACCCTACCAATTGCAATTAGTGAGAATATCTCTCCGGTACTAATGCATTTTTCGTGGGATATGCCTGATTAAAACGCCTTAGGACGGTTAGTTTATGATGAGTGACTATAAAACTAACGGACCTTAGGAAAAAATTAAATTTTTTGATTTTATGCCAACTTATAGGACATTCTGCCCTACTGTGCGTCCATCGTCCAGTTGAATGCGTTTGCTTTATGAATATTCCGGTTGAGGATAGTCGGTTTTAATTTGTTATTTGCGAGGTGGATATGAATTTCAGTAAATCTGTCAATTTGTCGATTCTCTAAGGAACCAGGGTGAGGTCATAGTCGATTGTTTTGATATCCATATTGTCTGCTCTTATGTGAAACAGGACACATCGTACTAATCCAGGAAAACACAGCAGTACAACCTATTTAATATGTACGTTGATTTCGTTCGTACATGACAGGGCAACTTTCGGTGGATCGTGAAAAACCGGGTCAGTAGAGTTACACTCACTTACCGAAGGTTTTTTTCTGGCGCCAATCGTAAGTGCTTTGAGTTTTATGTAATAACAACATTTAAATTAACAATCAGAAACATCTTTTGTTGATTGAGAGAGTTCTTGAGATGGAATAAAAAAAAATCATTCTATCGAGGTATTGACCTAACATCATGTGAGTATTGTCAAACAAATAAAATCAATGGGTTATAATTTCACACCAATTGAGGGGAGCTACTGTTTAATGCCAGTTCCGTACGGCAAATTGAGAAAGCTTTCCAAGACAGAAGTACTCCAGAAGGATTATCAGTCGGTGGGGCCGTGAAAAATGTTTATGGTGTTATTATCGCAGGCTGGATTCGAACACGGGTCTTTCGCTTAACAGTCCGACGCACTAATCGATTAAGCCGCGGCGCCCACGACTTGAAACCTTAAAACTCTTGACCAATAGCTTGACGCACTAGTTGTTAGTGCCACAACACCTTTGGCAGTTGAACGAGTGAAAATATCTACGACTTAACCTGTTAGCTTAACACTGAACCTATTTTAAGATCGCGGTTTGACAGTTCGTAGGTAAGCTAACACGGCTTTTGATTTTAAATTGCGAATAATTTACGCGCACTTCATAAAAGCAGTACAATAAAGAATGAACTAAAGAGCGGTTGTGTCAGATCAGCCAGCCACTGTCATCGACATCCCGAATCCCTTGTTACCCATACAATCGCTCATTTGAATGCACTTTCCTTTTTCAAAATTAAACGCAGATTGAGTCTCATCCACAGAACGCACTGTCAAGTTATTGCCACAAGCACATCCGACTGCAAAAACCGATTTTCGCCCAAAAAAGGACCGAAGAAAACAGGTGCTGTCATGTAAATGATTTACCATTCGGCTCATCTTTAACTTTTCAACTCTCGAAATCCCATCGAAATGAATTTCGCTTGTGTGTGTCAACGAACTCCGGTCAAGAAAAATCTATTTTTGCTCCTCCTGTAGGTCCTGCTTAAGCTGCTTCTGCTGCTGCTGTTTTCTAAAAGCTTGTAATGAGATGACACTGGACGACATAATGACAAAAAGAAGCTAAAGTCTATGTTTATCTCAGCATGAAGTTGAATCCTTAAGAAGAACAATGATGTTGTTGTTCTATACCCTTAGGAGTTCACAACTCTGGTAGTGCAATATCCGTTTTCAACAACATCATCCGAGAGCATACACGGGATAATGCATGTTGCTCTCCCCACGAAGGACAGAGGGAACCTGTGTATGGGTGTGTGCGTGAGTGAGTAGGACACAACGGCTTTAATGGGTACACAAAGATTGCTCGGTACCAGCTCGGTCAGTGTCATATTGAGGTCATCTTTATGTGTAACAATGCGAGATGTGAGAATATGAAAATACATTCTGTGACATGGTGAAATATCTTTGGATTTGGATTAGATACTGTGTTGTGTCTTTTTTCTGGGATCCATCAGTGGACAAAGTAAATTCATTTCACGTAATCTTCTGGTTGCGAACGAATCCATGGAATTGTATTGTGGAGTCCTTTTATTTCTCAACAAATAAACTCTGTCGCCTTTGTTCTGTTGGTAGTTTGTTTAGAAGAAAGTCTCTGTTCGGTTCACAATATCGTTTAATTGAAAATTTCACACCAGTTCTTGGAGTTAAGTCACAATAAGTGTTCTTCGAAATGCTACCGAAGGAGCAAACGGGCTGCAGACGATGGACGCTGAGATGATCCTGTTCTCGAAACAATAGGAACGTTGAGTGCTTTCGGATTACATTGCAATTGAGGCTGACAATAGGACAGAAAGTTACGAAAAGGTTATCCGAGTTTTCTTCAATTGCAATTACTTTCTGTAACTTTTCAATGTGAATCAATCGGCGGTGTTTAAAAACAGTCTTCTTGAGTGGAAAGTAGTAGAAAAAAATCATAGAATGAAGATTTTAATCATTTCTGGAGGTAACATTCTATGGTTATGTTGGCCTAAGAAGATTAAAAACCAGTAAAAAAGAAAACAGCCACTTTGGAGTGGAAAACAAGACGAAAAACCACTTTTATTTTACAATTCCTTCCTCCATCTCTCCGTCTAAATATCTGACAAAAAATAAAGCTCTTATAAATACAGCAAAACTCCCTCACAACATAAAATACTGTACTGACAGTAATAGGTGATTAGTCACGTCATTAACATTACAATAGTGTCTGCTCTGTAGAGGAAAAATATGCCTCGAACAAAATCAAAAGACAACAAACGTACAGCAACTTCTATTGTTTAACTCTTTATTTTCTTTCTTTGTACTGATCGCCGCTGCAACCGGAGGTCAGTGCATTTATACAAATTTCATAAAAAAGCTTTGGAGATTTGAGGTCATTCACCTGACTGTATATTCGGCTGTTTTTCGAAATTGGCGAACCTAACAGTCCGCAATGCATTTGCACAGTGTGTTACACAAGAAGGTGCACACCTAATATTTTTTTTCCTACAGCTCTTTTTTGACCCATCATTTCTAATTTTCCGCCCAGTTTGTTAAAGTCGAACCAGCCTTTTCCAATAAAGGAGAGACTTTGGTGTATTTTTAGAAAAAAAAATATTTTCTACATATCTATATTAAGCTATCAGTTCATCATTTCTCAGCCCAAACAATCCAGTTTTCCTTTCTAATAGATCGTACTTGGCTTCTCCAAAAGACACCCGTTTAACTCACACAATTTCACAAAAATATTTTCTACATATCTATATTAAGCTATCAGTTCCTCATTTCTCAGCCCAAAGAATCCAGTTTTTCTCTCTAATAGATCGCACTTGGCTTCTCCAAAAGACACCCGTTTAACTCACACAATTTCTTACCACACACCAAAACTCAGGATAGGAATGTCTTTGTCACTTTTCTAATTTAAAACCCCTATCGAACTCAGGAAGCCTAACCCGAAAGCCACACAATACCAAGACGTCAACTGAACTCAACCAGTCTCATCCGTTCACCCGGACGTGTGTAGCACCAGCATCCGTAACGATAGAAATCAACAAATCAGTTTCCGGATCCGGTAATTGGTATGAGTTTTATTATTTATATTGGATTTATGTGGTTTTATGTTGCTGTGGCATCTTTTCAAATCTGAAAAGGGATATTTCTATTGGCTTTTCATATTTCAAAGGAAATCACACAAAAGTGACTGATTTATGAACATGTCCAGAGACATTGGCTTTTTGGACGATCCCTGTTTTTGTTTGCTCGGTTACAATAAATCAAATAACACACATAATTTCTTATTGTTGCGTCTTAACGACACGATATATGTTTTTTTAATGCGAGTAATGTAATCAAAGAAAAGATGAAATTTATTTTTGATTTGAATCGAATGCGTCGATGGGAGTTGTTTACGTCTTTTTGCAGATCTAACCTTGAGTTTGGAGTTTGTTTTTCTCTGTTTTTCTCAGAACATTGAATGGGTTTTGTTGCGGATATTCTTTTGTTGGTTTTGCACAGCGCTCTACTGTAAGGTCTTTCAGTATGGTATTCCTCGGTTGGCCTTTGACTTTATTGCCCGTTTCGTTGAAATCACTTTTTGTATTCGACCTAAGCTCAAGGTTAGCATTTTAATCTGCTGTACCTATTTCTGTGTGAAATGACAGTCTCTATGAAGGAAAATTTCAATTGACAGAAGTTGTAGGTAAAATGCTTTTATTTCTTCTTCCAGCTTCATCTTGGACTGCCACATCCAAACAGCTATCTAATGAAGTTAGTTATGTCGAAAGTCATGATTTTCTATGCACAGCAAACAAATCAAAGCTGAAAATTCAATACTACTCCGGAGCTGATCCCAAACTGACTTCGCCACAACCAGCCCGCCGAGAATCCTCTAAATTCGTCCAATCGAAGAAACTTTTCCCTCAGTTCCAAACGTTGCAGCGATACAACAACCACCAGAGCCAAGCGCATCGACCGTCAAGTGGAAGTTGGTCTCAAGGAGATAACTATCCACACGGGGCAGTAAACTTCTTCGTTTTGCGGAAAAATTTCATCATCGCATCGAAAACTCCGACTGTCGCATCCCCAGACGAATATTTACTGCTGCTTGATTTGTCACCGTTGCGGTGACCTGGTGATGTTGTGATTTTCTCACTCACTCGGCCCATGGGAGTTGATCCTGGACGCCATCGTCGATGATGGATGATTGTCATTTGAGCCATCTTCCTGAGTGCCAAAAGCATACGCCATATGCATTTACTAATTACATGGCATGAAAGGGACTTTATCATCGAATTTGGAGCTTGATCGATGTTGCCGGACAACCGCAGTTACACAGTTCTGATTAAATTCGCCGACAGAACTCCGTCATCATATTCCACCTCGCCACTAAAGCCTAAAACCTGGCTTTAATGTCAAAAGCTCACCGCCAGCAGGTAAATTAAAATTTTTTTCATCGCAATCGTGGTAATCTCCGGCAAAGTAGTCGACTTAATTAAGGGTAACGCAGATGGAGTTAATTTTGAATGGATTTGTCTGGCGATACCGCATTAATGGGTATTAAAATGTTCGGACTATATGTGCGTCCAATATTGGCGCTTAGCATTGTTCAGATAGATTGCAATTGTCAGGGAATGCACCATACCGCATAAATTTCTGCTTTCTATCTCTCTCTCATGGGAGCTGCTGCTGTGGGTCCAAAACTAAGCCGTCAAGCTGAAAATTGGATTTGTAAATTTGCAAAGTATTTCGGCATGTCCAATGGGCGGCGATTTAATTTGAGATTATATACTCTGACAGCGAGAAACACGCAAGTAATTTATGAATTAATTAGATATTCCGGGTCGAAATTATGCAGGCATCGGGGAGGATTAACGGAGTTGTGTTGAGTGGGATGTGGACGAGTGGGCGCCTCACCTCAATGTGGGAGACTCCATGTCGGTTTAGCTCGTGGTTTTTTGTTTTTGGTGGCGAGTTTCGTTCTGGAACAGAACACAGGAAGCGCTGTTTCGTTTCGTAAACACTCGGGCCTACAGACCGCGCAGTCGGAATAGTTTGGGGTGACATCCAACTTTGTGTCTCTGTATCATTGCACGTGGTTGCCTAGCGTCAGAGTTCCACCTTGATAACCACCAAAATTGTCCCATCTCTCTTAAATTGAGCTTTTTGCTTTGTTTCTAGATGCTCTTTAAAGGGACAATCAATTTGGAACTCCATGAAACAAACGTGAAAAATTACACTTTTTTTTTAGATTTCGATTTCAGTAGCAGCTTTAATTTACCAAAATAAGTGATGTGATAAAGCATTAAAGAAAATGTAAGCTTTTTTTGAGTAAGTCTGGTCACATTAAAACAAAATTGCAAAATCTGATAAGGTACTTGATTATCTCAAATAACATGTCAATATTGAAGAAGACCGTACAAAAAGCTGATGAGCTGCGTAAACGTGTAATTTGTCGTGGTAATTTGACTTCAGATTTAACAGACATTGTTAAGGGCAATATGGCCGCCATGGGATGTCAACATAATTGCATCAATGTTACACAATCCATTGAAGTTTTTTTTATTTTGGTTGAAAGTATTGTCGTAACAATGCGAAAAATATTCAGAAAATCTGTGTACAGATAGCGAATAATTTGTACCACTCAACACGATCCAACTGTATACCTTCCGCTCCTTTCACTGTCTTAACAAAAATTTTAAAAACTTAAAAATTTAAATTTACAGAGGTTTTCGCATTGCAGAAGTTTCAGAACGCATTTCAACTAACGGTTGTTAAAAAAAAAATGAAGTGAGCTGAGTAAACAAGCCATAGTTTTTGAATTATAGAGGTGTTCATGTCGTTTTGCACAGAAATAAATTCGAATTAATGAGGGGACCATGCATAGGTTTTCTTCGACAATACAGATGTTTGCTTAGGGACTGTGATAATGCTTCCATTTACAGTGGTTTTCAAATTATAGAGGTTCGAAATATGGAGAAATTGCTTTAAGAGCCATATAACTATTCACACAGATGTGGAAACTGTATGGCAGTAGTTGATAGCATTTGGCTTTCTCTCCAAAACCCCTAATTTCTACAACCAAATCAGTGATCGTAAATCTGTTTATAGGAAAATAAAGTGAATTAATCCAAACAACCTACCAGTTGGTAAGAAAGATATTTGTTGCTTAGAATAGTCAAAACAGTCACACAAAACGCCTGCTTTTCAGCAATGTGAATTTGCATGACTCGAATCAGTGGGACGAGTGACTATGAGCTGGGAAATAAGCTAAAAAGAATTTATGCAAACAAATCCTCGCTCGTCCTAACTTCATATGAATCGATGATTGCTAAAGTGACATTTTTATTTTTTTACACTAGAAACAAAAGACGGTATTTTTTGTAGAGCAAAATAATGTTGATGCTGATTTCGCACTCAAATTTTAATGTGTTTTAGGTCTCTTTTTGCTGCCAACGCAAAACTCTGTCCATAAGCAATGCAAAAACGTAATAAAAGTGATTTCGAAAAGTTCGTTATTTGTGTTATTTTTGACTGTTCTCTTTAATGTTTCCAACAATTTTCCATTTCATTTTAAGTCAAAACCTGTCAAAATCGAGCAGACCATTAGGCTGGTAGGCTTTGTTTGTTAAGAGTGTGCTTGTTGAAACTGATTTTCCAATTCGTTGGGGAAGACAATTCTCCAGGCCATCTTATAAGAAATACAGAAGATGAACTAATAAATTTTTTTCGACAAGTATTAACAATGGCAAGATTCCAAAATGTATACAAAAATAAAAAATAGAAACAAGGCAGTTGAAGGAAAATCAGCTTGGTCCTATTTACGAAGAGGATGCGGGCTCCATTTAACATTCTTTGAAATAAAGATAAATTTGTAATCATCTATAGACAATTAAGAAGCTTGGTCGTGTATTTTTAGTCAAGAGAAAAAATCTGAAATCAACTTAGCTTATTGGAAATTGAAAGCCGAATGAGTCATCTCAAATCATATTGGCTAAAATAAAATCGTTGGACGTAACCACAACGAAAATCTCACACCCAAAAACGTCAAATCGTCTCAGTAAGTCCAAAAAGGCCCGGGCTATTATATTAATACCACGAAATTTCTGTTCTAAATTAATTTATTTTATTTGTTAGCTCTGAGCAAAATATGAAAAATGGAAAAAAAAACATGATCCTGCGGCTTTCCCATAAAAACTAGTAGGTCACCACAATGCATGAATCAGTCTATTCAAGGCCACATTAATACCCTCCTTATTTGAAAAAGCGATTTAACTTTGTGGCCAGCATTAACACGCTTGCCTTTGGCTAGCCTCTGGCCGCCCCATAGAAAAAAAAAATATTGCTACAGTCCTGCATCATCAGCGGACTCTCACTCCTCGAGCCACACCCGAACAAATGCAAACTCTTTTACTTCGCTTTTCGTTTAACAAATTTCATATTAAAATCCAAAAATAAGAGGATAATGTCATTACAAAGCCGCCTTCATAGTCCCGCAATTCACACACATAGTCTGTGTTTTATCATTGCTTCCAAGCGAAAAAGGATCAAAGACAATGGAAAAAAAAAATTACAAACAAAATAAACAAACCAACTACAGTTACATACAATCCACAATGTGAAGCAATTATTGGACTCTGCTGTGTATGGTGGTGGAGGGTGTTTTGCACATCCACCCACGCCACCCGAATCAAATATTCCATCCGGAGCTTCTACTCTTCCGACGGAGCAATTAATCACGGAGCTTTTGTTTCGATATTGAATCGAAATCGAATCTTATTACCACTTGGTTCTCTTTGTTTGCATTTTATTGTGAGTAACCGGTATTATGGCCTGTTTATGCTTTCATCGGTTCCAGGAGGGCTCACTTCGCGTCCACAGAGCTGAATGAATTAACCAAATATTGTTATACCTGCTGCGGGATAATCCCGATTAATTCGGGATAATATTACACGCCTGTGTTTGTGTGAAGCTGTGATTCCGCTTAAATCCACTCGTAGGCTTAAAGCCTACTGCCGTAGCGGAGACAAAAGCGCCACCGCCCGCTGGCGTGGCATCATCCCAGCAGCTGCAGAGAAAAAACATTTTTCCCATAAAAAAGGGGATGAGTGTGTTACTTTTGCTAACCGGGCCGGTACACTCTTTCGGGCTAACAACCTGCAAATATTTCAAACGCTCGGATGGAAGGAGGCACGGTCGTTGTCCTTGCAGTGGGCGATGGAAAATCATAAATTCCTCTCTCCCATTCTTTCTTTTTTCTTTTCTGATATCATTGCGCCAAATGTGAGAGGATTGCAACACACATACATGTCGAGAGGAAATTTATGGCTACAAAAAAAAAAAAATAGACATCAGGAGCAGACTATCTGGATTAAGGTTGCATGCAAGAACGGGGGCTGTGAGTCTAATAAAACAGGAGGATGACTGTCGCCCACGCTAGATAAGGGATAAAATCATTGGGAACCTAATTATCGGTGGTGTCTATAACTGGTTTTTAGATGGAAGCTGCCCATTGAATTTATGGTCAGAACCTATCTCCCATTGTAGACCTAAAAAAAATATGGTCACGCTTTCTAAGAGTAAATTTTGCAGTTCCTTATGAAAACCGCTTTTGCGGACGGCGTTTGTCTACACAGAATCTCGTCAATTTTTTTTAAGATGGGTTCTCAACCGGGAACGATACAAGCGTAGTGAGGAAATACGAAGAAATTCTGGAAATGTAGACCCCAAAATAGTGAACTTCTTTCTTATTGAAACCATTAAATCTACATCGACGAATGGAATAGTCAAGGGATCGTCATGTATAAAGTAGTCTTACGGACGCAAAAATCAAAAATTTTTCTTTGTGATGCTGAGTGAGTCACAAAGAGTGGAAAGTTCAGATTTACATTGTATGTGCAATTTGATTCATAGATCTTACCAATATTTCCGAAGTTTGTTGCTGATTTGGAATTTATTTTGCAGGGTACCCCTGCACCTTCAATTGACAATATTTGGATCACCACCATATTTCCGGATACTTGGGGGCTTTTTCAGATGTAAGTTCTTTAGAATAGTAATATGTAGTTAGTAATAGTTTCTTTGAATGTCTGTCTTTGAATCGAACTTTATTTTGAATTTCCGAAAGCTGCTTTGTGTTGGGCTCCATTAGGCTTAAAACCCGCAGATCACCGATCCCAATTTCTTATTCATTAAGGATTAAGTGGATAGAGTTTCTTCTTGTAAACGAAGTCCGCAGACAAAAGAGTTGAAATTCCATAGCTTAGTATAGCTATAGCTGTAGCTTAAGTTGTTGCTTAAGGTTGGTCCGCCTTAAGTTATCTCATCAGCCAGTGCGTATTCATGAGATCATCATTTTCTTGGCCGCATGTTTCACTAACGGGGTCGCGGGTAAATTTAAAATTATGATTATAATTAATTTTTAAAAACAATTTTAGTAAACGTATTATAAACATAAATTTTGTTCAATAAATGTGCCATATGAAGCGTGGGGTTAATTCACACGCCGTACACTGGGGCGGAAACGCTAAAAGCTGGCGTAAAATCAATCGTTGAAGCTAGAAACTTGAAATTTGGTATGGTTATACCTAAAGTTAAAATATAGACACATTTGCGCGAGACACGTCCACTAAAACACCCACTTTTTCAAAAAAAGGCTAAGTAACAAACCACTTAATTTTATTTTATTTTCATTTTTATCTATCAAGCACTTGTGGACTGTAGGTGGTATTTAGAACCAAGGACATTTACTTACCACTTTTAAAATTTCCAAAACATGTAAAAGAAAGTGGAGGTTAAGCTATTCAATATTAGGATAAGGAATTTTGTATTAAGCCCAAATTTTGTATTTATATTTGTAGAGTTGCTAAAGCAGTTTTTTTTACATTTATGGTGTTTTTATAAATTGTAAGTTGTTCCTTCAAATGTCTACTTATATTAAGACTACTTGTTAAAAGGATTCCGAGATACCAGTATTAATTTACAATTTCTTTGTATTCTACGACAAATTGTCATTTTACGTTGTAAGCGAGTCGAGCATCTTTTTTTTTGAATATCGTTATCTTGGGTTCACAGCCAGGCAGCAGAGTACTACAACAATTTATCAATAGCCAATTGTAGGGATTCCGAATAAGCTTGTCAACAGCACAATGTCATCTGCGAACCGGAGGACGGAGGACATCTCTAGAATTTTTACTCCCCTTGGGAGAAAGTCCACCAGATTGTCTATAAGAAGGGCAAATAGGTTTGGGCTCAGCGAACATAACTTTTTTAGCCCTGATTCTGACTGAAACCATTTTAAAAGTATTTAATACTCCAAATAGTTGTTTTATAAAGGTTTTGTAGAACCCTTCCCAATTTGGAAAGCATTCCCATACTATGCAGCTAATAATTCAGGTTCCCGAAAAGGCTGCCTTAAAGTCCACAAATAGGGCGTAGAGTTTCTTATTTCAGTTTTTAGTGTATCCACTACGTTTTCAGTACGAAAATGTGATCGACAGTTAAGTAGACAGACCTAAAACCGGCCTGGAATTGCTTGCCTGTTGTTAGCAGGTTGTTTGCGTCTATTTATATTTACAAGCCGCTCCTATTGTGCTTCGCAGGTCGTCTTACCTGTCTCTTTGAAGTGGACTAGAGCTTGATCTTGTGAGATATCGTGAATCGTAAGTCGTAAATCGTGAATCGTCTGAAACTTTAATGATTATCTTCACTTTCAATTTAATTCAAGTGATTAAGTTAATTACGGAAGATGTGCATTTACCTCTTTTTACAAACATCTTTATTTCGGGGATAAAACCGTCGGTAAACATCTAACAAGAAAAAAGTTTTAGCGGATGATGTTCTTAAACTTATTCAGGTCAGACCACTTGTTCAAATCCGTATTTCCAGCAACTTTCAAAGCTTTATTTTCTAACATACAAAACAACATTGTTACGTAACTCACAGTCTGATTGAAAACAATACAAGTGAAATTACCGTAAATAACTTTAAAAGCAGTCGAGATATTCAATTAAAAATTAATTATAAATTGTCTGCCTTGATTCCGGGCTGCTTTTTGTCGTCTGCGTTTTTTTTTTTTTGCTTTTATTTCAATTATTGAAGGAGACTATTTAACAGATATTTCAGAATTATATCGTTCTGTTTATTTCACAATTGTTATAAATGTACAGTTTGTTAAGAAAATGTTAACACAAGCTAAAACACGAAAGTTCTATATTCTAGTTACAAATAAAGTCATTTTGGAGGTGAATTCATTTTTTGTAGCATTTGTCTTATAGTTCCATCAGAAACTGGAACACTAGATTCTTGGCTTGGTTGATTTCCTTGGGCAAGTCTCTGACTGATTTTTTTGGGGAAATCTCGTAACTTTTCTTAGTAAAAAAAGTTCATTCCTGTTAGATGTGTTAGAGGATTGTAGTAAGATCGAAGGCCACCTTGCGTCGATTATTATAACAAGTCCTGATTCTTACCACCAACTTAAGTTATAGAAAATAATTGTAACGTAAATTCTCGATAATTCGCATTTCATAGGACCAGGAAAAAACTTCGAACTATAGAGGTTTTCGAATTACGGAAGTTTTAGAAAAAAAATCTTTCTCACTTTCGTCGCGTACATATTTCCACCAACTGTTGTTAAAGAAAAAGAACTAAACTTGACTTCGAACTATAGAGGTCGATATGCCATCATTTTCGAATTATGACGAGGGGACCAAGTTGCATAGGTTTTCTTCTATTTACAAAGGTTTTCGAATTATAGAGAGTTTACTGAATTAAAGTCTAATCATTTTGAATATTTTAGATTTGAGCATCACAGGTTTTTGTATCTGTACTGTATTTTTGAAATTATTTTACCAACGGCAGTTTTAAATGCCAATCACGAATTTGAAAAGTAATCGTCTATTGTTAACAGTGTGCTCCTAGAAATGTTCAACTTGATCAGTTATGTTCTTGTACATACTCTCTAGGGTCGGCGGCAACTCATCCATCCGTTAGCTTGGGCTTGAAAACCTATATCACTCCTGAGTTTGCAAATTCTCATCGACATGAGACTTTTTGACTGTATTTTTGCCTAAACGCTGCCCAGAACTGAATGATGCCCTCAATCCGTTTTTGAAAATAGATAAATCGGAATGATCAGAATGATCCTCCAAATTGGATTTCTAACTCCCTCACGCGACATTTCTCTCAGTCCTACACACGATTTCAATTTTCTGCGAAAGCACTCAGACCCAGCAAGAACATCAACGTCATCTCCCCTCTAATTGAAAGGCCTCTCTTCCAACTAAGTTCTTTCACATTTCAAAAAAAAAAAAACTCTTCAAACGCCAAGCGACAAATGACATAAGCTTTGCGTCCTCCAAAGGCAGCCGAGTGGACGAACGGAAGCATCGGGTATCGATGCAATTGACAACTTTTTGAGATCTCAACTGAATTTCAAAAAATCTGCATGAAAGGTGACAATTAGTCTGCGTGATGACGGACGATCGACGACCGTGTGTGCTGTATTAGAAACCCCTCCGCGGCACAGCAAGCGGAAATTTCTCCACACACAGACAGGAGACAGGACTATTCAATTCGCCATTTATGTCTACACTTTAACAAGTTTTATATCCTCGTTGGGCTATAAATCACGTCACAGAAAACGAGCCGCGGTTGACTTTTGAAATATTGGACAGTTTTGCTGCAGTTGTGCGCGTTGTTTTTTTGTGTTTTTTTTCTGCTGTTGTCCTCGTTCAGAATTCTGATTCTGTGAGTTGGTTTTTTTTTGGGTAACCTTCTCGCAGACCGTTTCTTTTATGAAATGAAATTTTCTGATTTTACGCAAATACACAGCGGAAACGGAAATTTTAAATTGATTGGTTAACATGGATGGAAGAAGCAGAACACAGTGAAATCTGGCAGAAATCCTGGCAGTAAGTCCTGCACGTTGTGTTAAAGCTTTGTGTACATGAGTGCAACGATGTGAGGGTGCAATTTGTGTAATTTATTACGACAAAATCAATAGCAGTGGCAGTGGGAGCAGACGCAGGCAGCGGTGACGACACGGTGGTGTTAGTACAAATTGATGCTGAGGAGAGCAGTTTTTTTTTTTCTTGTATTTGTTGTTTGCTCCTCCTGTCGGGGTGTATGCTACCAGCGGTCCGTGACTTGCATTGATTCGAGTTGGCTATTGTGCGAATTTTAATTGGTTATGCTTGGTAATAGTTTTGCCCTACAATATGCGAATTGTGGGTGTATTCGAGAGTAGGATGGACTCATGATTTTAGATTTAATTGCTAATTTGCAAATAAAAGGGTACAGGAAGTGGAGGGGATTTTGTCTGAAGTTGTGTGTGGAACCGATTCAGTTTGTGTCATTAAAAAGAATCAGACAGGTGGCCGCGAGTGGTTCTGTGCAACGCTGTAACCTGCGCTTAAATTTGTATGTGCAACTTGTTGATGATAATTAATCTATTTTTAACATAGACAGGACAAAATATGACTATTTTGTTTTCAATCATTGACAAATCATCATCATTAATGGCGTAACAGCCCACGAAAGGCCAGAGACTAGCTTTTCGCGCCTCCACTGTGTTGTGCGTGTTATAATTTTGACACATGTGAATTGCGAAAGCCTTCCATGACAGAAGTGCTCCAGGAGGATTGTCAATCGTTCGCTGGAGGTGGGGCCGTGAAAATTGTTTGTGGTGTTTTCCCTCCGAGCTGTATTTGAACCCGGGTACTCTTGCTTAACAGTCCGACACACTAACGATTAAGCCACGGCGCCCACAAAAGGTGACCTTAGACGATGACAAACTCGCTCGAAATGCTCATTTGCGTTATAGACGACGAATACATTTCATATTCATTTCGTGCTGATTTTTATTCCGACTACATTCATAACAATAAATTATAGTTTAAAAAGCAAGAAAACACACACTTTACCCAAGCACTAAAAATCGAAAAACAAACTTACCACTTCTTTTATGTCCAATGATTAAATCAAAGTTTGCTAGTTTTCCGTTTTCGGTCGGAAATCAAAGTCAATCAAAGTCAAAGTGTACAATTTCTTTTGACCTCGGGAAAAATGGCGTAATTTGGGTTATTTTGCTACTAAATTTTTGTTGTTAGATCTATTGTTATAATTCTTTTCACCACTTTTTTTTTACAAAACTAAAAAAAAGCTTTCAAATTGGAGCCAGAATCCATTTTATAAGACTTTGACTATTTGAAACATGGGTGTACTCTTTCTTTTGACTCTGACTGTAAATTGAAAGTCAATTTAATTATAACAAGACAAAATTTAACTCATGGAAAATGTTTATTCAAATATTTCTAGGAGTCAGTACTATGATCTTAAAGCATTTAATGTCCGATTGACGAGTGCTATTGTAAGTCTTAAGCAATTTTCTTTGAGCTCTTATCACCTTCATTAACCAATGTTTGATTTTAACCCAAGGAGAAAACTCAGAACAAAATCGGTAAGCTGATTCCAGTGATTACCAACCGCCAATATCAATTTTTCACCCTCAAAACAAACTTAAAAGGCGGACTTTTCACAGAAATTACACAAAAGAAATCAAAATGATAAACCTCAACATTTATTCAAAGCAAACATAAAAAAAAAATTATTTTCCAAACGGGAAGCCAAATCCTCCGCGTCTGAATCCTCCGCCGTAACCGTATCCTCCGTAGCCAAAACCGCCGAAGCCACCAAATCTGCGTCCGAAT
This sequence comes from Syritta pipiens, assembly GCA_905187475.1. Taxonomy (NCBI): domain Eukaryota; kingdom Metazoa; phylum Arthropoda; class Insecta; order Diptera; family Syrphidae; genus Syritta; species Syritta pipiens. The sequence continues at coordinate 31,038,576 of LR994572.1, read as the reverse complement.
CCTCCATAGCCACCATATCCTCGGCCATATCCGCCATAACCGCCATATGGACCAAATCCGAATTGTCGAACCTTGCGAGCCGATTCGTTCTCGTGACCCTGTCCATCGACTCCTTGCAGACTTTCCAGACCAACAACGTTCTCTTGGTTTTCACCCAGTGCTAGGCAAATAAAGCTCAGCACAAAAATGATCGCGATTCCGACAAATAGCCGCATTTTTTTTGCTTTCTCTTTCACTTTTACTCTTCACCACAACAATAAACTCTAACAAATGTTCCAGAAGTGCTCGCCAATTTATACCACAACGAAAGCACCTCCCGGCGACCTTGGACAGCTGCTTTGTCAAGGCCAGACGGTTTCCTGTCCAACAGAAACACCGTAATTCCAGCAAGTCAGAGGAGAAGGGGAGCGCAATTAATCAGCAATGCCCCGATCACCCTCTCTGATGACTTCAAAGTGACTTCGCGAGGCGTCTAATGGGCTTGAGTCAATGTCCTACATCATTGCTATGAAACTGGATTGTTGCCTCGGAACAGGTGTGATCGGATAACAATACAAACAACAATTTTGATAATTAGCCACAAGTAAGACCACATTCAATTCTGAATTCTTAATTAGCCAAGACTCCGGATAAGAAGCGTGATCAGTTTTGGGGATTCCTTTTTGTCTGGAATTTTTTTCTAATAAAACAAAAAAGAGATGTTGGATGACACGAATGGGCTGATGGCGTTTTTGTTTTTTAGTTACGGATAATGTCGCTCTAAAAATTCCAGATTACATCAGAAAGATGAGATCAAACACAAACTAGAACAAAACTACGATGTGTGAAGTTCTTTGTCTGTTCTAATTGTTTATTTCGAATCGTTCTTGTTCTTTAATTTCTGTTGTTCATCTATAAATTCCATTTTTGGTGTGTTTGTTTCGAGTGAAAGATTGCACTGAAGGCAAAATGGACCATTAGTTTTTGAATCTTTTACTGAAGAGGAATTTTGGCTCAAGAATTTCGTCATGTGGTTTTCATGGCTTCAGTGTAATCGGAATTCGTTGCAGCGTGTAAAAATTGTATCTTGATTGAGTACTCTCAAACGAAATGGACTCTTGAAAGCTTAAAACAGCGTAAACAAAACTGTTAAAAATTTCTACAAAATTGTATTTAATATTTGCATTTAATTTTATTTAATTTGATTCGAAAGCATATACAGCTTTAAAAATTTGGTACCTAGAAAGGTTTCTTTCTTTGTTGGTTTACATAAAAATAAAAATGCACAATTTACCTTAACGTGTGGGATTACGTAAAATTTGCATATGCATCAACAACTTTGGTTGGATATCCGGAAACATCATTTATTTCAATTAAATTAAAAGTTCTCAATCAATTGAGTTGCATTTTAAGCAGTTTACTTCCAAAATCACTTTCGTTCCCATAAAATAGCAATAACGTTATAATTGTTTATAAATTCGATAAAAAAAAAAACTTCCCAAAAATAAACACTCATGGAATGATGAGAAAATATATATTTTTTTTTAATTCAATTTTTCTCTCGAAAAAAAGCACCAGTCATACATATCCACCCTCAGTGCATCCATCCGCTACTGAACTCACAGACAACCAAAAACAAAAAATAAAAGGAAAATAGTAATAATAAAAACAAAACATGCACTTAATTTAAAATTTATTCAGAAGCCCTACAATTTTATTTGCATATCTCTGCATCAGAGTATATAGAATTTCATTTGAGCAACTCTTCCAGTTTCAGCTCCAACCGCTTTTGAAATTCAACAGCTCATGATGCACTGGAGTTACCATAAAATAATCATTACGAAAATAGCGTACTAGCAGTAGTATATTATGCCACCATCAGAGGGAGTTCGCGTACTCGTGTGTATGTATGTGAGAGAAGATGCACTCGAAACAAACAGAAGCAAAGGACTAGGAATGCAGCGGAGAATGAAAGACACAATAACACATCCCATAAAGATGGAATCATCGTAATGATAATAAAAATAACAATAAAAGTTGTTGCCCCATTCAGTGTGTAGTTGGATTTGTTATATGAATGCACATCCATTTTGAGTATTGTCAAATGGAAACAGTTAAGTCGCAGCTAGAGGGTGTGTTTTTTCGTTTTTTGTTTTTTTTTTTGTTTTTTGTTTTTGTTTTCGGTTACAGTTGAATGCACACTTGGAGGTTTCTTTTTGAATTGGAGTTGAAGTTGTGATGGGGTATGGGTGTTTTTCTTTTTTCTTTTTTGAAAGGAACTAAATTTTGAGTGGCGCTTTAATGGAAGTGTACGCTGCATTGTTTGGCCGGATGAGGCGTCTGTGAGAGCCCTTTAGCGCGTTATCGAGCAGAATAATAAAACACTTCGTGGAATCGCACATCTCGCCATTGCATTGTGGTGAAGCTTAAGCATTCTTTTTTTTATAGTCAGAGAGAAAAGTTTTGGCTTTCTGGTGTTAATTTTTCTTTTGTGGAGTTTTTTTTACAAGCCTAATCAGCGATGTGGCAAGAAAAGATATTCGGGAAAAGGAAAAAAAATGTTTTTGAAAACTGAAAACTTAGTTGTAGTTAAACTTAAAAAATTTTTAAGTACTTAGAAAAATCACTTGAAAAATACTTGTACTTGATAATTTTCAAGTACATTAAATGCACTTATATTTTTTTTAACAGAGTATAAGGGTACTTAGCTCTGCAGTACAGATTAACTTAAGTACTGTACAGGTCGGAAGCGGAGCAATGGCTTGAAAAATGTCCGCTCCATCAGAAACGTTGGTTTGCTGACTTCAAACGAGGCCGTAGAGACACCGATGATGCAGAACGTAGTGGAGGAAATGAGGCGGTAACGGCAGAAAACACCAAACAATCCACAAAATCAGTTTGAATGATCAAAAAGTAAAATTGCGTGAGTTAGTTGACATCGTAATGATATCAAAAGAACGTTTCGGCTTTATGTTGCATGATCTGTTGACTATGAGAAAGACCTGTTTAAAGTGGGTGCCGTATTTGTTCACTGTTGACAAAAAACACGAACATGTTGATGATTTTGAGCAGTATTTGGCTATGAATGAGTAAACTCAGAATTGCTCCCACATCCACCACATTCGCCAGATTTGGCTACCAGCGACTACTAGCTGTTTACAGATCTCAAAACGAGCACTGAACAGAATTTTCGCTAGAAAAAGCTGAAGAAATTTTGCTAGAAAAGGCTGAAACTGAGACCTAAGCCATTTTTGAACAAAAAGGAAAAACGCGTTGTCTTGGTTGAGCCCGGGACTTTCCAGCCCATGTGTTATGATATGGATAGAAAAGTTTAGCGCCACACAAATCACCCCCGTGCAGTATCTCCTCAATCATCAAGTCATGGTATCGTTAGATTCAGTAGTTTATCACTTGAGTATTTCCATGGATACTTCGGCAACAGCTGAGAAGTGGAAACAGCACATTCTGTCAACATCATGAACCTGGCATTGAGCTTTTGTTTTGTTATGATGTTGTGGTTTAGTCCGTGGACTTAAACAGATCTGACGAAGATTTCAATCCGAAACTCTACCATTCGCCTCCGGACAAATATCCTACTTTATGTTTTTGCTGATTTTCTTTAACTTCCCTTCCGTCCTTCACACAAATCTCTTGTGTGATAATCCACGTTGCGATTGCTCCCCAATAGAAAAACTCTAGAAGAAAAAAAGCTTATTATGAAACCATTAAAACAGTTGATCATTGTACAAAACTTATACCAAGTCCACCAAAAACGTATAACATCGCATGCTCTGGCCTGAAAGTGTGGGATGCCATTCTCTTGAAAATTAATTTATCCATCGTATCTAGTTATAGTCTTGATCTTTAGAAATCCAATTGTGTTGCCAATTGACCGCCTACAGGTATGCACCAAATTTTATTTTATTAATCTACTACAAGAAACTTTAGATAATTGGCTAGGCTTTAAGCTTGCTTTTTTTTGTATAATACTTTTAATTTTATTTCCATAGATTTTATGTCAAAACACATGCCTCAGAGACTCGCAACACATCGGTACCACGCAACAACAACGAGTCAAAAGATTCCCGGCTAACAAGCATATCTCAAAGTTTCTGACGGTTGAAGAACCTCCCGGAGAGCAGGTGCATTGTGCAACACGAAACAGCTCCGTAATAAACTTAAGAGTGAAATTAAAACTAAAGTGCTCTTAAAAAACATGAAAAAATTTTCCAAAAAAAGCAAAAAATTCCTTCTCAATGACTCGAGGTATTTCGAAATTTTATGAAACACGAATCTGCGCCCATCCACTCACATCCGCGTGTGCATCGCTTCAAAAAATAACTCTGGATATTGGCACACGAAAAAAAAATGAAATAAAAATTGCTTCGATAAAATATCCTTGAAGTGCATATTACTACCTCTCCTTTGCGTACCTGCGGAGCTATAAAATTCCTTTAGTGTGAAGTAACGAGATCAAGACAGGCGACTTCCTTCAGATGAACGAGGGAGAAGAACAACTAGTTGGGCACGGGCAAGAGTTCCTCTGGCTTTCAGCGGGCCACGCATACACGAAAAATTCGGCAGCAGGAGGTGATGCATGAAAGGCAAGAAGTCGAAGTTTGGCTCTGGGCAGAGGAAGAGAAGAAGATAAAATGCACCGAAACTCAAAACCAAACATGAAAAATATCCCAAAGGATACGAAGGATACTCACGTGCACGTTGTTTGTTGTGTGCGAAGGTGGGGCGTTGGTGGAGTGGTTGAAGTGAATTTCTCTCCGACACATTCACACACCCGCAGATCCTCGTGTATCTGCATTTATTTTGATGGCGGTGTCGGAATTTATGCTAATGCAACGATTTTTACCTTTCAAGTGAATCTATCTCAAGCTCTTCGCTCTCAGCTCTCAGCTCTCCGCCCAACGGTGTTCGACGCTCGGAGTTCGGCAGCGTCGGCGGCGTCAGCACACCTGAGCACCGGGACGAGGGTGCACATTCCACCCGACCACGCAGCTGTTCTCCCAACGATCCTGGGTGTTTTCTTTTCCCGGCAAGAATGCATCAGTGGCAAAGAGGATTATGCAAATAAAATTATGTTCCTGTTCCTGGCGCTCTTGGGTTTGGTGGTGCACATGATTTTCAATTCAAATACAACTTTGCGGTGTTTGCAAGTGAGGCGCGCGTGGTGTCTGGGCGGAGTGGGAAATATTTTTTAACTGCAAAAATATGATACCAATTTCTTTTTGATTGTAAGAACTCGTTTTATTTCCTGATAGAACACATCCCTTCCTTTGTCTCTGAGACTGTTCGTTTCGGGTGGTGGTGTCGTTAAGGGTGCAGCAAGTTTTTTAGTAATTTGCATTGTATGCAAATCGGTTGAATGATTTTATCTTATTTCGTGTTGATTTAACGGATTTCTGATTTCACTTAATGGGACTGAGTTTCTGTTTGCTGATTTCCGCTGTGGAACCCTCACTCTCAACAGGTTGATTGGCGGCATGGGTTGATGACTCAGATTGATGGTGGGAGGAGGGGTCTTTGATTTAAAAACCGTCAGGTGGCAGTGACAGAGTAAAAATGTGTCATGCGAAAAGCCATGATGTCTAGTGGTTTGAAACAACACTGGCTTCTGTGAAGGGCGCTCTGAAAGGGCAAAAGCGATGCCAAGCTGAGTTCAGTCGTGGTGTGTGGGTGAACAGAACAGAGGCGGTTTAATGTTTTACGTCACTGCGGGTGATTGTGAAGTTATCCACCAGTTTTAAAAGCTAGAAGCTTGTTCTTTAAGCCTACACTTAAATCTTTTTAATTGTGTTAATGGTTTTTGAAAAATTCGCTCGATTCGAAAAAAAGTATAAACCAATTTTTTTCTGCAAAATTTCGAAATAAAGTGGCAAAACTGACTTTTTGTGGTCGATGCGTATTTTAATCTTGAATCAAATACAAAAAACTGAATGGCTTTGTGCCTTCTCCTAAACGGAACGAGATAGACTCCCCGCCCCTTCCCTTAGTTAAAAAATGCTTGCTTTTTTTCGCCTCTACAAAATACCCCTCTACAAAATACCGTTATCATTTTTTTGGTGCTAAAGTTATCGTACTCGTGCCGAAATGGGAACGCCATGATTGACAATTTTCGACTCCTTAATATTCTCACTTTTTTTGTATTTTTTTTTTGTTGTACTTTTGCACCCCTTAGGGGTTGAGAAACTGTTACCGCAATTTTAAATTTAATAAATGAATTTAAAGTGGCTGTATATTAACTAAAGACGAACCTCGATTAGTATACCGCCTGAATGATTTTTAAATTCCAAAGCATGAGTGATCGAGGAACAAATTTGAGCAAAAGAGGTCAGGCTCTTAAATGACTCAGATCCCACAGGTTCGTGGGATCTAATTTTCAATGATTCCGCCGCAAAGATCTGACTGAATGTAATGGGGGTGCAAATATTTTTTTTATCCACTGTATGACATTATTTTATAATTGTTTCTGGCTGTGACCATACGTCACTCTAGCACTCAAGGCTTGCATCTGCAACAAGTTACAACTCCCTCCGAACTCTCAGAAATGCAAAAAAGATACATGCAAATAAACATATATTCCCTTCTTTAACGCAATAAATGTACCACGTCCATGTTCTACAAGTGAGTTTTCACCGTTAACAGAATCCTTTTTAGGGAGGAAATTGATTCGAAAACTTTCCTCCGACTGTGGTAAGTAAACAACACTACTTTTTTGCGTCTGTGTCACCCCTCTTATCACAAGAAACAACACAAAAAACACTAACAAGAAACAATCACAAGTGGATTGTAATTGCAACTGACTTTATCCAAATTCCTAATTCCAACACACAAATTAATTCGGATTTATCACAAGCACACATACATTCGAGATAATTGAGTTTTATTGTAAACATCTGTTTTTAGAAAACTGCATACATAATTTTTATTTCTTGTTATGTTGAATTTTTATTTTGTCCTTTGGCTTGGCTTGGAGTTGAAATTTGAAAAACATGCGACGATTTCGTTTCTCCGGCATATCATAAGATGAAAAGTTTCGTTTCGCTAAGTGAACGAAATACGAGGACGGCTTATTGGAAAAGTTTTCCCCGCCCTGAAGGACAATAGTAGCTTCACATGCGAGAAGGTGTCACGTGAGAACTTGCAAGGACTGAATTTTCTTTCGAAGCTGCAATTGTGCGCCGAACAGGGAGTCTAGTGTAGACTGAAATTGGAGAATTTTTTTTTTTCACTTATTATTGTTTGGGAAGTGGGGTTTTCTATGCCATCGAAGTAGGGTGTATTTGTTTTCAGACAATAGCTTAGTTTAACCATTTTTAACCGGGATGTCGATTCATTATGACTTTTCAAAGAAGTTGTAGGCTGCCGATAGTAATAGCTATCTATTTTAATGAGTTTTAATTAGGTAGAATAAATACCTTATTGATGTTAGGGACTTTTATAAAGGAAAGTGTTTCGTTTAATCGATTTACATATCTGTGGCAATAAGACAGAGTAGCTTATGTCAAAAAAAGTGATTTCGAGAAAATTTCATTTTTATCATACTAGTTTGTATAACCGTTCAAACAAAAGTTGTTACGAATTTTACGATGTCTCTGTAATGAACATTTATGGTAAAGTTTTAAATATGGGTAAGACAAAAATGTGGATTTCAAAGGACCAATGCATTGAAAAACAGAAGAATCGCTTGTGTCGACTTAAGCTACTCTATCTTATTGCCACAGATATGTTTAAATTAAAGCTGACACGATGCGCTCACGAATATAAATCTCAGGTCTTAGAGGATATGTCTGAAAAATGTTAAAATACCGATGACACAAATAGAATCAGTCATATCTTCGATTTTCATTGCACAAAATAGTAAAACAAACTTAACAACCTACTGCAAAACAGGAGACTAGAGACTAGACGCAAGCTATGTAAAACATAAAAGCTTGATAATTACCGCTAAGGTTCTAGCTAAAAGTGAAATACAATAACACCCTCCCAAATAAGTCTCTTCAATTTTAGGAAGTCTTTATTTAAACTTAAAAACTCTAATTTAAGCATCTTTTCAGGTACCTGAACTGGACTAAATAGACGAAACACACCGCGCTGGAATAGGTCACCACGGTGGAGGACGTAATTCCCCCCATGGATAACACGAGAGGTGAACAAGGACCTTCTGTCAGCCTGCCTACCTACCTAAAAGTCAAGTTTACATTATTTTTCTAATTTTCATTGGTCATTCATATTTATTACAAGCTACGTTTTACGACTTATAAGGTTACATTATGTAGTGCCGGCTCATCGCCAATAACATACACCTGTAAGTCCATAATATTTTACACTAACTCAGTTCCTGTGAAATTTGAACACCGATTTACCACTGGTACAGACACAAGGACTTGAATGCGATATCGTAGTTCACAAGTTGACTTGCTTTGAGGCTTGCCGCTTCAGTCAATGAGTTGAGGAAGTGTTTGCCTAATGTCGAATCTAGTTTGGCTAGAGCTGGGCAGGCACACAACCCGTGCTCCAGCAGCCGATGACTAGACGTTGAGTCCTTACAGTTTCTGCAGGTGCACGATTGTTGGCCATGTGTTGACTAGTGATGTGTCAAACCGAAAAATTCTCAAACCGCGTTAACCCGAGTTAGATTTCCAATTTGATTCGAGTTATTTCCTAAATACCTACCTAAAAGTCAAGTTAATTTTCAACTTAACTTACTATAAAGCATGTGCATATTTAAAAGATTTATGTATCTTAAATGTACTGAACTTTAGAACGACATTTTTTTTACAACGGCAATGAAAAAACCTAACCGAATAGAAACGCAATGCGCATTGCAATTCGGTTTGCCTTGACTATGGTTATTTTAAGGAAATTTTATTTCTAACACGAGTACGTACGTACGTAAACAAAACATTCAAACCGAGTTAAGTAGCCATGCCATACCGTCTACAAACTTACATTGGCAGTTGCTCTTGGTATGTGTTTGCAACACTCCGCAACTAAACGAGGGTAGTTTTGTCATTAGTTTTGATTATTTTCTAGTCGATTCGGTTTGTATTCATTCAATTAATCGGTTTGGTGCGATTCGGTTCGGTTCAGTTCGGTTTTTTGTACGGTTCGTCAACTCGGTTTGCAAAAATGTAAACCCACTCAACTCGGTTTTGGGCGCATACATATATATCACATATTGTCCTTTACATAGACAGTCAGACGACCATCATGGCTCTGGATACACCATCAATTCAATAAAAGATGGTAAAACAATATCGCCAATCTCTGGGTGAGATGGCGAACAGACCCTATGCTGGGTCTCCGCACACACGGATTTCCCAACCAACGAAAATGTCGACGAACTCCCTACATGCAAGAAGTTGACTCACAGCTTACTTTCACCTCCTGGTGAAGTAATTTTAGATTCCTGCAGCATCTCTACGCAGCAGCTCTTATTCATTCGAATCCACATCATTTAGAACATAGGAGTAGAACAATACGTCCACTCTCGATCGGTAGAGCTGGTATAAGAATGGAAAAATATTTCTTTGAAGATTTGGATAAATTGGCTAGGTTAAGCTAGGTTATGACATGTGGATGCAAAATCGACACAATCGGCTAGGTTGTGACATGTGAATGCAAATCGACTCCGCTTAACTGAAACACAGATGTGCCACACTTTTTTTTTTCACCTAAGCGGTATTTTCCCTTAAGCAAACTTCGAATAGTTGAAAAAAAATTTATTCAACCGGAGTTCGGATAATTGAAAAACAAATTCACTTATCCAGTCTGAAAGTTCAAAAAATTCTAACAAATTCTATTGGACGTGTTCGGGTGGAGACGTAAAAAGGAAACGATTTTATTGATGGGCGCAGTACATCTGTACTGAGTACAGTGCTGAGTAGTTTGAGAAAAAAATAATAATTCTTGTTGTACATTTTTTTCAGTTAACCAAGTTTTTCAGTTAAGCGGAGTTATTTGTACGAAGATTGTAAAAAAATGCATTATGTGGAATTTCATGTTTCAGTTAACCGATTTTTTTAGTAAAGCGTAGTTCAGATCCGCGGAGTTGACTGTAGCTAATTTATAAAAAGTAACAGATGAACAGGTGAACATCCGATAATCTACAATGACAGCCAGATAATTCCTCATCATTGGCAAATAACTGCAAGCAGTCGAGACCAGGTCTGGAAAAATCCAGATCCAGACCTGTTGGCTTGCCTTTGGAGCCACCTAAGACCTAACACCTTTATTCAGATCATACTCTCGTGAAGGCAGAACAGCATGGCTTGCTTAAACAAAGCAGAGGCACTATAGCTTACACCTGATGGTCACCACAGCTTCGGAGAATTGCAGTTCCTCACTTAGCATTCCACTTGCTGACGTGCTAATCGTAGTGAATAAACTAACTAATACACAATTTTAGTCAAGTGCTCCGATGCGCTCAATATCTATATTTTACTTTAAAAATGAAATGTTATTGGCAACGACTTTTTGTCAAAAAGTAAAAAAGCAAGCTAATAAAATTGCAAAACAACATACTGGATCCAACAATTATCATTGAAAGATAGAAATCTGAACACTAAAAATAAAATTCCATATTTAGAACGGAAAGTCGAAATTAGTCCTTGGCAGCTAGGCATTCGTTGCTTAAAGTCTGCACAACAGAAGAATATTTTTTATTTATTTGTGCTGACGCTTTTGTATAAAATCGAAATGCATTCATTTCCGGTGAAAACCATATAAGAAGTCCCCTGTACATTCGGGAGTCGACTGCCATCAAGGTTAAAACTTTTAAAGATTTTTCTCGCAGAGCTTTAACGGCATCCGATTATAATCTATTAAACCAACCGAAAAAAAAAAATCGACTCTCGACACTCTGACTTGATTTTATTGGAAACAAAATCCTTTCTCTCATTAAAAATGTCAACCAAGTACTTTAAAACAAAACACAGCTGCTTATCAAAATTCATTGCAGACATAGTGTGTCTTGCACTTCCCAAGCCATTTAAGATTGCAGACGTTTGAAACTCTTACGCTGACCCACTTCTTTCGCCGTAAATACCTCACCGTCTAAACCCGTCGACAATGTATCAGAGGAATGTCGGTCAATGAAAGCGATAAACAAAACTCGCGCAGGAAACGAAAAATTGAAAAAACAAATTTTAAGTAGCCCGCAAATCCCTGCCTTACAAAGTCACAGCAGGAAAAACAAAAAAGCAAAATAAAAGGACCCTGTCCTTACCTGAAGCTCATCGTTAAGAAAAAAATTAATCCAAAACCCTGCGGCTTCTGCAACAAGGCATTTAAGCATGGCGAACGCACGTTCGACGTACCTCAACCTTGCCCGAGTCTGACGAAAACAAAAAAAAGCAAAATCGACCTGACAGCAGGCACAATCAACCACTCAAGGACGAATCCGGAATCATCCACCTGTCAGCCGAAAGGTCTCGGAACGATATAAAAAAAATCGTTTGCAAAGTTCGGTTATCGATAGTGGTTGGCCTCTTTCCCCAGCCGCCGCAGTTCAAGGACGTGCTTCAATTACGACCACAAGGATGCTGTCACGTACATGTGAACCGTGTTGGTAGCCAGCGTCAACTGTCTAAGACATTGGTTGCAAAAAATTTGTTTGTGGTAGTTTTGATTTTCAAAAGGATTCTACATTTTTCTTCAATCCTTTTTGTTTTTTCGTTTGCTTTTGCTTCTGCTTTTGTGCTGGAAGATTAGGCGTATGAAGGAAAATGAGTAATTTAAAAATGTAGTTTTGTTAGCCAAGGCCGACTCTCTCTCTCTCTCTCTCGCTCTTAGTGTCTCTGAAAATTTTAAAGTTCATCGGACTAGGAGAGGATTTCGAGAGACTTATCTCTTGTTGCGGCACAATGTTGCTGTGTTGTCAACAACATGATGTCCACAGCCTTCCATGTGAAACAGCATCCACTGTATGTTCGTGAAGGGGAACATAGTCTGAAGGGGAAAAATGTTAATTGAGTGCAAATGTTATTAACAGAGCAACAAAGTTTTTAAATTTCCGCCCAATTCCACACCAAGTGTTGATTAAATGTTTCAATGTTGCATCAGTATCGGAAAATAATGTCTAATATCGTCACCGAAACGCGTTTTACTCAAAAAAAATCTCGTGTTAAATGTTAACTGGGCACAGTTCCCCTGCGTGTTGATACAGAGAGTGGAATCTATTCGAAGTAACTTACATGTTAGTGGATAAAGCTTTGCTGTGTTGAATTTAGAAATACAAAAATGTCTGAAATAACAAACAACAAATGAAGCACTAAAATATTTTCTCGATTGTGTTCTACAAATGCCGATATTTAAAAGTCTAGCAGAGTTGTAAACCCCGCAACTACTATGGAAGCATTTACTTCTAATTGTATGCCACCAAGGTGTAATAAAAACAAATGCTTACGGAGAGGTCATTGCAATTGATTGCTAATACCTTAACACTTACCTTGCTAAAAAAAAAGGTACCGTATATGTAGGTCGTCTTCACTTTCGAGAGAAAATAAGAAACAAGTTTTCAGTTATCATTGAACTTTTGAAATGATAACAAGACTTCAAATCCACCGTAACTTCACATGACCTCCGGTAATCCAGCTGCAATTGACTGCGTGAACTAATACTTTGATGATGCCAAATAATTGAATTGCAATCAAAATGAAGAGATAATTAAAACGTCTGGCTGATGTTCAACTTAATTAAAATTTGACGTATGTATTGATTCGATGGAAAAAAAAATTCTGCTGCTGAGTGCTCTTGACTTTTCACTTTATCAACTTGCCTGTCCCAATCAGAAAAAAATAAATAAACGACAGGTATTCAAGAGCAAGGTACATTTATATCTGTATTGCTGTATCTGATGAGGTCATTGATGTGATTTAAAATCAAAATATTTGGCAGGATCCGAAATGGTTTCTGTGCAAGAAAGCTGATCTAAAATTGGAAATATTAAGCAATACAAAATACTTGTTACGAAAAATCGATTTGGTCCGAACCTAACACGAAATATGAATTAACTCGGTCCTTAATGGACACGAATGTTCTTCTGTTTACTTTATAAGGCACGAAATAGTTAAGCTATATGTCAGATCAGATGGACAAAACTAAATAATAAAGCGGAGCTTCGGACCCTATCTTCAATTTGAGTTTTAATTTGAATCGTATCTTATCAACTAATAGTTCAGGCATCAATCGACTGCTATTGGTCAGAGGTAAGTCTCTTTATAGACTTCAGAAGACATTTAGAACCAGTTGGAGGAAAGTTGTTTCGAAGTTTTTGATGTGCCTAGGAGCTCTTCCATAACTTGCAGCACATTAAAAGCTTGATCGGTAAAGGCCGAACTCAACCTATTCTTTCTGATTGACAGGATCTAACTCTAGTCTTACTGACGTACATGTACCAGATCGGTATAAATTAAGAACCCTGGGTAAGAATTGGATATTTAATAATTACGAAATCCAACTCAGCATTGAGGATTCACGCCCATCTGTTACTTCGAGTACGCGATGATTTTAATTAAAATTTTCCAATGTGTTTCCGCTTCCTGTCCACACTGGAACATTCCTTTTTTTTCTCCTAACACACGATCTCTCGTGAAGTGCTCTGGTTAATGACTCATGTAAACTATTTGATTCTGAATTAATTACAAGAAAATAACACTAAAACACTTGTGTCCTCAATTTCACAAAAGAACGCTGTTCCTGCGTAATTACAAGCTGCAAATATTCCACCTAAGCTCATGGCCTACACACTCAACTGACGCAGTTGTCTCTGGGAAGGAAAATACGCGTGCAAGAGATCCTCAAATTGATGTCATCCAATTACACGTTTTGCCGACAAACCGCCACAAATTCTTTCCCCTTCAACTCGCTTTCTCTCTCTTACTCTCTCTCCTGTTCAACACCCAACTTCTGTCAGGGTGAAAGGAAATAAATCCTCTTTCTCCCGGCTCTCATTACCATGGGGCGTATCCTAGCCCACCCCTGAGTTTACTATTTCCTGACTTTTTCTTTTTTTTTTGCTTGCAACCCCATTTGCATAGACACAAATCTTACATCTGACGCACATTATTCTCTCGGTTGTAACAAACTGCTACCCGGATGAAGCGGAATCATTTCTTTGTGGTGTCACCACATCCCTACGCAGGAGGTTTTTGCTTTCTTTGTCTTTTTTTTTTTTTCTCTTCTAAAGCCAGGACTTTCAATTAACAGTTTTTATTAACCATTCTACGCAAGACTGTGACCATTCTAGACAAGACGTACAACATGCGTTCTTTGTCAAAAAGAACCTTGCCTAAAGTCAGGTATTCCTAAAAACGCAATCAAGCAATTGATGGCGATTGGTAGCAAGCCAACGCCAGCACAGAATATAGGCAACCAAAAAAGCGATGCTTCTTTAAAACCTTTAAAAAAAACTTTACTTATACTTCTATTAAGAGGAATTTATGACCATTTTAACATTAAATTTAAACAAATAAATTAACAACATGAAATAACTATGAATAGTAAAGGCTCTAGTTTGGCATCGATTATAATAATAATTAATGTCAAATATAACAATCAATGGTCAAATTTTATCATTTGGAAGAGAGCTCAAGGCTGGTTGTAGCAATCGAAAAAAGCAAGTTTACAGTATCCCAAGAGTGTAATGGGAGAAATAACACGCACTACACCAATTCAGAAATATTTTCAGGGTCCACTGTGCTTTGATAACCGCTGTGCAGTGTTTAATTTAAAATTGGTGTATTTGTGGGGAGCCAGTAAAAAGTTTGTAGAATTTGGAAAATAAAAGACGCGCCTCTTTGTTTGAATATTAACAATGGAATCACTCTTTCCATTTCAAATCTTAAAAACTGTCATAAAAATGAATAAAAATGAATTTTTAAAATGAGTGTGTGCGGTACACAACTTAAAATGGGTGAAATCACGTCGCTACATTTTCAATCTAATTGCTTTCTAAAGTCACCAGCTAATATTTTTAATTCGATTGAAACGATTAATTTTATTGTATTTTCCTTTTTACCTATTTGTTCAGAAGCTTAAGTAAACATAAAATATTCAGAGAACTGGATATCGCAAGAAAAGATTGGGTAGAAAATAAACTTAAATTACGTACAAAAATCAACATTAACTCAACAAAAATATTAGGTTGTCAAATATCTCCCTTCAGCCTTTTTGTCTTTTGAATTTTCCGGCTATGTACAAAGCGTTACAGAGCTCGTATCCAAACTAATCATGCATAGCGTCGTTTTGTAGGTTATATCAAGACCTTTCAAATGATGTATTACCAGATACGAGCTCTGTAGCCCTTTGTACATAGCCGGAAAATTCAAAAGACAAAAAGCCCTAATATCTCTGCTGTTTTTATTTTTTTTTATTTTTTTATTCTACTTGGTCGAAAATGAAAAAAATGAGAGTCCTTGCAGCTAGGCTTTTTTATTTTACTATCAGCTTACTTTTAAGTTCCTGATATAACATTTTAAAATAAAATAAATTGGAAAGTAAGTGCCACACACATTCTTAGCCAGAATAATTTTTCAATAAAGAAATTTGTTTGGACATTTTGAAAAAAAAAAAGGTTTGCTACTTAATGAAATTAAAAACATTTTTTTTTTTGTAAATTACATACTCGTTAAAGCTTCCGTAATGGTTCCATCTACAACGAGTGTAGGACTCCTCCAAACATGATCTCACTTTTTTTGTGAGCTTTTCAACTACAACATCTGAGTCAATGATAATTCTAAGACTCGCTCTGACTCACGGATTATCAGCAGGTTTTAAAATCAAAGAAATTGAAATCATTCATTAAAGTTATTTTTATTTTTACTATTTCTTAAACTTGGATCAAAATAGACGAAGAATTACAGGACTACTACTAAACAAATTAACGCTGACCTTTTGCAGGACCTAACCCGACCTTGAGATCAGGTCAGTCACTGAATTTTTTGGTTTCGTAGTCACATGTCAACGTCTCTTGGCATCCCTTTCGCGTGCTTTAAACCCCAACATATTTTCATCAGAAAAACTTACAACGGGGTTTGTCCGCTGATGGTCATTAATCAAGACCGTTCTCCGTTTTGGACAGTTGCTGAAGGGACAGCAGGACTTATTATTCATCAATTGTTTTGTTTTCCGTTTTCTTTTTTTGTTATTTTCTGCTTCATTCGCGTTCTTTATTCTCATCCGTCCTAACTCTCGTTCATTTCATCCTTCGCACACTTTATCAGCGGGAGGCTTCCTCCCCACAAACACCAACACACTGAGAGACCAAAGTCCAATGAAGTGAATATATGTATCTACTTGATGTCGTCTAACCAAAAATAAAGAAAAAGAAAATCTCTCATCCAACCGTTCCCTTCCCGTCCCCGTCCGGTGACGGTCGTAGAGAATAATTTAACAAAAGTGCACTCGTTCACAATAAATGAAAGCATTTGTATGTGCCCAGCGCCATAAATAAGTTCGGAAAATGGGACTGAAGTGCAAGATAAATGAACTTTTGTCCAAGAGTTGAAATGACCAGCAGACAGATAGATGCCCTCGAGAATTCTTGCATACTCGTCGTATAAGTGGTTAAGTTATGTGGATCAAGTTCTTGCCAGACAGCCAAAGACGTCGCATTTTTATTTCA
The DNA here is from genome assembly GCA_905187475.1 of Syritta pipiens. Classification (NCBI taxonomy): domain Eukaryota; kingdom Metazoa; phylum Arthropoda; class Insecta; order Diptera; family Syrphidae; genus Syritta; species Syritta pipiens. Next base: position 31,021,958 of record LR994572.1, on the reverse strand, counting down.
CGAAATTTAAATTGAGTTTAAACTGTGACTTGAATTTACTTTGAAAATACTTTTGGGCGATTTAGAGGGTATGTTATTGTCTTATTAGGCGTTGAAGGAGTGTGCGATTGTTAGACGTACTCTAACGCTGTTTTAAAAGCTAATTTGACTGGTCCTTAGAGGACACGCGTATAAGTTTACGAACTTTACGAAGACTGCACTATGAACACAGTAAAACAGCAATGCTGCTCTTTTTAAGTTGAAAATGTAACATGCGATAAATATTCTGCGAATATTTTTCATTTCGAAAATAGTCAAGAATTCAGTTCCTATTGAGGAACTTATTCTCGCAGACGGAAGACTTTCTTTTTGGATCTTCTCAGCCTTACTCTGGAAGAACATTTGAAAACTAAGATTCGGTCTTTTAGTCGCTTATATTTCATAAAATGTGACTCACTCATGAAATATGGTCAAATAGCAAAAAGTTAGAAAAAATAATAGCTGTGGGCACTTTGTAGCCATTCATTTCAGTTTTTTTTTCTCTGACCACGTGGTCTTCGCCTAAGGCCCTTGGCTAAACAAACAAAAGAGTGATTATTTTTACACCCATGCGAACAATAAAATAAATCGCGTCATGTTGCGTCGAGCTGCCAAGCATTTGAAATCCCCGCGGTTAAAAAAAAAATTTTGTTTGTCGTCAACCACCCATAGGCAGGCTGTAGCGTTTAGGTGTGAAGGACGACCTTCATGCGACTTTGACAAAACTAATTAAAAGGCATATGCGTTTTGAGTTAAATAAGCTTTTTGAAGATTAAATCTTTAATTGGTAACAGTAATGCTCATAGTAATGGATTTTTCGAAGGTCATGCTGCAAATGGAGAGACGTTGAGTTTGAAAAAGATCTCAAACAGGAGCTGTTTCATAATTTGAACGTTCCGCCATTTGTGTAGTTAAGTGATGCCAAAAAAGCTTTAATTCTGGCTTAGAAAAAATAACAAAAAATAAAACAAATTATAAGGTAAAAGTCAAAAGCCAGTAAAAGTGTGCAACCTACCTTTTATACTTTATGTTTTAAGAAGGGACTAGGAAATAAGGTAAAGAGATAAAAAGAGATAAAGAAGACAGAAGAAATGAAGGTGATAGATAAATGAAATGAACTGCATGAAAGAAATTAGCAAAATGAAAGAGATAAAGGAGATGAATGAGATGAAGAAGATGAGCAAAGTGAGAGAAATGAGTGAAATCTAGAGATGAGGAGGTAAAATGAAAAAAAGAGAAGAAAAAATTGTTTATAATTAACTCTACATTCTTCAATGCTATCTACGATTTTTCTAAGAAACATGCCAAAAGAATATAGATCAGCTGCCAGTCAGATCCCGCCGGATTTTCGGTTTATGATGACAGTCTGTACTGGCTTTGTTATTTGAGTGGTATTTGTAAAATTTTTGATTTATTTATGGCCAGATACGCTTCGCCCATTAAAGTGATGAAACTGTCTTAAGTTTCAAAAATATTTCTAACACTGTAGTCTTGTGAACATTGGTCATATATTGGGGTGCACAGGAGACCCTGAAACTTTGACTTTGGCAAATGCTACATTAGAATCTGAATCTAAACCCGTAAAACGCCCAACCGATACACGAACTCAAAGCTAGGGACTATAAAAAACATCAATTGGTTGCTGAGTGGAAGGGAAGTCATTTGCTTTCGCCTTTCATTTTTGCCAGTCCGTTTCTATTTGTTTAAGTGCGAACATTATCACCTTTCACCTTCTGTACCTGGACTTTTTAGATTAGAACATCTTGTTTTATTCCATTCAACATTGATCTGTCCTTATTAAAATACTATTTATTAACTATCTCTATTTATGACCACGTATCTTCTTTTTACGGGAATTTTTTAGGAACGTATTTTTCGTGTAAAAAGAGAATTAAGTGTATATATATGAGGACTCCATCAAGTGTTCGCACACGTCTGGCATTTACTTTTAAATTCATTCAAATAGCTATTTGAAATTTAGAAAATTTTCTTAGAAACAGTCACAGGTGTATGATGAAGATGAAGAATATTCAAGCGGCCATAGTTTTTAGCTATCACGGTAAGATAATTTGTAAAAGGAAGTAGACTTTACTAACCGGAGGTCCGAAACTTGGATTCTCAGAAGTTTATTAAGGTTCAATAGGTGACTTAATCAGGCTTAGGTTACCGTCATATCATGTGCACGGTGTCAGATTTTTTTTTTTTTGGTTAGAAATTTAGTATTTGGACTTATACCAACTATGGTCTAATTTAGATCAAGTTTCGTGTCAAAAAGAAAAAATCAACTAAAACAAAAACCCTATATTTAAGAACTTTAAAATGCTTTTATAAATTTACCAACCCGATTATTATTTACACGCTGTATAATCTCACCAACCTTCGTTTTCGGCGTATCTGTAGTGAATGGGTCTCTCCCGCTGGTGCTACCGGCTCACTTTTCTTCTCTCCGCGTTACCATGGTGTCTCACTACTATCAGCTGCATTCTAATATGAGTTTGATCGTGTAATTGGTTGTTAGAGAGCTGGGACTTAAAGTTGATAGAATTATTTGGTTACAAACTTGATACTTGTGATACAGTTGCGGTCAAAATAATTTTGCAGAAATATCGAAATTAACGTTGGACTCACTTCAACTACTCTCTTGCAGTCAAGTCATGTTTTTTCCACAAAATTCATATTATTCAATCAATAATCTTATAAAAAATTAATTCCCCATGGCACGTTTGATACTTTTTTTACCTCATTCATTGAAAAGTGTCTACAGACTTTGATTTAACCATAAATGAACCTAACCTGATGTCAGACGTCAATTCATTTAAATTTATTCATAGGATCAACTTTTGTTTGATTTCTGTTGTTAAAATACGAACATGAACATTTTCTTGGAATTCATGCATGTACTTCCGATATCCACTCCTTTCCTCATACAAATAATTCGAAAACGAAAATGACCAAATCATTCAAATATCTGTTACATACATACCTGCTGCATTAATGGCATATGAATCAAATTCCAACGGAAAATTCATAAAGCTTAAATCTTTGGCAAAAGACTTTCGAATTTCACGAATTGTTTGTTAAATGAACCTGATGACTTAGCCAATTACCAGTAGTTTTGCTTCCGACTGAAAACAATCACGAACCAATCACTAACTTCAATGCTCACATCAAGGCTTGCGGCTGCAGTTCCAAGTTTCACCCGACAAGACCGTCAGCTGCTGCTGAACTGACGTCGATGGCGTTTCATCCTTTTCGCAAAAAGCCAATATGCTGTCACAGTTCCAGAGAACTACAAAATTTTCTACTTGATAGCCAACAATTAACTGCCGGAAGTTAAAATATCGCTGCCATTGCAAAACAAACTTCCAACAGAGTTTTCCTAGCTGTGACTATGCTCCTAATTCAGAGCCTACTGTAAGGGCACAACATGGTGTATGTATGCTTTTGTTTTGCTTTCAATTCTCTTGCACACACCCATACACAGTCAGAGAGTAACGGAAAACCTCAAACTCCAATTCCGATTAAGTCAGAGAATAATGATAGTCTTTCGAAGAACAATAAATTCTGCTGACCACTGGTGGTACAAGGATCGCAATTACTGCAATCTACGTTAACATTAACTTCAAGCGTGCAGCACCCATTTCTCCGATGGACGGGGATCGAATTGGGGGTAGTTGATGTGCCTGCTGCTGCTGCTGCTGGTTCATCTGCACAGTGAACAACTTCAACGCCAACCCAACGTGGGGTGTGAGGATGCAGCGCACAATGACTTTTGTTTAGTTTTACGGACAGAATCAGATACAAAATGCAATTCAGTGATTTTTGAGGCTTCCCGAAAGGATTTTGATTAAACTGTATCCGTCGTTGTGGGTGGGGAAGAGATGGCCGTTCGCTTTGAATGAGATTTGAATTTTGTATCTGCCAGGTCAATCTGAAGCGGGTTGAAGTTTCAACTGCATCAGTAGTGTGAAGTGAACGAGGGAATGTTTCGATTCGCATTTAGATATTTATCACATTTTTTTTAAGGCGGGGAATGCGTTTGAAGTTGAATGTAAAGTCAATGAGGGGGCACCGCCCAATCCAGCAGTCAGCTTGTATTTTTCTTGTGTATTCGCTAAAGGTCGTATTGAGTCAATATGTGAGACGAATGTAGGACGGAGTATTATTCGGTGTTATTCCACGTTAAGAAAGCAAAATAACGCCGAATTTCAGAATTCGACTTTATTTCGCTCGGCGTTATTTCACTGCGCCATGTAGGACTCTCAGTGGATACACAAGGCAGTTCAAAGGATTTATGAAGCTAAGCGTATCATCATCATTAATGCAGAAACTTCAGTCGTTCGCTGGAGGTGGGGCCGTGAAAAATTGTTTGTGGTGTTTTTTCACCGAGCTGTATTCGGACCCGGGTACTCTCCCTTAAGAGTCCGACGCACTAACGACTAAGCCACGGCGCCCACTACCTCAGCCCAAATAAATCTGAAAGTATATCGCAAAGACTCCACTGACAACGCTGCTACTGCCAAAAAACAAAAAAAGGTGAATTTGAACTATTTGTTGTTTTAAAAAATAGAGAACACCAACTCGATTTGCAACACCACTCAGCTCCTCTCCGTAATTTTGTGACCCTGGCACCTGTGGCTTTCATCATTCGCCACACTTGGCTTTCATCAACAACCACGTTTTCGCACAGTGATCACCCCCTTAAGAAGCTAAAGCGGCTTGATGATTGTTCGGGCGAAAAGAAAAGATTTACAGTGATGGATAAACAAATAAATACAAAATACTCTTGAAGATATTACCGTAATTTTTTCCTCTTTTTACCATCTACTAAATATTCAGCCATCTTTTGGGAAGTATGTAGGTGGTAGATAGAAAAATCATGCAAAACAAAGCCAACAACTTGGTCACCGTTATCGAGAAAAATTATAAAAATTCTTTTTATGTCGTTTTTTCGCTGGACAAAAAAATAATACACGTTTCGAAACTGAAATGTTCATACTAAAAAATAGGAAAAGAATAAGAGAGAAGGGTTCGCCAATAATGGTGTTGCTGTTTTAAAACGATTTGTTTAGTCTGTGGACCTGAATCCAATTGAAAACTTGAGAATCAATATATTTAGTGGCATGCCAACGATTTATTGCTTCCATGCCATAATAAGCGAAATTATTAAAAAAGGAATACCATGCAATAAATCATTAGGTATTGTAATATAATAGTTGTTTTTCCTAAAATTTTTAACAACACTAGTAAATTTGTTGACGGTACATTGAAATGTATTTATTTTCTTGTCAGTCAGTCGACTTTTCTATAATTTTGAGCAATTTTTCCAAACGTGGTACGCTTTAGTACTATTTGTAAAAAACAAAATTATGTGTACCATTTGCAGCAGTACTTTGGAGAAAAAAGATTAATGCAGTATTTAAGATATCTGAAAAAGTGTTAATTTTAAAGTGAGTGGACGTAGAACAGAGTCGATAGAAGTCTTCGTCGGATATATTGAGAGCTCAGTAGTCCTAGAAAGGATAAAAGGAGCCTACTATGTCCTTTTTCAGCCTTTTACATCCATTTCCGTCCGAAAAATGCCAGGGCCTATCGAAGCGCTTCTTCAAAATATACAGTCATTAGGTCAGTTTTGTTTGAAAGCCCCTTTTTCTTACTTGATATCCCGAAATAATGCACAGATTTTGTATAAAGTTTACGTCTCCTGATTGGGGAGACGTCTCAAGCTGTTGAGGGAGAACAAACAATAACCACTCTTTCGTAACCCTTGCGCAATTGACCCTCTTTGCCCTGTTGGAATAAAACAGCAAATTGATGGCGCTTTGATTTGATGATATGAATATGATAAGCCTTCAAAATTTCATCCATAAAAGCCAGGCTACCAACTCCTTTGTAAAAAAAAAACTGATCCAAACACTGCAGCTTTGAAGGAAGGGCTTCAGGTAGGCCCTGAAATTTCTCGCAATCTTATCGATTCGAAGCCGAAGAGGTAAGACTACACTTAAGATTTCATTTTTAGTTGTAACTTATTTATTTCCATTATGTTTTTTTAAAGCCAAAAGTTTAAAGCAAATACTTTTCTTACTACACTTTTGCTGTTTTTCCCTAATAGCTTGAGTAATTCTTAGACGATTTTAAACATTTTTACATATCAAGATAGTGTTTTTTTCTGCTCTTCCTCATATATAACATTCAATTAAAACCTTTTAGATTACCGCGAAATCATCAAAAAACTGGGAGTGCTAATACTTTTCTTTTTTACCGACTGTACATGTACGGAAGGAATCCGAAAGACGGTCAAACACTCATTTTATACAATACTAGCAACCCGTCCTGGCTTCGCGCAGGCAGCACTATATATCTAAGGTTTTTTAGTATTCCAGTAATGGAATACCAGAAAGTGTTAATGAATTTAAAAATAATTTGGGGTAATGCACCGCTTCTTCTACATCTAAAGCGCGGTCAACTAAATAATAGACTTTTGATGATGAATCACATTTGGCATGAATTGAATCAATAACTTAATTGACTTGCTTATTTGTCTGCCACAAAATAGCCCTTCCCTCAAACCAAATGAATTATTATACAAGTTTGCAATATCCGAATATACCTTCTCTTTTTTTACTTCAAATTTTTCTGGTCTTATTTGAAGCATATTATTGGAAAGTGATGTGTTGTCTCTTCCGTATGCAACACTTATATTAGTTTGAAGTTACGATTTTTTATGTGAAGCCATAAGTATGGCTTTTTCAGTGAAGCATAGACTTTGCTTTAATGCATCTTGTTAGACGTTTTGTGGAGCATTGAAGCCTCATCCTAAATTATTGAACTACAATCCCCCGTCAATTTACCAGTATTACTCTACTTGGAAACATTGCAAGCACTTGAAACATCGGCACTACAAAATTTTAATGGAAGTTTAAAAGCAGAGTTAGCAGTTCCTCCGCCATCTAAAAGTGTGGGTTCAATTCCAGACGATCCCACAGCAAAAGCAGTCTTCCCGCTGCCTCCAGTAGCATTCAAAAAGAAAATATTTCCCTTGTTATTGTAGACTAATAACATAATTAAATCATAAACAATTTTTCCCCTTTTCAGAAGACACTCGTTTTGAATCACTTCCATAAATCAGTAATGATCATAGTTTTTTCTCGCATGTATTCTGCATGGTTTAATGTTATATGTATTAGGCGGCGTAACAGCCCGTTGAGAGCCAGAGCCTAGCTTTTTCGTTAGGCTCGCGCAGACAGTTGTCTGCGGTACAACATACCTTCAATCATATTTTGCGGTGATTTTGCCACGGCAACAAAGGTTCAGTAATTTTACACAACGAAATTATCAAAGTAAACAAGTGTCCTTGTTATATTCCTGTAGAACAGAACACGCATCAGATATGTTATTTTCCCATTGGCTATCATATTCCAACAAAAAATACCACGTTCTTTCATCGCTGCCTGTATTTTTAATGTGTACATTTATGTAAGCCTATACACATACATATATACATATATCCATTTTTCACATCTCATATGCCTCTATCCGTACAACACCGTTTCCGCGCGATCATCGTCATGCCAGCTGTGTGCAAATTTGAGTTGAGCAAATAGGGGTTGAAATGAACATGGAAAACACCACTGAGACTTGCATCGATTTCAGCCAAAATTTTATAGATTAAAAAAATCTTTTAATCAGCGATTTCTCGGATTTCACCAACTAATCGATATTTTTATAGCTATTATTTCTTAGTGCTTGCTCCGCGATCTATAAAACTGCGTTTTTAGATATTCGAAATTTGCATATTCACGTTTTATCGTTTTTGGCCAAAAGCTCCAAAAGTATTAGGGCTAGAATGCTGAAATTAGTTTTTTTTTAATTTACTTATGGAAGCCGATTTTTTGTAATTTTTTCAGATTTTTTGACAAAGCGGTGTGGAAATTACAGGGCGGATTGGCTTTTCGAATTTTTAAAGAACCATAAAATTGGTTATTGTGAGTCTACCTTAAAAGATACACATATGCCACCGCTGACTTTTTTTTAGAACTTTTTGAGACGATCAATTTCCCAGTACATTATTTTTTTGTATCTTTAACTGTTTAGACAGCGCCCGCCTTAGAAGTTTGCCAGTTCTCGACTTTTTTTACTTATCTCAATATACCGTTAACTTGTTGTGCCTAAATGTCTATAAAATGTAGTCCATACCCATAATAGATACCCAACAGTACTACTGGTGAAAACCGCATGGAAATCCGTTCAGTAGTTCCTGACATTAAACTCCCCAAACATTTTTTTCGACTTTGTTTTATAATATTTATGGATAGATTTGTCATCAATAAATTTCCTAATCTGTCCACAGAAAGCACTCAAAAACTGCATCAAAGAGAGCAAAACTTTTGTCATTTCAAAATGTTAAACGTGAAACTTTTCACATGCATCCCCACACACAAACTGAACATCATTCAATATCCCTTAACATCCAATATGCGCCTCGCTGCCTTGTTGTGGAAAGTTCTTCTTCTGTATATCCCACCACATGACCACACCGAAGTCATTTATTTACATACTCAAATACGTATCTTGAACTTCATTAACTGAATTTCGTTACACTGGAAGTTGTCAGTTTCTACTTTATGCGCAATGGAATAGTTTCAAAGTTAATTCCTTACGTCTCAGCCACAAAGCAAACAGCGAGCTTCGTTATTAACTGCTAATTATAAATGTAACTTACACCAAGGCACTGAAAAACTATTCTCCTCGGGTTTCTTGTTCACTTTGGAACAGCAGCTCCCCTTCTCGCGTCTGTCGGTCTAAGGAACTTTTGCTATTTGTTTATGATTCTCTCTGTGTGTATGTGGTGCGAGGGATGTTGCAACCCCCAACTTGCCACTCAATCACTTTGCCAACTGTCTACAAGTGGCACCACACCACCACTCGGATGACATAACGACTTCTTTCTTGCAATCCACTGCACCAACCACCCCGACCGTGATGGTTCTGAAAGAAAAGTGAATAATTAGCAATAAACATCCAGGTGCAACTGCACGGAATGAGCAGCAACTCTACATTAATTGCTAATTACTCGACTTCTCTTGAGTTAGCTGCCATTTTATGTGCACGTCTCCCACTCACTCGGGGAAGTGAATTTAAATTGAAGGAAAGACGTCTTTAAGGCATCGTCCTCCGACGACCATGCGGTATCCTTCTCGGCTGACAATGGAGACGAAAGACAGCCGAGCCAACAATGGCCGGAGTGTCGTGGCGTGGCATATCACTAACCAACTTGAAACTATCTTCCTGAATCATAAATTAAATCCATATCGGTGGAAAGATAAGAAGGAGAGATTTATGAATGAGGTAGGTGGCGCTCGATTCGGTCGACTGTTTGAATCTGGGGATGCATTAGCGCAGAACAGGAGGCGGACCCTCTCGGGCCTCGTGCTCCTTGCATTTATGTTAATCTAATTACAACACTCATTTGTTAGTGAAACTGGAAAACAGTGCCAACGGGAAGGAAGTGAGATAAGGTGCCTTTCTCTTCTCTGTCTGTGAGTGCTTAATTTTATCTGGGAGACAATGAGAGCTAGGGAGAATGGAAACTTAAAGTTCGTGTTAAATGCAAACGTAGCCTTGGGAAATCTCTGTGATGTCGCATCGACAGTGAGATTGTGTTACATGTGTGGGTGATGTGTCCTTCGTCTTCGTATTGAATGTAGTCTCCACAAATTGATATTCAACCGGTGTAAAAGGTAGTTTTACCGAGCTTTAGACAATCACGTCTGCTTTGTCTTCCATAAAACTTCGACTGGGTGGAAAATGTCCTTCGGCCTCTAGCGTCCATTGTCGAGGTAGAACTGCTCTTCGCGTTAGGCGGAGCCTTTCAAGATAAGAAGATGTAGAGTACAATTTAAGAACACAAGAATCACGTCTATTGGCTACCTCTTTAGGAGTTCAAGTGCTCCACTTGCTTTACTAACTACCCTCTTACACATTTTAATTCACTAAATATTTCATAAAAATATAATAAAGAAAATATTTGAATTTCAGATATGTATTGAACTTTCAATCGTGTTACAAACAAAACAATTCGAAGATGATTTATTTTTCTCTTCTTAATTTGCGTGAAAAAAATTCTGTAAAAAGAAAACAAGGTGTATATATAAAATGTTCGAGAACTAGAATATTTATCAGAGCTGAAGAAACTAGAGTACTGCCTTTTCTTTACAAGAATGATCACTTTCACATTTTTTTTGACCACTGCTATAAAGTCCTGCCATTTTCACCACTCTTCCATGACTGTCGCTACATGAAAAAACCGCCGATCGTCGATAATGTCGCGACCATTTCAACTACTTTAGAGTCCTTTTCCGCATAGGACAATTGAAACCCAAGAGCTGCCACTTGGCCAGCTCACACATTGCTAACGTCGACATGTCCATGTAAATCACCGGCACATCGGCCACTTCATTCCGCATCCGCATGGCATACAGCTCACCACAATCACCAAACCCCAGAGTTGGAATGAAATGGAAGATAATTCGGTATCTCTGAATTTGCACAGCACAGCTTAATTACCCAATTAAGTCAAATGAGCTGCTGCCCGCTGATTAATTGACATGCAAGCGGCAGTCGAGTGAATTTTCGCCAGGTGACCCCACTGATGACGACACAAAAGAATGACGACACCGACGCGTCGCCCAATGAACTCTTTCGCTCTTGCTTTTAAATAACTCACTTGACGATCGCAATAATCCAACCGAGCTTAAAATTGTCAGCGCGCACAAACTGCATTCGCTCGTCCATTTTGTTTTTGTCGCTTTCTCTTTTTGTTGCAATTTTAACTACTTCACTCCCATGTCTCCCCATTCGTCATTAATCACAACATTATACCCGTTACTTTACGATTTAACATCCAGTCTCCAGCCATTTCTCGGGATAAAATGTTCGCTCCTTCGCTCAAATCCGCAATGATCCAAATCTTCCTCCATCTGCTGAAAGTTCGCTTAGCTTTATTTCTTTTTTCCTTTTGTGTCCGCCATGAGCGGGACTTTTCTGCGAACTGAAAAACTACTTACAATGATTAAGAGAATAAAAAAACAAAAAGAGACCAAAGGAGGAGGGATCTCTTTTCCTTGCGCGAAAAGTCCTCTTCCAAGGATTCAGCGTGCTTAATGATGCAAGAGAATAAATATTTTGGGACCACCGCTCGGGGCTGTGGGCGATGCAAATGCGATTGTCGCACCAGATGCGCGCTGGTGCTTCTGATGCCGGTGCGGGTGTGTTGGTTACAGCCAAGACGGATAGAGCTGCAGTTCATGGAAATTAAATAAATTAACCAAATGAATAAAATTACAAAATTCGACGAGGGGCGTGGGTGGGAAGATCGAGTGTTGACTACATACTCAAGTGCCACTTACTTGCACTTGCAAGCAAAAAAGGGGAGGCGGGCGTGTTACAATTTAGTGTGATGCGCTCTTTTGGCCTACATTTCATTAGGGGTCAGTTAGGCGGTCGATGAATTTGAATCGAATTGTAGTAGGTGTTCAATCTGGATGGTGCATGATTAAATTGGTTAAATTGAAGCCAGAGCTCTGGTTAAATGTTCGTGGTCAACGGAGATGGCCACTAATTGGATATCCTGCGACGCAAGCCCACAATTGTCATGCTCATGATGATTGTTAAAAAATACGTCAGAAGCCCACTTATCAAGTGTTAACGAGTCCAGCAACCTAGACTTTAAAAATAATTTTCGGCATCGGAAACTTCGGAGTATCTTCTAGTGAGATCTTGGATGGGTTGGATTGCATATTATACAATTTTTACTTTTTCTAATACTCTGCTCGCCAACGTCAAAAAGTTAGTTTTAGCAAGAGAAAAGGCTGTCGGGAAGATTACAAATTCACCGTGTTGTTACTTTCAGCCATGAAAAAGTTTTGCCGACGCAGTTGCTTCTGTCAATGATTTCACCTTTGATTTAAGTCATGGAATTCGTTGTTTCAGCCTCAACGACTGCAATAGTTTTTTTTTAGCTAAAGAAATTGGTTGCTCATAAGAGCCCCCACCTCTAGAAATAAAATTACGCCATGGCTGCCAACCTCGCTGTAAGCATAGATCTAAAATACAACCTGTCTCCAATTTGCCACTTTCATTTGCATCCTTCAACCACAGAGCGCCGCGGGCAATCTTTGTTGTAGCCGAAAGCCAGTCTCGCCCTTAAGCGCCAATTTCATTACATCACTCTCGCAAACGTCAAAGTCACACTTAAATAATTGGCCAGCCCAACACAGTCGCTGCTTAGAACCCATCCCACTAATAACCGCTAATTAAATTCGCACGTCCTCCTGTCTCCATGTGCGGTCACTCCTCGAGCATCCCTCCAAATTCACCAAAATGAACAACGGACATTTCCCAGCCACAGTGTCCTCAGAACGACCAACTGCGGAAGCCTTGATTCGATGATGACGAATTCACATCGATTAATCACATGCAACGTCGTCGTCATAAATACCGCACAAACGTCGTCCTCCGTCACCGGTCATCGTCGTTGGCCACGGTCCGCCACCTCGTCCATTTAAGATCGAGTGCCATTGTGTGCGACTCGTTAGATATTCCACTGGGCACTCCACAAACCCGGCAAAATTTATTTAAATGAATCTCCGTCACACCACGGAGAGGCCTCCAAATGATGGTGGTCCTTAAATAATTTTAAATATCACAACGAGGGCGGGAGCGACACCCCCGTCCGGCACACACATGTCCAATTAACAAAATATCCACACTGTCGTCTGCATTGAAAATCCAATCATTTTGCATTGTTATCCATATAATTGTCATGGATGGCTACGAATTCATTTCACAAATTAAATGCAACCCACGCATCGGAGCTATTGTGTGACCGGGGGTCCTTCGGCAATGACCGTGGTGCAGCAGGGACGAGACGACATTTAAGCAACTTGAGCGGATGAAGTGTGCAGGATTTCATTTCGAGCGACGACCAACGACCAACGAAAAGGGATATATGTAGGTATGTATATCTGTAATATTCTTGGAATTATCAAATTTCAATTGCAGTGCCACGAATAAATATCACAAAATTTGGTGCGGCCAAATGTGGAGCGTGGACTTGGAACAGGATGCGCCTGTTGTTCTCGAGCGGGTTTGGAGCCCGGCGGTTTATTGTTACACGTAATGAATATTTTGTGCACACAACACCCGTCGGTGGATAAGTGAACCAAGAAGGATTATGGAAATTTAACTCGTTTTTGAATTAAATATCAATTTTCCCACGATGACTTGGAGCTTGTGGCGTAGGGAAATTTCTCCGGAAGCGATAGCCAAAGAGGTTCCTTGAGGTCGGTCATTCTGGCTGTTGGTCAGTGGTGAAATGTTCAACGGTTGGCAAGGAGGAAAGATTAAAGGTGAATGCATTTGTTTTGCTTTCTGGGTGACTAATTCCAAAGATTAAACGTGAACGGAAAATGTCTGTAACAATAAGAAAAGCAGTGCAGTATTATGGGACATCAAATACTTACAAGTACATTTCGTTCTCCTGACCACGATCGTCATTAAAAAAAAAAACTTATTTTTTCAACCTTTTGCCATAAAAACTGTTTCTCAAAGTAAATCGACAAAATACTGACAGTAGTTCTCCCTTCACCGTACATAAATCAAATTTGCATGATTTTAAAATAAATTAAGACGCAGCCTATTCGATAAACTTATGATAAACCGTATGAAAAGTAATTTTTCATGTAGGTATTTTAAATACAAACTCAATCGCGTCGATTTGTAAATTTCATCAATGAGTCGTATATACAGTGGTGGCCAGAAAACTAGAAACATAATGAACCTATTAAATTAAAAAACAAAAAATGTGGGGTGACGAATAAAAATTGGCCTTGCTCCATCCAAACGCATGGGAAAATATTCGTATGACGCCCTCTCAACAGGGAGCTTAACTTCAGGTACACCATTGAAAGGGTCAGGCATGGGGAAAGAAAGATCGAATCTTGGGGTGCATTCTCTTTGTATAACGTCGGACCTGAATTAGGTATCCAATATGGTATTACAAATTTAGATGAAATCGTTGTTTAACTCCTGAAAATTAATCTTGTACATTGGGCAGATTAAAGTCACGACTTAAACCTCATAAAAAATGTATGCAAAGACGTGGAAAAAAGCTTAAAGCATGTATCATCGTAAATGGCAGCAGACTTGTTCAACAAATTAAGATCATATGAGCTTCTTCAAGACGCCTGGCTCTGGTTAAAAGCACAACCTAAAAACTTTGTTACGTTACAACAAACAAAATACTGATCATTTATTTAATTTTTTTTTAAATTTTTTAATGTGTGCCCTTAAGAAAAATATATAAAAAAAAGAATGAAGAGAAAAGCAGCTGTTTCTAATACTCTGGCCACCACTGTATATAATTAATAATTACTGACCAAGCCAGTGGATCATGGTACCAGAAAACAGCATATGACTGTCACGTATAAATTGTGACAAACCTGTATATGACTGTGAAATGTAATATATGTGGTAATATTAGCTGTTAGCTTTATTTTGTTAGCACCCATAATAAAATCACACTTTTTCTCTACAAAGTTAAATATCTTTTATAGCTTAATCCGGTTATCAGGACTTGATCTAAATTATTATTAAATTTGATAAAATAGATTGTTTGACCATCTTAAGGTAAAATTTGCCATCAATGATTGCAAAGTTGGAAATGAATGGGTCATGGGTCCTCTTATAGGACAACGATCTGAAGAATACAGCAGAAAAACTTAAGGAATGGTTGCTCTTTTAAACATCTAAGCGAATGTATGATCATCTACTCTTACCAGACTTTGATCTGATTAGTAATTTGTGACAATATTTTGATAGTCGGGCCCGTAAACGGTAGATGATAAGTGAAATATAGTCGACGTCGAATTGCATAAAATTCTTGCCGAATTGACATAAAAAGTTAGTCGAATCAACACTAACATATCTCAAACCTTTTTTTAGATACGAAAAGATAAGTCTTAGTGGTAGTTTTGAGTTTTGTTCTTTTTATTAATCTCTACACTTTCTTTTGATTCTAGAAAAATAGACTAATTTTGGTTATCTTACTGTTAACTTTTTGTTGTTGTAATTTTTTACAACTTTTTACAACTTTTAGAGAATAAATAAAACTTTCCAAAACTAAAGAAGGTTCCAAAATCGGAGTACCAGAAACTATTGTATGAGTCTTTGAATGCTCGAAACATGGATGCACACTTTCTTTTGACTCCGGCTGTACATCACAAAAGGCCTAGGCTGTTAGAAACACTGAATTTAAGTAATGGACGCTTTTTTTTTTAAACCTTTCTAGAGCGACAAGCCCCTCATAATGGTCCCGAGAGTGTAATTTTACAAAATTTAAGTAGCCAAATGTATTCATTGGGCCTTCAATAAATTGTGGGAAATTGCCTACACCATTGGTTCCCATTCCCAGAACCTCAACTGTGCTTCAGTGTTCACACAAAACGCCGTCCATCAACCCCAAAAATGCACCATTTCGATTCGTCTGCTAAAATTACTGAAATTCAAAACTCTTGCTTTTGGAGGTACTGCTTTGCAAAGTACAGCTTTCGATTCGTCTGCTAAAATTACTGAAATTCAAAACTCTTGCTTTTGGAGGTACTGCTTTGCAAAGTACAACTTCTTTTGCATTTTTTGCGAACAACGAAGGCTTATTTCGTGGTGTAAGCCCTTTATATTCATCCGAATGCAACAAACATTTTGGACAATTTGTGGGTGCACACTTAGAATTTGGCTTTCAATTAAAATGTCCACTATTTAGACACTATAATTTTAAATTGTTAAAAAAACATTTTTTCTTGCACAAATTTATATTGAATGGTTGAATATGGCTATTCACAGTTTTCGCAATTTGTTTTACTTTTTTTTTTCTTCCATAGTTTAATTTAAGTTTAAGTTTGGATTAATTTCTATCCATTTTTTTTTCACTCTTTGGTTTACTAGCACACTATTTTTCGACTTTTTTTACCATGTGAAATTAGTGAGTCGAATGACCATCAAAAAAATGGATCCGAAAACTGTTGTGTCAAAAACAGTTTTAAATTTCAGATATTAAATAAAATTGAAACAGCATTCATTCTAATTAGGAATTTTCATCCACTAAAGTAAATAAATGCTTTCATCTAAAAAGAATTATGTTCCATTTAATTATTTTAATTATCCCACCCACCACACTCCGAACAGGCGGAAATTTGATGCTCACCTGTCGCTAACAGTTTCTGAGGTTAACACGCGAGAATGTTCGGCAAAATTATTTGCATCATTTCATATGAATGGTCACACGGTGTGCGGCAATGAAAATCAACTAACTCAGTGTGTCCGGGCTCCAATTATATGCCAATTATGGCCTTTTTCCAGACCACAATTTTCGAGTTCAGTGTGTGGTAAATTTTATTTAATTTATTCACCTGACCGTCTGTTTGTTGAATGAACGATGTACGCGTATCGATGGGGATCGTTGCCGATAGACTGTCTGTGCGAATTAAGGTTAACAAAATTGTGATGAAATTATGCGTCTCATTGTGTTTCACAAATGGGAGAGAATGCGTTCGCTTTGCAATTCGAGTTGAAGGTGTTGAATATTTGCTTCTGTTTTGCGGCCGGTTGTCGACAAATCGGCTTACATGGAATATGTGGCGGTTTCCACTAATTAATGGAAACAGGTTGTTATTGGAGATATTTCTAGGACCAGCGTGGAGTTCTGACATGAATGTGGTTTAGAATGGTCCAAAATTGTGGAAAAGCTTATGCAAAAAAAAAAACATTTTATACAAAACAAATGGAACGAACGATTCGATTTGAAAATTTAAGATTAGTTCGCATTAATGCATACTCTTAGGCTAGTAGTAAAATGTACTAGAATTTGAAAGAGGGACGAGCTAGACGAATAAGAGATTATGTCCTGCAAGTGCTCGTCTAATGTTAGTGTTAGAGTTCGCAAAGGGTTTTAAATATCGTTCCTTGGAATGGCTTTCAGTTCTCTCATGTCATGACCCTTAGAAATTTTTTTTTTGGGGTTTTTATATTTGCTTGGCTTAAAATCTGGGACACGAAATGAGGTAATTATTTGATTTCAAAAAGTGACCATTTGACTTCATATAAACAAAAAGGAAAGCTGCTGGTAAGACAAGTAAAAGAAGTAAGAGTGCTCTAAAAAGTTTAAGAACAAAAATTACTGCAAGTCGATAATTGTTCGTTTGAGTTGAAATAATACTATCCGTACATAAAAAAAAAACGGTCAAGTGTGAGCTTTACTCACGCGCTAAGCGTTTTGCTTCCAACAAATAAGTATTCAAGATATGATATAACTCGGAAAGATTAATACATCGCACACAGTTTGGTGCATAACTGGCATAAAAAAAATATTTTGTAAGGGTACCATTTCGTTTTTTGCCGTTTTCACTTGTGTAATGGGCTAAGCCTTCAAATAATCAACTGCAGTCGGCTGACCAATACAAAGCTCAGACCTTAACGCAATTGATACTCTCTTCGGGTTTCTTTAAAATTGCCATTTTCAACGGATATGATTCACAACAATCATTTTTAACTGTTTTTTTGGAGATAGTCTAAAAACAATGGATTTAAGTTTAAAGCAGTTATTGTTTTAGATTGTCCGAATGTCGACCAAGGCGTATAATGCAAATATTGAAGCAAACTGACTTTGGACTCAATAATAAGGTACTGTTTCCACCCTGTTTTCATCGTTGCTCAAAACTGGTGCAAAATCGATTCAGAGAAAATCATAAAAAATGAATTTTTCTGGTTTCTGTTTGTATTAAATAACTACTTATTGCTCACTAATAAATTATGGAATGTTTTGGTTTAAGTTACGTATATTGATGTTTGAGTTTTTGTTGAAAAACCTACCTTTTTGCTAAAAGTAACTTAGTTTTGCGCCCCACTTTAGCTTCATTACAATTGTTCGTCGCTACTTTTTGAATGAAAGTGGACAAATAAAGATCCTTTCCTTCGTCTTTCCTACTTGATTAGCGTCTCTGTCGTGTTAAAATTGCCTTGGTGCACTTAACCCTTTCATGCCCGAATAAATTGGGCGTCAAACGGTTAAGTGTTGTTTGAGTGTACACTGAGCCCAAATCAACTAAAAAGAGATCACTAGCAATGCTTCTAACAAAATGTTTACCAACAAGCTTGTTCCACGTAGCGAGCTATTTGGACAAAAATAAACCCCCTTTAAAAAGAAAAATTAAAATTACGGGTCGAAGCTCAAACATGTAATGTTGCCTATAGGCAATATCGAGGATTAGGGCTAAGGGAGATGATATCTCAAAAAACTTAGTGAAAATAGGATTTTATGCACATATTTTTACTACAAGTTTGTCATAACTCAGAAACGTGGATGAAATATTAGTTTTCTCACCCCCACCAGGGCTTAAAGAATTCCATAAGATAATTACTAAAAAAAAGCTTCAATTATTTGCTGCAAAGGAAAGATATAGCAAAGAAAAAAGTCGTAGAAAAATATGCTTTTTTAAAGAAAATAATTTTTAAAATACTTTAAACCCGTCTGGCGAAGATAAGGCCGCGTGCAAAACGTCTGGCGACAGAATTTTTGTAATCGAAAGAAAGAATATAAAGAACTGATTACCAGTCATTCCAAAAATTTACTTCTTGCATTTTAAAGAAAAAGAACTCAACCGAATTATTATCCATGACAAGTAAAGAAACTAAAGACCATCAGTAAGCCAAAAAAATTGTGAAACTGTGTTGGGTACTAAGGTCACCAACTAAAACCACCACCACAGATACCATCACTCAGATGAAGAATGTCAGAAGCACATGGCTACTTTAAAGTCGAGTGCACCGTAAAAATCCCACGTACCGACACATGTTAACCTTCACCAAATTTACTCCCATGCAGTGTCAATTGTCAACAACATGTTTCTCAACATTTCTCGATGCTCTACTAACCCACTAAACATGAATCTCAAAGGACTAAATTGTATAACAATTTCAATTTTTATCCGCACATCCCTATCTTCGAAAGCTGGAGAAGTGATTCTTTGGAAAGTGGAATCCATTTGCTGCTCTGTTAAATGCAGCACATGCGCACAGCGAGAATATCGTTGATTATTCTGTCCTTTGATAAAACATGGGGAATGTTGACTGTTAACTTGAATTCTTTAAAGACATAATGACAGCAAAAATATTCCACAACCAGTACACAGGGAAATAGACCCACAATAATGTTTTGCTGACAGCAATAATATGCCAGCATCAAACCAACAGTTAACATGTTTGTGTGCTTGACTATAAGTCTGTGATTCATTTAATTACTACCTTCTAGATGTCTGCTATTTTAGCATCATCACTCTGACATTTACCAGTTTCATCACATCACATCATTCGCAAAGCATAATTTGTGAGTTCAGTTCTAGCCAAACAAAGTTCTTCCTCAGAACTACTCGATGTAACTGTCACACGGAACACGATTTCATTGCCAAATCGCTTGACTAACGACGGTAATTGAAGTCATCTAATTACTACCTCGACGACATTCTTCCAGAACACCAGTCCCTGCCCCTTTGTTTACAAAACATTTTTGACTTATCATCGTTATAATTATTTTGCTTTTCGTTTTTTGGAGAGTCAAAGGGCAGCAGATGTTTTTTGTTTTCCATATAAGAAACAATTCGAGCGGCAGCTTCATCATCAGTCCCACGGCACAAGCCCAAGAAACAGTATCCTAGATTTTAAAAATGCGTGTCTTTGCTTTGAGTTTTGTTCTCGCAGTGTTTTCGGTTGTCTGCTGCCGGGCACTTGTGATTCCTCCAATCCAACAGAGCCAGAGCTTGCAAGGAATTCAAGAACTTTTAGCCGCAGACGGTACACAGGCGATGAACGACGGTGGCGCAAGGAGCGCAAGGCAAATTGTCTACACAAATCCTGTGGTCTACGGAGGAATTCCAAACATCGATGGAGCCTACGGAACTTATGGATCAGTGAGAGTTGTGCAGCGATATCCCACATACACCGTCGCCAGGACCAATGGGTATCCTTACTACGGTTATCCCCTGTTTGGATGAGATTGCAACAACTTGTATGACACGTCACGAAATGTAGTTAAATTGAAAAATTAATTTTACAATACAATAAATAAAATATATGGGATGGAATCTGTTTGTGTTCTTACTCGTTTTTTCCAGGTTCAAGCTTTGTCTTTTTAGCACATTCTTTTCCTTTTGAGGTTGGTTTCAAGGCTTATTTGAAATTTTAAATTCGAATGAATTTTTTTAAGAATCTTTGAGAACTGCAGGTCTGTTCAGTGTTTATTCTCAAAGTTAAGTTTTCCATTTTTGTATTTTTCAGTTCTTTAGATTGGTTTACACACATTTAATGATTAAATTAAATATTAAATTAATCTTTCTTGTATATTTTATTCAATAATTATGAATATAGAATAATTCGATTTCTGGGTGTTATGATTGACTGATGTAAAGGTTGGTTTCGATAGTTTTAGAGCACTTTAACACTTTTTCATTTAGAATTCGTGAATTGTTTAAGTTTTCTTCATTAATTCGAATTGAAGCATAAATATTGCTTTGAATAGTGAAAAAATTCAAAGACAAAATGTCTAGGCAGACCTAGACAGTGTTAGTCAGAGAACTTCTCTGTATTCACTTAAGTAAGAACTATGAAGCACTGTAGAGCGTAAGACATAGTGGAGGGTGTGTCATGTTGTTGCCTGCCATTCCGTGGTATGATGTTGAGCCTTTCGTGATAATCGAGCAACGAATGGACTAGTTTAAATGTAAAATAATGTTGCAGGGCCATGTAAAGCCTTTTACAGACGACATTTTGCTATAACATGGACATTCATGCAAGATAATGATCTTAAGCATACGTCCCGGTTGGTGATGCCGTGCTTTAGTGATCGCCAAATCAAAACTTCTGTCAGAGTCCTTACTTTAATTCAATAGAAAATCTCTTGTGTAATGAAAAGCAGCATCTTGGATTAAGAAACTAGTCAATT
Source organism: Syritta pipiens (assembly GCA_905187475.1). Classification (NCBI taxonomy): domain Eukaryota; kingdom Metazoa; phylum Arthropoda; class Insecta; order Diptera; family Syrphidae; genus Syritta; species Syritta pipiens. The sequence continues at coordinate 31,000,891 of LR994572.1, read as the reverse complement.
GTGTAGCAATCGAGGAAGGATAGAAAAGCATCCCTATTCGTCAATGCCAAGAGCTAGTGCAAGGCATAAGAAGAAGAATCTTGGATTGTGTCTAAAGAAGCTTGAAAACTTCTCAGATACCAGCCATACTCAGATACCAATTATTCTTACAGGGCCGCACGATTGTGTGCACAAATATCTTATAGCTCGAGAACCATTAGCGATAGTTTCGATTTTCTCATGCTCTTTGGGTTCGATGTTTGCCGCGTAGATCGCCATGCAAATCCTCATTCTCTTTCTTTCTTGCATAGGTAAACAATAATAAGGGCAACCACATACGCTTTTTTCTCCGACGTGTTTGCACTAAAAAATCAACATGAAATGAAATGTGTTCGTCGTCCAGTGCCAAATTGACAGAGAGTCAGAGCATGCAATACAAGTTGCGAGAGGAAATTTTTTGTTTATTTTTTTGCGAAAAAAAAAATTAGACTTAGAGGAATTGAAAATAGACCAAGAATCGAAAAAATGTATTCGAGCTAGAGGGCTTTTCGACTTAGAGTGCGTTCGACTTAGAGTTCTTCGACTGTATTTGGTTTATTTGTAAAGTTACTCCAAACTTGTTCGTTCTTTCCTGCTCGTTTCAAGTGCTGAATTAATAGATTTCTGATCTACCAGACCGCCTGAATGGGTCGTACTCAGAAAAGTATTCTCAATGTTAAGATAGATGTGCCTTTCTGCAACTATGAGAAGTCAGTTAATGTCATTCTTCGCCAACGCAAAGTTTAGTTGATATGAGTGACTGACGGTCAGTTTAAGCGAAATAAAACTTCTTCTTTTCGATCAAAACTTCTTCAAACTTCTTCAATCAAAATACACATTAATTGGTTTCGAAATAAAAATTAATCCAAACACAAAATTTTTCTCGAATTTGCTTTATTAATACAATTTTTTTTGCTCTCAATGAAACTTATGCCAAATCACCTTTTTATCCATAGAATCCTCCATGGTGATGGTGATGATGGTGACCAAATCCATATCCGCCGAATCCTCCATATGGTCTGCCGAATCCGCCATATCCACCGTAGGGTCTGCCAAAGCCACCGCCGAATCCTCCAAACAGTGGAGCACGAGCCTGACGCCCAGATTCATTCTCATGCTCACCACCGGCATCTACAGACAACAACTGATCACCATTGAATTCCTCCTCTTCAGCCAAAGGATACGCAAAAGACAATGCAATCATCGCCAAAACCACAACAAGCAGCATGCAGCGCATTTTTCCTCAAAGAACTTTTTTCGTTATACAAAATGAAGAATTGTTTTACTAGCACAAAAGATGACTTTAGATTGTTGTTCTGATGCTGATTGATTTGGCTTTTATAGAGGATCGGATGTCTGGATGATTTCACTGAATTGGGGGGATTCACGCCCCCCATTTTTTGCGTCTAACACTAAGCACAACCTGTCCGGATCTATAGAAAGCACGGATCACTTTTTTTCAAACATTAATCAAGTTTTGATAATCGACTTCAGTCATACTCGCAAGTGGCAAAATTACCGCACCAATTAGTCAAGATCTTCAAGAGGCGCAGTCATCATGTGGTTTTCAACAAGGTTGTTGATCCTATGTGGTCAAGTGAATTGTCGAAATTTATTTTTTGTTTTCATCAATAGATAATTTGTTTTGTATTTTCTTCTCGTAAACATGTTATAAAATGTTTTTCTTGAGTTCTTGGAAGACAACAACTGGACGTGATATTTGAAATGCAGACGGAGTTGATTCGCCAGGCTTATGACGTTCCAGGAGTATGTTATGCTTTCTTTGCCATTTTCGAGAGATCATCAATCACTCTTTGTCGTAAGTGACATAATTGAGCATGGATTTTGTAAGTCCCCATGAAAATAAGTAAAATATACGAGTTTTGTTTAGGGGCACGACATTGACAACTGCGTATACTGATCAAACTAAGAACGATTTCCAGATGAAAGTTTTTGGAAATTTGTTTTTTTCTGAACATAAGCAATAAAAGAAAATAGCAATTTTATACGATACATCTAAAAACAGTTTATAAGCAACCTAGTAAAGACTTTTATCCGACGAAACTTGCAAAACTGCTGCAAAGCAGAGCCTATCCTGCAATAAATAACCGTGGGGCATAAAAATGTTGCCGAGTGTCAAAGTATCAAGCCATCTCATGGGTTTAGAGTCCCTTTGGTAAACCTCCCGCAATGGTTTTGAGTTTAAAGTCCACTTACGTACGCAGATTATGCCAAAAATGTAGCGATAAATATGTACACTCCACCACACAGTGTTACATACATTTTTTTTATTCAGTCCTTTTTTTTAGCGGCCATCAGCGGATATACAATTCAGAGTCTTTTCCCATCCATCTATGCTCAAAAATGTGCAATGAACCCTTTTTCGCCATGTGGCATTTCAAAGACCAATACGAACCTCTTGTATCCCCTCATCGGTAACATTTACCAAATCCTCATCAACTTCGATAACCCCAACTTTTTTCGGGCTCTTCAAACTCCATCGCACACTTTAGTGCATCTCCGTTTAAAATATTCTTCTAAAGTACACTCCATCTTCCTGCTCGTATCTCCGTTCCTAACTAAACACTTCTTCGCTTAAAAATAGCCCCAACATTCTATCTCTGAAACAACCCTACACATGTCACCCTAAACTTAAATGCAATCCCCCCAACCAGGATCCCACTCTTTCTCTTCCACTTCCACTTCCGCCAACGACCATTTCGTAAAATGCAACTCAGACAGGGAGCAGGACCCTCCTCTTTAAGAGCAGGAAGCATAAACGTTACTTAAAGTTTCATTCGCACCTCCGTTTCCTTCTCGTTCTCGTTCGTTTGCATTGCAACATTCTTCTCATTCCTGTGACCCCTAACCACTTTAGTTGACCCACATATTCACTTTTACCTTCCCCCCTCACATAACGCGGACCTTTTCTGCACACTGAAGTTGCTCCTTGTCAGTTGGCTTAAAGGAGAGTTCCGAAAACTGAAGCTGGTTAGGAAAAAAAAAATGGGAACAAGGAAAAAGAAAGAAAAGGAACTTCTGCGAATCAGGAAGCACGCTAAAGCTCCTCTCTGTAATTTAGTAATGCAGATACGTATGCGAAAATATCCTTTCGCTTGTCCTCGTTCCCGACGTTTCCCTGGCGTTCTGCTGCTGCTGTCGCTACTGCGACGGTAAATTTCTCGAATTCCAAAGATTATACTCAGACTTGGCGGTTACGAACGTAATGTGGTTCCTCCCGTTGACAGTGTCTACCTTTAATGACTACCTGCAAAGCCCTGCATACATGAACAATTTGCCGACGAATTTAACTGCGTTTTCAGGATAGCGAAGCATGTAATTATTTCACCAGTCCTGCGTAATTTTTTCGGGTTTTTTCGTTTTTCTGCGGCTTGCCCTTCACGTGGGGCAAACATCCCGCCCTGTTAAGTGAATTCCTTGGTGGATGTGTTTCGAGAATTTATGGAATACATCCATGAGCATTCATGATGAAAGACCACGTAAATTTGAAGACACAAACGGCAGTAAAACGCACCGCATTCCGACGGTGATGACATTTAAGAACATGCTGCTTGATTCAATTCCCAAAGTTGAAGGATTCGTTTTTCTGTTGAGTCGCGAAAGAAATGTAATCATTTGTGGTGGGAGCATAATTTAGGGCAGCTCGCAATCAAATTTTGGGCGAAAATGGGAGCACTGAAATGTGTTATTTAAGACACAGAAAAAGAAGAGTTGTTTTAGGCGATGAGATATGCGGCGCCTAAATGATTGCTTCAAAAAGGTAAGAGGGAGATACTCTAGACGAGTAAATCGAAAGGAGGAAAGTAAATAAGAAATGGACCACAAACATTAGGCCAACAGAAGATTGTACGAAGAAAGTAAATTTAAATAGTAGAAAAAGTGACAATCATTCAGCATAAGCCCAGAAAACTTCACATTTAGAAAAATCTTAAATTTAAGTGTTAAAGCACAATAAATTTCCTGTATATATAAGACTAGCACTATTAAACGACATCTATTGGACTAAAAAGTAGTGTGTTTGAGAGGCTCATGTAAATTATTTCATCGCACTGCTCAAAGTTTTGTTTCATGGAGTTAATCGATCTATGTGCGTTCAGCTCTTCTTTGTTTCTTGTGAAAATGCTTTACTTAAAATATGAATGTAAGTTGTATCATTTGTGCGAAATACAAGTTTTTTTTTTATAAATGTATGTTCCATGTATTATGGCTTTATTAGTAAGAGCAAAAATTATTATGGAACACAATGTCGTTCAAGTGGTTGCCTCGGCTAGTTTCACAGTAGCGCATTCTCCAACTCCGATTTTTCAAGTCCTTGTGTATGTGCCGGGCTGAGGCTCACAGCTTGGACCGTTTCCGGATTTTTGGCATAACACAGTTCAACGGAAAAAAAATGAGTCAAATCACAGCTCCGAGGCAGCCAATTGATATTGTCAAGAAAACCGATAATACGATTTAAAACAAAAAAAACGCACTGTTTGGGCTACACAGCAGTCACTTTGGAAATGACTTTACGGTTACGTTCGTTCTGCGGATGTATGATAGCGACTTTCTGATTTTGAGTGTCAAAATAACCTATAACTAAAAAAAAACACCCTTTGACAATTTTACAAATTCAACCTGCGACTTTTTTTATTAAACATTTTTTTTTAAAACGTTCTTTATCTCCAAGATTAAAATCGTTTCTTTTGACTTTGCATATCTTTTCTGAAAGAACATTCTAAGCAAGAAGTCTCTTGGCCTCAGCTGAAAATGACGTTTGAATAAAGCAGTAAAATTAAAATCCCTGTGATAACTTTTAGACCGATAAAAAACAAACGATGATAGGAAGGGCTCTTAATATTTAGATTATAGCACAAGTTGAATCTTACATAGAACACGGTCCATGTTTAGTCACAAAACACGTAATATCGAGGTCTCCAAAAGCCCCAATTCTCATGGAGAATAAAGTCATTACTTTCCATTCTTTTGCAAGTTTTTACGGGTCAGGGTGTTATTCTCCCTCTCTCAGGCATTCGTTAACTTACGGGTGTTGTTATTGGTGAAGTAGCTAAGTCTGAGAAGGAAAATCATTCTTTACTGCTCTGTGGTACTTTTTGACACATCCAGTTTAAATTTAACAGACATCTTTCAACAGTTTTCTAAATCGAATTTCATTGAACCAGGAACAGACAGAGGAATTACAGAGGCTTTTGAGTTATAGAGGTTCGAACTATCGAGAGTTACTTTATGCGTCGATCTTCAACTAAGGATGAAGGCCTTGAACAAATAACTTAGAAAGAACGTGTTCTATAGAATCTGAAATGTTGGATTTTTGCTCACTCTAAGTGCACCTTATAGATTCTTGTTGTTCCCGAAATGAGTTCGGAGATGTACGTAATATTTGTTCATTAAATTCAAACATCATTCTTAAAAGAGAGTTTTTAGTCCATTGTCAATTGCCTTTTGACTTCAGTGAATTATTGTATTAATAACCTCTTTTTTTTAAATTTGCAATGCTCATTTGAAGCTTTTGATCCACATACATATGTAGATATGTTATTCTGGACTCTAGACCAAGTATTCAATTCATTTTATTTAAATTCTCAATCCATGGTGAAGCAATTCAATCACGTCCTACTTCATTGCTTAGTTGCCAAATATAAAAAAAGAAATCAAAACCAAAATTGAGAGTATGTATGTATTTACAAAGATCTACAAGACAGACATAAAATACACGTCCAAAAAAAGCATTTCAAATCAATTTTAAATTTGTTTATTCACATCTTTGAACTTCATTTAAAAAAAAAAATCACAAACTTTAACCGTAGTATCCTCCTCGACCGTAGTACCCACCACGATGGCCGCCTCCGTAGTGGCCGCCTCCATAGTAGCCACCTCGACCTCGCCTTGGACTGCGCACCAAACGTCCTGATTCACCTGCATGTTCAGCACCGGCATCAACGCCGAGTAGTAGGCCATCCACGTTGCTGTCTTCCACCAATCCTGGCGGGAAAGCAAGTGCAAGACCAATAAAGGATAGGACCACGAATAAAAGAACGAATCGCATCTTCAAGTAAAGAACTGTGTTTACTGTTGAGATTGAAGCTGTCTTCTGAATGAAACATCAACGACATTCTTTGAGTTTATATACAAATCAGCCAAACGAAACTTGTCAAACTGCAGTCAGCTAAATCAAAAATCAAAACACAGCGTAAAGCGTAAACACGTCAAATTCAAAAGCCGGCTAAGGCACCGGCAGTCGCTTGCAGATGTCTGGAGGAGTTAGCCAAGGCCATAAATGCGATTGGTCATGGACCAGGTTGATGCTCTCACACTGAACCAGTCTAGTGCCGGTGAAGCTCGTGGTTGAGATTCTGTCGTCGAGACGCAAATGATTGATCAAAATCAAATGCAAATATGTAGACGTATGTAATTTGAAAAAAAAAAAAAAAAAAAAATACGTTAATGCTCAGTCAGTGATAATCCGCCGACATCATCAATCAAAACTAAGAGTTGTCCATACTGCTTGCAAAAATTCGTCACAATCTCCAGTAGTTCCCGAAAGGGCATAGTATACCCAGATCAAAGGCAACTAAGAACTTTCAAGAAGGGTGCAAGAATTCAATGATGATTGGATTGAAATCGATACCCTGAACGTCGTCTTCTATGTAAAAGTGCAGACATGATGCTTTCTGTAGATTTTAGACAGCACGTGTATTTTTAAAAATGAAGTATGGTTATACAACATCAAAGCACTGATCGAAGCCTCAATCGAAAGTCAAAGAATTTCCCATAAGACGACTAGCAACGTATAGAGGACGAAAATATATGAAGCTTGATCGCACATCTTATTCTCTTCTTCAGTATCAAATTGTTATACATTTTGAAAAGTTTTAGGTATGAAGTTGAAGGCTTTATTTAGTATGTAGTAGACCTCTAGATTTCAAACATGTATTTATTTATGTTGTCGTATCACACGGCACCTTAGACACGCATACACGTGAATTGAAGGTTTTTTATATTGAACGATCTAATTTCATACAAAATAATGCATTTGTTTATACTACATTTAATATAACATTCTTCACCAAATTACCTAAATCTTCCAGCAGAGTTCTCAGTTGAGAGTAAATACTTTGATCTTAAAATCTCATCGACATCAGTAGCCCAGGGCAAGAAAACAACTCTACTAATTATACAACACCCCCAATCGCAATCGCTAATATTATAGCAATCAAATGTCACTTGGAATTTTAATCTATTTTGAAATATCTAAAAACTACTAAGCCTCAGCAAGCAGATAGCGGTTGTTGAAAATTCAACACGTCACGTCAAAAGTATCTTCATTTCACGAATGAACTAATTTGTGCTCTATTTGTTTTGCAATTTAACGTGAATGTAAATTGTTTGATATTAAAAAGTTCAGAAACAAAGCTAGACCATCCAAATGATTAAAGCTGCTGCTGAGTTTCCAGATCTTCTTAAAAAAAAAATTAATTTTACGGAATTTAAAGTCGACTCAAAGCGTACGTCATTTATTTAGTTCTCCTTATACAATGAATTTTTCTTAACTTTATACATTTAATTTTTTGCTGAACCTACGGGCGAAGATTAGATGCGATCTGGATAAGAGTCAGTCGATAAAATTGCAGAAATGCGCAATGCCTGTGGCCTTACAACAATGGGTGTGTCTATAATACAATTTTGTTTACTTTTGGATTACTTAAAATGGATGCACAAAAAGGGATTGTGTTGGAAATTTCGGAAGAAATTGATGTATGTATAAAAGGCTTAGAACGTTTAAACAGTAACCTCAACACGCATATAACGTATGATTTAGAGGAATTTGTATATGTAATTGTAATTCTGTTTTTTTTTTTCAATTCATTAACACCTTTAGCTTGACGCAATAATTCAAATATTTATTAGGTTGTCAAATATCCCCCTTCCGCCTTTTTGTCTTTTGAATTCTCCGGCTATGTACAAGGGCTACAGAGCTCGTATCTGGCAATACATCATTTGAAAGGTCTTGACATAACCTACAAAACGACGCTATGCTTGACTAGTTTGGATACGAACTCTGTAGCGCTTTGTACATAGCCGATATTAGCGAGATATTTGACAACCTAATATTATGTTTTGACAATAATGAAAAGAAATACTACATACTAAATTTGAAAAGCCAAAATTTTTGGCTAGGATGACTTATCAGAGCATGTATCTTCTATTGATATGTATGATATGTAAGATATTCAGGTACGAATCGAACTTGGAGAAAACATTGAACAATTAGTAGTTGTTTGGTTAAAGCGAGGCCATCTTTGTGAACGACAATTTTTAAAGAATGTTTATGATAGACAGATGCAAAGAAAATGGGAATTTTCGGTATTTCTTTGTTGTAGTATTTTGTCATTTAGGCAATTTCAATTGACATGGCAATTTCAATTGACCTGTTCAATGCACAAACCGATTGGCTCAACTTAAATCTTAAATTTAAGTGACAAAGCACTTCATCATCATCATCATTAGTGGCGTAACAGCGCACGAAGGGCCTTAGCCTAGCTTTTCGCGCCTCCACTGTGTTGTTCGTTGGAGGTGGGACCGTGAAAATTGTTTGTGGTGTTTTTTCCCCGAGCTGTATTCGAAGCCGGGTACTCTCGCTAAACAGTCATACAAACAAAAACAAACTTTTTATATGGACAATATCTTTTCAGAAAATTAAAGTTTTACACCATTCAACGACTACTATTTGAATAAAAAGTAACGCATTTCAAAGCTTTTCTCAAATTATTGTTTTATGGAGACTGAAGGGCAGTCAACGATTTATGCTTGCATACATTTTTTTTTTCAATAGTCTCAGTAATTTGCTTATTGTAAGCTCGTCAATTCGTCTGCCGCCTGTCTACTAGTTTGAACTTTAGAATTGCACGGTCATACACTGTTTTTTTTTTTCTTCTATACGAAGTCTACATATGTTTATAGTTTCAGCTATATAGCATATTTATTTTGTTTGTGGGAGGCATAAAAGTTAGACGTGTTTTGCGTGTTCGGCGATTTCCTACTGTCGAAAAAATGGATCTCCTGCGCTCTTCCATTGGGACGATTGACCTTTGGTTTCGATATCATAATCATATACCCATGATTCGTCATCAGTTATGACCCTTTTAAGCAAATCTGGATCGCCGTTGACGAGACAGCGCAGACTGACTACGGGTTTTTTTTTCCAAAACTAATGAGATCAGCCTAACTACTCTGCCCGCAAATTCATCATTAAACTCGTTGCGAGAAATTGCTAAGATTCTTATCTTGTAAGAAAATGCGTAAGTGTTGATGATGGTTTTTGGAGTATCTTAAACTAATCTTTTGGTTTAAACTTCCCTCTCTTCCCAAAACCGTGCAATTTCCTTCCAAAACTGCGTTAAGCTAATCGGAGGCTTATTTTTGACTGTGAAACCGAACGAAAAGTTTAAACTCATTTTGAAGTTTAGCTAAACTTCAGTTTAAACTCTCACTCTGAAACTGGGCATTAGAATATCGTTATTAATTGACATCAGCGACCTATTTCATCAAATTACAAGTTACAACCGCACATTTGTACTTGTAGTTCATAACTAAAAATTGTGTAGCATCCGTTTTTGTTTCACAAATTACAATTTCTGTAAACAATGCTAGTAGAAAAAAAGTTATTGATCACAAATGTTCAAAACCTCCATTGCACCGGCATTTATGATCTAGAAGTGTTTTATAATAAGTTTGTGAAACACCGTTCTAAAGCGCTTATGATGAATAAACAAAAAATTGTTTTTGCTTCGCTTCGTTCGCACAAAAAAAAAAGACATTTTATTTGGAAAAGTAGCTAAATGCAGTTAAATACACTGTCGATGTTTTTTTCGAGAACTAAATAAATAAAATTTGGACACCAGAATTGAAAATGGTGTCAATGAATTGAAACCAAAAGAATTGGACTTGTACAGATGGAAGTGGGAGTACATGGAATTGCACTAGTGCTTGGCATTGAATCTAAAAAGATCTCATTACTTTACAGCTCTGGTTAGCATACTGCTTCCACAATAAAACAATTTTTCACTTTTTATTTCTTTATCTAAACCTTGAAAAACACAAACCAAAGATCACCCCTTTACTAATCAAACCCCCGATAGATCAATCCATGATCCACGACAATCAACAACGGAGAAACATTTCATCTGAATGAGACATTATCAAAACATTCTACATTTATATACGCGATCGTTGATCGGAAAATTTTGCCACCCGTGGTTTTGTTTGATTAATCTCACCGGCAGACTTGTCCAGCTGGTTGGACCAAGTTTTTTCGCGGTTAAACATCAGAACGAAGTGCAAACAAGCCGCTTTACGTCTTAGTCGTGTGAATGGCGATTCTGGTTTCTGGTCGAGAGCAAGAAATGGCGTATTTAAGACGTCTGATGCTTTTATTTGGCTGGACCAGTGATGAGTCGTTGGGGCTTTCCTTTGAATAATTTTTTTGTGTTGTTGTTTTATTGATTTAAGAAGCTGCAAAATCGTGTAAACACAAGGTCGCAGAAAGAAATTATCGAAGGTTTTCTGTGTCAGTGTTTTGACAAATCATTAATCACAATTTTGTGGTTACGATTGACGCAAATTGTGTGAAAGACGTATGAAATTAGTGCTTTGGTTTTGGGGGAACTTATTACTTAATTTTTTTGTGGGGTCATGAAACTTGGCAACCAAAAAAACTTTCCCAGTCTACGGCCAAAATGACTCTGAAAGACAGCAGATGGATAAAGATTTTAGCTAAAAAGCAATACTCAGTCAAAAGACCTCTGACAGACGAATAAACGTGCAATAAGAACCTAATCACAGGCAAACTTTTTGAAAGAGTAAATGTCGTAACTCCCCTCTCTTCCGCTTCTAAACTCTATCTTAAACCATTCATGTATGCTTCGCATTGATGCACATATAAGGTTGAAAGAAAATTAATGCAAAACTTCGTTCAAGATGCCGGCTAAAAGCCTATTTCTGAAGTCTCTATTAATTCCTTTTGACATTTTGCCTCCCCCGCACTCGAATGTTAAACTGCTTCATTTTTTAGGGTTTCGTTCCAAAGAATACAACGAAACAAAACTTCAGGTTCCGTCTGTCTGTCTGTCGCCTTTACATATTTGCTAATAACTTCTGGATCCTCTGTGGCTAACCCTCTCACGACCGCGTCCAATTCCAGTCTCAGGGAAAATATTGTTTTTCGATTCTCCAAAAACGAGGTAAATGATCCTGAATATTCTTGTTGCACAAGGAGACATCTAATGCAGACTTAAATGGTCTAATAATGGGTTTTAGAATAAAATTACTTGTAATTTACTTTTTACTGTAATTACGCCACAATTTTTAAGTTGTCAGTAGATGAAATTCATGTTGTACAGTAACAACACCGGGCATGAAAGGTTTAAGACGAAATTTGGAATGAAGATGCGTCTGAGCAACCTAAAAACGTACATTTTTTTAGGAGTTAGTCGCAAATTTTAGAAAATGTTAGTAATTAACTAAAGCTGTGTACACGGAAATACTACCATTAATCGTTCAACGACGACGCTCAGTACATGGCCACCTATCGCACAGACTCGTCGCTCATTGAGTACCAGCAGCCTTTAAATATGTTCTCAAAAATTTTCAAAAAAATCGGAGGTGAGTACTTTTCGGAACTCCACCCAAAGAATTTCAACAAAGCCATTTGAAAATGTGAATTTCGTTGACTAATATTAAATTCTAATTACCAATCTGTTGAGTAAAGCAAGAAACCATCGACACGTGAGTAAAACTCGCACTTGGCCGTTTTTTTTTTGAAAATGTTTTCCACACATCCCCACGCTGCACTACAAAATATAATATTTTGCAAAATTCTCACATCTCTCACACGCAAACACACCAGAATAGGATTTCGTGGAAAATGAGTTTCCACAAAATGCGTTTGCAGTCGTCGTATTGCAAAACCTATTCATCCATTGAATGCAGTTAGTGGTAGAATTATAAGCATTGGCAAGTATTATGTTGAGTTGAGAAGTCGGTGGTGTGCATTTGCACATGAAGAGGCGACGAGCATTTGAATTTTAATCTAAATGTAAATGGCTCCACTGGCACTGGTAGAGATATGTACTTGCTGACATGAACGTGCATTAGTCTTTCGAAGATGTAAGAAAACGAAAATAAGAAGTAGAACGAGAAGAAAACGAAAATAGAAAGTAGTGTGATCTACGAAATACACATGAGAAAATCTGCTAAAATAGTGAAGATGCATGAGGCATTTGCATTTTCTTCGAATAATGATGAGTTGATGTGACTTAGGGTAGTTTTTTTTCTTTTTCTTTCAGAAGCACAAATTTTACCGAGAAGTGTAAGTAACCATTGACCTTGTTTCTGATAGTTTTTGGTCTGGAAAGTCGGGAAGTGTGTGGGTTTTGTGGCTAAGAAAGGATGCCAAATTGGTGCGTTAGCAAGCCAAAGAAGTCACAGTGGGAAGTTTAAATTATGACAGATTGGACGAATTTCACAGAAAATTCGATGCCAGTGACTGAATGTACAAACTTTGAAGAAGTGGAAGTTCTGCTCCTGCCGCCGCCAGCTGCATTTAAGTTGTCTGCTTACAGTCGCTCAAAAAATGTTGGTATATTCATTTTTGACACCAGAACAGATCTTACAAGTAGTACTATGAAAAAAGAGCGGAGGTTCATACAAACTTCTACCGAAAAATTTTGTGCAATGCTTTAAGTCGGAAATCCGAAAGATTAAAGAGAATGCAATGTCACGAAGAAGAAAGAATTCCATTGTCATTATGAACTGAATACTGCCGCTAAACTGCTAGTAAATCTTTCTACGCCTTGAAGAGTCACACAATCAAACCTTAAAAAATAATTTGTTCACAGAATTGTTAGTGTCATGATCATGACCGTCTCCTTCACTCAATGTCTGACTTGAAATTACGATCTGCCTGACTTAATCTCAAAGAATTTTCAAAAACTTTCCAAAAATGTTCCGTTCAGATGGAGTGGAGGAGAAAACTGGAGTGGAGAGTCTTCCTTGTGCCATTTCAAAGAAAATCTTCCAAAGTTCACAGATTTCAACAGACCTTCGACGGGATTTTTGATTTTTTTTTTTTTGACTTGTGTAAGCTAATGAGCCATTTATAGTTCTTAAGAAATTGTTTGAGGCAGAAGGTCTTTCCGTTTATTTACAATCGCTGATTGTTTAAAATTTTTTTGCGTAAATTTATCAGTGGTTTCTTTGCTTCACACCAAAGGCAGCTGTGGTGGTTCTTAGAGAACCCAATTAGCACTAGGAGCCGTTTGGTTACCACAGCTCTGGAAAATTGAAAAGTAGATTAGATTGAAACTTAGAACCATTGTGCGGCGTTGAGAAACCCAATCAAATCTTTGGTGTTCATTTCAGATACCTCACGCAGAGATTCAAGGAAGGGCAGACCGTAGCCTTGCCCAGGCAAGCGCTGGACAGGACCAGAGGAAGTGGGTCAATGATTCTGGCTCTGCCGAGTTCTTACAACTATGGCAGTATGTAAAATGTGGGATCCCAAGCCTAGCTGCATCTGCATGGTCTCCTATCAGCAAGTGACCCGTACTAATCGCTACGGGTTTAGCAATGTCTGTGCGTGTCCTGTTTAGAAGGTCGTTAGTTCGTGATATGCTGTACTCCGGCCAAGTCTCCTTACATACTGCACAGTTCTAAAGTTAGCCTTTTACAAGAAGTGAGTTTCAATTCGAGCTATTACTTGCCCAAGTGGAGTGTGTACCTCCATAGCTAGCGAGCTTTGGAGGGCGCCGCCGTGTTTGGCCAGTTCATCAACTTTCTCGTTACCATAGACGTTAGTATGTCCTGGGACCCATACTATGTTAGTTTCGAACTTTCCGGCGACATAGGCAAGCTCGTTATGACATTCCTGGACTAATTTTGAGGTTGTGGAGATTGACGAAACAGCCTCGATGGCAGATTGACTGTTAACGAAGATCGCCAATCTGGGCATTGGTGTTGTGTTAGTGTGGGATTTAAGAATACGACACACCTCCCTAATAGCAAGGATGCTGGCGTGATTTGGAATCTGTACGATGCGGATGTGTTCAGAGTGTCCGAGTAAATTTTTGCCCCCACTCCGCATTCTATCTTTGAATCGTCTGTGTAAGCACTCACATCCGGGGTGACGCCTATACGCTCGCTGTTCCAGTCTGCTCTGGTAGGGATAAGTACGTCGGCATATTTTAAAAAGTCTAATTTAGGAGGAGTGTAGTCTATACGAAATCCTAGGAGTTCTTTAGGTATCGAATCCAGGATGCAGCTGTGGCCAAATAGTCTCGATGCCCACATGCGTAACTCTCTAAGTCTGATCGCACTCTGAGTTGCTATACTTTGGATGTGAAGGTCAATGGGCAGCGTAGCAGATGGAGCATGACCGTCAGTGCGTCTGAAGGGGTTGTCCTCAGCGCGCCTGTTGTGCCTATGCATGCCATTCTTTGCATCTTATTGAGCTTCCTAATGTTATGTTTTTTCTTAGGGGCTGGCCACCAAATAAGTGATCCATATGTCAGGATAGGACAAACCACGGCTGTGTACATCCATCGTATGAGGAGAAGGCAGTTAGTTTTCCATTAACTTTCTTACAAAAACTATTGGAAGAAAATTCAGTAATTTAGACAACTTGTGCAGAACCTTTACTTCACAAACTAAAGAATAATTATTCCAATAAATAGTTAAGTAGTGGGCGCCGTGGCTTAATCGTTAGTGCGTTGGACTGTTGAGCGGGAGTACCCGAGTTCGAATCCAGCTCGGGGAAAAAAACACCACAAACAATTTTCACAGCCCCACCTCCAGCGAACGACTGACAAGCCTCCTGGAGTAGTTCTGTCATGGAAAGCTTTCGCAATTCGCCGTTCGGATCCGGCATTAAACAGTAGGTCCGCTTCACATGTGTCAAAATTATAGCGCGCACAACACAGTGGAGGAGCGAAGAAGATAGGCTCTGGCCCTGTATGGACTGTTACGCCGACTATTTTTTATTTTTTAAATAGTTAAGTAACCAACTAGAACCAGAATTAATTTACATATTGAATTTTACATCCATAGACATTTTCTGTGGAAGATAAAACCTCGCGTAGACTCGATACTGATTTTTTCTTTCTAGGATATTTTTTTGTTTTATTTTCGACGTCTAGTTAATGAGAGAAATCCTATTGCTCATAAAAGGTCGCAATGTCCAAAGAAAACCGTATGCAGAAAAGCAAATAGTTGTCTAGGAGGATAAGCAATCATTTACAAAAAAAAAATGCTGATGACGTGAAAATTGAGCTCACAAATGTTGTGCTCAGTACAGATGACCGAGAAAGGAAGTATCAAGTTTGGGTTTCATCGGGTTTTTAAATACCCCAGTTTAATCTCATGGATTAGCTTTATATCACCACCATATTCTTTATGAGAGTGGAAAATATCTCACATATTATGTTTTGAGCAAACGTTTGCAGTTAGGGATGTACTTGTTTCACATGACACAGTTCTTAAGACACGTTTGCAACTTACAACTTAATCCTACCAAATTAAAACGAACATCCCTGCTCATTCTCTGCTTCATCACACAAAATAAACACAGCAGCACATCATAGAATCCGAAACTATTTTGCAACTACTTTTGTCCTTAATACACCTTCAAGTGGACATGTGGCTAAGATTTTCTACTTCCTGCCAATTACCTCCCACTCTCACAAAAAAAAAAAAAAAGTAAAATCCCTGCCAAATTAAATTCATCCAAAATTGAAGCACAACCACGAAGCTTGGCACGTAACTGACGTAAGAACTTTACAGTAACGAAAAAGCCTTTTTCAATTGGCATTGTCGGTGAAGTGCACCAACCCTTGTGCCAATTGTGCAAATATCCAAGAACGAATTTCCTGGTCCAGACTCGAGTTTTGTGCGAGAGAATTCATTATGCGAGAGCGTCGAAGTTTTGATTAAACTCACAGCCAGAAATTGAAATTAAAAATTTATTGCCACCGACTACGCTATTCTTTGGGTTGTATGCGAAGTTAAGAAGTGCATATCCACGTGGATCCATGTGTGTGTGGTGTAGTTCCTTTTTTTCGTTTCCTGGCGTACACCTATGCGAGAGCCAAGTATTTGACTATACTTGTAAGTTTCGCGCTTTAGACGGAGCCAGAAAGAACAAACAGAAAAATTAATTGCGCCCCATCGTTCGTCGAATGTAAACACGGGCGGAGATGTTTTTTTTTTTTTGGAAATATTCGTTAAGCTTCTACGTCGACTTTAATGTTGAAAATGGTTTCACATCATTGAATATTTTGAATGAAAGGACACCGAAGATTAAATAAAAATTTTGTATAGAAGTGCATGAGTTTACAATTCAGCAGCCGATGTATTTTTTTTATTTGCGTATCGAACTGTGCGAGCGTACAATTCGGCAGGCGATGCTTTTCTTATGAAGAAGATATGTTGTGAAGTTTGTTTTTAGTCTAAAATTTGTACTCAGCAATGGAGGAAGGAGTTCTAACAATAAAAGTTATTTTTTTTTATAATACTGGGCTATACCAGTCCCAGGTACTAGTACTTAAGTCCTAAAATTCTGCAGTACTTTACAGCCCTTAAATTTGGATGAATCATAACTGAACGCAAAGATTATCTTCCCTGTGAGTCTATAAATAATAACTCTCTTCACAACAGCTATGAGGTTTTTTAAGCCTTATTCATTAGGACTGTTAGGAAAAGAACAGACAGAACACATCTTTGCCATTGCATTGGACTCATCTACACATTAAAATACTTTTGCAAGTATTTTAGGCTCTTTCCATAAAATTTGTAATGGGAGCAAAAAATACGAAAAAGACAACGATGACGAAAAAATGTTTCATTTAAAATTCTTCAAAATGTAAAATATATTCATCCGCGCCATTGCCCAACTGGAACAATGAAACGGCGCCATTTCGCGTTTTCGCTAAGCCAAATGAAAAATGTCCATCAAGCTGAAATGCAAATTGCCTAACAAAGTGAAATATACACTTGGCAGCTATAATTAGCTTTCTCCCCTCGGTATATACATAGCTCTCACTGCGAAGAGGTCACATTTCAAATGCTCAACCAAAAGACATGCGATTACATCCCACAAATTTCTATTCCCATTGTGCTGGCATATCGTTGAAAAATATGTCCTCTCACATGTCAGACACTTGGACGTTTTTATTATTTTCATTTTCCCCCAATTGAAATCCGAAATTGCATTGTTTTGGGAACCATGCATGAACCACATCCCACTCGCTCACCTGCCTGCCCTTTGATTTAGGACCCAACTCAATGCAATCGGTTTCTGACATTCATAATTCCTTGGTCTGCTCCTTCGTCTCTATCTGGGGTATTATCGTAAACGATAAAGTTTAGAAGTCCTTGGACGCTCGCTCTTCTCTGCCCTGTCCTGCAGATGATTATGATGGCATCGTCTATGATTGGTACGACGACGGCATCGGGTTCGAGGGAAGAGTAATCGAAGTTTTACCAGACAAAGCGCATTGAAATCGTAAATCATTCATAGCTTACTTTTCTATGGCTAAGAGGCTCATTTTAAAGTGATCTGCAAGGCATCGGCGTCTTTAAGTATAGTTTTATGGCCAGGACAGTGGGGAAGTTGAGCTGAGGGCTGTTCAAGGGTTTGAATAAATTATAAAAGATTGCTGGCAATGGGATTTGTGTGGTTAATGCACTAGGATATCCGAAGGAAGGAATTACAGAAAATTGAATGCAGTTAAAGAAGTGAGAATTGTTATTTTAAAGAAACAATCATTTCTAGGAACTTTAATATCTTGAAAAGTTTAAATAATCGGAACCAGGAAACATCAATCAATCAAAATCCTCTTCTCATCTTTTGATAATATTTTACGTTTTCTCTTTGCTTGAAGTTCTAAATTCAGTCAGAAAATAATTCAAAAACTAAAATTTGTTAAATACAGCGTAAAAGGCAAGAGGATAAGAGTCAAAAACCATAAAACCTTTTGTTAACCCTAACACGGTGCAAAAGCACCTTTCACTTGCGAACAAAAGGCCAAACATTGTCACCCAGGTGGATAAAAATATTTTTTTTCTAAATTAAATTCAAACACAATATTAATGTACAAATCAGGTAGTCAGAGTTTTATTTATCAAAAAAATCATATGTCTCAATTTTTTAGCCGTGGTGGTGTCCGCCTCCATGGTGGTGTCCGCCACCGTGGTGACCACCGCCATGGTGTCCGTAGCCAGGACTGCGTACCAGACGGTCTGCGTCGATTTCTGGAGCAACGCCAGCATCCACAGCCAGGAGTTCTTCAGCTTGAACGTTATCACCTTCCAGTGGGGTGGCGATTGCCAGGCCAAGCATGCACAAGACCAGGAAGATAAGAGCAAAACGCATTTTGTTGTTTATTTTTTTGTGAGGAGTGGTTAACCGAGTAAACTTTGTTTTTTGAATGATTCTTGAACAGAATTTCCGCGGTTTATATACAAGTTAAGTCCTATGAACTTAAGTCCAAATTTATGAATCAGAAGTCAGGTTTAAACTCAGCCTACCAACAAGGCGGGAAAACCCGTCCAACAACTCAAACTGCTGCTTGTTGTGTATTGTGCAAAACAATTAAAAAAGACTACGCAGAAAATCGAAGTATGAAAATAGATGCCCTCGTTGATGTTGTTCATAAAATGGGGTTTGTCATGAAGCCGCTTGTACTGCGACCTAAAAAATATGTGTATGATACCGCCTTCTTTGATTTCAGACTTCAGTGCTGGCATTATAAATTTGACAATACTGCTAAATGGGATCCCTGCTACGTTCGTTTTATTGATTATTTTAAATCTAATTTGGTCCAGGCTTGGGCGGATGGTTAGTAGGTATTCCATGGTTTCGTTAGCCTGGCCACAGTGTCTACAAATATCCGTAGTAGAGAGTCCCATCTTATGAACGCGGTTATTGCATGCTCCGTGCCTTGTAAGTTTTGCACATATTACTCCCAGATTAGCTTTGTTTAGTTCTAGAGCTTTTTTAGCTCATTTGGGGTCGTGCTTTTGATTCATGATCTTCCTGGAGTGTTTGATGCCCGCCTAGTTCATGCAATAGCAATTAGTTAATACAATTGATTCGATGGTGAGATCGCCAACATTCATCTCACTCTAACCTCATCGACCTCTTGTCGCTTCTAGAAACTAACCTGAACTACAACTCCACGTAAGCAACCAGCGAAGTGCATTGGAGTTTTCAAGCACTGACCTTTACTTTAAAATTTGTACTCCGAGCTAAATATGACAAAATCATTATGTGGTCTTAATATGGGTTACCATAGAATGTACGTACATAGTACGTTTTGTGCAATTAAACTTGGTGGATATGATCCAGAAGGCTTCATGATATGAGATAAGATGAAGGAAAAGCCACCAAAAAATTCAGCTTCCTAGAAACTACGACGCAGCATTCATCTCAGCCAAACGAAAGCACTATAAAACTTTGCAGATCAATGAAAATGATAGGTGGCTAGCAATTTAGGTCGACCTTCAACAAACAAATTTAATTCGAGAGACTGAATTCGCTTAACTCTATCCCAAGACGTTGTACCCTTCTTAGACTTTGACACGAGGAATCCGGCAGACTCGATTAAAACCACGGAAAACCAGAAAAATCTGCGACCACCCATAGACGGCTAGAGTTTGATTTATTTGTTTGTTGTTTGTTGTTTTGTTTTGTGATTTGTCCAGAGTTTCAAGCAACTCGTTAAGTTTTCCAGTGATTGGCGTCATAGAACCATTTTAGATCTCGTTTGAAAATCGTTAGTTAAAAAAGTATATAAACCCAAGAATTTTTGTAGAAGAAACATTCAAAAAACAAAGTTTACTCAGTTAACCACTCCTCACAAAAAAATAAACAACAAAATGCGTTTTGCTCTTATCTTCCTGGTCTTGTGCATGCTTGGCCTGGCAATCGCCACCCCACTGGAAGGTGATAACGTTCAAGCTGAAGAACTCCTGGCTGTGGATGCTGGCGTTGCTCGAGAAATCGACTCAGACCGTCTGGTACGCAGTCCTGGCTACGGACACCATGGCGGTGGTCACCACGGTGGCGGACACCACCATGGAGGCGGACACCACCATGGCTAAAAAATTAAGACATGTGATCTTTATGATAAATAAAACTCTGACTACCTGATTTGTACATTAATATTGTGTTTGAATATTACTTGAAAGCCTTATCCTCAGATTTTTATTAAGTGGATGATTTTGTTCTTAAGAAAAACTGCGTTGAGACAAATTTAGAGATAGTTATGTCTTCGACCAGCATCAATTTAATTGTGGCTATTTCGGGACTGAACTGATCTGAATTAAATTTGTCGTTGTTTTATTTGCAAAAGATATCAGTATATGGTTTGGATTGTTTCCTTGCAAAGGAAGCTGAGAACTGGTGACAACAAAAATAATTTATTTGCAATCGATTTTATAACGCCGTCGTGAAGAGGGATTTGATAAAAGGTCCGAAAGGTGCGACTTTACTTACTTTATTTGCGGGAACATTTTATCCACTGTCTGAAACAAATTTGAATTTCCATGTCCTCAAACAAAGAAGTTCGTACACACTCACATAAAATAATTTGCCTTAGTAAAATAGTAAATTGTTTTCAACTTCGAGGAGATTGATGATTTGATTTTTGATGGAGGGTAATGAAAGAATCGAATTGAATTGGATTTTTATTTTAATCCAATTCAATTCGAATTTTTTTAGTTTTTACAGACGATATAAGCTGCAAAGCAAAGCTTATCTGCAGCTGGTTGCATTTAGAGATTTGAGTTAAAAATACTTACAATTTCAATTTAGTTTAAAAATGAGAAGAAATTTACTTCAAATTTTAAGAACAAACATAAATGATGAGAATTGCAAAAAAGAATAGTATAGAATAGTAGGTTAGGTTAGATCGGGTTAGAGTGGTTGGCTCGGGCAACAGAGGCCCAACCACACTTGGGCTAAACTAGGCCGATTGTGATACCACAATGCGGAGATCCATTCCACAATGAAGGAGATGCTCGAAGGATGAGGGATACGAACGGGAAGATTGCAGTAATGATTCTCAGAAGGGTCATAGGGCGTGATGAGAAACAACTATAATTCGGTTTCGTCTTAAGATGTTCTTTAGAATACCTTCGCAATTTTGCCTTTTTTTTTTACAGATGAGAAACATCTGAGCTCTAACAGTTCTCTGTGTTCTAACATCTAATAGTTTAAATATACTACTTTTAAGACTGGTTTTACAGTAGTTAGTCATATTTTGAAATAAATCAATTTAATAACAAAGCTTCATCAACCTCAAAACAGGTTTCACTTCATCCAAAAATTATTTTCGTGAATTTATTGGATATAAACCCCTGCGTAGTTGTAATTAATCTTCGCTAAAATAATAAGTGACAAACAACAGATTGTCGTCACTAGATTCTTGTAGTCATTAAAAATAATCATTATCCAAATCTATCCGAAAGACACAATTTCACCCCGCATTGATTTCATGACCAAAACAAACGGGAGATTTATGTCAAATTCATGCTAAAGTTTTTACATAACTTAATAAAAACATTCAATAAGACCAGATCAAATTTTAATTTAAGAATTCTAAGAAAACCCTGGCCATTTTCGTTCGCTAAGAAACTTTAAGACGCGTGTGGTTTAGGAATTTCCACTTATAAATAAAATACGTAGTTTAGATTAATCGTTGAAAACAAATAATAAGCACGAGTCAAATCTTGAACCTTAGAAACGTGATTTGATTAATCTTTCTTCGACCGGAAAGTTGTACCGGTTTGATGCTTCATCTTCACTGGTTGTCCGACATAACAAATCGCGTAGGTGATTTTTGTTGTTGGCAATAACTTTACTCGTAATATCATCCTTTTCGGGAGCAACGAGTTTGTAAGTAGTGTAGACCAGCATGAGTTTGGTCGGGACAATGAACCTTTTGTTGACATCTTCATACCTCGATCAGAAGAGTTGGGAACAAAAATGGCCCATGATAGACTTGTAGAGGAAAAAATTACATCGTGTACAATAAGAAGACAAAATGTAATCCGTAGCAAAGTAACAAACTCTTTATTTTTCTTCGTTGTACTGATCCCCGCTGCAATAAGAGGTCAGTACAGATACATAACGCCGAGCCAAATAAGGTCGAATTTCAAAATTCGGCGTTATTTCGCTTTCATAAAGTGAAATAAGGCCGAAATTTTGAGTTCGGCCTTATTCCGCTCGACGTTATGTATCTGTACTGACCTCTTATTGCTTTATGAACACATTTTACTATTGAGCATTAATTATACAAACCACTCGTCTTTTCATTTTTTGTGTAGCATAATTATATAGTTTGTTCCCCTTTTCATAATTGGCCAGTAAAATTATTCCATTAATCAAAATCTCTAAAGTCGAATCCCCAAAAGCTTGGACTCCTTTTGGTTCAGCTCCAGGATAACTCAGTAGAAACCTAACAATTCCAGACTTTTCACACAAAACTCCTATGACGTCGTTATGGCACGAACATATAATTAGCATGGAACAACGGTTATCATGTAAGCTGCTTCACAAAAAGTTTTAATTAATGGCTGCTCTTTTGTCAACCTAAGCTATTTTTACTTAACCCATCTC
Source organism: Syritta pipiens (assembly GCA_905187475.1). Classification (NCBI taxonomy): domain Eukaryota; kingdom Metazoa; phylum Arthropoda; class Insecta; order Diptera; family Syrphidae; genus Syritta; species Syritta pipiens. The sequence continues at coordinate 30,978,180 of LR994572.1, read as the reverse complement.
GTCTACTGGCTTTAAAGTTGAACAGACTTCCAAAATATGCTTCTAGTCAATATGCGCATACTGGTCAAAATACCCAAAGCAGACAAGACAAGCAGAAAACTCTTCGTTAATCAAATTGATTTATGAATTTGTTTACCTTTTGCTCTCATATATAATCCACAGAAATATAGTTGACCTAAAGCTGTCTGACAAGTTTTCTCGTAGTTCTCTTCGGCATCTTTGCGTCACATATACAACTTTTGTGACTCATAATACTAGTTTTTTGTTGACTACTTGAATGATATATAAACCCCACAAAATTTGTAAAAATTTCATTCAGAAAACAATACTTCTACTCAATCAAACCAAAAAAAAGAAACATTCAAAAATGCGCTTCGCTCTTCTATTTCTGGTGATGTGCTTGCTTGGCGTAGCAATCGCCACCCCATTGGAAGCTAATAACGCACAAGCTCAAGAACTCCTCGCTGTGGACGCTGGCCTTGCTCCAGAAGTCGACTCAGACCGTTTGGTACGCAGTCCTGGCTACGGACATCATGGTGGTGGTCACTACGGTGGCGGACACCACCATGGAGGTGGACACCACCATGGAGGCGGACATCACCATGGGGGTGGACACCACCATGGTTAAAAGAATAAAATCTGTGATTGTATTTTAGCAAAATCTTGGCTACCTGATTTATATTTCGTATATTCTTGTTCAGTTTTTACTTTATTGCATTTTTAGGTTTGAACTTAAATTCTCTTCTTCGAGGATTTTATTTTTACTTAGGCAGGATTCATTTTATTCTGAGTTATTCTTTCTGAATGATTATTCAAAGGCACTTAGGCATAGTAATAATGCCTTTGCGATATGTCTGAGAAAAATTCTTATTAAGGAGTCTAGAGCTCGAGCTCCGTAATTCATTTTACTCAGCAACCTCTTCACATAAGCAACATTTTACTTTTCAAACAAACTGAAATCAAGTCTAAGGATTTCACCCGGGTTGTAAACCTGATAAGTAAAAGTGAGCAAATATAGTAACTAGCCTCATCCAAGAAGGACCGTGTATATGTCAACAATGTCTTGGCACTTAATTGCTGTTCTTAACTTCAGAACCCAAAGTTCCAAAAGGTTTAGAGGTATTTGTCGGAATAGACTGATATGGAAGTCGTCTTAGCAGGTCCTTTACCATCGCATCATTAATTCACCAGAAACCCGACTTGAATAGATTTGCTACGTACTTTCTTCTGGTAGTCTGGAATAATAATAAAAATAATACAAATTTTGCCAAATCCCAAATATAATCCTCCTTCACATGCTCGTAGAACAACCGCTAAAACGAATCATTGAGGTGTTTTTTCTACCGCAGCAGCATTTTCTACGTTGCCTACCAACTGGGAAAACATCACGCTGTACACCAGTTTTTGATCCGACTGCAAAGCTGGAACAACTACAAAATCTTCAAGCCTGTTATCTGTTTTATTTATGTATTTTTTTTTATATTCTGTTTTATTTATGTCTTTATAGCTTATCAATATTTTATTTATATCTTAGGACAACGAATTGCTTTTTGAAATAGTTTAACAAGCAGCAAAATAATAAAAGCATAAAATACATAAGAATTGTCAAACTACAATGAATAAATAAATAAATTACAACAAGTTTATAAATATTAAATAGCGATGACTTTATAAAGATGTGAGGCAACTGACTTATGCTAAAAAAAAAGAGCTAATCACGACTTACGTGCCTTCTTTCGTGAGGGTACGGCGGAGTGAACGCAGTTAGCTGTGCATTTATGTGCTTCGAATCCGAAATGACTGTGACTTAAACAAAGATCGGGATCGTCAATTTCTTGAGGATGATATCTCGGCTCTCTAGACCCTCTAAGCTGTCTGGACCCTCCTGGCGCACTAGGCCCTCCTGGCGCACTAGACCCTCCTTGCTCTCTAGACCCTCTAAGCTGTCTGGACCCTCCTGGCGCACTAGACCCTCCTGGCGCACTAGGCCCTCCTGGCGCACTAGACCCTCCTTGCTCTCTAGACTCTCTTGGCTGTCTGGACCCTCCTGGCTCTCTAGACTCTCCTGACTCACTAGACCCTCCTGGTTCTCTAGAGCCTCTTGGCTGTCTGGATCCTCCTGGCTCACTAGACCGTCCTGCGTCTCTAGACCTTCTTGGTTGTTGGGACCCTCCTGGCTCACTGGACCGTCCTGGGTCTCTAGACTCTCTTGGCTCTCTAGACCCTCCTCGCTCTCGAGACCCTCTTGCCTCTCTAGACCCTCCTGGCTCTCGAGACCCTCTTGGCTCTATAGACCCTCTTGGCTCACTAGATCCTCCAGGCTCTGTAGACAACGACGACTCTTCGGACACTTTCAACTCTCTAGAAACCGTCGGCTCCTTCGAATCGCTCGACTTCATCAACTGTCTCGGCATTGACATCATCGGCTCCCTCGAATCGCTTGACTCCATCCATACTCTCGGCGGCGTTGAATCCCTGGACACCGTCCTCTCCCTCGAATCTCTCAACGGCGTTGAATCTCTGGACACCGTCCTCTCCCTCGAGTCCCTTAACTCCACCGGGTCTCTCAATGCCCTTGTATATCCGGACACCATTCTCTCCCACGAATCGCTCGTCTCCATCGAACCACTCAACTCCTCCGACTCTCTCCACGCCGTTGAATCTCTGGACACCGTCGTCTCCCTCGAGTCCCTCGACTCTCCTGACACCGTCGGCTCCCTCGAATCTCTCGACTCTCCCGATACCGTCGGCTCCCTCGAATCCCTCGACTCTCCTGACACCGTCGGCTCCCTCGAATCTCTCGACTCTCCCGATACCGTCGGCTCCCTCGAATCCCTCGACTCTCCCGACACCGTCGGCGCCCTCGAATCCCTCGACTCTCCTGACACCGTCGGCTCCCTCGAATCCCTCGAATCCCTCGACTCTCCCGATACCGTCGGCTCCCTCGAATCCCTCGACTCTCCCGACACCGTCGGCTCCCTCGACTCTGGCGACTCTCTCTGCTCTCTCGATACTGTCGGCTCCGTCGACTCGGTTTTTTTTAACTCTGATGGCTCCCTCGAATTTCTGTGTCCGCTCGGCTCCGTCGCTTCTCTCGACTCTCTCTGCTCTCTTGAAACCGTTGTTTCCCTTAAATCTCCCGACTCCCTAGGTGCTCCACTGAAATATTCAGGGTTAAGGCGTTGTCTCTCTTCCAGTTTTTTCAATTTATATGACATCATACTGTTAATTTGAGTCACAAGACATGCTATGTTCGCCTGCAGTTCATCCAGATTACGATCTGACTGCATAGATGAAGCAAGCTTTATGGACAGCAACGCCTCACGCTCCTCGAAGATTCGATCTGCGATGACCGCCATTTCATGAGCCGAGGTACTTTTAATATCAAAAAAGACCGCACGAATACACGGCGGCATACGTTTGAGCCAGAGAGCTTTTATATGTTCGTCCGAAAGCGCACCTCGTGATATTGCCTTCATTGCTTGTAGTACTTGAGCGGGCTTCGTATTGTCTATTGGTACCCTTAATATTTTATACTCCAGTTTTTCATTCTCGGAGCTGCGCATTTGACTGAGAATGTTCCTTTTTAGGTACTCATATTTTCCATTTTCTGGAACTATGCGCAGGACATCAAATAAGTCGCTTAAAAGCTCACCATCCAGTGCATCTAACACTGCATTGTATCGGGCGTTGTCGTCTGTAATGCGTTCCCGTATAAAAACTGCCTCTACATGTTGAAACCAAACGACAGGGTAATTTCTCCAGAGTTTGGGAATTTCACTACTACCCGTTCTCGCTGCTTCTTCAGATGATACTTCCGATTCGTTGTAATCCACTGACAATAATTCTACTTCTTCTTCTCCTTCTCCTGTGTCATTTGAATTTCGTGTTTCTTCTTCCCGATTTTGTTCATCGGTGCCTTGTTCTCGTTCTTCATGTCCTTCCCCTTGTTCCATTTCTTCGTCCCCTTGTCTTTGTTCTCCTTTTGCAGGTTCTCCGTCTTTGCCTTCGGTTTCTTGATTTTCTAACTCTCGATATATCCCTCTAATCTTATCACTGGAAATTTTACCTTTTTATATAATATTAATCAAACTAATTGCAACATACCTAAAGCAGATAAAAAAGAACTAGAAATAATTAAAGGACTAGCGGAACGAATCCAAGATTTGAAGTTTTCAATTTGAATTCGCTTCGCCATCAACATCGTGCGGGATCTAAAAAGTGTCATCAAGTGACTGTTATTGCGAGCGGTATATGAGGGCCTCGCTGCCCTTCAAAAAAAAAATCAACATGCATCAAATAAATATATGTAATCAACCAATTAATAATAAGAACCATTTTTTTTACGAAAAACTGAATTTATTTGCACAAAAACTACAATTCTGTCCACAAAATGATTTCAGATTCACTGAAAGACTTTCCCCCTAGATGGCTCTGCGATTTGCTTACATCTCGTCGTTGACATCCGTTTGACGTTTCGCAGCATGTGTATTCGGCTCTGGTGTTTAGTGAGTTCGATTTGAGTGAATTTGTTGTCCGTCGAAGAAATGGAAACTTTTTCAACAGTTCCTGGCTTTTGTCCAGTTTGTGGTTCGATATTTCCCGAACTTAAATCGATGGGCGATGTGACGTGCTTCAACTGCAAGAGAAACTTCGATGCTGATAGTGAGTCCACACACAGATCAGTGCAATTGCCGAAAACTAAACAAATTTAAATTTATTTCTAGTTTTCAGCCAAATCGAAGTCGAATACAACATCCACTTCAACACATACGTGCCGAAGAAGTCTCAGGCGAAGCTGAAAAAGGAACAGGAGGAGGCCGACGGCCCGGTAGTCGAGCGAAAGTGTCCTAAGTGCGGAAACGAGAAGATGTCCTACGCCACCGTGCAGCTACGCTCGGCGGATGAAGGACAGACTGTGTTTTTTACATGCCTGAAGTGCAAGTACGTGAACTATTCCCAGAAATAAATATCGTTTAACCACGTTCCTTCCACTTTCAGATTCAAGGAGTCGGAGAATTCGTGATCATCTTCCAGCGCTATGGGTGTTTTTTTATTTTATTATTTTTTAATCACAATTACAATGACTTGTAAATATAAATAAAGCTAAAACTAACGCTTTTCAACAAAAAATCTTCGCGGATGTTCTCACTTCTTTTCCTCTTTCGGCTTAGCTTCCTCTTCGGACTCTTCGGTGCTCTCTTCGCCTTCGCCATCTTCATCGTCGTCGTCCTCGTCCTCATCATCGTCGTAGTCTTCGTCGTCGTCGTCGTCATCATCGGCGTCCTGCTCGTTGCTGTAGCCGGTGGCTCCTCTGGGAACATACGACGACGAGGCATAGTAAGGTTCATAGTCGTCGTCGTCATCGCCATACTGAGCCTGCCGGCCAAACTTGTGGCTCCTGGTGGACATGCTTAGGTCCTTGGTCACCGACGTGTCGTAGTTGCATTTAGGACACGGTATCGCCTTGTTCTTATCGTACTTGAAGCCCTTGCGCCGAACGTGATCCTCACAGTAGCACGTCTTGCACCGCAAACATGAGTATTGGCCCAGACGATTGCATGACTGGCATTTGTAGTTCTCTGACTCCAAAACTTGACACGAGGCCTGGTGCTCGAACTGGTCGTCTTCACACAGAAATCCCTCGCAGAAGGAGCACTTGAAGATCCGACCACCGTGCTCCCAGACGCCACGCTCGCATTCAGTGCAGATCGCATTCTGCAGTGGACAAGTGCATGCATGTGTCTGCAAGCATTTACGTCCGTGGCAAACCCATGCCTCGCAGAAGTCGCAAATTGCACCCACCATTCCCAGACCAGTGGTGTAGATGCCAGGGTGCTTGACTACGCAGTCTGATGTCTTCAGCATGCACTTGACCTTGCCACACTGAGCACAGATTGGAAGCCGCTGCAAACTCTGGCAAAAATAGCAAAATGCTCGAGATTTTTGCTTTTTCTGACACTTCTCACACTCCATCGGCGCATTGCAGGGATTCTCTGCAAGTTGCACCTCCTTGTTGCGGATCTCCTTCAGGCGAAGCTTCTGCTTCTCTGCTTTTTTTCGCTGCCCTGTCTTCTTCTTGGGCATCTCGATTTAAACGCTTTGTGTTAGGATTTCACAAAGAAAAATTATGTAAAAACGAATAAATTGAGCTCTGAATTTTGCGAAAAATAATCGTCCGGTGGAATGGACGGGTGGTTATATGCCAACGTGACAGTTCGGTTGAAGCCAGAGTGACAGTTCTGGGAATGGGTGAATGCAGAGCATGTGTCAGAAAACAGTCATAAAAATAAGAATAGGTAACTATTCTAAATGTTCTTAAGACCGTCCACACCATACGACTTGCTCGACGATAAGCTTAATGGTGCCAAATCGTAAAGTATGGTCGCTCTTTCAACTTATTCTTGGATTTGTCGCCTGGAATTTCAATATTTTTAGCTTTTTGATATGCTTGATGACAAATCGTGTGGTGTGAACAGCTGTTGTACAACTTCAGAGTAAGTCCCATATCGTAATGGCGCGTTCGAGCGCATGGGCTACAACATTTGAAATAGAATATTATGTAAAATCATTGTACAAATCGAAAAAGTGCGGTTGGGCCTTGCAACTTCGAAAATCGTTATATCGTAAGCCCGACCGACTGGGTCTACTTTCTACTCGCTCGGGCGATCGACAGATGTTTTTTTTTTTTATTTACAAATGAAATTTGCTAAAAGGCAATTATTTGAGTAAATAATAAGTGCTTTTGATTTTAGTTTCAAAACCAAATTGTTTTCTTAGAAAATTTGTTTTAGGGGATGGAAAATTTCGAGGATAAGCTGATTTAGGGAAAGCTAACGAGCGAGCTTCATTCCGATTTGAAAAATTGAATGAGGCGCGTTGACATTCTTTTTCGTAAAGTATTTTATGTCCGATCCTGAAAAAAGGAGACCCTCTAAAATACGAAAACTACAGAGGAATCAATCTCCTTAACATTGCCTACAAGATCTTCTCTGCTGTAATCTGGGAACGTCTGAAGCCTTTCGTCAACAACCTGATAGGTCCTTATTACTGCGGATTCAGACCAGAAAGTCTGAAGTTCAATAAAAACGACTACTGTAATTTGGGGTGATTTTGTTTGTTTATTTATGATCTTTCAAGTTTTTGTATTTACAGCCGAAATCGGTTATACCGACATTCGTTATAACCAGTAATTGGTTATTACAGTTGGTAGAATATCTTTTACCATTTTATACGATTATCGGTTATAGCGTCCATGACGTATATCGGTCCATTCAATGTCACTATAACCGGCTTCCACTGTATATATGTAAATAATTTATTATATACCAGCGCATATTTCTAGCTCGGCAGCCCTTCCTTCTTTGCCCATTCATTCCACGAGCCCTTGTATACCTTAACTCTGAAAAAAAAAGATAATGTACTTCAAATTACAAACAAAGAAATCAAAATATGAACTTACTTTTGATATCCAAAAGACTTTGCTAGATCGGCAGCTTGTTGAGCCCGAGCACCTGATCGGCAAGTGAAAATAATTTGTGCCTCTTTGCCGGGCTTATCCCGCTTGTAGGTATTCTTAAAGTCAGCGTCGGCCATTTTTAATGCTTTTTCGAGGTTTGGAACTGGAAACAAAAATTATTAATTGTGCAAAATTGAAAAAAAAATTTGAATAATTTGTAGAATAAGAGAACTAACACATCAACGTCATCTGAACCAAATAAATGCATTATGACGTTTTACGGCAGAGACTTAAGATCACTTCACTGAGCCTTTCAATAAATCGAACAAAAAAATGGTATTCACAGCCGTGCTATATTTTCTTAAAGCTCGTCGATTGTGTAACAACAGTGAATAGTATAGCTTTATTTAATCCGAGTCGGAGTTTTAGCGAAGCTCTGCCATAGGACCCATGTGACACTTGAGCACCAAAGGGACGTCTTTAGCGGTCTTGGGCTATGGGAGGATGGAAATTAATTCGGGAATGCCAGTAGATATTTAGAAAGACAAAAATTCAAGAAACAGAATATGTACACCATTACATTTAAAATAACATCGTTTAACATAAATTTGTTTACTTTTTTGATAGTTTCTGCCTTTTTTATGATTAGTCAAACACACTTTGGCCATTCATTTGTTCCAACTGTTAAGTTTACGGCAACGACAATGCGTGAACCTCAATGCTGCGTTAATGTTAACGTTCCATAACATTTACCTTCGCATACCCCCAAGTACGTCGATTTGGGACCAATAAATTTTGAATTGAAAAATGAAAACACTTGCTGCATTAGTGTTGTAATTTTAAAAGTATGCCTGGAACAATATCCCCCAACTGTTGAGATAGCATTCACAGACATAAAAGAAGGCTTTTTAAGAAAACTTAAATTAAAAAAAGTATGCAGAATTGGAAAATTTAGTGAATATGTTGGAAATATAAGGATAATTAATGTCGTTGAAGCTACACCATTTCCCAGTCCCAATTCGATCTTTAAAGTGAAAATATAGAAAGTATTAATGAAAAGGATGGTAAGAGGTTTCACCCCAGAGCAAATGGGACGTGAATATCACACGCGACTACGGTTGGTGCCCAATAAGGGAAAAATCTGAAGAGCATACAAGAAAACGAAGAAAACCTATGCATATTTTAATGTTTATGGGATGACCAAGATTTTTTTTTATTTGGGGACATGATAAGGTAATAAAATTTGCAGTTACATTTTGGATGATGTCGTTCATTAATTATTAACTTACAAAAGTGAATAAATCTGCGAAAACACGAGCTCTGAGATTGACTTCTAAAGCAAGGGCAAGCACTTAAGAGGAACTTTTGGTATTTATGAAATCAGCTGACACACCCTAATTATAAACAAAGCAAAAATGCAGAAAAACTAACATTTTTGAAAATGTTGTTACACGGTGTAATCAACATGACACAAGGGTGCTCTCAGAAGTCTCTGATTGATTGCTACTACTTTGGGATTTATTCTTTTAAAAAAGCTTCAAACGAAACATTTTTTTGATGATGGCAGGTAAATGGTATGCACTTTCACTTGATAAGGACATTACGTCTTTACCAACATCATGTGAAAAAACACTTGTGCTCTATCGCAATTGTTAAAGTACCGGCTTAGATTGAATTACTTGCGACATTGGCAAGCCAATCTTTTTTTTATTTTACGAGCTAGTGAATTTTGTCCAATCTTATCAATTTTTGCCGCTATCCAACATAATCTAGGCGTGTGTTGGGGAAAAAAACAGCTCTGACTACACAAGTTTTCGAAATCAAGATTAATATCAAGTACGATATCAATTCCACACCGATGTAGAAAATCGAATTTCACAATGGATTTTAAATTTGAATCTTTCACTGATCACTGGGTAACATCAACCGCTCAATTTTGATGAATTCTTACGTGGAATGTTGAGGCTTCCAGGAATTACACCAGTCTGTTGTAGTTCATCGGGATTTCTGACCTCGATGAGGTACACTTCGGGATGTTTCGTGATGTTCTTCACTTCCTCGTAAGTTGCCATGTTTTTGACTTTAACTAGCCCCGGACAAGACAAAAAATTTACTGGCAAAATAGCAATACCTACGCATGGTTATATTTACAGAATTGTAGCTTTTAGAGCCAGTCTCGGCGATTAGATTGCAGGCATTGAAATAGCGCTCTGATATAAACAAATTTTTTCCAGGAAATAAATAACAATAAATAAATGACTGGCCGACAACCACCTGCTACGCAACGTAACGTTGAGTAATCTGACAAAAAATATTGTTATTTTTATTTCACAGTGGTGTGCTTTGAAAATGAACTTTTTGAAGTGGATTTTTTTTGATTCAATACAAAATGTAGCTATCAGATAAACGATTCCAATTAAACTTACTCAAAGACAACAATGGATGCAGTATTAGTCTGATACGAAAAGTCCTTAGATTCTGTAATGGAGGAACAGTCAAGGTAGCGGAGCACGAATTTGAAATCGTGCAATCCTTCAGCTACCTAGGGTAAGTAGTGGTCGCGATAATAACATGGAAGAAGAAATACGCGGGCGGTTACTTAAAGCCAACAGAACCTACTACAGTCTTGCAAGGCTTTTCAAATCCAAGAACCTTACCATGAATTCAAAACTGCTGTTGTACAAGACACTTCTATTACCAAAACTCATTATATGGATTTGAGACTTGGGTGCTTAGCCAAAGGCACTCTGACCTCTGAGCCGCGTTCGAGAGGAAAGTTTTACGGAGAATTGTTGGCCCCATACGTGAGGAAGGACAATTCCGCAGACGGTACAACCATGAGTTGTATGAAATCTACTTCGAAGCAGATGTTATAACGAAAATAAAGCTTGGTAGACTCCGGTGGGTTGGGCACCTAGCTCGTATGAGCGAAAAGGACCCTGCTCGGAAAGTCCTTTGTGGTATAATTCATGGTACAAGACAGCGACGCAGACCGCGCTTACGCTGGAAGGATGGCGTAGACCAGGACGCCCGAAGCCTTGGGGTGCCCAACTGGATGGCGTCGGCAAGCGATCGGGATAGGTGGAAGTGCTTGCTGCAGGAGGACCGGACCGGACATCGGTTGTTACGGCGATGATGATGATGATGATTGCTCTGTAAGTACATGTAATCTAAAATTTAGTTTTTGATGACTTTGATTAGCATGGTATGATAAGTAATATAAGACTCCTGAGCACGACCGACGAAATCAGCGTGATTTTTAAAGTGAGAGATAAAGTAATTGGTCTAAACTATATACTCTATCGACCAGAACAACCACTATCGTGCGATCTATTCTCTCTAAAAGTACGCGAAGACGTCCTTAACTTTCTCGGAATATGTCCAATTCTTAAGAAATTTTGAAGGCACTTCTTTGCAGTGGACACCTTTATTTTGGAAGGGGTGATCGCTATTCTAAATGGAAAACGTCCTTGGAAGCGTTCAATCGGCTATACTGCAAATGCCTATTCGAACAGAAATCAAATCATTCAAGAATATTCAAAAAAAAAAAACTGTCTTTAGAATTATAATTGTTTTCACAATAATTGTTTGTTTTGAAAAATTATAAATTAATTTTAAATGTCACTCTATTAAACGGCCTTCGGCCACACTATACAAAGGCTTAGGAGTAAGACTGGACTGTAACATGTATAAAAAAGAAATTATGAAGTCAATAAAACTAATTAAAACTATAAGACACCTGCGGAATACTATTTTATGGAACGTTAAATGTGAAAAAATGTTTTCAGGGTAAATTTGGTCATGTGAAGATCACGAATGGAAGTGTCTCAATTAATAAGAGTAATAGAAGAATAAGATAATTTGTCAAAAGAATATGATTAAGTAAAAATGAAGAAAAAAAATCCTGGTAGTATTTGAGGTAAAAAGTAAATGAGGAAAAGATCAGATCATCATGGCATTAGATTTACACCCTAAGTTTCTTACTTACTTGGAATATTAATGCTCGCAGGAATGAATCCTGACTCCTCCAGTTCCCTGATGTTTCTTACATCGATAAGATATACCTCAGGATGGTTCTGAACGTCCTCGACTTCTTCATATGTAGCCATTTCAGAAAACAAAATTAGGAATTTGCTAGTACGTCTGCTCTGTTACACAGTGTGTAAAGTACTAACAATCCTAATGTTCTTAGCCTAGCTTAAACAAAATTAGGGAAATGCGTTGTACGAATATTATTTTTGTGTATTTATTGATTTTATCCTTCTAATCATAATTCATTCATGTACTAAGTGGTATTACTTTTGTATAAAACAATCAATAAACTGACCACAAATACAGGAACATTTCGTGAAGGTTTCAATGAGTGGGTAATTACGAATAAAGGTCCAAAACAAAAAATTAGGGGTAGTAATTGTTTTCTTAATATAGCTTTCTCTACTGCAAAGAGAGGTGGTTAGGAATTTTATATTAATTGCTATTGCGTGTCTTGATATTGTGCGTTAGAAATTTTATCACACTACGGCCAATTGCTTTCAGTTAATAGTCCAGATGAACCAGCGATAATCTGTCGTAAGGTTTGTAAAGTCAATTCTTTAGATTAAGTTTTAGCTAAGAACGACATATTTCCGCCTTTATCCAAACTATCGTTTTAGCTTTAATGCAGATGTTCATTTTTCTTATGCTAACGTCAGAGGGCAAAACTTGAGAACATAAAACTAGAAAGTTGTGCGAAGAAGCTAGTATGCCTCGCAGAGGTGTAGAGTTCTTTTTTCAACAAAAATGTATTAATTTTATCGCATGGTTGTTAACTGCGTCCGACACATTAATTACAAAATTACATACTTTTAAAAGTCTACCTAAAGAGAGTTCAGTCATTCCGGACATGTACAGTTCCAGGAAATATGTCCTCAATCGGAAATATTTCCTTTTGTTCCGCAAACTAAATGAAAACATGTTAAAAGTGCCATTCTATGTTAAATGGAACTATTAGCAGCTTTTCCTTAACCACAGACAACAAATCAAATACAATCGAGCATGTCTTATAATCCATAGTTTTCAAAGAAAACCAAAAACAAAGAACACAAAATCACACATGCGAATAAGTGTCGACGTACACACTCACAAAATTATTCGTACAAGGCTTTATATAAAGCAAAATTAAACATTTTTTTTTTTTACTAAAATCAAAAATGTAATAAAGAACGAAATTAGACTTCATTATCAATACGTAGTAAAGAAAATAAAACTAAAAAATTAAATTCATAAATCTAGGGAAAGCTAAGAAAAAATTAACCTCCATCCAACGCAACAAAACTATTTTGGAACAGAAAATCATTAAATTTAGGAAGCCAAAATGGTGGCTTAATTTAGGGTTTCAAGTGTTTGAGCATACTGTCTACAAGTTTGCTCGGTGGCCCGATAACGTATATTTTCCTCCATTGATGCCAGATGGCTATGGTGGTTTTAGTTGCGAAGGGGGTTTTTAATACCACTACTACATTTTAACGCTATGGGCAGTATGTTTGGAATCATTGTTTTGTTGAAAGACTTAAAGTGATCCTAGATCTGGTCTGCTGAAGATTTCTTTTTAGGATATCCACGTATACATATTGATTAATTTTATAATCTAAAAACTCCATTTATTCTACCCCGCTTGTAGACATACACCCCCACATCATAATGTTATCTCCACGGTGTTTTACTGTTGCTTGGAGATAGCCTTCAGCTAAATCGGTATTTGCCTTTCGCTAAACTATTTGTCTTCCGTTATTGCCAAATCAATTGAATTTGCTCATGTCGCTGAAAATTACGGCCTTCCAAAGTTCTGAATCTTTGTTGACAAATTTTTAGCGAAGGTTTATTTTTTTTTTCTATTGGCGGCCGATATAAAAGGCTTGCCTTTGTCATGAAATTCGTGGACTCTTTAAGCCCGTCTTACTATTTCGACAGAGATCGTCTTATTAATTATATTTGACATCTCAGCAGTTATTAATTTGACTGGTGTTTGTGGGTTTTGCTTGATTCTCTTGACGATATGCCTCTCATTGGCTGCCGATAATACTTTTTATCCTCTACCTTGCTTGTTTTCCAAATTCTCTTTAATTCTAAACTTAATTATAATAACCCGTACCACGGAGAATGATCTACCAACAAGTCTCGTTTCTCGATATGTCTTGCCCTCACATCCAAGCTTAATGATAACCTCTTTCTTCTAATGAAGTTTCCCTCTTTTTTCCATATCGCTTTTGATTTTTTTTATTTTGTAGTGTATGAATATATTACAGTCAACGCTTGTCGACGGAATGAGCCCAGTGTGTGTGTAAGGTGGTGGTTCTTAGAGAACCCAATTAACACTAAGTGTCGTTTTGTTACCACAGCTCTGGAAAATTGCATTGGAAATTAGAACCATTGTGCGACGTTGAGGAACGAAATCAAATCTGTGATGTTCATTTCACGGAATGAGCCCAACTCACAAAACTTCGCTTTCGCTTGTACGAATAACTTTGTGTATTCCTTTTGCAGTGTTCAAAAAAGAGCCGACAAATCACCATTAGGTTTGATTTCTAAAAATCTACCGGTAAATACTGTTCCTGAATATAAAACGCAGCGAATAAACACAATGATAGACAATTTCTTAAATTGTACATCAAACGTATGACGTTTATGTGGTTGCAATTTCTTTGTCCGAATAATTTTATGAAGATGTGTATGCAGACGTAGCAATATGCTCGAACAGTTTGTACACACTAGTTTCAGGAACTAGTTCCAATTGAAAAAAGAAACGTTCCTGTCCGTTCCGGGGCTAGAACTATTTTGAACAACTCTATATCTAAGTACATAATTCAATTAAAAAACGAAAGGATAGAGAAACACTTTCGTTTACGACCGAAAACTTTCGTACTAAATATCTTAATCTTATATTAATTATAATTTGAAAAAGAAGAAACAATTTTTTTATTATTTTCTTTTATTTATTTATTTAAGATGCATCTCGGTGTTACTTGTGATAATTTCAAAAAAATTTCATTCTTTCACAATAATAAATAAATTAAAATAAATCGTGAACTTATATAGCTCTAACAATAATAACATTATTTACGAAAAAAGCGATTCGATCTTTTCTTCCCTTTCTTTTTTTTTCTACGTGCCTCTTCTCATAAAGTAAACAAAAAAAAATTAAAAATTAAATCATAAAAATCAATAATTGCACACTTAATTAAAATAAAAGAATATTGCAAAACGAAAAAAGAACCTCTTATGTAGCAAAATAAATCATGTGAAAAAAAAACTATTTAACTTCTTGTGCTTGTGTTTCCGATATACTTCTTAGAAAAAATATATATTTATATGTATATATGTATGTTTAATAGGATTCTTTGACAATTACAGGCGGAAACATCAAATATAAACGTTAATTTTTTTTTAATTACAATGATGTACATAATATTTTGGTGTATTCATAAAGAAAAAGAAATGTTAAAAATTTTACTCTCTGTATTGTTTCTTTTAATTCACCTAAACAAATCGTACACATGAAATTATTGGCTTCGACACAAAAGTGTAGTATATATTTTTATCTAACCTCTTTTTTTTTCATTTTTGTTTTTATTATCTCATCACACACATTTTACACAAAAAGAAAAAAAAAAAACAGAAATACGATCGCGCATGCTCGTAGTTTTTGTGTACAGTATAAACGCATTGGTTTTTATTGTTTTTTGGGTTTTTGTTTACTTCGAAATATTTGTGTATTTCCGTTTTAGGCTTTACAAAATTTATATTAAATATTTTTTAGTTTCTTTTTTTTCTTTATACAAAAACAAAAAAAATTATTTGCTCAGATGCTTTCTTAAGATTAGCATCGTTTCGATGGTGGAACTAAATGATCAGGCAGTACATTAGGCAGTTCATTGCCATCCAATTTGACATTGATTAAGTGCATAGATAGAGCAAATTCATCGGAGTCTAGGAAGCCGTCACCGTCGACATCGGAGAGTTTCCAGATTTTACTTAGCACTGAGTTGGGTAGTTTCGATTTGATCAGTTCCTGTTTGGCAGCTGTAAAAGAAGACATACAAATGAAAATTGATTCTCTGTGTCTGCTTATTTTGATGACTTACCAGCTCCAGAAATCTTGCCATCGATTGGATTCAGGGCAGAGAAGATTGGATCCGTGCGGGCCTTGTCCCTACTGCAGATCCAGTCGAGTTCACCGTATCCAGCGTCGATACCTTCTCCCTTTCGGTAACCGAATGGCGAGACTGTGTCGTCGACGATACCTTCAAACGCACCGCCTAAAAGAGACAAAAAAAAAACAAAAGAGACCATGGTTAGTCTGATAAGTTCAGCGGATGTTAAGTAATTAAAAATACAAAGGGATAAACATTGAAATGTTTTATGTCACACGTGACGTGTTCACACGTTGCACAAGCATGACGAACATTGTCGTGCATGAGTGTCGTGTGTGTCCGACAATGAGATGCTTAATGCATCAATTATTTCAGTTAAGGAAAGTTGTGGAACAGTTCAGTGGAAAGAGGGAAAACTAGATCAATTGCTTTCTACAAATGAAATGGAATGTTTAGAGAAAGAGGCGATGAAGATGAGTTGAGAAATGAAATGCGGTAAGAAGAAGGTCAGATGTAAGTGAGTGTAAGCAGTTAACGCGTGGGAGCAGCTTTACTTGATAGAATTCGTCCAGAGAAATGAAAATTGAAGACAAAAAAGTTACATTCCAACTGATGTTAACTTGAAAATTATGTTTCCCATGCTCAAAGAAGACATCACACTAATTGTCAAAAGAAGACCGAGAATTCAATTGAATAGCTCTGAGGTGAATTAAATGCCTCTGGGGATCGGAAGCACATTTGATTAACGTGAGAATATGCCTCAACCATAAAAACGCGGTTATCAAAATTTGGGATTAAGCTCAATAAACAGCGAACAGAACATCGCACAGCCAATGTCTTTAGTTTAACCTTTTAAGAATCGATGGGATATATTTCTTAAGTTAAATGCTTAGATACACAGCTACAGAAAAAGGAAATTTAGGATTTAGATATAACACCCCAAAATTCTTTTGATAGCCCTCCGAAACTCTGTTAACTATATCGAAATCTGCAGCATTTTTTCTACATTATCTTAAACGCCGTACACCTTTGTTTTTATTTGTGTAGATAGTCAAAAAGTTGATTTTTATTTTCTAAGAATAGAGGCGGTTTCCCGGCCGCAAAGAAATGTCGCCGCACGTGCCGCGGAAAACAATTGAAAATTCCCAAAAGTGGGAGAGATTGTAATCGAATTATAATTGGAAATTCCGGAATGTGATTATTTAAATAAATAAAAACAATACTTGAATTTCACCGAAAAAAATAAAAACACTTATGCTTTTGTTTACTTTCGACGAAAGTTAGTGGTGGTATTCCGTAGCATCCTTAATTGTTTTCGAGAGCGAGTATTTTTCTGGAGTTCGGGTATACGTTTATTGTAAGTCTGCAACTGCGAACATATCCCAAGAGTAGAATTCGCGTAAACAACCCGATTTAGGCTGTGTTCATGGTCAAGCGAATTCGCGGCGCGCGATGCGATGACATTCGCGCGATTTTAAGCGATGGCATCATTGACATTAAATTCGCTGCGCCATAAACGTCTTCATATGTAAACATGTAATTGATCGCTATCAGCGAATCGCTTTAAATCGTGCGACACGAATTCGCTTGACCATAAACGCAGCCTTAATGTTTAAAATGCTGCAGCAACTGCTTTCCAGTCCAGGAAGGCACAAATCCAACGACTACAGCCCGCATAGACACCAATACTTCAGCTAATAGAGTCTTCAGATGCATGTCATCGGGTTCAAGTAGAATAGGAAGACCGAACATCCGGTGCACAGAATAGGAAGGAATGGATATAGATAAGTAGGTAAACTTTACCAATGAAGCTGAGACGATGTAGGAGCAAAAGTCATTTTAAAATCAATCTTTTGTTTTATCATCATGAATTTTTAACTCTTTTAATATTATTTATTACCAACTAAATTTAGTTTGTCTCTATTTGACGCTAAATTCTTGTTTCACAGCCCTGGACAAAAGCAAGTTTCTTTGCTCGGCTTTTGCAAAATTTCATGAAATGTCATGTGTCTTGTGATCGGTGAACAACATTTTTCATAAAAACACGAGCTTGCTCGTAACCGGTCAACAATGGCCAGCTTGCGTCATACCACACATAAAAAATGCTTTAAAACGAATTATATTCGTTTGTTAAATTTGTATGCCTGTCTTCCACGCTGCATTAAATTTTTTCGTTGCTATGTTCTGTTTAACAAAACTTCTATTCCCGGGTGCATTACATACTTCAGTCTCTAGAAAGTTTTTGACCCGAATCCCTCCCTAAAAAAACACGTCATTGTATATGTATCATGTTTGTGTTTCTAAAAAAAAAAAACTAAACAAATCTCCACACAAAACTTTTCCGACAAACACGAAAGGTTTAATCGTAACGCTTGAGTAAATAATCACGCGTACCGCGCTCTAATTTTATTTAGTTTAGCGATCGTATTTTGCGTTCACAATCACTTAATCAATACGTCCCTGAAGGCATACAGAAGAATTGTTAGATGAAAAACGTACAAAAAAAAATGTCCACATCAATTAGAAAAATATCAAACATTTTTTAAAGAGGGAAACGAAAGAATGAGCTGGTTAGTTTTAATTAATATCCAGCAGATTTTGTTAGAAATAAAGAAATAAACTGGGAGATATATAGACGTGATATGTACCTATTATCTACACTTGTTTACACGGTGAGCTTAATAAACTTAATTGGAGTTCTCTTCGTTCTTTTTTTTATCGTTCGTTTTCTCGTGTTAGAGGGACGGAAGTTGGCATTATGGTGGAATGTGTGTTTGTCTTCTCAATTAGTAAAGAATACATTTTTTTTTATTTATCGAGAGGAGCTTTGGCCTTTGATTATACATCATCCATGCATATTAACTTACGTGTTATATAACAGGGGAGTGTTGGTGTCTGATAGTGATATCGGTGAGTGATAACAAGCCAATAAAAAAAGCTATGCACCACATAAAAGTCGAACGATATTCTTCATGGCATTCGAATTTTGAAACATTATGTAGTCGCTGTGAATTGATTACTTTATAAGTTTTCTTCGTGTAAAGAGTTTATGGAGTTGCTAGAGTGCGTGTGTACAGAAGGATCACGAGAACACGATAACCTCAATTTCTTCTCTAGATCGTGCAAACTTTTTTCGTACAACGTGATTTTTATTGCAGGAAAACTTATTAACAAGTTAAATTGCTCTGATCAACTCGATCATCGCTTTTAGTAGTTAAAGACTTTATCATATCTTTTAAATTTAAGTGAGATTTGCAACATTTGCACCCGGATTCGAATCCAGCTCGGGGAAGAAAACACCATAAACATTTTTCACGCCTCCTGGAGTACTTCTGTCTTGAAAAGCTTTCGCAATTCGCCGTTCGGAACCGGCATTAAGCAGTAGATCCCCTCCACGTGTGACACAAATTATAATGCGCACAACACAGTGGAGGCGCGAAAAAGCTAGGCTCATTTTAGTAGTAGTAGTAGCAAGTAGTAAACCTCCAGAATATTCCAAATTAAAATAATCTTAATCTTTGTTTCATTAACTTTTTTGTTTCCCTGTATTCAACTGATCAGTGAAATACTCTAAGAAGGATCGACTCAATTGATATCTAAGGTACAGTATTTGATTGACTTGTTACTTTCATTTCATTTTTAGAGATAAAGAATGCATAGGTCTAATTTAGCTTACAGGATTAAATGTATTTTAATTACATTTAGGTAAATAGCTAGATTCTCATTTTGCACATTTCTACAAAAGGATGCAGTGTTATGCAAATTAATTATTACAAGTCCTTTTTTTAACGCAATTTAAAGAAGGCTGTACACCTGTCCAAAGATATGTTTTGCGTTTTTTTCGGGTCTTAGGATTTTGGAAATTAGAAGCGAGAGGACTTCATGATTACCATATATGCAAACGTCTTGACCCGTATGCTAAGCCAAATTCTAATTCTTAATTTCTTCTTTCTTCTTAAGATATTAGTCAATGCCAACCAAATAAATCAATAAAATAATAATAGCAAATTGCCTAGTAGCCCTTCTGACTCAATCTGATAGAGAAGAAGTGCGCCTTTACTAGAGCCAGGCACTGACTTTAAAAAAACTAGATTTTAAAAACCTGATTTTACATATCATGTGCAACGCAGGTAGACTCAAGTATATCTTGTCAAAAATAAAAGACCGACTGGGACTTGGATCTCGTCGAGATTTGAACAGATCCAAGTACGTAGCAGTGGAAGAGGTCGTCTTACGACTGGAAGATATAACAAAGTTTGTACCGCACTTTTCAATAAAATAGGACCTGTGGTTTGAGGTAAAAGAAGAGAAGTAAACTTAAGTGGGTCAGAAGCTTCAGTCGGCGTTAGAACCGCAACAGTCTTCATTTCCGATAAAATCATGTTCAGATAATCGAAAAAAAAAAACAGTAAGCAAGAACCCCAGTGTTGAATTGTTTCAAATTTCTCGTACTCGAAAAAATAAACATTCCTTTATTAATGCTTCTAAAAATAAACATAAAATCCACACGCGTGCAGCCCAACCCAAATTGAACCACTCATATCTTTCTTAAAACAATTCATTGATTAGTTTTTCTATTCCCCAATTATCAATCAACCAATAGACAAACATTACTTCATGAATCAAAAGCAGAAAAAGAAGAAGAAAAAAAAAACGTCTAAAATTATATTCCCGCCAAGTGAGAGAGTTCAAGTTCAAATGTATTCAATTCATCTGAACAGGGAAGTAAATTAAGTAGAAAAAAAAAATAATTTTCAAAATGCACACAACACGTCTACACGTAACTTCTTATCTGGCAGACGTACACAGTAAGCTCTTTGCAAATATTTAAATGACCAGTTTTTTATGAGACTTATAATCGTCGCGATTAGACAATTAGAAACCATAATCGCTCAACGATGCCAATCAACTTCCTTTTATCTTTTAAAAATAAAAATAAACAAATAAGAATTACATAATTTTTGGTTGCTGACGAATACACTTTTTTCTGTGCAAATCGAAATGGATGGGGAAAGCAATTTGGAAATGTTGGTAACGCGCGATTTTGGAATTTTTGAGTGTATGACGAGTGTGATAAACAGTGGAGTGAGGGAGAGTTGGATTTTTATGAAGCTACCGTAATCTGATACCCCTAACTCAACTGATGAATTGTCATTCACGAGTTTCATCTTAGAGCTGTTTTTTTCATAATTGTTATCAATTTGCAAGCTTTTGTTCCTGGAATAAGGTCTTATATATCCATGAATGCATTTCACATCTCAAAAGTCGTACAAATGAC
Organism: Syritta pipiens; assembly: GCA_905187475.1. Classification (NCBI taxonomy): domain Eukaryota; kingdom Metazoa; phylum Arthropoda; class Insecta; order Diptera; family Syrphidae; genus Syritta; species Syritta pipiens. The sequence goes on along the minus strand of LR994572.1, from coordinate 30,957,314 downwards.
AAAATGAAGGCGTTCAGTTTTGCTAGTAAACGAATGTTCGCCAGTCACTTAGCATTCGAATTCTGTCTGGTGACATTTTCAGAGCGTGGTAAGAGTTTTGACGAACACAATTTTCTTAAGCAAGCTTTAAATCCATTCCCGGGCTCAAAAGGAAACTGTACAAGACACGCAAATGACCGGATACACTTTCACGTTGTCGTGGTCACGGTCATTTGAGTCATTTCATTTACAGGGGTCCAGTGTAAATCTCTTTTTAACACTTTCGTCAGGGCACGCATTTTCAACGCTTAAAAAACCATGTCGGAAATGCGTGGAACGGCAATTATCGCACTATGATTGTGATGAACTTTGTTCTTTACATGCCCAGCAGTGGCGATAATAAACGCAAACACAAACTCCTAATGAAATTGTCTTCTAATTTGAGTCTCAAGTGAAACGTCTACGCAGAAGCCTGAGTTTCCTACGTGCCCGATAGTGCCTGTGTTTGCGTTGCCTGTGCTGCGGCAGTATTTTTCCTACTCTAAAGTGTTCCATGAGCAGTGAAAAATTCTTCAATTCAGCATTTTTCTGTTAAAAATAGACTTCAGAGGCCACTCTGTGTTGTATGTTGTTTGGTGGTCGTGTTGTCGTCGCATTATGTGTACCCTGGTGTTTGTGTGTACTTTGTGATTGGTCTTTTTAAACGCTATGCTTAAATTCATTGCAGGCATTAGTGATAAGTAATCACATTATGTTACAGGTCAATAGTAAAGGTCAAGTTCAAGGAAGTTAGGTGTGTGCGATCGATAATCAGTCAAGAAAGGAGGAGGAGTGAATCAATTTTGTCAACCAAAACATCAATTTGTCTGGCAAATAGGCCAACTTGAATTGCTGCTAATTATAAACTTCAGCTGCGCTTAAAATTAATGCCACTCTTACATTGTACATATAATATATAATTGTACAATAACGACGACCCTGACCTGACTCGGATTTCATCATAAGAGTTGCGTTTGATGGATTCCTTTGGACGGAGATAATTTATTCAGGGGGTTGGCTTCACTGATCCCAGGAATACACTTTTTAAAGTGGCTTTTAGGTCGAGTTGACTTTGACGAAGGTAGAGTAAGTGGTTTATTGATTTACATGCGTGAATACGAAATTTTAACAGTATCGTAGATTTGGTAGAGAAAATCTGGAATAAATTCCTCTCACATAGCTAGTGAGATCAATCAATAAACTTTACAATTGCAGGAGTATCTTTTCGTTCCGCTTTTTCAATCAGTAGGTAATTGTGGCTATCCGAAAGGCTACAACAAGTTTAGACAATAACATATGTCTCGAACGGTCGATTAGAGGAACTTCGGGAATTGTTCCTGGGGTAATAGAAGACCCCAGGCAATTGGCAAACGGTTCATTTCTTTGCCTATTTTCTTCCCTTTTGAGTCACGTATTCCACATGGACTTGACGTAAGTCCATTTAAATGATTTAACTACTATAAAATATTCATTATTCAAATTTAAGCTTTTAATTTAATTCAATCATACAGCATCACAAGCAGAAGCATAAAGCGATGCATTAAAATCCGCAACACGAATTTTTATTAAGGCAGACAAGTTTATCATTCTGTCGCTTCATCAAAGTCTTCTGAGTTGCTTACGACTACTGTAAGACGAATCAGGTTATAAGGTTGTCTGGAATGCTAGGTAGCACTGTCACGGAACATTACTTTTATAAGATAAGCGCTGTAAATATTTAAGTTGCTAAGTGCACTTAAAAATGTTAAAGGCACTTTTAATTCTAGGAGCCAATTCATATCGTCAACATTTCCGATGTCTGGCGAAAGTTTTACGACTACTTACGTTTATGAAATGTAATCTGCACAGATTTAGATATCGGTGTTATCACTCGATTATCGTTTTTCCATTAAATTCAAACTAAAGCAACTCATTCATCAACGCAACAGGTACACGATTCAAATTATCGCGGTATCGTTTTTGCTCCTTTTTTTATATTTTTAGAAAGCACTTAAATCCAATGAAATTCCCTGAGTCACAGCTAAACGTGCAGTTTTTTTGTTCGCCTTTATCTAATTTTAGAGCTCAGTAAAAACGCTGATTTATTAATGAGCATTAACTTGATTAGAGTCTACCGGGTTTTATGGTCAATAACCACGTGAGAAGTGCCAAGCTTCTGAACTTAAATAAGCGGAGGGGATAAAACTGGTTGGTAGAAATCCCTAACTTAATATGGATCTTGGTGGGGAAGTCTGAACTCACTTACCGCACTAGTAGCACGAATACAATTTTTTACAGAACGCTATATAAGTGCTTATTAGTCACGATTAAAATGTATCATTTTCTGGAGTTGTGTGGTAATATTGAAGACTTCTGCAAAAGTAAATTAAGAAAATTCGAAACTCGAAGACGCAGTTATGTATTTTTTTCCCCAATTTAACTACTTTCCTGAAGTTAGTAAAGTCTGCTTTTCGCCTCGAAGCCTCATAAACATCTCGACCTAGACGTTAAAGATAAACGTGTTTGTTAAATTAATGACACACTCCCTGATCATTACTTTTAAAGATGATAAATTACATTTATTATTATTTACTGGCAAGTAACTAAAATTGCAGGCCAATATATATAGATCCATAGCTGCAAAGACTTTCAGCTTGTTAAAGAAACCTATATAATTATTTTAATTTCTTTTTTATAAATTTATATACAAGATTCACATTTTCTAAAAAGATGACAAATTTGCTCTCAATTTGAAGAAAATTTTAGACGCACAAAATGACGGTCTTAACGAACTCCCATAGTGCGTTGGAAAGAAAAGAGCATCTGTTGTGCTCAAGAAAGTTTCTGTAGTATGTCCGAAGTTTAAGATTACACTTTGTTATCAGCAATTGGTGGAACAGAAATATCCCATGAATCATTCCAATTCTACTGCAACTCTCCGGAAATAAGTTTATTCACTGTTCGCGCTCTCTCGGAACATCTCATCTCGTCACTTGGAACTTACGAATTGAAGTAAAACTCAATTCGATGAACGGCTGGGTGATGCTAATTGTTGCACTTGCATTTTTAATGCATTTTCACTTTTGTTTCATTTGCATTTTTTATTTAGACGCTGACCTCGAGACCAGTTAATTTTTTGCAACGACCTCTGTCGATGGGTATGTAGCCGTTTGTGTGCTTATGACTTTTTGAACCCAAATAGAAATTTCCGATTTTCAATTCAGGTAACTGCCTCTAGGCTAAATCCGAAGGTATATATAATATATGTACTATGAAGCGTACATTAAGCCCGCACTGTTCAATAAGGCTTCCAAACTGTGGCAGTCTTTTTTAAGCTGATGTTCTACCGTGCAATGAGTCCAGCTTATGGATATAAATGTGGAGATATCAATGACTATGGCTTTGATTCTATAAATAGAAATGCGCTTTTTCTTAAACTCAGTTATATAGACATCGAAGACCCTCAAAGTAATTAAAAGCATGAATTAGCAAAACCAGGCGGTGTTGTAGGATGGTAACCGATTCCTAAGTTGTTTGAAACAAAATATAAGGCAAGCAAGGACGTTTACTTAGCCTTTTATTTTTCCTATTATTCGTTGATGATATTACATCATTCCTACCAAGACGGATTGCGATGCAGTTTGTGATTAGCAAGTTACAGCCATACTGCAAAGCATTGAGTTTTAAGGTAAACATGAATAAATCAAACATCATGTTCTTATGATTCAAAAGGGAGGTAACACACGGAGCCCACAAAAAGTAGGTACCCGAACTTTTACTCCAGCTGATTCGACTGCCCGGTTTGTCCAGACGCCAACTTTTAAATTCCAAAATAAGGTTGGAATTAAAGGAGTTGATTTTAATGCTGGATGAATTATAAAAACTTGTTTGAATTTCCCCAGTTTTGAGTTGTTTAACACCCGCCAGCTGGAATCACAAAGATGACGCGATAAACTTCCATCATCGTGCGACACTCACACCTTATTTAGTTAATTCGAATAATCTCGCTAAAATGTGACAGCAAAAGCTTCACAACAACGATTCTATTCACCTTGCACCGCCACCAAAATGAGTTTTTCCTTTTTTTTTCTCCAGAGTACGCCCGCCCCACAAGCACCTCTCAGCACTTTCGAGCAAATACAAAACAAAGCTCAAAACACAAATTACACATCACGGTTCGCTAATTTTTTCATATGCAGCACCGCTAAACCGAGCACAAGCGCGGCTCGGTGATGGGTGAAACTTGTTAAGTCAGGTGAGTAATACTCCACAACCCAATGAGCAATCGATGTGCCACGTTCGGTTCGAAATACCAATCTCAGTAGCTCATCTCACCTCTTCAGCTGTGTGCCACTGTGTACACAGATTGGCTCCACGTAAAAAGCACTGCTCTACATTCCCTGTGGCTTCTGCAAAACAGTTTTAAATTTCACTTGAAAAAAAAGAACAAAATGCTATCCATTTGGCCGCAACACTATTGGCTCGGCTACATTATCCAATCCATGTCATTGATTTGCGTGCGGTTGGCTCGTGTACCCACTTAAGGTGGTCGCGGGGTGGTGGTTGCTGGTGGCCTCGTTATGTGATATATTAGCTCGATGCAATGCAAACATGCACATCAAATAAGACTACTGCTCTGCTCCGGTCTTATGCTGAACGCCTTGTTGTCGAGTGCTCGTTGACCTGATGACTTTACGCTGATTGCTACGCATGGCTTTGGCGGCCGGCGCATCATTTCATTTGCTTTAAACGTGGAAATCGGCGGTAATTATCTACAATTGATTGTCCTACAAATACAGTGTTATCAGGCCTTTAGTCGGTTGTTGTATCAATTCAAATAAAACCAGGCCACTTGTCAATGAATCATTTAAAATGTTGTCATTTTTGAATATGTGTATGGGTATTTGCCGATAGAAGCTTGATTTAAATTCATCGGGATTTGGTCTTTCTTTATGCTAAAACTGGCAAAAAGAAAATAAAAGAAATTACTTGAATCTATTTCAACCAACACTCCACTCGAAAGTGAAAGGAAATTTGGCCAAGAAAGTGACTTCATTTCAAATTTATGATTAATCGATCCACTTGGTGGCAACGACTGCTTTTTGTGAATTCAAGTAAAACGAAGCTAAATGTTTAAGTAGAAACAAATTTCCGTTAGCGCTTTAGATTCGATGAAGAAGATTTCGCAGCAGAAAACGTGTGACCTATGGAAAACACACACGCCCCTTTGGAACCCTGTCTAAATAGTTCTGCGGCCACTTCCTAGATAGATAACATGTCCAATTTCGCAAGTCATATGTAGTTCAGCAGAAAGTGTGACTTGGCATAATTGACTGATTCATCGAACTTGGTGACGAACAAAGCAAAGAAGAGCTTGATAAAGTTGCACATGACGCTGACGGCATGGAACAAACTAATTGGTCATCGGATACCTGACGGAGGTGTTTTTCTACCGCAGTGTATAATAAAACTCAACGTCATAGTCAAGATTTGAAACGTTTGGCTTAATAGCTAAGAAAAGACTTCTAACCTACACTACTTTTTTTCCTAGTTCTACTGTATGAAGCCCAAAAGGCTGATCGTTGGCTGAAAAAAATTCGGGTGAAACAATCGATTGTCTCTAAAAAAGACAAATACTCTAAGAAGACACAGCAAAGATCTATGAGCTTTACAATGACACGAATATGGCCGGGCAGGTAAAATCACGTCGTCTAGAATGGTTCGGGAGGCGCGTAAATACTAATGCTTCAACTGATATAGCTTTCAATAGCAATCTCCTGATTCGAAAAGAAGGGGGAGTCCAAGTTACAGACAACTTTATTTTTCGGATTCTAAGCTGGCCGTCTGATACCATCACGATAAGCGTAAACATTCTAAGGGTTGTAAGTAATTAAATAGGAGACACTTTGAAGGTCCAAGTATATAGCTTTAGTTAATAATGTTAATTAGTGCTATTGTGCCCGAAACAAAACGAGTTCACATGTCTAAGTGTGTTTCATATTGTAAACATGATCGAATAGTCGACTTTAAGCAATATCTTGACTAATCCTAATCGAATAAATCGTTGGAAATTTGAATTTAAGCTGCATCCAAGGGTTAAACTCATCCCTAGCTCAAGAACATCATTATTTAGCTTTTAACATCATCTTGATCGAAAAAACCTTTGAAAGACTGAGTGGTCACAACCAATTTGAATTGAATTGAAGAACATGGAGTGTGCCCTAAAAGATTTGTGACAACCCCTAGTCGTGAGTTTAAGTCAAAGCCCAGTGTTGTTTTTCAGCCGATTAATACACCTGATTTCATGATATTCAGTAAAACAATTAATTATATAGTAAATAATATTCTTTGAATGGATATATCCATACCGACCACAAAACCTTAAGAGCATCTAATTACTTTTAATTGAGGTAACACTCAGGGGACTATGACTATCCCTTAAATGATAAACACGGAAGGCAGACTATAGTGCATAACATTGCATGTTTTAAAGTTTACAGATGTGTTACACATGAATTTAATCACCTTGAAGCGAATATCCAAACAATTCTAATCTGTTTACTTTTACAGTAGACACTTATAAAAACATGCTCTGAAAAACTGTAAGTATTGTAGAATGCATGCCGATATAAATAAAAACTAGGAAATGAGAGGGACTATATGAAGAAGAACTTGTGTCCATAGCATCAAATCGGGAATTGCATCTTTCAGTGGTTCCTAAACCACTCGCTTTTTCTAGCTGCTGTGACGACTGATTTGTGGGGCAGGGCAAACCATGTATGCATGTGTCACCACAAACTCTGTGAAAGAGGCAAATGGCATCTCGCCAAAGCAATAATAAGGCAGGCGCAATAAATTGCAAATCATTCTACTACATGCGATGACTACACACTTTATTTGGTTTAAAGAGTTGAAAGCAGTTAACGAACTGGAGCGACATATTAGTCAAGGCCAAGGTTTTTCACGATCCATACTATTCGATGAAAGTGTGTAAACGATCATCTTCCCAAGCATAGAGGCAACAAGATTATTGATTGATGAATCATAGAAAAATGAAATTGAGGCAACAGGAAAAACTATTTTATTGAGCATAGAAACACATTGCTGCTTTATGATTTCATAAAATTCTAAAAAGGAAATGAAAAGGAAAACCTTAAAAGTTAAGTCAGATTGTTCAGTAAGTGAAAACAGTATCCGGGATGACTGGGAAATCCTGACAAGGAATGTGGAATGATAATCTATGACCACAAGTTATTTCCACAAACATTGAGGGAACCTATGCAGATGGTAAATGTAATTTAACATGTTGACTGCCGTGTCACCCGTATTCAGGTGACAGCAAGAGTTCTCATCAGGTCATTTCCCCTTACTTCCGTGACTCCTTCCAAAGGATTTCCGAACATATTTAGATATATATTTGACAGGAGATAATGATACTGTTGAATTTTTCAAAAATTGTAGCAGATATCGGGGTGAGAGTACCGAAAGAAATGCAACCAGACATGCGGTAGCAGAACACGCATTTTATAGTGGCACGGATGGTCTGACGGGGATTTTATTGTAAGCACGCGTGGCTAAAAAAAAACTATTTTTTAATCTTTTATTTTACCAAAAATAAGTGAAGTAAAAGCAGCCTGTTTTTTTTACTAAATCAAAAAGTGCTTGCTATTGTTTAATGTTATAATAAACCCGTGTCTGGAGTATCACAAAGTTCATAGGTAGTTCCATTGTGCTGGCAAAGTAATCGCCAGTTTACATAACAAAACGATTAGCGCTCTAAATTTAGCAGATGACACGTCTGCGTTCTAAAACAACAACCCAGTGATAACTCGTGTAAATATTTACAACGCCACGCCAGAGCTTGGCCCAGTTAAAACTTCTTGCCACTGCGTGCACACAGTTTACCCAAAATACAGTTCATTACCTTCAGGTGAAATGCTTACGTCATACTGTGACTAATTTTACACTGGGCGATCGTGCGGCACACGATAGTCTCCCACCGCCCCTCGAAAATGGGATGATCACTCGCGTGCACAATATCACTGCTCGCCAATACACTATTTTAGATCTGTGCACAATGCCAATAGTTTCTAGCACCACGCCACAAAAAGCAGAAAACGTAAAAAAAAAAAAGACGTGAACTCAAGTGAATGAACTGAAGCGTTCGTCGAAGCTGTCCACATCGGACGACGAACGCAACACAATGTTACTGTCAGCGGAGCCGTTGCCTGGGTACCCAGCGTGTCCAATTCAAGTGCAATTAGAGGCACAGATTCATTGTACGCCTGTCAAGTGATTCAATATTGAACTTGATGTATCGTATCGACATGACAGCGTCGGTGGCTACGTCTACCGAAATGGAACCCAGCTCGCCTAACACAGACACAGAAACCCGGTGTGGTGACACCAATGCAAGTCGTTTGCTTTGAATTATTTTCTCCACATTTGAATTACTTAATTTCCGGTCATATTGGGACAATTGTGCATATAATAATAATCGCTAACACAGGTTTTCTTGCTGCGTCTTCTTTTGTGCCAGTAGCAAATTGATTAGCATTTTGAGGTCTTACACCAACCGGGTAATGTGTGTCTCGTTTTCCAGCCGTCTGTACTCGCGGTGGGATTAATCGCTATGGCGACAGCCAGCTTACAGAAACGGAACATATAAGGTGGCGCGATACAGACGCGCAGATACACACAACACACTCCCGGTTGTCATATCGTTTAGCACACTTAATATCTGTGCCGCAGATGGGCATCGCCAGGCGTACGGTGCCAGACGTACTGTGCATTTCAAATGCAAAAGCACAAGTGTGTGATGGATGCTCCACAGGAAGCCTTTCCAATTGATGAATTATGTGGCTGTTCTCTATCTCTTTGAACGTTTAGCTGGATACATTTGTATCGAATGTAGTGGATTCCATCCGGACAGATAGATAAGTCGGCGGGGCGTACCGACCGACCTTTGATGGGTAATTAAACCATGTGCCTTGGATAAAGTTTGTACTTATGCTCGAATCGCTATGTGTTAGTGAAAGAAACACAAGTTTAGCAATAAATTTTCATCGAAGTTATATCACTTACGATAAGAACCGAGTATTTAGTTCATGTTGACTCTGGCTGAAGCAGTTCTGAATGCCCGAACACATGCTTATTTCGTTTAATCATCATCGACATAAAAGATAAGCCTGCTTCAAGTGTGCGGCGTGTGATCGCAAGAAAAGACTACAAATCATCGATCACTATCGGCTATAAGTTGATAAATGAGCCGTGAACGTAAGAAGCACCTTGCGTCATTGGGTCAACATTAGAAGTGTTAACTGTAGTGAGTGACTGAGAAAAGAGTGTGGAAGCAATGAAGTGTCAATAAATTATTCAAGACGTTTGGGAAAAGGTGTCAAAGTCGGAGACCATATTTGGGCTCTTCTAGGAGCACGATGGAAAGTGGACTTTTTTTTTTGGAAACATTTTCATTTTTTTCGAACTTGACCTAATTTAAGAGAGCTCTGTTGACACGAACATGATACGCAGGTGGGTATAGAAAAGTTGAAGTGGTACCCAGTATCCAAGACTTTTCAATTTTCGAGGAAGTAAAACTGTTAAAGTGTTTTACTTGAGTTCTAATACTGATTTTCTACTTCGACGTAAGAGCTTCGTCAAACCATTAAACCAATTTTCATGAAAAGCTTTTAAATAAATGCTTCGAAGATGAATAGCCACGGAGCTGGAAAATGGAAGCCTATTGGTCTATTAACTTAGGGTGTGAAAAAAGAACAGTCGTTGGCCTTTTGAGAAATTCATAGGACGTGCGAGAGGACGGTGGCTGGTGGCCTCTGAAAATATACAATATATAATATTATGTATGCAAGCATATATGTAAATCGAAATTGAAAACATTTTCAACTGCAGTACTCGACGTACTGTTTACTAAAATAGATTGTGACTTGAGTACATTGTACAAAGTTTGTCTTCAGTTAGAGAACCATATACCAATTAGTTATATTAATTGCTTTACATCATTTCAATTTTTGTTTAGTTTTATTTCAATCCGTTACGTAGATTATTTTTTAAAAGTACAATCGTGATCCGTACACCTTAAAGCCAGCACATTTTTTTTTAATGTGGTGTAGATAAAACTACTTTGGACATTTTCTTGACTTTGGGTTCATCACAGACAGCTGCAAGGTAAAAAGTCACGCGACAACTAGTCGTTTGTGTTATACAATTCTTTCTTCATATTTATCTCTAACTCACAATCGTGTGATTTTTTTATGTCTATGGTTATTTGCATGCTCATTTGTAGAAGTAAACGACTCGTCAAACTGACACGCGACCTAGCGACACGTAAAAAACCTTTTCCTGACCATAGTCAACCAACAAGCCACATTCAGTGCCAAGAGTCAGACACTAAATACTATAATTTAAATACCTTTAGACAATATTGATTAAAAGTTCAAGGTTGTCTCAAACAACCAGAAACCGCTCTACTGCTGGTCTGAAGGGTTTTAATATGATTTTTCCTGTAAATCAATCCAGCTGTTAACATGAACTCTACCATGTAAGCATGACTACCGGCAATAAAAAAACCAAACAACAACTTGTTCGGAAACTTATCGATTTAAGTTGACAAAGGCACACAGACCACGTCGTCGAACAAAAATTCCCCATCTGTTCAGTATGTGTAAAGCAATGTAATGACCCTGACCGAGCCTCTCAAGTCACTTAAACACAAAGAAAATCTTAGAATGCAAAAACAAAGTGCAATTTAATTTCTCTTCTCTCTATCGACCGCCAATGGCTACCAAAAGTTTATTGACCTTGCATACCAGCAAACACAAAACAAAAAAAACCTTTGCAGGGAAAAAACTGGCACACTCACGTGATCATGGTACAAAAACCAGTTCTCTCTGCACTGACGGTAACTGGCTAAAAGTGTTTCTTCATGTCGAAGTCTAATGACGAAAGCAGCTCAATCGGAAACTTGTGTGTTGTGTACTGAGTGAGTCATCCGTGTTCGGTGGTTCCTTGGCCACAGAGTTATGTGGAATTGAATGGAATTTCTATCCGCTCCCTCTGTTCGCGATAGACTGCATTGTTCGGTTTGCATTCTCTAAATAATTAGATTTTTTTTTTTTTTCATGAAATTGTATTGAAGAGGGAGATACATAGTTTTAATTGTTCCATTTTCATCTCCACACTTGTTTGCAATTTGATACCTTAATTTGTATTGCTAACGACGTGGTCAAGGCTGTGGCCCATAATAAATTTCTATGAGCACGATTTCACGTAGCTCGGGATAAGTGTGTTTGCGATGAGATTGACACTGCATAGTTCTGAAATTGGTAGTTTAAGTTTTTAAATAGCTCAGGCAATGCAATTGCCTAACGTCAGAGTTTTAAATAACAGCGCGAGATAAAAATTGTAGTACAGTACTCCACAGGTATAAGCAACCCCTTTAAAAGCAAAACCCTTTAAGGAGCAACAAATTATATTCAGTTGAAATTTACCCACGCCATCCTAAGCCATACTATGGTCCCCGCTTTATAGGAATTTTGCCCGCTTATCAATTTTCAATCTTTATTATTCAGCAAAATTATTATAAACTTGAACTTAAGATTTTTTAAAAAGTTTTCAATCGATTTGTATACTGAGTGGCTCATATTCAAACCTCATCACAAGATCTTTGTGAATCATTTTAGTAGCAATCACAGGGATTGAAGCAAACAAAACTCAAACAAGCAAAAGAACGTGCTGTGGTTTCATTATGACTTGGAATGCGACAACTCTCTGTTAGGATATAGTATTTCAGTAAGAAGATAACACAAAAATAGAGCCCGTCCAACAATCTTCAAAATCATTACATTTCGACATTCCCATCAAACGTGCAATCAAACGAAGACAAGCTACGCACGTACTCCACCAACGTGATCTTAATTCAAAGACAAAAAAAAAAGTTACAAAACAGCATAAGAAGCAGACTTAAAAAAAGCCAGAAACTGTGCTCTGCGGAAAGTCGAGATTTGTTACCGTGCCGCGAGGCGATGTGTTCTCGTTTCTTGCTGCTTGCCTTTCGCTTGAATGCGAAACTATTGACCCAGTTTAGAACGTTCCTAACGGGCACTGCGATAAAACAGTGAGAAAACAAAAGAACAACAGTCGAGAACAATGATAATTGTTGCTCGGTTAAGTATTTTAGCATTTCATCCACTTAAGTGTACTAAGAGATAAGTTCAACACAAATGAAGACGTGTTATACGCGTATAAATTTAGTCATTCACTTAGCTGGTGTCTCCAAATAAATGGCGGACTACTGTTACGTAACCTTAGAAGCTTCTGATAAGAGGCCGAAGCGGTTGCATCATTCCATTTTGGGTTGGGTTGGGCTCTGAGCTATGAGCTGGCTGGTGTATGACATGGAGTTATCTTTCTTTTGATAAGAAACTCTTTGCTTGTGATATGCTAGCGGATTTCGATTTTTTTTAAACAAATAAAAGAATATGTGTATGTAGAGTGAACTATCCTCTGGGTGGTGATAAGAAATTGATAACGAAAAAATTCGCAAGAGATTAAAGGAGAAGATACAACCCCATAGACAGTGAGTGGTTTGGAATAAAAAAGGGAATTCAATTTTTAAACTGTGTGGTATGATTTTAAGGCTCCCATTCTAGTCAGAACAGTGTTGAAAGACAGATTCAAACATGCACAGCATCCTGGAGTGTTTTCAAAGCGAACAAAACTAGAAAACCAGTCGTTGCGAGGTTGAATTTATTTAAATAGGAGGCCTGGCAAAGTCCAACGAACTGCTGAATGGAATACAACAGAAAAAAAATCTATGGTTCGTCACTTTTGTGTCAGGAATGCAGGTTGTTCATTTGCTTCTCTCCTTCTCTTCTTAGACTTCTCAGAATTTTCTTTGAAATCGAATGCAATTAACGGTCTTTATTTTTATTTATTTTGTATTTTCAAACCGCCCACAAGCTAACTCAGTTTCAGTTGTTTTAACACGTTGAATGGCATGGGGGTCACCGGTGACCGGCACTAAGTTTGTTCGTAAATGGTGTGGCATTCAATGTGTTAATATGCCTAAGTGGACGCCAAAACTTAAACCCTCTTCGACCTAAGCTAACAACATGCATTCACTCAAGTTCACGTCTAAAAGCAGAAGAAAACGACCACTCCCTTTGTCGTCAACTGCATTAAGACTGTGCCCTGTAATTGTGCGGAACCATCATTGAGCTCGTAGTCTAGTTATACTACAATCTGTACCCTACGTCCGTCTATTTGTTACTGAGGTTCACAAAGATTCACTGAAGGAGAACGCAGGAAAGATTAGTCAGTTCCTTGAAGATTAGTCAGACTGCAAAAAAGGCCTCAAGCAAACTCTCAACACAAAAGCAACAACCTGCACAAAGATGCACGCAACAACGCGATCACCGCCGAATTCGTACCATGACACCTCGCTCGTCTATCAAAATCGACTTGACATCCACATCCGCAGTGCAAATTTGATTCACAAAAATGCCAACTCACTCCGGCAACTTGTTTAAATTTTTAAACACAGAAAAATTCAACAGAGAAACATTTGTCAACGGAAACGACGCCGGCCGGAGTTTCTTTAGTCACTACACGTAAAAATAAAATCAATTTCTGTTTGCTACTTTCACACGTGCTGTGCTTTGAGGCCGCCACTATTTGATGAATGTCTAAAAATTCTGTCGATAAAAATTCACTTCCAAATGAACCGACCGAAGAGAATTCCAAACATTATGCAAATTCATTAGTAGTCTCAAAAGCCGCTCGTGATTCGTAGATGGTAACCGGCAAAAGGCGTGTGATGTAAGTTGTGAAATACGTGACGCATGCGGTCGATCAGAAAAGGCCGTGACGGTGGGGGGTTGTGAACTTTGTTGTTTTATTAAATTTGCTGATGACATGGTGGTTAAGTGGAAGTGGAAATTGATTTTTATTACTCAGTTGACTATTCGGAAAAAAAAAACTTTAAATTCAAGTCTCTTTCACGCAAATCTTACCGAATTATCTGCATCACTTGGATTTTTACTCATGCAATGATTTTTTTTTTCAACTCTGTAAATTGAGTTTAAGTGTGTTTGGAATTTGTAGCTCTACGTCTCTCTCTAACACCATAGTTTATATTTTGTTGACAATAAGCCAGAAAATGAGTCAACTGCAGCTGGTATGTTATTCTGCACAAAAAAAAAGTTGATAGATAGAAAATAAAAGCCCAGAAATTAACAAAAGAGTTTAAGAAAAAGGACATCGGTCTGTTGTAAGCTGGAGGAGTTTTTAAACTTAACCTCAAACAACAATGAAAGCAAAGTTGACTTGCCAATGGACTTTAATTGTGTGACTTGCAAACTTTCTTCCGTAAAAATTTGTTCCTATGTACAATGGTTCCACTTAAGTCAGATAATCAGAAGCAAAGTTTACAATGATTAACATTGCCCACGTATGAGGAATATCGACGCAAATCCCTATTTTGAATCACCACCTATATGAGAGTATGACCAGTATGACATAGTTGCTTTAAAAAAAAACCCTTGAGTAAGTGCTTGAATTGTAGTATATTTAACGCATAACAATGACGAAATTGATTTGCTATGTGATGTGTGAAATACGTGTGTAGTTTAAGAGCTTGAGAAATGAACATATGACAAACTTGTTCTTCGTTACATAATGTCTCATGGTGAGAGAAATTTCCTGATTTTTTATATTCTAAGAGGGCGCCTTAAGGGAGACGGTGTGAATAGGGAGGGTGCTACGTTTCACACTTGTCTTTAAAATTTAATACAAAATACGAGTACGGCTTTAATGACTTGTAAAAATGTCTGGCGAAAGGTCCTGAAATGAAGTAGAAAAATCGGTGTCGAACAGAAGACAATTTTTGAGCTTAAATTTAATTCTTATTGGCACTTTGACTTGATGTACGTCAGACTGTTAAGCCCCTTTTAGACGATCAGTTATCAGTTCAGTTAAAAAAGATAGTGTGTTTAGACATCAGTCCGGTGTTCTGATGAGCCTTCATTTTACTTGTGAGCAGTCGAATGCAACGTATTCACTGAATTGTGATAAAGATGGTCACTTTTCTACCACAAACATGGACACGCGCGATAAACTTCACTGAAATTGACCATATTATCACTCCGTGGGCGCCGTTGGCTTGATCGGTTAGTGCATCGGACTGATGAGCGAGAGTACTCGGGCTCGAATCCAGCTCGGGGAAAAAAACACCACAAACATTTTTCATGGCCCCACCTCCAGCGAACGACTGACAACCCTCCTGGAGTACTTCTGTCATGAAAAGCTTTCGCAATTCGCCGTTCGGAACCGACATTAAACAGTAGGTCCCCTCCACATGTGTCGAAATTATAACGCGCACAACGCAGTGGAGGTGCGAAAAAAGCTAGGCTCTGGCTCTTAACGGGCTGTTACGCCGCCCAATGCAATTCAATATATGGAAAAAAAAAACAGGCATTCGAAAATGTTGATTAACTGCCAATTTCAATTATAATGATGGCTGAACTCACAACCGAACTGAAACATATCAGTTTAACTGATAACTGAAGTGAAAACTTATGGTAATTTCATCAATTTTAATTTGCGCTTCAGCTTCAGTTAAACCCTTCAGTTTTTGCAATTAGACATCAGCTTAGCTGAAAGGTTAACTGAAACTGAACCTGAAATGATCGTCTAGATCTTTAAGCGAACGTTAAATAACTATCACGGCCCAAAGTGCTTGAATTTGCAAACATTTTGTTTGGATTATAATTTTTGGATTCTAAATATACGAAAACCAAGAGCCAAGAACGTTTGAGATCAAACGTGAGATTCTAAAATTCATAAAAAATTATGCATTTTTGTAAAACAATTTTGAAGCTAAATATCTTTCGACATATGGTGAATCTAAAAAACACAATATTTTAAAGGGCATATATCTGCCTTTCAAAATATGTTTACATTTTTTTTATATTCTCTATCAAACTCACAAACTAGGCCTTTGGCTGAAGGCACCTTTTAGAGGGCTATCCCAACGTTTGTTGGTTCATGAAAAAAAAAGTGATTCAAGAAACTCAGCGGAAGCTTACATTTTTTAGAAACGTTAAGTATTTTCGATAATGCAAAGAAATAACAAACCTACAAAGATGTATCCATCCCATGATACAGAGAGTAAAAAAATAAGGCAATATAATACCTTGTATCCTGTGTATCATGTGTCCATCCCATCTTGCAGAGTAGAAACTGTTAGAAATTTGTTTAAGCAAACTCATACGTCAGCACACAAATGCGCAGGCATGAGTAATTCTGCTTCTGTAGCAAAAGACAACAACAAAACTGCTGTGAATATCATTTCTCTTTTAAGAGAGTTGTTATTCAAAATTCTTCGCATCGAATTCTAAGCGCCACACAGCGAGTCAAAATACCCTAAAAATTGGCATTAAATCAACTAAAAAAGTTAGAATCTTCAAATTCGGTAGTTACTCTAAGTACTATTGTAGGTTCACGCCCATTAAAACGCCTATCTTCGTCGAATCTTTTAACTTAATCAGGCTTCAAAATTAAGTTACTGTTCAATTTTGTACAGCTTTGAGTTATAAATGTCGCCCCGCTCAGAAACAGTTAAATTATAATAATTTAATATGAAAAAATAATTATTAAAACACAATAGCGACACTTACAATCAAGTACTATACCTGTTTTGAAAGCCATATTCATTTCTTGAAAAATTCGCTTGAAACCTCAAATTTTTTATGAAAAAAGTATAATTAAAAAAAAAACTGTAGAACAAAATAAGCAAAAATTAGGACTTGGACGGTCATAATGAACATAACTAATGCACCAATGTTAAAAAAAAAACGAGAAATTGATACATGCATTTGCAGATGTATTTGGAACTAGTTCTATTAATTTTACTGTAATTAACAGCTCAATTTACTTTCACTCACAAGCTTTTTTTTAATTTAGTATATACCCGAGTTAGATGTCTCCATACCAAAAATTTTGCTAATTTACACGATTTCAGAAATGTTTTATCACAAAAAATACGTTACAAACGCTCCTATTTAGGCAATTACTATTAGTGAGAATATATCGCCGGTACTGATACATTTTTCGTGGGATATGACTGAGATAACGGGTTAGAACAGTTAGTTTATGATGAGTGGGATATTTATGTACTCAAAAATAAATCTAATGGCCCTTAGAAGAGAATTTAATTTTTTGATTTTATGCCAGTTTTTAGGCCATTCTGCCCCACTGTGCGCCGTGTGAGTTCGTTTTCCTTTACTCAAGCCAATGCTATTTTATAGTTTAAACTTTAAACTATGAATTTATATGAAACCCACACATAAACTCCTTACGTTTAATTCTTCAACATACTCGTGCCGTATCTGTCTTTAAAAAGCAAATATCTCGTGAACGGTTCATCGCAAAGGGAAGGAGGCGTTGGATTTGGAATTAGCAAGACTTTCCAGTAATCTGTTTAGATTGTAGCTAAAAGGCAACAATCCCGAAAATATAAGGAATGTGAAAAAAGCTAAAAAAAAGGATCTGTAGGGGACCTATCCCTATTGTTAAGCCGAATTTCACAAAATTCTGTTCGAGAGTTTTTAAAAATCGTTTCGGAAACCTTAACAAAATGCTCTCCTTGGGGCGGTCTAATTTATATATCAATACGCCAAAATAAGCGGCTCGCTAGTTAGCACTATTTTTGAGCCGAGCTTCGTCCTTGTAGCTCCAATGACTTAGAAATGGTAGAGCTTTTAGTGCTTGAAAAATTTACTGACGTACGGCGGACGGGCAGACATTTTCTTTTTACATATATGCGCTCTATACCCCGAAATTGAAATGGGTGTTAAAAAGTTTTTTTCTGATACGATTATTATTTGTTATTGTAGAATAATAATCCAAAATTGAAAATATCTTAGCTTAATCAAGCTTTACAAATTTAGCCGTATGCTTAGGATTTTTAAAAATGTCTTATTAGAATCATCAACTGAGATCAATTGAGCACACGTTTCAAAAACCTGCTTGACAACCTTTGGTTCAGCAAACATTTAACCACCACGTATAAATTGACTCTTATTAGCACGACTGCTAGAGAGCAGTATTTCTTATCAGCACTCGCCTGAATGGCAATTGAAAAACTTCCGTTTGGTAGAACTTATTAGTTTTGCTGCGCCTGACATTTTTTTAATTTTCAACTTTTGTTTACAGCCTTAACATAATTGACCTTGGGCTTAGGCTCTAAATTTTACGTAAGAAAACGAACAAAAAGAAGTTGGAACACCGGTCTCTTTAGCTTCACACACAGCAATAAACAATAACTTCCACAAAAAGTGAGATCAAAAACTCCGTCTTGCCCCTTCAGACGTTCGCTGGCATTGAGACTGACATCAAGCCGCAGTGCCCCGTCGAGGAGAACTAATCGTCACCTCTACCACAGCCACTGACGCTTCGGTTATGCGGCGATAGGTGTCAAGATTGACTTGATTGTGGGTGATGCAAAGGAAGCTTCAACTATTGAAAACGCAAATTGGTCCACATTTGAGACTCCCTAATCAACTCAAAGGATAGACCATGAGTTATGATTTGAAGAAGAACGATCACCCAAAAAATAAATAAAATTCATTGTCGCACTCACCCTTGACAATTGGCTCAGAGACCAGCTGCTGCTCCTCCTGCGGGATCATCTCCATCAGCCGAGCGATATCCTTCGCGAGCATGTTATCCACGATGTCGAGCAGGTGCGGTTTCAGCGAGTGGAACTTGGTGAAGTCCTGGTGCAGGAGGATCTCTTGCATTTTCTTGATGTCGGGGAAGTCGCCGGGGGAGATCTGGTGCTCGCGCTGCAGCCGGTCGTAGATTTGTCCCAGGTTCTTGATCAAGTCCTTCTTCTTGCTGTCCTTGCCGAACATCGATGGCATCTCCTTGCGCAGCTCGGAGATAATATACGCGTGCACCTTAGCCAGACGCGCCCGTTTGATCAAATCGTTCAGCTTCCGGAGGGCGGCATTTCGCGGCAGCGACTGCAGGTCTCTGAAGAGATCCTGCTCCTCGTCCTCGAACAGGCGCCGATTCGCGTCGAACCGTAGCGGTTGGTCCCAGAACGAGCCGATATACACGCGCGCCACCTCGGGCGTTTGCAGCACCTTCCCAAGCGACCACATCAACGCACCGTACACCCGCATCAGCTGCTGGTGGTCGATCATGTCGGCTTTGTTTAGGATTATCCGGATTTTGTCATCGTGCCCCCGGAGGGCTTCGATCGCGCGTCGGAACTCGTCCGAAATGTCCAATTTGTGCGCGTCGAAGAGCAGGATAATCCGATCCACACGCTCGGCGAACCATTCGAGCACGCCCGTAAAGTCATAGCCGCGGTCTATGCGCTGTTTCTCGCCCGACAGGATTCCGGGCGTGTCGACAATCGAGATCGCCTGCAGGACGGGCGAGGCCACTGTCGAGCACTGGAATCGATTCAGGAACGCGTTGCCGTACTTGCTGAGCGGTCGGAACTGCCGCTTGGGATCGACCACAAGTGCGTTGCCGGGTATAACGCCCTCCTTGTCGTCATGCATGACCGCAATGAAGCGATCCGTCGTTGGCTCCGGTCCAATTCGAATACCAGGGAAGTCCCTCTCGAGCAGATAGCGGATGAACGTCGTCTTACCAGTTGAATACTGGCCGACCAGCAGGATCATCGGCTTTGCATCGAAGTCCGGATCTTCGAGCTTCGGTGAGTGGAAATCGTGGAACTGATAGTGCTCCTCCAGTGGCAGCAGTTTGCTGCGGTAGATTTTCTTCAGCTCCCCGATAACATTCTCCACTACCTCCTGGTTATTTTTTTCGCGTTTAAGGAAGCTAAACATTTCGCGTTTCTTTGCCGTGACTTTTCCGTTGGATTGCGATTAATTTACGGGGCAAAATGAAAACACAACGATCACACACACTTCTTTTTCTCACTTCTTAGCGATTATCGTGACTAATTCGCGCACGCACCAGCACAGAGATTATGATAAAAATAAGAATGAGCCAAGTGGCGAGAGAAACTCCCTCGAATGCAAACGAAAGGCGAAATGAAAAAAAAAAAGAATTTTGGGGTCTTCTTTCTATTGAACTGTCATAGCGATTACGTCATTGAGGTGCGATGCGGTATATGGATGTTGAGTTGGTGACGTTGTCAAATGGGAATTTCACGTCAATTTGAGGTTAGAATGCAGGGTTGTGTTTGGGTTTTGTGGGGTCGGTAGTGTAGTAGCAAACACAACTCATTTCCCAAATTGTTCCAATTGGAATTTAATTTCTTGCTAAATTTTGCAGTGACTATAAGATAATGAATGTAAATCGTTACATTATAATTAAAATTGATAAGCTATCATTATTAGGCACAAACTGCAAAGATTTTGGCTTGATAAAATGGTGTAAATGAAAGAGCAGCTGCGAAGAAAGACCGAATCTCGGGATTAAGACTAATCCCTTGCATGCATATGAAAGCATTGTTAATCAAATTTCAAACGACGCAAAAGGGAGAAGAAACTTGAATGGAAGGAAGGCCTCCTCTTCGATTTTCTTATTTTTTTTTAATTTTATGCGTTGCTATGTTTAAAATATATCAATTTTTTAGTTTAATGCGTTGCTACATGCAAAATTTGCCGAAAAGGATGCCAGTTGCGACTTTTCCTGTCAGAGAACAATATACGATCTTCAAGGTAGAAAATCGCAGGGCAATTAATCTTATCCAATACAAGATTACGCCGTCGTGCTTTGTGTTTTGTGCTCTACGTCGT
This sequence comes from Syritta pipiens, assembly GCA_905187475.1. Taxonomy (NCBI): domain Eukaryota; kingdom Metazoa; phylum Arthropoda; class Insecta; order Diptera; family Syrphidae; genus Syritta; species Syritta pipiens. Next base: position 30,936,516 of record LR994572.1, on the reverse strand, counting down.
TGGAGATTCGATTTCTTGGATTGATGAGGTATTAAGTCAAGGGAATGAAGTATTTAATGACGAAGAGCGCGGTACAAGACACATGATGGCGTAATCTTGTATGGGAAAGTGTGAATTGTCTTGTCTTGTGTTCTCTCATTCGTGGTGCTTATATACCATAAATTTGTGTTATGCACTAAATTCAATTTGTTCCGAAATCGCAGCATTCTCCAACACGCTCCGTCGTCCAATTGGACATCCCCCGTGACAGCTATCGTTGACAGAAATCCCCAATTCAGCTGGTTTTTGTTATGAAAATAGTTTCAAACAATTCCCAGTGATGTAATACTCGGATATTAGTGTAAATTCAAAATTATGGTACTTTCACGTTTATTATTCCGGCCTAAAGCCTCAGAAGTCCTCACAGCCTACCTCAGCCAGTGTAAAGAGCCGCCCTGGACGTCTTACTTCGTGATGGTAACCACAAGGCTTCTCATTGCGCTCTCAATTTCCTCCGAGTTTTGCAGCAAAAAGACGTAAGCAACGACCAATTCGGTCAGACGAACTTCAATTGGACCCTACCTTCCGGGACGAACTACCAGATTCTGCGGACGGGCTGTTTTCCATTCATCAAGTACCACTGCAGCAAGCGAGTCTACGAGGATCTCAGTATTCACAACCTCTTTTTTGGTTTGGTCAAATTAATGAATTTAGGTGAGGCACAGTTAGGTGGTTGTGAGGGAAAGACTTGATGACTTAGTCATCCGCAGGAATTCCAACGTTTTTCTATGGTCTGGCCGCAGCAGGACTGATAACGCATCGAGAAGTTGTGCACTTCCATGGAAAGGGAAATGTGAACATTTATTTTCTCTACAAGGAAGACAAGGGCTCCATTCATTAGGAGCACATCTAGACCAGATTTGTAAATTTTCAAGTACCCGTACCTGTACTTTACATCTCTGATCTGATTTTATTTCCAAATTAAATCATGGACCATTATTGTCTTTATTTTTCATTGCTATTCGAAACGAGAAATAAAAAAAAAATAAACGTTTAGACAACTATTTATTTGCTAAATTTGTACTACGCAAGATTATTGGCTACACAAGGAAGAGATTCAGCATTTCTTTGGATTTTCACACAATTCGTCGTAATCATCGAAGAGCAGTTGTTTGATGGACAAGTTGAAGTCCACCAGGGAGCACGGTGCCGGGCAATTGGGAATTTCAACATTCTTGACCTTTTCAACATCGCTGTTTTCGAAGTAGCGCATCTAAAATAAGGAATGAATCCATCAAAATAGAGCAAGTTAGCGGTCAATTGAAACTTACTCTAACTTCGAAGTTTTCAGGGGACGAATGCAGCTCGAAGACCAAAGCCGATGCATACTCGGGCAGCTCGGCCGTCTGATCTAGGATCCCCATCGAGTTCATCACGTTCACGAGTGTCACGTCGTGCCCCGAGTAAATGTACATTTTCCGTTCTGTGTCGAGTTGATTCACTTTCCGCATCAAGAGTCGCTGAACTTCCCCGAGGAATGCTCCGCCCTTAACGCGTTTCATATAATCGTTGTCTGTGAAAAGTGTGTAGCTACGTTTCACTAATGGCAGCATTAGCGTCGGATAGAATTTATGTGTCCACTCTGGAAGTCTGAGTTTAAGGTCTTCCTCAGCCTTTAGGGTGCTGTAGAGGAACTCAACATCGAGCACGGTGCTGATGTTCTAAAAAAAAGGTGTTGATATCATGATCACCGAGTATTGATTTGCCTTACCTTGCCCGTAAGCATAGAAAGCTCCTTGTATAAATCACGATTCTCTTCGTTCATCTCCTTCAAATCCGATGGAGGATTCACGTAAATATTCTTCAGCATCGTATCGTACTTGGCGCAGGGTTTCTTTTGGGCAATCAGCTGCAAGTGGAGAGGGAAAAAATGTAGTGATGCATTCGGACAACAAATGCATGCAAGTTACTGTGTCCTCCAGTCGTGGAATCGTAGTCACGGCTGCTGGTTGCCAAGGGATTGGGAGGACCTTAGTTTTTTTAGTTACTGGCAGTAGACCAGCCATGAATGACTGTGCACTCATGATGCAGCGTTCGGCGGAGCTGCTGGTAACTTGAAATCGTTTATCTGTGTAAACTAACGGATTTGGAAGCAAGTTCTTGTACCGGTCACACATCCTTCTGCCCAGATTATATGCCTGAAAGCTACCCTTCTGAAATGACGAAAGAATAGAAACGTGATATTGTTAGAACATAACCTAACATGACAAAACCTATCCGCTACTTATTGTGCAAAAACACATTATTAGGATAATTTGGAGAAAGAAACGACTAGAGAGTAGTTATGTAGTATTTCTCAACTCAAGAATCCTCCAACTGAAATATTTTTATTTTTACAAGGTGGTAAGGATATTTTTTTTATGCGAAGTGGTTACTCCGTTGTCAGAGATTCAGCCTATCGGTCATTTCGCAGCTGCAATAACCATCTTGCTGTTACTCCAATTCATACGCATCAATTTTGGAACTTTTACTTATCTATTGCTCCAAAATTTTTCAATCTATTACCGCTAAAGATCAGATAAAGTAGAAATTTTTTCCTTTTTTGAAAATCACTACCACCAAAAACCAGATATTTCACTTTCGATAAAAACTTTAATCAAAGTGGCAATTTTAACTAAGAAACTAGCAACTGCTTTGCAATAACCTTTTACTCATAGTTCCTATCTATCATAGAAAAAAAAAAATTTAAGTGTGTATTACAAATGAAATTAACTATTACGCATCGTTTTGTGACGCGGCGGCCGACTACTGGAGGTGGCTGACCTCACATGCCATCACCCTACTTGTATTACATACGATTTCCTAGTTTAAACATTTGTTTTCTTCACCAGCCTTAAGGAGCCCATACACGATTCAATTCAATCATCAACTCAGTCAAATCACAATGAAATCAACCCGTGTGTGGCTTCGTCAATTGATCGATTTGACGGTTGGCGAAAAATCAAAAGATTTTGATTTTTGTGAAGTTGACTGGCTTTCTTTCAACTCAATTGAATCGTGTGTGGGCAAGTTCATCGACAAGCTGTCAAATTTAAGAAATTTCGGTAGACATTCATTGTGAAATCGTGTGTAAACGAGTTTTGTTCTGTGTTAAAGTGAAAAATTATATATAAATTGGCAGGTTTTCAATTTAATTGATGTAGTGTGTGGCCGACTATCAATTCAGTTGACAACTCAGTTTACAATCGAATTGAATCGTGTATGGGCTGCTTTACTGATTTATATTGTGGATTTTTTTCATGTTTAAACTTGATCCATTAAACCCTAGTTTGCAACAAACTACAGAATGAATCTTTCATTTTTTCTGTCCGTAATGAATCAATTTTCTAATATTCGATTTTATAACTCACTATTGGCTGTTATGAAGCTTGTTTTAATTAAATATTATATTCGATAATTGTTTTATTAAATTGTATATACCAAATATTAGAAACGAAAAAATATTAAACAAAATGACCAAATGAAAAAAAAAAATGTTTTTAAATTTCTTCCTCATCATCGTCATCATCACCTGCCGGGAAAAGGGGTTTCAGCGAAACATCGATCACATTAACCAGTATTGGTCCACAGTGTAATGTACTGGTAAGAAAAATGGATTTAGTAGTGACTTCTCGTCTCCTTGGTGGAGAGCACTGAACTGAAACTCGTCTAATTTAAGTAAACCTCAGAAATCTTCACACCTAAGGAGCCATTCTGGACGTCCTACTTTGTGATGGTAACCACAAGGCTTCATATTGTGCTATAAAACTCTTTTGAATTTTACAGCAAAAGAATCAACGGCCAGTTTGGCCAGTCGAACTTCAATTGGAGTTTGCCGTCCGGTGCTTTGCCTAAGCTACAAAACAATGACTGCTATTTAACCTAAGATTCTTTTCGATTTCATCTTTTTGAAGTTCGAGTTGAAGAAGAAATGCTTTAAGTGAACTATCATCGCATACGCATAAGGTTTTTGGTGAACGCCGACACTTTCATCTCTTATTCAACCACCAAAAATATTTTCATACATCCCGAAAATACAAAAAATCTTGCATTTCGTCTTAAATATACATTACGTCACCAAAGTCTACAGACAATGCGACATAAAATAAAGCTTGAAACCGTATGCAGACTTTTGTGACATGGTATATATAATTTATGCTTCAGGAAACCGTCCATTTACTAAATGCATTTAATTATTTTCTTTTTATCAAACAATCTCTTTCATTAACATGTCACTGTGAGTCAATTCAGGTCATCTTTTAAGAAGATAATAAGCTGTTAGTTTTATTTAAGAGCCAACACAGCCAAGCTGTGAAACTGCTGAGTAATCTCTGATTGCTTATTGTTAATTGAAGTTAATTTTTAGGGTTTTGTTCCAAAGGAATAACGAAACCTTCCCCATCTGTCTCTATGTCCACTTTTGATTCTAAATACTAGCTGAACGCAATTTACTTCTCCAATGGAAGAAATCGTAACCGCCACTGACGAAATCTGATGAAATGGACTGGTTCCGTGATTCAAAATTAAACTGATAAATTAGCTTTTAATACTTCAAACGTCCTGCTCCACTTGAATTATTTAAACATACCATTGTGAGAGCTCCCGGTCCACCGAAGTAACTCAGTTTCGCGTGCGGGTCATTGGGATAGAAATTTCCTGGATTCTTCTCGCCGTGTCTAAATAACTAAATATACATTTTAAGTCTCAAAATACTCATCACCAGCAAACACTTGTTCACACTCACAACAACTGCAATGTGAATATATTTATCTTCTGCTTCCTCTGTCGAATTCCCATGGACTAAAAGGGTCACAAATACGGAGAGCAAAACACCCACTATGAGGATCATTAGGAACTTTGGTAAACGGCTCTTACAACAGACGACATGTTTGCTGTCTTCCATGACGCACACAAAACAGTATGACAACACTTTACTTGGGAACAGAGACACTTTCGTTGAGCACTTGTTGTTGATCTCTCAATTTGACGAGATTCATTGACCACACAGTAAAATTGGGCCCATAAATTGATGGAATGCAAGCCGAAAAAGAATGATGACAATGAAATTTATTGTCCGCGATTAATTGGAATTGGAAGACACGCGAATAAACACACAATAAAAAAAAACAACAAGCAAGAAATAAAATTAAGACTTTGGAAGTTTGGGACCGACACACAGTGGCCACCTGATAAACAAGTTTCCTGTGCTGTCACTGCATGACTGATAGGGCATGTGTTTGGCTTTTAGCTTATTGATCGCAACCAGACTAGAGGTGCACACATATGGTCCGAGAAGCTTTGCCAGTGAAATCACAGCTTTTTTTTTGGTGAGCACGTTTGTTGAATTAATTGACAGTAGTGTGCTGTAAAAGCAGCTGATTTTTGTTTCTCTCGTTTAATTTTTATGATGTGCAGAGATTGCTAAGCATTTCAATATGTTCTTAGCACGAGAGAGTCGATGAGTCTGGTTAAGAGTTATTTCTAGAGACAAAGCTTTTATAATGATGGGCAATAATTGTCTAGAGGACGTAAGCGATAAGACTTTGTGTTTTATCTTCAAATGGCTTAATAGTTTGGGGAAGACAATTTGCAGTAAATTTTTGCGGTTGACGTTATCTGGTTAGATGGAGTGAACAGAGAAATATTTTGCAAATTAGAAAGACATTGTGAAATCAACTTTTGGAGGGATCGGAAACATAGGCAGTTAAGATTCACTAAAAGCTCGAAAAATGGAATACTTCTCACTGATTTTGAATTCTTCAATTATTATACAACAAAAGAACTATAAAGGATGCCTATCTGAAGCCCCATCGATTATTGACGTTTTTTTTGTTAAGTTTTTGATATACAGCCAGATTTTGATTATGAATTTAGATGCAAACTTTTAGCCACTGACCGACAGATAAGCAGCTAAAAAGATCTGAAAAACACTGAACGGCAAAGAATTCGAACAACTCATCAAACTTACCCGTATTGGTTTTTCAAACATCTCTATATTTTGTTAAATTTGGCAAAGCCGCAAATTCGTCCAAAAAATATTTCACCGACATAAAAATTTAATTTCGAATACCTAATGACCTAACACCTAGGTAACATGTTGTTGAAGTATAGACAACGAAAGGTACAAGATCAAGTGATTGCGGACGAAAGACAGCTTGGCCTTCCGGGCTGGGTGTAACTAACTCACGACCGTTCTATACATTATAGACAGCTTTAACTCAGTTGTGTGGCTTTATGGTTAGTGCGTCGGACTGTTAAGTGAGCGCAGTTCTGGGGAAAAACATCATAAACCATTTAAACGATCCCACCCCCAGCGAACGACCGACAAACGTCCTGGAGTAGTTCTGCTATTAAAAGCTTTTCCAATTCGCCATTCGTCCATGGCCCTTCAAGTGTTGATTGCCTGATAAGTTAATCAGTAACGCAAAAAACAAAATACATATATCTGTCATCAGAACTCAAGAGAACCTGGTCGACGTCCAATGGCCACAGAGTGATTTTGTTATCCTTCCAAGAAAAAACTTTGCTTAAGTGATCGTCGAGCTAAATATCAAGCGCTGGCTCATGCCAATCGCCACCACAAATAATAATTGAATCGATAATTGTTTAAACAACAAAAGTAACACATTTTTTCGAAATTACTTTTATTACGTTACTGTACTGTGAAGCTTTCCGTTGAGATAAACGACTTAATTTGATACCCAAGACACATTCAAATTTGAATGCGAAATCAATACAATACAATACAGTATATTCAGTATGTTTAACGGTATCTGTTATTTTATATGTTGTTTTAACAATGATCGATTCAGCTATCTAAATGCTTAGGCTGCCAGTGCAGTGAATTGGCACCTGTACGTTTCTAAAACATAATTTCTAATTTAACCCTCATCCGCCCACTCTGTGGCTTTGTGCCTCTGGTCGTCTCTGTTTTGAGTTTTCTACTTTTCACAATAATTTAATTGTTTTGAATTTGTTACCGTAAGGACTCACTATGTACCAATTAAAAAAAAAATTAAATACGAGAGTTGTCTTAAAAGTTTCCGAATACAACGTAAAGATAGCGGCACTCGTC